>CM037584.1:79861355-81111355 GCA_021018995.1 Chloranthus sessilifolius
GGACTACTGTTGGTACACTAAAAATATGAGATTACTGGCAGAGTATTCTTGGAAATCATTTTAATCTGCTCATCGTCAGGTATCCTATTTCGGACCTGAGCTGCTAGTGCTCTCTATCACCCCAAATAGTCGCTGAAGGTCTCGTTCAAGTTTTGCCTCAAACGGGCCAAGTCAGACTTACGTGGTTCAATGTCTATGTTGTAGACATATTATTCTTGAAACGGGTGCGTCAAGTCCTTCCAAGTTTTCATCATAGATGGTTCCAAGGATGTAAACCACCCGTAGGCGGACCTCAAACTTTTTTGAAAGACCTTTATTAGTAGTCTTTCGTCCCCTCCATACTAGCACATGTCCCCAGAATAGGACTTGAGATGTGCTATGGGATTACTGGAGCTGTTGTATTTATCAAAAGCTGACACTTTAAATTTGAGAGGTAAGGGGACCTCAACAAGTAAACACAAATCTGTGAAGTCTATGGCGTGGATTTCAACACCACCCATTTTCAACAACTGCTTCTGAATTTTGTCCAGCTGTTCTTTTAACTGCTCTAACTCCTTGGATATGGAGACCACTTTCTCAGCAATCGGTTGGACTTCACTCTAGGCTACCAGGGGGTGGGAAATTATAGGTGGGGGGTTAAGGCTGGTCAATTCCCCAGCATAGGCTTCACTATTCCTAATCTCATCCTCTTCATACTGCTGGTCTACATAAGGTGCAGTGAGGGCGGGATTCTCTTACTGGTGTTGCATGGACTGGATGGGAATGGCATGAGTGGGGGTTGGGTGAGTCCATTGGGGATGAGGGAAGGTTTGTTGGATGATGGGATGAGTGGAAGTTAGATTTTTGAGTGGGGCCTAATGAGGCCATTGGGCCAGGGGAAAGGCTTGAAACTGACTTTGGGATGTTGGGACATGGGTGAATTGGGGTTGATATAAGGTATGGATTGGAGCTAGGTATGAGGGTTGTGAATGGGTGAAATTTTGGAGGAATTCTGAAGCGTATGGGTGTGAGGCTCCAAGGTTTTTCTAGGCTTGGGTTTGGGCTATGAAGCCTTGGGAGGGTTGGCTATGAATGTTTAGCCCATGGGTCCTTGGGAAGCTTGGGCCACAAAGGGTTGGTCATGATAGGTGTGGCCCTAGGGGCCTTGGTGGTGGGTCATGGGCCATTGATGGGTTTAGGCCATGGGCCCTTGATGGGTCTAGGCCATGGGTCCTTGGTGGGTTTGGCCCATTGGGAGTTGATGGGTCTGGCCCATGGGCCCGTGATGGGTCTAGACCATGGGCCCTTTGTGGGTCTTGAGCATGGGCCCTTGATGGGTCTAGCCCATTGGGCCTTGGTGGGTCTAGGCCATGGGCCCTTTGTGGGTATGGGCCATGGGTCCTTGGTATGCATGGGTTATGGGGTTTTGGGCCATTGGGCCTTGGGTCATGAGTGTAGTGGGGGTTTGAATGGTATGGATGATGGGGGTCATGGGGGAGTGAGGCATGGAGGTTTGCTAGGATATGGGATGGATCCATAGATGTGTGGTGTGGAAGAGAGGGGATGTGTTGGGAGGCCTTCCACCTATTATAGGTTTGGAACATCTCCTCCATCATGGCCATGGAAGGGGGATACGATGGAGATGGGATATTTGATGGTTGGAAGGGTATGGATGGGGTGTGGGAAGAGAAAAAATTAGGCATGGCCTCGGTAAAACTGGGCATGGCTTGGGTGAAGGGTGGGATATAGGGTGGATTGGAGAAATGAAGTGGGGCATGGGTGGATGGATTTGGCATGTATGGGGAAGATGTATGGGGCATGGAGGTGGAGAATGAGGGAGGAAAATTGGCCATGGCTTTGGAAAAGATGGGCATGACTTGGGTAAATGGAGGGATGTGTGGGGGATTGGATGTGGTATAGATGGATGTGGGTGGATCAAGTTGGGCAGATGAGAAATAGGGCATGTTGGTTAGGGTAGTGGATGGGTGTTGAGCAGGTGGGGAAGGAAGGTGAGATGGGTTCGAGATGGCCATGGATGAAGGCATGGTTTGGGAAAATGATGGAAAATTTAGACTTTGGGTATTTTGGGAAATGGTGGAAGGAAAAATGGGGGCACCGAACAGGCCGGTTATGGTGAGGTTTGATTGGGCGAGCGAGGTGAAAGTAAAGGCTTCTTCAATATGGGAATGAGTTGGAGAATGTGGCAGGAATGAGTCGGGATCGGTATAAGTCGGGTCCACGGCCCACGATATATCCCGGTATCGGGTTGGGTATGGGTTCCTCGGATGGGACCCGTAAAGCTTCCTCCTTCCCCTACGGGATGATGGAGGGTACGATGATGTCACTGTGCCGGCACCAATCCAGACTCTATTTTTTAATTTTAAATTTTAATTTTTTTGAATTTTTATAAGTGAAAAAGAAATGAGGGTTTCGGGGCCTTTTTTTAATTCCCTTCTCGAGTGGCTCTTGTATCCTAAATAGGTCCCGCGACAAAGGTTTCAAAGCGCTTCGAAAGAATCAAAGGGAAACCCCTCGATCTATTGAACACATAGAAACCAATGTAAACAACCTGATCCCTTGAAACGAATAAAAAAGAAGTCACCTTCTTTTGACCGGTGAAGGCGTATTGGGTGTCAGAAATTGCGGGGCTTAAACAGAGGCACAAGACACACTGATCGGGGAGTCCGTGATGTGAAATAGGCCTCAAATCCAAACTGGTGCTACTCAAAACCAAACTGGCACAACTAATAGTGGCGTCAGAGCAAAAGGTCCCAGATAAAAGTTGGCACAGGTAATAGTTGCGCCAGTGTACTTTTGGGATTTTTTGCATTGGCGCAACTAATACTTGCGCCAGAGAAAAATGGTTCTCCAGTTTCTATGACAACAGAAACCTCAGTTCAAAATGGGTCTCCAAACTAGCTTTTGGTGGAAGCAGGGCTTCCGGGGACTAACTTATTTGATGATACGTCTCTTTTCTCACCGACCCTAGGGGTTTAGAGGCTAAATTGGGTTCACTATCGCTCTCTTTTTCCTAGGTTTTAAGCTTGGAATGAGAAAGTTATCCACCCGATATACCTCAAGTGCAAGCACTTTTCTTAGGTCCTAGGTGGGCTGGGACTTTTTCGGATCATTACCACTAGGGGTTGTCACCGTACTAAGACCCAGATGGTTGTATGTGTGCCTAAATAAACCAACCCTTTGAAAATCTACCCCACAAAAATTAATTTAAATCCCCTTTGTTGATTCAATTTTAATTTTCACTTTTAAGAGAATTTTCTTAAATTCAAAGACCGGGGGTGATGATCCCGTGCCGCCTCTACGGGCCGGCGTTCAGTACTTGTAATATAATTACGGAAACATAAGTGCACATGTAGGCCCGCCAAACGGCTAAGGTACATTAAATGATGTAAAAATAAAGGAATTTAAATGCACAACGCAAGTACGCTCGCCAATCGGCTAAGGCACTTAAAATGACGGAAATGTAAAGAAAATTAAAGACTATGCGCAAGTAGGCCCGCCAATCGGCTAAGGCTCGTAAATGACGTAAAAGTAGGGGTAAGTAAAATGATGTAATCAGAGGGGTGAGTAAAAAAATAGTAACAATAAAATAAAAAATAACAATAAAAGGTTAGTAAAAATAAAAAATAAAGAGGTCAAGTTCAAGGGGAAGCTCTACTAGTCCCAGTAGTCGCTATCTGCGGTAATCAGGATTTTGACGATCCCCGTGATGATGCGCTTCCTAATGAATATTTAGAATTGCCACCCACAGCTTTTGGTGTCCCGATAAACCTAAATCATTTTTATAAGCACCAAAGTACCACAAATATGACTCTGAATCCGATCTATGCCAAAGGCTCTTGGGTAGGGGCTTCGGTTATCGATTTGGAAGGTGTTAGGCACCCAATCAACCCGTTTAACGCGGTCTCTACCTATGGCCAAAAGCAAAATAAACTAAAAGAAAAGAAAAGGCTTCCTCTTACCCAAATGGATCTTAAAATCCTATTTGTGCCCCTCCGTTCCTACCAAAAATTCGATGGCGTAACCGCACAAATGGGAGGATAGAGGAATAACCAAAAAGATAGAGGAATAGAGGGGAGAGCCGGAGCTCTCGGGCCCTTATTGCACAGCTGTGAAGCCTTGCGTTGGCTTGCTTCGGTGAGCTTTGAAGGCTTGTATGATGTGAAATGGGGTTCTAACTCCTAAGGCTTAATGGCTAAGAGGTAGAGAGGAAAGGCTAAGGGGTAACACACCTCTAACCTAGAGCTTATGGATTAAATGCTAAAGGTCTAAAGGAATTTTTAGAGTTCTGGAATTTGTATGAGAATGGTGGACTAGAGGAGAGAGAGAGAGAAGGGATTTCTTAATCTCTTAATTGCAAATATTTTCAAGCCATTTGCAAGGGTGGTGCCTCTCTATTTATAGAAAAAAGAGAGGTTAGGAGGGTGCTTAGGGGTTAATTGGGTTTAGCAATTAGGTAATGAGACATTTAAGGTTTCCTAGGATTTTTGGAGCCTTAAAAAATATGAAGAGGTGCTCCAATGGTGGATGATAGGGTGAGGCTTTAAACCACTTAAGAGATTACATATAGATAGTAAATGGGTGCAACAGAACTAGCAAAATACACCCCAAAGGTCAAGATGGTCAACAAGTCAAATCCTAATCATGAAATTCGAGGCAAAAACCCAGAGTTACTGTTCATATGTCTGGCACAACTATTAGTTGCACCAAGCATAAGCATAGTAAAACTGTGCTTGAACAGTGCCTGGGAAGTTGGCTGCCCGCGGGGGGACCCACCTTAATGTTGGCGCAACTAATGGTTGTGCCACACTATTTACCATCTTGCCCTTGCCCTTCGGAATGCGATATCTTCTTGCATACAACTCCGATTGGGGTGATTCTTAGCTCGTTGAAAAACTGAGGACTTCTACTTTTTAATGGTATGAGATTTGATCATAGTAGAAGGTCACAAGTAGTCCCGGTACACCACTCTTTATCCATTGCTCGGGAGAGCTAGGTTTAGGTCCGGAATTGGTTCTAAGGGTCAAGATGGGTTTCTAAGGGTTTAGGAAGGTTCCTAAGGGATCTAGGATGATTTCTAAGAGTTTAGAATGGTTCCTCAGGTTTTGGAAAGGTTCCTAAGGGTTGCATATATGCCATTAAAAGCTCAGAGGTGTGCCTCTCTCGAAATGTGTCTCGATCGGGCCTTGGGCCAAATTTGGGTGTCTACACAATCAAACTCTAGAAAATTGAAGATGGAAAAGTAAAAACCGTTACACTAATCTACAAATTCCAACCTGAGTCATCAATTCAAATTAAAACTTGAAGATATTTACAAAGCATGTAAATAAAGCAAATAAAATCTAAACTGGAAAGTAAATAAATATATCTTTCACCCTCAGCCGTAGTCGTCAATTGCTTCTGAGAAACTAGGATATCTACACTAATCTTTAGCACCCAATAGTAGTTGTCAATTGCTCTTGAGAAACCTCTGATGTCTAATCTACTCTAACTATTTTAAACTACTGATCGAAAAAAATCCAACCTCAGTTGTCAATTGATGTTGAAATTCTTCGATGCTTATTCATATGCCAAGCTCTCTTATTTATAGATCATAAGGAGTCGGTTTATAAAGACTTCTAATTCTAATAAAAGAAACTAAAAATGAAAGATTCCTGTTATAACTCTAATTCCTAATTTTATTCTTGCTTTTAATGTTTGATGTGCTTCTGGATTGTTCTCCTTTATTTTAGCAACCGAGATTTCCTAAAGCTTATCTTCATCAATCTTCTTAGATCCATGATTCACCTAACTTCTGATTTCATATATCTTCTAATTTAAATATTCTTGGCGGTGATAATCTTCATTCACGCGATCAACAGCATCAACAATAGTAGGAAAGCTTCTTTTCTAGATTATCGTAAATCACAATTTTCTATCTTTCATAGTTTTCTATTCGTGCAATTCTCTGGATTACGATTTTTCTACTTTTTCTTCTTCTTTCTCTTTTTGCAAAATCGTAAATTATAATTTTCTAGCTTTTAGTAGGCGAAAATCATATTTTTCGCTCAATTATCTTTCTTACTACTTTTTGAGTTCATTTTGATGAATATTAACAATTTGCCTCTCTTTTATTATTTTTCCTGAATATCTGCACATCGTTAACTTGTTAGTAGCAAATTAAGTCCTAGAATCACTAAGTTAAGGGTGATAAAATGATAAATTATGTGAGTGATCAATGGGTGGCTGAAGCTTGGCCCTATACGGACCAATTGTGCACGGCTAGCAGAGTGCGTAATCAATTACGTGCATGGGTGAGGGCACGGAATTGGAAAACCTTCCGAGTTGAGTTGGTCTAGGTGCTGGGATTTCAAGATAGACAGACTAGCAGGTAAGTAAAGACAGATAGGCATACATATTTACATATAATATTATTTAGGTAATACTTAAGATATTACATGTAAATAATGAAATACCCCCCATTTGAATTCAATAAAAATAGTCTCGGATAAAAATTCTCAAAGAATAAAAAGTCAACTTTCCAGTTCAAGAACAAAATCTAATTTTTTGAAATTTGGTCAATTTTCTAACTTTCAAATGGCATGCCTTTTTGCAAAATTGTAAAGACCATAAATTCTATGATATTAAAGTATTACTAAATTACCAAAGTCCGGTAAAAAAGGTTAACATATGGGCTTCCAAATGGGGGATATATTGTCAAGGTTCTAGCTCGACCTTTGACCTTCAGTCAACAGAGCCTGGGGCTTAACTATACACTATTATTATGGTGCATAACTCCTGGGTTGTGGACTTTTATGGTTTTAGGACTCTTAGAGAGGGTTGGTCCCTTTTCAAAAGTCATTGGGCAAGGTCAAGGGTTGACCAAATAGGTCTGTATACTCTGAGAGAAGGCCCGATATGCCTCTCGTGCAATGTGAGAAGACTTGATATGCCTCTCGCGTGACACGCGAAGGCCCAATATGCCTCTCGTGGGATGCGCGAAGGCCCGAAAAGTCTCGCGTGCAACACGCGAAGACCTGAGAGACCCCTCACGTGAGTCGTGAGGTATTATGATAACCCTATGCGGGTAATTCCCTTACCCTATTTTGCTTCAGGGACCTTCTAGAAAGTTCCTAAAATTGTGTGCACGCCCTCGTGTGCAGAAATAAATTGCGTGCACACCTCCATACACGCAATTCATGATTTTTCAAAAACTATTTCATAAGGGACTCTTATGAACTGATTTCACGCACGCCATTGTGTGTGTAATTCAACTACTAACGCGCTCTGCACGCACAATTCAACTCAAAAACTATAAGAGAAGAACCAGACCTCCCTTTCAACACACATTACAAGCTTTAGAGCGACTTCGAGTTATAAGTTTCTAATCATTGGCCTTAGTCTACCTATAAACTCTAAAAAATAGAAGTCAACTTGGAGTATTAGAACTGGCCCGATCCTCAAGCACCTCTGAGGACTCGTAAACCCGAGGTTAGTTTAGACCCAACCCTTAGGAACTGTCAGATCACGATCAGCCTAGAACCATCAATATTATTAACAAAATTCCATGGCCTAAAAACCAATTGTCCACCGAAGAACGGAGGGGGTACTCGATGATACGGGTTTAATCCTCTCCAAGATCATAATGGGCCCAATCCCTTTTAATTTAGGATAGTTAACCTTAGAATAGCAAGCCTTTTAGAAATAGGAATCTTTGAACTCAACCCAATCAATCCAGCTATCAAGATTGGCCGATTGTTATAGCCCAACTTTTCCACACGGATTTCTAGGATAGGTCGATCGTCAAATGACTATCTAGTTTCCCTTACACATTGTGACAGGGAAACCGGACCGTCTGATGCCTTCTAAGGCATGTTCTCTCATACAGAAATACTAAACTAATATCACATGGCACTATTTCGATTCCAATTCTATATATTACATAATCTAAAAACTAACAAAAATAACCACCAGTGACGGCCAACCGTCACCTAAATAGTGGTTTCAAACTATACATAGTTATATCACCTTAATTAAGTGATATACTTACAATCAAAATAAACTTAACCCAAAAACTATCACCAATAACTATGGGAAGTAATCTTCAGGCAAAAGCTCCTCCTCTGCTTCTAGCACATAATCAGAATCCTCTAATTCAGGATTTTGATCCACACCTACACCTGTGACATAAATGTGGGGATGAGCTAACAGTCTAAGCTCAGTAGGAAAAAGATTAATATTACTCATATTTCATAAATTCGAATACAAGTTCAATGACATAATCAACAACATTTATCATATTAAAACTAAATCAAATGATGATCTTCCAAATATAACTTCATGTTCAAATAGAATTCAAAAACATTGATATTCAACATAGTATTCAAACAAAATTCGGAAATTCATGTGACCTCAATTTCTATTCGTTTCCTACTTCTTACATGCTATGCTTCGTTCATTAAATAACTTAAATTATAACTTATGTAACTCCAATGCAGTTATAGCATTGTTAAGCCTTATCAATGGAAAGCCCCCTAACTATCATCTTTCAATAAATACCGCCGTATCGGTCCATGGTGGATGGTATAAACCGCTATAACGGTCCTTATGGGGTTTTATTCACATAACCTTAAATCAATATGCAATACTAATATTCAATACTTAAATCAATATTTTAATACATAACAAATGTCGAAATTCAAAGACTTCGTATTCATTGTGTCGGTAATTCGGAATCGATGTTCGATTTCAATGGCTCACATTCATAGTTTGACTATTTGATGAAACACACAATTACTATGATTATTTCACAATCAAATTTATGTTAATCGTATCATGTATCTATGTATCAAAAATTAAAACGGGAATTAAATATTGAATTTTCCCTAACTTAGATTCGATGCCTTTCAAAGCGATCCAAACGTTCTTTTCTACCTCTCCCGTTCTTAACCTAGATCACATTAAGACCGTAATACATGTCAAAGATGGCAAAATCAGATGGTTTGAAGCTTCTCTAATTTTTTCCAAATAAAAATCGAAGCAGCCAGAAACAAGGGAATTCAATCGATCAATTTCCAAATCAATCGTTCAATTTCCTTCAGAAAACTGGCTCCTCAGTTGTCAGACTCAATAGATCAATTTCTAAAATCGATTGTTCAATTTGAAACTCTAGCAATCGATTTAAGAAAATCGATCGTTTGATTTCTTTAGAAATCCTGCATCTCTCAGTCTTGTGAAAATTGATCGATCGATGCCAAATTGATCGTTCGATTCTGACAAATTTTGTAGCCCATTCAAGCTCTTCTTCCTTGATCCATTTTTCATCAAAACTTACCAAAATCAAATCAAACCTTAACCATTTATAGTTCTAATCTTAGAATATAATTTTACTTCATAAAAGCACAACATTGTTCACCTTTCTCCGTCGTATACACGACTTTCGACGATCGATGCCGAAGAGGGTTTCGGTGCCGAATTCATGAACTCTCACGGTGATCGGGACTAAAGCAGAGCCCAATACAAAGGATTCTCACTCCCGTCTCGATCTTGACCTTCCCAAATTGCAAACGAAGCATCCATGATAATCGATTTACACTCGATCAAACCCACACTCTACTAAGCTTCTAGATTTGGTGGGTGTTGGAGCTCAAAACTTCTCCACGATCGGAAACAACGAGAAGACAAAACCCCATACGATGAAGACAGCGCATTCTTCACGAAAGGGTCAAAGCTTGGGGGTGATAGCTCGGTGGGGTGATAGCTCGGTTGTGTTTCACGTGAGGCTTGAGGAGAAGAAGCTCTCTGTCTCTCTACACTTCTCTTGCAACATAGCCCAAATGAAATATCTCTCAAAAATCTTTTCCATGTGACTTAAAGGGGCATGTTTGGGTGTTGAGCACACACACTGCGAGTCGGTGCACGGTTCCTCATCTAAGGCCATAAATGACTTTCAACTTCACTTTTTGCAATCATCTTACATTAATTAAATATTCATTCTAAAATTTCAAGGCGGTATTGGTCCCCGTGCCAAACACGCACTCGGGGTCGATGGCGCTCAGGTTCAGAATTTTTGGGACGTTACAGATTGATACTTCGAGAAACACAATTTCCCTAAAAAGAGTAAGTGATCAATAGACAGTCTACGGGGTCAACATTCATAGGTGGCGATCACAAGATTAATATTGACAACCTCCCCCCCCCCCCCCCACTATTTTCTAATACTTATCATAAGCGAGTTGTATAATCAAACCGAGCGAGTTGTATAATCAAACTGAAAGAGGGGATAGGGATAACCTCTTTCCGAATCTCCTTTTTTAGGGTTCGACAAACTGACGATTACGGTGAGACTCTTTTATGCCATGAGTAATTGATTGGGATTAGGAATTCCACATATTGCTTTCTTGTCTGCACCATAGCACACACTTATACTTCTTTTATCAATTTTCTTTTTTAGGGATTCATTCTTAGGCACCCATTTCAAAACCCATTCTAATTGATAAGGGCTGGTAATATTCTCCCTTGGGAGCCACAAATCGTGAGTGTTAGAAGACTAAGTTAGAATAGGATCTCCCTTATCATCTTAGTTTTATTTTTTATTTTTTTAGTGACGACGATTTTCATCATTTTGTTTTACAAAAATATCTGGTATTCGAAAACTGTTTGATGAAAACTACATATAGACATGGCTGGTGAGGATGAAAGTACTCCTTACAGAAAATTTGAGGATGAGCTTGATGCTCGACTCACCACGAATCAGGTAATGACCCTGATCGAAAGAAGAATTGCTAGAGGTAATGAGGATAGGGAATGCCTTACTAAAAATTTTGGGGAGTTATCCAGAACACTCTTCACAGATAAACCCCACACTCCTCATACTCCTATACATGATCACCAATACATTCACTTCTGATCAGGGCCATCGACTAAGAATATTACTATCACAGAATTCACCTAGTTTATGGAGAACTATCTTTCCAAGAGATATCAACCAAGACTATCCTATGGCTTTAACCCCTTCTTTCATGATGTAGAACTCCAAGTCCGGCCCGGATTCAAACTGCCAAAATTTAGTAAGTACGATGGGATTAGGAATCCTAATAATCATTTGGCTCTTTTTTGCAATGATTGCAGCCAAATACAAGACAATTAAGCATATCTAATCCATTATTTCTGAAATCTTCTCAAAGGAGAAGCACTTTATTGGTTCACGTCTCTGCCATTGGACAAGATATATACCTTCGATGATCTCACGACCCATTTTCTTGATCAATATAAGCGTTTATTCAAACACCCTATTAGTCTAACGGACTTAATGTCCACATCAAAGAAAGAGCCTTCGTGGACATTATCGTCACTAATTTTTGTGAGCCACTCAAAGGAGTCCTCGCCCTTGGAGATTTGCGTACTTTTACAGATCTTTATGAGCAAGCACGTAGAATAGAAAGGTATATAAAAGTCGGAATACGCCAACCTTTTTTGGATCAGGTTAATGAGCATGTGAACATGATCATGAATCAAGCACAAAATCAAGGCGATCAGAATTCTTGCCCTTGGAATCAGGATTAGCAGAATCAGAATGCCAATTCTAATTTATATCCAAATCCACCAAACACATACGGAAATTGGAATACCAACATTAATCTACAACCTAACCCAACAAACACTAACGAACGATAGGACTTTTACCAAACTCAATCCCAAATCATCATTCAAAATCCACACCAGCTATAAAACCTAGAACCACATAGGATATAAACCTAGGAGAGCCAATACCCACTATTTCCATACACCATCTCCAACATCTTTGAAGTCTTATCCAACCAAAACTTCCTTAGGTTTCCACGCAAGAAACCTAGACCATGGCCTCCACACCTAAATTATTCAAAATTTTATAAATTTTATAGGTATGTCGGGCACACCCTTGAACACACCCTTGAAGGGTGCTATCTTCTGTGGGACATCATCTATGACATGAACGATCGTAATTGATCAGCCTTCAAAATCATGCATAAATCACCCAAATCATGACGTTGCTAAGCCTTGTATGACCACTAATGTCTACCTTTAATGTGTTTTCATGTACAGGAGGTTTTGAAGGTAGAATGAAAGAAAAGAAGCTAAGAAACCCAAGAAAGAAAGAAGAATCAAAAGTCAAAAGATAAGAAAGAAAAGAAGAAAAGACTCCGAAGAATACAAATCTCGACTGGTCGAGTTTACAACTCGACCTGTCGAGATCAAAAGAAAGAAGATAAAGAATACAAAACTCAACTAGTCAAGTTTGTAACTCAACCTGTCGAGTTTTCACAGATCATTAAATCTCGACTGCTCGAGATTGAATCTCAACCTATCGAGATAGGGAATTTAGGCACAATTCGAGCTAGGTACTTCTATAAATATGCAGTCCAAGAATTCGTTCTTTCCCAATTTCAATTAGAGTTGTTTTAGGATTTCTTTCCTATTTATCTGAATGTACTAGGGCCTTATGGATTTATAAATAAGGACCCTAGGTTTAGATTTAGATATAGCTATTAATTCATAGTTTTCAAGTTTTAGTTTTCATAGTTTTTATAGTTTCTAGATTTTGAGAGTTTGTGAGATTGAAGGAATTGTAGACCATCATTATATGGTTTAATTAGAGAGTCATACTCTGTTAATGAAGATCAGAACAACGATGTGTGGCTAGTTTCTGAAGTTTGGGATCTCTTGTAAATCAAAGATGAGTAATTAATTTAAAGTTACATTTCTTATTCTACTTTGAAATATTTGATGGTAATGATTGCATGATTGGGATTCATTCTTGTTGGTGACTTGATGTGCATATTTCTAAAGTATTTTATTTCTATTTTTTATAATCATAATCGCCCTGTAGTGAATAGGATTAGATTTCATAGAAAATTCACCACGAATTAGTACTTGTAGTCTAGTTTGATAGGTTTCATGCAATGATGCTTATGGGTTAGATTGCTATAGATTAGATAGATTATATCATCCCTACTAGTCCATGACTATGAATAGGATCTGATTATTTTACCTAGCTTTAGCTTATAGCAAAGAGAAGGTTATTAACTCGAATTCAAATTAGAGTAGAAATAGAATTGCGAGTTAATTACGAATCTACGATTAAGAGGGATCCTAGACTGTTTTCTCTATTACTTTCCAAATCTATTTTTATTGCTTTATCTAGATATTCATAGTTAGATTTACTCTAAAAACCCTTTTCTAGGATAATAAATCTAATGTAATAGGTCTCTTATAGTTTTGATATTCATGGTTAGACTCTTTTGCACTTGTACCAGGCTAGGATTTGAAAATAAAATAACTCTTTTGAAAGATATACCTTAGGTTCTTAGTGGAGACTAAACTCGGTGAGCTTTAGAGCCAATTTCCCTCCTTAATAAGTGATTAAGTAAATTCGGTGTTTTCATTGATAAATGATCAGTCACAGAATATACCATTTTACCACCATTAACTTATTAATGCTAGACCTTAGTTTGTTACTAATGAGATACTATGTGCAGATATTTATATTAATGAGCAGAATAGAGCCGAAGTGCTAATCTTTTCCAAAATGAACTCAAAAAGCAGTAAGAACTACGATCGTCCAAAGAAATATCCACTCGAATGAAAGAGCAGTCGATAAGCTAAGAAAAGAAATATCGAACGAGCGTAAATCTCAAACAAGCGAGAAAGAAAAGAAGAAACGGAAATTGTGATTCATGAACGTATGAAAGAAGCTACAACTAGAGGAACCAAAGTGAAATCTCGAATGTTCGACAGAGCAAAAATTATATAGAAAGAAGAACAATCGTACACACGAACATACGAAATAAAGCTCATGTTGCTAATAACGCGAAATCTATACCGCCATACACAAAATTAGAAGATCTCTTGGATTAAAAGTCTGGCAACTTACTGATCAGAGAGGATTGACAAAAGAATTTAGAAGATCTCTGTTGCTAAAATCAAGGAGCAAAGTCCTGCACGCATCTACCATCCAGAGCGAGGAAGAACTAGGATTAGAAGTAGAGTTATATTATGAATATTTTGCTTATAAGTTTTCTTTTATTAAAATTAGAATAATGTAAACCAACTCTGATGATCTATAAATAAGAAGGCTCGGCATAGGAATTCTTTATTGAAGGAATTCTCAGCATCAATTGACGATTGAGGTCTTCCTATCAAAAGTAGAGTAGTTCAGATATCCAAGGTTTCTCAAGAGCAATTGACACCTGTGATCGGGAGCTGGAAGATTAGAGTAGAGTATCTATAGTTTCTCAGAAGTAATTGATGCCTACAACTGAGGGATGAAAGATCTTTTTATTGCGTTGTAGTTTAGATTTATTTTCATGCATTTTACTGCTTTGTAGACATCTAAAAGTTTTTTATTTTAATTGACAACTCAGATTGAGAATTTGCAGATTAGTATAACGATTTTACTTTTCCATCTTCAATTTTCTTGAGTTTGATTGACGCCTAAATTTTAGGAAGATTATTGATTAGTTTAAATCTGTCTTAAGGAATTCTAGTTTTTGATTGACGCCCAAATTCTAGATGACTGAGGTACGGTGTAATGGTACTTATTTTATAAATATCCGATATCTGAAGGATTGTGATTGACGACCATAATCTGGAAGGAGGAGGATTTAGATTTATTTTTTGCAAATTAGTTTAAATAACCCATTCTTTTATTCATGTTTCTCCAGTAATTTAGAATCTTAAAAGACAAATAAAAGTTTCTAAACAAATGCGAATATATCACAATAATCACCTTCCTCGTGGGAACGATCCTATGCTAGTGCTACAATTTCTATTGTGCGCTTGCAATAGGTTAAGACTTAGTAAGATTAAAAGCCCGAACAAGTTTTTGGCGCTGCTGGGGGAAGCGGATTTTATTCTTTATTTTGTTTTTATTTTGAAAACTAATATTTATCTTTCTCTTTTAATTTTTCTTTTTATTTTTATTTTTCTTTTTATTTTTATTTTTCTTTAATCACTTCTTTATCTTTCACAGGTTTATTCAGAGCAGCGAATCAAAGGTTTCAACACTTCTTTTGAAAAGAAAGCCAGAGGCTCAGATTTGTTTTCTCTTCCTGCTTTCTAAAATAAAAATCATATAAAATTAAAACAAAAATAAATAGATACAATAATCGTTCTGGGCATCCTGCTCTATTTCTAATTCCAATTACTATAGCTGAGAAAGATCAATTTGTGTTTAAACCGTTGGGAGAGTATTATGCATTGACACATCTTACACCTCCCTCATATATTAAGTTACCCCCTGTGACCGGCGATGGAACCTTAAAGATCAAACCCAACGTACTTTAATTACTTCCTATCTTTTATGGGTTTGGTGAGGAGGATCCATATATGCATGTAATGAGTTTTATAGAAATTTGTGCAATTGTTAAGATTAAAAGTTTATCAGAAGAGGCCACTCGTTTGAGGCTCTTCCTAATTTCTCTTAAAAAAAGGAAAGGAGTGGCTGAACTCGTTACCCAGTAACACAATTGCTAGCTGGGAGGGATTGCAAACAAAGTTTATTACAATGTACTTCCCAATTAGTAAGACGAATCGAATCCATAAGATTATCACACTGTTTCACCAATTTTTGGACAAATCTTTTGAGGGAAGTTGGAAGCATGTCAACGAGCTTCTGAACAAGTGCCTTTATCATGAGATCCCACACTGGCAAATAGTGCTCGATTTCTACAAAGGCCTTAATGAACAAACCCGGCACATGATTGATGTTGCTTGTGGAGGAATGTTTCATACGTTAACTACAGAGGATGCTTGGGAACTTTTTGAGACCCTTAGCGAGGAATCAATGCAAAACCATGCATCGAATGAGATTGATTCGAAGACTTTAAGGAATAAGACACCTAAGCGGGGAGGATTTTATGAATTAAAGTTAATGATGAACCGCCTTCCAAAGTTAAAGATTTGGAAGACAAAATTTCAGTCTCTGTTGGGTATAAAATCGCACCCAACATCTCAGAAAGGAGAGGCTTGCGATTCTAACCATGGCCCATCTCAGGAGGATCCTTCGTACACTATTGTACCTTTTTGCCCCACAAGAGGTCAAGACTATACTGTTGTAATAAAGGATGCCATGCTACAGACGTGTGGAAATTGTCAGCGCTATGACCAGAACCAATCGAAGCCACTTCTCTCTTCAGCAATCTATTTTTAAGTTAGAAGCTCAAGTTGAGCAACTAACTATTTTAATCGAGAAGAAAGAGAATAGTTATTCCTAGATGGCACCCCAAGAGGACATATGTTTATGGGAGACACATCAACTCCCCTAGAATCTTAACTAAGTTCCTACTGTACACTATCATGCTACTGACTCATCCGTAGCAAAACCCTATAACATATGTGCATTATTAAAAAACCTTGTTAAGAGAGTACCCTACCATCTAAGACTTGTCGAAACGTATTCAATCGTAAGGACCTCTCCTTTCCTATGTAATATAATCACCTTCAACATATGGATTTACGATCTTTCATGATTTATTAAAGTCGAATCGTAGCGACTACGAATCGACGTGTCAGTGTCTTAATATTGTTCTCCAAAATCATAGACGACAATTCTAGGGAACCGGCGAATCCAGTGATGAGTTTTATCGATTACTTTGGATTTCGAAGCCACTTAAATCGTGGAGGAAGCAAACAAGCATCACACATATGGCCACCAACTCCAACCTACCCCACCTAACCGAGCTTTAATGCTTAGTCTTCAAAAATTAATTAGAAGTGATGGTTCAAAGTCTCAGCCTTCCCCTATAAAAATGATGCCTTCACCAAGCAAATACCATCTCTTTCATTTTTCCTTTCAAGAACCCTTTATGGTAAAAGAGCCTGACCAAAGCGACTTCAGCAACAGACTTGATCGAATTCTTGAGATACAAAGGGTCAAGCTTTTGGCAGCTATCAAGAAATTATAAAAGCTAAAATGCCAATAGCCCATACCTGATGCTGAATTGTCCACCACAAAACCCCTTTTTCCTAAACCTTACCCAAATCCAAAATCCCTTTCCTATGGCCCATTTTCCCCCACTTCCTAACCCTTACACCATTACAACCCTCCCTGAGTGCGAGTGTAGACACCCCATTTTTGCCCTCTCAAAGTATATAAACATGTTTGGTCAACCTTTGACCTTTCCTACGATCTTTGGAAAAGGACTGACCTTCTCCGAAGACCTTAAAACCCCCAACCTGGGAACTATACACTACACATGTATTATATGGTTGAGAAATGGGCTGAAACATCAATCCAGAAGCTCAGACCCATCAAGACTTGAAAGCCCCTGAATTACGCGCATGGCACTATGCGCTTAATTCAATTGCACATAGTACAATATACGCACAATTAGTCCCATTTGGATTGGGCACAGGCTTCCATGCATCGCCGAAACTCCTAGATCTTGCGCAGTACATGCCATGCAGAATTCGATTACACGTGTTCTATTACACGCGAAATCAGTCCAGAACTAGACTGGGATTCTGTTTCCCAAGACCGCCCGAACTCCACGATCTCGCGCATACCTCATTGTGCGAAATTGGATTCCACACAAAGCTACCTGCACGGAATTGGTTTTGAGGCATGCTGGAACTAGGACACCCTGTCAGTCAGCCATCCTCAAGTCTGTGACCTACTCAAACCGAATTAGGCACTGTGGATCCTGCGCTTAATTCGATTCCATGCAAAGTTGCATGCGCGTAATTCGCCAATCGCGCACATGGTACCACACGCGAAATTAGCCCTATACCTATAAAAGTACACCTATCCCACGCCCAATAAAAAAATTTCAATAGCAATCTCTTCTCTCTCGAACTCAGGCCTCTCCTAAGCTCGAGTTCTTCTCTCTGCGGCACTGGAAGGAGAAAGAAGCGCATAGCTTCAGGTAATCTCTTTCTAGTTCTTAATTTCTTGTTCTAGTTCTTAGGTTTTTTATCTTAGTTCTTAATTTTTAGTTCTTAGGTTTTAATTTCTAGTTCTTAGTTCTTAAGTTTCTAAGTTCTAGATCTTAGTTCTTAACTTCTAGTTCTAGTTCCTGATTTCTTACTTCTAGTTCATAGCCTTTAGTTCTAGTTTTAATTCTTAACCATTAAATTCTTAATTTTGATCATTAAATCCTCAGTTTTCAATTCAAAATCTAATTTTTAATCTCCAATACTATAAAAATCGCCTTAGCCAACCGATTTGCCCAAGGGAGCTTATGGAGGGTACCTGGAAACGGGGCCGATCCTCCTTAGCATAACGGGCCATACTCCCTTTTTTCCTTGTTAGAGTAACATTAGGAGACTAAATTAATTAAAATTAGAGTAGCATTAGGAGACTAAAATAATTGGAGTTAGAGTAGTAGTAGGAAACTCTATCAGCTAGAGTTAGAGTATACTAGGAGACCCATAGCCAGTTAGACTCAGAGTAGGATAAGAAGATAAAGCTAATTAGACTTAGAGCATAATTAGAAAGCTAGATTAGACAGACTATAGATGCTGGAGTCGGCCGGTAGACATTTAGTAAAGGAGTTAACCCACAATCCATAAATTGTGATCATTGACGTGTTGCAACATCGATAAACATCTGCAGCTGGTGATTGCACCACCCAAGCAATCTCTGTTTAGAATTTTCCTTTTACTTTAATATTTTATAGTTTATTATTCCACTACCCTAGCCAGAGTCCACTTGGATTGAATTGGACACTTCTTCTGGGGACCGAAAGGAACCCAGAAAAAGGGCATACTAACAGACTGGCGATTGTAATGGGATGCTTTCTGCTAAAATAGTTTATGTCTTAGCTTTATTTTTCTGCTTTATTTTAGTAAGCTTTATTTTTTTTTGCTTCATTTTATTTCCCTCTATTTCTTCACTACGTGCTCTCACCCTCTCAAGATCTCCCCGAGAGTGCCTATGCTAGAGTGGTCCAGGCAATGAAGAAGAAAGAAGGTAGGCGAAAAGTCGGAGGTGTGCAGTGGAAGCTAGGGCAAAGAGAAGAGAAATGAAAAAATGAAAAACTCGCAGGGTATTAGTGGGTGAAACTCGTGCCTCACATGGTTCTCGCAAGGTACTCACAGGGCAAATTACTTCTCACGCGCATAAGTGAGATCTCGCGAGAAATGCCTTTTGCTGAGAAGAAAAAGGGCCTCCCGAGGTAATTGCGGAGCTGAAGTTGAGTCTGACATGCGAGAGGTATATTTGCAGACCTCGCACAGCTAAAGGCTTAATCTCGCGAGTAAAATGTATTCAGAGAGCAAAGGTCTTCGTGAGGTAGATGACAAGGCAGGCTTCAGAAATTTTTCTCGCTAGGTTCTCACGAGGTATAAAATGCAGGATATCCATTGTTGCACAGCTCAATGTCATGAAGAAGATAAAGCCTCGCAAGGCTCAATTTCTACCTTTCCTTAGGCATTTTGCTTGCGAGTGTGAAATGGAAGCCATTGAGCCTTGTGACAAAGCTTAATCCACTTTCTCTTAGTGCTTGCACACTGACATGTGCATCTACACTGTCATGCACCTTGCCATTGTGTCCCAGCACCACATTTCTTCACAATTCATCTATTTCACCTTTGATCAACTCATGCCCATTACCGACCTATGCACAAAGTAAATATGCTAGCATTCAAATGATTTTAACTTACAACAAGTTCATGCATATTTAAATGACAGTAGGTCCATGCACATTTCAATCACAATAGGAAACAAGCTCATTAAATTCAGATGACCAAATATGCACATCAACAACAACAAAAAAATAAGACAAAACAAAACATGCACTTTAACAACAAAATACAGACAACACATAACAAATTTTTAAACAACATAAAAAATTCAAGTATGGTACACAGTTTACAAAGCTGTGGATCACTAAGCAGTGGGAGGTTCATGAAGGTGGATGGTCTGAGGAGGCTCCACTGAATTTTCTACACAAATCTTTAGCCTTTGACCATTCACTTTCATGCTCTTCCCAGAAATGGGATCCAAGATCTCCACAACACCAGATGGGGAGGCATGGATGATAGTATAAGGTCCATCCCACCTGGATTTTAGCTTCCCTGGAAAGAATTTTAAATAGAGTTAAACAACCAAACCTTGGTACCAGCCTTGAACTCCTTCCTCATCAGTCTCTTGACAAAAAAAGCTTTGGATTTTTCCTTGTAAATCCTTGAGTTGGCATATGCATCCAATCTCAACTCCTCAAGCTCTGACAGTTGCAGCTTCCTGTGCATCCCAGTAGGTGTTAGATCTAAATTCAATATTTTAATAGCCCAATAGGCTTTATGTTCCAACTCCACTGATAGCTGACAACCTTGCGATAAACTAGTCTGAAAGGGGACATGCCAATTGGGGTCTTATAGGTAGTCTTATAAGCCCACAGTGCATCATTAAGCTTCATGGCCCAGTCCTTCCTATTTGTCCTAACTGTCTTCTCTAGGATGTGCTTAATCTCCCTATTTGAGCTTTCAACTTGACCACTAGTCTAGGGGTGGTATGGAGTTACAATCCTATGAGTAACAGAATATTTCTTGAGCAAGCTCTCAAAATTTCTGTTACAGAAGTGGCTGCCCCCATCACTGATGATGGCTCTAGGGATGCCAAATCTTGAGAAGATATTTTCTTTGATAAATTTCAGGGTAACCTTATGGTCATTAGTCCTTGTGGCAATGGCTTCAACCCACTTGGACGCATAGTCCACTGCCACAAGGATAAAACTATAACCATTTGAGGGAGGAAAGGGCCTCATAAAATTAATTCCCCAAATATCAAACAATTCGACAACAAGAGTGGGCTGCAATGGCACTGAATTTTTTCTTGATAGGCCACCCATTTTCTGAAATCTGGCACATGCCTTGCAGTGGGCATATGCATCCTTAAACAAGGAAAGCCAATAGAAGCCACACTACAATACCTTAGCTGTAGTTTTTCTCCCACTGAAGTGACCCCATAGGCATTTTCATGGCACATGCTTAGAATACTGGGAAAGTCACTCTTAGGGACACATTTTCTTATGATTTGGTCTACACAGTACTTTTATAGGTAGGGATCCTCCCAGAAAAAGAACTTGACTTGTGAAAAGAACAAGCCTTTATCCATTTTATTCCAATGGGAAGGGACCCTGCCAACAGCCAAGTAATTTACAATGTTGGTAAACCAAGGCACAATGAACTGAGTAGCAAACAGCTGCTCATCAAGGAACAATTCATTGACAGGTGCAGTTGCGCATTCATCCAACAAAATTTTAGATAGATGGTCAGCCACCACATTCTCCACTCCCTTCTTATCCTTGATCTCAAGATCAAACTCCTACAGCAGAAGGATTTATCTGATTAGCCTAGGTTTAGCATCCTTTTTGGCCAATAGATATTTAAGAGTTGAGTGATCAGTAAACACAACAATTTTATACCCAAGAAAGTAGGGTCTAAACTTATCCACAGCAAACACAACAGCCAGCAACTCCTTCTCAGTTGTGGTATAGTTGAGTTGAGCCTCTGCTAATGTTTTGCTTGCATAATAAATCATTACTAACAACTTATCCTTCCTTTGTCCTAGGACAACACCTATTGCCAAGTTTGATATATCACACATCAGTTTAAAGGGGAGTGAGTAATATGGGCCTGGATTATAGGAGCAGTGGTGAGACACTTTTTTAAGACCTCAAAGGCCTCAAGGCACTCAGCAGAAAATTTAAATTGCACATCCTAACACAGCAGGTGGCACAGTGGCTTTGCAATTCTGCTGAAGTCCTTAATGAACCTCCTATAGAATCCAGCATGTCCAAAAAATGATCTAATTTGTTTGGCAATCTTGGGTGGGGGCAGGTGTGAGATCAGGTCTACTTTAGCTTTGTCAACATCTATACCTCTGTGGGAGACCACATGGCCTAACATAAAGTGACTGTTTTCCCAGCTTAAGACCAAATTGGTCTCTTCACTTCTTTGTAAAACCAGATGAAGGTGACTCAAGCACTGACTAAAGCAGTCCCCATAGACTAAAAGAACATCTATAAAGATTTCCAGGAACTTATCAATCATATAAGAGAAAATGGCATACATGCACCTCTGAAATGTGGGTGGGGCATTGTACAGTCCAAAAGGCATCCTCCTGTAAGCAAAGGTGCCAAAGGGACATGTGAAAGTGGTTTTCTCTCGATCTTGAGGATACACAAGGATTTGGTTATACCCTGAGTATCCATCAAAAAAGCAATAAAATGCCTTCCCAACCAATTTGTCTAAAATTTGGTCAATGAAAAGGAGAGGGAAGTGGTCTTTCCGAGTCTTAGAGTTGAGTTTTCTATAATCTATGCAAACTCTCCAGCCTGTGGTCTCCCTGGCTGGCATCAACTCCCCATAATCAGATGTAATAATTCTTATGCTTGACTTTTTGGGTTCCAACTGAATAGGTGACACCCACTCTGAATCTGAAATGGAGTAAATTACCCCTGCAATCAATAGTTTTACTGTTTCTTTCAAGACCACCTCTTGCATGTGAGGATTAAGCTTCCTCTGCATCTCTCTAGAGGGTTTTGAACCCCCGTTCAGGTGAATTTTGTGCATGCAAACTGAGGCATCAATGCTCCGAAGGTCAGCAATTGTCAACCCATTACCTTTTTGTGCTTCTTGAGAACACTCAATAATTCCTCCTCTTGCTCACTAGTGAGAGAGGAAGAGATAATCACTGGAAACTTTTTGTTTTGCCCTAAGAAGGCATACTTTAATGTGTCTGGTAGCTGTTTCAGCTCAAGATCAGGGGGACTTTCAATGGAACGTAACAAAAGTGCCTTGGTGGTTTGAGGAAGAGGCAGCAATGTAGGTTTCCAGCTGGAATGCTGCACTAGGCCCACAGAAGACTATATTGTTGTGATGTCTTCTACCATAAAAGCTTGGGCCTCCTCCTCAACCTCACTCCAAACATTTTCCAGGTTCTCAGCAACATTATCCCAGTCCAGCAATTGGATAATTCATCTTCTACAAGGCCATCTAGTACATCTATTGCACAGTAATCCTCAATGTCTATCTGAGGCTACTTGGTAGCATTGTACACATTTAACTGGGCCTTCATATTTCCAAAGGTCACCTCCATCAACCCAGACCTGCATTGAATGCAAGCATTGGCAGTGGCCAAGAATGGCCTACCCAGGATGATAGGAATTGGGGTTTTACTTTTGCAAGGGTCCATGTCTAAAACCAGGAAATTAGCATGGTAGGAGAACTGGTCTACCCCCATAAAAACTTCCTCCACCACACCCATAGGTCTTCTCTAAGACCTGTCAGCCAGTTGGAGCACAATTGGAGTTGGTTATAGCTCCCCCAAACCTAGCTCCTCATACACAGAATATGGAAGTAGGTTCACACTAGCCCCCAAGTCCAAGAGGGCTCTACCTATGGTGTGGTTTCTAATGATGCAGGGAATGTTAGGTACCCCTAGGTCCTACAATTTTTCAGGTGTGGCTATGGACAGCATTGATTCCACATGTTCCACAGTAAAAACCTTTTTATGTATAAAGGTCCTTTAAGAATTTGGCATAGGCAGGGACCTGTTTAATGGCATCAAGCAAGGATAAATTAATCTTGACCTGCTTGAAGGTCTTCATCATTTCCTCCATCTGAGCATTCTCCTTATCAAAAGGAGATGGGCCAGCAAGTGCATGAGAAAATGGTAGCTGTGGGACTACTTGTGCCACAGCTACATGCCTAAAAACATCATGGTCAAATTTTTATTTTTTTCTCTTTTCTTCATTTATTGTTTGCTGTTGGGACTCAATATCAGCCCCTTTATTTTTTCGTTGATGCTCCACAATAGGGGATGAATTTAATGGTTCTTCTACACTCACATTTTTTTCTTTCTCATTCTCCATGGTCTCCTCAGCTACCCTGCCCACTAAATTGTCAACCACCCTACCACTCCTTAGGGTAGTGATTGCATTAGCCTCCTCATGCGTAGAGGAGCCTTCTCTAATCATGTACTGCCCTTTAGGATTGGCCAAGGGTTAACTAGGCAACCTGTCCTCCTCTCTCTTGTTCAAAGCATTATAGATTTGACCCAGCTGGTCCTCTATTTTTTTAATGCTTTGCTCATGAGAGTTCACAGTTTGTACTAAATTTTCCAGATTTTACATTGATGCCAACATTTTCTCTTCAATGGAAGAGGATATGGGCTGTGATGGGGGCATAACCAACTGATTTCGTTGTGGGCCAGGCAACTAAAAGTTCGGCCTAGGTGCATATCCCTGGTTGAATTGGTGTTGAGGTCTGTATGGAATTGCCAACTATTGTTGTTGGGGCTGTTGGTATGTATCTTGTCTCCACCTCATATTTGGATGGTTTCTCCATGTATATCGAGCAGGGTTGCTGCCCATATGCTTGGGCAGCATTGGCATGTTACATAACCAATTCAAGGAACTGGTTGGCTAATGGATATTCTTGACGTGAATGTGTTGGAGATTGGCATATCAGGCATGCCTCTTCAAATTGTGCAGCCATCCTAGGTTGCATCATATTCATCAATTTATCAAACTTTAAACTCAGATTGTCCACCTTCCTCTCTAATTCACTCTGCACCTTGACCTCATACATGCCACCTCTAAAGGTAGATTCTTTCACCATTTTAGCTGGGGTATGGCTGTCATTGTGAGACAGTGACTCTTGCTTCATAAAATTCTCACCTATAATGTCTAACAATTTCCATGCCTCATCAACTGTCTTGTAAAGGTAGCTACCCCCACATGAGGCATCCACCATGTCCCTACTTTTAGGACTAAGTCCTTGGTAAAAGACTTGTACAAGTTTCCACTATAGAATTTGGTGGTGGGGGCACTGTTTTAGCATTTCTTGAAACCTCTCCCATGCTTCATAAAAATCTTCTGTTGAGGATTGAATAAATGACAGTTTATTTGTCCTCATCTGACTAGTTTTATTCATGAGAAAGAATTTTACCAGAAATTTGCTTTGGAGGTCATTCCATGTCCAGATGCTATTGGTTGGGGCTTAGAGAGCCAAGTGCTGGCTTTATCCTTCAGGAAAAGAGGAAAAAGCCTAAGCTTGGTGGCTTCAGGTCTCAAGCCAGCAATGTTAAATGTGGTGAAAAGTGTCAAGAATTGATCAATGTGCTTGTAAGGATCTTCCTTACTGAGCCCATGAAAAGATGGCAGAATGTTAATGGTGGAGGACTTAATTTCATAATTTCCCTCAATTGAAGGAAATTGAATGCAGAAAGGAGATGTGTAATCCTCAGGTGCATTATATTCCTTCAGTGTCCTTTACCTCTCAGCCATCACAGCTGGCTCAGTTTCAACAACAGGGGCTGGTGTGGTGTTTCTCAGTCTAAGGACCCGTTCAACCTCAGGATTTGGAGGTTCCAACTCAGGGTTAAGGGACCTTCTAGCAAGCATACCCACACAGAACAGTAGGTAAAGAAAATGCTCACATCACACTTAAAAAAATTGTAAACAGAATTACAGCTAAACTGGATTTACAACTAAACTATTGACAGAGAATTCAACACAAATGGACTGAGTTTTAGGGTAAAAGAAGTGTAAACAGAGCTAGCTAAACTCCAGCTGCAGCTCTAGCTTTTCCCTTCTGCTGCTGTCCAAATCTATAAAAATTTCAATAAAAACCAGTAGTACTTTTTATTCAACTAAAGGCATAGCTACAAAGAATTTTTCTAGACTAAAATACAATACAACTCAGGTATACTAAAAAGATCAATATCGCCGACAGCGGTGCCAAAAACATGTTGGTTATCTCAGGTTGTTATTTATTATTGGTGAGAAAATAGTGGTGAAGAAAAATAAATCAAAAAGTGAAGAGATAGAAATTGGTTAAAACAGCAAGTTTAAAATACACAGCCTACAAGATACAGGATTGTTGTAGCAAGTTTTGAGTAAGAGCTTGTCCCACAGAGAAATTGATCTAGAATTCAAAATGGGTTATATTAGTAGGCCTCCAGATCTGAAAAACCTAGAGAAAGGGAGTTGGGTATCACAACTTCACTAACACTAAAAGAAGAGAAAGAAAGTGCAGTCCTATCCTAAAGAAAGGGTTTATGAAGAAGGTGGTAATGGTGTGTGACAAAACAAAGATAAAATTGATGGGAAGTAGGCAATTAAGCTAAGGTTATTTCAGTTATATAACTCAAATTTAGAGATTTTTCTGTAGCTATCCTTCGGATGGCTACAAGCACATCTGCAAGGATGAAGTATCTAACTCAACTCTTATGGTTTAACCTAGTCTCTTAAGGCTATAACATGTCTACTTTAATAGTCACTGGCTATCCAATAGAGAGGATTAAACCACATGAGTTAAATCAGAAAACCAATCTGATCCAAGGGAATGGACTGATCTTAAGGCAATAACATGTCCACTTAAATGGATTACAGAGATCATAGCCAGTAAATGCATGGCTAAGGAAGAAGAAAAATGGAAAAAGAAGGTGATCTAACCCTAACCCTGATCTGCTAGAGCTCATAGCTAACTCAGGTTGAAGGAGAGTTGATTTTCTAAGTTTAAATTACAGCTTTTATACTCAATCCTTGATGCCTTGGCCAAGAGGAAATTAAATCCTAATTTTACAGCAGACGTGGCTTGGTTATAACCCTTGGATGCCTCGGGGTGTGTGCATAGAAATCAGGGCCTTGAGATGTGTGCCTTGGACCTAGGGAAATCTCCAAAAGGTCCCTGAGTATGGAATGAGAAGTGAAGAGCCCGAGCTTCACGGGGTTGGCTTTAATTCTTTTATGCATTCGTGTAGTTTGCAGAGTGCTCATGAGGTGAAATTTGGCTTGGAAGGCTTATCGCTCACGCAGAAGGATTTGACTTGTCGCACAACTACTTTCTCTTAATGCGCTTGCATGAAAGAATTTGCAATGGTTTGTCTCAGTTCGCGCAGTGAAGGTTATGCTTTGACGCGCGCGAGAGCTGTGTGAGAGAATTTCTGGAGCTCTCTCTCCTCGTGAGCTAAGCAAGAGCTGTGCGAGTTTGCTTAAGTCTTTTGTGTAAATTGGTCTCGCGAGACTACACGTGCGGCTAATATGTGACTTGATCCCTGCGAGAGCTTCGCAAGCTAGCTTTTTGAAGGTTCTAGTGCGCGAGTGCCTCGTGAGGTCTTGGAGTGTTTAAAGCATTTGAAGCACGCGACTACTGCGGTAAGGCCAATCCTTCACTGAGTTGCGCAAGCTCTTTGTGAGTTCACATTGTGATGTAGGTATTGACTTCGCGAGGTGGCTGTTGCAGATTTAAACAGCGCGAGGCAACACTCCTGACTGCGAAAGGTGACACTCCTGCTCTTCTGCTATAGTGTAGATGCTGTTGTTGCAGCTTTTTCCACTCATATCCATTCTTCTCTCATCTGCTGGACTTCTTGGATCCACATTGGCATGCAAAATAGTCACCATGGAGTGTACCACCATGGTGTTCCATCTGTTCTTGCATCAACTCCACATCTTAGCATGCATTCTCTCTCATTACTTTTGATACACCCGGGCCAAATCGTGTCAATGAATAACAATAACTTTTGATACACCCGGGCCAAATCGTGTCACTACTTTTGACACCATAGCGCCGATTTCAGATTTCTCTCGGCACAATCTTACTGCCATCCACTCATAAAAGCATAGAGCATCTCGATGAATGTACAATCTGGTAATCATACCAGACGAGATACTCCATGATTTTGAGAGGATGATGAATAGCCTCAAACTGTACCTTACCAAAGATGTCGCGGTCATCGACTATACTAATGAAGGGCTACCTTTCAAAAATCTAATGTCCCAATGTGATAATCTTACAATATATGAGTTTACCGATGATGAATGAGAAGGATAGATTATCGAGGAAGCACAAGAATTCTAGCGAATCATCAATCGCTTCCACGAGCAAACTCAGGCCGCCGTTAAACCTACAAAAGAAATCAATTTTGACACTTAACAAAAGCCCAAGAAGCTACTAATCAGCGTGATACTTAGCCCCAAAGAGCAGCAGCAGATAATCCAAGTCCCCCAAGAGCACCTCAATTATTTCGCATGGTCCTATGAAGGCATGCCCTATTTGGACCCAAGCTTGGTAGAACATTGCTAATCTTGGAACCTGATGCTAAACCTATCAAGCAAAAACTAAGAAGGATGCACCCTCAAACCGCACTACAAGTCAAAGAAAAAGTCAACAAGTTGCACAAAGACAAATTCATCCGAGTTGTCCTATATCCTAAATGGGTCGCCAACATAGTGCCAGTTGCTAAGAAAGACAGCAGAATATGGATATGCATCAATTTCTAAAATCTTAACCAAGCATTTCCAAAGGATGACTTTCCAGTTCCTCACATCAACACTCTGGTTGACAATACTGTAGGCCATGAGATGCTATCGTTCATGGTGGTTTCTTGGGATACAATCAAATTCAATTAGCAAAACCCGACCAAGAGAAGACCTTGTTCACCACACCATGGGGGACCTACTATTACGTCGTCATGTCATTCATCCTGAAAAATGCAAGTGACACTTACCAACGGGTCATGATGGCTATCTTCCAGGACATGATGCACAAATGTGTCGACGTCTATGTCGATGATATATTAGTAAAGTCACACACTCGGGCAAGCCATGCAGAAGCACTCCGACTGTACTAGAACAATCCCAGAAGAGTACTAGCTGAAGATGAATCCGAAGAAGTGTGTATTCGGGGTGACCTCTAGTAAATTACTAAGCTTCATGGTCAGCAAGCAGGGTATCGAAGTTGACCTGGTAAAAGTCAAAGCAATACTCAAAATTTTACCTCAAAGAATTACTCGGATTGATAGGAAGATTATCGTTCATCAGGAGATTCATCTCCCAGCACTAAGATAGATGTGATCCTTTCTACAGACTACTGAAGGGAGGGGTCAAGTATATATAGGATGAACAATGCCAGCAAGCCTTCGAAAACATCAAGAAGTACCTTCTTAATCATCCAATATTATCGCCACCAATCCCTGAAAAACCATTAATCTTATATGCATCTGCTAATAATAAAGCAATGGGGGTAATCATAGGTCAACACGATGAAGATGGGAAGAGGAATCACTGATAATGGCCCACAATTCATTACTGAGATGACAAAGAGACTATGCAAGAAATATGGGATTGACTTACAGCACTCGTCACCATTCTACCCTCAAGGGAATGGACAAGCAGAAGGTACAAATAAGACTCTGATCCGGATATTGAAACGAACTATGGAGACAAGCAATGGTGTCGATTGGCCTGACCAATTACCAAAGGCACTCTAGGCCTACAGGACTTCCATTCGAACAACCACTGGCCAAACTCCATATCCCCTCATGTATGGGATGGAAGCTGTGACCAGTCATAGAATATATCACTTTACTACCCTTAACTTAGTGATGTTAGACCTTAGTTTGTTACTAATGAGATGCTATATGCAGATATTTAGAATAGTGAGCAGATTAGAGCCAAAGTGTTAATCTTTTCCAAAATGAACTCAAAAAGTAGCAAGAACTGCGATCGTGCGAAGAAACAATCCAGTCGAACAAAGGACCAGTCGATAAGCCATGAAAGAGAAATATCAAACGAACGTAAATCTCGAATGAGCGAAAAAGAAAGAAGAAGAAAAGGAATTGTAATTAACAAACATACGAAAGAAGCTACGACTGGAGTAACCAAAGTAAAATCTTGAACGTTCGAATGATCATAAATAGTACAAAAAGAAGAACAATCGTACACTCGAAAGTATGAAATAAAGCTCATGTTGTTGATCAGATGAAGTCTACACCGCCATGCACAGAATTAGAAGATCTCTCAAATTAGAAGTTTCGCAACTTACGGATTTGAGAAGATTGGTGAAAGAACCTAGAAGATCTCTAATGCTAAAATCAAAAGGAAAATAAAAGAAGTCCAACACACATCTACCATTCAGAGCAAGGAAGAACTAGGATTAGAAGTATAGTTATTTTAGGATTATTTTGTTTAAAAGTTTTCTTTTATTAGGACTTGAAGAGTGTAAACCGACCCCTTATTATCTATAAATAAGAGAGCTCGACATAGGAATTTTTCATCAAAGGAATTCTCATCATCAATTGATGACTGTGGTTAGGTGTTCTTTCGATCAAAAGTAGAGTAGAGTAGTTTAGATATCCAAGGTTTCTCAAGAGTAATTGATGCCTGTGATCGAGAGCCAGAAGATTAGAGTATCTATAGTTTCTTAGGAGCAATTGACGCATGCAGCTGACGGATGAAAGATCTTTTTATTGCTTTGTAGTTTAGATTTATTTTCATGCATTTTTATTGCTTTGTAAACATCTAAAAGTTTTTTATTTGAATTGACGACTTAGATTGAGAATTTGCAGATTAGTTTAACAGTTTTACTTTTCCATTTTAAATTTTCTCGAGTTTGATTGACGCCCAAATTCTAAGAAGATTGTTGATTAATATAAATCTGTGTTAAGAAATTCTAGTTTTTGATTGATGCCTAAATTCTAGAGGACTGAGATACGGTGTAACGGTACTTTATTTTGTAAATATTCGAGATCTGAAGGATTGTGATTGATGACCATAACTTGGAAGGAGGATTTAAATTTATTTTCTGCAATTAGTTTAAGCAACCCATTCTTTTATTCATATTTCTCCAATAGTTTAGGATCTTAAAAGATAAATAAAAGTTTTTAAAAGAACAACCATATAAGAATAATCACCTTCCTTATGGGAACGATCCTATACTAGGGCTGCAATTTCCATTGTGCGCTTGCAATAGATTAAGATTTAGTACGAATAAAAGCCCGATCAAGTTTTTGGTGGCGTTGTCAGGGAAGCGGATTTTATTTTTATTATTGATTGTTTTGAAAATGGCCGATAATTCAAAGCAGAAATAAGATTTTCTAAGATCTTATCCAGCTGTGATTCGCCACACCCCGCTCGCTAGGGGTGGTCTTTACGATGTCAGCAAAGTCAAAGTAAAAAAGGAGGATTACATGAGTGCAAAGGTTGCGGCTCTTGAGCAATAAATTGCAACATTAATGAGTGCCAAACCAAACACTATGAAAACATCTTTAGTAGCTTGTTCAAATTATTAGAACTCAACCTATGTGTGCAACCGTGGGAATCGGGACAATCCCGTCGCGACGATGCTCTCTCTAACGAAAAATATAGAGTCGCCACCCAGAGCTTTCGGTGTCTTGGGATACCTAGTTCATTTTTATGAGCACCGAAGTGCTAAAAATATGACTCTGAATCTGGTCTACACCAAAGGCTCTTGGGTAGGGGCTTCAGTTATCGATCGGGAAGGTATTAGGCACCCGATCAACCCGCTTAATGCGGTCTCTACTAATGGCCAAAAATAAAATAAAATGAAAGAAAAGAAAATAGCTTCCTCTTGCCCAGAAGGACTTAGAATCCTATTTGTGCCCCTCCGTTCCTACTGAAAAATCGACAGCATAACGGCACAAATGGGAGGATGGAGAGAGCTAGAAAGAGATAGGAGAAGAAAGGGGAGAGCTGGAGCCCTCGGGCCCTTGTAGCACCATAGGAGAACCTTGCATTGGCTTGCTTTGATGAGCTTTTGAAGGCTTGTATGGTGGAAAGAGGGGTTCTAACCTCTAAGGCTTGCTAACTAAGAGGTAGAGAGGGAAGGTGAATGGGTAGCATATACCTAAACTAAGGGATCTAAGATGAAAAATATCACTCAAAGGAGGTTTTGGAATTCTGGAATTTGTATGGGAAGTGGGCACCAAAGGGAGAAAGATCTTCTCATCTCTTTCTCTCTTAGGCCAAAATTCTCAACCCTTAAACCAAGGAGATGGGGGCTCTATTTATAGGAAATGGGTGGATTAGGAGGCTACTTAGAGGCTAAGTAAAATTAGGAATTAGGTAATGGGCCATCTAAGGTTTCCTAGGATTTTAAGAGCTTGGAAAGGTGTGAAAGATCCTCCAATGATGGATGATGGGGTGAGGCCTTAAGCCACTTAAGGGGTTGCAAATAGGTAGTGAATGGGTGTAATAGAACTAGCAAAACACACTCCAAAGGTCAAGGTGGTCAACAAGTCAAACCCCAATCATGATTTTCAGGGCAAATTCTAACAGTTACTATTCATATGCAAATAGTTGCGTCAGGCAAATGTACAATAAAACAGTAACGAACAGAAGCCTGGAAGTTGGCTTCGCGATGGGTGGGGGGACCCATTTATACCTGGCGCAACTATTAGTTATGCCAGGCCATTTCTGGGGGAAAAATACCTGGCACAACTATTAGTTGCGCCAGGCAAATCCAGGGGAAAAATGGCCTGGCGCAACTATTAGTTGCACCAGGTAAAAATCCCTCCAAAAGAGCCCGATTTTCAAATAGTCATAACTTTTGATATACAACTCCGATTGAGGTGATTCTTGGATTGTTGGAAAGCTGGAGAAGTCCTTTTTCCAACGATATATGATTAGATATTAGCAAAAGATCTCATCTGGTCTTGGTGCACCACTCTTTATCCATTGCCTGGGAAGGTTAGGTTTAGGGTTTGGAATGGGTTCTAAGGGTCGGGGCTGGTTTCTAAAGGTTTGGGATAGGTTCCTAAGGGATCTAGGGTGATTACTAAGGGTTTAGGGTGATTCCTAAGGGTTCCATACATGCCATCATAAGCTCAAAATTGCACCTCTCTTAAAAGGTGTTTCGATCGGGCCTTGGGCCAAATTTAGGTGTCTACACTATGCCCAGAGCCCTACTGCGCCATCATACCAGAAGGTGGTGGAAAATGAACAAATAACGGCCTTTCAAAGGGGAGATGATAGGAACACATATAACCCATCGTGGAGGAATCACCCTAGATTTAATTATGGCTTCACAAGTGGGGCACAACTAGCACCATCAATTGGACAACCTAGATTCCCCCCTGCCCAAGTTTTTCACCAGAGACCACCAATGTCGATTGTGCAGCCACAGTTTGTACCGCAGAGCAATGGACCTGATGCTACGGTTGTTCAAATCCTTCGGGAGTCGCATCAGCATTCAAAAGATTTATCCTAATTAGCTCAATTCTCTCAAGTACTACACTCACATACTCAGTCTATTACAAAGCTGGAGGGCCAAATTGGCCAGCTAGCCTCGCAACTAACTAAGAGAGAAAATGGTCAACTATCGGCGCAGCCAGTTAGCAATCTAAGAGGACAAGTATTTTTGGGGGAAACCTTCGCCCCCACTAATCAAAATTGACATCCTCAAGGATCTGTCGAGCTACCGTCTCATCTGTAGCATCCTTTGTAAAATATGTAAATCATTATTTTAAGGATTTGAACATTTTGGGGAAGACCATAAGATTGTCGAAAACACGACCAATAATAATGTTTCTTCCTATGTATACTAGTGTTTTACGAATGAATGTATGGATTTACGAGAATACAAAACCCTAAGTCATAGGACACAATAGTAGTGATTACTATTTGATTCGTACGAGAGTTTGAGCCTTCGAATGATGAAAAGCTAGAGTTGATCGTCAACTCTAGGTTACTAAGACGCGTGATGACCGGTTCAGCGGGTCATCACTGAAATTAGGGCCTACATATCCGTGGGAGGAGACGTCAGCCCCATTTTCGAACTCTCAAGCGAACCTTTTTTCTCTCCGTCCATTTTTCAAATTCTCTGAAAGCTAACCCAACCATTTCTTTAACCTAACTTGATTTTTCCCTTTTCTTTTTCCTTCCATTCAAAACCCTACCCACAACTAACGATCTGATTTTTAAAGTTAGGTAGGTAAATGGTTTTGATTCTTAATCGGTTTTTCCCTTTCTAAAAATCTCTTTGACTCAGCATCTGAAAATTGAGGATCATTGATGAAGGTTTATTTACTCTTATAGAATAACAAATCATGCAAATATTAAAGGATAAAAGACCGAGAGAAGAAGAAAAAGATGAAGGTAATAGCTCTGATCATTCCCTAATTCAAAAGTATATTACACGGGATGTTACAAGATCCCCATCTAAAAAGAGATCAAAATCTTCTGAGGCAGTTATTGGAGAACTACCTGAAGAAAGAATGGTGAATGAGGCAAAAACTATGGTGGCCCTTGAATAGGGCACGCAATCATATAAAGGCAAAAGGCTGGCATCCAACAAAAGAGTATTGGATCAGCCCCCTGCATCAATGAAACATGATATTGTGAGGGCTGAGGTTGCAGTGGATGTCGCTTTTTGGGAAAATGTTGATGTTGGTAAAGCTATAATTAAATACTTCAAGGATGTTGGGCTTAACTATTTCCTAGATTGGAGCAACACCAGTCTACCCTAGACTAGTGAAGCTATTTTATAGAAATATGACCAACAACAACAAAGGTCAGACCCCAAGGCTCTCTACAACTATAGATGGGTTGACCATTCAACTAACTAAGGAACTGATAGATGGGGTTATGCACGCACCCTTGGAAAGATCAGAGTTGTCTACTGATGATCTGGTGGCCAATTTGCTAAGACTACCACCTTCAAACTTCCCAGATTTTTAAGATATGGCAACAGCACTGTTGGGCAACCCACCAAAGGATAAGCCATTCTTTATGAGAAAAGACCTGGAGAATAGCAACTTCTCACTTCATTTCCTAGATGTGCTTATCTATAAGACCATCCACCCTACCTGTCACAAAATAGAGAGAAGGTTTCTCTTTGTTAAAGCCCTGTATATGCTAGCCAATCGAGTTTGTTTTAACATACCCTCTTATGTCTTGGAGGTAATGGATGTAGTAAGGGCGAAACTGAATCAGTCAAGGTACAAAAAATACAAGCTGGATCTCCCTTTTGGAGGCCTAATTACTAATACTCAAGAATTTGGGATACTAGTGGGCTCCCAATTAGAAAGTCCTTACAGATTGAGAAGATCTTCCTGTTGCAGCCTATAAAAGGACTTGAAATTCAGGAAATAGGAAGAAGATGGCTCCGGTACTCTCCATAAGCAAATCACCTTCCATACCTCCATCAATTCATGAGGCAAAGCCTGAAGAAGAGAACACAATGGGAACAAAAATTGATAATGATGCTACGAATCCTACTGAACCATGGCAAAACCATCCCGACATGTACAAAAACTATTGAATTGGAAACAGCGGAGGAGATACTACCCATACAAGAACGGGATTTTCTTTATGATTCAGCATTGGACTCCCCAATAGAGCCTGCCATGCCTTCTATACCTGAGGAAGAAACACTTCCAACTGTTGCTGAAGTAGAGCCGGAGAGCCAAATGATATCCACAACAAAGGAAGTCCCTATACCTTTGGTTGAACAATGCATCTCTGGGATGGCTACTTCTAGCCATATTCTTGCACTGACTGATTCTGTCCTATGCCTGAGATTCCACCAACTACAAAGCAGACTCCCATTATTCAAAGCAGGACCAAGTCTTAAAGCTCCAGGAGTGGGTTTCACTGAAATGGTAAATGAAGAAACATCTCCTCCCTTTATTGATAAAATAGTTCCTATATCATCAGGAACCCAGTCTGAATGGGAAGGGAGATTGGTAGAAGTAGAAAACTGGAAATTGACAAATGTACCACAGTTGTTGCCAATACTAGAGATGGAAAGAAAAATGATTGAAGAAACTAATCGGATGAAACATATAGTTTTTGAAGTCCTACCTATATCAAGGGAAAGAGTGAAAATTATAGAAAACTTGAAGCAAAAGGCAGTAAAGAATCATCAAGTGCATTGGAGGGTTGAAATAGTAAAGAAAGTACAAAAAGCCATTGCTGCCTTTCAAGAATAAATTGCACAGTTGCAACAACAGAATGATGTGTTGAGTAATAATAAGAAGGCATGGGAGGGTTAGAAAAAGGATTATGAGGACAGAATAGCTAATATGCTTGATAAATTTGGAGAACTAATTAAAGATCCCAATAAGAGAGAAAGTGCACACAAGGAGTACCAGTATGCACTTAACTGACGGTTGGATGAGAAAAACCATGAGCTTGTAGTAGCTAAAGGGAAAATACTTAAGCTACAAGAAGACAAATATTCCCTAATCCAGATCTGTGATTAACAGAAGAACATTGAGTCCCTCACAAACAAAAGTTGGGTCACAATAGCAAGGTCACGAGCTGAAGCTGAGAAAATGAGGGACGAGATAAAGGAAAATTTTATCATAATTTGCAAATTACAAGAGGATTTAAAAGAAAAAGAAAATGTCAAAGAGGAGCTGAAAGCTTTGAAAGAAAAGTATGACAAGTTGTTAGCCGAGAAAGAAAGTGTTGATGCTCTTCAAATGAATGAAGTTAGACCTGAGTTGTATGAGGAACCTGCCCCTGAGGAAGAAAGAACAGAAACTAGCTCTACTAATGTTGTGTCCGACTCTGAGGAGGAATAGTGAAGCAGTCATTCTCTATTGCTAGCCTTTCCAGCACCAGAACCAGCTCCATCTGTATCAATTGTACAATATCCATCATCACCTAGTGAGTAAAGGTTACTCTCTCTATTTCGAAGTCTCACAAGTATGATCCAAAATTTTTTTTAGTATCCCCTATTTTTGGAAAACAATGAGGGCATTATCATATTTTGGTTTGGGGGGATACACCTTTCTGTGTATAATAGTCTTGCTTAATTTTGCTGCTTTATTTTGTTTTTTGCAGAAAAAAAAAAACAAAATTTGCATATTTTAGTATTTAAATTTAAATTTTGGAATAGCTAACCATCGTATGCTAGTTATGATAGAAAAAAAATTATGATTCTACAAACTTTACAATCCATTGTAGTAAAAGTTCAACAATCAAATAATAGAGCAGTTACGATTCATGTCTAGCTCTCTTGAATACTGTATCAGATTGAATGTTTGAAACTATACTTTGTTTAAACTGTAATATTTAGACTATAGTTTCGAAATTATATAATCAGTGAGCTTTTGGGCCATATTTCCTCTTTTATTCTGAGAGAGACTGTTTCCTATTCGAACTTAAATTTTCTTTAAACTTCTTGACTGCATTATAATGAAATCTCATATTGCTGAAAAATTGAATCAAATATTCTATGATTATGATAACTTGTCTTTCTAGAACTGTTTATTAAATACATCAAAACAATATGGCATTCATGCTAGTTAATCATGGAAATGATAAAAGGCCCTTCTTTTCATTCGTTAGAGCCAAATAGCCAAAATCCCATAAATTTATTAACCCCTTGAACCCATATTAGAAGCTTAAATCGAATTTCTTTGTACCAAAATCTTATAAACCCTTAACCATATATACTACCTAAAGCTTTCAACCTTTTACCCTTATTATTTTTTGAGAATTTAGAATGCGAAAAGGGAGAAGAGGGAGTGAAAGGAGTAAAAGAAAAATAGATAAGAGATATGCAACAAAGGGTACACCTGAGAAAGAAATAAAATGAAAAAATAAATTATGAAAAATCAAAAGAATTTGTAAAATACGATTCTACAAAAGGAGAAGCAAGAAGCTTCCAAACTGAAGAAAAATTCAAGAGGATATCTGAAACTCAAGAAAATGGGATTTACTAAAAATATTGAAGTATAGGTAAATGAGAAGAAGCTATCCAACTTTTTGGATACTTATTGAAGAAGAAATAGAAAGAAGAGAAGAAGATAGAAGAAAGATGAGCTGAATTCTCAGAATTTTCGAATTCTTTCTACCTTTCTTTGGAAACTTCTTACCCCAAAGCCCCATTAAAAGACGAAAAAAGACCCTCTTAATTCATGATTTACAATAGCATGAGCCTAGTAGAGGTGTATATAATAAATACTATGGAGAAACAGGAAGGCATATGAATAGAATTGATTATCCATTCCATGAGATTTACCTTTATGTCAATTATCTATTGAGTCATTCATCATATATATCACCTATAGAGAACCCAAAAATTCCAATATTTTTTTTAAGAGTGTGCCAATAGTGAAAGTTGGATGAAAATATTTTCTAAATCTGTAGTTTAGAGAAATCAATGGTGAATAAACTTTTCACTTATACGCACACTCCATGCTTAATATGAATTGAAATTATTGAGTTATGATTAAGGATTACTGCTAGGATGGAAAGCAAAGGATGTTGGGATCATGTGTTTGAGACTATGACAACCATATAATGATCAATTATTTACAGTTTAGTGTATAAATTTTAGTTTAGAAATTTTAAAATTTTTGCTTTTCTTTAAGAAAATCTTTGAAAAAAACCAAAAATATTTTAAGCTTGTAGGTAACTTCACTGAAAACCTTAAGGAGACTATAACTCCTCCACTAGGGATCACCTAGGGGTTTAAAGGCTTGTTGCATCTGCTAAATGCAATCTTGCTCCCTATGAAAGTCGCATTTAATTTTTTAGTTTTTCTTTCCTTGCTTGCTAGGGACTAGCAAAGTATAAGTTTGGGGGTGTGATCAGTCACAGAATATACCACTTTGTAGAAACCCCAATTCTGCCCTCTCAGAGTATACAAACTTATTCAGTCAACCTTTGGCCTTGCCCTAATACAGGGACTATATACTGAAACAATAGTATATGGCTAAACACAGGCTAAAATAATAGTTCTGTAGCTCAGACCCCATGACCCTAATATGGGGACTATATGCTGAAACAATAGTATATAGTCAAAGCACAGGTTGAAGCAATAGCCTTGTGGTTCGGACCCGACCTAGCCCGGGGAGAATCCCGAATTCCACGCCCTATATAACACGCGCAATTCGATTGAGCACCTCACAGATGGTGCGCAATTGGTCAAATTCAAACTAGGCTACTCATCCCACGAACCGCCTTAGGAGCGATTTCCCGCCTAGGAAAGAGCGCGTAATCAATTACTGGCCCCACCATCGGCGAGTACTTCGTCCACTTTGGACCTGGACTCTAGTTCCCTTGACCGCTTGAATTCCTCGATTAAGCGCAACTGAGCTGCCACTTAATCGAATTACATGCTCCTAGAAGGGCACACAATGAGTTCTAATTTAGTTAGAACTCGGGCACCCGACAGAGCCAGTCAGCCAGTCACTCACTGAATCTGTAACTGACTCAAAGTGTATTAAGCGCCTGGAATAAGGCGCGTAATTCAATTAAGCGACCTGGACAAGGCGCGTAATTGAATTCCACCAATCAATTAAGCGCACCCCGCGGGGCACACAGTTCCTAGAATACCTATAAATAGACCCCCTTACCTCGAATACAGAACACACATAATTCAAGAAATCAAGCAATCGAGTTTTCGAGTTCCTTTCTTCTGAACTTACGAATTTCGAGATTCTCTCCGGTGCCTAGGTAATTTCTTAGCTCTAGCTTTTAATTTCCCTTCCAGTTCTAGGTTCTAGTTCTTAAGTTCTAATATTTAGTTCTTAATTTCAAAGACCATAGATTTTCTAGTCTTAGATCTTAAGTTTTAATTCTAGTCCCTAGTTCTTAGCTTCTAGAACCAAGTCTTAGATTTCAATCCTTAAATTTTTGTTCTAGATTTTAGTTTTAATTTTAAATTTTACCTCCTTTCTTAGTTTCTAGTTTTTCTCTTTTAGTTTTTAATCTCTCAATTTTTTAGATCTTCAATTTTAACTCATACCTTTTAAATTAAAATCCGTAATTTTCTCATCTCTGGTTATAGATCTTAATTTCTAGAACCAAGTCTTAACTTTAGTCCTTAAATTTAAGATCCTGGTTCTTAATCTCAAGAACCAGTTCTTAGTTTTTAATTATTCTAGATAGTAGTATTTATTTTTTAATTCTTGTTTTAATTTCTCCAAGTTTATAATACTTCAGTTATAATCTTAATCTTGAAAATCCTTTAATTTAAATCTTCAAAATCTTAATTTTCCAATACACAAATCAGTTTTTCAATCAATACTACTTTTAATAACCCTTAGCCAACCGATTTTCCCAAGGGAGCTTACGAAGGGTACCCGGGAACGGGGCCAATCCTCCTTAGAATAGCGGGCCCAACCGCCCCTTTTTTTAGATTCCTAGTAGAAGTAGGAAACCTAAAATAATTAAGTTTCTAGTAGAAATAGGATATTTAAAATAATTAGACTTTTAATAGACTTAGGAAATCTAAGTTCTAATAGAATCAGAACATCTAAGTTAATTAGACTTTTAGTAAAAATAGGATAGTTAAAGTAATTGGACTTTTTAGGATTAGGATACTTAAGTTAATTAGAGTCCCAATAGAATTATGACACTTAAGTCAATTAGGGTTTCAATAGAGATAGGATACTTAAATTAATTAAAAGTTCTAATAGAAGTAGGATATTTAAATTAATTAGAGTTCTAGTCACATTAGGACATTTAGATTAACTAGAGTTCTAATAAAATTAGGATACCTAAATTAATTAGAGTCCTGATAGAATTAGGATATTTGAGTTAACCAGGATACTTAGATTAATTAGACTCTTAATAGGATTAGGAGACTAAAATTAATTAGACTTCTAATAAGATTAGGACTCTTAAGATTAGTATTTTTTAGATCAATTAAAACTCCTAGTAGAATTAGGAGACTAGCTTAATTAAACTTTTAGAATAATTAGACTCTCGGTAGGACTAGGAAAGATTAAAGCAATCAGACTTAGAGTAGGATTAAGAAAATAAACTAAAATCCCAGGTGACCCAATGATGCTGACATCGGCAAGCCGATGATTCAGTAAAAAAGTCGAACCCATACCTCGAAAAGGCGTGATCAGTGACGTGTTGCAGCTTTGATAAATATCTGCAGCTGGCGATCGCAACGAGCCAGGTATTTTCTTCCTAGAATTTACCTTTTTATTTCTATACTTTTCACTTACCACCAATCGCCTTATGCCAAAGTCCACATAGACCAAATTGGCTTACTCTTTCCGGGGATTGAAAGGAACCTAGAAAAAGTGCACACCAACAGACTGGCGATCATAATAGGACTTCTTGTCTCCAAAGTCTCCTCCGTTTAGTTAAGTTTTCTTTTATTTATATTTTTTCTTTTATGCTCAATTTCTTTCTTGCGTCCACTCGACTGCCAAGGATTTCCCGAAAATGCATGAGCATTCATCAATGGCTCAAGATGGCGGGAATATGAAGAATAAACCTCACTGACCATAATAATCCTCCGTTATAGAATTACCATTGTAATCTCGTATATGATGAAGATCTGTCCAACGAGTCCGCTCGGTACAACCCCGAGATCAACATGGCGGGTGATCAAGAAAACCCCTTTACTCCTCCAAGCACTAGCAATAACCGCGATGGAAGAGACGGGAGCACCGGACAGAACTTCACCACTCGACAACTTGTGGAACTTAGCATCCAGAAGTTACAAAAGGGGGCGAGGATGTTGAAGAACTACTCCGAGGCCTGACAGCCACATAAGAGACCATCAAGGAGCGGCTAGACAGACAAGAACAAGAACGTCTAAAGCAAGAAGGGTCACCACCCACACCAAGCACAGTCTCAGCCTATGTGTCGCCATTTTTTGGGGCTGCTCGTGCCCTCTTCAATAGCAATCGCCAAGACCGAACTTATCCTCGGGCTACCCAAAAAGACGCCATTGTAAGAGTACAGGATTTCCCCAAAATGCTCGACGAATTCATGGCTAAGAGAGAACGCTCTGATTACTCATTCGGGTTTAATAAGTTCTGTCAAGACCTGGAGTTCACTTTACCTGCAGGATTCATGCCGCCCAAGTTTAACAAATATAACGGTACCGAAAACCTGAACCACCATTTGGCGCTCTTTTGCAATGACTGTCAACCAATTCATGATAATTAAGGGCTCCTGATACATTATTTCTAGAGATCGCTAGAAGGGGAAGCTCTCGACTGGTTTGTCAGACTGCCGCTTCACAAGAAACAGTTAGTCTTAGTAATTTGATGACAACTAAGCAAGAATCCGAGAAAGACTTTGCAGATTTCGTAGCACGTTGGAGGAAGTTGGTGGCCCGCACCGGAAGCCAGATGAAGGAGAAGGATGCGATCGACATCATTATAAATAATGTCAAAGAGCCTCTCTGAAATGCTCTCGTCGTTAGCGATTGTACGGACTTTGCTACTCTTCACTCACGTGCCAGCTGCATCCAGCGACATATAAATGGAGGAGACCTCGCCTTTTTAATATTAACCTCGAAGGCCGCTCCTTCCAGCAATTCAAAACATAAGAATAATAAGAAAGCCTCTGGCTCGAAGAGAGTCAATACCGTCGCCAATTAGGGCCAGAACTCTAGCAACGAAAACTATCAACCAAGAAATTTCGAGCAAAATCAGTATCAGAACCAAGGCCAGCAACGATACCCAAATTAAAATCAAGGTCAGAATCAGTATAGGTATTCAAACCAAAACCAAAATCATGGTCAGTATCAAAATAGGAATCAGTACCCGAATGTTTACCAGCATCAGAATCAAAACACGACGTAGAATAGGCCAGCCAACGCCCAGAATTATAATAACGTGCGCCACAAATTTTAATAAACAAATTAGAGGACCCTACCAGCCCAGAAGAGAGTAATACCCTCCCCTACTCGACACCATCCCAAATATCTTTCACCTCCTGAGTAACCAAAACCTTCTTAGATTCCCACCAGAATGACCACAGCCCTGGCCGACAAATTTGGACCACAGTAAGTTTTGTGTATTTCACTAATATGCAGGACACAATTTGGAGGACTGATGGGTTCTGTTTGACGTAATCTATGATAGAGTGATAGAAACTAGATCGACTAGGAGGCTCTCAGGAATTCTCACAACCAGCCACCACAAAACCTAGGGATTGTTAACAACCCCATGCCGAATCACAAAAAAGGGCCAGTGTCTCACATCACCATAGTAGACCGTCCCGGATGACCCTCTTTTCATCCTTCTACCTTAATCACCCGCTTTTTCCGGCCTACCACCATTTTCAGTCCAGTAGAGTCTCCAAGGCCCCCAGCTGTTCAGCCACACCCTTCGACCTGAATCACTCGGGTCGCACCCCCAAGTCCGCCTCCCTATCCAAATTTTACCCGAATCTGAGTCCAATTATTCAGGACACGAAGACTAAACCTCCATCAACCTCTGCCCTAACCTCTCGCTCCTCCAAACCCACAACCTACTCCGTCACCATACGACTATGAACCTGAATACGAAGACCATATCTTCCAAACTATGCAGTAAATTACAGCGTGGGTGGACAGCGTCACCCAAAAATACTTCCAAACAACAACATGAGGCTATAGCAGAACACCACCTTCATGCCAAGATGAGTCAGCGGGGCGAAGGATCTGACAAGGAAGAAGCCTTGATCTCTACTTTTCTGGAAGAGGAAGATTACACTCAATATCTCTCGCCGTGGAACGGATTAGCTCCCCTGCGCATTCCTTTCTCAAATTTCACCCCATTCATAACAAGTACTACTGCGGGATCGTCAACACCTCAACACCAACAGCCAACGTGCCCGGTCCTCAAATCTGGAATCCATTACCCACCACCTCCATTCCCTCGAGAAAAGCATAATGACGGTGCTCAGTCGTCGAAAAAGATAGCAAAGGAACAAGTGGTAAACCTACCTCCACCTCCTCATACGATCCCTCCACCTCTGGTTCCTGAACCAGTGCCTCCACCACTTCAACCAAAGGTCAACAAAGATCACTGCCCCAAAAAAGTGCTAGCCCTAGAGGCAGGCCAGGAATATGATCTTCTACGGCACCTTGAGAAAATACCAATGCAGATATCAATCCTTGAGCTCATCAAGAAGTCAATGCTGAATGAGACGCATGTAAATGAAGATACCACCTTGGATGAGCTACATGAAATCACTTCGGTCATCGCTCAACCTCCAGCGCTCACTTTCACTGAGGCTGATATGCCTAAGGAATCACTACGCAAGAGTTCCACCCCAATATACCTTACTGTTATGATTAGAGGCTTCTCGATACTACATGCACTAGTCAACACAGGAGCAGGGCTCAATATATGTCCCATAACCACACTCAAGATGCTCGAATATACTAAGCAAGACATAAAGCCCTCATCGCGTATGACGGTTCTCGACATTTTGTTAAATGAACCATCAAGTTGCAAGTCCTCCTTGGACCGGTCACTAAAGGCATCACATTCCATGTCTCCGACTAGTCTAGTACCTACAATCTAATCCTAGGAAGGAAGTGGCTGGAGTCCTTAAAAGTTGTGGCATCTACATATCATTAATGCATCAAGTTCCCGCATGAAGACTTTATTGTCAGGATATAAGCCGATGCGGTCCTCAAAGAAGCAGATATTAATTACGCGATAAGTATTCCAACAGCCCACGACTCCGTCCTGTCCACCGGCCACATTAGAAAGGTATGATCACTTGACGATACGGCAATAGCAGAAGTCCCTCATCCTAGCTCGCCCCCATATCAATCAAGATTAACAAAGAGAGCAGCTAGACCTGAACTCACTCGGTTGTATGATATAAACCCTACCACGACGAAAGGATGGGATCTCATGTACTAGCTCGAATACATCCCACATACGAGACTCAACAAGAATTGATAAGGATGAATAGTGCCAGTCGTTCTAAAGAAAGTCTGCAAGCACACAAGATTGGGCAGTCGGACGGCAAGCAAGCCAACCTCCTGCCAACCATTTCATCTACGAAACCATTGAAAAAGCCGATGTGCCAAGGAGAAAGGAAACATAAATCACCAAATCGCAGGTAATAGAAGTCGAGCAAGTTGTTAAAGCCTTGGCAGACCTGACAAACTTAAACCAAGATGAGGACAACATCAACAAGCCGCTTGAGGGTGTAGGAGCATTGTTTGACACTGAGGATCCCTGCACTACTGAAAGAAGAGAACTACTAGAATGTGAGCCACGCATAGAAGACTGGGAGTTGACCGACAAGGAAGACTGTCACATCGCTGCTTCGAGAAATGAGGAAGAGTCAGAGACACCTTAGCCTCATGAGGCGGAAGAAGAGGGCTGGCTCTTAATGTCTAACAAAGAAGAGGACTACTGGAGTAGTATTACTGGTATAGAACTTGGAGATCAATTAAGAGCGGAACGGCTGAAGCTGCTCGAGGAGGTCAATAACTCCCAGAGCGAAGGGGCAAACTCTGATGATGAACTTGATTATCAATCCTTACTGCATAATTGGCGATGCCCGCATCGATACCCTTACCCAGAGTCTCCCTATTACAGCTTGTGCGCATCTATTTTGATACAGTGTGAAAGATCTATCCTACACGAGCTACGATTAACAACAATGGCAGAAGATCATCATGTCACCTTTATAGAAATCCAAGAAGAACTAGAGCTCAATGCTCCCCAATCTTCGGATGCACCATAACTTTCGATATTCTGGAATTCACTTGAAGAGGAATGGCAACCGCTACCGAGCAATGATGAAGACTACTGGATAGACCTTTCGGCTCTCGAATTAGCAGAACAGTTATCCCAAGGCTCTCAAGAGCAATCAGATGAAGAAGATGACCTCGACATCAATAACGGCGACCTCAAAAATGAAGCTGGGAATGCCCCTAGGGAGATCCCTGTATATCTCACCCATATCAACCCCGCTGTCGGGCCTGTATACTCATCCTCTCATACTAGGAAGTCCAAGGGAAGGAACTCCCAAGCCCAGAAGACTTCAACTCCGACAGTGCTAGCTTTGAACTCCCACTACGACATGGGAATGCCTGTAGGAATCTCCATGCATCATTCATCCCTACCAACCCCACTGTAAAATTTGTACCGGGATATTAGGAGACCTCGAACGAGAGGGAATGACTAATCCCCTTCCCACACTGTGGGCGATGGTCAAAAGTAATCTAGGGTCAGTGATTAGACTTATTGAAGAATATGTCTAGTCGATACGAGAAGTAGAATGGCAGCAAAAATATCTCTAGTCTGATTCTGAAGATGAGTGCTTAGACGACTACTGCCTCTCCACCCTTTTGGAGGATGAAAGAGTTCACACAATAGAAGAGTAAAGCACATCGATTGGATTATCACCGTCCTCATTCATCAGGAGGATCACCCTAGGCAAGGACTCTAAAAAAATGTTAAATTTTGAATGGGTCCACTCATCTGAAGACTCGCACGAACGGCTCCAATAGCCATCCAACTTCCCCAACTAGGAGAAGCCTCTCCGCCAATTCCTCTTCAGGCAATCGACCTTGTACCATATCTTTTATCAAAAACCAGAAAAATAGAAAATTCTAAAACCCATAAAAATTTAAAAATAGAAAATCCAAAAAAATTAGGAAACCACGGAAAAGGGAGGGAGCCCTTCATCGCAGACCCATTAGCAACCAACAAGGAGACTCTTCTCCTAAGGCTACGAGTAGTGGACTCCCCAATGGAATCAAGGAAGGAATAACCGACATGATCACACACGGTCATCCTCCTACCCTCAATATCAAAGAACCTTGCCTTGACTCAGTTCAAAGTGATCCTACTGCCTCTTCCTCACAAAGCCGCCGAGCATCCCGACGAAGTGATAAGCCCGTAATCATACCCGACGAGATACTCCATGACTTCCAGAGAAGGATGAATAGTCTCGACCTACACCTGACTAAATTACGCCGATGAAGAGTTACCTCTAGTAAAAATAATCCCCTAGTGTAGCCTTTTTACAGTGTATGAACTCACAGACGATGAAGAAGGAGCACCAGCCGCTGAGGAGACATAGGACTTCCAACGAGTCATCAAACGCTTCGATGAGCAAACTCAGGCTGCCGTAAAACCTATTGAAGAAATCAATTTCGACATCGAGGAATAGCCCAAGAAGCTATTAATTAGTGTGACACTCAACCTTAAGGAGCGACAACATATTATCCAAGTCCTTCAAGATCACCTCAGCTCCCTCACGTGGTCCTACAAAGATATGCCTGGCTCAGACCCGAGCTTAGTAGAACATCGCTTGGTCTTAGAGCCCGATGCAAAACCCGTCAAGCAAAAATTTTGAAGAATGCACCCGCAGACAGTGCTACAAGTCAAAGAGGAAGTCAACAAGCTACACAAGTCAAATTCATACAAGTCATCCTCTACCCCAAATGAGTCGTAAACATAGTACCTGTCACCAAGAAAGATGGTAGAGTAAGGGTATGTATCGACTTTCGGAACCTCAATCAGGCATGCCCAAAAGATGACTTCCCACTCCCTGACATCAACACTCTGATCAACAATACTGCCAGACATGAGATGTTATCCTTTATGGATGGGTTCTCCGGATACAATCTCAAGCTAGCAAAATCCGACCAAGAAAAGAATTCCTTACGCCATAGGGAACATACTGCTACGTCGTCATACCTTTCAGGCTCAAGAATGCAGGAGCCACATATCAATGTGCCATGATTGCTATCTTCCATGACATGATGCATAAATGCATGGAAGTCTATGTCGACGAGATACTAGTAAAGTCCCAGACTCGAGCAAGACATGCTAAAGCATTATGACTGGTGTTATAGAGATCAGAAAGTATCAGCTCAAGATGAATCCGAAGAAATGCATGTTCGGAGTAACTTCCGAAAAACTTTTGGGATTCACAGTTAGCAAGCAAGGAATAGAAGTTGATCCGGTAAAGGTCAGAGCCATTCTCAAGATGCCACCTCTCAGCAACATCAAAGAACTACGAGGCCTGATCGAAAGACTGCAATTCATCAAGAGATCCATCTCCCAGCACTCAGATAGATGCGGTCCTTTCTACATACTACTTAAAGGAGGGGCCGTGTATATATGGGATGACCAATGTTAGCAAGCCTTCGACAATAACAATAAGTGCCTCCTCAACCCGCCAATGCTATCACCGCCAGTTCCCGGAAGACCTGATCCTCTATGTGTCAGCAAATGACAAGGCTATGGGAGTAATCCTCAGATAATATGAAGAAAACGGTAAGAGAGAGAAGGCCATTTACTACCTCAGCAGAACGATGGTCGAGTATGAATGGAAATACACGCCAATGGAGAAGACATGCCTCGCACTACTATGGCCCTCAACAAAATTACGACACTGCTTCAGAGCACACAGGATACTAGTCCTAGCACATATGGACCCTCTGAAGTACATCTTCGAGAAACCTGCTACATCTGAAAAGATCGCCCGATGGCATATGCTCCTACAAGAGTTTGATATCACTTATGTCACACAGAAGTCCATTAAAGGACAGGCGATCGCCAACTACCTCATGAACCTTCCACTCCCGAGCAATGAGCTTCTGCACGAAGACTTTCTTGATGAAGATCTCCCCTCGATTAACAATGAAGAGCCCGACAAGACTTCATGGGCCCTCTACTTCGACGGCGCTCTTAATCACAAAGGAAAATGCATCAGGATAGTTTTGCTGAGCCCAAAGGAGTCGTCATACCAAAAGCTTTTCAACTCGACTTCCCAATCACCAACAACGTCATTGAATATGAAGCCTTCATCGTCAGATTATGAACAGCGTTGTAGTTAGGTGTCAAGCAATTAAAGACGATCGGTGACTCCAAGCTTGTGATATCATAAGTCATCAGAGAATGGAAGACTAAAGAAAGAAGACTGGTGGAATACCTAGAAATAGCTCAGTTCCTGATAAAGAAGTTCGAAAGAATCTCTTTCACGCACATCCTTAGACTAGAGAATGAGCTCGCATACTCTCTCACCACACTGGCCTTAGTCATTTAGATACCAGTCGGACAGAACACCAAATCCTTCTTCATCAAGAGATTAATGACACTAGCACACAAAGTCACCTGGCAAATAAAATAGAAACTGCCAATTGAACCGAAAGTCATCATGAACGAAGCACAACTTACAGGCAACTCCACGAAGAAAGAAGCAGACATCACAACCTTTAGATTTGAGAAATCACCAACCAATGACTAACAATCATGGTACTTCGATATATGGAATTTCCTGAAGCATTGCCATGTCCCTTCTTACGCTCTGAAGATTGAACGAAAGACGATCACGAACCAATGAGCAAGGTTCTGCATCCTGGGTGAGATGCTATACAAAGAAGCCTTCACCAAAGGAGTACTACTGCGGTGTGTTACGACTACTGAAGGACAATACAACATCCGAGAAGCACACGCCAGTGCCTGCAATGCCCACGCTGGCAGGCAAAGACTCACAAATCAGATCATACGATAAGGCTACTACTGGTCGACAATGACAAGGGATTGCCACCTCTATGTTCAATGCTGTAAAAAATGTAAAAAATATGTTGCGCTCATCAAAGCCCCATCAGTTGCATTATAACTTCACCTTGGCCATTCTCGATGTGGGCCTTCAATGTCATCGGACCCTTCATGGACACGGTCGGGAATACTCAAAAGCATGAATTCGTACTCACAGCGATCGAATATTACACCAATGGGCGGAAGTTAGGTCATATGTCATAATCACTGCTTCTACGCTCGTGAAGTTTATCATTCAAAACATCATCACCCACTTTGGAGTACCCAGGATGTTCGTCATCGATAATGGACCGTAGTTCATCGCAGAAAAGACGAAGAGACTATGCGAAAGATTTAGCATCGAGCTACATCACTCGTCGCCATTCTATCCCCAAGGAAATGAATAAGCAGTGGCCACAAATAAAATTCTACTTCAGATTCTAAAGTGAACAGTGGAAACAAGTAATGGAGCTGACTGGCCTGAACAACTACCGGAGGCACTCTGGGCCTATAGAACTTCTATTCCCCCGCCATTGGAGGAGATGTTAGGGCACAAAAAATGAAAATGTTAGGTTCAATCAAAACTTATCATTCTTGTGTCAACAGGTTGCTTTTAAAATATATACACATACATAATTGAGCGAGAGCAATATGACAGTTGAACAAGTCAATGAGCCTGGGGAAGCATAAGCAAATCGTGAGGACATTCTTGGTCACCTTACTAGGAAAGTATAAGCAAGCTGCGAGGGCATCCCTGGTGTCCCAATACTACTAGATATTGTTGTAAGGTGGTGGGAGGAGGAAAAACTCCTACTAGCCATAGAATGTGAGACTTTGATGGTACCGAAACATGACGGAGAGCTCAATCATGACCCCCCATTTCTCCTAAGAAAAAGACTGTTACTTATTTCTTTTTGAAATTGTCAGATACAAACTAATCCCTCACATCATTCGGCCTTACCCCCTCTTTCACCCTTAATTTATATTCTTCGGACAGTGAGTCAGAACCCTCCTAAGATATCCTCATATATGAAATCGAAAACTCGTGAATGATGACTGATGCAACCACTTACTATCTACCGCTTGCCCTCTACTACTGACTATGGGATAAGAGGATTACTACCGAAGGTACCCTAGTATATGACTGATATAGATAAACGATCTCCCACGGTTCAGTAAACAATCTCAAGGAATTTCCTCGACACTAATTCATCAAAACACACATCGCTCCTCATAGACCCAAGTACTCACAAAAAGCATAAACGCTCCATTGCACTTTAACACTGGGACATTTTTATTTTGGAAAAGGAGCCAGCTTGAAACCCTTTCTTATTCACGAACATATGCAGAAAACTGAAGTCATCACCTCAGGAAAACCACTGAAGATACTGCACTGCCTATTCCATCACGCTCCTACACTGGGGCATTTTTTTTAGTTGTAGGTTTTTTTCTTTCAATTATTTGCTTTCCCTGTTGCATTATTTTTTTTCTTTTCTTGTAATGAACAATAGTAGTATAAAAAATATATATATATAGAATGATTCATTCTTTATTACCAGGCCTCGGTCGGAGATACCTCCCCCTTGACAATCGGTAAGGGGGAAAATAAAATTACTAACAACTTTATCTTCATGTGCAGATATAAAGCGACCTTCAACTATTACCGAGTTAACTCAAAGAGCATCCAAGTCCCAATAATAGGTGACGATACCAAGAGCAGCCAGTCAAAGTAAAGGAGGTAACAAGAAAAGAAGAGATAAAAGACAGGTACATTTGAACTCAAAAGATCTCTATACATATATCAAAATTTCTCTTTACAAATGTGTCACGGAGGCATACCCCCTGTATACACAATGAATAAAAAAGAGAACACAAAAATGCCCTACTCCCTCCACTGCCTCTGCGGGGGACGCTCATCACCCTCTCCAGCATCATCAACTCGAGGACCAGGAACCTGGTCCACTGAGGCCTCAGTTGAAGCTTGAGGCTGGGATGGAGGCCTCCTCGAAGAAGGTCTGGCAACAGAACCCCCCTCGCTCACTTTGCTGGAGGCCTGCTGAGATTGCGAAAGCACAGAGCTAAAGGCAAACATAAGCCCAAGAGCCGAGAGGAATCCTCTGGACTGGATGACGTAGCCAAGAGGGATCAAATGCTAGAGAGGATACCCAGAACTCAATAACTCTGACCTCTGCAAATATGATAAATGCATCAGAAGTGACAAAATGAACCGTGCTAATGATTAATAAAATTGAGTTAAGAGAAACACTCACCAATCGATCAATCTCTGAATGTAGGCTGGCCTCTACCTCGAGACCAGCCTGCTGCTGACCCTTGAGCAGCTCAACCAGAGCTATCTGGCGGCCTCCCTCTCAGTCTAGTGGATAGAAAAGAGCAAAACCAAACAATCATATTAAACTAACCAAATAAATAGGCCGACAACTACAACGAATGAACCAACTCACCAGAGAATGTCGCGTCTCTGCCAACTGAGCCCTCAGCTTGTCCTCTGTCGCCCTGGCTTGGAAGACCAAGGTCGTCAGGGAGCGCAGCATCTCCTCATCGGGATGAGGAGTGCACCCTGTCTGCTCCATCGCCCTGTGGAGGGCATCCAATGCTCTGCGAATGCCCGCGCTGAGGTGATGCTCCATTAATGCGGCCAGTCTCTCCCTCAATGGTGAAGCCAACTCAGGACCACCAACGGCAAAAGAACCGCTCCCATGGAAGGGACGGGTGAAGAGTCGACCACATCAAGATCCTGAAACCATCTCACAAACTTCCAGGCATCCGCCTCAGCGCATGCCCCAGTCACCCTTGTCCCCCCGACTCTGAAATCGGCAATCTGAGCCTCCATCTTCAATGCGAAGTTTCGGCCAGGGGGACCGGTCATCCTCATCACCACCCTATGCAAATCTCTGAGGGGATTCCCTGAGGGAGCCCTAGCTGCTAAGCTGCTCGAGAAAGGTGGATACCCTCCACCTTCTCAAAGCAATGGACTCAAATGTCCACATCGAAGAGGAGCCAACCAGACTAGATCACTGGCTGCTCAGCATCCTCCCTGACTACATAGGGCCTCCAAATCACTTGAAGCCAAAAACAAAGTAAAAAATCATCAGTAAATCTGAAACTTTAGAACCTAAGACATTGGACGTAGACATACAACACATACATATCCTCAAAAGACCTCACGTGGTCTCAGAGGTCGAAGAATGGCATGGCGCGTGCCCTCCGCCACACATGCATCAATTGGAATGTGATGGTGATCTCCGCCGAAACCCTCAAGCATAAGAAGGTGAAGTGGTTGTACACCCAGAACTGGAAGAACACCAAAAACTGTCACTAAGATGAAAGACTAAACAACTAAGACAACGAAGAAACCAATGATTAACAAAGATTCACCTGAAGAAATGGAAGAAAACTTTCGATAGTGGCTACACCTCTCCCTCTATGGTACAACTGTTCGTAGAGGTGCGCCAACGTCACCGCACCCCAGGCGTAGGTGGCGACTCGGTCCCAATCCTCGACTAATGTCAAAAACAACCTGGTGATGCATCCCCAAGTGGAAGAAGAAATGAGTACTACCCCAAGGAAGTACATCAAGAATGCAAGAAGCACTTGATCTGCCGCCACTCCCGACTCTACGAAAGGTTCTCTACATGCAATCGCCTCACAATGCGCCTGGAATAACACCCTCAATTCCGAGTGGCGTCTTAAAGGGACAAAGCCACTGGCGAATGTATCAAAGAACCAAGTGTCACGGACCACTCCTGTCTCGGATCCACTAAAGCGATATGCGACTCTAAGAATCTCCTCACATACCGCCAGATAGTCCCCCTCCATCTGACCGGTCACCGGCTCCCCCTCGAATATGAGTCTAGTGATGCAGACACAATCCTCTAGAGTCGGCAACAACATACTAACGAGGAAGAGCAGTGCCTATTGCTCCTCCCTCCATCGCTCCAAGATCGCCCTGATCAGACCCTGGTTGACCTGAAAAGAATCCAACTCCAGAATCGGCCCAAAGCCGAAAACCACCATACGTGCCCGCTGAAACTAAGGCAAGGCACGGTACCAGGCATGGGACTCCAACCACGCAGTGCTGATAGCTAGCACCGGAGGTTCCTAATAAGTGATAAACATAAAACGAGAAAAAAAAAACAAGATAAGACTAAAAACTATGCTAAAACTAACGAAATTTATGAATAACAGGTAAACCTAAGCCTAATAAGATAAAACGGTAAAACAATAACACATACAATAATCACAAACTACGACAATAACCTACAATTAAGCACGTAAAATATGATAAAAGACAAAACAATAAAATAAATATGACCTAAAACTAGATACAAAGATGATGCATGAATGCGCACGTACAGTAGATGCAGGTTCGACATAAAGTAAAAGGGTTTCCAGATCCTAGATGTCTACATTATAATCTAAATGCCTAAGTAATAAAAGAAGACTCTTGCTCACGGGTAACTACCTGGTCTCATGCGAAGAACTCCAACGGAATTCGGATTGTTGGCTCATGTGGAGCAACATCATCCTCATCATCCTCATCCTCATCCTCGTCGCCGCCCTCCGGTGCGACCTCCCTCACCGCCATCTCAGTATCACCCTCCACCATGGCCTTAGTGCCGATACAAACCTCAGAAGTCTCACCGACCTCCCCCACCATCATCCACTCTAACTCAGAAGTAGTTAAGCCAAGTCTGTCACTGCCCTTAGACTCCATCCCAGAATAAAAAGCTCGAAAAACTAGGAAGAATGGAAGAAATTGTGCTCAAAACAAGCAAACGGATTGCGAGATATCGCAAAAGCACAAAAATCTGAGCACAAGGAAGCAAGGGAGCAGAGAATCGAAGATAAAACCGAAAAGCGTGAGAGAATGAAGGCTCCCCCAATTTTTATAAGACATGAGCTAATTGCGCATCCGGAAATGGGCGTACAATTAGATTCGGCACCTGCGCACAAGCGCCTAATAAAAATTAAGCACGCTGTAAAGCGCGCACAAACAGTTTATCGCCCACCCAAAAAATGATCGCCGGCCCTACGTGCCACGCACAATTCCAAAAGTCACCCGCACAATGGCCGGTTGACTCTTCTATTACACGCACAAAATAGGGCACGTAATGGGAATATACGCCCACTAATAGGCGCACAATAGCCCTCTAGGACCCCTTCAGAGGCCTGAATCGCGCATGGCCCACTAGGTGCCCAATTCAATTAAACGCGCTGCTGACTACGCACAATTACCCAAGCCTAACACAAAAAAATATACACAACAGCAGTGGCCAGGGATGAGTCCATACACTTGGACACTCACACTAGACTGGGTTGACAACATAGAATTCACACACCACTCTGACTTAAGCCTATACTCCCTGGAAAATCACAGAAACTCACTTAGGCATGCACACACACTCCAAAAATAAACACTTGAACATCTAAACACGTTAAAGCCCGTTAAAATCCAAACCAAGTCTACACTAAACCAATCTAAAACATACCCAAACACTTTAGATCCCAAAGAATTTTCAACTGAATTAAAGACACCAAACTAAATAGATCAAGTGAAATTCAAACCAGACCAAAATTAAATAATCAAAAATAAATTTCCATAAATGTCAAAAATTTTACAAACTACACTGAGAGCATCCCCTCTGAATATACAATATAAAATGAGGATTTGAAAATTAGCACGTTCAGGCAGTGCATTCCCGAATTTGAATTTTCTGAGCAAAAGACGATGGTAAAGCCCAGGGAGGAAGCATGCTCTGAACAAGTTATAACAAAAGTCTCATCTTCACTCCGTAATCCCCTGGAGATGACGCTTATGATGCGATCTTTTAAATTACGCGATTAAGCATCGGCATCGCAGATCCCCGAGTTGGAGAAAAAGAAAGAGTGACTCATAGAAAGGCACCTAGGAGTCGATGCGGACGCCCACGAAGATTGATTCTCAGGGCCTACCAAGGAGCAATTGGCGTTGGTCACGAGAACTCTGGCGTAGCTTTTTGCTTTTCTTTCCTTCCACCAACCTTTGGCTCTTCCATCTCTTCCACCAATAGGGTGGCACTTCGGGTCAGATTAACATTATCAACCCTAGCACCACCCTGAATTCCCAATACCGCTTATCCTCAGAAAAAGTAATATAATAATGATGATAATAATTACAAACCTCTTTGGGCATAACACCCGAAAAAAGAAGAAAATAAATGAAATGCCCCAAATACACAAAAATTACAAATCAAAAATCGCATGTCCAAAAATCAATACAAAACCATCACCTTTAGCCCCTATTTATAGACTATACCCTAAAGCCAAAAAATGACAAGTGTTTCATTTTAAGACACCCTTCATCTAATTAAATCTAAACCAGACACATACCCCTCTTAAAGAACCACAATCCATGATAAACTTAGATTAACCAATAAACATACAACACTTACCCCTCAAGAAACACAAATCCAAAGCAAGTTAAATAAGCCAATAGGATTAAAACACCTAACTTCCCTCTATAATTCTAGAAACTAAACTCACACCCTTTTGACAAGTTTCACCTCAAACTAAACCTCAAACTAAAACAAGACAAAACTCATACTTTAGAGAAGGCAAATGCCAAAAGCACCTTAAAATAAAATTCTAAGATTTCCAAATAAGGCCTTAAACTCTCCAAATAAAGATAAATCAAATAAATAAATCCTAAATAAATCCAGTAAAATTCAAAATTAAACCCTAAATAAAATAAAATCCTAAATAAAAATAAAGAAACCCAAATCCTAAATAAAAAAAAATCCTAAATAAATCAAATAAAATCCTAAATAAAAAACCTAAATCCTGAATAAACAAAATTAAACCTAAATCAAACAAAAAAATAAAAAAATAAATCCTAAATCAAAATCAAATAAAATCCTAAATAAAGTTCTAAATAAAGTAAAATTTTAAATTCTAAATAAATCAAATAAATCCTACATAAATCAAATAGAATCATAAATAAATCAAATAAAATCCTAATAAACCAAGTAAGTCAAATAAAGTTAAAACCTAATAAATCCTGAACAAAATCAGATAAATGCCCAAATACATTTGATTAAATCCAATTAATATCCAAAACAAATAATAAAACATATAATAACAAATATGAACAAACGTAAATGGAACAAACACAATAAACAATACATCTCTTTATTTATATAATAAAATTTTATAGGTGTCACCGCAGGCATACCTCCTGAACATACAACTTAAAATGAAAGCCTAGAACCTAACCTACAACCTAAAACAAACATGGAACCCAAAACTGATACAAAGCCCAAAACAACGACACACGAAACAACCAATCAAAAGCAGCAGCAAAGAGGGAGGAATGGTTGAGGAGCACCCTTTCCATCCATTTGGAGGACTTTCCTCCCGCCGTCTTCACCTTCTAACAATAATGAAGGGTGTATAGCGCATCGCAATCCCAACACCCCCCAAGCCGTAAGCTGCACCTCCATCAGAAGTCACTTCAGGATCTAAAACATGCGAAACAACAAAGATCGGAAGAAATGACATTGAATTTGAACGGTCGTATTACACAGTGGAAGTACTCTAAACACTGGGCCGCTCAGATAAAGAGAGAATGAAGGAAAAATGAAGAAGCTCGGACATATATAGGCACCCGGCTAATTAAGCGCCAGAAATGAAGCACACAATGCAATTCAGCGCCGGATCATCCGCACAGAATCTGCGCGCAATTAAATTATCAACCACCCTAAAAGACCCGATGTAAGACCTACCCAAAGATCTCTATGTTGGTCAAAATATTGACTGGGCACTGGTGTGACTTGACAGTGCCAGGTGACTGCCTGCACCCACCTTAATTCAATAGATATTTGACTATTGGTAGTGGCACACATAGGGCACCCCATTTAATTGGATGGGTGTGTTAGGAAAATTAATGAGACACACACCACATCTCATACCCCAAATCTACTCGAAATATTGCATTGACAAAAGTTTGCCTCCAGGTTTGACCCAAATTTGGATTGAGCCTTGGTGGTGATAAGGTGATCATCGCCAATGGATCAAATTCTAAAAATTATCACAAGATTGCTTGATGTGTTAAGTCAAACTTAGATGCACAAAATAGAAACACCTAGATGCACTAACACATGAGACTATGTGTTTGTGTTTTGCATAGAACCATGGCATTTCTTGTAATAGTTAAACAAGCCCAATGGCAATTATAATTAAATTACTTAAATTTAGAAATTAGAAATTAGAATTTGCAAATCTCTAGCAAATCCTAGCCCTTGGTTCAATTGACCAAGATTTGACTCATCTTACACCATCTATTTTTATTGAGGAAATGTAGGGTGTAAGATGCTCCCAATGGCATGCACTACAAGATTTGTAAGACTTTAGAATTTTACAAAGTTCAAGACTCTTGAAGACCACAAAAGATAAGAGGTTGACTTGATGTGTGGTGGAGAGAGAGAAAATCTAATTATGATTTTCTCGTTGGACCCTTTGGACCTATAATCCATTGGACCCATATAGTATTAGACCCGTTGGACCTTTGGACCTATAATCCATTGGACCAATATTGTATTGTACTCATTAAACCCTTTGGACCTAAAATCCATTGGACCCATATTGGATTGGACCCGTTGGACCCTTTGGACCTATAATCCATTGGACTTATATTGTATTGGACCCGTTGGACCCTTTGGACCTATAATCCATTGGACCCATATAGTATTGGACCCGTTGGACCTTTGAACCTATCAACCATTGGACCCATAACTCGTTGGACCCATGGCCCATACCCGAAAATATAGGATAAGTAAAGCGATTGACCTTCATTGAATAGTCAGATAGTTGAAGTTAGTTTAACTTGAATAAATAAGACATTTAGGAACAGGCACGCGAGTGCCTCCAACCTCGTTAGAGATGAACGAGTTCTTATCGACGATGATAAACGTAAGTCCCCCTTTAGACTTTAGCTTGGGTAACACTCTATATAAGTGTAAGCTGACGATATCCTCCCTTAAGATCAAGTCATCTTAAACTCGGACCTGATTTCTATTTGGACATGATAGGATATGATAGATAGTGAAAGGGGATATATGATAAGTACATGATAAGTAAATGATAAGAACATGATAAGTACATGACAAGTATATGATATGATCTGATATGACAATGATATGATAAAAATATGATAGGAAGCTGAAATGCTTGAAATGAAATGTCTGATAGTAACATGAAGTGTTTGAATCGCTTGTTTGACATACTTGAACTTGAATCTGAATCTGTATTTGAACTTTGAATTTGAAAAGGAATATTTGAATACTTGAATTCTTAATCTGAAAAGATTATTTGAATAACTGAAACTCTGAACCCAAAATGGGAAATTGAATATCTGAAACTTTGAACCCGAAATGGGTATCTGAATATCTGAACTCTGAACCCGAAATGGGTATTTGAATATGATTTTAGACCTCTAAAATGAGAAAATAAGATAAAGATACATGATACAGAAGCCCATAAATTGGGGCAAAGAATACCGAATTTGAATGATAATGCAACGAAAACTAAAAAAATTTGAAAGTGAAAAGACGATATCATTTTGTTCTGGCAAAGAATACCGAATTCGAATGATAATGCAATGAAAACTAAAAAAATTTGAAAGTGAAAAGACGATACCATTTTGTTTTGTTCTGGACTCACATAGCTGATCATTGTTCTCAAAAACAGGCTCGTATAAGCACCTCGTATATGAATGGGCCCCTTATATATGCAGGAATATTGAAATGTCAGCTAAGGATCAGGTCTAGTTAGACCAATAAGGTCATTAATCCTTGCCTAAGATTGGCTAAACGGCGGAGTGTGTCGGCCCTTGTCTGATCAATATTGGCATCTGAATTCTATCTGTACCATGGTTGGTGTTTGGTATCAACACCGAATTAATTAAAAGATACTAATAATAAACTCATATTTAACAAAATTCAATCATAATTATCAAATCTTGGAGACAATTGAAATTTTACTTAATCATGTTGGACGAATCTTGAGGAAATTGTAACTCATGCCTAATAATATTACTGTAATTCATGTTATTGTTGTAGATAATCTGTAGATTTTAATCTTGTACTTAACTCTTAAATCATATTGTTTCCTGTTTAGTGATACATGGAATATCAATGAACTGCTATTATTTCTACAAATTCCTACCTGAGTATTAATTAGCATCAGTTTTATTACATTTAGTTAGAATTCTTACTTGATAATTAGTTATATTCACAACTGCTGGAAACCCCACTTGCACATGCACCTATGAATTCTAACTGTACTAATTATAATTATTTGTATACTAATTGTACTAGAATTCTACGACAATTCTAACTAAGATTTTATTGAGCTTCATCGCTAACGGTTGTTTCATGACCCAAAAATTTCAATGGCCAGTCAGCAGCCACCCAGCCAGGATTGAAGGAGCTGAATACGGAAGGATCCAAGAGCGACAACGAGCTGATAGTTTTGAAGCTCCTTTGGGCTAGTAGAGCTACCAGCACATGCACTTAGTTTTGAAATGATCATTCCTTTTTGTTTTGGCATCTTTTGAAGTCCATTACTTTTGAATTTCTAGTTATAAATAATTGGGCTTGTATGAACAATTTAACTTTCAAGGTTTTATTTTGATGGGAAAATATTTTAAAAGTTGCCTTCATCATATTGTTTTATTCAGTGAAAATCGTTTATGATCAAATAGTAATTTTGAATATGCCCATCAACTTAATAAAATTGGGAGGATAAATAGATAAGTGTTTAACTCAAGTTTCCGCGCATACTTTGATAAATTAATGACTATTTTAATAAATAAAATTTAATCGTTTCCGTAATTAAAGAATTTTTTGCAAAGTTTTAGAAAAAAAAATATATGGTAAGTTACCTGAACAAGAGATACGAATTAAGAAGTTGAACCAGAAAGATAAAAATATGAACAGGAATATGAATAGAAACGAATGGTGAGCGTTGACGCCGGCTCGCATTGAACTCGCAGACGGACTGCGGGGCCAGGTGCGAGGGGCGTGACACACCGGAGTTGGTATCAAAGCATAAAGATTTTGAAATTTCTCTGATTTCCAAAGTTGTTTTCCGAAGATTTGAGTTTTCAAAAGTTTTATCTAGTTTACTTGAGTTAGAATAATGTCCAAAGAATTTTGAGATTTGCACATGGCACAATAGGGATATACTACAAATTCTTAGAAGACTTTGACCTTAGGCTGACCAATTACTCTGACTGGAACCTGTCGTGGCTAGAACTGGCTGATAGATACCTCTGTTTGAACTACAAAAATAAGGTGTTTTAGCGGCACTTGCTGTTAAGGGCAATTTTTCATAGTGGCAAGGCTAATAGCGGCAGTTTTTGGTAGCGAAAAGACTAATAGCAGCAGTTTTTTGTTAAAAAAACTGCCGCTAATAGTCTTATTTTTGTAGTGCTAGAACCTTCTAGATAAGGTTTGATGAAGCACTTCAACTTGAACTAAATTAAGATATGTAATAGTTTGTGTGATTGATTACTGTGTGTATAAATTATAAAATAAATAAATAAATGTTGGTTATATATCTCTCTTTAGTAAGACTCTTATGTGCTCTATTTACCCCTTTAGGCTGATGAACACTAGAAGAATCCGACAACCACCTTCTCCTGAACCATCCACTTAGGAGAGCAATCACGACGAGGATGCTCCTGAACCTTCGGCCGGTTTGTATAGGCACATGGAGCAAATGACGGCCGCGATGGTCGCAAATCAAGACCGAGGACGATCAATGTTCGAGCAATTTCAACAGATGAAACCACCAGCATTTATGGGGACTTGTGAACCTATGGCGGCCGATAACTAACTGAAAAGAGTTGAAAGATTGTTGACGGTTTTACGATGCCCCGAATCTGAGTGGGTCGAACTAGCGACTTTCCTTTTTGAAGGGGAAGCTAGAAATTGGTGGGCGATGACTGTAGAAGGAATCCCGAGAGACGAGTTCCCTATCCTATGGCCGTGAATCATGAGTCTATTCCATCAAGCTTACTTCACCAAGGCACAATGCCAGAAGAAGGAGACTAAGTTCCTTGAACTAGTGCAAGGAGCTTTAAACGTCAGGCAATACATCATCCAATTTAACTCACTCGCTCGTTTGCGACCCGACTGGTCCAAGGCGAGGAATGGAAGGTGAGGAGGTTCGAAAGAGGACTGAAACCTAGCATCTAACGCTTTGTGTCTCCTTACCAGTTAGAGACCTATGCGGCAATACTTGAGAAGGCCCTCCTGATAAAGGCCGAAAATATAGAGTTCCTCGCAAGCCGGGAGATGAGAAGTCAAAATAATCGAAGGAATCAAACTGAAAAACCATGACCTAAACCCCAGGCTAGACTGGAGAAGGAACCCAAAGAGAAGAGGCCGAAAGTTGAGGTAGTAACCCCTGTGGAAAAACCAAAACCCGTGGCAGGACTTTTCCAGCAATGTGGAAGAGCCGTCCATACCGCGACGACCTGTCGTTTGGCATTAGGCACTTGTTTCGCTTGTGGTCAGAGAGGACACATGATAAGAGACTACCCGACTCATCAAGTGAAGCAGGAGATAGCTGAAGGGAAGAAACTGGTGACTCAAGGACGAGTCTATGCTTTGACTAAAGGAGAGGCGAAAGCATCCCCTGTCGTCATTGCAAGTAAGATGTTGTTTCTAGACAATTAGCTCAAGTTTCTATAGACCTTAGATCGTTTCATTCATTCATATCGCCATCTTTGACTAGTAAGATAATGATAGAACTTGTGAAACTTGCTGAAAAATGGTACGTCATTACTCCTACTAGTGAACAAGTCAAGGTTAGGATTGTGTACCCGTCGTGTACCCTAGATATTAAGGATCACTCCCATGAGGCCGATCTATTTCTGTTGAACATGAGAGACTTCGACGTCATACTTGAAATGGATTGACTTTCCTTCAATCATGCTTGTCTAAACTGTCATGATAAGACACTGACCTTGAAAATTCTTGGTCGACCTGAGACATTCCTGTCATTAATTCAAGAACCTTTGTCCCTATGACACATATTCAGTTTTGCTTCTAATCCTGTACCACAATAATCTTCACTGACCCTCGATAGAATCCTTATAATTAGAGAGTTTCTGGACGTGTTCCTGGATGAGTTGTCTGGTTTTCCACCATCTCAAGAAATCGAGCTGCATATATGATTCTGATTGCTTGAATATGATTCTAATTTCTTGAATAGTTAGATAGTCATAGTATAGCCTGCTTGCTTGAATATATGTTTTGACTGATGCACATGAACATCTAAATATGTCTTTGATTTTCTGGATATGATTGCTCGAATATGATTTCGCTTGTTTGATAATGACTCAGAATGCATTCCGAATATGAATCTGATTAAATGATATGACTTTGATTACATAACTTTTGGATAGAATTTGGCACCCTCTATTTGCTTGATAATAATCAAACTTTTACAGCACATGATATATGATATGGTAGATTATTAGTCATGATCTTTATTGCGTCACATCTTTTGATATAGATTGAGTTTTCCAGACCTGCCATGATATGATTTCGATTATTGATTCAGTTTATACGAACATTATATACGCTTGATAGGTGTGATTAGATTGTATGATATCACTAAAAACGGCGATATAGTTTGATTCATTGACACTAACCGCTTTGGGTTGATTTGATGTAATAAATAGAAGTCACCGATCAACCACAAACTCGAGAGATTTTAATTAATAAAATTTTCTCGATTGATTGATAGTTCTGATTCCAATGACGAAATCCTTTTTAAGGAGGGGAGGATGTAACATCTACCCCTAGATCTCTGTGTTGGTCAAAATGTTGACTGGACACTGGTGTGACTTGACAGTGCCAGGTGACTGCCTGAAGCTAGGTCTACCAAAATTCTTGAGGCACCCACTTTAATTCAATAGATATTTGACAATTGGTAGTGGCACACATAGGGCACCCCATTTAATTGGATGGGTGTGTAAGGAAAATTAATGAGACACACACCACATCCCATACCCCAAATCTACCCGGAATATGACATTGACAAAAATTTGGCTCAAGGTTTGACCCGAATTTGGCTTGAGCCTTGGTGGTGAGGGGGTGATCCTCGCCAATGGATCAGAATTTAAAAATTATCACGAGATTACTTGATGTGTTGAGTCAAACTTAGACCCACAAAATAGAAACACCTAAATGCACTAACACATGAGACTATGTGTTTGTGTTTTGCATAGAACCATGACATTTCTTGTAATAATTAAACAAGCCAAGGGCAATTATAATTAAATTACTTAAATTTAGAAATTAGAAATTATAATTTGCAAATCTCTAGAAAATCCTAGCCCTTAGTTCAATTGACCAAGATTTGACCCATCTTACGCCATCTATTTTTATTGAGAAAATCTAGGGTGTAAGATGCACCCAATGGCATGCACCACAAGATTTGTAAGACATTATAATTTCACAAAGTTCAAGTCACTTGAAGACCACAAAAGGCAAGAGGTTGACTTGATGTGTGGTGGAGAGAGAGAAAATGTAATTATGAGCATATATGAGGACCTGGAGGAATTAAGCTTGGAAAGCAAAAATGTGACACATGCCACAAAAATTCAGCCCATCTCCCCTCTCCCCTCTCCCTAGATAAATTCGAAATTCACAAGGGGGGGCTCCTATTTGCATGCTATTTTCTTCTTCTTCCTCTCCTCCTAGCTCCATTAGAGCTCCTTGAAGCTCTAGTTGTAGAAAAACCACCCCTCCCAATCTAACCTTGAATTCCAAATATAAAACCACCACTCCACTCTCCACACTCTCCACACCAACATACATAAATTTCAGCCCCATCTTAGTCCTCTTCACCCCACGGTTCGGAGAAAATTAGCTTGTAGGTTGGAGCATGCTAAGGTAAAATATTAGTTTAGGTATTTTTCTAGATTTCTAGCTTGTATTATGTAGATTTTTCTCATAGTTGTGTGCTTTATTTTCTTGTTTTTGGATGACTAAGCCTGATATGACCATATTCTAACATGGGACTAGCACCTTAGCACTCTAAAATGTGATCTATGGAATCACGTAGGAGTCGTCCAATGGTCCATGATGGCCAATGGGCCTAGCTCACTAGATTCTTGTATTTTGTTGATTTTCACATAGATTTCCATGTTAGATTTGATTTTTCTTTAACTATCATAGATAAATTCTGGAATGAGGATGGACCTGAGAAAAGTATGACAATACATGTGATTTTTACACACATGCAAGCCCACCCAATGGTCCCAAATGACCAAGAAGGTCAAATTAGGACATTCTTGTAATATAGGTTAAGTATTTTATATTTTTGGTAGTATAAAACAGAATTTTGAAATGGGGTTTTTGAATATTTTGTAATGACACATGGACCTGAGCCAAATGATTCCATGTATGTGATCTTAATACACATGCAAGGTCATCTAGTGGCTTTGATTGACCAAGAAGGTCAAAATTTAGAAAATTGATATATTTCTAGATTTTCTTGATCATCTTGAGTATTATGAGACATATAATCTATATAGATGAATGCTATAGGAATAGTAGATTAGGTTCATGAGTTTTCAATCACTATGATTCATCATTGTACTCTCGTATTTCTAGGTCAAATAGTGGTCAAAGATTGCATTTCTACACTACGCTTAATATAGTATTGATAGATGTGATTTTTCATTGAATTGTTTAATCATAGGAATTACGAGTTAATATTTGATGCATTTGAATAGAATGTCCATGTGAAATATTAGGTTTTATTTCATCATGAACTGTTTTGATCATACGTGAAATGTGTGGTCCTAGATCGCCAAAACTTGAGAATAAGTATATGAGATCTAGTGTAGAATGTTGCCTTATTTTTATGGAACTAAAATAGGCTTTTAAAATGATTATGTGGCTGGAATATAGTAGCATTTATATGGCCATGAGTCAGTAGAATGTGAATCATTTATGAATATCCAATCGGATCATCCCAATTGATCATTTTGAGAATTTGCTTGAATTACTAGGGTCTCTTGATAAAATGCTTAGTACTCACTCGTTAGATCATAGAATCATGACCCCTTGAAAAGCCATGACAAGAGTATCAATTGTAACAAAATGTTATGTTTTGACCCTTGATTTGATCATGGGCATTTCAATGGTGTTAGATGAATTGATAGGATTAGATGAATGGTTAGGATTTACATGAGATATTCAGAAATATCAAATAAATGAAGAGTTTTAAATGAAATTTTTGTTAAAAAATTTTTAAAAAGAAAAGAAAAATGGGTTTTTAAGATTATAAAGAAGCCCGATACACTAAGTTCGATCGGATGATTCCCATTGCCCGAACCCGATAAATTTAAGAAAAATCGATACCGGCAACTAGGAAAGTATCGGTAACAGATTAATATTAATTAAATGGATATGATGACCCAAAAATTTGATCCCCATGGACCTGGGGATTATCTTGAGAATTATCCGGACCGAGACCCGATGATATGTGGCATAGGATGGACCTCTAAGCGGACCCCATCTAAGGCCCAGATCTGTGGACCAACCCATAGAAAATCAATCCCGGAACAGCGACAGAATAAATATAAAAAAAATCCATAAAAATTTTGGGATACACTTGAATGACTACCCGATGTCCGGTTAAATTTTCAGACCCAAACCCCTACGGTTTGAAGGTTACGGCACTCGAAACACGAAGCGACAAATCTATCCTGCTGCACCCGAAAAAAGAGCTGTAATAAGCTCCAGTTCCCGTGACCGAAACATTAACAGAAAAATCTGAAATAAATTAAAAATATACCTTAGTACATCCTTAAAGGTTGTAAAAAATTTCAAGGCTCGATTCGATCAGAATTGACGGTAATAAATTCTGCAAATTTCAGCCCAAAACGTTGGCAAATGGCACACAGCCAGAAAACCAGACCCGACCTTCGATCGGATGGATCATAATACATCCTGATCTATTGACTTTTGACCCAAGAAAAGTAAATGAAAAGTTGGGTGACTTGCAGATCTTTACATAAAGCCACTGAGCACCTAATTCCATTTTCGGAACTGAAAGTTATGGACCCGACATTGAGGCCCCATAATTCTGGCTCGAAACCCTGATAAAACAGAACAGATTTCGGTGATCTGTGTACCATGATCAGACCAGAAGTGGTTTTTGGATGCCACCACCTAGGAAAGATGCTCTCATCAGTTATCTTGCCCACAGTTTTAGAATCATTCGAAAATTCAATCAAAACCAAAAATGGCGGCCGATTTATCGTAGGTTGTCCATCACCTCTTCAAAAAATCTGAATATATGGAATAGAAGCTTAGTATTCGGACCTTAGCCCGAGACCCATGACCGATTGGGCAGACCCAAACACATACATGCTGTTAATATATGATAAAACCCATGAGAAATTAGTCAACTAGGTCAGAGGACCCGATTGAGTTCTTTGACGGCATAATGAGGCCCAAAACCCTAAACTATTAATAAATAGGATTGAGATAAATGACAAGAGTTTAAGGACCCGACCCATAACTCAATGAACTTGATTACGAGCCTGGCCCAAGACATGTTCTTTAAGTCCCATGAAAACTAGGAACTCACATGGCCTAGACCTTGGAGAAGGCCCATACCTCTAGATCTAAGTCTAGTAAAGGCCCGAATTACCTAGGAAATGTTGGACCCATATTGTATTTGACCCGTTTGACTTTGTGCCAATAATCCATTAGACCCACATTGTATTGGACCTATTGGACACTTTGGACCTATAATCCATTGAACCCATATTGTATTGTACCAGTTGGAATCTTTGGACCTATAATCCATTGGACCCATATGGTATTGAGCCTGTTGGACCCTTGGACCTATAATCCATTGAACCCATATTGTATTATTTTCGTTAAACCCTTTGGACCTAATATCCATTAGACCTATATTGTATTGGACCCATTTGACCTATAATCCATTGAGCTCATACTGTATTGGACCCTTTGGACCTATAATCCATTGGACCCATATAGTATTGGACCCGTTGGACCTTTGGATCTATCAACCATTGGACCCATAAATCGTTGGACCCACGACCCATACCCGAAAGTATAGGATAAGTAAAGCGATTGACCTTCATTGAACAGTCAGATAGTTGAAGTTAGTTTAACTTGAATAGATAAGACATTTAGGAATAGGCATGCGAGTGCTTGGAACCTCGTTGGAGACAAACGAGTTCTTATCGATGATGATAAACATAAGTCCCCCTTTAGACTGTAACTGGGGTAACACTCAATATAAGTGTAAGCCGACAAGATCATCCCTTAGGATTAAGTCATCTGAAACTCGGACCTAATTTCTGTTTGGACATGATAGGGTATAATAGATAGTGACATGGGGTACATGATAAGTACATGATAAGTAAATATAAGAACATGATAAGTACATGAAAAGTATATGATAGGATCTGATATGACAATAATATGATAAAAATATGATAGAAAGTTGAAATGCTTGAAATCAAATGTATGATAGTAATATGAAGTGCTTGAATCACTTGTTGACATAACTTGAATCTGAATCTGTATTTAAACTTTGAATTTGAAAAGGAATATTTGAATACTTGGATTCTGAATTTGAAAAGATTATTTGAATAACTGAAACTCTGAACCCGAAATGGAAAATTGAATATTTGAAACTCTGAACCCGAAATGGGTATCTGAATATCTGAACTCTGGACCCAAAATGGGTATTTGAATATGATTCTGGGCCTCTGAAATGGGGAAATAAGATAAAGATACATGATACAGAAGCCCAGAAATGTGGCAAAGAATACTGTAATTGAAAGATAATGCAACGAAAACTAAAAAAACTTGAAAGTGGAAAGACGATACCATTCTGTTCTATTCTGGCCTCACATAGCTGATCACTGTTGTGAAGAACAGGCTCGTATAAGCACCTCTTATATGAATGGGCCCCTTGTATATGCAAGAATATTGAAATGTCAGTTGAGGATCGGGTCTAGTTAGACCAACAGGGTCATTGATTCTTGCCTAATATTGGCTAAATGGCAGATAGTGTCGGCCCTTGTCTGATCAATATTGCCATATGAATTATGTCAGGACCATGGTTAGGGTATCAACACCAAATTAATTAAAAGATACTAATAATAAACTCATATTTCACAAAATTCAATTATAATTAACTAATCATGGAGACAATTGAAATTTTACTTAATCATGTTGGATGAATCTTGAGGAAATTATAACTCATGCCTAATAATATTACTGTAATTCATGTTATTGTTATAGATAATCTGTAGATTTTAATTGTGACAGCCCGAATTTCGAAACCCCGAAACCCGTGCCATCAGCACGACCTTCGAGGCCGTGCCCCGGGTTCCCTACAAAATATTGATATATATATACAATCCAAAACTTTAATTGAGGCATACGTAGCTACTCCAAATAAAATCTCAAAAATTGTCAAGGTATCGCAAGGCAGTCCTTGTCCCATGCCAATTCATGGACATAAGAACTTACCCAAATGTTTAGTGATAACAGCCCATCCTAGACGTTTTGTCAAGAAACGGTATTTAAAACATTCGAAATAAAGAGGCTTGATATACCAAGCCATACATAATACTCTCTCAACTCACTCTTAAGGTATGCAGCGGGTTTCCTAGAAGAATTCCTCAGGAGGAGGTTCTGACTCTTCTGTGGGCACGAAAACTGAAACCCTTGGATCAGCTTCTCCAGAAGTCTTTGCTGCCGCTAGTCCTGGACCTGCGGCGTATAGTCTAAGGGGGTGAGCTACATCCTAGCTCCGTAGGGAAACAAAAAGAACATATAGATTGACCTTCACACATATGTCAGCAGTTTAACAAGCATAGAATTATCAAGTAATCACTTATGGACCACAATTTGAGTAACTGGAAATAACCCAATGATTTTGACCGTTACTTAGCATGGTTTTGTTTAATCTCCTTATTAGTTTAGTTGTGAGTTTGGCCTAATCACTTAAATCTTAACTTAAGTAGTCCCTGAGCAATATAGCATCGAGCCCCGATGGAATACCCACCATCGTCGTCTAACTAGACAGTTATTATACGTATCCCCTGGGGATGCTGCCCAAGCCCCTTTCTCATAGGTGGCGGGGTCTATTTTTAGATCTACATCCCTGGGATGTACTATGAAAGTACGGATCTGCCGCCGTACCGCTCACGGATATCCTGCCGAGTCAGTCGTGGGTATCCCGCCACGTCGGTGGGGTATTCTAATCAAACCTTAAATAATAAAAATATCAAATGTGCTCTACATATAGTTATTCACCGTGATTGTGCTAATTATATTACATCAGGCCTTATCACATTACTTACGTTTCTCTGTTAGTTTTCATCTGCATCCCTGGGATGCCTCATATTTCCGTCGCACCATTCTTTGTTTGAACTATATGATTTTTTCGTCCCCTGGGGACCTCAAGACTTTCACGTTGTAACTCACTCACACACCCTTATCATGAGGATAATGCAATATTTGACTATTTAATTAGATTACACTACGCATATGAATTTCACGGGATAATGCACATGTTTCAAGAATATTCCCTACCTCGACGAATCTCAAAGCACGCCTTCTTGTAGAGGTTTATATTTCATGACCATGCGTCAAACCTACATTTCAATTTAGCATAGGCTTAGAAAGATTACTAGAACCATTGGGGTGTACAACCCCAAGTTTCTTATATTCGAAAAATCCAAGAACTGAGTGGTCACCAGACCTCGCTCGAGCGGTCCCTTGACCTCGCTCGAGCGGTCACTTGACCTCGCTCGAGCGGTCACCAGACCTCACTCGAGCGGTTAAATCGAGGTCGCTCGAGCGGTTAAATCGAGCCATCGAAGTATTACTGGGGACCCTCGCTCGAGCGAGCTTCCCTTTAGTTTTGGGGACCGCTCGAGCGAGCCCAGAGTTATATTTTTCCCTATTCATCCTCGCTCGAGCGAGCCCTTTAGACCGCTCGAGCGAGGAACGATGATTTTGCTCCTCGATCAGATCGAGTACATGCTTCCTACCTTCATTCAAACCTTAACCTCATAAAAAGAAACATTCAGCCAACATTCTTCCTACTATTTAAAACATTCCTAGGCATCTATCATGTCTTTAACATACCTCTGACGATGAGTCACACACAAGTTTGATTTACGATTCGAAGTTCTACTAGGCTAACAGGCCTCCAAGGTTCTTCCTCCAGTCTTTTCCTCTAATCTCATTTGCCGACTTAAGTCCCAACGCAACCCTAGTTCTCTACTAGGCTCTTCTCTTCTTTCTCTCTATATTCTTCTTCTCTCTATTTAGGTTAGAATAAGGTTACGTAAGGGTTCTTCTCTCTCTCTTTCACTTTTATACATATAAGTTAGAGAAATACTAGTGTTTCCCACGTACACACATAGTGTCTTTGGTTCGTTTTGGTCTCCTTGTGAAACACATATACCTATGTGTAATGCATGACGTGCACTCATCTCAAAAATCTGAGGTTGTGACATTAATCTTGTACTGAAATCATAAATCGTATTATTTCCTGTTTAGTGATACATGGAATATCAATGAACTACTATAATTTCTACAAATGCCTACCTGAGTATTAATCAGCATCAGTTGTATTATATTTAGTTAGAATTCTTGCTTGATAATTAGTTATATTCACAACTGCTAGAAACCCCACTTGTACATGCACCTATGAATTATCTGTATACTACTTATACTAGAATTCTAAGATAATTCTAACTAAGATTTTATTAAGTTTCATCGCTTACGGTCGTTTCATGACCCAAAAATTCCAGAGGCCAGTCAGCAGCCACCCAGCCAGAATTGAAGTAGTTGGATACGGAATGATCTAGGAGCTACAACAAGCTGATAGTTTTAAAGCTCCTTTTGGCTAGTAGTGTTACCAGCACATGCACTTAGTTTTAAAAGGATCATTCCTTTTTATTGTGGTGTCTGTTGAAGTCCATTACTTTTGAATTCCTAGTTATAATTTTATAATTGGGCTTGTATGAACAATTTAACTTTTAAGGTTTTATTTTGATGGAGGAAGGTTTTAAAAGTTGCCTTCATTATATCATTTTATTCAGTGAAAATCGTTCATGATCAAATCGTAATTCTGAATATGCCTATCTGGTTAACGAAATTGGGAGGTTAAACCGATAAGTGTTTAACTAAAGTTTCCGCGCATGCTTTGATAAATTAATGACTATTTTAATAAAAAAATTTAATCGTTTTCGCAATTAAAGAATTTTTCACAAAGTTTTGGGAAAAATATATATATGGTAAGTTACCTGAACAAGAGATACAAATTAAGAAGTTGAATCGAAAAGATAAAAATATGAACATGAATATGAATAGAACGTTGATGTCCTGATCACGATGACTAAGTAGGCGTGACACAGTCGATCCCTCACCGAATACCCTGTGAGTAATCAAATTACATGCCAATGTTGTTGGGTGGAATTTGAATAGTCACCCGCACTATAGCCAGGTGTTGCTCCAATCATGCGCACTAATCAAGGCGCATAATTGGATTGCACACACACACACCCAAATGCGCAATTGACCCCCTAAACCTCTCAATCACACGCGTCCAACCAGGCACACAATTGAATTAAGTGCTCAAATTCACGCACGCAATTCCCACCTATAACACACCACAAGCATAATACAAGCCTCCAACAAAATAAACATATGCCCTCAACAGAAAAAGTAACAGAACAAACACACAACACATCCTTTCGCAATAAGATACATATGTCTTAACCCATCGTAAACCGATCAAGGGTGAGGACATCTCCCCACAGTCCCATCGCAACCAAGTCAACCCCCTGATGACCAACTATGAATTAATTCCCACCGCAATCGAAATTATTCCCCAGAGTCTCATCGCCTAATTACAAGTACACTTACCACTCCCCAACACCCGCTACAAAGAACAAACCGACGACGCAAATTAGAAAACTCCTGTGCGACACAAAGCAAGAATTAACAACGACGAAGTAGCCAATCACTCTACTTATTCCATCACGATCAGAATCACTCCCCCTTGTCCCATCACGTAACATTACCTGCCGATGAGAGAGAGAGAACCACTGATGTCCCGTCACACATCCCCACAATAACCCATGTCCCGTCGCAACAGAACACACATAACCAACGATTTCCCAACACCTAAGCTCACTAGTCTAAATCAGCCACACACTCATGTCCCATCTTGACGCAAAAACTCTATAACGCGACCTCCCGCGCCATACAACCAAAGGTAGGCTCCACTAATGTCCCATTGCGAAAAGCCAAAAATGAGCCTCCCGTCACAACCCCAAGACATCACCTATCAAAAAAAGCCACCATCATTATCCCATCACGACGACAAAATAGCCCAGGGAGTTGTCAGGCTGACACCCCATCATACACTCACAAACATGTCCCATCGCGATGCAGCCACAGATCTGCCAAAGAAAGAAACCAACATAAGTTGCCTATCGCATAACCACCAATATCCCATCGCAAAGAGTTGAACCTCCCTCCAAACGCCTTACCACAATAACCATCACGTCCCATCGCGATGAATCCTAAATACTCAATCATGCAACCACACTCCCCCGCAATCGAAAAACACGCTCGCTGACAGTAGAGGAGGATAAACCCTCCACCGTCCCATCTTGCCAATAACCAGCGAGCCCCCTTGCCATTACGAAAATCAGAAGAAGAGAGGAAACCCTCCGATGTCCCATCGCACCCATCAACTACCAAGTCCCGTAGCGAACATCCCATCAGGCGATCCGAAAATCCCATCACACTAGCAACCATTAGCCCCTACTACAACAATCAGAATAGAGGGAAGAATAGGCCCTCTGATGTCCCATCACGTGACCCAGCACAGTAGACACAACGAAAAGGAGGCAACCAATGTCCCATCGCAAACCACACCCCTCCAAAAAAAATGTCCCATCACGACACTCTCACCGGGAGATAAAGCAGCACAAGAAGTTACCTTAACAATACATAAACACCAACAAGAAGGCTTCGAGTTCATGTGCAAAAACTCACGTGAAAGCCTAGCAGCCTAAAGTCAACAAAGTCCATTGATGCGAATGATGTGGGTGATCGTGTGATTTCGTATGCTTCCACAAAGAACTCAAATCCCCTCAATGACTGGACCTTCAGACACTTTTGCCTCATTGCGTAACCCTACACACCAAGAAAAAGTGACTCAAACCATAGCGAGGAGCTGCCCGTAGTCCTATCGGACACAACCACGAGAGCAACAGCCGGCCAGTCCCATCGCAAGCAAAAGCCTCCCGCCAACAACAAATCAGGTAAGCAAAACACCCCTTCTTCTATTTGATATTCTTGTAAAATATAGTTAGATAATATTAAGTCAAACATTTGCAAAATTCATCTCTCTCTCGACTTATGAGTCACTGTAGTCCTCCCATAAGAAACAATCATCAGTATTCGCGAGAGGAGTAGACGGAGTATCCGGCATACCAAGTGTCGTCTTGATAACCACATAAACGGTCGGGTCCACAAATCTCGCTCTGGTGGATCTGCTCAGTGATGTCTCGGAAGCCACATTTTTTATAGATTTACCATCAAATTGATCTTAAGTTAAAATCCCCAAATTTCCAAAAAAATATATATACTTTTAAAAGCAAAAGAAAAATAAATAAAATAATAATAATAAATAAATCTTCTATCTGCCAAAATTCACTTCTCATCACTCCAGACCGTTCTATCCCTTGGGAAACCGAACATAAAATATACTCAACGCAAAGATATCACAAATGTCCACTGGAAAGGGACGCTTGACGCGTCATTGGTGTGAGCAATGATGCGCCCAATTTGAAATGACTTGTGAAAGCCTTTTCCATTATATAATATTACATCTTATTATCTGGTCACTTGATCTTGTCTCTGAACACTCATATGATGCCCCCGGTACCTCGACTGTGTCATTTTCCCACTATTTGATTGAACCTTATAGTAAGTCGCACCATGCGACAGGATGCCCCTTGTGTAGACAACCCCATTTTGCCTTCTTGGAGTATACAAACTTGTTCGGTCAACCTTTGACGCTTTTAACCCGCGGTGTGGAACCATGCAATAGTACATGGCTGAACGCAAGCTGAAATAATAGCTCTGGGGCTCAGATCCCAGCATAGGGAGACAATATACTGAAATAACAATATATAGCCAGAATGTAGGCTGAACAATAGTCTTGCATTTCATTCTAGAGGCCATACTCGGACAACCCCGAATTACGCGCGTAAAACCTCACGCGCCATTAGATCGTAAGCAAAACCACAAGCGCGAGATCAGTCCACCTTTTAGACCAAACTTCATTTCCTAAACTAATTCGAGACTCGATTACGCACCTGAATCTAGGCGCGTGATCGGATTAAGCGCTCCACCACCAGTGCGCAATTGGCCTATGCCCAACCTAGTCTTACTACCCTTAACCCCTATGTTTCCTTGATTAAATGTTTCAGGTTAAATGCTTAATCAAATTGAGCACATGATAACATGCGCACAATTAGCCCTAATCTTGTTAAGACTAGGAGACTCATTGAGCAAGTCAGCCAGTCGCTCACTGAGTCGGTGACTGACTCAAAGCGATTAAGCGCTAGAATCCAGGTGCGCAATTCAATTAAACTCTCATAAACAGGCGCGTAATTGAAGGAAAACCTATAAAAGCTTTTTTTCTTAAAGAGAGAAGAAGGGGCTACAAATTTTGAGAGAGGAGACAGTAAATTTTGAAACCAGAGAACTCCGAGCACGAACCCACAGAACCCAACCATGATTTCGAGATTCAAACACTCGAACTTTCGATGATTCTCTCCGCAGCCCGACCCCCCTTAGTACCAAAAGGAGATTGAAACTGATTGGACTTTTAGTAATACCAGAACCTTGATGCTCACTGGACTCTTGACAGCATCAGAACACTAAAATAACTCACCTTAATAAGCCCACACAATCAGAGCATAATAATAATAGAATTGGGAAATCTAAACTACCCAAAATTATAATTACAAAGGGAAATAAGAGGAGAATTAAACTAATTAAACTAAAGAAAAGCATTGCTGCTGACGTTCGCAGGCGGACGATTCAATATAGAAGTAACCCACACCCGCTTCACAGTGTGATCACTAACATGTTGCAGCGTCGTTAAATATCTGCAGCTGGTGATCGCAATCAAACTAGGAACCTTCCTAGAAAAATTCCCCCTTTTCATTTATTTTTATCATTCCAAACACCTCATCGCTGGAGTCCACCTGGACAGAATTGGAGCCACTGATTCAATGGGAGCCAAGAGGAACCCAAAAAAAGCATGCACTAATAGATTGGCGATCACGGTGGGACCCTTTTGTAAACTTTTTTTAGATAGTTAGTTTTATTTTATTTCCTTATTTCCTTTCCCGTCGTGTCGTTTAGATTCCTTTTTAGATATATGAGTCTTCGTGAAAGACTTGAGATGTCTGGCATACGTAGAGTAAGTTTAGGAGACCCTCCATTGTAGAGAATTCATGACAACCCCGCATACGAGGAAGAACCGCCTTATACTTTTAGCCCATGACAACCTGTAGTTAACATAGCTGGTGAACAAGAGAACCCCTTCTCTACTCCGCACACCGGTAATAGCTATAACGATAGAAATAATAGCTCTAGACAAAACCTCACCACTCAAAAAATCGTAGAACTTAGCATATAAAGAATACAAAGTGGAGGTGATGACTCCGAAGAGTTGCTTCAAGGTTTGGCCGCTGCATACGAAACCAATAGGGGACAACACTATTTAGAAGAGCAAGAGCGACAAGAAAGACCACCGCCTTCCCCGAGTACGGTGTTAGCTCGCATCGCGTCACTGAGGCAACATGCTCACACATTCTTTAACGACGATGCATTGATAAGGCTAGCTTGCAGTTCGCACCAAAGGACAATACCATTAAGATCGAAGATCTCCCTAAAATGCTTGACGAGTACATGGCCAAGAGGGAGCGCCCTGGTCATTCATTCGGGTTTGATAAATTTTACAGGGTTGTCGAATTTAACCTACCTATTGGATTCAAACCACCAAAATTTACCAAATATAATGGCACGGGAAATCCGAACCATCACTTGGCACTCTTTTGCAATGACTATCGGCCCATACGCTACAACCAAGGACTTCTCATCCACTACTTCCAACGTTCATTAGAAGGAGAAGCTTTAAACTGGTTTGCGGGACTCTCACTCTATAAGATCGAACCCAAGAGACAATTCTTAGACCAATATAAACACTTGATCCAAGAGACAGTCAACCTCAGCGATCTGATGGTCGCTAAGCAAGGACCTGATGAAGAGTTTGTTGACTTCGTCGCCTGATGGAGAAAACTTACTGCAAGGACCGACACTTCAATGAAGGAGAAAGACTCGGTCGACATTATCATCGACAATACTAGGGAACCGTTAAAGAGTGCACTTGTCATCAGCGGTTGCCCCGACTTCACTACACTTCATTCCCGGGCATCCCGATGAGCACGGCATATTAAAGGCGAAGGCCTTGCCCTATCTATCATTATGTCCAAAATATGCTCCTCTAGCAATTCCAAGATGAAAAATAATAAGAAAGCCTTAGGAACTGAACAGGTTAATACCGTCATCAACCAAGGACAAAATTCTAATAACGGGAGCTTTCAACCACGAAACTTTGGGTAAAACTAAAACCAACAACGGTATACCAACCAGAATCAGGGCTCTAATCAATCCATATATGCAAACTAGAACCGAGGCAAAAACCTGGGTCAAGGCCAATACCAAAATAGAAATTGTCACAACCCAGATTTTTTCACGATTTGTGCACGGCACGCATACATACATAGGTATATGAGTTTCACAAGGAGACCAAAATGACCCAAATACTTTAAGTGTGTACATGGGAAACACACTAGTATATCCCAAAAATTTTAGATATAAAAGTGAAAAGGAGAGAGAGGAGCCCTTACGTAAATCTATTCTAACCTAAATAGAGAGAAGGAGAATATAGAGAGAAAGAAGAAAAGAGCCTGGTAGAGAACTAGGGTTCGTTGAGACTTAGGTCGGCAAAGGAGATCAGAGGAAACGACGGGAGGACGAACCAGGGAGGCCGGATAACCGAGTAGATATTCAAATCATAAATCAGACCGGTGCGGTTTCATCGTCAGAGGTACGTTAAGGACATGATAGATGCCTAGGAAGGTTTTAAATAGTAGGAAAGAGGTTGGCTAAATGTTTCCTTGTATAAGATAAAGGGTAAATGATGAGTGGAAGCATATTCTTGATCTGATCGAGGGACAAAATCATTGTTCCTCGCTCGAGCGAGGATGAATATAGTAAAATGTGGCTCTGGGCTCGCTCGAGCGGTCCCTAAAACTAAAGGGGAGCTCGCTCGAGCGAGGGTCCATAGAAAAAATTCGAAAGCTCGATTTAACCGCTCGAGCGATCTCGATTTGACCGCTCGAGCGAGGTCAAGAGACCGCTCGAGCGAGGTCAAGTGACCGCCGAGGAGGCTAATGACCGCGGCGAGGTCCGTGATCACTCAAATATTGGTTTCCTAATATAAGAAACTCGGGTGTCTTACACCCCAAAGACCTTAGAGCATCCTAAAGTAAAATTCTTTTTAAATGTAGGTTGATGCATTTTAACCCTCTAAGGACAAGCGTGCTTTGAGATTCATCGAGGTAGGGAATTCTCTCGAACATGTGCCTTATTCGTGAACTCATATGTAGTATAGTCCATTTAAATAGTGTATATTTCATAAATCCTCATGATAAGGGTGTGTCGTGTTCCAATGTGGAAAATCCCGAGGTCCCCGAGGGACGAAAGATAATGTGTTAAATCAAAGAAAGGTGAAATAGAAGCATGGGGCATCCTGTGGATGCGTAAGAAAACAAACAGAGAAACAAAGATAACGTGATAAGGCCTAATGTAATATATTTAACACAATCACGGTGAATAACTATATGTAAAGCACATTGATACTTTTGTTATTTAAGGTTGATTAGAATACCCCACCGACGTATGGATACCCACGAACGACTCGGCAGATATCCGTGATCGACGCGCCAATCCAGATACAATTATAACATCCTGTGGATGTAGATTGAGAATAGACCCACGCCTATGAGGAAGGGGCTTGGGCAAGATTCCTGTGGAATACACATAACAACTGCTCTAGTTAGACGACGATGGCGGTATTCCATCGGGCTCGATGCTATATTGCTCGAGGATTAATTAAGTTAAGATTTAAGTGATTAGGCCAAGTTCACAACTTATAAAGAGATTAAACAAAGCTATGATAAGTAGTGATTGGGACCTTTGAGTTATTCCTTATCCAAATTGTTGTACTTAAATGTTTTCTTGAAAATTTATGTTTTATTAAGTTACTGACATATGTGTGAGGGGTGATCTATATCCTCTTTTCTTTTCCCAACGGAGCTAGGATGTAGCTCACCCCCTTACACTTTACGTCACAGGTCATGGACTAGCGGCGGCAGGGCCTTCACGTGAAGTTAATCCAAGGACATCGGAGTTCGTACCCACTTAAGTGGCAGAACCTCCTCCAGAGGAACTCTTCTAGTAAACCCGCAGTATGCCCTAAGAGTGGGTGAGAGAATACTATGTAAGACGTGATATGTCGAACCTCATTATTTGGAAGGTCTAAATACGTCTCTTCAGTAAACTATTTAAGAAGAATAATTGTCATTAAACTTTTGGTGTGTCCTTATGTCCATGAATTGGCATGGAACAGGAATGACCTTGTAGGATCAACTATCCTATAACTTCTTATTTTATTTAGAGTGTTCGCATGTGCTTCACTTACGCTAATGTATATCGTGAAGTTATGATATGAATTTAAGGCACACCTTGAAGGTCGTGATGGCACGATTTGGATGCCAAAATTTGGGTACAGCTTGGTATCAGAGCCTTTCTTTCCATAGTTCTGACTATCATATCATCAGAATATAGGGACTTCTGCTAACGAGATTATGAATTCTCATGCAGACCGTTATGTTTCCTAGAGGGAGAGGCCGACCCAGGGGTGGCCATGATAGGAATTTGCGCAGTGGAGATGGGTTCGTCTCACCTGCAAACAGAGTGCCGTTGGGAAACAGGGAGATTCCCGAGAGCAGTGGCCAGGGGGGAAACCAAAATCAAGCAGAGGGGCAGGATCTAGATAGGCAAGATCGAGATCAGAGGGAACAAGATAGGGTGAGAGAAAGAAATGAAGAAAGAGAAGAACGCCAGAGAATGATGCACACAATGGAGACCATGGCAACTGCCATGGCACAACAAGCAGCGTCCTTAGCAGCGCATACAGTACCAGAACCACAACGAACACCTACCCATCCAAGAGGGGACTTACACCTCGCTTCAACATTCACCGAAGTTCAAGAATGAGACCTCCCAACAGATGGTCACGAACCGGGTTGGGAGAAATGGAGAAGGTGTTTAGTGTACGACATGCACGGAGGATGAGAGCGTCCGTTGGGCAGCATACATGTTAGATGGAGAAGCTGGACCTTGGTGGAAATCGTGTCATGACGAGAGCACAAGAAACTCCAGGATGTGCCGTGAACTTGGGACGAATTTGTAGAAGAATTCAATAAACAATATTTTCAAGTTGTGAGAAATCGATGGAGACCCAATTTTACAACTAGCACAGGAAGAATGACCGGTGAGAGACTATGGAGTGGAATTCATGAGATTGGCTCGCTCGCTCCGGACTCACGTAATCTCGCACGTGATGCAAGAAGAGGTTCCAACAGGCTTAAGGTCGGACATACGAGGAGGGTTGCGCCTTCCAAATTTGAAAACTTGTGGAGAAGTAATGAGTAAGGCATTGGTGGTTGAGGAAGAAAATAATAACCGATACCGTCAGAGGGAACATCAAGGCAGAGAAAGCATCGATCTAAACAGGACGGGGGGTTATGAATCGGCATATAAGAAATCGAGGTTCATAACACCAAATCAGAAACAGTCGTTCCAGTCAGGTTATGGGAGAGCTGCACAACAACCGACTCATCAAAATTATCTGTTGCTGGCATCGGGGAGATCGATGAGGTATCAAGGTCCTACTCTTTCCAGCAGGGCTACAACTCCACAAGTTTTTCCGAGAGCTGCTAATTCATTTCCAAGAGAAACTTGTCCAAAATGTGGCAAGTCCCACAAAACAACCGACTGTAGGCAGGGAATACGAGGCTGTTTCAAGTGTGGCAAGATAGGCCACATGATTAGAGATTGCCCTGAGACAGTCAAAGAAAAGACGGCTCCAACTTCCATGCCACAACCTATTCAATCTCGAAAGCCTGTCATTCGAGGGAGAGCCTACGCAGTTACCGCCCAAGAAGCAGGGAGTGTACACGACGTTATCCAAGGTGAGGTCTCCTTTAAAATAAAGAATTTCGTTTGCAATACAACTCTAGATAATGAATGAATTTTCCATTAGGATAAATATCTATATAACTGTTATTAAACTTAAGAGTGAAAAATTTTTGTATTAAGTATATGTTATGTACGTATATGCATGCATTGTAGGTACGTTACAGATTTATGAGAAAGGGTGCTACGTAGCACATGACGCGCGAGTGCTGATAGACCCAGGGTCTACCCACTCTTTCATCACCCCTAGATTTGCCAAAAGGATGAAAATTATTCCGGAAACGCTGGACTTTGTGTTATCAGTGTCCATCCCAACAGGAGAATTAGTGGACACAGAGTTAGTTTGCAAATCGGTAGTAGTAAGCATTCGGGATCACGCAGTCCACGAATTAGACGCAAATTTAATATGGTTGGACATGCAAGGATTTGACGTAATCCTTGGCATGGATTGGCTGTCCCAACATTGCGCAACAGTGGACTGCAAGGATAAAGTTGTTGTTTTCCATCCTAACACGAGAAGATCGTTTCGATTTCAAGGGGAGAGGTCGACTCAGGTACCACTCATATCTGCAGTAAGAGCAGAACGTTTAATCAAGAAAGGGTGTAGTGGTTATTTGGCATTTTTGAAAGAGGATAAAGAAGAAAAGAATATTGTCTCTGACATAGCTGTGGTGCGAGAATTCCCAGATGTATTCCCAGAAGAATTGCCAGGATTACCTCCAGAAAGGGAGGTAGAATTTGCGATCGACTTAGCACCAGGAACGGAACCTATTTCAAAAGCACCTTATAGAATGGCCCCTGCAGAGTTGAAAGAATTGAAAGAACAACTGCAAGAGCTCATGGACAAGGGATTCATACGACCAAGCGTGTCTCCATGGGGAGCACCAGTGTTGTTCGTGAAAAAGAAAGATGGGTCGATGCGGTTGTGCATCGACTACCGCCAATTGAATAAAGTCACGGTGAAGAATCGATACCCGTTGCCAAGGATAGATGACTTATTCGACCAATTGCAGGGTGCAAAACATTTTTCCAAGATCGACCTAAGATAGGGTTATCATCAGTTAAGAGTCGTACGAGGACATTGTAAAACGGCTTTTAGAACACGGTATGGACACTATGAATTTTAGTGATGCCATTCGGATTTTGAATGCACCGCGTTATGGACTTGATGAATAGAGTGTTTAAACCACACTTAGACTCCTGTGTGGTAGTATTTGTTGATGACATCCTAATCTACTCAAAATCGAAAACAGAGCATGAAGAACACTTACGTGTCGCTCTACAAACCTTGCGTCAACACCAGCTGTACGCCAAGCTCAGCAAATGTGAGTTTTGGCTAGAAAAGGTTAGCTTTTCGGGACATGTCGCTCCAAGCATGGTGTCACCAGAGATCCCGCTAAGATCGAGGCGAGTGAATCGGGAACAACCAAAAACCGTGATGACATCCAAGTTTCCTCGACCGGTTATTATCGACGTCAGAAAGGATTTTCAAAAATATCAGGACCTCTTACGAGACTTACAAGAAAGGACTCAAGATTTGAGTGGAGTGAGGCGTGTGAGAAGAGTTTTCAAGAACTCAAGAAGAGGCTCACCTCAGCTCCAGTGTTAGCCATTCCATCAGGCAGTGGAGGATTTGCAGTTTATAGTGATGCTTCGTATAATGGGTTGGGTTGTGTATCTTGAATCAATATAAAGGGTGATAGCTTACGGCTCCGCAGTTGAAAGAGCACGAAAGGAACTACCCAACACACGATCTAGAGCTAGCGCATATATTCGCATTAAAGATATGGCGACATTATCTATCTGAGAAACTTTTGAAATTTTCACGAAATTGCTTATTACGTATGAACCGAATATGAGGCGAGAGGTGGATGGAATTCCTCAAAGATTACGATTGTTCTATACAAGCACCATCCAGCAAAGCTAACCTAGTGGTACGCCTTGAGTCGAAAGAGTTTCCCAACTGGCTAGACTAATTTCGGTATACATCGATGGAAGTTGTTGGAAGATCTAGCGTTGTGTGCGGACATACAACCACAAGCCATGAGATCCTTCTTAGCCAACATAATAGTGAAGCCGTGATATTTGAACACATACGAGAACTACGGATGAAAGACCCGATTCTAACAAGGATACATCAAAATGTAATATACCGAAGTTTTCAATCAAGGAAGACGGTTCCTTAACATTCAAAGGGCGGCTTTGCATTCTGGACAACGCCGAATTACGAACGATTCTTGATGAATCCACGGTCAAGCTATGCGATCCACCGGAAGCACGAAGATGTATCAGATCTCAAAAAGAATTATTGGTGGAGAGGTTTGAAACAAGATGTGGCGAGTATGTGTCACGATGTTTGACGTGTCAACAAGTGAAAATCGATCATAGACACCCCGCAGCCTATTACGTACTTACCCATACCGGAATGGAAATGGGAATCTATCTCAATGGATTTCATAGTCGGGTTACCACGAATCGCGCAAGGAGGCATAACGCCATTTGGGTGGTGGTTGATCGATTAACTAAGTCGGCACATTTTGCCGCATACAACACGATGTACACTGCGGGAAGATTAGCGTAACTTTACATGAAGAGATCGTCCTACATGGGATTCCAAGTAGCATTGTTTCGCATCGAGACCCATTATACACATCAAAGTTTTGGAGGAAATTCCAAGAAGGAATGGGAACTAAGTTGGATTTCATCTGCATTTCACCCACAAGCAGAATGGACAGACTGAGAGGGTCAACCAAGTCATTGAAGACATGCTTAGGGCATGTATGTTAGAATTGCAAGGATCGTGGGATCAACATCTACCATTGATTGAGTTCACTTATAATAATAGTTTTCAGACGAGCATTGGGATGGCACCGATGAAGCCTTGTACAAGAAGACGATGTAAGTCGCCAATCAATTGGGAAGAAACTGGGAGAAATTCGTTTTGGGACCCGAGCTACTTGAAGATAACGCCCATTGTCCGCATGATCGTGGAAAAAAGTTATGTCATCAAGCGGACTAGTGTAGACTTTAAAGTGGGTGAACATGAGTTCGTGAAAGTGTCACCGATGAAGGGGGTGATGAGATTTGGGAAGAGAGGGAAACTAAGTCCCCGCTATCTTGGACCGTTTGAAGTTCTAGGTCGAGTGGGAGAAGTAGCCTACCGCATGGGTTTGCCACCATTGTTTGATCAGGTACACAACATGTTCCACGGTTCATGCTTAGAAAATATCTCAATGACCCCGATCACGTCCGAGCGCCAATCATTCAAATGCATGAAGATATGACCATGATTGAAGAACCCAGAGAAATTTTAGATCAAAAGGAACAAAGTGTAAACAAAAGTAATTCCCTTAGTGCTTGTCCGATGGAAGAACCATCCGTCAAGAGGCAACATGGGAACGTGAGGCGGATGTTAAAGAACAATATCCTAAATTGTTCGAACTTGAAAATCAAGGTTTCATTCTGCTTGAGAATATGTAATTTCGGTACTATGAAGACTATGTATGTTTTCTTTGATATGTTGATTTCAAACAATGTTTGAGAAATTTTTTCGTTGAACTCTAAATTGATGAAACTAGTGATAAATTGAATAAATGAGCAAAGAGAATTTGGTCTCGCCTAAACTTATGACCGCCGAGCGAGCCCACATAAAATCATACTTCCTCGCCGATACAAATCCTCGCCGAGCAGAGTAGACCGCCGATGATGATTATAAAGAGCGAGGTAACAGATAATATTATGATTTCTCGCCGAGCGAGGGCTAATGACCGCCGAAAGCGAGGTGAACTATAAATATGATTGGCTCTGCTCATCTTAGAGAAAGAGAGGCGAAGAAAGCTGCTTTCTTCCGATTCCAATTTTCTTCCGACGGATGAATCCATCCGTTAAGATTTGTATTTCCTAAAGTTTTCCTTCTTTTTGCATTATAAACTCTACCTATTTCCTAAAGTTTTTCCTTCTTTTTGCATTATTATACTAGATGGCCTCAAGCCCGAACCCCCAACCAAAGAAACGGATGGCGACTCGGTCGCCACCGGCGCGCAACAAGGCACCACAAACCTCTCAACAACCATCAAACCCACCCTCTACTCCAATCACACTGGATGATTGGTGGGGATCAAAAATTTTTGAAGCCGAGTGGGAAATACACCCCTCTTGTTTCGGAGATCCGGCGTCCACCCAGTGGACATCGGACTTCATCACCAATAATCAGCTCAAGACCCTACTTACGCCGTTCGGGGATCGATACTACCCGAGGCTAGTGAAATTATTTTACCAGACCCTACAATTGAACATTGATGAGGATGCCATACTCGTTACCATCGATGGTAATGAGTTAATTTTCAGATGTGCCGACATTTCCTCAATCATGAAATGTCCTCACATCTACACCCGTAGCCCACTCATCCTACCACCTTTTTCTGGGAACGTAGATGTCCCAACGATAATCTCCGACATCACTGGCGGACCGCCGGGACAATCCATCACCCGATCACAATTACCGCCGCGCATGTGGCTTTTAGATATTATCTTCAAAAAGAATTTGCACCCAACCGGCCATGACCAAGAACGCCGAGATGCGTTTTTACGAGCACTACATACCGCATTTCACAATAGGTGGATCAACGCACCTATGGTGGTCATAAAAGGCATGGCGCATGCCTACAAAAGGAATGTAAGGTCTTTGTTCTCCACCGATCAACCGACATTACCTTATGCTCGGTTGATTTCACTTTGGATTCACGAAATGGGAAGGAGGATTTAGGATTTGGGAGGACGAGTTGTTCCTTACCGACAACGTCGTCCCATACCTCCCCCAAGATTGGAGCCGAAACCTTAGCAGCCTCCAAACCAGCCTCCACAAATAGAGAGACCGAGTCTCTCCGATCACCACCCATCAAACACCGGCAGACCGACTACTTCCTCTCACCTCAATACCGCAACCCATACCCACTCACGCATGCATGATGCGGGAGATCCTTCAAAGAAGGGAGGAGATCGCTGCACTGAGGTTCCAGAGGCGCTACTCATAGACCTCATGGGCATACCGCAGCCTTACATGCAAGCAGAGGTGCCATGAGGGACGCTATCTTTGGAGCATCTAGCTCCGCCCGACTACGAGGAGCGCTAAAGGGTACCACAACCGCCACGGTGGACGATGGCGATGATGATGGCGAGAGCGACTACGGCATTTAATGCATTTATCACGACTATGAAGAAGATGAGGATTAGATAGTAGCAAACATTTGAACACTTGGCATGTAATATTTTGAAACTTTTGAGATGTAGGTTAAAATTTTCTTCAAACTATCGTGACATGAATGTCACAAGGTTTTGTTTGAGTAGATGATAAATATTTATGGGATGAGATATCAATAATATTTTGGTGAAATGATTTGTTTTTGTTGAATGGAAAATTGTGGGCATGACCAACACCGGTTCTTTTAAAAATGCAATTTATGTAAATTTCTGATTTGATATGCAAGTCGATGATGTAAGTGGTACCGTTAAGAAAATAATATCGATTTTCGAGGGCTTAAAATCTTATAAGTTGGGGTGATTGTCACAACCCAGATTTTTTCACGATTTGTGCACGGCACGCATACACACATAGGTATATGTGTTTCACAAGGAGACCAAAACGACCCAAATACTTTAAGTGTGTACATGGGAAACACACTAGTATATCCCAAAAATTTTAGATATAAAAGTGAAAAGGAGAGAGAGGAGCCCTTACGTAAATCTATTCTAACCTAAATAGAGAGAAGGAGAATATAGAGAGAAAGAAGAAAAGAGCCTGGTAGAGAACTAGGGTTCGTTGAGACTTAGGTCGGCAAAGGAGATCAGAGGAAACGACGGGAGGACGAACCAGGGAGGCCGGATAACCGAGTAGATATTCAAATCATAAATCAAACCGGTGCGGTTTCATCGTCAGAGGTACGTTAAGGACATGATAGATGCCTAAGAAGGTTTTAAATAGTAGGAAAGAGGTTGGCTAAATGTTTCCTTGTATAAGATAAAGGGTAAATGATGAGTGGAAGCATATTCTCGATCTGATCGAGGGACAAAATCATTGTTCCTCGCTCGAGCGATCTAAAGAGGCTCGCTCGAGCGAGGATGAATATAGTAAAATGTGGCTCTGGGCTCGCTCGAGCGGTCCCTAAAACTAAAGGGGAGCTCGCTCGAGCGAGGGTCCACAGAAAAAATTCGAAAGCTCGATTTAACCGCTCGAGCGATCTCGATTTGACCGCTCGAGCGATCTCGATTTGACCGCTCGAGCGAGGGCTAATGACCGCGCGAGCGAGGTCCGGTGATCACTCAAATATTGGTTTCCTAATATAAGAAACTCGGGTGTCTTACACCCCAAAGACCTTAGAGCATCCTAAAGTAAAATTCTTTTTAAATGTAGGTTGATGCATTTTAACCCTCTAAGGACAAGCGTGCTTTGAGATTCGTCGAGGTAGGGAATTCTCTCGAACATGTGCCTTATTCTGTGAACTCATATGTGTAGTATAGTCCATTTAAATAGTGTATATTTCATAAATCCTCATGATAAGGGTGTGTGCGTGTTCCAATGTGGAAAATCCACGAGGTCCCTGGGACGAAAGATAATGTGGTTAAATCAAAGAAAGGTGAAATAGAAGCATGGGGCATCCCAGGGATGCGTAAGAAAACAAACAGAGAAACAAAGATAACGTGATAAGGCCTAATGTAATATATTTAACACAATCATGGTGAATAACTATATGTAAAGCACATTGATACTTTTGTTATTTAAGGTTGATTAGAATACCCCACCGACGTGGCGGGATACCCACGACTGACTCGGCAGGATATCCGTGACCGGTACGGCGGCCAATCCATACAATTATAACATCCCAGGGATGTAGATTGAGAATAGACCCCGCCGCCTATGAGGAAGGGGCTTGGGCGATATTCGGGGAATACACATAACAACCTGTCTAGTTAGACGACGATGGCGGGTATTCCATCGGGGCTCGATGCTATATTGCTCGAGGATTAATTAAGTTAAGATTTAAGTGATTAGGCCAAGTTCACGAACAAGCTTATAAAGAGATTAAACAAAGCTATGATAAGTAGTGATTGGGACCTTTGAGTTATTCCTGTTATCCAAATTGTTGTACATATATGTTCTCTTGAAAATTTATGTTTTATTAATTCTTGACATATGTGTGAAGGATGATCTATATGCTCTTTTGTTTTCCCTACGAGCTAGGATGTAGCTCACCCTTAGACTATACGTCACGTGTCATGGACTAGCGGCAGGGACTTCAGGTGAAGTTAATCCAAGGACATCGGAGTTCGTACCCACTGAAGAGACAGAACCTCCTCCTGAGGAATTCTTCTAGGAAACCCGCTGCATACCCTAAGAGTGAGTTGAGAGAGTACTATGTATGACGTGATATGTCGAACCTCATTATTTGGAAGGTCTAAATACTGTCTCTTCGTAAACTATTTAAGAAGAATAATTGTCATTAAACTTTTGGGTGTGTCCTTATGTCCATGACTTGGCATGGAACAGGGACAGCCTTGTAGGATCAACTATCCTATAACTTCTTATTTTATATAGAGTGTTCGCATGTGCTTCACTTACAGTTTGGCTGTATATATCGGCGAGTTATGATATGAATTTAAGGCACAGCCTTGAAGGTCGTGCAGATGGCACGGATTTCGGGATGCCAAAATTCGGGCTGTCACAGAAATCAATACCCCAATACCTATCATAACCAAAACGCAATGCAGAATCGACCGGCCCACACGCAGAATTATAATACGTCCCCCCCACCACAAAACTATAATCCAGCTAGAGGCCCCTACCAACCAAGGTGGGAGCATTATCCCCCTTTACCCGATACAATCCCCAATATCTTTCAATTTTTTAACACTCGGAACCTCCTCTGATTCTCACCAGAAAAACCTCGCCCATGGCTTACAAATCTAGACTACAGTAAATATTGTACATTCCATTAATATGCTGGACACAGCTTAGAGGACTATTGGGTCCTCTGAGACGTGATCGATGACTTGAGCGATTAGAACCAAATTGATTGGGAAGCGTTGAGGAATCCTAACCCGCGATAGCCAACCCCAACAAACTTTAGGGATCATAAACAATGCCTAACCACAACCAAGGGGCATCGGCCCAGGTCACTACCGTAGATCTCCCCAGTCAACCCTCTTTCCAACCCTCCACTTTAATCACTTGCATCCAACCCTCCAGTGCTCATACTACCCCTGTGAGAGTCTTTTCACCCCCACATCCCTCAACCTTGATCACTTGCATCGCTCCACCAAACCCGCCACCTTACCCAAAATTCACCCAGATACGAGACCACTCCTTTAAGGCTAGGAGATCATTCCTCCACTGTCTCCCACCAAAACCTTTGACCCCTCCAATCCTGAACCAACAACCTCACCACCTCCATCGTCTGATTCTAAACCTGAGTTTAGAGATCATGTTCTTCAAACTGCAGCCGAAGTTGCCCTGTGGGTAGAAAGTGTCACTCGAAAGACTCTAAACCTAGAAAATGAAATGAAGACTAAGTGCTCACTAAACATAAAGGAAGGCGAGAGAGAAAAATGAGACCCTAGTCTTAGCTTTCTTAGAAGAAGAGGATTACATGCAGTACCTCCCACCTTGGAACGACGCTCTGCAGGCCCACGCTCTGACCTCTAATTTTACTCGCTTTGCAAATACATCGACGTCGAGCCATGCTAGGTTCAGTCAACAGACGACTTGCCCAATTCTCAAATCCGAAACCATTTACCCACCTCCTCCTTTCCCTCGAAACAAGGATTTCACAAATACACCATAACTAGACAGGAACGCAAGAGAAAGAGAGGTTCACTTGCCACCCCCACCTCACATCATTCCTTCACCAATTTTCGCACCTCAACCACTTCAACCACCAACACCTAAGGCTCATCGGCTAGGCAAAGAGATTGCACTCGAGTCGGGACAAGAATATGACTTGCTACGGCACCTTCAAAAGATCCCAGCTCAGATATCTATATTAGAGCTCATTAAGAAATCCCCAGATCATCACCGATTGTTGGTAAGGACACTTGAAGACACAGGTAAATAAGGACACAACCCTAGATGAGCTTCATCAAATCACCTCGGTCATGGCACAATCTCTAGCACTCACGTTTACTGACACAGACATGCCTAAGGAGTCACTCCGTGGGAGTGCCACTCCTATATTTCTCACAGTCATCATTAGAGGATTCTTTGTACCTCATGCATTGGTTGATACAGGAGCTGGACTTAATATTTTCCTACTCACGATGTTAAAGATGCTCGAATACATGGAACAAGAAATCAGGCCCTCGGCCTTGTCACTCATAGCTTATGACGGCTCACGTCGTTTTGTTAAAGGGACTATTAAACTCTAGGTTTGCCTCGGACTTGTGATAAAAGGGGTCACCTTCCATGTGTCTGATTTCGCTAGCACGTACAATCTCATCTTAGGAAGAAAGTGGTTGGAATCAATGAAGGCCGTCGCATCTATGTGTCATCAATGCGTCAAGTTTCCATATGAGGACTGCATCATCCGTATATACGTCGATGCACCTCTCAAAGAAATGGATACTGATTATGCGACAAGCATTCCTACGGCCCATGATTCCATATTAAATACAGGACACATTCAAAAGACTTGAATCCCGGATGAGACAACCGTAGCGGAAGTCTGGCCCCCTACCCATCCTAGTTCTCCCCTGACATGTCGACAAGAGTTGATGAGGAGAGAGGTCGGTCTAGACCTCGCCAAGCTTTATGACATCAACCCCACCGCAATAAAGGGGTGGGATCTTATGTACCAACTTAGATACATTCCTCACACTGGACTCGAAAAGAATAAGCAAGATCTATAGGACCCGTTGTCCCAACTAAAATACACAAACACATAGGACTAGGTTATCAATCGGACAGTTCACAAGCTGACTTGTTCTGTACCTCACCAAAATGGTCTCTATATGATCACTTCATCCACGGGACCACTGAGAAAGCCAATGTACCTAAGCAGAAAGAGGCATCCTTCACTAAATTCCAAGAAGTAGAAATCAAACAAATGGCTAAAGCGTTCAGCGATTTGACGAACCTAAAAGATGACATTGATAAACCCCTTGAAGGAGTCAAACCCTTGTTTGATCTCAAAGAGCCCATAGAGGAGAGGAAGGAAAAACCTCTCGAGCCTGACCCACAAGTAAAAGATTAGGAATCCACTGATGAAGAGGACTTTCACATAGCTACCTTGTAAGGAGATAAAGAACATTTATACTCAATGTGGGAAGAAGATGATGCCTCACAAGCGGAGTTTAACTCGTATAGCATCAGCCTCTGCCTTGGCCTTAAAGGATGGGAATGCCCATGGGACTCACCTTGTATCTCTCACCCATATCAACCCCGTTGCGAGGCATGCACTCACATATTAGAGCAATTTGCTAGTGGGATCTGATATTCTGCGATGACAGAAGTGAACGGCTCCGACCCTATGATGATGGAAACAAGCAACAACTCACCAGCTCCGCTGTTGACGCAAGAAGAAGATAATTCTGACAGCCAGTTGACTGACCCAGGAGGAAATACCCACATCGCACTCTTGGGGTTTGAAGAGGAGTTTGAATTAGACTCTCCTTCATCCCCAGATGCACTGCAACTCCAAATATTTTGGAAATCGCTCAAGGAAGAGTGGCGACCTCCGCCAAGTGATGACGAGGAATATTGGATAGACCTCCCTGCACTCGAATTAGCAGAACAAGCCAACCTAGGACTACAAGCCTTATCAGATCAAGAAAGTGAACTTAATATTATCATCAATTCTGAAGGATGGGAATGCCCTTAGGAATCTCCCTGCATTCTTCACCATTACCAGCCTCGTTGCCGAGCATACGTGCTCATCCCAACGTATTATGAAGATCAGGAGAGAGAGAGAGAGAGCTCCCCCTGGGGATCCTTTAGGAGACTCACCTTTGCGAGAAGAGCAACCATATTATAACTTCGAGGATGATAGTTCAATCGATTACGATCTCCAGAGATTCTTTAAGGAAGAGGCAATCAATGTGATAGAGGGAATCCAAACTACGATACCCCTGTCACCCATGTCATTTATTCAGAAGATCTCATTAGATGAGGACTCCAAAAAAAAAAATGCTAAATTCAGAATAAGTCCACATCTCTCAAAAATCTCTCGAACGGCTCCAGAGGTTTTCTCGCTCCCTCAATTAGAGGTAGCAGCTCTCCCGGCGCCTCTTGAGGCGACCGACACTTACCATATTTATTATCAAAAATAGAAAAATAGAAAATCCTAAAAATTTGAAAATACAAAATCCTAAAAAATCATAGAACCTCAAAAAAGAAAGGGAACCCTTCATCCCGAATCCATCGTCCGATCAACAAGGAGACTTTTCTCCTTATACTACTATCCCATCTCTACACTAGGACATAAAGCATCCCGATTAAACAACAAGCCGGTGAGCATACCTGACGAGATACTTCATGACTTTGAGAGAAGAATCAATAACCTTGACCTTCACCTTACCAAAGATCTCTCGATCATAAATTACGCCAATGAAAGGTTACTCCTCGCAAAATTGAATCTCCAGTATAGTAATTTCACAGTATACGAGCTTACCGATGAGGAGGAAGGAACACCAGTCATCGAGGGGGCGCAGGACTTCCAACAGGTTATCAAGCATTTCGACGAGCAAACTCAAGCTGCCGTGGAACCCACAGAAATTAACTTTGGCACAGAAGAGAAACCTAAGAAATTGTTAGTTAGCGTAATGCTTAACTCTAAAGAACGCCAACATATTATGCAAGTCTTGCAAGAACACCTTGACTCTTTCACATGGTCTTATGAAGATATGTCTGGTTTAGACCCCAGCTTGGTAGAACATCGGCTCGTCTTGGAACCCGACACGAAACCCGTAAAGTAGAAACTCTATAGGATGCACCCATAAACAGCTCTGCAAGTCAAAGAGGAAGTCGACAAGTTACACAAAGCCAAATTTATCCGTGTCGTCCTCTACCCTAAATGGGCCGCCAACATAGTACCTATCGCTAAGAAGGATGGCAGAGTATGGGTTTGCATTGATTTTCGAAACCCCAACCAGGCATGCCCAAAAGATGACTTCTCACTTCCACACATGGACACTCTAGTCGACAATATTGCTGGGCATGAGATGTTATCCTTTATGGATGGTTTCTCAAGATATAATCAAATCAAATTAGCCAAGTTCAACCAAGAGAAGACTTCTTTCACCACACCCTGGGGAACTTACTGTTACGTCGTCATGCCTTTTGGGCTTAGGAATGCAGGAGCTACGTATCAACACGCCATGATGGCCATATTTCACGACATGATGTATAAATGCGTAGAAGTCTATGTCGATGACATATTAGTGAAGTCCCAAATGCGAGTAGGACATGTTGAAGCACTTCAACTTGTGTTATAAAGAGCTAAGAAATATCAATTGAAAATGAACCCAAAGAAATGTGTCTTCGGAGTCACTTCAGGAAAGTTACTCGGTTTTATAGTTAGCAAGCGAGGGATTAAAGTCGACCCTGCTAAAGTTACAACCATCCTTGAGATGCCACCTCCCCGTGATATCAAAGAATTACGAGGCCTGATAGGAAGATTGCAATTCATCAGGAGATTCATCTCCCAGCATTCAGACAGATGCTATCATTTCTATATACTACTTAAAGGAGGAACCGAGTACAAGTGGGATGACCAGTGTCAGCAAGCCTTCGATAACATTAAAAGGTACCCCTAATCCTTTATCTCTCAGCAAATGAAAAAGCAATGGAAGTAATTTGGGGACAATATGAAGAAGACGACAAGAAAGAGAAGGATATCTACTACCTCAGCAGGACGATGGTCGAATATGAACGAAAATATACTCTCATGGAAAAGGCCTGCCTTACACTGGTATGGGCTTCGACCAAGTTGTGACACTACTTCGGAGCACATAAGATATTAGTACTAGTCCGAATGGACCCTCTGAAGTACGTATTCAAAAAGCCCGCAACATCCGAAAAGATCGCTCACTGGCATATGCTATTACACGAGTTTGATATCACCTATGTCATGCAGAAGTCGATCAAAGGGCAGGCAATCGCCGATTACCTTGCAGATCTCCCACTCTCGAATCATGAACCTATACATACAGACTTCCCCGATGAAGACCTACTTACAATCCACAACGAAGAGCCCAATAAGACTTCATGGACATTGACGGTGCTCTAAATCACAAAGGAAAAGGCATCGAGATAGTCCTCCTGAGCCCGGAAGGAGTTTTCATACCTAAAGTTTTTCAATTAGACTTCCCTGTCACTAATAACGTCACGGAATATGAAGCCTTCATAGCTGGACTACGAGAAGCATTACAATTAGGCGTTAGACAGTTGAAAACCATCGGTGATCCTAAACTAGTAATCTCGCAAGTCATAGAAGAATAGAAAACTAAGGAAAGGAGACTAATGGCATATTTAGAAATAGCTCAATATCTTGTAAACAAATTTGAAAGAATCTCTTTTATGCACATCCCTAGATTAGAAAACGAGCTTGCAGACTCCCTAGCTACACTAGCTTCGGTCATTCAGCTACCCCTTGGACAAAGTACCAAAACCTTCATCGTAGAAAATTTAACAGTACCCACCCACGAGGTGGCATGGATCGTCAAGAGAGAATTATCAATCCTTCCCACGAGCACGACATCAAAGGAAGCAATTACTCCAAAAAAGCATGACAAGTCAGGAGCCAAAGTCGCTATGTTCAGATTTGAAAGATCACCAACCGACGACGGTCAACCATGGTATTTCGACGTTTGGAACTTTCTCAAATATCAACACATTCCTCCCTACGCTATAAAGATTGAACGAAAGACTATAAGGAACCGATGCGCCAGATTCTGCATACTTGGCGAAATACTATACAAAGAAGCCTTCACTAAAAGAGTACTGCTACGATGTGTTACAACCATCGAAAGATAATACATCATCCGAGAAGCACACGCCAGTGCCTGCGGTGCCCACGCCGGTAGAACGAGACTTGCCGACCAAATTATACGACAAGGCTACTTCTAGCCGACAATGATAAGAGACTACTACCTCTACGTCCAATTCTGCAAGCAGTGCCAAGAACACACTACACTTATCAAATTTCCATCAGTTGCATTAAAAACTCAACTAAGTCAATCTCATTGGCTTTTTACCATTCTCAAAGATAATTTTAGTGACAATCCACTAAAATTATGGCATAAAAGTCCCCGATACTGTACCATAACTTTAAAAGATCCTAATATCATAATTAGAGTTAAACCTATGGTCTATACAAAAATAGACATAGATGAATTTGAAATACAAATTAAAGATTTATTAGAAAAAAAAACTCATTGAATCAACAAAAAGTCCTCATTCTAGCCCTACATTTTTAGTAAGAAATCATGTTAAAATAAAACGCGGAAAAGTTAGAATGGTTTTAAATTATAAAAGACTAAATGAAAATTTAGAATTTGACGGATACTTTATTCCAAGGAAAGATGTTTTGATTAATCAAATCAAAGGATCAAAATTCTTCAGTAAATTCGACTGTAAATCAGGATACTGGTAATTAAAGTTAGATGATAAATCTAAACCTTTAACTGCTTTTAGCACTCCATGTGGACATTATCAATGGAATGTCATGCCATTTGCCTTGAATACTGCTCTTCAAATCTATCAAAGATGGATGGATTAAATTTTTTCCCCCTATAAAGATTTTTGTGTGGTTAATATCGATGATATTCTAGTGTTTTCTAAAACAAAAGAAGAACACAAAAAACATTTAAAACAAATGTGTGATATTTTCCAAAAACATGGAATTATCTTATCACCTTCCAAAATACAAGTTGAAAAAGAATCAATAGAATTTTTAGGTCTTATTCTAACCCATGATGGTCTAAAACTCCAAGATCATATTATTATAAAAATAAAAAAATTTCCCGAAGAAATAACTGATAAAAAATAGTTACAAAGTCTCTTAGGCTTATTAAATTATGGAAGAAATTATTTGAAAATTTTAGCAGAAAAAGAAAAATCTTTTATAAATAAATTGAAAAAAGAAATAGAATTCGCATGGACAGATAAAGATAAAACTTTATTAAAACAAATAAAATAAGATATTCAAGAATGTCCTACAGTGTATCTTCCAACAACAGGAGATAAATTAATTCTTGAAAAGATGCTTCAGAAAATTGTTGGGGATGTATTTTAAAAGCCAATCCTGCTGAAGATTGGGAAGAAAGAGATTCTTGTCAATCTAATGGGATAAAACCAAGAAAATCACCTTTAACAAAGAAGGTACAAAGTAAAGAAAAATTATGTGGTTATAATTCTGGAAAATTTAAACCAAATGAACAGAATTATATCATCTTTGAAAAAGAGTTACTAGCAATAAAACTGGCTCTCAAAAGATTTCATATATATCTAGCTCCGAAAGTATTTATTGTCAGAACTGATAATAAAGCAGTACGAGACTTTTTAGTTAATAAAAGAGATATTTTAGATGGAAGACGATGAAAATGGTATAATCAAATAGCTCTTTATACTTTTGAAGTTGAACATGTGAAAGGAAGTACTAACGTTTTGGCTGATTTCTTAAGCAGAGATCCAAGTTTAAACCACTAACCAAAGTGGGCATATTTATTGCAGGAAGAAGATTTATGTTACCACTAAACCAGTGGATTTTACTCTGTTAACGACAGAAGATGACAGAAGAAGGAAACTCCTCCTCTTCTTCTAAACCACCTCCAAACATAAGAAAACCTTATATTGGAAAAACCTTTGTTGGAAAAACTTATGTTGTGTTAAGAGGTCATCAACCCGGACTATATACCTCTTTCTTAGCTTGCCAAAAACAAGTTACCAATTTCCCAAACACCCTTTACCAAGTTCACGATGATTTCAATGAAGCTAAATCAGCTTTTACGTTGTATCAAGTACAACAGTCACAATATTTGCTAAAACAAACGAGCATCTCGATGAATAACGTTCCTGATTTCTATAATCCAGGAATAAGTCCAGAACTTTATCATGAGATTAATGGAGCCTGGAAATACCAACTTCTGAACGATAAAAAACAATTCAGGCGTCACATGAGCAACCTTGCTCAAAAAATCTATGAAAAAGAATAAAAGCTAGAAAAACTATAAGATAGTTCTAATGCCCTTGTTAAATCCATATCTTGGGATTCTGAAACGTTCGCAGAAAACTTCACTCCTGAAAAAATAAATCACTTTTTAGAATTAGCAGATCTTATGGATTCAAATTATCCAGACTCCATTTTTCACAAATTAAAAAGAATTTGTTTGTTTGAAAAAATTAAACATATTTTGCCATGTGATATCAGTAAACCCCTGATAGCACAAATTGAAGATCAAGAAGTTAAGATAAAATAGATCTTAATGGATAATTATAGCATAGCTCAGTGTTATGAGGGTTTTCTTCCAAAATTATCAATTTATACGGAAAATCCCATATATAATCTGGGAGAATGTCTTGATTGGGGATTAGTAAAATAACTAATCTTTCCCGATTATCCTCTCACTGAATTCCTCATGATGATCAAAACAATGATCTATCATCTCACCAAAAATCTCAATCGCACTGTCTACTATACATTTTGGATCACAAGCACAATAGGATGGAGAGATTCTTGTCAATCTAATGGGATAAAACCAAGAAAATCACCTTTAACAAAGAAGGTACAAAGTAAAGAAAAATTATGTGGTTATAATTCTAGAAAATTTAAACCAAATGAACAGAATTATATCATCTTTGAAAAAGAATTACTAGCAATAAAACTGGCTCTCAAAAGATTTCATATATATCTAGCCCCGGAAGTTTTTATTGTCAGAACTGATAATAAAGCAGTACGAGACTTTTTAATTAATAAAAGAGATATTTTAGATGGAAGACGATTAAAATGGTATAATCAAATAGCTCTTTATACTTTTGAAGTTGAACATGTGAAAGGAAGTACTAACGTTTTGGCTGATTTCTTAAGCAGAGATCCAAGTTTAAACCACTAATAAAAGTGGGCATATTTATTGTAGGAAGAAGATTTATGTTACCACTAAACCAGTGGATTTTACTCTGTAAACGACAGAAGATGACAGAAGAAGGAAACTCCTCTTCTTCTAAACTACCTCCAAACATAAGAAAACCTTATGTTGGAAAAACCTTTGTTGGAAAAACTTATGAAGTGTTAAGAGGTCATCAACCCGGACTATATACATCTTTCTTAGCTTGCCAAAAATAAGTTACCAATTTCCCAAACTCCCTTTACCAAGTTAACGATGATTTCAATGAAGCTAATCAGCTTTTACGTTGTATCAAGTACAACAGTCACAATATTTGCTAGAGCAAACAAGCATCTCGATGAATAACGTTCCTGATTTCTATAATTCAAGAATAAGTCCAGAACTTTATCATGAGATTAATGGAGCCTGGAAATGCCAACTTCTGAACGATAAAAAATAATTCAAGCGTCACATGAGCAACCTTGCTCAAAAAATCCATGAAAAAGAACAAAAGCTCGAAAAACTACAAGATAGTTCTAATGCCCTTGTTAAATCCATAGCTTGGGATTCTGAAACGTTCGCAGAAAACTTCACTCTTGATAAAATAAATCACTTTTTAGAATTAGCAGATCTTATGGATTCAAATTATCCAGACACCATTTTTCACAAATTAAAAAGAATTTGTTTGTTTGAAAAAATTAAACATATTCTGCCATGTGATATCAGTAAACCCCTGATAGCACAAATTGAAGATCAAGAAGTTAAGATAAAACATATCTTAATGAATAATTATAACATAGCTCAGTGTTATGAGGATTTTCTTCCAAAATTATCAATTTATACGGAAAATCCCATATATAATCTGGGAGAATGTCTTGATTGGGGATTAGTAAAACAACTAATCTTTCCCGGTTATCCTATCACTGAATTCCTGATGATGATCAAAACAATAATCTATCATCTCACCAAAAATCTCAATCGCACTGTCTACTATACATTTTGGATCACAAGCACAATAGGATGGAGATCAAAAGAAAAATTTTACCAGCCATATCAAATTTGGTTTTTAGATAAAACTAAAGATTACGAGTTCGATGAAGTCAAAGACCCCATGGCTAAAGCAAGCATCATGTCCATAAATCCAAAATCCTACTGGATTCGGTCTCAAAAAAATTCTTTTCAATGGCAAGATAAATCCGTGCTGCTGATAATCAAATCAACATATCAGATGGTCGAAGAATTTTCACTACAAATTTACCGATTGAATATATGAGGACTAAAGAGAAAAAAATTGAAGCAGTTTCATTATTATTAAAATTCGATTCTCGAAAAGATCTTGACCTCCCAGAGAATCTCAAGATCGAAACAACGAAGCCCGAAAAAGATGAGATGCAAGATAGCTATGATCATCATAGTCCTACCTCAGAAGATTCGGTTTTCTACCATAATCTGGAAAATCGTATGGAAGCATAGTGGACCACACCACTATCATCAGTAGCAAGGACGACTCCAGCTCATCCAAGACACGTTGCTATGCAGAATCGTCAGCCCTGATGTCACAAACCACAATCGTCAGCCATGACGTCGCCCATAGATTATTTTAAGGGAAAGCATCTTTACTGTTTGTCTAGATGTAAGTAAATGCTTTGAAAAAATCGAAAGCATCTTTACTGTTGAATAAAGTTGTTTGTCCTGGTATGTATGTAAAGTCTATTTAAGGACATAACCTGCCCTTAAAGAAGACATCGAGTTCAGAAATATTTCTGCAGTGTTGTAAATCGTATCAGAGCCATGTTCAAGTGTTAGAGTTTGGTATTTGCATTGGCGTCTGCAGTGGTTTGTACTAGTATGTACTATAATGGAATCTGTAGATGTTATTTTCGTTAATATATTTATTATTATGTTTTTCCTTATTTGTATCATAATGTTGGTTACCTATCTACTTTGGGATCATATCAGTCAAGGATTAAAAAAAAAAAAAAGCCTTTTTACTAATTCTTTCTGACTACTTATTTGATATAAAACCCATATACTTATCGTTTGGTAAAGCCCATATCCCTTCAAAGATTTTCATAGCTGTAAAAGCTTTTTGTCTATGTGGGAACGGTTTAGGCACCAACCAAACGTTAAGTGGTTTTAGGTACCTGTATCAAATAACATGGCAGAAACATCTAGTAAAAATCTAGAAATACCTATTGATTGTATAAGTTCTTGGAATCATAAAAACTAAGAAAATTATAGGCATATATTCCATATAGATAGAAATTCTGAAAGTAATATGCATATAATAAGCGGTTGTATAAATAGTCTATTAGATATAACTGGTACTTGGTTAAAGAAAATTTATAAGAAACAAGACGATATGGAAATACAGTTGTATGCTATTCACAATGAAGTAATGATAAATAAAGAAAATATTTTGGATTTAGGCAAATTAATTGATTTGGATTTAAAAGAAGAAACCAAATCAAAAATAGAAAATCTAATAACAAAATTAGAGCAGTTAAATTTAGAAAAACAAAATGATGAATATTCGACTACACGATTATTCTATGGAACTGATGAAATCAATACCGATGACATCTGTGTCTTACAAGAAAATATTGAATATAATTATCAAGAATACTTGAATGTAAAGGAAATCATTGAGTATTGGCAAAACTTATATCTGGATGAAACCCTTCCAGTGGAAGATAGAAATCATATAATATTACAAATCACAGAGGTCTCTCAAAAAAATGAATCTCTTTTAACATACTTCCAAAACCAGGAATTAAATGAAGAATATGAAGTTGATACAATGAATATCACTTCTGATCAATCAGATACCTCTTCAACTCTTAGTGAGTCGCAAACTCCTATGACTCCAAAAAAAAGAAAAGCTGAAAAACCATTAGAAGAATTTGAAATTTTGGAAACCTATTTAAAAACCTTAACTCTTAAAGAACAAGAAGAATATCTATAACATCATATTCATATGAATGATGGTAGTTCTACATCAGGAATTAAAGATGAGGAAATTCCAATTCCTACAAATAATAGAAGAGACGATTTGAACAAACAAAACGTAGCTCAAGGTGGAACATATCTGGATTTAACAAATGTTCCTTTTAAAGATCAAGAAAAGGTAATTGACGATTGGGCACAATCCATGTCCATAGTAATTACAAACCAGAAAGCAACTTGGTCGAAAGAAAGATTCCTTGACTATATTGCAGCAACACTTCAAGGAGATGTTTTGCAATGGTTAAAACAATGGGAAAAATCCAATGATGGAAGGATGCAAAAAGCATCCTTATTAGGAAGTTTCAATAATCTTAATGATATCTTAAAATACTTTACGATAATCATTAAAGAACATTTTGTGGATATATAGGTGAACAAAACCTACAAGATGATGCGATATATATATTATCAAAATTAGAATTATGCAATATTTGCCAATTTCAAGAATATTGCAATACTTTTAAAAAATATTACTATCAATTGGAACCCCCAATTAATATATCATGGTTAGAACAATTCTATCATAAACTTCCGGCACCATGGGATGAATTAGCCATCAAAGGCTATCCCGATTTTATTAGTAAATTATCTAAACAAGATACCTTAGGACTTAGAACATCTTTTGTCCTAAGATTAATAGCAGATAGATGTTTAGAAATAAAAGCTAAGAAATAAGTTCAAAATCAAATCACGAACTCTAGTTTTGGACATAAATGCTGTGATAAAATCCTTCAAGAAAATTGGAAAATAGGATGCAATATCCCTAAGCGAAAGGGATATAAGAAAGGTTTTAGGAAGAAAAAATTCAAATGGAAACCGTGGAACAAAAGAAAAAGGTTTGATAAAAATAAAAAATATATTAAAAAGAAAAATCAAATTGAGAAAACAGATAAAACAACTACGGCAAAAAAGAAATGTCAATGTTTTATTTGCAATGAAGGACATTATGCTCCTCAATATCCAAAACGAGGAAAAAATACAACAAAAATGATTAAATATTTAGATGAAGAAGATCTAGATGTTTATTTTGGTGAAGAAATTTCAAGTGATGATAATAGTATCATCTATGAATTAGAATCCGAAACAGATTCTGATACTGACATAGATGATTTATTTATGTTAAATGTCGTCAAAACCTCAGACGAAGAACATCAAAGGATTAGAAATGAAAGAAGATTCATATAACTTAGCCATAACCTGGCAAACAGAACATGAATTAACATCAAAACCAATAACAAAAATGCATAAATCAAATAAGAATCTGATTGAAATATTTGAACGCAAACCATATGATTCAGAAATCCAACCACAATTAATAAACTGGAAAGATTTACAGATACCCAAACAATGGTTATTTGAAGATCTTTTAGAACAAAAACCAAAATCTCAAAACCAGATGATTGAAATACAAGCTTCTGGCAATAATTTATATTTTAGAGATACAAGGACTGCCTCCTTTAAAACTATAAAAGATGAATGGATTCCTATAAAAACTATGGAGTCAAGAGCATCAACATCTAGTGCTCTCGAACCAACTCAAGACCAATCACATATAGCAATAAAAAAATATACAAGTTCCTATCCTACCCGGAACACAAACTCATGAACTAAACACAATTCAACTGTATCATTTTCAGTCAAAAAATGCTGAAATTTTATTTTCTCCTAGCTATGGAAATAGACGATATACATACGTCTTAGGAAATTTTATGTTTCAAAATTATAAACCATATAATTTATGTGTCTTAATGGATACCGGAGCCACAATAAGTGCTTGCCGGTATAATGCTTTGCCTTCTGAAAAATGGGTTAACATTAAACATCCCATTAAAGTAAAAGGTATCGAAGGAAGAGAGACAATTATTGAGCTTAAGGCAAAAAATATTTCTATTTGGCAACATGACAAAAAATTCATTATTCCTAAAATTTTATGTTTTCCCAACATGCATGGCGATTTCTTGTTAGGAAACAATTTCATTGCTGCCTATTTACCAATGACCTTAACCATAGGTTCTATTGGTCTCCCCCTCAAAGACGAACTGGTCCCCATTCCACTTTTACAAGTTCATAACTCTAAATATCACAAAGGCTTCACCCCCAGCAAGCGTGGTGAGGTTATTACTCAACTAAGTCAATCTCATTGGCTTTTTACCATTCTCAAAGATAATTTTAGTGACAATCCACTAAAATTATGGCATAAAAGTCTCCGATACTGTACCATAACTTTAAAAGATCCTAATATCATAGTTAGGGTTAAACCTATGGTCTATACAAAAATAGATATAGATGAATTTGAAATACAAATTAAAGATTTATTAGAAAAAAACCTCATTGAATCAACAAAAAGTCCTCATTCTAGCCCTGCATTTTTAGTAAGAAATCATACTGAAATAAAACGCGGAAAAGCTAGAATGGTTTTAAATTATAAAAGACTAAATGAAAATTTAGAATTTGACGGATACTTTATTCCAAGGAAAGATGTTTTGATTAATCAAATCAAAGGATCAAAATTCTTCAGTAAATTCGACTGTAAATCATGATACTGGCAATTAAAGTTAGATGATAAATCTAAACCTTTAACTGCTTTTAGCAATTCATGTGGACATTATCAATGGAATGTCATGCCATTTGGCTTGAATACTGCTCTTCAAATCTATCAAAGATGGATGGATTCAATTTTTGCCCCCTATAAAGATTTTGGTTTAAACTTGGATCTCTGCTTAAGAAATCAGCCAAAACGTTAGTACTTCCTTTCACATGTTCAACTTCAAAAGTATAAAGAGCTATTTGATTATACCATTTTAATCGTCTTCCATCTAAAATATCTCTTTTATTAATTAAAAAGTCTCGTACTGCTTTATTATCAGTTCTGACAATAAAAACTTCCGGGGCTAGATATATATGAAATCTTTTGAGAGCCAGTTTTATTGCTAATAATTCTTTTTCAAAGATGATATAATTCTGTTCATTTGGTTTAAATTTTCTATAATTATAACCACATAATTTTTCTTTACTTTGTACCTTCTTTGCTAAAGGTGATTTTCTTGGTTTTATCCCATTAGATTGACAAGAATCTCTTTCTTCCCAATCTTCAGCAAGAATGGCTTTTAAAACACAACCCCAACAATTATCTGAAGCATCTGTTTCAAGAATTATTTTATCTCCTGTTGTTGAAAGATACACTGTAGGACATTCTTGAATATCATGTTTTATTTGTTTTAATAAAGTTTTATCTTTATCTGTCCATGTGAATTCTATTTCTTTTTTCAATTTATTTATAAAAGATTTTTCTTTTTCTGCTAAAATTTTCAAATAATTTCTTCCATAATTTAATAAGCCTAAGAGACTTTGTAACTATTTTTTATTAGTTATTTCTTCGGGAAAAGTTTTTATTTTTATAATAATATGATCTTGGAGTTTTAGACCATCATGGGTTAGAATAAGACATAAAAATTCTATTGATTCTTTTTCAACTTCTATTTTGGAAGGTGATAAGATAATTCCATATTTTTGGAAAATATCACACATTTATTTTAAATGTTTTTTGTGTTCTTCTTTTATTTTAGATAACACTAGAATATCATTGTCATATTTGGCCTATGGAATGGTTTGGTTTAAACTAAAACCAAATTATTTTATTTCGCTAGACGATCCAAATATTGAAGATACAATAAAAATTAAAATCCAATCCAAAGGATTAGAAATGAAAGAAGATTCACATAACTTAGCCATAACCTGGCAAACAGAACATGAATTAACATCAAAACCAATAATAGAAGTAAGAATCTGATTGAAATATTTGAACCCAAACCATATGATTCAGAAATCCAACCACGATTAATAAACTGGAAAGATTTACTGATACCCAAACAATGGTTATTTGAAGATCTTTTAGAACAAAAACCAAAATCTCAAAACCAGATGATTGAAATACAAGCTTCTGACAACAATTTATATTTTTGAGATACAAGGACTGCCTCCTTTAATACTATAAAAGATAAATGGCTTCCTATAAAAACTATGGAGTCAAGAGCATCAACATCTAGTGCTCTCAAACCATCTCAAGACCAATCACATATAGCAGTAAAAAATATACAAGTTCCTATCCTACCCGGAACACAAACTCATGAACTAAACACAGTTCAACTGTCACAACCCCAGATTTTTAGGATACGTGCACGTCATGCACTATATACATGTATATGTGTTTCACAAGGAAACCAAAACGAAACTGTAGACACTATGTGTGTATGTGGGAAACACACTAGTATTTCCCTAACTTATAAGTATATAAGTGAAAGAGAGAGGAGAGAAGAGCCCTTGCGTAACTCTATTCTAACCTAAATAGAGAGACGGAGAATATAGAGAGAAAGAAAAGAAGAGCCTAGTAAAAAACTAGGGTTTCGTTGGGACTTAAATCGGCAGAAGAGTTGGAGAAAAGGCTGGAGGAGGAACCTTGGAGGCCTGTTAGCCTAGTAGAATTTTGAATCTTAAATCAAACTTGCGCGAGACTCATCGTCAGAGGTATGTTAAAGGCATGATAGATGCTTAGGCATGTTTTAAATAATAGGAAGAAGGTTGGTTGAATGATTTTAATGATATTAAGGTTTGAATGAAGGGAGAAATAGTGTTCTCGATCTGATCGAGGAGCAAAAATCATCGCTCCTCGCTCGAGCGGTCTAAAGGGCTCGCTCGAGCGAGGATGAATAGGAAAAAATATAGCTCTGGGCTCGCTCGAGCGGTCCCCAAAACTAGAGGGAAGCTCGCTCGAGCGAGGTCCCCGGTAAAGCTTCAGGCGGCTCGATTTAACCGCTCGAGCGACCTCGATTTAACCGCTCGAGCGACCTCGATTTAACCACTCGAGCGAGGTCAGGTGACTGCTCGAGCGAGGTCAAGTGACCGCTCGAGCGAGGTCAGGTGACGGCTCGAGCGAGGTCTGGTGACCACTCAGTTCTTGAAATTATGGGTACAAGAAACATGGAGGTTGTGCACTCCAATGATTCTAGTAACCTTTCTAAGCATATGCTAAATACATGAAATGTAGGTTTGACGCATGATCGTGAAGTGTAAACCTCTACGAGAAGGCGTGCTTTGAAATTCGTCGAGGTAGGGAATATTCTTGAAACATGTGCATTATTCCGTCAAATTCATATATGTAGTATAATCTAATTAAATAGTCAAATACTGGATGATCATTATGAAAAAGGGTGTGTGAGTGAGTTTCAAACGTGATAGTCTTGAGGTCCCCAGGGGACGAAAAATTATAAAGTAAACATTTGAAGGATGCGATGGAAATCAGGGGCATCCCAGGGATGCAGATGAAAACTAACAGTGAAACAGAAGTAATGTGATAATGCCTGATGTAATATAATTAGATCAATCACGGTGAATAACTATATGTAGAGTACATTCGATATTTTTATTATTTAAGGTTTGATGATACCCACGACTCCGGCAGGGGATATCCGTGATGCACGCGGCAAATCCGTACTTTCATAGCACATCCCAGGGATGTAGATTTAAAAATAGACCCCGCCACCTATGAGAAAGGGGCTTGGGCAGTGTTCCCAGGGAATACATATAACAACTATCTAGTTAAACGATGATGGCGGGTATTCCATCGGGGCTCGATGCTATATTGCTCGGGGACTACTTAAGTTAAGATTTAAGTGATTAGGCCAAATTCACAACTAAACCAGTAAGGAGATTAAACAAAACCATGCAAAGTAACAGTCGAAATCATTATTTTTATTCCAGTTATTTCAATTGTTGTCTATAAGTGATTACTTGATAATTTTATGCTTTTTAAACTACTGACATATGTGTGAAGGTTAATCTATATGTTCTTTTTGTTTCCCTACGGAGCTAGGATGTAGCTCACCCCCCTTAGACTATACGTCGCAAGTCCAGGACTAGCGGCAGTAGAGACTTCTGGAGACGCTGATCCAGGGGATTCCGATTACGTGCCCACGGAAGAGTCGGAACCTCCTCCTGAGGAATTCTTCTAGGAAACCCACTGCATACTTTGAGAGTGAGTTGAGAGTATTAGGTACGGCTTGGTATGTTAAGCCTCTTTATTCGAATATATTTAAATACCGTTTCTTTTGATAAAATGTCTAGGATGAACAGTTATCATCCAATGGATTGGGTAAGTTCTTATGCCCATGAATTGGCATGGGACAAGGACTGCCTTTCGATACCATGAATTTTTATGAGAACTTGTTTAGGGTAGCTACGTGCGCCTAAATTACTGTATTGGCTTGTATATACCAATGTTTTGTAAAGAACCCAGGGCACGACCTTGAGGGTCGTGCTGATGGCACGGATTTCGGGGTGCCAAAATTCAGGCTGTCATAACAAACCTGTTCGGTCAACCTTTGGCCTTGCCCTAATACATGAACCATATAATGAAACAATAGTATATGGTTGAACACAAGTTGAAACGATAGTTCTGTGGCTCAGATCCCACGACCCTAATATGGGGACTATATGCTGAAACAATAGTATATAGTTGAAGCACAGGCTGAAGCAATAGCCTTGTGGTTCAGACCCAACTTAGCCCGGGGAGAATCTCAAATTATGTGCCCTATATAGCACACGTAATTTGATTGAGCGCCACATAGATGGCACGCAATTAGTCAAATTCGGACCAGGCTACTCATTCCACGGACCACCTTAGGAGACAATTCTATGCCTAGGAAAGAGCGTCCAATCGATTACGCGCCCCACCATCGACGCATAATTGGTCTAGTTTGGACCTGGACTCTAGTTCCCTTGACCACTTGAATTCCTCGATTAAGCGTAGCTGAGATGTCTCTTAATTGAATTGCATGCTCCCAGAAGGGCACGCAATGAGTTCTAATTTGGTTAGAACTCGAACACCCGGCTAAGCCAGTCAGTCGGTCACTCATTGAGTTTGTAACCGACTCAAAGTGTATTAAGCGCCTGGAATAAGGCGCGTAATTCAATTAAGCGACCCAGACCGGGCGCGTAATTGAATTCCACCGACTAATTAAGCGCACCCCATAAGGCGCACAATTTCAGGAATACCTATAAATAGACCCCCTTACCTCGAATACAAAACACACACAATTCGAGAAATCAAGCAATCGAGTTTTTGAGTTCCTTTCTTCTGAGCTTAGGAATTTTAAGATTCTCTCCAGTGCCTAGGTAATTTCTTAGATCTAGTTTTTAATTTCCCTTCCAGTTCTCTGGTTCTTAGCTTCTAAAACCAGGTCTTAGCTTTCAATCCTTAAATTTTCGTTTTAGATTTTAGTTTTAATTTTAAATTTTACTTCCTTTCTTAGTTTCTAGTTTTTCTCTTCTAGTTTGTAATCTCTCAATTTTTTAGATCTTCAATTTTAACTCTTACTTTTTAAATTCAAATCCATAATTTCCTCATCTCTGGTTCTAGATCTTAATTTCTAGAACCAAGTCTTAGCTTTAGTCCTTAAATTTAGGATCCTAGTTCTTAATCTCAAGAACCAGTTCTTAGTTTTTAATTATTCTAGATCGTAGTATTTATTTTTAAATTCTAGTTTTAATTTCTCCTAGTTTATAATACTTCAGTTATAATCTTAATCTTGAAAATCCTTTAATTTAAATCTTCAAAATCTTAATTTTCCAATGCAAAAATCAGTTTTTCAATCAATACTACTTTTAATGACCCTTAGCCAACCGACTTGCCCAAGGGAGCTTACGGAGGGAACCCAGGAACGGGACCAATCCTCCTTAGCATAGCGGGCCAAAACCCCCCTTTTTTAAGATTCCTAGTAGAAGTAGGAAACCTAAAATAATTAAGTTTCTAGTAGAAATAGGATATTTAAAATAATTAGACTTTTAAGAGACTTAGGAAATCTAAGTTCTAATAGAATCAGGACATCTAAGTGAATTAGACTTTTAGTAAAAATAGGATAGTTAAAGTAATTGGACTTTTTAGGATCAGGATACTTAAGTTAATTAGAGTCCCAATAGAATTAGGACACTTAAGTCAATTAGGGTTTCAATAGAGATAGGATACATAAATTAATTAAAAGCTCTAATAGAAGTAGGATATTTAAATTAATTAGAGTTCTAGTAAAATTAGGATACCTAAATTAATTAGAGTCCTGATAGAATTAGGATATTTGAGTTAATCAGGATACTTAGATTAATTAGACTCTTAATAGGATTAGGAGACTAAAATTAATTAGACTTCTCATAAGATTAGTACTCTTAAGATTAGTATTTTCTAGATCAATTAAATCTCCTAGTAGAATTAGGAGACTAGCTTAATTAAACTTTTAGAATAATTAGACTCTCAGTAGGACTAGGAAAGATTAAAGCAAGCAGACTTAGAGCAGGATGAAAAAAATAAACTAAACACCCAGGTGACCCAGTGTTGCTGACGTCGACGGGCCGATGATTTAGTAAAGAAGTCAAACCCATACCACGAAAAGGCGTGATTAGTGACGTATTGCAACGTCGATAAATATCTGTAGCTGGCGATCACAACGAACCAGGTATTTTCTTCTTAGAATTTACCTTTTTATTTCTATACTTTTCACTTACCACCAATCATCACCTTACGTCAGAGTCCACATAGACCAAATTGGGCCACTCTTTCCCGGACCGAAAGGAACCCAGAAAAAGAGCGCACCAACACACTTTACCACCCTTAACTTATTAATGCTAGACCTTAGTTTGTTACTAATGAGATGCTATGTACAAATATTTATAATAGTGAGCATATTAGAGCCAAAGTGTTAATCTTTGGCAAGAACTACGATCGTGCGAAGAAACGATCCAGTCGAACAAAGGACCAGTCGATAAGCTAAGAAAGAGAAATATCGAACAAACGTATATCTCGAACGAGTGAAAAAGAAAAAAGAAGAAAAGGAATCGTGATTCATGAACGTACGAAAGAACCTACGACTGGAGGAACCAAAGTAAAATCACGAACTTTCGAAAGAGCAGAAATAGTATAGAAAGAAGATCAATCGTACACACGAAAGTATGAAATAAATCTCATGTTGCTGATCACGTGAAGTCTACATCGCCATGCACAAAATTAGAAGATATCCTAATTTAAAGTTTTGCAACTTGTGGATCTGAGAAGATTGGTGAAAGAACCCAGAAGATCTCCGCTGCTAAAATCAAAAGGAAAAAAATAGAAATCTAGCCCGCTTCTACCATTTAGAGCAAGGAAGAACTAAGATTAAAAGTATAGTTATTTATGGAATCTTTTGTTTAGAAGTTTTATTTTATTAGGACTTGAATAATGTAAAGCGACCACTTATGATCTATAAACAAGAGGGCTCGGCATAGAAATTCTTCATTGAAGGAATTCTCAGCGTCAATTGACGGTTGGGGTTGGGTTTTCTTTCAATTAAAAGTAGAGTAGAGTAGTTTAGATATCCAAGGTTTCTCGAGCGCAATTGACGCCTGTGATTGGGAGCTGAAAGATTAGAGTAGAGTATCTGTAATTTGTCAGGAGCAATTGACGCCTGCCACTGACGGATGAAAGATATTTTTACTGCTTTCTAATTTAGATTTATTTTCATGCATTTTTATTGCTTTGTAAATATCTAAAGGTTTTTATTTTAATTGACGACTCAGATTTAGAATTGACAGATTAGTGTAACGGTTTTACTTTTTCATCTTCAATTTTCTTGAGTTTGATTGACGCCCAAATTCTAGGAAGATTGTTGATTAGTATAAATCTATTTTAAGGAATTCTAGTTTTTGATTGATGTCCAAATTCTAGAGGATTGAGATATGGTGTAATGGTACTTTATTTTGTAATTATCCGAGATATGAAGGATTGTGACTGACGACCATAATCTGGAAGGGGGAGGATTTAGATTTATTTTTTGCAATTAGTTTAAACAACCCATTCTTTTATTCATATTTCTCCAGTAGTTTCAGATATTAAAAGAAAAATAAAAGTTTTTAAAAGAGCAACCATAGAAGAATCATCACCTTCCTCATGGGAACGATCCTATACTAGTACTGCAATTTCCATTGTGCGCTTGCAATAGGTTAAGACTTAATGCAAATAATAGCCCGATCAACGGTCCTACCGTATGAAATACAGGTGCCTTCCATGCGTGTCCTGTTTGATGATTTGCTATCCATAGATGAGAGGAGACTCGCCCTATTAACCCAGTTGTAGCAACTCGATGAGACATGTCTAAGTGCAGTTGACCATGCCCCAGTGTATAAGATGAGATTGGCAAGGACATATGATAAGAATGTGACAGCTCGGGTTTCCTTACCAAAAAACTCATGCTGTCAGATCATGCGGGAGATCCAAAATATAGTGATGTTATGGTATCGAGGTAAGCATCACAACCAGATAGTTTGATCTTTCCTCTCATCAAACTATAGGAAGGATCAGGCTATCTCCCAAATGGGTAAGCTTAAAAAAGCGGAAAATAAAGTGCGCAGAACGGAAAAATAATTATAGAGCCTATGTCAATAACATAATGGCAACATAACTCACGGAGCTAACTATCATATGCACAAAAATAAATATCCAACGATGAAGGTCGACCTCCATCAAAACAGTGGATCAAGCATACTTAGTATTTAATTACAAAACTTAGTCATATACCGTCTATTCAAAATCCCAAAAATATCCAAATGCCCCAGCACTAAGGAAAGTGCTCCTCCGGCAAGTCCTCCTCGATGGGATTACAATATGGATTTTCTTCCTGCTTCGGATCACGCACTAGTCTAGCTCCTGCAGCTGTGACATTTAGTCGGGAGTGAGCTTTCATCCAAGCTCAATAAAGAAAATACATTGCTAAGCAGCAATTTATCATTCTAATTCATGTTCCTGATGCATAATTGAAAGCAAATTGGAATTCACATTGTATGAAAATATGTCGAGTGTGAGATCAAACATGGGTATAATGCCTCAACGACCAAAACATGGTAGTGGATAAACATGCTAAAACAATGTAAGGAGAGAGAGACCGAACATGAGTACAAACCAAAATGTAAACGAAACAAGTTTTGTAACGCACATAATGAGAATGGAATCATAACCGAAATGAATCACGTATCATGAATCATGGCATATCATAACCCATGGCATTAGAGTAAGTATCTTGTATTAAGGAACAAAGCAATCTGTATTAGGACACAGGGTTGCAATCCCGGGGACTCCACTCCTCATTTGGAGACTCCATTCCCCTTACAACTAACACACTCTAAACAGATCTCCTGGCAAGGCATCCTGTATTAGGGAACTGAGTAGCTCGTATTAGGACACAAGGTTGTAACCCCTCTCATGGAGACTCCACTCCTCATTGCACATGATCTCACTTATCATAGGCACAAATTTGATGCACATAGACTGAGTAAGCCACAAGAACGGCAACACGGCAAGGCAATAAATGCGAGATCAAGATTCACGTTCATGAATCATCAAAACATATGCATAGAAATCAAGTCTTAGCATTCAAGAATTTCGAAATACATATATATATATATATATATTATTGCTGCAAAATATAGTTTAGTTGATACTTGCATCATAGACATGATTGTTGAGACAACATATAATTGGCAAAGGTATTTTCCTTATCTCAAGTGTCGGACCTTGTAAGCAAACAAGCACGGATCAAAGATAGATTCTTCTCAAGTGTCCTTCATGTATAGCCTAGAATACACATTACATGCGCCCTTAGGTACTACATAACCATGCTAGTCGTAGGTCACAACCTTGGGAGGCACACAAGTTCACACATTTCGAAACCCAGCAAAACAGAGCATCTTGCTGTGGCAAGCCTAAGAGACTGGCTACACTCATGTTCTGTTCTCTAGCCTCGGTTTCAAAAATCCGTGCACAGATATTGTTGAAAAACATATCCAATCGTCTAATGCAAATCCTCGCAACTACTAGCTAATTATTACAATTAACCCACATGAGATATGGTCTGAAACCCTCGAAAATTGTAGGATTCGACTTCCTAGTTGGTCATGAATTTGATTTGGTGGGGTTTCGAGGCATGCATTGCTAGAATGCAACCCAGTCGGTTCAGCCTAAGGTGGCTGAAGCCTTCAGACACTAACGCGGCTAATCATGCACGCAGCTCAAGGCATTGGACCCCACGATTTTGGCTACACAGGCTCTCACATGTCCGATTTTTCCCCAACTCATGCACTCTTTTCGCTGCTGATGCCCGACACTCCAATTCCATGCAAATAGATTGCGCGCATGAGCTTTAAATGAGCTAGGTTGGCTCTCATGTGAAGTTCATACACCCATGTTGGTGTACTAGCTTAACTTAAAGGCCATAGATCATAGATCTGGTCCCTTATAAGTTGTGGGCCAATTATCTAAGAGATGCAAACGGGTCTTGGCATGGGGTTTCCTCTACTGGGTCCAAGACATGGGCCTTGCGATCAAATAGACCATACGTTTGGGTCTCTAACTAATGGATCATTGCTTTGGGTTGGTTCAATTGTGGAACCCATACACTCGTTAAATATATGCACTTGACTCAAGGGCCATAGATCTTGCCCTCTCATAGTCATGGGTCTGTTTCCTAACGGGTCCAGCCCATGGGCTTTTTATGTAATGGGTTTTGGTGCCATCCTTCAACTAATGGTCCTTTACTCTAGATTGTTGACTAATGGGTCTGATCATTGGTGCTATCTATCAGGCCTCTCACACATAGTTGTTGTGCTGCCCACCTCACAATTATTAAATGGTTAAAACAGCCAATTAAAAGACACAAATTACAGATGTAGAGAGTTAAGGTGAGCAACCAATCCTGTAAGAACCAGGGTTGTTGCAGCAAGCTTTAAAAGGTAAGTAAGGGTATGTCCTCAGGGAAATGTGATTTAACTATTATAAATCTCCAGATATATGGTAGATCTGGCACTCTATCCTAATTTAAGCTAAACTAAAATAGGAAAGAGGAGAGGTTTTAAGATATGTCACTTTTACTACAAACTACAAAGGTTAAGTGCAAATGATCCAGATCTGATCAAACACAGAGATGAGAGGAGATAGAGAAAAGATGAAAATTCAAAAGATGGAGAACAACAACTAGAGGTTTTAGTCTCTTACTGAAAATCAAAGGAATTAAAGGTAATGTAGAGGACAGATTTGCAACAATCCTCCATCTAGCTATAAGCTCCCCAGGATCCCCCGACAGATACAAGGTATAAGAATCCAATCTCCATCAATGAATCGAAGCAATCCTAGGGTTATGATCTGCCCTTCTACTGGATACAGTTCATCCCAGAGATTGTTTCAATTTATTGATCTTGATTGGAGCAGGTAAACTATTGCAGATGCTGCGGGTGCCAGGCTACCAGCTCCCCATTTTTGGCTAGCATCCACAGGAGCATTCAATCTAGGAAAATCAAATATGAAGAAGTGAAATGTAAATTAGAATTACCTTTAAAAACCACAATTACATTATAATAATACAACTAACAATCCTATTATGCCTAGATCTGCAATCTGTGTAACATACACTCTCTTACAAGCCTCTGAAACTCTTGATTTATAGCTCAAGACCTCACCCTAACTACTGAAACGAGTTTAGCTAGCCATTATTAGCTAAGGAAAGAATGGGAGAAGAAGGAAGAGAAAGGGACTTTTTTTTTTAGGGAAAATGGATCTCGAACTAAGCTCTGGTTCTCTCAAATTCTAGATGGTTCTTCTGTAAAACTTCTCTTCTATTTATACCTTCTTCCTCTGTCTCAGATCCATTTCAGCCAATCAGAGCCCAAGAGAATAATTTTGTTATTCTAGGCTACTGATATGGCTGATTTCTCTTCTAGAAACTCTTCTCCCAGTGGTCTACAATTGGTAAATACACGTGAGGTAGTTAGGATTTCCAATCATGCGTAGTTGAATACCCCCAGGAGTTGCTGACGTGCTTTGGGATGTGTGTACAAACTTTTAAAATTGGCACCTGCTGAAGAAACATCTTGAGAAGTTCCCAGTTTGAGTGTCGAGAGGTTCAAGGAATCTCTTAACAGGTTCTGAGTATGCTTGTTCTTCATTTCGATAGGTTCCCTGTGGCTTTCGACAGGATTGGGTAGCTCTAGATAGGATTCAGAGGCTTCTCGACAGGATTGGAGACATCTTGAGATATTGATTTGCACTCGTCAATAGGATTGGATGACTAATCAACAGGATCTGTGTGGCTTTCGACAGGATTGGAAACATCTCGACAGGATTGGCAGCCCGTTTCACCGTTTTGTCCATTACTTCATTCATTCTCTCGATAGGTTATAATCAACCTGTCGACTGGTATACAAATTCTTATCGATAGCTTTATAGACTTCTTTTGAGCTCTCGACAAGTTGGTTGATCCTCGTGAGGTTAAGCGCAGCTTCAGGTGAGTTGTCGACAGGTCGATAGGATCGTTACAACACTTCCATCCTCTCAACAGCTACAGGCATCCTCTCGATCTCTTTGCTTTCTTATCACAGAACCTCTCGACATCTTAGCTCTTGAACATCACAACCTCTCGACAGCTTCTGGATCCTCTCAAAATCTTAGTTTTTAGGCATCAGATCCTCCCAACAGCTAAAGCTAACCTCTCGACAAGTTTTTTCTTGTTCTTCCACAACTGGCATGCATCTCTAGTATGTTGTTCTTCCTTTGTTCAATACTCAGCCACCTCTTGGTGGATTCAATCCTCATTCCTTGCAACTACACTCAGCCTCAAGCCTTCCCAGTTGGGCTTAAGACAATCTCATGAACTTTTAAGGCTCTTGTGGACTGCTTGATTGGCTGGCCTTTGGGCTGTAAGGTCACATGTTTAGATGCATGAGCAAATTCTTTGGCTGTTTTAAGTAGATGTCTGCACTAAGCTTGCAATTTATTGCTTATCTATAAAATACACTCAAAACACATTATTAGTCAGCTCAAAGGTCCACCAATGGTCAAGTTAGGAGGTAAAAAATGGTATTTTTCACTGCTAAAACACCCTCAAACCTAAGCTTTACTAGACCCTGAGCAAAGGAGAAAGTAAAAACAATTATTGAAAATAAAAAATTACCACTTTTGTAGGAAACACAGATGTATTTAGCATATGCATCAAGCCTTTTAAACCCTTAGGTGATCCCTAGTGGAGAAGTGAAGTCTCCTGAGGGTTTACTGTAAAGTTACCCACAAACTTCTCCAATGGCTCAGTTAATATCAGTGCAGTATGTTAAAACAAAATTCAAGCAATATAAAATTCATTCCATGCCTTGTCCATTCAGTTTTAGAAGATTCTCAGCAAAAACATGACAGTTTAAAACTAAAGTACTTCTGTAATTCCTGCACAATCAATCAGCTCGTGTCAAAGTAGTTTGGATGAAAATTAATGCAAAGCTTACCCTCAAATTGAGAATCATGTTTTGATAATGCCCCCAACAATCCCAATTTCAGGCCTAAAGCTCACTAGGGCTGTCACTCTCAACAAAAATAGAAGGGTGTATCAATTCACACAGCTCAAGAGCAGTTACAGCCCTCAAATAGGACTGCATGCATGACCATAGGCATTTCTCCAATTTTTGAAATTTTCAAACTCTTTTTTACCATGGATCAAACAAAACCTTATCTCCACATGACAGCTCAATCCAATTCAGATCAGTAAGGGCTTTTTATTGGGTTGTATGTGGCTTATGGGTGAAGTTTACAAAGACTAAAAGGATAAGGAAGGATTCAAAATTGAGAAATCAGTAGAGGAAGGAGGTGACATATACACCTTCCTCTTTTCAGCACAGTTCCATCTACTTCTTGAATTTTTTTCGATTTGAAGCGATCAGTTTCTAATCCTCATTTCAATCTTTCAATGAAATGACTTCTCTTTCTCACTCTTTTATTTTACTTTTCTATTTTTCTTTTCTTCTTGTATTTTTCTACATTTTTCTTTTTATGGGCTGGCATGCCACAACGATAGATCACACTTGTCTTCAAATGTATTTTCTTCTTCTTTTACCAAATTGTCAAACCTTGCTCCTTAAACCTCACTTCTTCTATTTTCTTATTTCTCAGATTGAGGGTGACTGAAATAGGTCAAGAGGTTTTGGGTTCAAATTCTCTAGTTTTTATCAAAGAAAAATTGGGATTTCTAAGGCTCAAATGTTGTGTATCAAAGGCAGTTCAAAGGTGGGAAATTTTAGGCTCAGACTGTCCAAAGGATGGCCTTACTTCATGTCCTTCATGTCATGAGTGTTGTCAAGCTATTTCAACTTGGATTTACCTAACTTCTAGTGAGCAAAGATAGATACAATCAGTCCTTAGAGCAGAAGAAATTGTCAAACACTCTTCAAAGAAAAATTTTCACGCCCAAATCTCACTGGGTATGGTCTTTCATCATATTTCTGGGGTATATCCTCACAATTTTCTCTCTTTTCAAGTTCACTAAGCACTAATTTTTGAAAAATTCCTGACATTTGCTTCATAAAAATGTTAGAACTATAACATGTTTCGATTTTAAAAAGTTTTTAATTTCCTCTAGTTTACAAAAATTCAGGTGGGAAATCACTTTATTTTCACAAACTTTGTCCATTCCTAGTTGCGCCAACATTAACTACTCTATTGGCAAACCTGCCACACCCCCAAACCTATGAGGAGTAGTGTCCTCACTGAGTCAAAGATAAAGGCATGTGCAGCAGTGTAAAACAAACACAAAAAACAAAGTATGTAAAAGCAGAAAACATGAAACACATAAACAACGAAAAGAAAACAAACAAACAAACAGAAAGACAATAAAGAAAGCATAACAAATAAACAAAAGAGTACATTATAAGGGAAAGTTATCTAAAAAAAAATTATACAAAAACATCCTAACTAAATTTGAAAAGCCTAAAAGACTATGTAGAAATCCTAAATACAAACTAAAGCTAATTGGAGTCAGAGTCAGAGGTGAAAATGTCATTAGGGTCGAATCCACATTGTGCAGCATAGGCTTTCAACTCAACTTTCTTCTCAGCCTTGGTCTGCACTTTGTTGGTAGTAGCTACCTCCTCAGACTGGGTAGCTATCTCCTTTCCTTTCGCGGCATGCTGAGAAGGGGAACTGGAAGTGGCTTGCGCAGGTGCTGAGCCAGTCAGTTTAACGACTTTCCTTCCGAGGATTTCTACTTTCTTCTCAACCAAGGCAACTTGACTCTCATATGCTTCCTTAGTGGCCTTGTTGATTGCTTTGGAGGCATCCAACTGCTTCTGCACGTATTTTCTTTGAGGCTGCAATGAGCTTTTTAGCTTCATATTGTAGTAAAATATGTTGCCAGCCCTTGGATATTTTCAACATCTCAAAGTTGTAATCCACCTGCATCTGACTCAGCTTTGCTTTATAGGGCATCTCAATTGATCTGCGGAGGGCAGCCATTCCTTGTACAACATCCTTTTTGAGGTAGGGGTTTTGTTTCATGACATGGAAGAGGGTAGAGTATGGAGGAGGATGGGGAAAGGAAGAGGTAGGAAGCATGGGCAGGTCAGTACTGGTAGAAAAACCAGCCGGTAGTGGATAGGGAATGGAGGATGGCATGGATGGGTGGGGGTTAAGGGAAGAGGATGAAGAACTTCAAGGTCAGGCTCAGTTTGTGTTGGAATAGAGGAGGTGGAAATTAGGCTTTCAACATCTGTGGTAGCATCAGATGTTGCTACTACATGTGGGGATTGGTGGGGGTGGTGTCCAAAGGTGGGACAATAAGGGGCAGATGGATAGGGACAGGTAGGGGTGCAGAGTCTGTGTGGGTGGAAGTATTGCTAGGGATATGGGTAACTGGGATAGGTACAATGGTTGTAGCTAAGGGAATGGTTTGGGGAGAAGGTGGTGGAGTAGGTAAATGGGTGGTTGTAGGGATAGATGGTTGTTGTGGAGGTTGGGCTATCAGGGATAATGAGGATTGGATGGTTTGGAGGGTAGTGTGCATGGAGGCCTAGTTTTGGAGGATGGAGTTCATGGATAGGAGGGTGGCCTCAATGGATGATTGGATATGAGTATTGGCCATCACTTGGGATCGAAAGGAGAGTAATAGGTGGAAGATTTGAGGTATGAAATCAGGGGTGATGGGTGGAATTGGTTGAAATAGGGAAGTGGCTGCATGAGTGAGTGAAAGTGATGGGTTGTGGTGATGGAGGCATATTGATGTGGTTGTGGTGAATCTGGAGGAGTGGTGGAATGAGGTGGGTGAGGGGAGTCAGGGAGAGGGGTAAACTCATAGTTGATGTCTCCTATGATAGAGGACATCATGGCTGAGTATCCCTCTTCTGAAAAAGGGTTTTGGTCATGGGTGTGTGGAGGTGATATGGAGAAGGTAGGGTCAGTGTGTAAGGATGGAGGGGAGGAAGTGGTTAGGTCAGCTGATGAAGATAGTGTATGGCTCAAGTGTTCAATAGCTAGGATGGATGGGCTGGGTAATGATGTTGAGGTAAGGATGGGCGCAGTGGTAAGAGGAACTGGCAAAGGTGTGGAGGTGGTGATGGTTGAAGGGGTTGTTGAGCTGCTAGGGGGGATGGAAACTGGAATGGAAGGTAAAGAAGGTGAGATGGAAGGTACAGAGGCTAATGGGATTGAAAAGCTAGGGATATCAGGCAAAGGCACAGACATGGAAGGAATGGAAGGGATGACTGAAGATGTTGAGGGAATCAAAGGAGTAGCTGCGACCACTTGAGGTGCCTCCCTTTCAGGACTCTCAACAGATTTACTCTTACTTTTTCCAATCAAGGTCCTACTAGCAGACCAAGCTCTTTTTCCAAACACTTTGGGCTTCACAATCTCCACTTCCTCATCCCCTTTAAAAACAAATTGACCTCTCATAAGCAAAGCAGTGATGAGCCTGCTGTAGGGGAGCCCTGGTAGGGCTTGGGCCTTCCTACATTTGTCATTCACATCCACCATTACTTCAAACACAAGCCAAGTAGCATTTAAAAACTGGCCCTCAGAGAAAAAATATAGGGCATCCACTATTGGTGTTCTCTTGTCTTGCTGATGGCCACTGAGACAAATATTCTTCCTCAAAATGGAATCGATGAAGAGCATGCTGGGGTGTAAATCCCTTCTCATCAATGACTCCCCAGACCCCACAATGCCCTGAGTTAGATGTCTATCCATAGTCTTTATAGGCATAGTCTCATGCTCAGGCAGTCCATAGGAGGCATAAAAAACATAAGGGACTCAAAGAACCAATTCTATGTCACTGTAATTCAAAATAATCTCTTAGTGATCAATTACAATCTCCAGACAAGGATCAATTGAACCTGGCCTGGTCTTCTTCCTCAGGTTCTGATACCACAGCTTGACTAGCTTTGGGTAGGATTTCTCTGGCAAAGGGGTCATTAGTGGTGTCAGACCTGCCTTCACCAAATAGTCCATTGTGGCCTTGTAATTCTCTTCCTTAGAAAAATAGGGTGTTTCCATGATTGTCTCTGGATCAGGCTTAAGGCATCCACAAATTCATTGGGAGTAGATAGGGTCACAAGGACTTCAGATTCCTCCTCAGGGTTAGGCTCAAGCACAATGGTAGGCTCAGGCATGGGGGTTTCTACCTCAGGGGCCTCCTCAACAAATTCTTCACTAGTCTGGGCCCTCTTTGATTTTTTGGCTTTTTTGGACTTCACAATTTTCTTAGTTTCATCCATGACCAGCTTTCTTTTTGCAGGTGAAGATTCTATGGGTTGTGTGGGGAGCCTACTGAACTTCCTAGTGGCTTTGGTGGCGGACTTGGAAGGTACTTTGAAAAGATTAGCCAAGGTATCCTCTTGACCAACCATTACACAATCAATTTCCCACAATCAAATGCAATAACCACACAGACCCTTTTTATCAGTCAAATTAACCACACCAATTTGCAAATGAAATGCCAAAATCACAAAGTTGAGCAGAAGAGAGGCTTACCAATAAAAACCTAGGGTTTCTCAGATCTTAAAGTGCACAGCACCAAACCAGATCAGACCAAGTGCAAAGCATAACTTTTGATGAATTAAAGCAATGGGAAAAATGGCCAGGTGCTTGGAGTAACAACCAGTTAGGTAGAGAGAGAAAAAGGAAAAATGGAGAATTGACAGAGAAGACTTATAGCTTAGAGAGAAGCTGTCGAATGGCAAAAATGGAGTTATCGCTAGGTTTAAAGCAATGGGAAACGAGCTTCAATAGGATTGGGGCCAGGTGTCGATAGGTTGATACAACTTGTCGAAGAGTAAAAAGTAACTGATCCTCGTGAGAGGTTCAATCCATCCAGTCAACAGGTCCAAGTTTACAGAAAGAATCATTTCGAGAGGTTCACAGAACCTCTCGACAGGCACTTTGAGCTCAACAGATAATCCTCTTGATAGGTTCTAGGCTTAAGAAAAATCACTTCGAGAGGTTCAAAAAAACCTCTTGATAGGTTCCCTGAACCTGTCAAGAATTCAACCAAAGCCTTCAGAACCTGTCGAAACCTTCACAAATCCTATCGACAACCAACTTTACACCTTCAGAACTCGTTGAGAATTAATTCACACCTCTCGACAGCTTCTAGATCTTGTCGAAATGCAAATTGGGAACTCTCAGAACCTGTCGAGATGTTCATAGAACCTATCGACAGGTTATATTTCAGTTTAAAAAGGCTTGTAATCAGTTCCCAGTTCATTCCCCAACAGATTTGACACTCCAACTCTATCCACTTCACAAATTTTACTTATTATCCTACATGAGGTACTAAACACTCATGGAAAAATTCATGTACAATGCCAAACAGAAATGAAATAAAAACAAAAACAGCAGCAAAAATAACCAAACACATGAGTTATTATACATAGTATATATTGTTGAAACTCATACATGTTATGGAGGTTCATGATAGTGAATTGTCAGCATAGGCTCCACCACATTTTCAACAACAAGCTTTAGCCTTTAACCATTCACTTTTATGGTCCTTCCATCTTTTGGGTCTTTGATTTCAACAGCTTCAAATGGGGATACATGCTCAACTATGTAAGGTCCCTCCCATCGGATCGCAACTTACCTAGGAAAAATCTCAATTTAGAGTTGAACAACCATACCTTGTTGCCAGCTGTGAACTCTTTCCTCAGCAGATGCTAGTCATAGAAAGCCTTGGTTTTCTCCTTGTAGATTCTAGCATTTAAATATGCCTCCAATCGCAGCTCTGGCAGCTAGAGTTTCCTGTGTATGCCAACAAAAGTTAAGTCAGTATTCATTACTTTAATATCCCAATAAGCCTTGTGCTCAAGCTCTATAGGTAAATGGCATGCCTTGCCATATACCAGCCTGAAAGGAGGCATCCCTATTGGGGTCTTATAGGTAGTTCTATAAGCCCACAGAGCATCAGGTAACTTCAAGAACCAGTCCTTCCTATCCACTCTCACAGTTGTCTCCAAAATATATTTGATTTCTCTATTAGAAATTTCCACCTTCCCACTGGTTTGTGGGTGGTATGGGGTGGCAACTCTGTGTGTCACAAAGTTCTTTCTAAGTAGGTTCTCAAACTGTCTATTGTAAAAGTGGCTCCCCCTATCACTAATGATAGCTCTGGGGGTGCCAAACCTAGAGAAAATGTTATCCTTCAAGAAGTTGAGGATAACCTTGTGATCATTGGTTCTTGTAGCTATGGCCTCAACACATTTGGACACATAGTCCACAGCTACAATAATATAGTTGTATCCAAAGGAAGGAGAAAAAGGACCATGAAGGCAATCCCCCAAATATCAAAAAGTTCAATCACAAGTATGAGTTGTAAAGGCATGGAGTTTCTTTTGGAGATACTTTCCATCTTTTGGCATCTTTCACAAGTTTTACAATGAAGCCATGAATCCTTGAAGAGAGTGGGCCAATAAAATCCACTTTGGAGCACCTTGGCAGTAGTTTTATTCCTACTGAAGTGGCCTCCACAAGCTATTCATGACACATAGTTAGTATATTATGGAATTCCTCATCAGGGACACATCTCCTCACCACTTGGTCTGCACAATGCTTGAATAGGTATGGATCCTCCCACATATAATGTTTGATCTGTGAAAAGAACAGATCCTTGTCCATTTGTGGGGGGATCTTCCCTACTGCTAAGTAATTCACAATATTTGCAAACCAATGTGTAGAGGTGCTGATAACAAATAGTTGTTCATCAAGGAAAGGAGTCATTAACAGGTAGCCTATCAAATTCCTCTGCTAGGATCCTAGACAAGTGGTCTACAACCACATTTTCAACCCCTTTCTTGTTATTGATCTCAAGATCAAACTCCTATAATAGGAGAATCCATCTGATCAATCTAGGCTTTGCATCCTTTTTTGACAAAAGGTATTTTAGGGCTGAGTAGTCTGTGAAAATCACTATCTTGGATCCCAACACATAAGACCTGAACTTATCTAGAACAAAGACAATTGCCAACAGTTCCTTCTCAGTTGTAGTGTAATTTAACTGAGCATCAATCATGATTTTGATGACATATGCAATCACACAAGGGGCCTTATCCTTCCTTTGTCCCAAGACTGCGCCACACATCAGCTCAAAAGGTATAGAAAAATCTGATGCAAAGTCTGATGCATCACACATCAGCTCATAAGGTATAGAAAAATTAGGTGCTTGAAGGATAGGTGCAAAGGTTAGGCAACTTTTCAACAGCTCAAAAGCCCTAAGGCATTGATCATTGAAATCAAAGGAAACCTCTTGGCACAACAGGTGACAAAGAGGTTTTGAGATCTTGCTAAAATCTTTGATAAATCGCATATAGAATTAGATCTATTTTAGCCTTGTCTACCTCAATGCCGCTGTGAGAAACCACATGGCTAAGGACAATGCCTTGAGTGACCATAAAATGGCTCTTTTCCCAACTTAAAACCAAGTTGGTTTCCTCACATCTCTATAACACAAGGTTGAGATGGTGTAGACATTGGCTAAAACTATCCCCAAAAATAGAGAGATCATCCATGAAATCTCTAGAAACTGTTCAATCATGTCAGAAAATATAGCATACGTGCACCTTTGGAAAGTTGTAGGTGCATTACACAATCCAAATGGCATCCTTCGATAGACAAAGGTGCCAAATGGGCATGTGAAAGTTATCTTTTTTTGATCTTGTGGATAAACAGGGATTTTGTTACACCTCGAATATCCATCAAGAAAATAACAAAAAGACTTTTCTGCTAACTTATCCAAGATTTGGTCAATGAAGGGCAAAGGAAAATGATCTTTTCTGATTTTCAAATTGAGCTTTCGATAGTCTATACACACCCTCCAACCTATAGTTTCCCTAGTTGGAATAAGCTCACCAGCATCAGTTTTAATCACAGTAATTTCAGATTTCTTAGGTACCACCTGAGTAGGTTCCACCCATTAAGAATCTGAAATTGGGTAGATGACTCTAGCATCTAGCAATTTGACCACTTCTTTCATCACTACTTCTTGCATGTGGGGATTCAATTTTCTCTCAATTTCTCTAGAGGGTTTGGAACCCTCTTCCAAGTGGATTTTATATATGCACACAGCAGGGCTGATGCCCCCAAGTTCACCAATGGTCCAACCAATTGCTCTCTTATGCTTCTTTAAAACACACAATAATTGTTCCTCTTGCTCACCAGTGAGAGGAAGAAATAATCACTGGCAATTTCTGATTTACCCCCAAAAAAACATACTTCAAGGTCTTAGGCAGCTGTTTCAACTCCACCTCTGGTGGACATACAAGTGAAGGCAACAAAGGTGCCTTTGATGGTGGTGGAAAACACATCACAGCAAGTTTCCAAGGAGGATACCTTGTTGCTGGCCCCACATCAGAAAATAAGGTTTTCACCTCTTGAAATATGGGTGTGGGGGCCTTCTCTTCCACAATCTCACTCCACACATTCTCAAAAACATCACCAAAATTATCACAAAAATCATTACAATGCAGTAGCTTGGGCAAAGTCTCTTCCACAAGCGCATCCAATACATCAATTGAAAAACAATCCTCACCATTTAAGTGAGGCTGATTTGCTGCATTATAAATATTCAATTTAACCTTCATGTTGCCAAAAGATACCTTCATTACTCCTTATCTACACTGAATACAAGCATTGGCAGTGGCCAAGAAAGGTCTGCCCAAAATCACAGGAATAGAGGTAGTGCACTTGCTTGGCTCCATGTCAAGAACCAGAAAATCTGCTGGATAGAAAAATTTATCAACTCCAACTAAAACATCCTCTATCATTCCCACAGGCCTCTTTTCAGATTTGTCTGCTAGTTGTAGCACCACATGTGTGGACTTCAATTCTCTCAAGCCTAACTTCTCATAAACAGAATATGAAAGTAGGTTTACACTAGCTCCCAGATCTAATAAGGCCTTCTCAATAGTATGATCCCCAATGATGCAGGGGATTGTGAGAACTTCAGGGTCTTGAAGCTTGGTTGGAGTTGCAATAGACAGCACTTGGGTCAGTTTCTCAGCACAAAAGACCTTCTTGGATAATTGTATCCTACACTGTCTTTTGTGGGTGCACAATTCTTTCAAAATTTTTGCATAGGCTGGAACATGCTTGATGGCATCAAGTAAAGGCAAGTTGATCTTTACTTGTTTGAAAGTTTCTATCATCTCCTCAACCTTAGCATTCCCCTTGTTAAAGGAGAAGCTGCTTTCAATGCATTGGGAAATGGCAAATGGGGAACTGACCTCCCATTTACAGCCTTAGCAAGTTCATCAGATTTTTTTTCATTTTTGTTTTTAATTTTCTGTTGGGACACATCACCCCCCTTATTTTTTATATGCTACTCCTGCTGCATATTTTCATGAGTTGTTTCTTTATTTTCTGTACTTGACTCATCAGGCTCAATACCAACTTGGTTATGCACCAGCCTCCCACTCCTCAAGGTGATGACAGATTTTACTTCTTCATGGGAAGGAGTCACCAACCATGTACTGCTCCTTTTTATTGTTCATGGGCTGACTGGGCAATCTCCCCTCCTCTCTCCTAGTCAAAGAATTAAATAGCTGACTAAGGTGGTCCTCTATCTTCTTGATGCTTTGACTGTGGGAATTAACAGTTTGAGATAAAGATCTCAAATTCTGCAGTGAAGTCAGAACTTACTCTTCAAATGTGAGGGACCTAGAGGGTGCTGGGGCTGGTGCACTTGGATGCACAGGTTGCATTGGCTAGGCCATAGGCTGTTGGTATTGGGGTCTTGGAAAATAATTCTGTTGGTATGGCTGGGCATTCCTATAAGGTTTGGATTGCTGTTGTGGTTGTTGCCGCTGCTGCTGCTGATTTTGGAATGTACTTGTCTCCACCTCAAGTTGGGATGGTTTCTCTAATGATATTCACCAATAGGCTGTTGTCCATAAGACTGAGCAACATTCACATGTTCCATCACAAAGTCTAAAAATTAGGCAGCTGAGGGACATTCCTCAGGGGAGTGAGTGGGGGACTGGCATATGACACATGCCTCCTCCACTTTAGCAGTCATTGGAGACTGCATTGCTCCCATGAGCTTATCAAACTTTTGGATCAAGCTGTCCACTTTTCTCTCCAAATCATTATGTCCACTCACCTTATATATTTTCCCTCTGGTAGTATTTTCTCTCACCACTCTAGTGGTCTCAAAATCTCTTGCCCAAGTCTCCCTTTGCATGGAGTTTTCACTAATGATATCAAACAACTCCCAGGCCTCATCAGCTGTCTTGTGGAGGTATGTACCACCACATGAGACATCAACCATATCTCTGCTTTTGGGATCAACTCCTTGATAGAAACTTTGGACAAGTTGTCATTCAGGAATTTGGTGATGGGGACATTACTTCAAGAGTTTTTTAAATCTCTCTCAAGTTTGGTGAAAGTCTTCAGTTGGGACTTGAGAAAATGAAATAATGTTCTTCCTCAATTGACTTGTTTTAGACATGGGAAAAAACTTGGCCAAAAACTTATATTGAAGGTCATTCCAGGACTGAATACTATTGGTTGGGAGCATTAACAATCAAGTTCTGGCTCTATCCATTAATAAAAAAGGGAAGAGTCTCAATCTGGTTGCTTCCTCCCCCAAACCTGCAATATTGAAGGTAGTGCACAGTCCTAAAAATTCATCAATATGCTTGTATGGGTCTTCTTTGCTCAGGCCATGATATGAGGGTAACATCTGTATGATGGAGGATTTTATCTCATTCTTGCCTTGGACAGCAGGGAATTGAATGCGAAAGGGAGAATTGTAAGCCCCTGGTGCATTGAATTTCTTCAAAGTCCTAGGTTGCTCACCCATTGCAGAATTATCACAATCAATCACAGGTGTGTGTATGGTTTGCTTAGGTATGAGAAGTCTTTCAATTTCAAGATCTAAGGGAGCAATCTTAGGATTAAGAGATCTCCCAAGCATACACACAGCAGAAACCAAATTCAATGCAGAAAATTACAGCACAAAATTCAATAAAAAATAATCACAAAAACACACAACTAATGCTATAGATCTACAAAGCTATAGATCTAAAATTGTAAACAAAGTTAGGAAATGCAAACTTAAGCAAAGCTTGCTCCTCTAATTGGTACAATACTCTTTTCAACACCACAGATCCAGATCTGAAACACACAATTAAACTACAAAAAAAAAAAAAAAAACTACAACAACAATTAGTCAAACACTAAACAGGCAATTAAAAATTTAATTCTAAAAATGAGAAAAACTTAGATCTACCAAGTTAACAACACAGATCCCCGGCAGCGGCGCTAAAAACTTGTTGTGCTGCCCACCTCACAATTATTAAATGGTTAAAACATCCAATTAAAAGGCACAAATTACAGATGTAGGGAGTTAAGGTGAGCAACCAGTCTTGCAAGAACTAGGGCTATTGCAATAAGCTTTAAAAGGTAAGTAGGGTATGTCCTCAAGGATATATAATTTAACTATAGTAAATCTCTAGATCTAAAGTAGATCTGGCACTCTATCCTAATTTAAGTTAAACTAAACTAGGAAAGATGAGAGGTTTTAGATTTGTCACTTTTACTACAAACTACAAAGGTTAAGTGTAAGTGATCCAAATCTGATCAAACACATAGATGAGAGGAGATAGAGAAAATATGAAAATTCAAAAGATGGAGAACAGCAGCTAGGGGTTTTAGTCTCTTACTAAAAATCAAAGGAATCAAAGGCAATGTAGAGGACAGATTTGCAACAATCCTCCATCTAGCTACAAGCTCCTCGGGTTCCCCCGGCAGATGCAAGGTATAAGAATCCAATCTCCATCAATGAATCGAAGCAATCCTAGGGTTATGATCTGCCCTTCTATCGGATACAATTCATCCCAGAGATTGTTCTAATCTATTGATCTTGACTGGAATAGGTAAACTATTACAGATGTTGCGGGTGTCATGCTACCAGCTCCCCATTTCTGGCTAGCATCCACAAGAGTATCAAATCTAGGGAAATCAAATATGAAAAAGTTAAATGTAGATTAGAATTACCTTTAAAAACCATAATTATATTGCAATAATACAACTTACAATCCTATTGTGCCTAGATCTGCAATCTGTGCAACATACAATCTCTTACAAGCCTCTGAAACTCTCGATTTACAGCTCAAGACCTCACCCTAACTACTAAAAGGAGTTTAACAAACCATGATTGCCTAAGAAAAGAATGGGAGAAGAAGGAAGAGAGGGATTTTTTTTTTGAGGAAAAATGGATCTCAAACTAAGCTCTGGTTCTCTCAAATTCTGGATAGTTCTTCTGTAAAACTTCTCTTCTATTTATACCTTCTTCCTCTGTCTCAGATCTATTTCAGCCAATCAGAGCCCAAGAGAATAATTCTGTTATTCTGGGCTGCTGATGTGGCTGATTTCTCTTTTAGAAACTCTTCTCCCATTGATCCACAACTGATAAATACACGTGAGGTAGTTAGGGTTTCCAATTGTGTGTAGTTGAGTATTAAAAATACCCCCAAGGATTGCTGACATGCTTTGGGATGTGTGCACAGACTTTTGAAATTGGCAGCTGCTAAGAAAACATGCTGAGAAGTTCCCAGTTCAAGTGTCGAGGTTCAAGGAACCTCTCGACAAGTTATGAATATGCTTGTTCTTCATTTCGACAGGTTCCCTATGGCTTTCGACAGGATTGGGTAGCTCTCGATAGGATTCGGAGGCTTCTCGACAGGATTGGAGACATCTCGAGATATTGATTTGCACTCATTGATAGGATTGGATGACTAATCGATAGGATCTATGTGGCTTTCGACAGGATTGGAAACATCTCGATAAGATTGGCAGCCCATTTCACCGTTCTGTGCATTTCTTTATTCATCCTCTCAACAGGTTATAATCAACCTGTCAACTGATTATACAAATTCCTGTCGACAGCTTTATAGACTTCTTTTGAGCTCTCGATAGGTTGGTTGATCCTCGCAAGGCTGAGCGCAACTTCAGGTGAGTTGTCGACAGGTTGGCTTGGACTGCTCGATAGGTTCAGCTGAACCTCTCGACATGTGTTTAGAACCTCTCGACTTCCCCTGCACCTTTAGATAAGGTGTCGATAGGTTCCTTACTGCGCTTCCATCCTCTCGACAGCTACTGGCATCCTCTCGATCTCTTTTCTTTCTTATCACAGAACCTCTTGACATCTTAGCTCTTGAACATCACAACCTCTCGACAGCTTCTGGATCCTCTCGAAATCATAGGTTTTAGGCATCAGATCCTCCGGGCGGCTAAAGCTAACCTCTCGATAGGTTTTCTCTTGTGCTTCCACAGTTGGCACCCATCTCTAGTGTGTTGTTCTTCCTTTGTTCAACACTCAACCACCTCTTGGTGGATTCAATCCTCATTCCTTGCAACTACACTCAACCTCAAGCCTTCCCAGTTGGGCTTAAGACAATCTCATGAACTTCTAAGGCTCTTACGGACTGCTTGATTGGCTGGCCTTTGGGCTGTAAGGTCACATGTTGAGATACATGAGCAGCTTCTTTGGCTATTTTACGTGAATGTTTGCACTAAGCTTGCAATTTACTGCTTATCTACAAAATACACTCAAAACACATTATTAGTCAGCTCAAAGGCACACCAAATGTCAGGTTAGGAGGTGAAAAATGGTATTTTTCACTACTTTACAACAATCTATTCATCTACTGGCTTGGTTCCAAAGGGTCCAGTTCGATTATTTAAACTGATATATCCGGTTTGCCAAACACATGTTAATCGGACCAACGTGGCTACAAGCCGAAATTGATCGAGTGTTACAAAGAAGGTCCTTGAGCGAACTTTTGAAATTGGAGATTTGGTTTTGAAAGAAATCATGCCATCAAAGCATGCTCATCCTAAGGGGAAACTCAAACCAAATTGGGATGGACCTTATGTGATAGCAACTGCATACCCCGAAAATGATTACAAATTAGTGAATCAAGATGGGGAGGAACTTCCTAACCCATGGAATGTTATGTACTTAAGAAAATACTACCCTTAATGCAGTAATCATCATGTCCTGTAACTAGATATGAGTACTTATATCTACCACCCATCGTAAGTCATTCATTGGTCGTACATCATTATTTTTTAAATTATCTTTTAAAATCTTCTGACTCATCGCCCATTGATCGCCTTAAAATTTGACCTTGCAAGTGCACAAGTCTGAATGTACTAGCGCAAGTACAAGGGTGTTGAACCACAGGGATTTTTCGTTTATCTCTTATTTACTTTCTATTTTACCAACTATTTTGTAGCATTAGATTCATAAATTAGAAATAAATAAAATAACTTAAATGGTTGGAAATAGGAAAAGAGAAGGTAGTCAGGAATCTCTCTTGGATTTCATATCAGTAAATCAATGAAACCTATTACTTTTCTACAATAAATCCCTGGTACCCCAGCTCCTGGCTACAAGCTCACTCTCATCGTTTATGACTTAGAAAGATCTAATCAGGAGTTAGATAAATCTAATCATTACACATCATTGCATGCAACCAACTAATACTAGCCTACAAGATCATAGCCCATCGGCAAATATCCTATCAATCTAGTTCCTAAGCCCTACCCGGCCAATAGGAGTAGAGTAAATAGAACTAAACCATTACAATCGCTCATTCTCGATGACTCTCGAAACCTCAAGCATGAAATCTTACCAGTCTGGGGATTAAAATAGAAAAATAAAATAAACTTTCTTGAATACTTGTGATGACCTGACTTTTTCCCTTATATTTTATGAGAAAGGTCACATCGTCGGATCACCTAACATGATCCTTTCTTACAAGTGCATCATGTAACAAGCATTATATTGCGGAAGAAAATTACTAACTCTTACATGGACACATATATGGCACACATCTGATATTCATTCTTCTATCTAAAGCAGTAAAATAAACAAAAAGATATACAAGAAAAAAATATACATAGGTGTTATGTATAGCTTTCCACCGATGACGGCCATCGTCATCTAAACAATGGAAAGAAAACCTATACACGTATAGCAATGAGGGTATCCAAAAACATTAAATTATTTCTTACAGAAGTTTCTCTCTCAAATATGTTTCTCTCTCTATTAGGTCTAAGGAATCATACTGAAACATATTTAGCTTAAACAAGCTATCAGACGTAAAACAGACATATACAAGAAACAAGATTTTCCAGCTCCCGAGTTAGCGAGATCACTTGTCAAGCTCCCGAATTAGTGGGATCACTTGAACTGAGACATCAAGCTCCTGAGTTAGCGGGATCACTTGTGTTCAAGAATACGTAGCCATGCTCCTGAGTTAGAGGGATCACTTGACTCAAAATGAAGTAAGCGTGTACAAGGAATCAAGAGAAAACAAGATGTGACAATTGCATAGTATTAGGCATGTGAGAGCATTATATATACCAATCATGAGGTTATGGAATCAATACAAGGCAAGACATATGCATATTCATGCATCGAAACTGAAACTAGTATAACTAGATGATTAATAATTAGGCACGTATTATAACTTGCTATCAAAATTTAGAATGAGAAACAACATATAAACCAGCAAGATCAAATCCCTACCTTGCGATTAAGTATATGTGTTGCACGTGCATGAATCCAAGCTAAAGTCCCTTTATATGAGATCCTCGTGAGCACCTAAGATGCATATAATCATTTTCAGCATGCTTAGCATACATACTGGGTCATTACAGACCCCTTACTTATCGAATATGTGAACGACTAGCCTTAAGGCTCAACACAGCACACACACACAGTTATACACAGGGTTGTTGCGGCAAGCCACAGGGTTCCCGTGGCAAGCCACTCAGCTAACACCTTGTCATGGCAACCTAAGTCTTGTCGCGGCAAGCCTGATAGACCTGGTCTGTTGCGTGCTTCTTCCTCTGCATTTGGTTCTCGATTTCTCTGAGCTTCCTCTCTATTGCTCCTATGTCTTTTACACTATTTTTTTTAGGTTAACATTTTAATAGATAACTCATTGGTATTATTAAATTGGTATGCAAGGTTCCGGAGCTTTGAAAATCGAAGATTTCAGCTCTGAACCCTCACGTATGACCTATTTCTCTAATTGTTGATCCGATCTCACGGAGTCGGCATCAATTACCTATAATCTCTTGCAAAAGAAAATAAGTTAATATGTGGCTCGCGTTATGGAATACCTTTTTGTGGATTCCTTGATTACAACGACATTGAAATGGCGTCAATGTCGAAATTGTGAGATTGATTTCAGAAGTAGGGATGTGAGGCTATCTCAAAGATCAGCCGTTCGTTTTCCGCAAATTCTCCCGGTCGAAACGTAGGGTCACCATGTGATCCAAGGGTTTGAAGAGATAAAATTTGGGATTCTTCAAGAATTGGGTTTGAGAGTTAGAAGAAAGGTTTCTTTCTCACAGTCTTGCTTGGTTCTACGAATCAAAATGTAAGGGATAAGAGGGATAGCGGAGAAGCTTTTATCCGCATTTGAACTTTACGTGCATGGGGTTTGAATGTGACTCACACCAACGTGTGAGTCAGCCGGCATATGTACTCATATAAGCCTTATAAGGCTTAAATCCCCTATATTTCTTATATAGGTTTTCAATGTTATAAGCCTTAGTGAGTTGGTATCCCATATATTTCTGCTATACACATTTATGTTAAAGTGAATGCTGGTTTCGGCGTGCTATGACGACTTACGGTTATGGATTAATGCACGAGTCGGATCAGATCAAGTGTATACATTATATATATTGGCCATGGGTGTACAGGCTGGTGTCAAGTTTAAGTGTATATCTAATACACATATATTAAGTATATGTTAATCTAAAAAATTCTAGTGTATATTTAATACACTGTTCTTTGAGTGAATGGGTAACTAGGTTCATTTAATAAATATACTAGGTCAATAAGGGTCCCATTATTTCACAATTATCATCACCCAATCCAAGACAACTCTTTGTTTCTTACAATAAACACAAGCTCGACCTCACCCAAGTCCGTACCCGGTATCGTCGGTTTAAAGTGTGGCAGCTGTTACAATACTCATCTGAAATATACAAGAGATCCTTGGCTGAAGCTTTACACATGCATCGACTCAGAGTAATACTTCATCGCTGAAGGAGGCTCTGATCGATGATCACAATCAATCTCTCACCATTTCAGACTATTCCTAACCTATTCTATGGAAACTCACGCCAAAGCTCTCTAGAAAAGTTCCAGCATTCGAATCCCCTAAAACTAAACCCTAGGGTCCTTATTTATAGATTTACAACGCCCTAAAATAGATATACACAGCAAGTAATCCCTAGATCGTAAAAATCCTCCAAGGAGATGAATCCGGAAGGTAATTTGCGCGATTTAGAGTTATCCAGCTTTGTTGAAGTGATTCCCGGAGAAGATCTCGGTGTCCGTAGATATCCATAGTTGTAGACCTTATTTTTTGCTCAAAAACACCATTTTCACCGGTCGGTTTTGAAGAATCGACTGGTCGAGTTTACTTTCCATCTTCAGGTAGGAGATGACCCCGTTGCTTCAACATCACTTATTTTCCAGACCAGTCAACTCTCCATCCTGACCAATCAATTAATTCTCTGAGCATTTTTGCATTCTGCTATTCCACTTTTGACCGGACGGCTGAGTCCTGACCAGTCTCACTTTGCATTCCTGAAGCTCATTGGGAGCTCTAACCGGTCAAAGTTCCAAGCTCATTTGGAGTTCTGACCAATCAAAGGTGAACTTCGACCGGTCCAGTTCTGCTTTCTTCTCTTCAGCTGAGTACTCTCTCTGTTGCACTATTTCGATCGGTCGAAATTGCATTTTTTACTGGTCCATTAGACCTTTTGAATCATTCCTTCAAATTGTATCTCCTTGGATCCTTGCCTTTTTCATAGGCTTCTTAACTTTGCTCCTTTAACACTTTTTACGTTTAATCAGCTTCTACACCTGTTGCATAACAACATGAACCAAACAGCGTATATTAGTGGTTAATTGAGGTCTAACAAAGCCGAGAATTGGGGATAATTTATACACTTTTTGAGTCTGATCACCCACCTTCTTATTCTAGCAATTTGATTGAAAGGACCAGTGAAATATGAAACATCTTTTAAAATATTGAAAACACCAGATTCTCATCCCCTATCCTACCATTGGAGTTGATGTTAGAGCATAAAAATTGAAAATGTCAAGTTCAATCAAAACTCAATTCCGCGTTAGCAGGCAGTTTTAAAAAAAATGTATATACAAGCTTAAAAAAAAAAGAGAAAAAATAAAAACAAGATAGAGAGATAAAAAAAGAAAGAGAAAAGAACTATAACGGAGTGAGAGCATGTGATGAATAAACAAGTCAATGAACCCAGGGAAGTATAAGGAAAAATGTGAGGGCATCCCTGGTATCTTCACACTACTTGATATCGTCGTAGGGTAGTGGGAGGAGGACAAACTTCTACTAGCCGAAGAATTTAAGATTTTGATGGTACCAAAACATGACGAAGAGCTCAACTATGACACTACACTCTCTCAAGAAAAAGGTTGTTGACTATTTTCTTAAAAGTTGCCAAGTAGGAAACTATCCCCACATCTTTGAGCTTTACCCCTTTTTCACCCCTTTATTTTATTTTCGGACGATGAGTCAAAACATTTTTTAGATTATTTTAAAAATAAAATCGAAAACTCGTGAATGATGAATGATGCAATCATCCACTATCTATCCCCCCATCCCTATCGAAACTGTGGTACATGATGATTACTACCAAGAGGGTAAAATTGGTATACAACTGAAATAATCAGCATCCCACCCGATACGATAACACTACTGAGAGAACTTTCTTCATTACTAACTTCCCAAATACATTCATGGCTTGAGTAACTATGGATACTTGGGAAGCCTAGAGAAGTACTATTGCGACTTGGCACTGGGGCATTTTATTTATTTCAGAAAAGAGTTACAATGATTGCAAAGTCACCCTCATCGTACAGAATCGTTGTCAAATGAAGAAGATACAAACCAAATTGAAAATAGTGTTAAGATGCTCTTTTAAGAGAGGATTCATTCATTGCTTCACTGAGGCGAACAAGTTCAAGAACAGAGAGATCTCCTCTCCGACATCCCAAACAACATTAAAGACACACTTTTGTTTAGTAGTTGGATGCGAAGCAACAAGATCATCGATCCAGAAAGACTATTGAAAGACCTCACGCTATTGACACTATCAAACACCTACAATGGGGCATTTTTTTCAGTTATTTTCTTTCCCTGTTGCATTGTTTCTTCTTTTAACAGCCACCATGTAATAATTGTAATATAATGATTTAAAATAATAAAGTGATCTATTTCCCTTTTGTTACCAAACCTCGGTTTGAGATGCCACCCCCTTGACAATTAGCAAGGGGGAAATAAAAATAACTAACTATTTTGTTTCCATGTGCGCAGATAAAAGTGATCTTCAACTGCTACTAGGCCAGCTCAGAAGCATCCAAGTCCCAATAACAGTTGACAACGTCTAATGAAGCCGATGAAATAAAAGAAAAAAGAAGTGAGAGAGAGTACATCTGAACAAAAAAAAAAAGTCATCTATATATGTGTCACCGGAGGCATACCCCCTGTATATACAATGAAGAAAGAAAGAAAAAAAAAGTACAAGCTACTCCACTCTCTCCGCTGCCTCTAGGCTAGACGATTACAGCTATCTCCAGGCACCTCGACCCGTGGATCTGGTGTCTGATCCACCGAAGCCTCAACTGAAGGCTGGGGAGCAGCCGAATGCCTCCTGGACGAAGAAGGCCTGGCAACAGACCTCACTCGCCAGACTAGCCGACCACCTAGACCGTGAGCACAAGGGATCAAAATCGAACAAGTCCCAAAGGGCTGCATCATGATGAACATAAGTCCTCATACGCTCACGGGTCATATGGCATATGCCAGCCAAGGAGCCAGTAGCCTCCGACTCCTCTCTAGTAAGATGACCAAATGTGTTCTGCACCCCACCACTCACCCTCGCCAGCTCCTGCTGCAAGAGTTCGATCGTGACCTATATCTCAAAATGAATTATGGGTCGGGCACCCTCCAACTCCACCAAACACATCCTTTGCTCTATGCGGAGCTCCAACATCACATCAGATATGGAGTGCAAAGAATGATCCAACACAGTTGGGGAACTTCCTGGCTGGCGTGAGAGCGCTCAGCCTCCAAACGTGCCTCCTCTAACTGACGGACCTGCACGAAAACACGTAATCAATCTAAGAAGACATATATCTATGATTTAATGAAGACATTGATTGCGTCTACTTATGTGTATATCTAATTAAGTCTTAACCTATTGCAAGTGCACAATGGAAATCATAGTACTAGTAAAGGATTGTTCCCACAAAGATATGTTAAATTATATTAACTTAATTTTTATGAAAATATATACTTTTCTTTTAAGTTCCTAATCTATTGGAGAAATATGAATAAAGAATTATTTTAAACTAAGTTTGCAGAAAATAAATCCAAATCCTCCTTCTTCAGATTATGGCCGTCAATCACAATCTCTAACTATCGGATATTTGTAAAATTAAATAGTACCGTTACACTATATATCAAATCTCCTAGCATTGGTCATCAATCAATACTAAAATCCTATCAATATAGATTTAATCTAATCAACAATCTCCTAAAACTTGGGCGTCAATCAAATTTTAGAAAACTAAAGATGGAAAAGTAAAAACCGTGACACGAATCTGCAAACCTCAATCTGAGTTGTCAATTCAAATTAAAGTCTAAAGATGTTTATAAAGCAGGAAATAAATAAATAAAAATCTAAACTAGAAAGCAAAAGTAAATATATCCTTCACCCCTCAGCCGTGATCGTCAATTGCTTTTGTGAAATTACAGATATCTACACTAATCTTTAGTACCCAATAGCAGTCGTCAATTACTCTTGAGAAACCTTGGATATCTAATCTACAAAGCAATAAAAATCTACTCTAGTTTTGATCGAGAGAAAATCCAACCTCAGTCATTAATTGATGTTGAGAATTTCTTTGATGATTAGTCATATACCGGGCTCTCTTATTTATAGATCATAAAGAGTCAGTTTACAAAACTTTTAATTATAATAAAAGAAATAAAACTGTGACAGCCCGGATTTCGGCACCCCGAAACCCGTGCCATCAGCACGATCATCTTGACCGTGCCCTTTAGCTAAGCACGGAACACTGGTATATCAAGCATGCAAAAAGTATAATAAACGAGTTTGCGGAATTTAAATCTATATTAATTAACTTTCCAAAAGACAGTTCTACCCTCATGCCTCTGCATGAATGGAGAACCGATCCGAACCATCGATGATAGAAATCATCACGGATGGTTCGTCCCAAAAGAATAATCCCAACTCCTTATGTACATGGTTTTAAACAACAATCAAGGCTTGACATACCAAGCCGTACAAAAACCCTCTCCAAAATCCCTCAAAGTGGCACAACGGAGTCCTCTAGAAGAAGTCCTCTAGAGGTGGCTCCAACTCTTCACCGGCCGCAAGGTCCGACTCGCCGGGATCAGCGTCTCCTGAAGCCGCGGCAGCTGCTAGTAGTGGACCTGCGACGTATAGTCTATAGGGTGAGCTACATCCTAGCTCAATAGGGAACAAACACAGTTGAACATATAAATTATGATTCACATATATTCCATGATATGCCATGCATGATGTGTCTATGCAATTATTAATGAACAGTTAAAAAGCATTTCGTTTTACTGTTGATTACATATGTTTTCATTTACTCATGAATGATGCTGAAAAGGCCTAAAGCAAAACTTAAACTTTCAACTTAAGTAATCCCCGAGCAATATAGCATCGAGCCCCGACGAGATACCCATCATCGTCATCTATATAGACAGTTTTAACCGTATTCCCTGGGAATACAAATAGTACCCAAGCCCCTTTCCCCTGGGGATTGGTGGCGGGGTTTCACTTTTCTCAATCAACACCCCTGGGGTGTGCTTACTATGTACGGATAAGCCTCCGCACTGGCCTACGGTTTCGCCGCCGTATCGGTCACGGATATCCTGCCGTGTAAGTCGTGGATATCCCGCCACGTCGGTGGGGTACCCTATCAAACCTCAAATAACAAAAATATCGGTGCCTTACATATAGTTATTCACCGTATAATGTGCTATCTTATATCAGTTAGGCCCTATCAAACATGATTCAATCCTTGGATACATCCCTGGGATGTATCCATTTACTTGCATCACACCTGATGCTCTTATCTCTTTACTTCTTCATCCCCTGGGGATGGCTCATTATGATTACTCTTATGGATGTCACACACACACACTTTTCACAAATTCTTAAGAAATAAACATTTGAATTGAATTCTATATCACTACATACATGCTCTTGTAAAATAAAGTACATGTTCAAGGTGTTCCCTACCTCAAGTCTTCATTCGATCATTGCATCAAGGTCCCACGTGGCTCCTTGTGCACTAATCCACACGTACCACCTATGGTACCATATAACAGGTAAAACACATCACAAAGGATGCAATAAAGAAGGTATAAGACCCTCCAAGAATCTTAAAGTCAAACCCAAAAGTCAACATAATTCATGTCAGTCGATTAATCGAACTCCAAAATCGATCAATCGAATCTGATTCGATTAATCGAAGGTCAATATCGATTAATCGAAGTAATTTCGATTAATCGAAATTCTCCTTTTCGCAAAGTAATTTCACTATTCGAACAGTCGAGTTTTCATTCGATTAATCGAATCCAATTTCAATTAATCAAAATTCCTCTTTTCGCAAAGTAATTTCACTGTTCGAACAGTCGAGTTTTCATTCGATTAATCGAATCCAATTTCGATTAATCGAAATTCTTCTTTTCGCAAAGTAGACTCTCAGTTCGAACAGTCGAGTTTCACAAGTTGATTAATCGATCCCAAATCGATTAATCGAAATCCCATTTCGATTAGTCGATTTTTCCTCAAGTCATTTCCTCCAACCCCTGGGGTCCACTGGAGGTTCTCAGTCGATTAATCGATCCCCAAATCGATCAATCGAAATCCAAAGTCGATTAATCGAAATCAAATTCGATTAATCGAAATCGGGGTCCTCTGACCTTTCAACTTCCTGGCCAATTTCGATTAATCGAAACCAAATTTCGATTAATCGAAATTGTCAGATTCAGCCCCTTTCGAGCTGTTCTTCCCAATCTTTTTCCATACTTTTTCCTCTATTTTTCTAAGCCATTATCCTATGATTTTGACCCACATTCAACTACAACTTAACCCCTATAATCTATGCATTTTATTTACAAAAATTTTCACCTTGGATATATCTCAAGTTGATTTCTATCAAACAGTTGGAAGGCTAGGGTTTCCAGCTTTTGTTCTAACGGAACCCTTGCGTTGAATCAGCCTCTTTAATACTTGAATCCTTCTTCCAATCACCCACAATAACTCCTTGCTTAATCACTCTCTTTACTCCTCTCTCTCTCTTCTTTACTTCTCTCTCAACTACCAAACATCTATTTTAGGGTTATTAAACACTTTTAACCCTCTCCTAGTTTGTGTGTTGAACACATGCACCTCAATAGGTGTATGCGACTTCATATTTACAACACCCACCACGCAATAATTCAAACTATCACATCTCGTCCGTTCATTACATCCTATACTAACTCTTGATCTCCTAATTGGTCAAACTTGTGACCAATCAGGCACGGATCCCGAGGTCATAGTTTAGCGTGATTTTTCGGGTTATTACATCTTCCCCACCTTGGGAATTTTCGTCCTCGAAAATAAGCCAAGGTTCGTCGGTATGGTTCTCTCTCTCTCCCCCCACACACACAGGTGAAGATGTCCAATAGACCAAGACGTATTTTGGCAGTTACACATACAAAAATGGAGATAATTTAAACAAAATTAGACGATTGAGACAAAATTTGATTTATATAAAAAGTTAAATTTACAAGGCCACAACAGAGTTGGCGTACAAAAACTCTACATATATACAATGAGAACTCAAAATACATGGAGCAAGGCCCATCCGGGGTGGTGGTGCATCAAAGCACGGTCAAGGGTCTCGGAGCTGGCATGGGCGCTTGCTATGAGTAGATGTGGATGTGGAAGGAGCTGCCTGTGGTGGGATGGAAGACGGGTCCTCGATGGAAGGCGGTGGCCCACCGGCCCACCTCCTCCTCGGGCGAGGTAGCGCGGTAGTCGGTAGGATAGATGTGGCATGAGTGTGGAACATCAAAAGTCTATCCGTCGATTCATCCGTTGTTGTTTCCATACGAGCCAACACGCCCTCGATGGTAGGACCGGTGGAGGCGGCACGGGCGGTAGGGAAGTGGGTGTCACGGGCGCGGAGTGTGCAGTGGTGCTCTGGTGAGGTGTGGTGTGGGAGGGAACCCTCTCCACGGATGGCTCATGGGAATAGGTGTGCCCACCCACGGGTGGGTCCGCCGAGGTGGTGGGGTGGTGGCGGTGGCACGCGCCATCGCTCGGGCGGGAGCGGGACCCGGAGCTGGTAGGGTCCGCTTTAAAAGGTTGTAGCTACGGGTCCATGAAGACTTTGTAAATGTCTTCACGCGATCCGTAGCCCTCACCTCGTGAGGTGAGATGGTGTAGGATGGCTCGTTGGAGTAGCACTCCAACATGCTCGATATGAGACGAGCGTAGGGCATCTTTTCTTTGGGCCTCATGTTGCCCTTCATCAACTTCCCCTTGATGTATTTCATCCCCTCTAGGATGACCATCGTGGCGTCGAACCACCGGCCACAGAAGGCCGCGTAAAGTGCATGTTGCACTTTGTCCACGCGCTCAGTGTCGTGGCGCATCGGGTAGAGGTTACACTTGATTATGGAATCAAGCATCCACATGTAAGGTGGAAGGTCAACCCTCTTGATGGAGGAGCCCGACCCCTTCTTGCCATTTGTCATGCGGGTCATGACCTCCTCAAATAGAGGTTCCTCCTCAAAAGGTGGGAAAAGAGTGGTTTCCGGGGTGAAATCGAGGTAACACTCGATTACCTCGTGGATGTGGCGATGAGTGATCGTATAGAGACGACCCTCAATCTTGGTGATTATGCAATCATCGGTAGGGCCATCGGTTAGCCCTTCGTAAAAGAGCCTAACCAATCTAGGGTCGTAAGAACCCCGGATTGGTTTTAGAAGGTTGCCGAGTCCGGCGTTGGTGAGGTAATTTCGAGCCCATTGGGTCTCGCCCGGTAAATCGGGATTGGTAAAAAGGGTAGGGTCGATGTTGTATTCGACCTCAAAGGTCTTTGCCGCCCACCATTCATTTGGTTGTTCGACGTTGGTGGGTGGTGGTGGCATGGGGGTCGATTCACGGGAAGACTCGCGCGTAGATGCGCTCGTCGAACCGGAGGTGGTCTCCGATTCCGACGGTGATGGAGTCCTCACCGGCGATGGGGTAGGTGGTGGTGGTGCGGCGTTCTTACGCCTAACCGGTAGCTTGGAAGTCGCCTTCCTTGAAGATAGACGAGTTTTAGGCGGCATTTTGAGAAAACTAGGGTTTATCTATTTCAAACGAAAAAGGAAAGTATAAATCTAGGGTTTACCGTGGAGTTTCGATCCAAAATAGGCGATCTTGGTCCGGAATCGTCGAAGAAACCCCAAAACCCTAGCACGGATGGATGGCCGGAGAAGAAGGAGAAAAGGCGCTCGAAAACTCAAAGTGCAAATGATTCGAATGGGGAAGAAAATCCCTAATTTCTAATATATAGGCCTCGGCTCGATTAATCGAAATCCAGAATCGATTAATCGAGATTTCAAACTAAGTTAAGCCGCGTAAAATCGATTAATCGATTTCCCAAATCGATTAATCGAAAGTCAAATTCGATTAGTCGAAACCATTTCGATTAATCGAAATCGTGTCTGTTTAAAATTTTAAAATTTTGAGCTCACTGGCGCGAGCCAGTCGATTAATCGAAATCCATTTCGATTAATCGAAATTCCAAAATCGATTAATCGAATTTAGTTTCGATTAATCGAAATCGGGCTATAACTTCTAATTTTCCAGAATTCCTTAAATTATTCGATTAATCAAATCCATTTCATTAATCGAAATTCCAATTTCTTCTAAGTCCCTAAAGTAAATCGATTAATCGAATTATAATTCGATTAATCGAATTTTCAAAATCGATTAGTCGAGATTCCAATTCGATCAATCGAAATGTGTCTTCATGTACATTCTAACTCTCCTTTCAATTTCTAGTCACTGGCACATGCCAGTCGACTAATCGAACAAAATCGATTAATCGAAATTCCAAATCGATTAATCGATTTGAAATTCGATTAATCGGTTTTGCCCAATTTCTATAGAATTTTAATCTCTTTATTTCTTTTACTATTTTTGACAATTTATGACAGATTGGATCAAGATTTCTATTGAATTACAAGCATAGTGGAGATTTCACAAACATGTTTATGATTTACATTGAATTCTCACGTCGTTGGAAACAAGGCTGGATATTGTTCTCTCACATCGGCCTCTCGTTCCCAAGTAGCCTCTTCTTTTGGATGATTGTTCCACCGAACAAGCACTAAGGGAATCACTTTAGTGCGCAGTACTTGTTCCTTTCGATCCAAGATTTCCACTGGTTCCTCTATCATGCTCATGTCCTCACACATCTCTATAGGTTGCTTTCCTAACACATGAGACGGATCATTCACGTACTTCCTGAGCATCGATATGTGGAAAACATTATGTACTGATCAAATAGTGGTAAACCAATGTGGTATGCAACTTCACCTACGCGTCCCAAAATTTCGAACGGTCCAACATAACGTGGACTTAACTTCCCTCTCTTGCCAAATCTCATTACACCTTTCATAGGTGACACCTTCACAAACACATGCCCGCCCACTTTATAGTCAACACTAGTCCTCTTCATATCGGCGTAACTTTTCTGTCTACTCTGTGCTGTCTTCAACCTTTCTCTGATAATTCGGATGACGGTAGCATTATCTTCAAGTAGTTTCGGTCCTAATACAAATTTCTCACCTGTTTCCTCCCAATTGAGGGGTGATTTACATCGTCGCCCATACAGAGCTTCATACGGTGCCATGCCAATGCTCGTTTGGAAACTGTTGTTATATGCAAACTCGAGCATCGGTAGATACTCATCCCAGTATCCTTGCATATCAAGCATGCAAGCCCTGAGCATGTCTTCTATTACTTGGTTCACTCGCTCTGTCTGCCCATCAGTTTGAGGATGGAAAGCTGAACTAAAGTCTAGTCGAGTTCCCATTCCTTCTTGAAACTTCTTCCAAAACTTGGATGTATATAGTGGATCACGATCTGAAACTATGCTGCTTGGAATACCATGTAATCTTACAATCTCCTTCATGTATAAATCTGCCAATCTTCCTGCTGTATATGTAGTATTATACGGCAAAAGTCTTGATTTGGTCAATCGATCTGACGACCCAAATGGCATTGTGTCTCTTGGCGATGCGGGTAATCCAACAATGAAATCCATTGAGATCGATTCCCACTTCCATTCTGGTATTGGTAAAGGTTGCAATAGTCCAGCAGGATGTCTATGATCAACCTTCACCTGCTGACAAGTCAAACACCGTGACACGTACTCGGCCACATCTTGTTTCAGTCCTCTCCACCAGTAGTTCTTTTTCAAATCTTGATACATTTTGGTGCTACCAGGGTGGATAGCATAATTTGACTTATGGGCCTCATCAAGAATCGTTCGTCTTAGATCGGCGTTGTTCGGAATGCATAGACGGCCTTTAAACAACAAAGAACCATCTTCTTTTACTGAGAAGTCCGACCTGATGCCTTCACTCACGTCTTGATGAATCTTTGTTAATGTCGGATCTTTCATTTGTAGATCGTGGATATGCTCAAATATCACTGGCTTTACTGATATGTTAGCCAAAAAGGATCCAGTGTCCTTTGACTCAATGTTCGCATCATAGAGTGCCATGTCTTCCAATAATTTCCATCGGTGCATACCCAAAATCAAAGAAGCTAACTGAGCTGAACCTTTCCGACTCAATGCATCGGCTACTACATTCGCCTTGCCTGGATGGTATTGTATGGAGCAATCATAGTCCTTGAGGAATTCCATCCATCTGCGTTGTCTCATGTTGAGTTCTTTCTGTGTAAACAGATATCGGAGGCTCTTATGATCGGTGAAAATTTCAAACGTCTCACCATACAAGTAATGTCTCCAAATCTTCAGCGCGAAAATGACTGCTGCTAGTTCCAAGTCATGAGTCGGGTAATTTTTCTCGTGTTCCTTCAGCTGTCTTGATCCGTAAGCTATCACCTTCTTATGTTGGTTGAGCACACAACCAAGGCCATTGTATGACGCGTCGCTGTACACGGCGTATCCTCCACTGCCTGAAGGAATCGCTAATACTGGAGCCGAAGTGAGTCTCGTTTTGAGTTCTTGAAAACTCTTCTCGCATGCCTCACTCCACTCAAACCTTGAATCTTTTAAATTGTCGCTTTGTGAGAGGTCCCGATATCTTTGAAAACCCCTCGGAAACGTCGATAATAGCCTACTAAGCCCGAAAACTTCGGACATCGGTCCTTGTCTTTGGTGCTCCCATTTGACTCGCTTCTATCTTTCTTTGGATCTCTGATGACCGTGCTTTGAGACGACATGTCCCAAAAAGCTAACTTCTTCCAACCAAAACTCACACTTGCTGAGTTTGGCGTACAATTGGTGTTCACGTAGCGTCTGTAGAGCAATCCTCAAATGTTCTTCGTGTTCCATCTTGGATTTGGAGTATATCAGTATATCATCAACAAACACTACGACGCAGGAGTCCAAGTGTGGTTTAAACACTCGGTTCATCAGATCCATAAACGAAGCCGGAGCATTCGTCAATCCAAACGGCATCACAAGGAATTCATAGTGTCCATACCGCGTCCGGAAAGCTGTCTTCTGAATGTCCTCAGCTTTGACTCGCAACTGATGATACCCAGATCTCAGGTCGATCTTAGAAAAATACCTTGCTCCTTGCAGTTGGTCGAATAGATCGTCTATTCTAGGCAAAGGGTAGCGGTTCTTCACAGTGAGTTTGTTCAATTGTCGATAGTCAATGCATAGCCGCATTGACCCATCCTTCTTCTTGACAAACAAGACCGGTGCTCCCCATGGAGACACGCTCGGTCTAACAAACCCCTTGTCCATAAGTTCTTGTAGTTGTTCCTTCAACTCCTTTAACTCAGCGGGAGCCATTCTATAAGGTGCTTTCGAAATAGGCTCCGTTCCTGGTGCTAAGTCAATGGCGAATTCTACTTCTCTTTACGAGGTAATCGGGCATTTCCTCTGAAACACGTCGTGAGTCTCGCTATCAACTGCTATCTCAGAAATGACATTCTTTTCTTCCTTGTCCTCCTTTAAGAAAGCTAAGTATCCACTGCAACCCTTTCTGATCATTTTCTCGACCCTTACTGCTGAAATCAGTGGCACAGATGACGACCTCACTCCTTGAAACCGAAATGATCTTCTTGTGTTGGGTCTGAAAATGACTACCTTGTTCTTGCAATCGATGGTTACACAATGCTGCGCCAATCAGTCCATGCCAAGGATCACATCAAACCCTTGCATGTCTAACAGTATCAACTTTGCTTCTAGTTCATGCACTTCTAGGTCTCGAACTGCTACAATGATGGATTTGCAAGCTAACTCCGTGTCTACTAACTCTCCAGTCGGAATAGACACAGATAGGACGAAATCCAACGTCTCTGGAACAATCTTCATCTTCTTAGCGAAACGTGGAGTGACGAATGAGTGGGTAGACCCGGGGTCTATCAACACTCGAGCGTCATATCCACCGAAGCATCCTTTTTCATATATATTTAAAGTACCTATAGCATACATACATACATACAATAATTTACACATCAAATTTCACTCTTAATTTACATACAGCTTTTGGTATTGAGAAAAGAATCTATATAATTTCTAATGCATGCTCCTTCTCTATCTTAGGTTTTAATGAAATGAAAATTTTCTTTTAATTTTAAAAAAAATCTCACCTTGGATGACGTCATGCACGTTCCCTGCTTCTTGAGCAGTGACTGCATAGGCTCACCCCTGGACGATCGGTTTCCTTGCTTGAATTGGTCGTGGTGCTGCAACTGAAACCGTCTTTCTCTTATCAGCCTCGGGGCAATCCTTGATCAAGTGGCCCACCTTGCCACATCGGAAACAACCCCTAGTTCCCGATCTACAGTCCACCGTCCTATGAGGCTTGCCACACTTTGCGCAAGTCTCCCGAGGTGCGGAAGAAACAGTACGAGAACCCTGTGTGATAGTGGCGCCAGTAGACATGGCAGGGCTCTCATAGCGAATAGGTCTCCCCGACGCAAGTAATGGAAACCTCTGTTGGTGTTGTTGTTGTTGCTGTTGCGCCGGTCTTCCGAAACCCCCTTGAAACTGTGGTCTCTGATTCTGGCCCATGAACCTCGGCTTTTTGTTCACCGGTTCATAGTGCCCAGTTCTTCCTTGTTCAATTCCTCCTCTCTGTTGCTCCCTCTGTCGATATCTATTTGTGTTCTCCTCTTCAACCACTAGTGCTTTACTCATGACCTCTTCATAGGTCCTCAGTTGAAATGGAGCTACGCCTCCCCTAACCTCAGGCTTCAAACCTTCCTGAAACCTTTTGGACTTCATCACCTCGATGGCGTAGTCCGAGCAAAGCAGACCGTAGAAATTCTACCCCATATTCTCTCACTGTCATTCTCCCTTGTACTAACTGTAAAAATTGTATCTCTAGTTGGTTCCTCACCACTTCTGGAAAATATTGTTTGTTGAACTCCTCAACAAACTCCTCCCAAGTCCAAGGCAACTCTGGGGTCTCCTGAGCCCGAGTCCGTATCACGGACTTCCACCAAGGCCCAGCCTCCCCATCCAACATGTAAGCTGCCCATCTTACACTCTCATCTTCCGTGCAAGTTAGCACGCTAAAGACTTTCTCCATCTCCATCAACCAATTCTCAGCGGCCATTGTGTCTGCCTGCCCAGAAAATGAAGGAGGTCTCATCCTCCTAAACTCTGTAAATGATGAGGGCACAGGCAACGCAGGTCCTACAGGTGGTGTAGGTGGCTGTTGTTCTCTTGATGCATGAGCTGCAAGGGATGCGGCTTGTTGTGCCATGGCAGCTGCCATAGTCTCCATAGTGTGCATCATCCTTTGTCGCTCCTCCCTATCTTCTTGTCTTTCTCTCAATCTTTCTTGTTCTCTTAGATCTTGATCTTGATGATCTCGATCTTCTTCATCCCGTTGTCTACTACTACTGCCCCCTGGGGCCTCAGTACCTCCTAAAGGCACTCTATTAGTAGGGGAGATGTAACCATCTCCACTACGTGAACTCTATCTTTGGCCTCCCATTGGTGGCCTCTTCCTCTAAACGACATTTTTGCATTTGAAACTAAAGTTTCGTTAGCAGAAGCCCCTATGTTCTGACGAAAGAACCCTTGTCAGAATTGCTAAAAGAAAATAGCTCTGATACCAACTGTGACAGCCCGGATTTCGGCACCCCGAAACCCGTGCCATCAGCACGATCATCTTGACCGTGCCCTTTAGCTAAGCACGGAACACTGGTATATCAAGCATGCAAAAGTATAATAAACGAGTTTGCGGAATTTAAATCTATATTAATTAACTTCCCAAAAGACAGTTCTACCCTCATGCCTCTGCATGAATGGAGAACCGATCCGAACCATCGATGATAGAAATCATCACGGATGGTTCGTCCCAAAAGAATAATCCCAACTCCTTATGTACATGGTTTTAAACAACAATCAAGGCTTGACATACCAAGCCGTACAAAAACCCTCTCCAAAATCCCTCAAAGTGGCACAACGGAGTCCTCTAGAAGAAGTCCTCTGGAGGTGGCTCCAACTCTTCACCGGCCGCAAGGTCCGACTCGCCGGGATCAGCGTCTCCTGAAGCCGCGGCAGCTGCTAGTAGTGGACCTGCGACGTATAGTCTATAAGGTGAGCTACATCCTAGCTCAATAGGGAACAAACACAGTTGAACATATAAATTATGACTCACATATATTCCATGATATGCCATGCATGATGTGTCTATGCAATTATTAATGAACAGTTAAAAAGCATTTCGTTTTACTGTTGATTACATATGTTTTCATTTACTCATGAATGATGCTGAAAAGGCCTAAAGCAAAACTTAAACTTTCAACTTAAGTAATCCCCGAGCAATATAGCATCGAGCCCCGACGAGATACCCATCATCGTCATCTATATAGAGTTTAAGTATTCCCAGGAATACAAATAGTACCCAAGCCCCTTTCCCCTGGGGATTGGTGGTGGGGTTTCACTTTTCTCAATCAACACCCCTGGGGTGTGCTTACTATGTACGAATAAGCCTCCGCACTGGCCTACGGTTTCACCGCCGTATCGGTCACGGATATCCTGCCGTGTCAGTCGTGGATATCCCGCCACGTCGGTGGGGTACCCTATCAAACCTCAAATAACAAAAATATCGGTGCCTTACATATAGTTATTCACCGTGTAAATGTGCTATCTTATATCAGTTAGGCCCTATCAAACATGATTCAATCCTTGGATACATCCCTGGGATGTATCCATTTACTTGCATCACACCTGATGCTCTTATCTCTTTACTTCTTCATCCCCTAGGGATGGCTCATTATGATTACTCTTATGGATGTCACACACACACACTTTTCACAAATTCTTAAGAAATAAACATTTGAATTGAATTCTATATCACTACATACATGCTCTTGTAAAATAAAGTACATGTTCAAGGTGTTCCCTACCTCAAGTCTTCATTCGATCATTGCATCAAGGTCCCACGTGGCTCCTTGTGCACTAATCCACACGTACCACCTATGGTACCATATAACAGGTAAAACACATCACAAAGGATGCAATAAAGAAGGTATAAGACCCTCCAAGAATCTTAAAGTCAAACCCAAAAGTCAACATAATTCATGTCCGATTAATCGAACTCCAAAATCGATCAATCGAATCGATTCGATTAATCGAAGGTCAATATCGATTAATCAAGTAATTTGATTAATCGAAATTCTCCTTTTCGCAAAGTAATTTCACTATTCGAACAGTCGAGTTTTCATTCGATTAATCGAATCCAATTTAGATTAATCGAAATTCTTCTTTCAGAAAGTAATTTCACTTTGTTGACGATTGAGTTTTCATTCGATTAATCGAATCCAATTTGATTAATCGAAATTCTTCTTCATAAAGTAGACTCTCTCGATTCAATCGAGTTTCACAAGTTGATTAATCGATCCCAAATCGATTAATCGAAAACTAAAATCGATTAATCGAAATCCCATTTCGATTAGTCGATTTTTCCTCAAGTCATTTCCTCCAACCCCTGGGGTCCACTGGAGGTTCTCAGTCGATTAATCGATCCCCAAATCGATCAATCGAAATCCAAAGTTGATTAATCGAAATCAAATTCGATTAATCGAAATCGGGGTCCTCTGACCTTTCAACTTCCTGGCCAATTTCGATTAATCGAAACCAAATTTTGATTAATCGAAATTGTTAGATTCAGCCCCTTTCGAGCTGTTCTTCCCAATCTTTTTCCATACTTTTTCCTCTATTTTTCTAAGCCATTATCCTATGATTTTGACCCACATTCAACTACAACTTAACCCCTATAATCTATGCATTTTATTTACAAAAATTTTCACCTTGGATAGATCTCAAGTTGATTTCTATCAAACAGTTGGAAGGCTAGGGTTTCCAGCTTTTGTTCTAACGGATCCCTTGCGTTGAATCAGCCTCTTTAATACTTGAATCCTTCTTCCAATCACCCACAATAACTCCTTGCTTAATCACACTCTTTACTCCTCTCTCTCTCTTCTTTACTTCTCTCTCAACTACCAAACATCTATTTTAGGGTTATTAAACCCTTTTATCCCTCTCCTAGTTTGTGTGTTGAACACATGCACCTCAATAGGTGTATGCGACTTCATATTTACAACACCCACCACGCAATAATTCAAACTATCACATCTCGTCCGTTCATTACATCCTATACTAACTCTTGATCTCCTAATTGGTCAAACTTGTGACCAATCGGGCACGGATCCCGAGGTCATAGTTTAGCGTGATTTTTTGGGTTATTACATCCTCCCCACCTTGGGAATTTTTGTCCTCGAAAATAAGCCAAGGTTCGTCGGTATGGTTCTCTCTCTCTCTCCCCACAAACACAGGTGAAGATGTCCAATAGACTCAGACGTATTTTGGCAGTTACACATACAAAAATGGAGATAATTTAAACAAAATTAGACGATTGAGACAAAATTTGATTTATATAAAAAGTTAAATTTACAAGGCCACAACAGAGTTGGCGTACAAAAACTCTACATATATACAATGAGAACTCAAAATACACAGAGTCAGAATCCCTCGTCGGTGGTGGTCTTGAGCAAGCTGCTCCATCTGGGGTGTGATGCGGCGTGGTGGCGGTCTCTGGGCTGGGCGTCACTGTCGGCGGAGTAGATGTGGATGTGGAAGGAGCCGCGCGTGGTGGGATGGAAGACGGTCCTCGATGGAAGGCGGTCGTCGTCCACTCCTCCTCCTCTGGCGAGTGGCGGTAGTCGGTAGGATAGATGTGAGTGTGTGGAACATCAAAAAGTCTATCCGTCGGTTCATCCGGTCGTTGTTGGCCTCCATACGAGCCAACACGTCCTCGATGGTAGGACGGGTGGGCGGTCGGTAGGGATGAAGTGGGTGTCACGCGGAGTGTGGTGGTGTCGGTGAGGCTGTGGTGTGGAGGAACCTCTCCACGGATGGCTCTGCGGAATAGGTGTGCCCCACCCAGGTGGGTCTGCGAGTGGTGGGGGTGGTGGCGGTGCTCTGCTGCACTCTCTTCTTTGGGGCGGGGACCCAGGACTAGGGTCAGCTTTAAAGGTTGTAGCTACGGGTCAAGACTTTGTAAATGTCTTCCACGATCCGTAGCCCTCACCTCGTGAGGTGAGATGGTGTAGGATGGCTCGTTGGAGTAGCACTCCAACATGCTCGATATGAGACGAGCGTAGGGCATCTTTTCTTTGGGCCTCATGTTGCCCTTCATCAACTTCCCCTTGATGTATTTCATCCCCTCTAGGATGACCATCGTGGCGTCGAACCACCGGCCACAGAAGGCCGCGTAAAGTGCATGTTGCACTTTGTCCACGCGCTCAGTGTCGTGGCGCATCGGGTAGAGGTTACACTTGATTATGGAATCAAGCATCCACATGTAAGGTGGAAGGTCAACCCTCTTGATGGAGGAGCCCGACCCCTTCTTGCCATTTGTCATGCGGGTCATGACCTCCTCAAATCGAGGTTCCTCCTCAAAAGGTGGGAAAAGAGTGGTTTCCGGGGTGAAATCGAGGTAACACTCGATTACCTCGTGGATGTGGCGACGAGTGATCGTATAGAGACGACCCTCAATCTTGGTGATTATGCAATCATCGGTAGGGCCATCGGTTAGCCCTTCGTAAAAGAGCCTAACCAATCTAGGGTAGTAAGAACCCCGGATTGGTTTTAGAAGGTTGCCGAGTCCGGCATTGGTGAGGTAATTTCGAGCCCATTGGGTCTCGCCCGGTAAATCGGGATTGGTGAAAAGGGTAGGGTCGATGTTGTATTCGACCTCAAAGGTCTTTGCCGCCCACCATTCATTTGGTTGTTCGACGTTGGTGGGTGGTGGTGGCATGGGGGTTATAGTCATCTTATTAAAAATTAAATTACCACTTTCGTAGATTGTATTTAGCAGATGCAACAAGCCTTTAAACCCCTAGGTGATCCCTATTGGAGGAGTTATAGTCTCCTGAAGGTTTTCAGTGAAGCTACCTACAAACTTTAAATATTTTTTAATTTTGTAAAATATTTTTAGAAATAAAAATTCTAATCTAATTTTTCACACTAACTAAATTAACTAAATTACCTACGTGACTAAATTGGTCATTACATAGTAGTTTATTGTGATTTTCTAAAATTACCAATCTTTCATCCTTACTTTTCATTACAACAATTATCCTTGATTAGAACTCTAATAATTTCAATTCATAATAAGCAAGGAGATATATGCATTAGGGAACAATTTATTCTTCATAAATTTTTCTAAACTGTAGATTTAGAAAATATTTTCATTCAAATACTCACTATTGGCATACTCTCAAAAAGATATCGAAACTCTTTAGGTTCTCTCAATATATTTTTTTTCTCAGAAAAATTCAATCAAGGATAAAATTGGCAATCTCATAGAAAAGGATAATCTACTTTATTCATATGAATCCCTGTACAATCCATAGCATCTAGCATCCATATCTCTACTAGGCTTATGCTTTTATAAATCGTGAATCAGAAAGGTCTTTCCTTCGGCTTGTAATGGGGCTTTGGGTTTCAGAAGGTGTCAAAGAAAGGTAGAAAGGATTCAAAGTTTTTCTTAACATTTAGCTCTTCTCTCTCCTATCTTTTCAACTTCTTCATCATTTTTTTTCAGTAAGTATCCATAAATTAGATAGCTTCTTCCCATTTTTTTTTCTTTAAAATCAATCCCATTTCTCCTGCAAAATCGACATTTGTGATTTATTCTCTTTTCGAAAACTTTTTACTTGAAATCGTTCTTCTTTTTCATAAATCATTCTTCACGATTTTTCATTCTTTCCCATATTTTTCTTTTCTTTCATTTCTTCAGTTGCACCCTTTTTATCATTCCCTTTATCCATTCTTGCTTTACTCCTTCCACTCCCTCTTTTTCATTTCTTTTGAATTCTAAAATCCCATAAAATATAAGGGTTAAAGGTTGAAAGCTTTGGGTAGTACATATAGTTAAAGGTTTATATGATTCTTAGTGCAAAGAAATTCGGTTTAGGCTTCTAATATGGGTTTAATGGATAAAATTTATTCTGAGATTTTTAACTTTTTGGCTCTAGTTTAACAAAAGATGGACTTTAATCATCTTTACGATTTACTAGCATAGATGCCTTATTACTTTGATATTTCTACAGATAGTTCTAAACAAAATCAATTTATTATAGAATATTTTGATTCTAAATTCAACAGTATAAGATTTCATATCATTATAGAAGTTCAAAGAAAATTTCTTATTTGAATAAAAGAAAAAGTCTCTCTAGATAAAAGAGGAAATATGGCTCAAATGCTCACTGGTTTATAATTCTGAAACTATAGTCTAAAATTTTTGTAGTTTAGATCAATCTATCGTTTCAAACATCCATTCTAATACAGTGTTCAACAAGCTAGGCATGAATTGTAACTGTTCTTTTTTTCTTCTGATTGTTGGATTTCTACTATAATGAATCGTAATAATTTCAATAATTATAATTTTCCTTCTATCATAATTCTTATGTAATGATCAATTATTCAAAAAATTTGAAAAAATTTTCTACGAAAACAAGTTAACTAAAAATATATACTGCTACACTACTACTGTACATAGAAATTGTGTATCCCCCCAAACATAAATCGGACAATGCCCTCATTGGTAAAAAAATAGGGGACACTAAAAAAATTTTACATAAAAATTATTGAGAACTTTGATTATTTACCGAAAAAGTCTGTCACCAGATATATATTTTCCTCCAAACTTGAGAGAAAATAATCGCGGCTTATGCTCGGAGTATCAATAACAAAAATTTTAGTGAGGTTAGTAACAATTACACAGTGTTATTCACTGAAAAGTATCACTTTTCACCTCTTACCTTAGCCTTTGTTGGACCTTGAAGCAGACTAATAGTCATTTGTTAAGTGTGTTTTGTAGTTAGCAATAAAATGTGTAGCTTAATACAAACTCCTTACTTTTTTGCCCAAAAGAGAGAGAATGCACTCAAAGATGATAGCTGAGACAAAGCGTGATGGAATACCTTGGTAGTGCTCACCATGGTGACTCATTGTTACTAATCATCATTGACCAAAGTCTAGTAGATGAATTATGTTAGCTGAGGAAGGAGGAGACTGTGACAGCATCAAGTGCAATGCACCAGAGTGGCAAAAGATAGACCTCGCAGAGTTGAGGAGCTTCCTCGTGAAGCTAAAGATACAGTGGAAGAGGCCCTCGCGCAAATACACTGCGCAGTCAGGAAGACAGCTGAAATGACCTCGCGAAGATCTCACAAGTTAAAACTCTTAGAATTTGCCCTCGCAAAGCTCTTGCAGAGATCAGGCCTCAAAGCAATCGCGTGAAAAACCCAGCGAGTCCATATGTACACTGAACAGAATGTCACCTCGCATAGTTCTCGCGTAGCCCTGGATGAGAGAGACGCCCATAATTCTCTTCGTGCAGATCTCGCACACTCTGAAGCCTTACCATTGATTACGCAAGCGCAGGAGCATAACTATGCGAGTACATAGCTAGAGAGAGAGCTTCTGAAGCTCTACTGCGTGAGAAGTCTAGGCACTCCAGATCATCTCTGTGACAGCACTGCAATGCGAAGGAACTGCGCAATAAACTAAAGATTCACTGCATGAGCAAGCACTTCCCACCAGCCAAAGGCAACTCCTCAAAGGCAAAGCAGCTGCATGAATGAGTTAAAAGCAGATACCAACCCCGCAAAGCACGGGCTCTCCAATTCTTAGTTTTAATTAAAGGACTTTTTGGGAATTTCTCAAGGATAGGGCACACTTCCTGACGTAAGGATTTCAAGGCGCATATCTCCAGGCATTCAAGGGTTGTAATAGTGTCACATCTGTTGGAAAAATTAGAGTTAATCTCTTTAGAGCCAAGGCCATTTTAACAGAGTATATAAGTTGTACTTAGAGATTATTATTTTTATCTTTCCGTCATCCTCTACCGGCTGAGAACTCTAGCAGGCTAGGGTTAGGATTTGATCACCTTTTTTCCTATTTTTCTTCTCACTTAGCTCAGCACTTGCTGGCTAATCCCCCTGTAAGCAGCTAGGTTTAATTTTGTTCCAGTCTTATAATAGGTTTTTAGTATACATTGGGATTCGGATGAGCAATTGTGTACAGGCTGTAGCCAGGAGATAGTTCATTACAAGTTTTGTTGTTATCAATGAATTGCTATTTTAATGCTTAATCAAGTTTATAGATCTTATGGTTTCTTTAGATGTCTATAGTATTCATGTATTTGGGACTAGCCTATTCAGTTTCTAGTAGATCTATTGTTTACCATCTGATTTCCCTTGGTTTAATAGACACATGGAAAGTAATGCTGGGTCTGTAGTGAGATTTGGGGAGCTCGAAGGCCTGCAGACCATGGTGGTTACAGCAATTTTCATGTTCTCTATGGGATGGATAGACCAATGGGATACCCTGTGACCATTCAAGTGGATAGAGTATAGCCCTAAGGTTGTGTCCATTCATATGTTTGAGAAGGATTCTTCTCCTCTGCACATGAGCTTCTAGAGCCTTGTGAAGAGGTTTGTATAGTAACTGGCTCCCCTCTGTCTTACCTGATCGACATCATATGTTAGATCTGGTCTCTTTATAGTAATTGCAGTTTGAGGTTGAGTCATTACAGGCCTTTTGTAGCAATGATCAGCTAAATCTAAAGCCTTATTCAACCTATTGCATGGTCTTTTTTGTGGGCACTAGTGAGTAGTTAGCCTTAGCAAAGCACTTAAGATCTTATTGGTTGGAATACCTATGGATGTCAGCCAGGTCTGTGCGCAGATCTAGGGAGCTTGTAGAACTGGCATTACATAGTGCTGCAATAGTATTCATGGCTAGAGCTGGTTTAGTAGTTGTGGAAATGATCGATCCACTCTTCTTGATTAGACTAGCAAATTTCTAGTTTAACTAATGGAATTTGACAGACTCTATCAGATACCCTGTGACCATTGGAGTGGATAAAGTATAGCCCTAAGAGCACCCCAAATGGTATGGGTTAAACTGGGAACTTATACTTTGTTGAGGCTTTTAATAGCGTCTCAGCAAGGAGCACTACAGAGACAAACTAAATCTGAGTTACATTACTGTATCATTAACTCTAGCTTGACCTGCTTACTTCTCATAATTTTGATATTTTATTTTGCCATACACCATCACCATCTTCTCTATCCCTTTCTTTAGCTATAGGTTATTCTTGTCTTTTCCTAGTTTTTAATATAGCTTAGTGACACTTAAACACCCCTCTCTTTAGAGTTGCAAGATCTATAGCTAGATCTGGAGACTACTATACGACCCTCGAGGTTTCATATCAATACTTTCTATTGTATAAACTCTTACTTATCAAAACTTACTACAATAGACCATGTATCTTGCAGGACTGTGTGAATTTTTAGACTTGCTGCTTTGTGTTTTCTTTCAATCTACTTTTGATTTATTTTTACTAACACATTCTTATCATTGTTTTCAAATAAAGTTAGCAGTAAACATTTAAAATACCCTAACAAGTTTTTGGCATCGTTGCCAGGGAGTTTTGATCTAGTATAGTAATCTGTGTTTTTGTTGAGCTATATTCTTTGTAGATGTAGTGTTTGAATAAATGTCAGCTTTAATTTTTGGGAGATTTTTGAAGTTTTTCTTCATTTTCTATTTTAGAATTTTTGTGTCTTGGTAATGTTTCAATAAAGTACAGCTATAATTATAAATAAATGAAAATAAAAAAATGATGTGTCGGCAGATGAGGACCAACAATACCTCATCTGCCGTTTCCTCAATCTTTTTTTATGGGCCTCCTCCTTCTTACAAGGGGAAGGCTATGAGGAAAAAAATGAGGATTGTTTGTCAGTTGTTATTTTTGTGGAGATGATAGAGTCCACCTCACCCAAACTGATGGATCTGGGCTGAGGTGTGTGCGGAAATTTTTGAAGTATGGACTGAGGAGGCCCCCACCTATGTGCTGAAAAGTACTCATTTTGGGCTTCTCAGTAGAGTGTGTGCACCACTTCACTTGGACAACTATCCTCAGCCATCTAAGGCACCTTTGCTGCCTATTATTGCCTCTCCACTTGATGTGGAGCTAGAGTTGTTCCCTATATCTCTCATGCAACTGCAATCCCTGAGCTGGAAAGGACCCCAGGTTTGATGCAAATGCAAAGGTATGGCCTTCCATTTTTGCTTTTCAGTTCCTTCCAATTCAACTGAGTTCCAGATGAGTGACCTAAATTTTTATCATTCACGCACCCCCATCTGGACTGTTTGTATATATTATGTCTGATTTGATTTTGTTTGAATCCTGCTTTAAAATTTATGCTATTCATGTTGATTTTTATTTTCCATATTTTAGATTCAAACTCAGATCATGTTAGGCATTTGTGTTTTGTATTTTAGGGAATCAGTTTAGTACCTATTTTATATATACTCTCTGTATTTAGTTTACTTTCTGTTTTATAGTTGCTGTTTGTAGGATTTAATATAGTTGTTTTATTTTCTTAGTTATCATTTTATGTATATTTTCTCTTTTTCCCTTTCTTAGTTTAATTTTCTACACTTTTAGCTTAGTTTTCTCTTACTTTTCTGATGTAATTTAGTTTGTTTTTCTTTTACCAACCCTGCTGCCCTATACATTTTGCATGCAACTATGAGGACACTATTTAACTTAGGTTTGGGGGTGTGGCAAGGTAGGTCTGCCAATGGAACAACTAACTTTAGTGCAGCAGTGTTGGTTTAATTGGGATGAATAAAATCAATTCCCACCTAACTTGTTAGAATGAGAAAATTTGTGGAGAATTAAAAATTTTTGCAGACATTTTGAAACTAAAAATTTTTAAAATCTTTGCACCACCATGAAGCTAACATCAGAAAATTTTTCAGTTAGTACTTAGTGAACCTAAGAAGAGAGAAAAAGGTGAAAATACACCCCATGGGTTAATATGAGGACTATACCTAGTGAGATTTGGGCCCATCATTTTCTTTTTAAGAGTGTTTTTGGTATTATTTCTGGTCTAAGGACTAATTGAGTCAAGACCTTTTCACTAGAAGTTAGGCACCTCCAAATCAAAACTGATTGACAGCACTCATGAGACTAAGGAAATGATCCAAGGCCTTCATTTGGATAGTTTGAGCCTGAAAATCCAACCTTTTAAAACTGCCCTTTTGCATACACTCGTTGAGCCTTAAAAAAATCCTACTTTTCTTTGACAAACACCGGAGTACTTGTACCTTAACCTCTTGACCTGATTCAACTGTACCCTCACTCTGAGAATTCAGAAAGTAAAGGAGAAGGAGTTGAAGACAGTGAGAGTGGTCCAACATTTGGTGGAAGGAGAAGAAAAGCAACATATGAACAACAGTGTATCAGTGATTTTTGTGTGACAGTTCATCATAAAAATATTAAATAAAAAGAAAAAAAAAAGAAAGAGAAGTCTAGAGAAGAACATCATCTGAAAATTGAAAAGAAGAGGAGAAGCTGGCCACTTTGATTCTGAAATATATCAAGTAAGATGAAGTTATGCTGAAATGAAGGTAGTGAAGTCATCAATCACTCCTTACCTTGCTGATTTCTCAATTTTGAATCTCTTTTTACCCCTTCATTTTTTATATCCCTCACTCATAAGCCACATTACAACCCATTCAAAAGGGCCATGTAGATCCAAAGTGAAATGAGCCATCATGTGGAGATGAGGAATTATCTAATCTATGGTGAAAAGTCATGAGGATGTTAGAAATCAGAAGTTTTGCCTATGCTCATGCTTGCAGGCCCATTTGGGGCCTGTAACTGCTCTTGAGCTGATGAGAATGTAAGCACCCTTTTGATTTCAATTGTTGAGAGATAGCCCTAGTGAGAATTGGGTCTGAATTTTAACTTCATTAGAGTTGTATCCAACCTGATTTTTGAATTTAAGGCAAGCTTTGTACTGATTTTATGCACATTGTATTGTTAAGACATGAAAAGTATCACTTTTCACGCCTTAACTTAGCCTCTGTTAGACCCTTAGCCATCTAATAAATGTGTGTTAAGTCATTTCTATAGGTAATAAATAGCAGCTGCAATAAAGCCTTAATCCTGCTAAGGAGCCCACTTTTGCCCCAGAAGTCTCCTAGAAGAATGGAAGACAGAGCTTTGTTGCATGAAGGCGAGCTGTAATGACAAAGAAAGAAATGAGCCTCACTGTGCAAGAGTTCACATGACTCGAAGCTTCGCCTCGCGCAATCCTCGCGAGTTTCCCATAACATCATACCAATTGTCTGCGCCGTTCTCGCGCAGTTTAGTGACAGAAGAGCTCCTGCAGCATAGTTCGCGCAGCTCTCACAAAGCTCAAATATAAATGATTGCGCAGTCTCGCGTAGCTCAAGAAAGCAGCTCTCAAACCTTGTGCAGTTCACTCAGATCAGCTGAGGAGGGAGAGCTCTAGGTATCTCTGCGCACAGCTTTCGCGTAGTGGCCGCGGGATGTAAAACTTCATAAAAACCTCTCGCGTAGTTTAGAGACCAATACACATCACATCCTCGCGAGGATCCTCACAAAGATCTATTGAGAAACAAACTGCTCGCGCGATTCTCACACCATTCAGAAGGAAAGTGCAATCCCGCGAAGACTAGAGCAATCCAGCGAGGATTCAATGCTCTATCGCGCGACTGCTTCAGCTGCAACTAAGACAACCCCGCGATGGCTAAAATTTCAAGCTAATTCAATCTCGCGACCGTGCTACCACACGACAGTCTTGGAAACCAGTGCTACCTGGCGAGGCTCTGAACTCTAACTCTCCCTCACCTCTGCAGAGGACATTCTGGGAACTTTCAGCAATTAGGGCATGCATTCCAATGCTCCAAATTCTGTGCACGCGCCTCGAGGCATCCAAGGAATAGTATTAGGCCATGTGGCATCATTAAAATTAGGGTAAACCTAAACCTAATGCGCCACCAAACTAACTGATATATAAACCTAAGCCTGGTTTAGGTTTAGGGACTCTCTGCTTAGAATAGAATTTTGTCTATCTTCTTCTTGCAGTAGCTGTAGATCTCTAGTAAGGTTTAGGTAGATTTCTTTTTACTTTTTCTTCTCTCCATAGTCCAGCATTTGCTGGCTATGCCTTTGTATGACTATTTGGAATAGATTAATGGAGTTTATGATAGGGTATTTTACATTTATGAGATTTTTATTTGTGAGTTGTTCTGTACAAGGCTGTTACCTTGAGATCCTCCATTGCTAGGATGTATTGCAAGCAATGGAGGACTGATTTTATGGTTTACTCAGATCCAAGTGACCTGTGTGTCTGGGCTAACATGCTCCCATACAGGCCTAGCCCCACCACAGGACCCACTAGATCTGAAGTCCCCATGGGAGCAATGAGCTTTTGTAGCCTTGTGAACATGGTGGTGGCAGCAATGTTTCTTGTTCTATCTTGAGCTTTATGAGGAGGATAACCTCTGGGATAGTCTGTGACCATTTAAGTAGACAGGTTATAGCCTTAGGGTGAAGCCAACCCACAGACTCAAGACGGATTATTCTTCTCTGCACTTGTGCTTGTAGCCCTGTGAGAGATTGTGCTGAGACAAACTCCCCTGTATGTGTATAGACCCGCCATCAGATGGCAGATCTGGTTTGGTTATAGAGATTGTAGGCTTGCGACTGGATCACTGCAGTCTCTCTAAAGCAGTGGACAGCTGGATCTAAGGCTGCACTCAAACTCTTGCTGGTTCTATGTGTCTGGGCTAACATGCTCCCATACAGGCCTAGCCCCACACATAGCACTTTAGAGGTTGAGGTTCCCTATGGATTCTTGTGCTTGTAGCCTGGATGAAGTAGTGCCTACAATGATAAACTTGTTCTGACCCATCTCTGGACTGTGGTTCCCCAATTGGATAGTCTGTGACCATTTAAGTGGACAGGTTATAGCCATAAAGGGATTGGATCATGGCACAGAGATGAGTTGGATTATTTCTCCTCAGTGGTGATAATGTAGCCATTGGGCATGACTTCTATAGCAGCAAATCTGAATTTGAGTCATCAAACCCATCAGATCTGAACCTAATAGCATACTTCTCACCCTTTTATATTTATTTTCTCACTCCATCTTCTTTCTTAACCATTTCAATAGTTTAGACATTAGGATACCTTAGAATTTAGATTTTAGTGACCCTAAATCCCCTTTCCTTTAGGATTGCCAGATCTGTAGTCAGATCTGGAGGGCCTACTAAAGATGGCTCCCTTGGAGCTTAAGATCAACTTCCCTGTGGGACAAACTCTTACTTATCAAAACTTGCTACAACAGGCCTTGTATCTTGTAGGATTGTACATATTTTAGGCTTGCTGCTCTGTCATTTTCAATCCACATTTCATTCATTTTTATTCACCCCATTCTTATCATTGCCCTCAATAAAGTCAGTAGCAAGCACTTAAAAAGAGCCTAACATGTATTCCTGTAGTGAACTAATTGGTGGTGATGCACATGCATGTTGATTTTGAGTTTTAAATGGCTGCATTACTACTGTAATTTCCTCTGATTCTTAAAGAATGGGTGTGGAATGAAGCTTTATTTATTTAGATATGTTTTATCATTGACTACACTATTTTTAATTGTTTCATTGAGATGTTTGTGGGTATCTTCACTGAAAACCCTCAGGTGACTTCACTCCTTCACTAGGGATCACCTAGGGGTTTAAAAGGTTTGGTACATATGCTAAATGTATCTATTCTCCCTATGAAAGTGGCATTTAAATTCTTAGAGTAGTTGTTTTAATTTTTCCTTTGCTCTTTGGGGGTGTGTTATTCACTGAAAAGTACCACTTTTTACCTCTTAACTTAGCCTTTGCTGGACCTTGAAGCAGACTAATAACCATTTGTTAAGTGTATTTTATAGTTAGCAATAAAATATGCAGCTTAATATAAACTCCTTGCTTTTTAGCCCAAAAGAGAGAGAATGCACTCAAAGATGACAGCTGAGACAAAGCCTGATGGAAATCCTTGGTAGTGCTCACCATGGTGACTCATTATTGCTGATCATCATTGACCAAAGTCTAGCAGATGAATGAAGTTAGTTGAGGAAGGAGGAGACTGTGACAGAAGCAAGTGCAATGCACCAGAGCAGCAAAAGATAGACCTCGCAGAGTTGAGGCTTCCTCGCGAAGCTAAAGATGCAGTGGAAGAGACCCTCCCACAGATACGCCGCGCAGTCAGGAAGACAGCTGAAATAACCTCGCAAAGATCTCACAGGTTAAAACTCTCAAAATTTACCCTCGCGAAGCTCTCGCAGAGATTAAGCCTCAAAGCAACCACGTGAAGAACCCAGTGAGTTCATATGTACACTGAACAGAATGTCACCTCGCGTAGTTCTCGCGTAGCCCTGGATGAGAGAGACACCCAGAATTCTCTTCATGTAGTCTCGCGCACTCTAAAGCCTTACCATTGACTACATGAGCGCAGGAGCATAACTGCACGAGTACTTAGCGAGAGAGAAAGCTTCTAAAGCTCTACTGTGCGAGAAGTCCAGGCACTCCATATCATCTCATGGCGGCCTTTACTTTCTGTGAAGGCTGTGACGAAGATTCACTGTGCGAGCAAACACTTCCCACCAGCCAAAGGCAACTCCGCGAAAGGCAAAGCAACTGCGTGAATGTGCTAAAAGCAGATACCAGCCCTATGAAGCACAGGCTCTCCACTTCCCAATTTTAACTAAAGGACTTTTTAGGAATTTTCCAAGGCTAAGGCACACTTCTCAAGGTACAGATTTTGAGGTGCATATCTCCAGGCATTCAAGGGTTGTAACAGTGCCACGTCTGCTGAAAAAATTAGGGTTAATCTCTTTAGAGCCAAGGCTATTTTGACAGAGTATATAAGCTATACTTAGAATTTATTATTTTCATCTTTTCATCATCCTCTGTCGGCAGAGAACTCTAGCAGGCTAGGGTTAGGGTTTGATCACCTCTTCTTCCTATTTTTCTTCTCTCCTAGCTCGTCACTTACTGGCTAATCCCCCTGTAAGCAACTAGGTTTAGTTTTGTTCTAGTCTTGTAATAGGTTTTTAGTATACATTGAGATTCGGATGAGCAGTTGTGTACAGGCTACAGCCAGGAGACAGTTTATTGTAAGTTTTACTGTTATCAATGAACTGCTATTTTAATGCTTAATCAAGTCTATAGATCTTATGGTTTCTTTAGATGTCTATAGGTCCAGGGACTAGCCCATTCAGTTTCTAGTAGATCTATTGTTTATCATCTGATTTCCCTTAGTTTGATAGACACATGGAAAGCAATGCTGGATCTGTAGTGAAATCTTGGGAGCTCGGAGGCCTGCGAACCATGGTGGTTGTAGCAGTTTTCATGTTCTTTCTTAGGCCTCTGTGGGATGGACAGACCAATGGGATACCCTGTGACCATTAAAGTGGACTGAGTAAAGTCCTAAGGTTGTATCCATTCACATGTTTGAGAAGGATTCTTCTCCTCTACACATGAGCTTCTAGAGCCTTGTGAGAAGGTTTGTACAATAACTGGCTCCCCTCTGCCTTACCTAATCACATCAGATGTTAGATCTGATCTCTTTATAGTAATTGCAGTTTGAGGCTGAGTCATTGCAGGCCTTTTGTAACAATGACCAGCTAAATCTAAAGCCTTATTCAACCAATTGCATGGTCCTTTTTGTGGGCACTAGTGAGCAATTAACCTTAGCAAAGCACTTAGGATCTTATGGGTTGGAATACCTATAGATGTCAGCCAGGTCTGTGTGCAGATCTGGGGAGCTTGTAGCACTGGCATTACATAGTACTGCAATAGTATTCATGGCTAGAGTTGGTCCAATGGCTGTGGAAATGATCGATCCACTCTTCTGGATTAGACTAGTAAATTTCTAGTTTAAATAATGGGATTTGACAGACTCTAACGGATACCCTGTGACCATTGGAGTGGACAGAGTATAGCCCTAAGAGCGCCCCAAATGGCGTGGGTTAAACTGAGAGCTTATACCTTGTTGCGGCTTTTAATAGAATCTCAACAAGGAGCACTGCAGAGACAGATTAAATCTGAGTTACATTACTGTATCATTAACTCTAGCTTAACCTGCTTACTTCTCATAATTGTTATATTTTATTTTGGCACACACCATCACCATCTTCTCTATCCCTTTCTTTAGCTATAGGTTATTCTTGTCTTTTCCTAGTTTTTAATATAGCTTAGTGACACTTAAACACCCCTCTCTTTAGAGTTGCCAGATTTGTAGCTAGATCTAGAGACTACTATACGACCCTCGAGGTTTCAGATCAATACTCTCTGTGACACAAACTCTTACTTATTAAAACTTGCTACAATAGACCATGTATCTTGCAGGACTGTGTGTATTTTTAGACTTGCTGCTTTGTATTTTTTTTCAATCCACTTTTTATTTATTTTTACTAACACATTCTTATCATTGTTTTCAAATAAAGTTAGCAGCAAGCATCTAAAATATCCTAACACACAGTTAGTAAAAAAAATGAAAGTTAGACAAAAAGAAAGAAAATTTTATATATTAATTAAATATTTATATAATATGAAAATAAAATAATTACAAACTAATAATCCTAGGAAAAATCTATTGAGATCATACCTGTGATGTTTATAATGTTCTGTTATATTTTTACTCACTTGGTGATGACTGGTGTGGTACACAGATAGAAGTAGTAGGGTCATCTTTCGAGTCAGATACCTCGACAATAGAATAACCCTCTTAGTCTTCATCTGAACGTAAATCCCCATGTGCTGATAGTTCAGCCACATCTGTGTTTTCCTTTTCATCAATCTTATAGCAAGAAGTTCCATCTTTACACTACTGCTCCTTATTAGTCTTCTCTTTCAAATCCTCAGTCAGCTTCTTGATCACAGTGTATCTCACTTCTCAGTTTTTCTGCTTTATCCTATTCTTTTGCTAAGGTGATCAAGTTGTTCTTCGTTATGGACTCAATGATTCGTTGTTGTTCTGCATTGATTGAGTTTAGGGAGGTTTGAGCTTCTTGCAGTTGTCAAATTTTTTCTTCAACTACCATCAATAGGTGATTCTTCTCACTTAGTTGTTGATGGAGCTATTGCTAGTAATCTTTAAGGGCTTTTTCTCTTGCTATTTGGGCATCAGCAGATGGTACCATTAACCCTCCAAATTGTTCAAGTACAGCTTCCATTTTACCTTCATAGACCTTTTTTCTTTTTCCCAAGCTTGCTGATTTTCACTTAGTCTTCTATTCTCTGCTTGCAGCTGGGTAATCTATGCTTGAAAGGTTGAAGTGGCATCTTAGACTCACTTTTTTATTTTTGTTGCCCATCTCACACCTTCTTATACAGTTTTTCGTTGCAAGCTTTCCATTATTTCTGCTCACTCTTGAGCTGTCAAGGTAGTATTCAAGACTCTCTTCTTTAGTCCTCGATATTCCTCCATCCACTTTCTTACTATACCTTGCAGTTGTATCAAAGGTGGGGCATTTGTAGATATCCATTGTTCTAGTTTTCTCGCCCTTCTTTCTACTTCTGGTAATGGCGATAGATTTGGTTCATGTGTGAGTTGCCACTGCTCCACTGCATTCAAACTCCTGAATTGAAGTGGTGGTGACTAGAGGATCTTTAGGGGGTGCTTCTTTTCCATTTAATAATTTTATAAAGCTCTCTCTGGATAACTCTGAGCTTTCTTCTGCTTCAACAGCTGGAATTGTGAAGGTTTACTCTATATGGGCTAGAATTGTAGGATGAGCAACAGGTTCTTTAGATGTAGGGATATGGCTCAAAGTAGCCATGTCAATTATCTATAGATCAATTGTGGACAGAATCTCTTGGTGTATCTCACCATTTGGGCTCTCAGGGTCTGCTTCTGTAGAAACAGGCAATATGTCTGCCTCTGTTGAAGGGGGCATAGCAGGTCCTACTGGTGAGTCCAAAGAAGTGTCGTAGAGACTAGTTTGGTCTACTCTTTGGATTCCTGACTTGGTTATTCTTTCTTGTACTAGAGAGCTAATCTCTGTTCTCTCCTAAAGTTGAGTAGAAGTACTCACACCTTCTTCCATAACTACTTCTTCTAGGGCTACGGTTTCTGCTGGCTGCTCTATGGTAGTTTCTTCTTGGTCCACATGAATCTGTGGGACTTGTGGTGTAGAGGAGGTACTTTTGGTGCGAGGTATGAGTGGGATTTTCTTTTTATTGTCAGCACCCAAAGTTCTCCTATAGGCTATGATATTCAAGCCTTCCTATGTTCCTGGTAAGGCTTTTTAATTGGGGACTATACCATACCCCACATTCATCAGTAGATTCATGATAAGGCCCCTAAATTGTAGAGTCAACTTCCTCATCTGGTATTTTTCTTGACTCAGTTTCTCCCTCACGGAAGTGATTACTTCAAAAAGAAAAGAGAGCACATTGAACCAATAACGATTTACCATTAAGTACAAGCCTTGGCAAATAGTGCCCTTCTCTGTGTTCCGTGACCCGTGGGGTGAATGGTCTTATGAATTAGCACTTCGAAGAATTGAAGTCATAAACTCCTTGCTTCCAGGTCCTTACGTAAGAAAAAGGACCTGTCCCGTGGAGATTTTCCTAATAATTATGTTGCCATTTGGGTAAAGTCAGGGAGGGTATCCGATGGCATCCTCAAAAGGTTAGCCTCTGAGTTTTCTTTGGACAATTGTGGTATTTCTAAGGGTGCATGCATTACCCTGATGACCATTTCCTTTGTAATGTGGATTGGAAGTCTATCGATACAGGTGGAGAGGATTGGGGATGGTCCCTGGCTACTTTTGATCATATTTTTGTAGAACAGCCTCACCAATCTAAGATAGACTGGTGTGACTCCGACTCTAAGAAATAATTCAGCCCGACATCCTTAAAATATTTAATGGCTTCTCCACTCATCTCTAATGTTTCTAAAGACTCAACATCCACTGCAATTTTGGCTCCTATGATATGGTGTTTCATTGATGTAAGGAGTATATTTGCTGGTGTGGCAGAGGACGCTAGCCTTTTCCCTTTATCTAATTTCAACCCCTTTTTAGGGGCAGACACAGATTCTATTTCGTTTGTGTCCTTAGTCTTTTCTCTAATAACTACCTCAAAAGATTTGGGTTTCTTCTTGGGTGGGTCTGCTGCTTTTGATTTGGCCTTAAGGGCAGCAGACCTTGTGATACGGTGAATGATTGGGGTGTTATCAGAACTATTACCTTCTTTTTCCTCTTCTTCTTCCCTTTATTGTTTTCCATCTCGTTCGTCATGTTTCCACTCTCTTTTCTACAAAATTTTTAGGACAACACCATTAATTAAGCTTAAATTCCATGTATTGAATAAAATTTCTAGCAGAAACCCTTTCGCTTTATAACTAAAATCGTCACCTTACCTCCTTGAAGATTAAAACCTTAATTTGTGAATGCAGAAGGAAATGTATGCAGGATTACCAAAACAAAAATAGGGGTAGTAAGGGATATATAGGAAATAAAATTGTTGGGTTGGAGAGGATAACGGTTAAGATTATGGATGATTCCAAAAAGAGAGGGAAGGTGGGAGGGAGAAAACTGAAAGATTTTTGAAAATGGGACTGACATATCCTTTTGACAAATATGTAGGTGCTGCTTTCAGTGACGACTTGCTGAGCTGGTCATCACGTAGGTTTCAACCTAGAATCATCGGTTGATTCTAGCTTTCAGTAGGTCAGAGTCGCAATCACTGCGCTTTCACTTAGAGATATGATTATGAACAATCGTAAATCCATACGATTATTCATTATAATGTACAGTAAGTATGATATTATGATTTTTCGCTTTCCAACGATTTAAGTCATATTATAGTACCTAAAAAAAGGAAAGGAAATAGTTTACATAATTTACAATTGGTGCTATGGATGAGTCGGTAGCTCGACAATCCAAGAGGGTTTTTTTTATATGTAATTTTGGGGAGGCAATTTCTCCCCCAAGAACACTTGTCCTCTAGGATTATTTAATGGTTACGTAGGAAATTGACCACTCTCTCTTTTGGCTACTTGAGAAGTTAGTTAGCCAATCTGGCTTTCCAGTTTCGAAATAGACTACATGTGTGAATTAAGTACTTGGGAGAATTGAGAAAGCTGATGTAGGTCTTTTGAGTGTTGATGCGACTGTTGCTGTAAATCTCGAAGGATTTGAATAACTGTGGCATCAGGTGCGTTGCTCTGTAGTATAAATTGGGTCTGTGCAGTGGGCCTTTGAGGTCTTTGGTGGAAAGCTTCGGTCTGACGAAATCAAGGTTGCATAACTGATGGTGCTAGTTGTGCTCCGCCTGTGGAACCATAATTAAATCTAGGGTGGTTCCTCCATGCTGGATTGTATGTGTTTCCATAGTCTCCCCTTTGAAAAGCTATTATTTGTTCACTTTCCACCACCTCTTGGTGAGTTGGCGCAGCTGGATTTTTAGTATATGTCTGAGTCTGGCAATTAGAGTGGCTTGCCAAGGATCTATTTGAGGTGCTCATTTTGGCGGCCATTAATATTGTGATTTGTTGTTTAAGGGCCAAAACTTTTACACTCATGTCCTCCTTCTTTACTTTATCACTGTTGATATCGTAAAGTCCACTCCTCGCGAGCGGGGTGTGGCGAGTGACTTCTGGGGTCAGATCTAAGCAAAGTCTGCTTATATTTTGAAATATTGGCCAGTTTCTCGATTAAATTACAGGACTGCTGGCCATTCTGAGCCATAAAGTCTGCTCCACTTATGGCATCGAATGTAGACTGGTTAGTCTCAGTCAATCCTTGGTAGAAGCTTTATGCTATCAACCAATTTGGCACCTGATGATGAGGACACTTTCGTAACAAGTCCTTCATCCATGCCCAACTCTCATGAAATAGTTCTCCTGGCTTTTGCCTGAAGTCTTGATTCGCTTGGCGAATTTGGTTAGTTTTACCAATTGGGAAGTACTCGCTCAGAAACTGGGACTGCAATTCTTCCCATGTGGTAATACTTCTGGCAGGTAATAAAATTAACCATGCCTTCACCCTATACTTGAGAGAGAATGGGAACAAACGTATTTTTACGGCCTCTTTATTGGTTGGTGATAGTTGTAACATTGTGCAAAGCTCTATGAAGTCTCTGAGATGCTAGTAGGGATCTTCTCGATCAAGCCCATGAAAGGTTGGTACAGATTGAAGTTTGTGGAGCTTGATTTCATAATTTTAACCTGCAGGCGCCTCTGGTATAACTATACAAGAGGGCTCGGTCAAAGCTACTGGGCTAAAATGTGTCTGGATTGACAAATCGTCAGCCATGGTGAAGGATTCTCTTGCGGAAATTCGGTTTGCTACCAAATTACGTCGGGGATTCCTCTCAACTTTTGGATCACACTCGAAGAAATCTAGACGTCGGGTGTGATGCATACAAAAAGAAAAACTCTATTTTTGATATTTTTAACTTTATTTAATTTTTATTTCAGAAAGCAGGGATAGAAAATAAATCTAAGCTTCGAGCTTCTCTGATCAGGGGAAGTTGAAACTCCGATTCGTTACTCTGAATAAACCTGCAAAAGATTTAAGAAGAGATCAAAGAAAATTGAAAATATAAAGAAATATAAAAAGAGAAAGATAATATAAGTTTTCTTAAATTAATATAAATAACTTATCCCCGGCAGCAGTGCCAAAAATTTGATTGCGTCTACTTATATATATATATATATCTAATTAAGTCTTAACCTATTGGAAGTGCACAATGGAAATCATAGTACTAGCAAAGGATCGTTCCCATGGAGATATGTTAAATTATATTAACTTAATTTTTATGAAAACTTATACTTTTCTTTTAAGTTCCTAATCTACTGGAGAAATATGAATAAAAAATTATTTTAAACTAATTTTGTAAAAAATAAATCCTAATCTTCCTTCAGATTATGGTCGTCAATCAAAATCTTCAGCTATCAGATATTTTTAAAATTAAATAGTATCGTTACACTATATATCGAGTCTCCTAGCATTGGTCGTCAATCAATAGTAAAATCCTATCAATACAGATTTAATCTAATCAACAATCTCCTAAAACTTGGGCGTCAATCAAATTCTAGAAAACTGAAGATGGAAAAGTAAAAACCGTTACACTAATCTGCAAACCTCAATCTGAGTCGTCAATTCAAATAAAAATCTGAAGATGTTTACAAAGCAGGAAATAAAAAAATAAAAATCTAAACTAGAAAGCAAAAGTAAACATATCCTTCACCCCTCAACCGCAGTCGTCAATTGCTTCTGAGAAACTACAGATATCTACACTAATCTCCAGTACCCAATAGCATTCATCAATTGCTCTTGAGAAACCTTGGATATCTAATCTACAAAGCAATAAAAATCTACTCTAATTTTGATCGAAAGAAAACTCAATCTCAGTCGTCAATTGATACTGAGAATTTCTTCGATGATTATTCTTATACCGGGCTCTCTTATTTATAGATCATAAGGAGTTGGTTTATAAAACTTTTAATTCTAATAAAAGAAATAAAACTATCCTAATATAACTCTAATTCTAATTTTATAGTTCCTTGCTTCCTTTAGTCGATGTACTTCTGGATTGTTGTGCAGTAGAGATCTTTTGGAGTCTATCTTCATCAATTTTCTCGGATCCGTGATCAGCCAAACTTCTAATTCAAGAGTTCTTCTAATTCTATTCATGGTGGTATAATTTTCACGTGATCAGCAGCAATGATAGGCAATAAGAAAGCTTTATAATCGTAATCGTAAATCATGATTATCTCTTTTCTTTTCTTTTTCTAGAAAATCGTAAATTACGATTTTCTATTTTCCATAGTTTTCTCTCTGGACGATTCTCTAGATTACGATTCATCGTTTTTCATTCTGTATCGCTTCAGCTTCTTCAACGTCTTCTCGGTAATCGTAAATTACGACTTCTTATTTCTATCTTTTGTAGCAGCGCTCAATTGTCTTTTCACGATTTTCTAGTCTTCAGTATATAGCAAATCGTCCTTTTATGATTAATTATCTTTTATTACTCTCATTGAGTTCATTTTGATAAAGATTAATATTTCGGCTCTCTTTTACTAATTTTCCTTAATATCTGCACATCGGTAACTTATTAGTAGTAAACTAAGTCCTAGCATCACTAAGTTAAGGGTAATAAAATGGTATATTATGTGACTGATCAAACATGCATGAACAAGGGCAAACGCGACATACCATATCCACTCGCTCCTGAAGAATGAGCTCGATGGGCTCGACAGTCGTCAGATTTGCTTGCAGCGTAGGGGGAGGCGGTATCTCAGTAGTGGGTTGTTATAAGGCTAATCAATATACATCAGAAATATAAAGCAAATGGACATTTAAAAAATTGCATGCTAACTAATTATACCTGGAGGGGAGGATTGGAAATGTGGTAGGGATCCCGAGGGGCAGCCTCGGGAGTAGAGTCAGGAACAGCCTGCAAATAAATAAGACAAACAAGATACAATTTAAAAACTTGTCAGATAGAACAAACGCATGATAACACAACAAACACACAAAGAAAATACCCATCATACCTGACTCTCCGGTCGGTGCGAAGAGGCCACAGCCTCGGATGTCTGTCGATCCTCAGCAATCTTTCGTTGAAAACAATTTGAAGACACTACTAGAAAAAGCATACAAACGATAACACAAAGGCAAAAGAAAGAAACTCAAACAAAAAAACTTACCCAATGCTCTAGCTCAACACGACAGAGTTGGGTCATCTCCGAGTCCTCCCTACTAGAGGAAGCCACGGAGGAAGGATCGAAGGCCGGAGCAGCAGCGGCGAGCTCCGCTCTCTACAAATACAATCAAACGACTCATCAGAAATGCAGAACATTAATGTTAAACTTATGACAAAAGACTAAGATCAAACACTCACCAGCCTATCCATGACCTAACTGCTCGCGCTCCGAAAAGGCAACACGCTGCAATAATCGGCGGACTTCACTCGCCGAGGCATCCTAGTAAACAAAGACGTGAGAAGAAATTGCATCAATAGATAACATAAACAGAACTAATAAAATGAAATGACAAAAAAACCATCAAAAAGACTCACCAAATCTCGGCGAGCAGCTACAAGATGGGCCACCGCCAGCTACTCGGCCTCCCTAGCATCTACTATGGAGCCGGCTAGTGAAGCTAGCAAAGCCTCATCAGGGTGGGCAGCACTACCCATCACCCCCAAAGCCCTCTAGAGGGCATCCAACACTACACGGACGCTCTGTCTTAGCTGGCCTCTCTCCATCTCGGCCAGTCACTCTCTGAGAGCAGAGGCAAACTTGGGTCCACCAATGCCAAATAGATGGCTCCCCTGAAAGGGGGCCCGCCTAAAGAGACGACCGCCACCAAGATGGCGATACAAAACTTGATACTCCTCCTAGGCATCCACGTCATTGCGTGCACCCTTGATCAGGGTCCCTCTGGCCTCGAAATCTCGAATTTGGGCTCCTAATGTATCACTGAATCTCGGCCAGAGGGACCAATCATCTTCTTCTCGACATGCACGAGAAGCTCTAGAAGGACTCCCAGACGAAGCCCCAACTGACAGACAACTTGGGACACATGGATCTGGATCACTTTCTTAAAACAAAGGTCCCATATGTCCCTCTGAAAATACTATTGACCAGGCTGAATGACAGTCTGATTCACATCATCATCGGTCGCGTAAGGTCTCTAGATTACCTGTAAAGTAAACCTGTCAGTAAATCAAAAACATGACTAAAACCCAAAAACTCAAACAAAACAAAAAAAGGGAAACATCACCTGTCCGGCATGCATATCCTTAAATAGCCCCTGGGCAACATGGAGGTCCTTGGCCCTCTTGTGGTTCCTAATGGCCACCCTCCATGATCTCATGCAAGGGAACACATGCACGGTCCCCGCGGGGAATCATGGACGCAGAAATGTGAAATAGTCATACACCCATATCTACGAAAAAAGAAATAAGACAAAATAGACACTCTATTAATTGAAAGAAAAATGATAATGATAAATAAAACAAAATAATTTAACCCGACACAACTCACCTGTTAGAAGGGGATGAAGTCGCCTATAGTGCGGGCCCTCTCCCACGTCTGAAAACATGCTCATAAAGGTGAGGAAGCGCCACCGCGCCCCATGCATAGGCGCCAACACGGTCCAGATCCCCGAGCAGCATGACGAACAACTCTCTCACCACTCCCCGGGTCAAAGAAGAAAATAGTACACCTCCAAAGAAGTGCATAACGAACGCTCGGAGATCCCTATCGACCACCGCACCAGGGACTGCTTCCAACCGACGAGGATCCACCACTCGGCAGTGCAATGCATAGGCCGCCAGTGTCTCCCCATGACCTTCGGTAGGACGAACCCCCCGCCGAACTCGTCTAAGAACTAGGTGGTCCAAATCATCCCCGTCCCAGACTTGGCTATAAAAGTGTATTGGCCGAAGAATGCAATGCACACATCCTGGTAATCGGGCAACAACCGCCCTGTAACTGGCACCCCCTCAAAACAGAACCCGATAATCTGCACCCAATCCTCGAGGGTGGGGAGCATCATCCCGGTCGGGAACAACAGATCATGTTGTTCATCCCTCGATCGCTGGATGAGCGCCCCCACCAATCCTCGATCAAGCCTAAATGGCTCAAGATCCACGATGGGCCTAAAGCCCCACCTGGGAAGCCTCTCTCGCTAGAATGCAGGCAAGGCTAGGTACCACCTCCTCGACTCTGCCCATGCTAAACAGATTGATAGGGTAGGAGGCTCCTAAAACACACAACCCGAAGACATAACAAACCATAAGATAAGTCTAAAACTAAAACAAATATAAAAAATATATATATAAAAAGGATGACTTTCAAAATCAAAATCTTAGAAAATAAATAAATAATAAAATAACGTCACGAAATAATAACGATAATAACAAACAAAAAACTAATAGTAATATATAAATAACGACGGTAACATAATAATAATAATAATAAATAATAATAAAAATAATAATAATATCAATAATAATAATAATAACAATAATAATAATAATATAGTAATAATAATAACAACAATAATAATAACCAACAAATAGCAAAAATCTACACCAAACACATGGAAATGCACAAGCATAACAAGTGACAATGGCTGAAGATAACATGCAATAATCAGGGAAAGCAATAACCCACTGTAACGAGTTGGATTTATTTTTTCATGTCATTGAGATGCCTAAATTACTTATATGTGCTTAATAATGTGTACACCGCATGCCTTGACTTTTTCAAAATGTCTTAACTAAAGAATACATGTTTTGGTATTCAAGGCTCTTATATTTATTTCTGTCATTATTTGACACAAGTTATGTAATAGCCTACTAGTTAAAGGCTTGAGTTATAGACAAGAGACCAGCGGTTCAAACCTTGGTAGGTAGGTTTTAAACCTTTATTTTGAACCTTGAAGTAAACGTCTATACATCCTTCTTTGGTGTCTTAATCTAACACCGGATGATTCGCAATAAGTTATGAAAAGGTGTGTTACGGAGAACCCTAAATCATAATCTCTTCGAGAGTTCTTCTAAAGAATAGAGCTGTAAGAAAACCCAGCCGTATCTTTTCTCTTTTCTTCTTCTTAAGAAAACTAGCTGCCACAACCTTCTTCTTCAACCCTCTCTAAAATCTTTTGGGTGTTCTTCCACAAGACTCACCTTGATCTTTGCCACCATTAAGATCAAGGAGGAAGAAGAAAGGAACCTTGAACGAATGATACCATGGAACATCGATCCCAATCATCATAGAATCATCGTTCATGCTTCAAGAGGTGAATAAGCGTTTTTTCTTAATTTTCATATCTTATTTTCGAACCCTAAAATCATTTATTTTTATTTTTGGATTTTGTTTGTGAACATTAGATGCGTTCAGAAATTTTGAGAACATTAGATGCGTTCAGAAGTTTGTGAACATTAGATCAATCAAATGATTCCCTATTTTGATCAATCGATTTTGGGCCGAGCAAAAGAAAAAAAGGTTACTTTATCAGTTGATCGATCGATTCTCAAATCCAATTGATCGATTTTGTAGTGAAATTTGTTTCAGATCTACAGTCTCTATTATATAACCTTAATTATATAACTGATCGATCGAAATACCTTATCAATCGATCAATTTGGAAATGACAAATTTCAGGCCTCTATTGTATATAACTCGATTGATCGATACACCGTATCGATCGATCAATTGTATAAGAAAATTTGAAATCAATCATTCGGCACTAAGACCGAGGTAAATTATACACATACATATTTACCATTGATTTTGATCAATCGATTAAATTGTCCGATCGATTATGACAGAGATCATTTATCGATGTATATAATTGTTGTTATTACCGATCGACCGACCCCTAGTTCGATTGATCGATTTCGAGAATTATCGATCAAGTTTGAATTGACTGAATGATTTCTGACTTATTAAATTCAATCAATTGACTCCCTTGTTCGATCAATCGATTTTGGAGAGGATCGATTAACCTAGCTATATACATTAATTCTGATCGATCAATTCCCTTATTCGATCAATCGATTCTAGGCAGAATCAATTAATCCAGTTACACTACCTTAAATTTTGATAAATTGACGATTGATATGTCACTTATTTATGTAATATAGAAGAGGGAATCGAGCGCGGTCAATAGGAATCGTCTCGCCTTTTCAATACGACACTGGGAAACAAGGTAGGGGAATTTCAACAATCACCTGTGTTTTATAATTCTGATTCATAAATATTTAGTGGCTTAAAATAAATCAGATATTGTTTATTATGCGTTAAAACACATGGTCACTTTACTCTTATGATTTGTTGAACATTTGAATACGAAATTCGAAACCATTAGAATCTCATTGAATCTCTTAAGAATCTCATTCAATCTTGGAAACTGATTTTAAACTTTGAATTCATTGAAAGAAGATACATGATCTCATCGAACCTCAAAATCTGACTTGAATTTTGAATTAATTTTGAAATATGAATATGATATTATATTTAGAACATTACATGTGATTTGAGGTTGAATTTGAACAGATCCTGTGCAATGGCACACTTTGAACATTGAACCATGCTTCGGCACACATTGAACCTTGCTTCGGCAAACTTTGAAACATGTTTCAGCACACTTTGAAACATTCTTTGGCACACTTGAACCATAATGACAGCCTTTAAACCGCATGAGCTTCCTCACAACGCATAAGCTACGGAACTTTGAAAATTATTCTTGAACGACGATGGCTAAGATCCCCATCAATTTTTTGGCATTGGCTCTACCGCTATATTTGCAATAGAGATTACTTAAGTTATATTTTTAAGTCATGAATGAATATAAGAATTAACACATGAATGAAATGCAAAGAAAAGTATCCTGATTGGATGCTTATATGAAATTTATCTTTTAGACTCTCTGAATATGACTCTAAGGAAAAATATCATAATTGAGCACTTACATGAAATTCACTTTAGATTTTATGAATATGGCATCAAAACTCCACCATAGACTTTATGATCGAAATAAAAATTTGCACTTGAAGTAGTATCTTAGAACATGAATTTGTGATGACTCCTTATATTTATGATGTCTTAGACATTAATATTGAAATGATCACTAGAACTATGAGTTTGAAGGTTAAGATGCAATTTGTATTGGGATTGCCCTACTAAGCATGTGGACTTTTAGCTCACCCTGACACTGTCACAGGTACCGACATTGATAAAGATCTTGAGTTTGAAGAGGATCCTGATTTTGTGCCAGAAGATGAGGAAGATCTTCCACCCGAAGAATTCTATCCTTAGTAAAACTATTGTAATTTGGACTTGGTAAGATTCAAAGAAATTTCCTTCGAACACTTATTGTTTTCACACATATGGCCGTCACCGGTGGTATTATTTTGGGATTAGTATTTTCAATTGTAGACACCCAAACTTGGCCCAAGGCTTGATTGACTCATACTTCAAGAGCGACACACTTTCGAGCTTTCGAAATCACTTCCCAAACCCTTAGAACTTAACCCAAATCCTTTGAGCCCATCCTAGACCCTTAGAGATCATCCCAAACACATAGAAACCCTCCAAAACACTAAAAAAGTAAAATCCGACCCATAGAACCCGATTTGAACAACCAAAAATAGCGGATAGAAATAATAATGCTAAAGTTTATATAGATATCTTCAAGAGTTGATGCCTCTACCATTGAAAAGTAGAGGTTCCCAACTTTCCAACGAGCTAAGAATCGCCTAATTCCAAGTTATACATCAAAAGTTATGGCAAAACGAAGAATGATGTTTACTCAAATCGTAATTAGGATGCATCGTAATCAGGATTCAAATCGTAATATTGTTCACTCAAATCGTAATGCTATTCACTCAAATCGTAATCAGGATTCAAATCGTATTATTATTCACTCAAATCATAATTAGGATGCATCGTAATCAGGATTCAAATCGTATTGTTGTTCACTCAAATCGTAATCAGGATGCATCATAATCAGGATTCAAATCGTAATGCAGCTCACTCAAATTTGTGATGTTGTGCACACACGCCTTAAAAAACTGCACATCCGATATGACTTATTTCTGATTTTGGGGTTTTACTTATGGACTTTCCCGGACTTTAGGGAGTGTTTCTTTAGGACCCTTATACCCCCATAAACCTTTAAAACCACCTTTGTGCCATTTAAGTGGCTACCCCCATCATCCACCATTAAAACCCATTTTTTACCTTTTCAAAGCCCTAGAAATCGTCAAAACCTTAGATCAAATATTACATAATTCTTAACCTCCATTAGAGCTTAAGAACCTCCCTTAATCTCCCCCAACTCTATAAATAGTGGCCCCTACCCTTCAAAAAAGGACTGAGAAAATTTTCTAAAAAAAAGAAAGATCTAGAAAATTTTCCAAAACAGAGAAAACTCTAGAAAAGTCTCCCCCGTCTCAAACCTTAAACCTTCTAGGTCTAGAAACTCAAGTTCATCCCATACCTCTATACTTCCCAAGCCTTAGCTAGGTAGGAAATCTTAGCTCATCCTTCTTCCAAGTCTTAGAAGTGAAGACCTTGTCTCTAACCCATGGTGTTATCGGGAGTTCATCAGAGTTAGTATCCACGTGAAGATCCGGTGACAGTGCTACAAGGGCCCGAGAGCTCTCGCTCTCCCCTCTATTCCTCTATTTTCTTTTGCTTTTCCTCTATCCTATAATTTGAGCCGTTATGCCGCCGAAATTCCGAGGATTGTAGGGGCTCAAATAAGATGGAGTGTCTTTGGTCAAGGGGAAGTGTCGCTCGATTTTTATATTTTTTTATACACTTGGCCATAGTAGAGACAGCTTACGAGTAGGTCAATCAGGTGCCTGACACCTTCCTGATTGATACTCAATGTCCTTACCCAAGAAGCTTTGGCATTGACCAGTGATTCAGAGTCATATTGTGCACTTCGGTGTTTAAGGTATTATTTTGGATATCCCGGGACACAAAAACCTCCGAGTGGCTGCTCCATTTCTTTTAGTGAGCGCATTGTCATGACAGACTCACAAAGTCCATGCTTGCACAAATGGCGACTCCATGGGGGATAGTTTGTAGAACTTCTCCTTGAAATTTTGGCCCCATTCTATGTGTTTTATTACTTTTTTACCCATATTTTTGTCTCTTTTGGCCTAGTCATTTAACTGGCACTCTCTTATGTATGCTTGTTACTCACCCATACAATTCCTTTCTTTCTTTTCTATTTTTTGCTACTTACCCATATGACTCCGTATATTTTTGCTTACCTCTACGATTCCGTCTTTATCCTCCTAAGCCATTTGGCGGGCCTACTTGATAATTTAGTTTAAGTTCCTTCTTTACCCGCCTTAGCCGTTTGGCGGGCCTACTTGATAATTTAATTTAAATTTTCATCATTTACATTTCTTTTCATTTGCCCGCCGAGTCCCTTGACTGACCCTATCTTTTTCTTATTACTTGTCATATTTCACCAGTGAGCGCCAGCTTGTAGTGGAGGCACGAGACTCTCCTAGCCAAATTTTGTGGACGGTGGCAAAGGCCCAATTTTGGACTTAAGCTAACTCACCTTAAAAATTGAATGCTAAAATAAACCAAGACAGGACTTAAGAAATTATTTCTCATGGGTAGCTTTTACGAAAGGTGGGAAAAAATAGGTTACGATGCACTCGACCGGGTTCCAAGTAAAGCAGCAGCCCTAGTTGTGATGATCTCGAAAAGAACCACCCCATCCAGTATCTGAGAAGGCACTCGCACCGGAGGTATATCAGGTGGGTGACCGAACTTGTTACTACACTTAAAACTTTGGGGAGCACTTTAGTTGCATCGAAACGGCCTTGTATCCCTTTAGGTACGGAGAGGAGAAACCCAATAAACAGAAAAAAAAAAAAAAAAAAAAAAGTCCTAGAGGCATTGCTTCTCAAAAACCAAATTAGAAGCCAACTCGGATTTGTTTTCTGGAAAATATATGTATAATAAGAATAAGCCTTCCGCGCATACTATGCACGCATAGCTAAAAAATTCATAAATTTTCTCATGCGTGCATACTATGCACACATAACTTACATACTGTTTCCAAAATTTTGGGGTCTTTTCTCACAGTTCCCCGAACCCCCTCGTAAGCTAGTTTTAGATTCTCGATAATTCCTACGTATTAAACACCCAAATGCTCTCGCCAGTCAAAAGAGGTCACCCTCTTATTAACTCTTCTGAGGGATCGGGGTGTCCGGTGGAAATTCGTGCCTTTAAAGATCAAGAGATTTTCTCTTTGATTCTTAAAAAGGCCATCCGGGTCCTGCCATAGGAAGCCTTGGGAGTTTTACAAACCTTCCAAGAAGGGAGTTGTGTGGCCCCGACAAGCACCGTAAGGGAAGGAGGAAAGAGAATTAAGGAAGAAGGAAAGAGAGGGAAATTCTAGATAAAAATTTATTCAAAAAAAATTTCCGAGTAAAAAAAAACATCATCAAAAATCTAAATATATATATATATATAACACATCCAAAAGCCCAAAAAGAGAGTGCCGCAACCACGACATTGTCACACCCACCATCATCTCGTAGGGGAAGGAAGAAGAATTCTTTCAGGCCATATCCGAGAAATCCATACCCAACCCACCACCAAACCATGTCTTGGGCAATAGATCCAACCGTTTTTTATCTGAATTCATCCCCACCGCATTCCCCATCACATTCCAACATAGAGGAAATTCTCATCCCCGATCCCTCCACCCAATCCTGATTTAATGTCACTGGTCCATTTGGAGCACCCATTTTTTCCTCCACATCCACTCAAAATACACCCTATTTTCCCACATCAACCCAACATACACCCAACTTTCCATCTGGCTATCCTTCCACACCTCAAGCCATACCCAATTTTTCCACCACATCCACCCAAGCATTACCTTCATCCCATACATCACCCCCATTAAATGAGCCATCCACATCCACTCCCATATCCAATCCTATGGCCATGATGGAGGACATGGTAAGAGTATACAGTGCATGGAGGGCTTCCCAAAGCCTTCCCAATCCATCCCAAGCACCATCAAATCCACAACAAAACCTCTAAAATCTCTATACCCCATTCACCCATAGTACCAATCACAACCAACCCCCATAATCCACACCACCCAAGGCTCCCATCATCAACCATGGAGTCATCCAAGCGGCCCACAAAATCCACATGCCCAAACCCAAGCCCATTCTTGCCCGAACCCAAGGGCCACATTTTTAAGCCCCCCACACTTCTCCCAATTTCCCACATACACTCACACCTAACAAACATACCCCATTTCCTTCCAAATAGCAAACCACCCATCTCGCCTAATCCACCCATTCAACCGAAATCCTATTCACCCACACACTTCAACCCAACACAGCTTGGGAACCCATCTCAAACCATCAACCATCCCTAATTTACACATCCCCTCACCCCTTAACCTAGTCATCAAAATCCCCATCCAGTACAACAGTCTCACTAAGCACCCGATCAACCCCTCTAAAATCTAGCATTCACACATCCTCCCCGCAAACCCATCACCAAAGCTTCCCCACTCACAATGGCCCCATCAGACACCCACTCAACCCCTCCAAAATCCAATAGATCTTACCCCACCACCACCTATTATTGATGTGAGTCATCAATATGAAGAAGATGAGACCCGAAGTAGTGAGGCATGTATAGGGGCATTCGCCGGCTTCAATCCCCCACCACCCACACTCACCAACCAACAAGCAACCCAGCATGAATGGGGATAGCCCATCAAGGGAATAGCCCCATTATTACCATCCAAAGAGTCTGAGCTACTAAGAGAGTAGATGAATAAAATTCAAAAGTAGCTTATGAAGATTGGGGGAGACGAGATCCACACTACCAATTTCTCTTATTTATATTTATTTGCCGAGGTGCCTTTACCACCTAAATTTAAAGTGCCTTCGCTTGATAAATATAATGACATCGGCAACTCGATCGTCCACTTGAAGTCATATTGTCAAGACATGTGTCAGAACGACAGGGATGAGCGCCTCCTCATCAAGGTATTTCAAAAAAGTCTCACCGGTTCGGCCTTGAGATGGTTCACATCTATTGAACCATAAATGATAAAAATATGGAGACACCTTACCCACCTATTCTAAGAACAATATGTCTACAATATCGACATTGAACAACGCAAGTCTAATTTGGCCCGCTTAAAGCAAAAATTTGATGAAACGTTTGATGAGTATCTTTGAAGGTGGAGAGCCCTCGTAGCTCAGGTAAGGAATCGCATACTGGATGAGGAACAAATTGAGATGATTTCAAAAATAGCACTACCAATTATATCTAATTTTTTGGTATACCAACAGTAGACCAGTTTTGCAGACCTAGTAAGAAATGTCAACCGCTGCGAGGACACGATAAGAGAAGGACGTTTGTGGCTAGTGGGGCCCGCAAATTTGTAGAGCAGAGGAATGAAAAAAGAATAAGGGCAGAAGTCCAAGCAATAATGATCTTAAAGCCCATCACAACCATGGCACCATTCCAATACGTGGCAGCACAGTAAGCCCTAGCGCAGGCAAGCCCAACACAGAGACCCGACAATGGTTAATGGACACAGATGGCCCCCGAACAGAAAAGGGCCCGATATAACTAAGTATTCACCCCCTTGGGACAATCCCTAAATGTCATCTTGCCTTTGTTTATAGAGAAAGGTTTGGTTACTCCGCTTCAACCATGACCTCCATCGAATCCACTGACGAGGAATTATGATCCAAGCACGCACTGCAATTTCCATCAAGAGCCGAGACATCCAACCAGTCGATGCTTTCTTTTAAAGCATGGTAAACAAGATCTAATTGAGGCGGGAAAGATCAACCCTCCAGCTCCTCCCCAAGCTAACTAGCACACCAATATTCTCCAAGCACTATTATCGGCACACTTGCAAGGAGGAATGGGCTCGAGGGCCACCATTAACATGATGGAGGAGGATATGGGCGAATTTGACCCCTCAGAATACATCACCGTAGGAGAAAGTCTTATGACACCAAGACAGTGGAGTTAGGAGAATAAGATCATAGGGGTAGTCAAGCCATTTAATTTATCTGACTACTTCCCCAATCCTACACCACAAGTAGCCCCTCTGGATTTGATGGTGTATTTCCCAGCAATATCACCCGTCAACCATGTGCAACCAAGTTTCACCTCATATACCAGCCATTTCTAACACTAATAGAAGAACACTATATCTCACTCAATCCATCTCCAGCACCAATCCACCACAGTTGGCCCAGTTTTGCCACACCCCCACCATTCTATCCACCTTCAACACCCATGTAGACACCCAAAAGTGACCTAAGGCTCGATTGAGCCATATTTCAAGAGCAACTTACTTTTGAGCTATCGAAAGCACTTTCAAAACCCTTAGAAAACTTCACAAACCTTTAGAACCCTTCCCATACACTTAGGAATCAACCCTAACCCTTAGAACCCTACCCCTACCCATTTCAAACCAACCAAAATAGTGGTTGAAAAGGAGTGTCAAATTTTAAATAGACATATTTAGGAGCTAAGGTCTATAACATTAGAAAGTAGAGGTTCTCATCTTTCCACTGAGCTAAGATTTGCCTAATTCCGAGTTGTACGTCAAAAGTTATGGCGATTTGAAAATTACATAGAAATGCAGGAAATTATACATGCGTACATACTATCTACGCATAGGCAATTTTTTACAGAAATTGGCGATGCATGCATAGTATGTACGCATAGCCAATTTAGCTTTTTTCTCTAGAATTGAGCTCTAGAATAGGCTCCAGACTTCTCAATTTTTTCAGGAAACAATGTTCCTAAGCTATGCGTACATACTATGTACACATAGCTTAAAATCATAATTTTTGTGAAAAATGGCAAATTTCAAAGTTGTGGTCTGACTTTGAACCATCCCATTTATCGAGGCATATTTATTTAGGACCCTTATACCCCTCCCAACATTTAGTTTTACCCTTTTACCATTCAACCCATCACCCTATCATCCACCATTAAAGCCTAAATCCCTCTTCTCCAAGCCCTATAAATCCTAGAAAACCTTAGATCTAGGATTACCTAAATTCTAAACCAATTAGATCTTAAACACTCCCCTAATCCCCTCTGCTTCTATAAATGGAGTCCCCCCTCCCCCCTTTGTTAATTACTTTTGAAAATCCAAGAAGAAGAAACTATACAAAAATATCTCTCCACCTTCCATCTTCCTCTTTGCCTAAACCTGAAACCCTTAAGCTCTCACCTCTCCCATGCCCTCATACTCCAAAATCCATCACCCCCAAGCCTTGAAACTCTAGCATAGGTCTCTCATACCTTCATTTCCGATCACCCTGAAAATCCCCCAAGCTTTAGCAAGGTTAGAATTTTCATCCAACCCATTTGTGCTATCGAAACCTCACCGGAGTTAGCATCAACGCAACAATCCAACAACTGTGCTATAAGGGCCCGAGAGCTCCATCTCTCCCCTCTATTCCACTACCTTATTTTGCTTTTCCTCTATCCTAGAATTTGAACAGTTATGCCACCAAAATTTTGGTGATTGCGAGGGGCTCAAATAGGATCGAACTGCCTTCGGACAAGAGAAAGTTTCGCTCATTTTTATACTTTTATTTACACTTGGCCATAGTAGAGACCGCTTTCAAGTGGGTCATTCGGACCTTCCCGATTGATAACCCTCATAAGTTGGTTTTAGAGTCTCAATAATTCCTACATCCTAAGCACCCAAAATTCCCTTGTCGGTCAAGAGAAGTCACCCTATTATTGACTCTTCTAAGGGATCGCTGTGCCGCATCGAAATTCATGCCTTTAAAAGATTAAGAGATCTTCTCTTTGACTCTTAAAAAGGGCATCCGAGCCCCGCGTAGGAATTCTTAGGAGTCTTAAAACCATTCGAGAAGGGAGTTCCGAAGGCCCCAAAAGACACCAAAAAAGAAAAAAATAATAAGAACAAAGGGAGAAAGAAAGAGAATCAACAAAGTGCTTGCGGTGTCGTAAACACGGCATCACGAAACCCACCATCATCATGTAGGGGAAGAAGGAAAAAGACTTTTGAGTCATACCCAAGAAACCCATACCCTACCCACCAGCAAACCATGTCTTGGGCAGTTGATCCAACCGTGTTTGACCCGGATTCATCACCACCACATTCCCCACCACATTCCTACACCGAAGAGATTCCCATCTCCAACCCCCCAACCCCATCCCCGTTTAATGCCATCGGACCATTCGGTGCACCCATTTTTTCATCCACATTCACTCAAAATTCACCCATCTTTCCATCCACATCCACCTAAAATTCACCCATCTTTCCATCCACTTCCACCCAAACTAAATCATTTTTTCTCCCACATTCACCCAAGTCATGCCCAATTTTTCCCCCACATCCAATCAAAGCATCCCCAATTTTCCCCTCACATCTACCCAAGTCATGCCTAATTTTTTCCTCACATCTACCCTAGTCATGCCCAATTTTCCCCTTACCTCAACCTAACATACACATGTCCCCCTCACATATATCCAAGTCATGCCCAATTTTCCCCCTACATCAACCCAACTCATATCCAATTTTCCATCCACCTCAAACCAAGCACCACCATGACCCCATGCATTTCCCCCATCTAGGGAACACTCTGCATTCCCTCCCATGACTGATCCCATGGTCATGATGGAGGAGATAATGAGAGCATATACAGTATGGAAGGCTTCTCCAAGTCTTCCTAATTCATCCCAAGCACCATCAAAACCACAACAAACCCTCCAGAATCTCCACACCCCATTTTCTCAAAATACCAATCCTACCCAACCCCCCATAGTCCACACCACCCAACTGATCAATCACAGAATATACCACTTTATCACCCTTAACTTAGTGATGTTAGACCTTAGTTTGCTACTAATGAGATGTTAATGTGTAGATATTTAGAATAGCAAGTATAATAGAGTCGAAGTATTAATCTTTGCCAAAATAAACTCAAAAAGAAGTAAGAACTACCATCGTGCATAGATACGACCTAATCATATGAAGAACCAGTCGGTAAGCCAAAAGAGAGAAAGCTTACGACCGAACGTAATCTCAAACAAACAAAAATAGAAGAAAGAGAGTTCATACCTACAACTCTACTACAAGAAAGGATTACGACTAGAGGAACCAACACAAGGTCACGAACGTTCAAAAGAGCGATAGTTGTACAAAAATAGAAGTGATCATACTTTACGATTGTATAAAATAAAGCTCGTCGTTGCTGTTGTTTATGTGAAGTCTACTCTTGCATGCACAGAATTAGAAGATCTCTTGAATTAGAAGTTTGGTGATTTACGGATCTGAGAAGAATGGCAAAAGAATCCTAAAAGATCTTTGCTATTAGAAATAAGGGGAAAATTCCTGCACGCATCTACCATCTAAAGCAAGGAAGAAATAGGACTAGAAGTTTAGTTATTGTAGGAATCTTTTATTTAGTAGTTTGCTTTTATTAGAACTCGAATAATGTAAACCGACCCTTAAGATGTATAAATAAGAGGTCTCGACATAGGAGAATTCTTTATCGAAGGAACTCTCAGCATCAATTGACAACTAAGATTGGGTTTTCTTTCGATCAAAAATAGAGTAGAGTAGTTTAGATATCCAAGGTTTCTCGATAGTAATTGACGCTTATGATCGGGAGCTGGAAGATTAGAGTAGAGTATCTATAGTTTCTCAAGAGCAATTGACGCCTATGACTAAAAGATGAAGAATCTTTTTATTTACTTTCTAGCTTAGATTTTTTTTTACTGCTTTGTAAACATCTAATAGTTTTTTATTTTAATTGATGCCTAAGATTGAGAATTTTTAGATTTGTGTAACGGCTTTTACTTCCATCTTCAATTTTCTTAAGTTTGATTGGCGCCCAAATTTTGGGATGATTGTTGATTAGTATAGATATGTATTAAGGAATTCTAGTTTTTGATTGACACCCAAATCCTAGAGGACTAAGATAGAGTGTAACGATATTTTAATTTTGTAGATATCCGAGAACTAAAGGATTGTGATTGACGACCATAATCTGGTAGTAGGAGGATTTAGATTTATTTTTCTACAAGTAGTTTGATTAACCAATTCTTTTATTCATTTTTCTCAACCTTTAAAGACAAATAAAAGTATACAGAGAAATTTAGACCTTCCTCATAGGAACGATCCTATACTAATGTTGTAATTTCCATTATGCACTTGCAATAGGTTAAGACATCGTTGAGTATAATTTAAATAGTCCGAACACCAACCATGGAGCCGTCCAAGTGGCCCACAAAGGCCCCATGTCCAAACCCAAGTCCATTCAGGCCCAAACCCAAGGGTTTTCAAACCTTTCATCAATCCCCCAATTTTCCCAACCAATACATCTCATTCCATCCCATATAGCAAACCCATCTTACCCAACCCACCAACCCAGCATGAATCCTATCCACCCATATCCTTCGTACCAAAGCCAACCTAGGAACCCATCTCAAACCATCCAAAATCCTCAATTTGCATACCCTCTTACCCCCAACCAAGTCATCAAAATCCTTACCCACCCCTTCAAATGCAATGGCCTCACCAGGGACCCATTCAAAATCCACCATTTACACATCCTCTCACTCCACAAACCAGTCATCAAAATCCTCACCAAGCACAATGGCCTCACTAGACACCCGCCCAAAATACACCATTCACACATCCCCAAAGTTCCCATCAACCACAATGGTCTCACCCAACACCCACTCATCCTTTCCAAAATCCATAATTCACACATCCTCTTACCCCCCAACCAAATCACCTAGGTTCCCGTCAACCACAATGGCCCCACCAGATAATCTCACCCATCCTCCACCAGTCGTTGATACGGGTCATCAATACGAAGAGGATGAGGCCCAAAACAATGGGGCCTATATGGGGGCATTTGCTTCTTTCAACCCCCCATAACCCCCCTTCACCAACCAACAAGCTAATAGGAATGAATGCGGACAGTTTAGTGGTGGAGTAGCCCCAATATTATCATTCAGGGAGACCGAGCTGCTAAGTGAGCAGATGGATAAAATTTAAAAGCAATTGATGAAGATGAGAGGAGTTGAGATCCATGCTAGTGACTTCTCAGACTTGTGTCTATTTGCCGAGGTGCCATTGCCACCTAAATTCAAAGTGTCGTTGTTTGATAAATACAACGGCACCGACAACCCCATTGCACACCTCAAATCCTATTGTGGGGACATGTGCCAGCACATCAGAGATGAGCGTCTTCTCATTAAGGTGTTCCAAAAAATCCTTACCGGTCCCGCGCTAAGGTGGTTCACTTCCATTGAACCATCTATGATAAAAACATGGAAAGACCTCACCCACTTATTCCAAGAACAATATGTCTACAACATAGACATCAATACACGCAAATTAGATCTACCATGGTTGAAATAAAAAGCCGATGATACGTTTAATGAATATCTTGAAAGGTGGAGGGCCCTAGCAGCACAGGTGAGAAATCACATACTAGATGAGTGTTAAGACTTGAAAAAGTACCACTTTTCACCCCTTAACTTAATCTCTGTTAGACCCTTAGTCATTTAATAAGTGTGTGTTAAGCCCATCTTGTAGGTAATAAGCAGTAGCTACAGATAAGGCCCTAACCATGCCAAGAAGCCTACTGTTGCCCCAGAAGTTCCTCAGAAGAAAGGAGGTTAGACCCAGACAGAGAACTAGTTGTAGCATAGGCACAGCAAAGCAAAAAAATGTCAAGAAGTGAGCCTCGCACAGATGTCGCAGGGTTCAATTGTTTTAGAGAAAAAGGCTTCACGCATTTATCACAGGTTTCTGAAGGCAGCACACCAACTGCTCGCACTATTCTCGCACAGATGAATGACAGAAGAGCCTAAAAAGCAGACTTCACACAGTTCTCACAAGGCTCAGTCATAAGCTCTCACGCAGTCTTGTGCAGCTCAAGAAAGGCGCCTTTAAATTTTGCGCGATTCACTGAGGAGAGAGAGCTCCAGGCATTCCTGCGCACAGCTATCGCCCAGTGCCCGCAGGATGCAGACCTTTAGGGAACTGCTCGCGTAATTCAGAAGCCCATGCACATTGCTTCTTCGCGAGGATCTCCGCGAGATTCACCAAGGAACAAATCATGTGCGCAATTCCCACGCCATTCAAATAGAAAGCTCAATCCCATGACGACCAGAGCATTCCTGTGATGACCAAAGTATCAATCCCATGACTGCAAGAGCTTCAAGTCAATTTAATCCCACGACGCCAATTCTATCACGCGACAAGACCTGGAAATCCTTGCTACCTAGCGAGACTCGGGATCTTAACTTCTCCCCACTTCTGTAGGGGCAATCTGGGAACTTCCAATAACTAGGGCACGCACTCAAATGCTCCAATCTCTGTGCACACGCCCCGAGGCATCCAAGGAACATAAATGGGCCACAATTGCATTAATAAAATTAGGGTTTTCCTAACCCCAATGCTCCCACAGCTGACTGCTATATAAGCCTAAGCCTAGTTTAGGTTTAGGGGACTTCTGTACTCCTTCTTGAATCAGCTGTAGAATTCTAATAGGCTAAGGTTAGGGTTTAGGCAGCTTCTTTTTTCCTTTTTCTTCTCTCCATAGTCCAGCACTTGCTTGGCTATGCCTTTGTATGTTTATTTAGAATAATTTTGATGGTTTTTTATAATAGGATGTTATACTTATATGGGATGGTGTTTTGAGGGTTGTTCTGTACAAGGCTGCTGCCTTGAGATCCTCCATTGCTATGTTGCATTATAAGCAATGGAGGATTATTTTTAAGGATTTATTTAGATCCAAGTGACCTGTGTGTCTAGGCTAGGCACATTGCAGGCCTATGCCCCACCACAGGATCCACTAAATTTGAATCCCCATGGGAGCTTAAGCTGGTAGCCTTGTGAATATGGTGGTGGCAGTAATCTTCTTGTTCTGTCTCAGACCTCTGTGAGGAGGATAGCCTCTGTGGATAGTCTGTGACCATTCAAGTGGATAAGTTATGGCCCTAGGGTGAGGTTAATCCACAGATCTAAGATAGATTCTTCTTCTCTACACTTGTGCTTATAGCCTTATGAGAGATTGTGCAGAGACAGACTCCCCTGTATTTGTATAGACCCACCATTAGATGGCAGATCTGATCTGGCTATAGAGATTGTAGGCTTATGACTGGATCACTACTGTCTTTCTAAAGTAATGAATAGCTAGGCTTAAAAGCTAGTACTCAAACTCTTGCTGGTTCTGTGTGTCCAGACTAGTGCACATTGCAGGCCTAGCCCCACACACAGAACCAGCAAGAGTTTGAGGTTCCTATAGATTCTTGAGCTGGTAGCCTGGAAGAAGTAGTGCCTATAATGATAAACTTGTTCTGACACATCTCTGGACTATGGTTCTCCTATTGGATAGTATGTGACCATTTAAGTGGACAGGTTATAGCCATAAGGGTTTGGATCATGGCACAGGGATGAGTTGGATCCTTCCTCCTCTTTGGTAATAAGGTAGCCATTACACAGGATTTCTATAGCAACAGATCTGAGTCTGAGTTATAAGACCAATCAAATCTGTACCTAATAGCATACTTCTCACCCTTTTATATTTATTTTCTCACACTCCATCATTCTTCTCAACCATTTCTGTAGTTTAGGCATTAGGTTACCTTAGGATTTAAACATTAGTGACCTTAAATCTCCTTCCATTTAGGATTGCCAGATCTGTAGTCAGATCTGGAGGGCCTACTAAAGATAGCTCCCTTGGAGCTTTAGATCAACTTTTCCTGTGGGACAAACTCTTACTTATTAAAACTTGCTACAGCAGGCCCTGTATCTTGCAGATCTATATATTTTTAGGCTTGCTGCTCTATAGTTTTCAATCCACCTTTGATTTATTTTCACTAACCCCATTCTTATCATTGTTTCCAGTAAAGTCAGCAGCAAGTATATAAAATACCTTAACAAGTTTTTGGCGTCGCTGCCGGGGAGTCTTGATCTATTAGTAGACCCTAGATTTTTGTATTTCTTATTCTTTGGTAGCTGTACTTGTGAATAATTGATACTACTGATTTACATTTGGAATTTTTCTTGCAGATCTGAACAGTAGCAGAGAAGGAAGGTTAAACTGCACTGGGAGTCTAGCTACCTCTGTTTGCACTTCTCTAACCTTCAAAAACTCAGTCTATTGCTCCTTTGAAAATTTCATAGCAGTTGATTAGGATAGTTGTAATTTTATTAATTGCAATGTGTCTGCAAGTAGTCTTCCCTGCTGTTGGTGTGTGTGCACGTTAAGAAGGAGATCCCTCAGTCCCACATTAGAGCCTCCTAACCCTGAGATAGAAAGGGGCAGAAGACCAAGAAGGCCTAGACGCACCATAATTGAGCTCCTTACTGAAACTGAGACAGCAATCATGGGTGAAGAGCAACCCAGAACATTGAAGAAATTGAATGCTCTTGATGATTATAATTCCCCATTCAGCATTCAATTCCCAGATGTTCAGGGAAACTATGAGATTAAAACCTCAATCATCCAAATGCTTCCCTCTTTCCATGGGCTCAGCAAGGAAGACCCCTACAAGCACATTGACCAATTCTTGGCCCTGTGCACAACATTCTCCATTGCTGGTTTGGTACCAGAAGCCACTAGATTAAGCCTCTTTCCTTTCTCCCTAAAGGGCAGGGCCAGCACCTGGTTAGCTACTCTCCCAAACAACAGCATCACTTCTTGGAAAGACCTCCAGACAAGATTTTTGACCAAATTCTTCCTAGAGATAAAAACCAGCCAGTTGAGGAAAGCAATACTTGCTTTTGCTCAATCTCCAACTAAGGATTTTAATCAAGCATGGGACAGATTTAAGGAGATGCTCAAACAATGTCCCCACCACAAGATCCTTGACTGGCAGCTTGTCCAGAGCTTCTATAATGGGATTGATGAGAAAAGCAGAGACATGTTAGATGCCTCATGTGGTGGAACTTACATGCACAAAATAGCTTATGAGGCATGGGACTTGTTCTAGGTCATCAGTGAAAATGCTTTCCAAAAGATGTCCTTGTCAAGAACTGTTCAAGAGCCTTCTCCTAAAATGGGACTTGCTGAAACTTTCAAAGGAAAGATGTATGAAGTAACTAGGAATAATGACCTGAGAATACAGATGGCCAATCTTTCTGATAAGTTTGATAAACTATTAACTATGGTGCAACCCAGATTGGCTGCACAAGTGATGGAGGCATGTATGATATGCCAATCTCCACAACACACGGTGGAAGAGTGCCCATCTGCAGGGCAATATCCTAAGTATGTGATGGAACAAGCTGTTGTTGTCCAATCATTTGGTCAGCAACAATTTGTTGGCTACAACAAACAGTCATTTGGATTTCAAAATGCTGGTTACCAGTGGAGAGACCACCCAAATTTGAGGTGGAGACAAGACAATTATATGCAGCCACAACAGATGTTGGCCTTACCTCAAAGGCCACAGCAGCAATTTAACCAGGGAAATGCCCCAAGGTCAAATTTCCAGCATCAGCAGTTGCCCCAGTAGTAAAATCAGTTGGTAGTTCCCCCACCTCAGCCCCGAAATGCTTCTTTCGAGGACCAGGTTTTGACCTCATTACAAAGCCTTGGATCTTGACTCAGACTGTGACTTCTCACAGTCAAAGCATAAGGAAAATGGAAGAACAGTTAGGCCAAATATCCAATGCCTTGGCCAAAAGAGAAGAGGGCAGATTGCCAAGCCAGCCAGTGGCTAACCCTAAGGGCCAATATTCGATTGGAGAAGGTTCCTCAAGTTTTGAGGGAGCTAATGCCATCACAACCCTGAGGTCTAGCAGGCTGGTAGACAATCAGGTGGGAAAGGAACAAGGAGAGGTCATTTCCAAAGAACTCTCGAATGAAAGTGAAAAAGAATTTATTAGAGCACAGAGCCAAGAGTTGTCTGCTACCCTGCAACAAGGAAAAAATAAAGAGGTTGTAGTTGAGCCTCAGCAGGAAATAAAATATGAAAAAAAAAAAAAAAGTTTAGTCATAGGCTTGCAGCTGAGTGGCCCTGCCCCTTTTGATAAGGGGAATGCACAGATAGAGGAAATGATGGAGACCTTTAAGCAGGTAAAAATGAATTTTTCCCTGCTTGATGTAATTAGACAGGTCCCGGCCTATGAAAGACCTTTGTACCCAGAAAAGGAAGGCTAGAGGCCATTTGTCCAAAAAGGTCTTTGCAACTGATACAGTTAATTCTGTATTCAACATGACAATGCCAGAGAAGTTGCAAGACCCAGGGATACCCACTATTCCCTGTATAATTGGAGACCACACAATTGGAAGGACCCTTCTAGACCTTGGAGCCAGTGTTAACCTGCTGCCATACAGTGTGTATCAGCAGCTAGGTTTTGGAGAGCTAAAACCCACCCCCATTGTGCTGTTAATGGCTGATAGGTCTAAAAGGAGACCTATGGGAGTGGTTGAGGATGTCTTAGTAGAGGTGAACAAGTTCTTCTACCCTGCAAACTTCCTTATTTTAGACATAGGCTGCAACAAGAGTACAACCCCTATACCTGTTATTTTGGGCAGGCCATTCTTGGCCACTGCCAATGCTTGCATTCAATGCAGGTCAGGGATCATGGAAGTAACTTTTAGAAATATGAAGGTTGAACTTAATGTGTACAACAATACAAAGTACCCTCAGCTGGACAATGAGGAAAGCTTTGCAGTGGACGTACTAGAGAAAGTTGTTGAAGAAGAATTGCCCACTCTGCTGGAGTGGGGCAACATTGTCACAAGTTTAATTGAAGTTTGGGACATGGTAGAGGAAGGAAGCCCAGCTGTTATGCCAGAAGACATGATCACATTGAAGTCTTCTGTGGGCTTAGTGCAGCATTCCATTAGGAAACCTACAAAGCAACAAAGCACCAATCCTGCCATCCACCCAATAAGCCCCTGATCTGGATCTCAAGAAGCTTCCATAAATATTAAAATATACTTTCCTTGAGAAAGATGAAAAACTTCCTGTAATTATCTCCTCCTCTCTTACCAATGAGCAAGAGGAAGAATTACTAACAGTCTTGAGGAAGCACAAAAAGGCAATTGGCTAGACCATTGCAAATCTAAGAGGGATAGATGCATCAATCTATATGCACATGATCCATTAAGAGGAGGGCTCAACACCCTCCAGGGAAATACAGAGGAAATTGAATCCTCACATGTAGGAAGTGGTCCTCAAAGAAATCATTAAATTTCTAAATGATGGGGTAATTTATCCCATTTCTGATTCTGAATGGGTGGCACCTAAGTGGTGCCCAAGAAATCTGGCATAACAGTCATCGCAACTGAGTCTGGAGAGCTGAGACTAGCCAGGGAGACCACTGGCTGTAGAGTTTGCATTGATTATCGGAAGCTCAACTCTAAGACCAGAAAATACCACTTCCCTCTCCCATTCATTGATCAAATTCTGGATAAGTTGGCTGGAAAAGCTTTTTACTATTTTCTTGATGAGTACTCACAGTACAACCAAATCCCTGTGCACCCTCATGACCAAGAGAAAACTATATTTACTTGTCCTTTTGGCACCTTTGCTTACCGACGGATGCCTTTTGGGCTGTGTAATGCCCCAGCCACCTTTCAGAGGTGTATGTATGCCATATTCTCTGATATGATTGAAAAATTATTAAAAATTTTTATGGATGATTTTTCTGTATATGGGGACAGTTTTGGCCAATGTCTGTAATACCTCCACTGGTCTTGTAAAGATGTGAAGAGACCAACCTGGTCTTAAGTTGAGAAAAGAGCCACTTCATGGTAACACAAGGTATTGTCTTGGGCCATGTAGTCTCTAAAGAAGGGATTGAGGTAGATAAGGCCAAAGTTGATCTCATTACAAATTTACCCCCTCCAAGAACAGTCAAACAAATCAGATCTTTCCTTGGACATGCAGGATTCTACAGGAGGTTCGTTAAGGACTTCAGCAAAATTGCTAAACCATTGTGCCACCTGCTCTGCCAGGATTTGCCCTTTGACTTTTCTGCTGAATATCTTAAGGCTTTTAAAACTTTGAAGATTTGCCTCACCTCTACCCCTATACTCCACACCTGACTATGCACTCCCCTTTGATCTGATGTGTAATGCATCCGACTTGGCAATAGGTGTTGTTTTGGGCTAAAGAAAAGATAAGCTGCCAGTGGTCATTGTCTATCTCAGCAAATCACTTGCTGAAGCTCGGCTGAATTACACAACAACTAAGAAAGAGCTTCTGGCAGTGGTTTTAGCTGTTGACAAATTTAGACCCTACCTACTTGGGTCTAAAACTGTAATCTTCATAGACCACTCAGCATTGAAGTACCTATTGTACAAGAAAGATGCTAAGCCCAGGCTGATTAGATGGATACTCCTGTTGCAGGAGTTTGACATTGAAATCAAGGACAAAAAGGGTGTGGAAAATGTGGTGGCTGACCACTTGTCCAGAATAGTGTTCGAAAAATGTGTTGATGATCCTACAAATGATGTTTTCTCGGATGAGTAATTGTTTGCCATCCAATCCTTGGTTCCTTGGTATGCACACATTATAAATTATCTAGTTATAGGCAAGATTCCTGCCCATTGGGCCAAAATGGACAAAGACCTGTTTTTCTCACAGGTCAAATTCTTTCTCTGGGAAGAACCTTACTTATACAAGTATTGTGCAGACCAAATCATCCGAAAATATATTCCAGAAAGTGATGGCCCCAGTATTCTGGCCATGTGTCATAAAAATGCCTGTGGAGGCCACTTTAGTGTAAGAAAAACAACTGATAAAATCTTACAATGTGGGTTCTATTAGCCTTCTTTATTCAGAGATATCAGTACACACTGCAGGACCTGTTAAAGATGTTAGAAATTAGGAGGGCTGTCCAAAAGAAACTCAATGCCTTTGCAGCCCATCCTTGTTGTGGAACTATTTGATGTCTGGGGTATTGACTTTATGGGCCCCTTTCCTCCTTCTAATGGTTATCATTTCATCTTAGTGGCAGTGGATTATGTTTCGAAATAGGTAGAAGTTATTGCCATAAGAACCAATGATAATCAAGTTGTCCTCAAGTTTATAAAGCAGAATATCTTCTCAAGATTTGGCACCCCTAGAGCCATTATCAGTGATGGGGGTAGCCATTTCTGCAATAAAAATTTTGAGAGCTTGCTCAAGAAATATTCTGTCACCCATAGGATTGCTACTCCCTACCACCCACAAATCAGTGGGCAAGTTGAAATTTTAAATAGGGAGATCAAGCACATCCTTGAGAAGACAGTGAGGACTAACAGAAAGGACTGGGCTGGCAAGCTAAATGATGCACTGTGGGCTTATAGGACTGCCTATAAGACTCCCATTGGGATGTCCCCATTCAGACTGATTTATGGCAAGGCTTGTCATCTCCCAGTAGAGTTAGAACGCAGGGCCTATTGGGCCATTAAAAATTAAAATCTAGACCTAACTTCTGATGGTCATCACAGGTTGCTGCAGCTGTTAGAACTGGATGAGCTGAGGATGGATACATATGCCAATGCCCGAATCTACAAGGAAAGGTCCAAGGCTTTCTTTGACAAGGGTCTGTTGAGAAAGAGCTTCATGGCTGGTGACAAGGTTTGGTTGTTTAACTCCAAACTTAAATTTTTTCCTGGCAAACTGAAATCCATATGGGAAGGTCCCTATATTGTCATGAGTGTTTCCCCATCTGGTGCTGTAGAAATCAAGGATCCCAAGTCTGGGAAAACCTTGAAGGTGAATGGTCAGAGGCTTAAGCCTTGTTTAGAAAAACCTGCTAAACCTATGGACACCATTCACTTTCAAGGGGACCCTTCATTAAACTGATCCACAGGTGTGTCAATATTGTATCATATGTACTTTGGTTTTATTAGATTTGTCTTGCTTTTTTTTGTTCAAAATTCTCTAGGAAATTTTAGTGGCCCCACTTGAATCTGGACATGTCTGGTCTGATTTCTTTATACTTGATTTGATGATTACTGCTCTTGAATTGATGGTTTTTACTTGAATGCACAATGTTGGATGGTGCTTTTTGCTGTCTATGCTTGAATGTTTGATCTTAATGTGTCTGGGGGTACCCATGGTGATGAGTCATGCCTAGGAACCAGCCACAGCACAAATGAAAATGGCAGAATGAAGAGCACATGCTCTCTGTTTAATACTTTGTTGTCGTTGGGTCCAAAAGGAGGCCTAAGCGACTCTCGCGCAATTCCCATAGAACCTTGCAATAGCTGTCGCGAGATTCAAAGGAAGCCTGGGAGACTCTCGCGCAATTCACATAGAATTCCTCACAAGCTATCACGCGCTCCAAGGTAAACTTAGGAGACTGGCGCGCAATCCAAGTTGAATTGCACCTTCGCTAGGTTTCATTTCCAAAGCACGCCAAGCTTAGCGACAAGTATTTTAACCCGCGCTTGTCTCCCTTTCCAATACTCTCTCTTCCTTCTCCATCCAGTGAAACCCTAGCTTTCGATGCTTTTCTACCTCTCTCCTCCAGCGTCCATCCTACAACCCATCATTCACACTAGGAATCTACAGATTTGTTCCTAACGTCATCCCCATCAGTTGCTCTCTGCTCAAAGATCTCGTGGTGCCCTGTGCGTCAGATCGAACCAAACCCTACGATTTTAGGGTAAGCACTCAGATCTTAGTCCCCTATTTTTATCTTTGAAAGTAGAGTTTGGAATGGCCCCTAAGAGTGCATCAACGAAAAGGGGCAAGGATAAGGCCCCTGTTGAGACCACTCCTAAGAAGGTCAAGACTTCTAAGGCACCGAAAAAAGGGAAGGAAGTGGTTGAGGAGGTGGAGGAGCCAACCCCTGAGTTTTCTACACCCTCTGAGCTCATGGCTTCAATCCCCTTGGAGCAGACGACTTCGACACGCCTTCTTTGAGAAGGAGCCTCTCTCTGCCCCTGCCATTCAATTTATGAGCAAGGCTGGCCTGACACCCTTGATGAGAGGAATACCAGTACTAGGCTAGTGCAACTCTTCTATCAATACATCAGGATCACCAAGGACAAAGATGGACAAGCAGGTCTCCTTGTGTTGATTGATGATTTTGAAATATTAGTTAGCCCCAAGGTGATTGCAGAGGTATTGGGCATCCTAGCCGTATTTGAGCCTAACTGTGGATATGCCCCCCCCTGAGTGCCTCAATTGATACAATTGCAAGGGCTCTGACTAGAGGATTAAAGGCCTCAGGGGATTCTATCAGAAGAAGAGAGTTGGAGCCTGGACTCCTTTTCATTGACCAGGTCATGAGAAAGAATATCTATTGCTCAGGCCATCAGTAGGAGAGGAGAGCTCCTATTGCTGATGCTGTCTACTTGTTCTCTCTAAGCCATGGCTTCCATGCAGCCTGGTTAATGTTTGAAGCAATGAAGGATCTAGTGAAGAAATTATGACAGAACAAGAAGCCACACACACTCCCCTATGCCAGAGTCATCGCCAAGCTGCTTCTAAAAGGGGGGTACAATATAGCAAAAATCAAGGAGACTACCACCCTTACCCCTACAACTTTCGCCAAGAGGCAATGGGGAATCAGTAAGAGCCTGATGGAGACCTAGAAGAAGAAGAAAGATGAGGCTCAGTCCCCCCCCCCCCAAGCAAATAGATGAGGCAGCTGTTACAAGGCCTACCCCTGTTACTACACAGGAGATTTCAGAGCCTGTCACCACCATTGCTGCAGCAGCCACCACATCTCCCCCACCTTTTACTCCAACATCTCCTACCCATATTCCATCTCTCTCTCACCCTCCTCTGTCTTCATTCTCCATGCCTAGACCCCTTTCTTCTGTGATTGGTACCTGGGAGGACACCACCCCCCATGTCAGCCCCTCACCATCCCCTACCTTACCCTAATACACAGCCCCAATACCCCTAGCATCTTCACATAAACCTGACAGCCCTTCACTCATTTCATATAAGAAAAGGAAAACCACTGAGACAACCCCCACCATCTCCCAGACACCACCCATAATCCCTTTTATCCCCACTGACACACCTCACATTAAAGAAGACACCACTACTGTCATGCCTACTACATCCCCATTCGCAGACATAGACCTCAACCTTAACACCACCACAAGATTCAAAGCCTTTATGGCTAGTTTTCTTGACACCATGCCCACCCACTACACCCCCCTCCCGGACTCCCCAACTACATCACAACATCACTCACCAGAATCCCAATCTCCTCCTCCCTCCACTTTTCATCATGCCCCTTCCTCGCCTTTTCAACCTGTGCCTTCTTCTACACAAACTCAACCTCCCAGCCCAGACACACTGACACTCATCCTCTCCCTCATCCAAGACATCCAATCCCAACTATCCACCACAACACACACACAGGACCAGATGTAAACTAAACTCACATCCATCAAATCCACACTTCAAACATTGACTAACCCACCCATCCTTCAATAATCCACTCAAGCCCCCCTGATCCTTTCCCCTCCCAGCCCTGACCCCACAACCCAACCATTCTCTTTCCTACTTTTTACCATTCCCTTTTTCCCTCCACCATCACCCCCTACTCCTAGTGAGCCTACCTCATTTTCTTTCCCTCCCATGCCTTCAATCCCACCTCTTATCCTACCCCATCCAACATTCACTGACAAACAGACCCAAACAGACCCAGAATCTATTACCATCTCCCAACAACCACTGATAACTCTACTTTCCCCACCCAGGACCAATCACATTTTGCTCCTTCCACTTCCTCTCTTCCTATCGCACCCAAACACTCCTTTTACATCCCTCCCTACCTCACTATCCTCCATGCCATGAGATATAATCCCTACCTTAGGAGGAATATCCTGAGGGGGATGGCCCAACTTAGACAGTCCATTGAGACCCCCCTGCTGTAGCAGATTGCTAAACTAGAGGAAGCCCACAGAAAGCAATTACTGTATATCTCCCTAAGGTGGACTAACATCTTAGAGGCCTATGAGAAGGCCAAATCTATGGCTGCTTATCATCAGCTGAATCTGGAGCTGGAGAAAGCCAATACTACTGCGGAGAGGATGAAAGCAAGATTGTTCAAAAAAGGGCTCAATAATGCCCAGGAGATCTTCAAACTCTAAAAGGAAATTCATGAAACTGACCTCCTCAAAGCTAAAATCTAGATAGCCTCATTGGAAGCTGCATTGGTTGCTGTCAGAACTGTAGCTCAACAGCCCAGCCCACTCTCTGTACTCATGCCTGAACCTGAGCCTAAACATTCTCAAACCCCAGCTGCCCAGTCTGAGGAGGCACAACCACTTGGCCAGCTAGATAAAGGGAAGTCCCCTGCTACCGCTCTTGCTGCACTCCCTACTGAGCAGCCTCAACCTACCCAAACTCCTGCTACACACCCTACTGAGCAAACTTATCCTAAACAGAGGAAAGTCACTGCTAAGAGGAATGCTTCCACAACAGCCTCTATTAAAATAGGTAAAGAGCCGGCTGCCCAGTCTGAGGAGGCATTACCCCCTGGCCAGACAGATAAAGGGAAGTCCCCAGTAGCCCCCACTGAGCAAGCCAAAGAAAAATCCCCTATGATCCTTCCTGAACCCATAACCAGAAAAATGAGGGTGAGGGCACCAAAGACTCCAACCATGAAAAAACCACCAGCCCAACCAAAGAAACCAAGGCAGCCAAAGAAAAAGAGTCCAACTGAGAAGCAAGCAAGGAAGAAAAAGGACAAAGCTGCACTTAGGAAACATGCACAAAAGATGGGCTGGGACTGGTTTACAGATTCGGATTCTGATTCCTCCTCCTCTTAACATAGATTGTACGTAGGCTTTTCCTTCCTTTCACTTCTTTTCTTCTCATTGTAATTACAGTTGTACATGTCTTCTTAATTAATAGAATTTTTTTTTTTTGTATATTGATTTGACTGCATTATCTGTGTGTTTATTTTTTTTTGTTTCTGACTATTACTCTGCACTTTCTCACTTTTGCACCAGTGAGGACATTGCTCCTCATGGTTTGAGGGTGTGGCAAGGTAGGTCTGCCAATTGAATAATTAATTTTGGTGCAGTAATGGTGATGTAACTGGGATGAATAAAGTCAATTTCCACCTAACTTACTACAAGGAGGAAATTTATGAAAAATTAAAATATTTTTACAGACATTTCGAAACTGAAAATGTTAAAATATTGACACCACCATGAAACTAACATCAGAAAATTTTTCAGTTAATACTTAGTGAACCTAAGAGGAGAGAAATAGGTGAAAATACACCCCATGAATTAATTTGAGGACCATACCTAATGAGATTTGGGCCCATCATTTTCTTTTGAAGAGTGTTTTTGGCATTATTTATGCTCTGAGGACTGATTGAGTCAAGACCTTTTCACTAGAAGTTAGGCACCTCCAAATCAAAACTGATTGACAATACTCATGACACTAAGGAAATGATCCAAGGCTCTTTTTTGGATAGTTTGAGCCTGAAAACCCAACCTTTCAAAAGTACCCTTTGGTATACACTCTTTGAACCTCAGAAAGTCCTATTCTTCTTTAACAAACACCAGAGTACTTGCACCTTAACCTCTTGACCTGATTCAACCTCACCCTCACTCTGAGAATTCAGAATGTAAAGGATAATGAGTTAAAGACAGTGAGAGTGGTCCAACATTTGGTGGAAGGTGAAGAAAAGCAACTTATGAACAGCAGTGTATCAATGGTATTTGTGTGGCTGTTCATCATAAAAATCATAAAAATATTGAATAAAAATAAAAAGAGAAAAAGAAAGAGAAGTCTAGAGAAGAACATCATCTGAAAATTGAAAAGAAGAGGAGAAGCTGGCCACTTTGATTCTGGAATATATCAAGTAAGATGAAGTTTTGCTGAAATGAAGGTTGTGAAGTCATGAATCACTCCTTACCTTGCTGATTTCTTAATTTTGATTCCCTTTTTACCCCTTGATTCTTTATATCCCTCACCCATAAGCCACATTACAACCCATTTAAAAAGACCTTGTAGATCCAAAGTGAAATGAGCTGTCATGTGAAGATGAGAAGTTGTCCAATCTATGGTGAAAAGTCATGAGGATGTCATAAATTAGAAGCTTTGCCTATGCTCATGCTTGCAGGCCCATTTAGGGTCTGTAATTGCTCTTGAGCTATTTTGAATGTGAACACCCTCAGATTGTCAATGTTAAGAGATAGCCCTGGTGAGAATTGGGTCTAAATTTTAACCTCATTGGGGTTGTATCCAACCTGATTTTTGAATTTAAGGCAAGCTGGGTACTGATTTTTACACATTGAATTTATAATGTAAAATGAATGGTGGTGATGCAAATACATGCTAATTTTGAGTTTTAAATGGCCTGCATTACTGCTGCAGTTTCCTCTAAGTGTTAAAGAAGGGGTGCGGAATGATGCTTTATACATTGAAATCTGTGTTGTCATTAACTGCACTATACTTAACTGTTCTAATAGTGAAGTTTGTGGGTATCTTCACTGAAAACTCTCAGGAGACTTCACTCCTCCACTAGGGATCACCTAGGCATTTAAAAGGCTTGGTACATATGCTAAATGTACCCGTGATCCCTATGAAAGTGGCATTTAATTAGTTAAAGCTTTGCTAAGAGACTAGCAAAGATTAGGTTTGGGGGTGTGTTAAGACCTGAAAAGTACCACTTTTCACCCCTTAACTTAATCTCTGTTAGACCCTTAGTCATTTAATAAGTGTGTGTTAAGCCCGTCTTGTAGGTAATAAGCAGCAGCTGCAGATAAGGCCCTAAGCATGCCAAGAAGCTTACTGTTGCCTCAAAAGTTCCTCAGAAGAAAGGAGGTTAGACCCAGACAGAGAACTGGCTGCAGCATAGGTACAACAAAGCAGAAAAATGTCAAGAAGTGAGCCTCACGTAGATGTCGAAAGGTTTAATTGTTTCAGAGAAAAAGGCCTTACGCAGTTGTCGCGGGTTTCTGAAGGCAGCACACCAACTGCTCGCATTGTTCTCGCACAGATGAATGACAGAAGAGCCCAGAAAGTAGACTTCACGCAGCTCTCGTGAGGCTTAATCATAAGCTCTTGCATAGTCTCACGCAGCTCAAGAAAGGTGACTTTAATCTTCGCGCGATTCACTGAGGAGAGAGAGCTCCAGGCATTCCTGCACGCAGCTGTCGTGCAGTAGCCACGGGATACAAACCTTCAGGGAACTGCTCGCCCGATTCAAAAGCCCATGCACATTGCTTCTTCGCGAGATTCACCAAAGAACGAACCGCGCGCACAATTCCCGTGCCATTCAAATAGAAAGCTCAATCCCGCGACGACCAGAGCATTCCCGCGATGACCAAAGTATCAATCCCGTGACTGCAAGAGCTTCAAGTCAATTCAATCCCATGACGCCAATTCTATCATGCGATAAGACCTGGAAATCCTTGCTACCTAGTGAGGCTCGGGATCTTAACTTCTCCCCACTTCTGTAGGGGCAATCTGGGAACTTCCAGTAACTAGGGCACGCACTTCAATGCTCCAATCTCTGTGCACACACCCCGAGGCATCCAAGAAACAAAAATGAGCCACGATTACATTGATAAAATTAGGGTTTTCCTAACCCCCAATGCTCCCACAGCTGACTGCTATATAAGCCTAAGCCTAGTTTAGGTTTAGGAGACTTTTGTACTCCTTCTTGAATCAGCTGTAGAATTCTAATAGGCTAAGGTTAGGGTTTAGGGAGCTTCTTTTTCCCTTCTTCTTCTTTCAATAGTCCAGCACTTGCTGGCTACGCCTTTGTATATTTATTTGGAATAATTTTGATGGTGTTTTATAATAGGATGTTATACTTATATGGGATTGGTGTTTTGAGGGTTGTTCTATACAAGGCTGCTGCCTTGAGATCCTCCATTGCTATGTTGTATTGTAAGCAATGGAGGATTGTTTTTAAGGATTTATTTAGATCCAAGTGACCTGTGTATCCAGGCGAGGCACATTGTAGGCCTATGCCCCACCACAGGATCCACTAAATTTGAATCCCCATGGGAGCTTGAGCTGGTAGCCTTGTGAACATGGCGGTGGCAGTAATCTTCTTATTCTGTCTCAGACCTCTGTGAGGAGGATAGCCTCTGTGGATAATCTGTGACCATTCAAGTGGATAGGTTATAGCCCTAGGGTGAGGTCAATCCATAGATCTAAGATAGATTATTCTTCTCTACACTTGTGCTTGTAGCCTTGTGAGAGATTGTGCAGAGACAGACTCCCCTGTATTTGTAGAGACCCACCATCAGATGGCAGATCTAATCTAGCTGTAGAGATTGTAGGCTTGTGACTGGATCACTGCTGTCTTTCTAAAGCAGTGAACAGCTAGGCTTAAAAGCTAGTACTCAAACTCTTGCTGGTTCTGTGTCCAGACTAGTGCACATTGCAGGCCTAGCCCCACACACAGAACCAGCAAGAGTTTGAGGTTCCTATAGATTCTTGAGCTGGTAGCCTGGAAGAAGTAGTGCCTATAATGATAAACTTGTTCTGACACATCTCTGGACTGTGGTTCCCCTATTGGATAGTTTGTGACCATTTAAGTGAACAGGTTATAGCCATAAGGGATTGGATCATGGCACAGGGATGAGTTGGATCCTTCCTCCTCCTTGGTGATAATGTAGCCATTGGACAGGATTTCTATTGCAACAGATCTGAGTCTGAGTTATAAGACCCATCATATATGTACCTAATAGCTTATTTCTCACCCTTTTATGTTTATTTTCTCACATTCCATCATTCTTCTCATGCATTTCTGTAGTTTAGGCATTAGGTTACCTTAGGATTTAAATATTAGTGACCTTAAATCCCCTTCCATTTAGGATTGCCAGATCTGTAGTTAGATCTGGAGGGCCTACTAAAGATAGCTCCCTTGGAGCTTTAGATCAACTTTCCCTGTGGGACAAACTCTTACTTATTAAAATTTGCTACAACAGGCCTTGTATCTTGCAGGTCTGTGTATTTTTAGGCTTACTGCTCTGTAGTTTTCAATCCACCTCTGATTTATTTTCACTAACCCCATTCTTATCACTGTTTCCAATAAAGTCAGCAGCAAATATATAAAATACCTTAACAATGAGGAACAAATTGAGATGATCTTGAAAACTGCATTGTCGGTTATCTCTAATTTCTTGGTATACCAATAGCAGGCTAGTTTTTTTTTTACTTAGTAAGGAATGCCAACCGTTGTGAGGATGCTGTAAGAGAAGGACGTTTAAATAAAATTGCGGCCAGTGGGGCCCGCAAATTCACTAAGCAGAGGACTAAGAGAAGAGAAGGAGCAGAGGTCAAAGCAATAACAACCTCGCAGCCCAGTACTAGTAGGGCACCATTTCAATTTGGGCCAGTATCGCAAACCCCAAAATAAGCAAATCAATTGCAGAGACAAGGCAACGTCCCTTGGGCACAACAAACCCTCGAACAGAGAAGGGCCTGCCTTAACCAAGTATTCACACCATTAAGATAGTCTTTGAATGTGTTGCTTCCCCTGCTAATTGAAAAAGGATTAATTGGTCACTCTATTTCAGTCGCAGCCTCCGTCGAATCTGCTCTCAAGGAACTACGATTCAAGCACGCACTGCAATTTCCATCAAGAATCGGGAAACACAATTGATCGATGCTTTCCATTAAAGCATGTGATACAAGACTTGATTAAGGCAGGGAAGCTCATTCCCCTAGCGGGTCCCCAAGCCAATGTACACACTAATATACACCAAGCACCATTGCCGTCTCACCCACAAGGAGGAATGGACCCAAGGGCCACCATTAACATGCTGAAGGAAGAGATGGAAGAGCTCAATCCCTCAGAACACATCAACATTGGAGGAATCATAGAGTTACCAAGGCAATGGAGCCAGGGGAATAAAATCATAGGAGTAGTCAAGCCTCTGAATTTAGTCAACTATTTCCCTAATCCAGCACCTCAAGCGGAACCTCTAGATCTAAGGTTGTACTTTCCAGAACCAGCTCCTGTTAACTATATTCAGCCTGATTTTACCTCACCAGCACTATACTAGCCATTTCTAGCACCAACCCCCTGCAATTACAGGATGCCCAATTTTACCCCACCTCCGACACCGATCAACTACAACTGGCCCAATGCTGCCACACTACCACTAGTCTACCCATCTCCAACACCAGTCAACCATATTTGGTTCAATTTTGCCATGCCATCAATCCAAGAATCTCCGATACCCTCATCCACTCCTTTCCAGATCCCCGGACCAACCTATGATCCCCATCAGGTCCCACTCAATTACAGTCAGACGGATTCTAATGTTGGCGGCAGCAGTAATGAAGGGACCGTCAAATTCATTACACAATCGAGTAGAATCTCTAAATAGCTGGAGGTGCCGACACCAATCCAACATGAAGAAAGAAGGGAACCTGCTACGGTACATCCCATAGATAGAATGAGCCGAGAGTACGTGTTAGAAGCACAACTTAAAAGAACACTGGCTCACATTACCATCTGGGACCTACTACTGATGTCTCCACTCCACATCCAAGCTTTAATGGGGGCACTAAAAGATGCCCATGTATTAAACCAGGTTTCACCAGATAAAGTGGGATAGATGATCGGGCAAGTGTTGGCTCACAATCCCATATCATTTTCAGACGCCGATCTCACAACTGAAGGAGGCAATCATTCTCAATCTCTCAATATCAAAGCTGAAATAGGAAATTTGGTGATGCCACTAGTACTGGTAGACAAAGATTCGGCGTTAAATGTGTGCCCTTTGAAAACTGCAACCAAGATCAGAGTCAACAGATCAATGCTCAAGCCAGCCAAAACAAGAGCCCATAGTTTTGATAACATAAGAAGAGAGGTAATAGGAGAAGTTGATCTTGAGCTCACGATTGGGCCAATGACCTTCTCTATCCCCTTTCCAGTTATGGATATTAAATCCACTTTCAATCTGCTACTAGAGCACCCCTGGCTACACGAAATCGGGGTAGTGCCCTCTACCATTCACCAGAAGCTCAAGTTTATCTCAGAGGAGAAAGTCATAGCAATCCTAGGTGAGGGACGAGAAGTAAGAGAAAAAGTGACACACATCATAGAGAACCTCAAAATGTTGGACGTACCACACACGCCGAGGACACAGATCTCCACAATTTTCGAGAAGATGTGTCAGCAGTAGCACCAGAACCCCTCAGAAAGGTCGCCATGAAAACTAGAGGAATGGTTGCAGCCGTAGCTATGCTCCAAAAATGGGGTTACCAAAGAGGAAAGGGTTTAGGTCCTAGCCTTCAAGGCCGGAGGGACCTGGTCAGAGCGAAAGGTGGGCAGGAGATCAAATTCGATTTAGGATACAATCCTACCGATGAAGAAATCCAAGAGGCCAAAGAAAAGGCTCGAACCATTGCCGCAGCCAAGGTTAGAAAGATAGACTTAGAAGAAGAACCACGTTTGTGGCCACACATCCTAAGCACCTTTGTGAGTGCAGGGGCCATCAAAATCGACCAAAATGGGGCAACTCAGCTAACCCCAAATAAATAAATTGCCATCCACCAGGCCAACCTCCAAATCATTCCCCCAAAATTTGAAATAGACTTGTCCTCCTTGTCACTCTTTGAGGACGAGGTACTCCTGCCTGTATAGCCACCCATCTTGAACCATTCCAAGCTCGTGCTAACATTTGATGACCAAGTTTCAGATGAACCAATGGTAAGTATGCTAAAGGTTGACCCGCAAAAGTCATCTCAATCAGCTTCCTCCACAGAACATGGTAAGGGTGCAGCTTGAAATTCGACACCAGCTTCCCAAAAATAATAACCTATAAAAAGTGAGGTTAGCACTTGGCAAGCGATGTCATGCATGTACAGAAACCCATATTGCCAAGACCCAATCTCCGAAGAAAAGAGAAATCCCAAAAAAAAAAAGATAAAATACAAAATCCAAAAAACTTGTCATTTAAGATTCCCGAGAAAAAGAAAATTGATGCCTTAAAAGAACCCATCTGACTTGAAATCGACCTCTTTCTTGTAGAAATACCAGGAGAGTTAGGAGTCACAGATCTAGATGAGGAGGTCCTAACTGAGGAGTTGTTGGTTCAATTTGTCCTGATGTTATTTATTATAAAGATGGTCAAAATATGATAGAACAAAGAATGGTAAAAGCAAAACAAATATAAACAAAAATGGGATTAGAACACAAACACCACCTGCAAGATACAGGGCTGTTGTAGCAAGTTTTAAATCAAGTAAGGATTGTCCCACAGGGAGTTATGGATCTAAAGATAGTTAATCTCCTGATCTGTTACAAATCTAGCAACTCTAAACCTAAGCTATCTTAAACTAAGAAAATCGGATAAAGAGAGGGTGTTTTGGGGTTGTCACTAACTAAAACAGAAATAAAAGGAAGGCGGTTTAAAGAATGATGAACGTGGTTTGGTAAAATAAGCAGAAAATGGAAAAGTAGGCAGTTAGAGGCTAAATTTTACTACAAATAGCAATGTAAAACAGAGCAAGGGTTGGATCTGCAACAATCCTTCATTTAGCTATAGGCACAAATGCAAGGAAGAAGTATCTAACTCAACCCCTGAGATGTGGATTAGTCTTAGGGCTATAGCCTATCCACTCAAATGGTCACAGGCTATCCCATGGATATAATCCAATCATGGGGGATTAGAGATGAAACAGTAAAATCATTGCATACACTATGTTTGTAAGGCTACAACCTCATGCATCCATAGGTGCATAAATCAATAAACATCTAATAAAAATTACAAGAGATTACAGATCAAATGAAACATTAAAATTAGCTATTCATTACCAAAAAGAACTTACAATGATACAGCTCTCAAATCTACAGTTTCTGCAAGACTCCAAGGTCTTCACAATGTTATTACAAATCCATGTACAATAAAACTAGCCCTAACTGCTACAATTAGCCAGACATACTAAGCTAAGGAGAGAAGAAGGATAGAAAGGAAGATGATCTAAACCCTAAAAATGACCTAAACTCTATGTGTTATCTCGTGTGATCCCCCCCTCCTTTGTCTAGCATGGCTTACATGGTATTTATACAATCCATAAAGTTTCTTTTTGCTCTGGCCAATCAGAGGAGAGGAGAATCAAAATAGTTAGGATTTACTGACGTGGCTCAATTGTAGCCAAGTATTGCCCCCATTCTGTTAGGAAAAGTACAGCACACTTGGATGGGTGTCCCATGTGTTATGAAAGTTCCAAAACTGCCCTTGAAGTCCATAAATATCTACTGTGGCGCGAGCTTCGAGAGGATGGCATACTTCTGAAGGCTACTTGATAGGTTAGAGTGTTGAAGTCTTGGTCTACTCGACAGCTGCTCAAGTGGATGGCTCCTGAAGGAAATTCTAAAGGTTTCTCAAGAGGACTCGAGAAGATAAGCTTCTATCTGAAGACTTCTCGAGTGGCCGAAGTACTGAAGTCCAGACTGCTCGATAGGATACTTCTGAAGGCTCTTGAGAGGATGAATTGTTGTAGGACTTTGTCTGCTCAAGCCTGCTCAAGAGGATACTTTGAACTGCTCGAGTGTGATGGACAGCTGCTCGAGAAGATGATCTGGAGGTCTATTCTGCTCGAGATAGCTTGACAGGCTAGATCTGAGGGCTTCATATCTGCTCGAGATGAAGCTTCTGCTTCTCAGATAGTTTGTCAAGTCTGCTGTAGCACTCCTTTAGGCATGGATCCCACTTGTCTCTCATTGCAGGACTTCTAGGGGTTCAAGGCATGCTGAACAGCCCATGTGGTGGTGACCACCATGGTTCAATCTTTGTATTTCCATCAGCTCCACTGCTTGACTCTAATTCCTCTCTTCTTGGCACTTGTTACATGGATTGTTGTACTATTCTGTAGATTATTGCTAACTATAAAATCATACTCAAAAATCAATTATTAAAGAGCTCCAAGGTCTAGTAAAGGCTAGGTTAGGAGGGGGAAAGTGGCATAATTTAGTGATTAATACACCCCCAAACATAATCTTTGCTAGTCCTCAAGCAAAGGGAGAATTAAACAATTATTCTAAAAATTAAATGCCATTTTCGTAGGGAGCACGGATGCATTTAGCCTATGCATCAAGCCTTTTAAACTCCTAAGTTATCCCTAGTGGAGGAGTGAAGTCTCCTGAGGGTTTTCAGTGAAGATACCCACGAACTTCACAATAGAACAGTTAAGGTTAGTGCAACATATAACAACTAATATTTCAACAAATAAAGCTTCATTCCACACCATACTCTTTCAAATTTAGAGTTAAAACAGACATGCAAATAGTTTAACACTTAAATCAGCATGTATTTCTATCACAACCAATCAACTTACATCAAGAGTATAGTGTGTGTGAATCAGTGTTAAGCTCCCCATTAATTAATCGGGTTTAAACAGTGCCCCAATGAATTTAATTTCAGACTCAATCCTCACCAGGGCTATCACTCAAAAAAAAATTCCAATGTGCATCACTTTTACTACAGCTCAAGATCAGTTACAGACCTCAAATAGGTCTGCAAGCATGAGCATAGACATTGCTACTAATTCCTGACATCCTCATATTCTTTTCACCATTACTTACACATTCCCTTATCTTCACATGACAGCTCACTTAACTTTTGATCAATAAGGTCTTTTTGTTGGATTGTAATGTGGCTTAGAATTGAGGTTTAAAAAGAATGAAAGGATAAAAAGGGGGTTCAAAACTAAGAAATCAACTAAGGGGAGGAGGTGATTCATGACTTCACCTTCTTCATTGCATCACAGCTTCATTTTCTTTTGTATTTTTTAGATCCAGAGTGTTCAGCTTCTTCTCATTATTTTAATTTTTTAAATGAAGTATTTCTTTTGACTTCTCTTTTTTTTTTATGTGAAATACCACAGATGTACAACAGACACATCGCTATTTTTTATAGATCTCTTCTCTTCTCCTTTCACCAAATGTTGGGCCCAGCTCAACTTTCTTCAACATCTTCTCATTTACCTTATGAAATCTCAGAGTGAGGATAAGGCTAAATCAGGTCAATGAAGTTTAGGTTCAAGTACTCTGGTGTTTGTCAAAGAAAAATGGGTTTTAAGGCTCAAACTGTGCCTACAAAGGGCAGTTCAATGGGTAGGAATTTTCAGGCTCAAACTATCCAAATACAGGCCTTAAATCATATCCTTGGTGTCATGAGGTCTGCCAACTGTTTCTATTTTGGGTGCATAATTTTTTGGTGAAAAGATGTTGAGTTAATGATTCCTTAGAGCAGAAAAAATTTTCCAAGACACTCTTCAAAAGAAAATTCGATAGGCCCAAATCTCACTAGGTATGGTCTTTAAGTAAACTCATGGGGTATATCCTCACCTTTTTCTCTCCTTTCTGATTTACTAAACACTGATTGTCAAAAAAATTCAAGATGTCTACTTCATGGAAGTTTTCAATTTTTCAAAGATTTTAGTTTTTAAATGTCTGCTAAACAGTTTTAATTTCCTCTTTCTCCATTGGTTAGGTGGGAATTTACTTTATTTCTTTCAATTTTAACTAACAATGTTGCACTACAATTAATTATTTTATTAGAACATCCTGCCATACCCCCAAACCTAATATAAACATTATCCTCAATATTTCAATAAAGAGTGTATTTAGGGGCAGCAAGGAATGAACAGGAAGAAAAATAGAATATAATACTAAAAAGAAAGTAAAAATTACACTAACAAGATGCATGTATTCACAAAGAACAGAATTTTATAACAACAGACTGTACACAAGAGAAGACTATTTATGAAATTACAACTGAGTAAGAAATAAAACTAATACAAAAAACTCCTAAAAACAAAAAACTCCTAAAACACAAGACTCCTACAAATGATCTGAATCAAAATCTAGATCAATGTGCTCAGCTGCTTTATCTTTTCCTTTCTTCACACTGTCAACTTTGGTAGCACCAGCTTTAGTCCTTCAAGCAGTTGGTTTTCTCTATTTGGTACTGCCCTTTTGGTGTTGAGGCTCCTTTAGTTTCATGCCTTGAGCTTCTACTTGAGGCACCACATCTTTGACACCCAAAGACATAAGAGTGGCTGATAATGAATCAATCAGGTTGGCATATTTGTTAGCCCTTTGCTCATACAGTTTATATACAGTGACAACAGTGTCCAATTTTTCCTGCATGGCTAATAGCTCTCTTTGATTAGCTAGTATCACTACTTCCAACTGCTTCCAGTTTGCTGCCTTCATCAGGTCTAGCTGATCCTCACAAGTCTGTAATACATTGTCTGTCATAGATTGGACCAGCTGATAGACATCCTTCGCCAAATATGGATTTTCATGCATAAGGGTAGTGAGGGTAGGTGCTGGAGGTCTTTGAATTGGGTGAGCTAGTACAATGGCCCAGTTGGATGGATCATGAATAGAGAGGGAGACCAAAGCAGTTTCAGTAGCAGGGTGGATGGATGGGGAAGAAATGGATGGCAGGGAAAGGCTCAGTTCCTGGGAAGGGATCAGCTCCTCCTCAGGGATTTCTATTTGGGTATAGGTGGTAGATGTGGAAGTGGAGACCAGGATCAACTCTTCAGCTTCAAAATCAGTTTAGGTGGCAACATCAACTATTGCCACAGTTGTAGAAGATTGTTGGCATGGAGGATGGGTAGGGATAGGGGTGGGTGATTGGGGTGTGGGTATGAAATCTTGAAGGGTTGATTGGATGGAGGTAAGGCTGGTTTGGATGGAGGATTGATTTTCTGTGAATGTGTGGATTCGGGATTGGAGGGAGGTTAGGAGGGAAATTATTTGGGATAGAGGGTCTGGGTGGACAGGAGTAGTAGGTTGGGGTGAAACTAGTTTAAATGGTGAGGTAGGTGCATGGTTAAATGGGTAGTGGTGTGGGGAGTTAGGTAGAGGGGTGTACGCATGCCTAATATCCCCCACAATAGAGTCTATTAGGGTTGAGTAGCCCTCTATGGTAAATTGGTCAGAGGTGGTATGAAATGGGTCTTGGATAAGGGACAGTGGAGGCTAATGGGCAGGAGAAGGAGTAGGAGTGAGGATAGGGGAATGGACAGCTGAAGAACTGGGGTAAGTGGTTTCCATGGCAGCAGCCATTGGCTCACTATCATGAAGGGTAAATGAAGTGGGTTCTTTAGGTGTTGGGCTTAGGATGGGTCGAAGTATGATAGTGGGTGGACTGGGTATGATATTGGGTGGGTTGGTTTCTGTGGTGGGGTATTGGGTTTTCTTTTTGTAGATTCTTTGGATTGTGGGTGTAGGAAGGTTGTAGGGTAAAGGTATGGGAGGAGAAGCTAATAGTGGAATGGACTCAAAGGTGGAAAGTGGCTGTTGTGGGATAGTTGCAGTGGTGGCTACAGAAGTGATAGGTAAGGATGGTGGAGGTGGTGAAGGTGCTGATGATGGAATGGAAGTAATGGTAGAAGATGGTTGCTCTGATATGACTGCAGATGTGGTTGCAGAAGTATGCCCAGGAGGGGCTGCTTCAGGCTCCTTCTTCTTCTTCTTCTTCGTTAAGGTCAAACTGATCTTACACTACCTCTCTCCAAACAGAACTGATGACAACTCAGCAGTGGGCTCTCTCATTCTCCAAACATACCCTCCTTTTTTAAGCAAGGCTATGATCAGCCTACTGTAGGGTAAACCTTAAAATGTCTGCCTCTTCTTCACTATTCCATGTATATCCTCCATCCCCTCAAAAATCAGCTTGGCAGCATTGAAGAAATGCCCCTTGAAAAAGTTCAATGGATCCTCCTCTCCTACTGATGACCAGCCATAAACACATTCTTCCTCAAAACATTGTCCATGAATAAAAGGTTTGTACTAAAGTGACTCCTCATAACAGAAGCACATGATGCTTTCTTCCCCTGGGTTAAGTGTTGGGCAATCACCTTCATTGAAGCACTGATTGAGGCTCCCAAGATGCAGGATGGATCCTATGTTGTAGGGATACCCAATACCTATGCTATATCAGTGTCATCCACCATTGTCTTAAAGTCATCTATCAACACTACAGCACAGGGTCTTCCTGATTTGGCCCTCCTCCAGACTCTTTCATCCTGATGTTCTGGTACCATAACTTCACTAATCTGGGGTATACAATTTCATCCAAAGGCCTCAACAGGGAATCCATGGAGGCCTTTGCAAAAAATCATAATGGCATCCTTAGCCCACTCTTTCTTAGTGAAAAATGACCTATCAAAGATGGTCTCTAGTACTAGGCTGAGATTATCCACAAAATCATTCAGGGTCGTGAAAGGGTCAAACTCAGGGGCAGTTCCCTTACCCTCCTGTTTCTTCTGTTTCACAGTTTTAGGCTCATGGGTGCCAGCCTTGGTTTTCTTCTTTGGAGCTGTTGAGTCACCTAAAACCACATATTTTCTTTTTGGTTGGGCCATAGAAGCCCCCTCTTGGATTTCCTAGTTGGTGAAGGGGGATGGGTTTAGGCAGGACTAAGCAAGTTGGTTAGGATTTCCTCAAAATTAGTATTATAAGCCATTCTGAAACCCTAATTTCTATCTAATGAATCCAAACCCTAGGTTTCCCGAAACTCAACAAACACTCAACGAACTAAATTAAACTGATAAACCCACTAATCCTCAGTAAGAAGGTCTCAATCCAGTAGAAAATACTCAGAGAATTAAATGGACTGAGAATGTACTTAACACTTACCCAAACTAGGGCATTGCGAGGATAGTCCACAGTGATCCAAATTTGGAGATTCTTAGTGCAAAATGTTTGGCTTGAGTTGTTGATCAAACTGGCAACAATATTGGACAAACAGTGTAGCAGGTAGTGCACAATAGAGTAGAAAGACGAAAACTAGATCGAGTGAAGGAGTGTGAGTGCTTAGCAGAGAGATGGAGTGAGAGAATGAGCTCCACGAGAGCTTTATACATTTAGAACTCGAGCCACGAGAGGATGGAGCTTCAGGAAGAACATCTTAAGAAGATCTCGAGCAGATCACTTTTGCTCGCATGAGCCTATCGAGCTAGGTATAACCTCAGAACAACTATCCCAAGAGACTGATTTGAAGCACATGATCCTCTCGAGGGATAGCTAGTTCACTTACCAAATGGTCTCAAGAGGATGCTTAAAGGTTTCTGATCCTCTCGAGCATACAAAATAGCTTGTTTAGACTCGTGATTGACATACTCTCATGCAAATAAGCTCAGTGATCCTAATGCTAAATAGATCCATTCAATATTCAATAGCACATCAACAATTATGGCATACATCATGATTCATCAAAAGCAAACCACAAAAACACGGTATTTACAAAATTTTTAAAACACTTCAACAGTTATATTACACATGGTACAAAAGTTTGAGATCATACATCAGTGGGAGGTTCTTGAAAGTGGATAGTTTGAGAGGGCTCTACCACATTCTCAATACAGAGTTTGAGCCTCTGACCATTGACTTTCATGACCCTTCCAGAATTGGGGTCCATGATCTCAACAGCTCAAGTTGGGAATGCATGTATGACAGTAAATGGGTCATCCCATCTGGATCTCAACTTACCTGGAAAGAACTTCAATTTTGAGTTGATAAACCATACCTTAGCAACATCAACAAATTCCTTCCTAAGAAGGTTCTTGTCGAAAAAGGCTTTCGCTTCCTCCTTGTAGATCTTTGCATTTCCATAGGCATCCAGCCTAAGTTCCTCCAGCTCAGTAAGTTACAGCTTCCTATTTTTACCAATAGAAGTTAGATCAAAATTTAAAGCTTTAATGGCCCAATAGGCCCTGTGTTCTAACTATACTAGTAGATGAAAAGTTTTTTCATAAACAAGTCTGAAAGGGGACATCCCAATAGGAGTCTTATCGGCAGTCCTATAAGTCCACAGTGCATCTTGTAGCTTTAGGGACCAATCCTTCCTATCTGTCCTCACTGTTTTCTCCAGAATATGCTTGATTTCCCTGTTGGAAATCTCTACTTGCCCGCTTGGTCTGTGGGTGATATTGAGTAGCAATTTTGTGTGTAATAGAGTACTTTTTTAGCAAGCTCTCAAGGTAATTGTTACAGAAATGACTCCCCCCATCACTAATGATAGCTCTGAGGGTGCCCAATCTTGAGAAAACATTTTCTTTTAAAAATTTCAGGACAGTTTTGTGGTCATTTGTTCTTATGGCAATAGCTTCCACCCATTTGAAACAATCAACAGCCACAAGAATAAAATTGAACCCAAAGGAGGGAGGGAAAGGACCTATAAAGTCAATCCCCCAAACATCAAACAAAACCATAACAAGGATGGGTTGCAATGGCATAGAATTTCTTTTAGATATGCCTCCCATCCTTTGGCATCTCTCATAGGCTTTGCAATGCTCAAATACATCCTTGAACAAGGATGGCCAATAAAATCCATATTGGATCACTTTTGTTGCTGTCCTTTTTCCCCCAAAGTGACCTCCACAAGCATGTTCATGGCACATTAACAGAATACTGTAGATTTCACCATTAGGGACACATCTTCTCACTATCTAGTCTGCACAACATTTGTAGAGGTAAGGATCCTCCCAGAGAAAATATTTGACTTGAGAGAAAAATAAATCCTTATCTATCATGGACCAGTGTGGGGTGATCCTTCCAGAAGCCAGGTAATTCACAATGTTGGCAAACCAAGGCATGTCTATGTTGATGGCAAACAATTGCTCATCAGGGAAGGAATCATTTAGTGGTGTTGCAGCACCACCCTCAAGCATGATCCTTGATAAGTGGTCAGTAATCACATTCTCTACCCCTTTTTTATTCTTGATCTCAAGATCAAACTCCTGCAGGAGTAAGATCCATCTTATCAACCAGGGTTTTACCTCTTTTTTCGGTAGCAGGTACTTTAGGGTAGAGTGGTAAGTGAAGATTACAATTTTAGACCCTAATAAATAAGGTGTAAATTTGTCCAAAGCAAAGACTACTGCCAGAAGCTCCTTTTTAGTTGTTGTGTAGTTAAGTTGAGCATTTGTCAGTGTCCTACTTGCATAATAAACTACACTTGGTAGTTTTTCTCTTCTCTGCCCTAAGACTACACCAATGGTAAAGTCAGAGACATCACACATTAACTCAAAAGAGAGAATAATCCAGGGCTTGGATAACTGGGGCAGAGTTCAAACACTTTTTCAATATCTCAAATACACTCAAACATTCAACATCAAACTCAAAAAACACATCTTGACACAGCAAGTGGCATAATGGTTTGGAGATCTTGCTAAAATCCCTGTCGAATCTCCTATAAAAACCTGCATTACCTAAGAATGATATGACCTATTTGATAGTTTTTTATGGAGGTAGGTGTGAAATTAGATCATTTTTTCCTCTATCAACCTCAATTCCCTTCTTGGACACCACATGGCTAAGAACAATTCCTTGAGTGACCATGAAGTGGCTCTTTTCCTAGCTCAAAACCAAATTAGTTTCTTCACATCTTTGAAGCACAAGGGAGAGGTGGTGCAAATATTGATTGAAATCATCCCTGTAGAATGAGAAATCATCCATAAAGATTTCTAAAAACTTATCTAACTTGTCAGAAAATACAGCATACATGCATCTTTCGAAAGTGGCAGGAGCATTGCAAAATCCAAATGGCATCCTTCTATAAGCAAAGGTGCTAAATGGACAAGTGAAGGTTGTCTTTTCCTAATCTTGAGGATACACTGGTATCTGGTTGTAACCAGAATATCCATCAAGAAAAAAGTAATAAGCCCTTCCTGCCAACTTATCCAAGATCTGGTCAATAAAGAGCAAAGGAAAGTGGTCTTTCCTAGTCTTAGAGTTTAATTTTCTGTAATCAATACAAACTCTCCAACCAATGATCTCCCTGGTTGGCATCATCTCTCCAGACTCATTTGGGATTACTATGATGTCAAATTTCTTAGGGACCACCAGGAAAGGTGATACCCATTCAGAATCAGAAATCTGATAAATCACTCCAGCATCAAGTAATTTCACAATCTCTTTCATTACCACTTCCTGCATGTGAGGATTCAATTTCCTCTGCATCTCCCTAGAGGGTTTGTAACCTCTTCCAAGTGAATTTTGTGCATACACACTGATGGATCAATTCTCCCTAAATTCATAATTGTTCATCCTATTGCTTTCTTATGCTTCCTGAGGACACAAAGTAATTTCTCCTCTTGATCTACAGTGAGAGTAGAGGATATAATTAATAGCAGTTTATCATTCTGCCCCAGGAGACCATACTTCAAAGATTATGGGAGCTATTTCAGCTCCAACTCAGGTGGACTTTCAACATAAGGCAATGAAGGTGCCTTAGAGGGTTGAGGGAGGGGCAACATAGGCTACATTGACCACACTGAAGAGTCCAAGGTGCTTACATCTTCATCAAAATTAGTGGGGGCCTCCTCTTCAACACCCTCAATCTAAAATTCTTCAAAGTCATCGAAAACCTCTTCCCAATCTGGCAACTTGGGCAAGTTTTCTTCTACCAACTCATCAATGACATCAACCACAAAATAGTCCTCACTGTCAAATTGAGGTTGGTTGGCTGTATTATACACATTTAGCTTTACCTTCATGTTCTCAAAAGTGAATTTCATCACTCTCAACCTGCACTGAATGCATCCATTGGCAGTGGCTAGAAATGGTCTGCCCAATATTACAGGTATTGGAGTGGTACACTTTATAGGCTCCATGTCCAGGACTGAGAAATCTGATGGATAGAAAAACTTATCAACCCCTACCAACACATCCTCCATAATTCCCATAGGCTTCCTCTCTGATCTGTTAGCCAGCTAGAGTACCATAGGTGTGGGTTTCAACTCCCCCAAACCTAGCTTCTCATACATAGAGTATGGAAGTAAGTTAACACTGGCTCTCAAATCTAAGAGAGTTCTACCTATGTTATGATCACCTATAATGAAGGGGATTGTAGGTACCCCGGGGTCTTGGAGTTTGGTTGGGGTGGCTATGGATAAAATTGGCTGTACTTTTTCAATAGCAAATATTCTCTTAGTGAGGTGGATCCTAGCTTCCTCTTCTGTGTGCATAAGTCCTTCAGGAACTTCGCATAGGTCGAGACTTTCTTTATGGCATCAAGCAAAGGTAAATTAATTTTTACCTACTTAAATGTGTCCATCATTTCCTCCATCCTAGCATTCCCCTTGTCAAAAGGAGAAGGCCCTTTAAAAGCTTGAAGAATTGGCAGATGAGGTATTGCTGGTATCTCATCTGCTGGCCTAACATTCTCATCTGCTGGCCTAACATTCTCATCAATTATTTTCTTTTTATTTTTTTCTTTCTGTTGGGGCTCCACAGCAACCCCTTTATTTTCCTCCTGCTGCTGCTCCATGACAGGGAGCAGGTCCACTCCTTCTTCACTTCTCATTTTCTCAAAAACCAATTTGTTGTCCACCACTCCTCAATGTAGTGATGGCCTTGGCTTCCTTATGAGTTGAAGAAGCCTCACCTATCATGTGTTGCCCCTTGGGATTGGTCATTATTTAACAAGGGAGCCTGCCCTCTTCCCTTTTTGTCAAAGCATTTGAGATTTGACCAAGTGGATCCTCTATTTTCTTGATACTCTGGCTGTGGGAATTCACTGTTTGTGATAGGGAGCTGAGGTTTTGTAATGAAGATAAAACCCGCTCCTCAAAGGGGGGGGCTCTGGGTAATGGTGGTGGTAAAGTCAATTGACTTTGTTGTGCCACTGGCTGTTGGAATTGATGTCTTGGGAAATAATTTTGACTGTACTGCTGGGGTCTGTAGGGAAATGCCTGCTGTTGCCGAGGTATCTGAAAATTGTCTTATCTCCACCTCAAGTTAGGGTGGTTTCTCCAAGAAAATCCAGTAGGTTGTTGCCCATAAGATTGGGTAGCATTAGCATGCTCTATTACTAGCTCTGGGCATTGACCCGCAGAGGGACAATTTAGAAGGGAGTGTGTGGGAGATTGGCATATCAGGCATGCCTCCTCAACCTGTGTAGCTGTTTGGGGTTGCACCGCACTCAGTAATTTATCAAATTTTTGTGACAAACTGTCCACTTTCCTTTCTAGGTCATTGTATACATTAAGTTCATACAATTTCCCTTTTGAAGTGAGTTTTTTTGCAGCTCTAGCAGTTGGCTCAATATCATTTCTTGTCAGAGATTCCTATTGCATAGAGTTTTCACTTATCACATTGAATAAATCTCATGCTTCCTCATCAGTTTTGCTGAGATATGTGCCACCATAAGATGCATCCACCATATGTCTATTTTTAGAATCTAACCCTTGTAAAAGCTTTGAACAAGATCCCATTTGGGTATTTGGTGGGTGGGCATTGTCTCAGCAGTTCCTTAAATCTTTTCCAGGATTCATGAAAATCCTCAGTTGGGAACTGAGCAAAAGAGATAATGCTCTTCCTCAACTAGCTTGTCTTACTCATTGAAAAAAATTTAGCCAAGAATTGGCTTTGTAAGGCACTCCAAGATGTAATGTTATTTGTTGGGAGCATGTTTAGCAAATTTCTAGCTTTATCCTTTAATGAAAAAGGAAACAATCTCATCTTAGTGGCTTCAACTCCCAGACCAGCAATTTTAAAAGTTATGCACAAAGACAGAAACTCATCAATATGCCTATAAGGGTCTTCTTTATTCAGCCCATGAAAAGATGGCAATATCTGGATGGTCTGAGGTTTGATTTCATAATTACCCTCAGCTGTAGAGAATTGAATGCAGAAAGGTGATAAATATGCCCCTGGTACATAATAATTCCTAAGGGGTCTACGTTGCTCACCCATCTCAAATGTATCTAATTGTTCAGCAGGGATGTGTTCTACTATCCTAGATCTAAGGACTCTCTCAATTTCAAGATTCAATGGTATGATTTCAGGATGGAGGGACTTTCTTCCTAGTATACAACACACAGCAGAGACAAATTACAGCAACTAAAAAAAATGTTAAACACTATTGCTGAAATTAAAGAAAATAAAAATGAAACTATAACAAGGGAGAAAGGGATGCACACTAAGACAGAGTTTGCTCCCGCTGCAACTATTGTCTCCCCTATTTGCTACTGCTCCAGATCTACAAAAATCAAAAGACCACAGTAGTAATTTATTCATACGCAAAAAAGATAACAAACAGATCTAAAACATAACATAAAAAAAAACTCAGATCTACTACTTAGATCAAAAACTCCCCGACAGCGACGCCAAAAACTTATTGGTTCAATTTGTGTTGATGTTCTTTATTATAAAGATGGTCAAAATATGATAGAACAAAGAATGACAAAAGCAAAACAAACATGAAAAAAATGGGATTGAAACACAAACACCACCTGCAAGATATAGGGATGTTGTAGCAAGTTTTAAATGAAGTAAGGATTGTCCCATAGGGAGTATGGATCTAAAGGTAGTAAATCTCCTGATCTGCTACAGATCTAACAACTCTAAACCTAATCTATCTTAAACTAAGAAAACATGACAAATAGAGGGTCTTTTTGGGGTTGTCACTAACTAAAATAGAAATAAATGTAAAAACAGAAATAAAAGGAAGGGGGTTTAAAAAAGGATGAAAATGGTTTGGTAAAATAAATAGAAAATGGAGAAGTAGGCAGTTAGAGGCTAAATTTTACTGTAAACAAAAATGTAAAATAGAGCAAGAGTCGAATTTGCAGCAATCCTTCATTTGGCTACAAGCACAATTGCAAGGAAAAAAATCCAACTCAACCCCTGAGATGTGGATTAGTCTTAGGGTTATGGCCTATCTACTCAAATGGTCACAGGCTATCCCATGGATATAATCCAGTCATGGGGGATTAGAGATGAAACAATAAAATCACTACAGACACTATGTTTGCAAGGCTACAAGCTCATGCATAAAATCCATAAACATCTAATGAAAATCATAAGAGATTAAAGATCAAATGAAACATTAAGATCAACTATTCATTGTCAAAAAGAACTTACAATGATACAGCTCTCAAATCTAAAGTCTTTGCAAGAATCCACGCTCTTCACAATGTTATTACAAAGCCATGTACAATAAAACTAAGCCTAACTGCTATAAAGATTTAGCCAAACATGCTGAGCTAAGGAGAGAAGAAAGACAAAAAGGAAAATGATCTAAACCCTAAAAATGACCTAAAATCTATGTGTTATCCCGTGTGATCCCCCCCTCCTTTTTCTGGCATGACTTATATGGTATTTATATAATTCATAAAGTTACTTTTTGCTCTGGCCAATCAAAGGAGAGGAGAATTAAAATAGTTAGGATTCATTGATGTGGCTCAATTACAGCCAAGTATAGCCCCCATTCTGTTAGGAAAAGCACAGCACACTTGGACAGGTGTCCCATGTGTTGTGGAAGTTCCAAAATTGCCCTTGAAGTCCATAAATATCTACTCAGGCCTGAGTTTCGAGAGGATGGCATACTTCTAACGGCTGCTCGATAGGTTGGAGTGTTGAAGTCCTGGTCTGCTCGAGAGCTGCTCGAGTGGATGGCTCCTAAAGGATATTCTGAAGGTTTCTTGAGAGGACTCGAGAAGATAAGCTTCTGTCTGAAGACTTCTCGAGTGGCTAAAGTATTGAAGTCTAGAGTGCTTGATAGGATACTTCTGAAGGTTCCCGAGAGGATGAATTATTGCGAGACTTTGTCTGCTCGAGCCTGCTTGAGGGGATACTTTGAGTTGCTCGAGTGTTCTCGACAGTTGCTCGAGAAGATGATCTAGAGGTCTGTTCTACTTGAGACAACTCGACAGGCTAGATCTGAAGGCTTCAGATATGCTCGAGATGAAGCTTCTAATTCTCAGTTGGTTTGTCAAGTCTACTGCAGCACTCCTTTAGGCATGGGTCCCACTTATCTCTCATTGCAGGACTTTTAGGGGTTCAAGTCATGCTGAATAGCCCATGTGGTGGTGACCACCATGGTTCAATCTCTGTATTTCCATCAGCTCCATTGCTTGACTCTAATTCCTCTCTTCTGGCACTTGTTACGTGGATTGTTGCACTATTCTGTAGATTATTACTAACTACAAAACCATACTCAAAAACCAATTATTAAATAGCTCCAAGGTCTAGTAAAGTCTACGTTAGGAAGGGGAAAGTGGCATAATTCAGTGATTAATAGGAGTTGCCCAATGAGCTCCTCGAGCAATACACCGATTTTGAGAATGGCCTTGTCCCAATTATTAAAAAATTGAAGACATCAATCTAGGAGCTGAGGAGGATCCTAAAATCACCAAGATCGAAACATCGCTGTCTCTCAAGGAAAGAAAAGGCATGATTAATTTCCTTCGATCATGCCGAGACGTCTTCGCATGGTCGTACAAGGACATGCCTAGTTTAGACACCAATTTGGTCCAACAAGAGCTATCGCTATATCCAGATGTTAAGCGCCTCAAGCAAAAGTTGAGGTGTCTCCAGCCCGAATGGATGCTAAAAGTGAAAGATGAGGTCATAAAGCAATAAAATGTGGGGTTCCTCATGATCTCTAAATACCCGCAGTGGCTAGCCAACATTGTGTTAATGCTGAAGAAGGATGGAAAGGTTCGCATGTGCATCGACTTCAGAAATCTCAACAAGGCAAGTTCGAAAGACAACTTCTCTTTACCACACATCGACATCTTGGTCGATAACACTGCTAGGCATGGGATGCTCTCTCTCATGGACAGATTTTTCAATTAAAATCAAATCAAAATGGCAGAGGCAGACCGAGAAAAGACATCATCCATCACTCCATGGGGCACTTTCTGCTATCGAGTCATGTTGTTCGGGTTAAAGAATGTCAGGGCAACGTATCAGAGAGTAATGACTGTACTGTTCCACAACATGATTCACAGAGAAATCGAGGCATACGTTGACGATATGATCGCCAAGTCATAGGAGAGAGGTCATCATCTGGTGAACCTCTAAAAGTTATTTGAAAGACTAAGAAAGTACAGGTTGCATCCAAACCCCAAAAAATGCACATTTGGCGCCATGTCAGGAAAATTATTAGGTTTCATCATCAGCAAAACAGGTATCGAAGTTGACCCAATCAAAGTTAAAGTCATCGTTGAAATGCCTCCGCCGTTTATAAAGAAAGAGGTCAGAGGCTTCTTGGGTAAAATATAATATATCAGTCGGTTCATTACATAATTGTAACAACCCCAAAATGAGAACCTGTGTAGACCAACTCGGTACATGTACCGGTGTGGTGCAGTGGGCCATTTCAGATTTGGCAGTGCTACCTAATGTGAGTAAGAAAAGTTGATCACCGAAGTTAGGTGTATGTGTTAGCAAGTGAACCGGACTATGTGTGAAACACCCAATGATGATGCTTATGATTCACAAGGAAGCCACCCAAGTATAAGAGAAGGGAAAACCTTTTAGGTTTATTTCCTTTGCAAATTCTAAAGAGTGAGAGAGAGAGAGTGAGCTTGAGAAAGAGGAGAGAAGGAAGAATAGAGCTTGGGAGAAGTAGGAACCATGAGATCGAGATTATGAGCGATTTAATGTGCGAGGAACTCCTCCATCTTACTTCTTGATCCAAGAGGAGACCTAGGGGAGAGTTTGTTTTGATTTGTGAGGAAGAGATTGAGGGGTTGTGGAGAAGAAGGCCATTCCTCAAGCTTGGATTGTAGATCTCCCTCTCAATCCTTTTACTCGAACTTGGAATGCCGCAAGGAAATCGTAGAAGAGATCGCGGTTGAAGTTCACGGGAGAGTGGACCGCTAAACCTTCCAAGTGCATCGAAGGATGCGTTCATTCGACCACAAATCAATGTGAAATAAATGAGGTAAGATCTTGTGATTTTGGGTAGATTTGTTTCAGATTAACGGTCATAAATGAGGGAAATTAATGCCCTACATGTGTGGTATTAATGTTACATAAGAGTTAGGTGAAATGGGAAATGGATAGGAAATCTTATTTTGACAAAAAACCCCAAAACCCTGAAAGTTGCTCGCGCGACTTTGAGCCTCGCTCGCTCGACTTGGAGTTGCTTGCGCGAGAGGAGCTTCAGAATAGGCATGAAATTTACATTGAACAGTTGCTCACGCGACTGAGTATGGACATGTGAAGTCGCTCACGCGACCATGGAACTCGCGCGCGCAATTGTCTCAAGCTGTGAACATAAAAAAAATAAGAGAGCATAGTCGCTCGAGTGAGCTCGCACGACTATGAGGTGCTATATGACTCGCTCGCACAACATTGGAACTCCCGCGCGCGATTGAACAAGTTTTGGTAAATGTGAATTTTTCTTCGAGAACCTTCTGAATCTTTGGTGTGTGTGATCCTTTAAGCCTTAGTTAATAACCTTTGAATACCTTGAAATGTAGGTTATGATTCAGAATTGCGCATAAAGATCTTCACTCTGTCTTTGCGTGATTTGAGGTAATTTTCATAAGAGGTAGGGAAAATTCAATAACATGACTTCCGATATGAACTATACAGATAATGTTAATGTGATAAGCATGTGTGTGTGTGATAAGCATGTGTGCGTGTGTGAACATGATAAGTGTGTGTGAATATGAAAAGAGTAATAAGTACTGTGTGTGAACGCGATGAGCATATGAACATGATAAGCAATGTGTGTGACCGTAATGAGTATGACAAGCAAGTGTGTGTGAATGTGATAAGCATGATAAGCGTGTACGTGAATGTGATAAGCAAGTACGTAAAACTCTAAAACTAGATATAATTAATAACACTGATTAATTACATGGTGATAAACTATAAGTTAAAAGTTGCACAATGATTTAAGGTTTTTGTGAAATGAATCCCCATCATGTATCTGGTACGGCGGGATATCTATACATGTGGACCGGCTAATGGTCAATACGTGGACCAAGTGACCCTATTAATGTAGCTCAGTGGCTTGGCATCGTGGCACAAGTGACTCTGTTAACGTAGCTCAGGGGTTTGGCATCTTGGCACAAGTGACCCTGTTAACTTAGCTCAGGGGCTTGGCAATGTGACACAAGTGACCCTGTTAACTTAGCTCAAGGGCTTGGCAATCGTGTAAACTGTTCGTTGAACGACGGTAGTTCGGGGATTCCCATCGATAATTATGTGGCTCCCAATGCTATATATGCTTGGGAGATTATTTAAGTTAAGATCTTAAGTTAGTTTGAAGGATAAGAAGCATGTTGAACTAAATTAAGCAAGAACATGAGAACTAAAAAGCGAATCATGTGTGTGCACTTTGAATTTAGTTTAATTATGATTCAATCATCTAAAAGTTCAGTTTTATAGAATGTTCTTTAAATTCAGTCATGAGATCTATGCTTTGAATATGATATGCATGCTAGTGATATTCCCCTATGGAACTTAGACTGTTAGCTCACCCCTTTTGACTATACGTCATGGTACAGACATGGATTTAGGTATCGAGGAGTCAAGCCGTGAAGAAGATCCAGATTATATTCTAAAGGAGGAATCTAATCTTCTGCTTAAGGATTGTTTCCCTTAGGTGACTTTGGGAGAGCTTTTATGGATTTGGTGTAAGGTTCGGTACGTCCGGGCTTTATAAGTACTTTAGAACGATGGATTCATGAAAATATAAACAATTACTTTGAATCACTATTTGGGTGATGGTAATTATCATCGGTGGTTCATTTCGGTTCTGTCAGGCTTATGGTTAACATAAGGACAAAATTGTCATTTTATCTTTTTATCTTCTTAAATAGAATTCTATTATCTTTTGTCATGTATATGATGACTCTATCTGCTAATTAATAGAGATCTGCTTGAATCCACTATATGAGTTGACATCTTATGTGTTCAGTTCAGGGATCATCAGAAACGAGGACCTGACGGCACGGGTTTCTGGTTGAGGAAATCTGGGCCATCACAACAACTCACTCCTACCTGTACTCCGATCTTTAAGCTACCAAGGAAAGATTCACCCGTCGAATGGAATGATGAATATCAGGCAGCATTCAACAAAATCAAAGGCTACCTTCTCAATCCTCCAATTTTGGTACCACCAGTACTAGGAAGACCACTCCTAATGTATCTCTCAACAACGAAAGTTTCAATGGGATGTGTCCTAGGGCAGGATGATGAAACCAGAAGAAAAGAGCAGGCCATTTACTATCTGAGCAAAAAGTTTACGAATTATGAGACACTCTATTCTCATATGGAGAAAGCATGTCTAGCTCTCGTATGGGCTACACAGAGGCTCCATCACTACTTACTATCTCAGGAAGATAATTGCATGAGATAGTAAGTAGTGATGACACAGAGGAGATAGAAGAGTCCTAGATAATGCACTTTGATGGGACATTGAATGTTGATGGTCAAGGAGTCGGCATTGTTCTAATCTCACAAAAAGGATCCCACATACAAATCTTCATCAAGCTTAATTTTTCCTGCACCAACAACATGGCCGAGTATGAAGCCTGCGTAACTGGCCAACAAGCAGCTCTCGACCTGAATGTAACTCATATCAGGGTATTTGGTGACTCACAGCTGATCATATGTCAAACCAACGGTGATTGGAAGACAAAGGATGAGAAGTTAATCTCATACCATAAGCACCTAAAAGATCTAATCGCGTGCTTCGACAATATTACCTTCTTTTATGTCCCACGAGTGAGAAATCGATTTGCTGAAGCCCTGGCAACTTTAACATCAATAGTCAAAATTTCATATGGTGTCGAAATGAAGCCAATCATGATCTGACAAAGAAATGAGTCGACCTTTTGCCTCTAGATTGAAGGATCCACAAAGTCAGATGATGAGCATCTATGATTCTCAGATATCAAGAGATTCCTCGAAACACAAGCTTTCCCTAAGGGCAGTCCAAGATAGACAGGCGGACCATTCAACATTTAGCATCGAACTATGTCATCTGTGGTGAATGTCTCTACAAGCAATCATATAACAACATCTTGCTCAGATGCCTAACTGAGAGTAAAGCAGCAAACGTCGTAAGGGAGATCCACGAAGGGGTATATGGGGCACACGTCAACGGTCATATGCTCGCTAAAAAGATCCTACGGCAAGGTTACTTCTGGACTACCATGGAGACTGATTGTTGTAAGTACATTCGGAAGTGCTACAAATGCTAAGAATACTCTAGTCTGATACACGCTCCATCCATAGATCTCCATAGCATGACCACTCCATGGCCATTTACCACCTGAGGCTTCGATGTTGTAGGAAAGGTCAACCCGAAAGCTTCTAATGGGCATCAGTTCATCTTAGTCACCATCGAATACTTCACAAAATGGGTAGAGGCAGCATCATATACAAACATCACGGTTAGTCACGTCAAGAAGTTTATCAAGAACAACATCGTTTGTCAGTTTGGCAATCCCAAAGACATCATCACGGATAATGCCACTAACTTTGCGAACAAGCGCATCAGAGCCTTATGCGAGCAGTACAAGATCAAACATCATCGCTCGTCATGATATCGGTCGTAAACTAACAGGGCCATCGAAGCAGCCAACAAAATAGCCACCCGCATCCTTGAGAATCATCACGTACCAGGATTGGAATAAAATGTTGCCATTCGCACTATGAGCCTACCAAATGTCAATCTGTACCGCTACAGGAGCAACACCATTTTCCCTTGAGTATGGAGCCGAGGTCATAGGTCGAAGTACCCTCCCTCTGTATCCTCATTGAGTCTGATCTAGCAGAAGGTGAGAGAAAGAGAGAGAGATCACGTTTCGAACAGTTGAGCCTGATCGACGACAAGAGGCTTCAAGCTTTATGTCACACCCAGGTCTACCAAGGAAGGATCGCACGTGCGTACAACAAGCGTGTCCTCATTCGAGATTTGAAAGTAGGTGAGACGGTACTCAAGAAAATCTTTCTTCTCTCCACTATGTCATCAAAGAAGTACTCCCTAGGTATGCGCTCCGGCTCGCCACAATGGATGGAGATCACTTTTCTAAGCCAATCAACTCTAGATATATCCGACGATTCTACTCCTAGTCTCCCACGGCAAAGTAAGTATTGACAAAAATAGATACGTGACTGCTTAAGGGCCCCTTAAAAGAGGTCATTATTTTAAAGCCAAGCTGCCAAAAAGCATCCCTGAATGATCACACCCTTTGTTACACCCATCGAGCCAATAGCCTTTCTTTCATACCCCCTCCAAAAGAGAGAAAAATAAAACCAAAAAAAAATGTGCGTATATACCAAAGAAAAGGAGAAAAAGAGTTACCATCAAAATCCAAAAAAATTAGAAAAGCAAAATCTCAAAAAGAGGATCTCTGAAAAAAGCAAAAATAACAAAAATATAGAAAAGAAAAGAGAAAAATCATGGGGCCTGTACAGTAAAAATTCTCCAAGGAAGAAGTGATTTACGATAGCTAGAACTCAATCAATAAAAACCTTCAAACCTATTTCCTAACCTATCCCTTCTAACCCATGGCCTCAATACATCTCTGAAGAAAGCCCTCTTTAAGATCTACAAGCAGCCATGATATATGTTGAGTCTGCACGAGCCAAGCTAAGAGACAATAAAAGAACTCTATCCAGCTGGCTATGAAGGAATCAACGTCTAACTCGTGGCTTTTGAAAAACAAAAGATAAGAAAAAAAAATTCTACAAGCTCAAAGCAAAATGGACGTGGTGAAAACCCGCAAGGGCACCACGGGTAAAAAGAGCAAGCTTGTGCAGACCAGGTGAAAACCTGAAAATGTGCTTAAGGTAAAAATGCAATACCCATGGATGTAGTGAAAACCTGAAAGGACACTGCGGGTAAAAAAGAGGGCAATAACGGGCATGGAAAAAACCAATCTTGGGCACTGTGAGTAAAAATATTTTAAAAGAAAAAAAAAAAAAATAGGCTCCTCCTTTGGTTACATTGTCTGGGCTATCTGGTCTTCAAACGGACCGCTCATGTTAGCCCTGATCAGGTATATCTTCAGACAACACAATCAAATGCATGACCAAAGGTAAGGATAAAAGGTTAACTCAATCCAAAGGAATGGACGTTCCAACCTCGTACTTGCACTTTTTCAAGGCGTCATGCAAAAAAGCAAAAACAATTAAAAGAAGAAGAAAAGAAAAACAAAAATCAAAAAAATATAAAAAAAATTATGATAAAATTAATAAGTGGCACACTCTCAAAAAGCAGTTCGATCTCCATTCGCTCCGCTCGGGCATTTGTGCTAAATTGAAATTCGGGTCAATGAGTGTACTCAAAAACCCTGAACAAAAAATATATGAAAAGAAAAAAAATATATAAAACATAAAATAACAAAAAAATATTGCTTGATAAGTTACACACATTCCCAAAAAGCGGTGCGACATCAATATTGGCTTCACTCGGGTAGTCATGCTAAATTTACTTCGAGGTCGATGAGTTCGATCAAAGATTTCGAACACTACCTCAAGTAGAGGCACTCGTGACCAATCAAAGTGGGGCAATCAATGCCTCATGAGATTGGGCACAAACCATTGGATCTCTGCGTCTTTGCTTTACCTCAATCTTAAAGAATGGGTCGATCAACCTATTAAATATGAAATTACAAATCAAACAACTATGTTCAAACATGGACGCAAAAGGGTTCATTTCCCTTAATCATTCTTAGTTCCTAGCTTAAAACCTACATTTGGGCATAGTATCCCTGTATAGTGTATGATGATGCATCTGCATATCCTAGGCTGCTTGCTTTAGTACTGGTATTTGCCTTTGGCTTCCTGTCTTCCTTCCGCCTTGCCTCCTTCGTAGACAACTATTTGAGAATATCCCCAACTGGGAGCTCATGCAAAGACACCCCTGCCTCCCTCCTGTCTCCCTCCAGCCCAAAATTGATTGTTTATTACCTAACCCTTCCCTTATAGTGGCTTTCGCGCTAGAGCGCTCGGGCCTTGCTTGTTGAGTGTGGGTGGACTTCCTCTTCTGGCCACTTCTAAACTATAGAGTAGAAGAAGGTTGTTTCATCACTATTATTTATAGACGGATTGGCCTGAAAGCAAAGAAAACTCCCCGAAGATAATCCCCTGGTGAAGGGGAATGGAGGATCGAAGTAAAGGAAGTAGTGGTAGGGCTTGCAAACCGGCCAGTACACTACTTGTGAAGTTAAGTATTACTTGTTCCAATACTGAGTCTTACTTAGTCATGTTCTTGCTCTTTTTCTTGCTGCCCAATTAGTAATGCGCACTAGTGCGCCCTAACTGATATGGGCTTATGCTTCTTCATTTGCCCTATTGGCGAAGTCATAAGTAGTGGTGAATCCGTGTCGCTACTATAAGTGCTTTCCATAGTTCAATAGAGAAAAGAGAGAAGTTTACTTTCTTATTAAACTTCTTTAAGGCACGCGAAAAATTCTTTATATTTAGGAATTCAGGTCGAACTATTGGAAACAAATGGAAAAGGAACACCGAGTGGGATCAAAGAAACTAGCGGACTGATCACTAAATAGAAAAAAATAGGTGCAAATTACATCATCACCACAGCCCACTTCGTTCTCTCGCTCTGCTCGCTGCGCTCCTTGCTCGCGAAACGGCATACCGAAAAAAAGAAAAGCATTATCAGATTGGAATCAATGACTGACGCCTACCTTATCACTAGCTTTCAAGAGCATGACTCTTCTTTTTGAAGAAAGTCTTCTTTGGTTACAGACCTGACAAGTATTCCCCTTGAGGGGGAGGTTTTGAGGCACAGTGGTGGTTTCTACGCCATGCCACCCATACTTTAGCGTAATACCCACCCCATGTGTTTCTTTTGTGACCCCTTTGCGCTACTTATACGGTTGCTGGATGCCTTCTCTTCTGAGTGGGGTACATACTCAAGGGCCCATCGAAATGCTTCTTCTTCAAATTGGCTTAACCTCACCCAACTCCATATGTGATACTGCAAAAAAGCATAAACATGCATGGCAGGAGCATCCATCCAAAATTGGTTGTTTATTACCTGCCCGATTGAATACAGAGTTTAACTGAATGAACTACTTTCCTTAAACCCTCATAAGGTATTTCTATCACTCATTACTCCGAATCAATCAACAAGCAACAAAAATTCTCTATCTTCAATGCTTCAGGCAGGCTGCAAAGGCATTGATACGATTGAACCCGAAGCAAAGGCTGATACAATTACCTCAAGGATAGAAGTGTTATTCTTGAGTTTTTGGGGTAAGCAAACAGCAAATCCATGGGTATTTGAACCCATGAGAAAAAGCAGAATATTTGATGGAAGAACAGGAGATCCTTTTGAACAACCTGTTATAATAGGAAAGTCCTATATCCTGAAATTCATTCATCAAGCTGATGTTTGGTATGGTAGCATAGTAGTGGTAGTTGAGACTCCAACTTCACAAGCTGCTTTAAGACTCATGTAGCTTCCTTCACTCATTTTTTTTAGGTGTGCTTAAAGTCTTATCGACTAGGTGTCACACAGAAGCCACCGCACGCCACCAAAGAGGCGCAAAATAGAAGTCACTTGGTGGGCCAGACAACAGCCCTTCCCCCAAAGGAAGAGGATAAGGACAGGTCTACACCTTATCGTCTCCACTATAAGGGAAGGGTCAGGAATAAACAACCAATTTTGGATGGTTGTTTATTCCTGTAAATTATACCCAGTCAAGGGTCGGGACTTCCATAGCCTTATTGTTTATTGCCCCTAATGAGCCCATGTTTATGCATAGTAGAACCATTTGTAAATTCATCCTTGGCAGAGACCAAGATTGGGTGTCTCCTTCTTTGGCCTCTGGTTGTGAGCAGCCAAACACCAAAGAGGGGCATCTGTAGACACCCAAAATTGGCCCAAGGCTCGATTGACCCATAGTGGCATACTTTTGAGCCTCTGAAAGAACTTCCCAAATCCTTAAAAAACTTTTTGAACCTTTAGCACCCTTCCCGTACCGTCAGGAATCAACCCTAACCGTTAGAACCCTTCCCGGACCCATTTCAAACCAACCAAAATAGCGGATGGAAAGAGGAGTGCCAAAATTTAAATAGACATCTTTAGGAGCTAAGGACTATACCATTATAAAGTAGAGGTTCCCAACTTTCCAACGAGTAAAGAATCGTCTAATTCCGAGTTGTACATCAAAAGTTATGGCGATTTGAAAATTACGCAGAAATGCAAGAAATTACACATGCGTACATACTATGTACGCATAGGCAATTTATTGCAAAAATTCGCCATGCATGTGTACTATGTATGCATAGTCACTTTGGCTTTTTTCTCCAGAATTGAGCTCCAGAATGGGCTCCAACTCCTCAATTTTTTCAGGAAACATTGTTCCTAAGCTATGCATACATACTATGTACGCATAGCTTAAAATCCTGATTTTTGTGAAAAATGGCAGATTTCAAAGTTGGGGTTTAACTTGTCGACCATCCTAGCCATCGAGATGTATTTCTTTAGGACCCTTATACCCCTCCCAACCTTCAGTTTCACCCTTTTTCCATTCAACCCATCACCCTATCATCCACCATTAAAGCCAACGGATCAAATTTTAAAGATGATCATAGGATTGCTTGATGGGTCGAGTTAAACCTTGACACTTAAAATTGAAGAAAACTAGATGCGCTAACATTTGGGTTGAGTGCTTGTGCTTTGAATTGAATAATGGCTCTCTTGTACTATTTAAATAATCCCAAGGGCAATTAAAATTAAATTAACTTTAGTAATTAGAAATTAGGATATTGCAAATCTCTAGAAAATCCTAGCCCTTGGTTCACTTGACCAAGATTTGACCCATCTTACCCCATTTATTTTCCTTGGAAAAATTAGGGTGTTAGATGCACTTATTTGCATGCACCACAAGATTTCTTAAACTTTGGAAAATCACAAAAGTTAAGGGTCTTGAAGACCACAAAAAGACAAGAGTTGACTTAATGAGTGGAGGAGAGAGAGGGAATACCTTGGGAAGAGATGGGAGGCTTAGGGAAGCAAACTTGGGATACATGGCATGAATTTTCAGCCCTTGTCTCCCACTCCCCTTGCAAAAACCGAAATCCTATGGGGCTCCCTCCATTCCATCATTTTCTATCTTCTGCTCCACTTGAAACCTCCATTAGAACTCCATAAGAGCTTTAGGATTCCAAAAATTTGCCCTTTCCACCATCAAATCTTTGATCCACCAACACCACTCTACTCCTGTTACTTCCTAGTTTCATATATATATAATTGGGCCTTATTCCAGCCCTTTTCACCATTCAACTTGAGCCAGACCAGCAAGCAAGGGGATCTTAGCTAAGGTAAAGTCTTGGTTTAGTACTTGTATAGATTTCTAGCCTTGTTGTATAGGAATTTTTCCACAGTTTCCATAGTTTCTTTTTGTTTGGATGGTTAGAATTCTGAGATGATCATGTTCATACATGATACCAACATATGGAAGGTCATGATTGTGATCTATAAAATCACACAAAAGCATCCAATGGTCCATGATGGGCATATAGGACTAGACCACTAGATTATAGAACCCTTGTGGCTTTTCTTGTATTTTTCATGGTTGAAATTGATTTTATTTTTAGTTCTATGAAAAAATTTTGGAATGGGATATAGAACCGAGAAATAGGATGCCATGCATGTGATCTTTGTGTCGATGCAAGGCCATCCAATGGTCTCGATTGACCCAAAAGGTCAAACCAAACCACTTTTACATATTTGCTTGGATTTCTTGTATTTTGTTGTATAACAATAGGATTTTCATATGGGAGTTTTAAAATATATGGAATGGAGTATTGACCTGAGATGTAGGATGTCATGCATGTGATCTTTGTGTCCATACAAGGTCATCCAATGGTCTAGATTGACTAACAACGTCAAATCTTGGAAAAATTTATATTTTCCTTGGATTTTTCTAGTGTTTGATAATTAAATAGGGCTTTTAAATTAAGAACCTCAAATATTTTGGTCATATGATGGACCAGTGACCTGGGATTCCATTCTTGTGATCTATGTGATCATGCAAAGCCATCCAATGATCCACATTTGGTCAAATGTGCCCAAAGTAGACCTAGTTGTAAAAATTTTGACTGCTCTTGAAAATAGAGGATTTAGACACGATATTACTGAATATGAGTAAAAAAATTTAAATTATCTATGCATGTGATATATATGATCATGCAAGGCTATCCAATGGTCATGATGTGGTCAACTTTGACCACTATACACTCATGTGTAGGAACTTAGTACTTTTGATTTTTCTTGATCATATCATGCATTTTAAATCAAATGATTCTTATGGATGATAAATATGGGCACTGTAGGTCATAATTATTAGTTTGTGATCTCTGGAATTCATCTCAATATTTACGGATTTCTAGGTCAACTTGTGGATATAGATGCATAGTAGCTCCATTTCATGATATAGTATAGTATTGTTGTTTGCTTTGCTAGGAAATTTTCATAGAAATGTAGGCTTGAAATTTCTTGTCTTTCTTGCTAAATGATTCATGAAAAATCCTATAAATTTATTGCTTTAAATCTGATTTGATCATGATAGAATGAGTGGTCTTGATTAACTTGATGTATAGATAGATTGTATGTGAAAATTTCATGAAAATGGTTGCATGATTTCTTATAGCTTTAAAATGAGATTATGGTATGTTTTGGGGGATGGAATACTAAAATTATAAGTTATATCTCAGAGAAGCTTAGCCCGATCATAAGATGATCAACGCTAAATCGAATGGTTCCGATTGATAAACTCGATAGATAGCTCGTTTTGCTTGATATGTATAGATTTATGCTTGTTTTGCCCATGAAATCTTGACCGAGAGTTTAAATCTTTGGTAAGCATGAATGATCTTACTGATCTTAGGATAATATAATTGACTCCTGGTAGTTGATCATAAAATTTGAATGGTGTTAGATGAATTTATAGGAATAGATGCATGGATAGGATATACATGAGCTATAAAAGTATCATGAATAGAAATTTAAAGGTTTGATCAAATAAGGATTTTGGAAAGGTGATTTTGTGAGAAGGATTTTCAAAAAGAAAATGATTTTTGAAAAAGTTAAGCGTGCCCGGAAATTTTATGTTGATTGAATGGCTCTTAAAGCCCCTTCCGACATCCTTAAGTAAATTGACACCTGTGACTAGAAAATTAGCGTCTAGCGATTAGAACCGCTTAATTAGTTAAACGAACCAAAAACTTTGTCTCGATTAACCTGAGATTCAACTTAGGAATGCCCGAGATTGAGACCTGAAAAGTACGGCATTGGATGGACCACTAAGTGGACCCCATCGAAGGCCCAAGTCTGTGGACCTTGCAATCCACAGCAATTTGTCCCAGAAAAGTGAATAGATTAATTAGAAATAAATTCCTAAAAAATCCTGAAATTTTCTGAAAAATACTTAAAAAGGTTCCCGATGCCAGTTTAAATTTTCAGACCCGAACCATCTACGGTTTGAAAGTTACGGCACCAGGTGCACAAGACAATGAAGTTGCCCTGTTGCACCTGAAAATAGAGCTGTAATAAGCTATGGTTTCCATGCCCGAAAACTTATCGAAAAAATCAGAGATTAATTGAGCATAGACCATGACCTATCCTTAAGGGTTGAGAAAATTTTTATGCCACGATTCGATCAGAATTATCGGCGAGAAAATTGGCAAATTGGTAACGTAGAATTGTAGGAAATGGCACCCAGCCAAAAACAAACCTGACCTTCGATAAGATGGACCTAATTACATCATGTTCCTTTGACTTTTGACCCAAAATATATAAAAGAAAATTTTAGCTAACTCGTGGATCTTTCCAAAGAGCTACTGAATGCTCGATTTTCGTATCGACAGTAAGAATTACGGACCTGACTCCAAGGCCCAATAAATAGGGCCCAGAATTGTGATAAAGCAAAACAGATCTTGGTGATCTGTCTACCCTGATCAGTCCTGATCATATTTTTTAATGCCACCACTTAGGAAATATGTTATTATCAGTGCTCTTGCCCTCGATTTTGGAAGCACTTGAAAATTCGATCGGAATCAAAAATGGAGACGGTTTACTCTAGGTTGTCCGTCACTCTTGTGAAAAAATCTGAACTTATAAATAATAAAGGCCTAGTACTTAGATTTTAACCCGAGACCTGTGGCTAATTGGGGAAAAGCCCAATCACATGGTCACTATAAAGTTAAACTGTGAAAGACCCATATGAATCTGGTTAACCTAGTCAAAGACCTAACTTTGATGACCCGATAAAGCCCAAATCCTATACCTTTAGTAAATAGGATTAGCAAAGAGAAGAAGAACCTAATTTAAAGACCCGGCCCATAGCTCGACAAATCTAAATTGATTTTCTAAGACACGAACTCAATCCAAAATATTTTGATAAAGGCCCATAATGGATGAACACAATTGGCTCGGACCATGAAAATGCATGTATGCCTAGTTTTAGATCTAGTAAATGCCCGAATCACCTAGTACATGGCGAATTTGACCTATTGGACCCATTGGACCCACAACCCAGTGGACCTTTGAACCCATAACTCATTGGACCCATTGGACCCATTGCCCCTTGGACCTAGAATTTATTAAACCTTAAAGTCCATGTTGAAACCATAAGAGAAGTAATGAACGACCAGTTAGTTGAACTAACTTGAAAGTATAGGATTCTTAGAAACAGGCACTTGGATGCCTCGAATCTCGTTAGAGACAATCGAGTTTTTATCGACCATGATAAACATAAGTCCCTCTTTGGACTTTAAACTGAGGTAACACTTGACATAATATAAGCCAACAAGATCCTCCCTTAAGATCAAGTCATTTGAAACTTGGACCTGACTTCTGATTGAACATGATAGAATACTGAAATATATGATAGATAGTGATATGTTTGGATATAATCGAATACTGAAATACTTTGAAATATATATGATTGATAAATAGTGATATATTTGGATATGATTGAATACTGAAATACTTAAAATGTACATGAGTAATATATAAGTGACATGTTCTACATATCAAAGATCTCCAAAAAATGGCCCTAACACTACAAAATAAGACTATTAGCGACAACCAAAAACTGTCGTTATTAACAAAAAATCTGTCACTAATACCATTGCCGCTAATAGTCTTAATTGCCTTTAATAAATTTTTTATTAACAATGATAGTTTTTTGTTGCAAAATATTGTCACTCTATTGCTAATAATCTTACTTTTTGTAGTGTAAAATCACATTTTAAGGGGAATTTTTTGGGATTGGTGACATATGATATTAAAAATCGGCCTTCTAATAGGTGAGAAATGATCTCAACATCCATTATTTGGAACGGGGGTGACAAAAGATATCGGACATCTAATTCAAAGCAATCAATGATTTTCTATAGGGTTTTGAAAGGGTGGGGCCTAAGGGAGGTACCCTTATAATTATACCGTCACATATACTAAACAGAAATCTTATCGACCTAATTCTCAAACAAGTTTTGTTGCACTGACCGTTGCATCCCTAGAAAAACATCAGAAGGATACACTCGCGTCCGGACAATGATAGGTGGTAAATACGATAGGGTACCTCTTTTGGCGCCGCCGTGCTCTATGAAGCGTTCTATTGAAGTGCATCCCTTAAAAATTAATGATTGCTTTGGATCAAATGATGGGGACTTTTTTTTACCCCGATCTTCCATACAAATGATCTTGAGATTATGGCACACCTATCTGACGGTCAGATTTACATTGCATGTGTCATAGATCTCAAAAATGGTTCTTCAATCATATAACACACATCACGCTCAAATGTGATTTTAGGGCGATTTTGGACATTTGAGACACATGGAATAAAAAATTGACCATCTGATAGGTGTGCCAGGATCTCAAGATCCGTTGTGTGGAAGATCGGCATGAAAAAAATCTCCATTATCCCATATGAAGCAATCAACGGCTTTGCAGGGGTCTATGATGTGGACACTTTCAGAGAACGGGTGAGCGCAAAAGGAGGCACCTAATATGGTAATTATTATCGCTATTTGCACCCTCAAAAAGTTTAAAAGTAACCATATGATAATTATTGCATTCCTCTTCACCCTTAACATGACGTTTTACATTACATCAGTTATATTTGTCCACGCTTCATAAGATAGGTATCCTCATTGGAACATATATGAGCTTCTCACTAGTCACTACAACGCCTAAGCCCTGAAAGAAAAAAAACCGACTGGTGGTTAAATGATCTCACACCATCAGGTTTAAGATGCGGGTGATTAGTACTGTCAAAGTGTAATTCAAATGTAGCGTTTTAGAGAGATTTAAATCATGATATGTCGACAATAACATTAACCGTTATTTCTAATTTTAATGATTGATATTAAAGTTTATTAACCTGATGGTTCATATAAACTCATAGGCATGTTTCTTTGGGTTGGAATATATTCCAATAATCGATTGTCACTTGGACAATTTAGATTGCTCGCAAATATCCATGTGGCATTATAATAAATTACACTTTAGTAGTGTGAGATAAAAACTTAAATTTTTTTTTTTTTTTAAGACTTGGGTATCCAGGCCTCTTAAAGCACCCGCCTAATCTCAGGGGCATGTGCGCACCCCAAATTATCACATGTCGGGTTAGCACGGAAAATCCCTAGGGTGGCCTTAAGGGATTAATTTTAATAAGTAAAGATCATTTAAACACTATTTTGGTGTTTAAATGTCCGCCAACCATCTCGAAAAGGACTTGACTCTAATCACCGCCATTTAAACACTAAATTGGTTTTTAAATGATCTTACACCATTAATAGCTTAAGAAGTGGATCATCCATAATGTTAAAGTGATAGACAATACACGGAAGGGCAATATGCTCAAAAATACACTCATTGGAAAATTTTAATAGTCTTACACCATTAATAGCTTAAGAACTCCATTGTAAGGGAGGAGGTCGTAGGTTCGATACTCGTCCTCCACGCTGTTTTCCACTCTTATCTTTACAAGGTGTGGGTTGGGTTCTGTTAGTTAATCCTCACTACCGTAGTTGGTGCTCTCTCATACTGCTCTGCAACTGTCATATATATATGCGTGCCTGCTCCTTAATTCTTGAGATCATTTCGACCTAAAAATGGCCATATAAAAAAATTAAAAAAATAGGCATGATAGCCGCTCACAAGATCCTCTCATAGATTAGATACAGCCTCTTTCTATGAAAAATAGTCTCATGTTCACAAAAGAATACACTATTAATTGCCAACTAGAGTAATATAGAGTGCCTTGAGGAGAAAGGTGGTATGATTAATGTCTCATCCAATACCGAGATGAGGAGTCGTCGTATCCGTCTTAGGCGATATTTAAAATCATTTTTACTGGTGCAATAACCACGTTCGCCTAATGCCAACTCTTATAAATTGTTATTTTTGCAAGTTGCATCACCCATGCACCGTGGATCTTGATCAGACGGTAGAGAAAGGTTTAATGGCAATGGTTCCCTCCCATCTGAACTTAGGGCACACGTTTACCATATGTCAGATAATTGATGACAAAGAGATCCACATTGTGACCAGCGCACGTTGCACTTACACCATCTCATCATACTTTAAAGTTGAAACCTTTTGTTGTATTTGGAAACAGTGGTTGGTAGATTTCAATACCAAAATCCAAGGTGTCTCGATATGACTGATTGCACACATAGCCAGTCACATTGCACCACATAAGTTTTCTCCAATACTACATATTAAAAACTGTCTGCAGTTTATAATTTTCCTTTAAAATGTTAGTGCCCACCAGTTTTCGATACCCTCGTTTCGCGCTAGGGTCATGCATAGGGATTTAAAGTTCGATACACATGCATATCAGCTGTTTTGGCCAAATTGGCTAATGTTTGAGCACTTGTTTTTTTCATTAAAAAAACATTAGAAAGAAATGTCGGCCATTATGGGCGGATATTTGACTTATTTTGCCTGGAATTTGACGCTTTATATAATCCGGGGTGTATATTCGTATTAACCTAATACATATTACAGTTTGAAAATCTGAAGATAAGTGGATGAATATTATATTATATTTATTATTAATATAATAAATATTTTAATAATCTAAAAAAAATAATATTTTATTTTGATTTTTTAGTTTTGAGTTGAGTTTTAGGTAATAGGTATTCTCAAGTTTATATGCAAATGAATAATCTCACATTGGTAAAAGTAAAAAGTGTCTACGCTATATATAGAACTTTTTACCTTTTATTATTGTTTGAAAATAAGAAGAGAAGAGTGTGTCTAGCGGCAAGCCGCCGCGTTCGCGCGCGGGTGTGCGTGGCGATTGACATTTAAGCGAATTAGCGCTTTAGGCACGCACTTTACACTTCGCGCGAATGCGGCGGCTCACCGCTAAGCACTCTTCTCTTCTTATTATCAAACAATAATAGAAGGTAAAAGGTTTTATATATAGCCTAAGCACTTTTTACTTTTACTAATGTGAGACTATTCATTTGCATATAAACTTGAGAATATCTATTGCCTAAAATCCAACCCAAAACTAAGAAATCAAAATAAAGTTTTATTTTCTTTAAATTATTAAAATATTTATTATATTAATAATAAATATAACAATCCCCCACAAATTTCAAATAAAATAAAGACACTAGTACCGAAAATATGTGCATACCATGAGAAGTACCTTTTGAGTTTGAACATTCACTTAGTGTAAACTTATCAAAGTCTTATCAGGGTGCACAGAGACCATAGTCTTGAACTAAGGACCCTAAATGACATGATCGGATAAATAACACACACATATTTTATTAAGATTGAGTTTTCTGGGGCAATCCTCTACTGTTGCAAAGTAAAAGATTGTATCTAAGAGATTGGGCTCGTTGTATCCTAGAAACGTTTCGCTGAAACCCTTTTGCAAACTCGAGAATTTATTCGAGTAGGAAGCAAATAGCGTTTTAAAGACAGCGATTACATGCCTCGAGTCCAATTCTATTGCTCATTTCATCACTTTCGGATTTCTGTTCCTAATTTTATCTAACAATTTTTAAACGTGTTTTATAATGGCTTCAAATCTGAAAGTGATGACTGACGACTTCGTCAAATTGGAGCGATTCGACGGCAACAGCTTTAGAAGATGACAACAAAAAATACATTTCGTATTGACGACTTTGAAAGTTGCTTATGTCCTAACCACTCCAAAAGCCACGTTGCCTGAAGATTCTGATAGAGAATCTCTTGCCAATGTTCATAAACATCAGAAATGGGAGCAAGATGATTATATCTGTAAATGGCACATTCTCAATATGCTAGTAAATTCACTCTTTGATGTTTACCAGAGCATGCCGTCTGCAATGAAACTTTGGAAGGCGCTGGAGACAAAGTATAAAACAGAATATGCCAGTACAAAAAGCTTCATTATAAGTCAGTATTTAGATTTTAAAATAACTGATAATAAACTAATTCTCGATCAAGTTCATGAGATTCAGTATATTATTGGTCAAATTAATCAAGAGGGCATAAAAATGGATCCCATTTTTCACAATCATGTAATTATCCACAAATTGTCTATCTCATGGAAGGACTGCAGAAACACTCTTAAACATAAAAAGAAAGAACTTTCGTTTGAAGAGTTGTGCCACCATCTTCGAGTCGAAGATGAACTTTGGGTTCGTGACAAGAAAGATGAACAATCGCAATTAACTTCAAAGGCTCATATGGTGGAGGTTGGTACGTCCAAATCACATGAAAAGCAGAAATGTAACTTCAATTCTGATAAGGCTAACAAGAAAAATAAGAGCCAAAGTCATCAGGGCTAGAAGAAAAAGGGTAGTTATATCACTGTGGTAAACCCGGTCACTTCAAAAAGGATTACAGACTTCTGAAAAGAGAGAAAGAATCTCAAGCGAATGTGATTGAAGAAAAGCTTGTAGCCATGATTTCTGAAATCAGCATGGTTGGAAGCGAAAAAGACTGGTGGATCGATTCTGGTGCTACTAGGCATGTTTGTAACTGCCAATCTTTCTTCACCAACTATGTGGAGGACACAAATGGACAAGAGCTCTTCATGGGGAACGCTTCAACTGCAAAGGTCAAGGGTTCAGGAAAAATCAATCTCAAATTGACCTTTGATAAGACCCTTACTTTGACCAATGTACTGTATGTTTTTGAGATTCGTAAGAATCTGATTTCGACCAATTTACTCAATAAACATGGTTTCAAGTTAGTCTTTGAATCGGATAAAGTTGTAATCACAAAGGGTGATGTATTTGTGGGGAAAGGATATGTTTGTAATGAGATGCTCAAATTTAATGTAATCAATGAAATGTCTTCTGCTGTTTATATTGTTGATTCTCTTTCATTATGGCATGATAGATTAGGGCATGTGAATGTTAATCATTTAAATTCTATGATCGAATTACGATTAATTCCTAGATGCGAGAAAAATATTTATGAAAAATATAGAATTTGTGTTCAAACTAAAATCACTAGAAAACCTTTCAATAAAGTAGAAAGAAAATTTTAGATTTTAGAACTCATTCATACTGATATTTGTGATTTAAATAGTATTTTAACTAGAGGAGGAAAAATATATTTTATAACATTTATTGATGATTATTCAAAATATACTTATGTTTATTTGTTAAAATATAAAGATGAAACTTTAGGAAAATTTAAAGCTTATAAAGAAATTGAAAATCAGTTAAATTTTAAAATTAAAACTTTAAAATCTGATAGAGGAGGAGAATATACTTCGAATGATATTAGTGAATTTTGTGAAAATGTGGGGGTCGTATATCTTACGACTGCACCTTACACTCCTCAACAAAATGGTACTGCAGAAAGAAAAAATCGTACTTTAATAAAAATGGTAAATGCTATGCTTTTAAACTCCGGTTTAAATTTAAATTTATGGGGTGAAGCACTTCTCACTGCTTGCCATATTTTAAATATAGTGCCGCAAAAGAGTTCTAGTATAACTCCCTATGAGTTATGAAAGAAAAGAAAACCAAATCTTAAATATCTCAAAGTGTGAGGGTGTTGAGCACTGGTTAGATTACCAGATCTTAAAAAACCCAAATTAGGTAATAGAGTCATTGAATGCGTATTTATTGGATACTCATTAACCAGTAAAGCCTTCAGATTTTTGGTGACTGAATCTAAGGGTGCAATTGATCAAAATAGTATAATTGAATCTAGAGATACTGAATTTTATGAACATTATTTTTCTTCTATTCCTAGAATTAATGAAAATTCTGATAGAAAAAAATTAATTATAAATTTCGAAAATATAGAAAACACGGATCTCAGAAAAAGCAAAAGAGTGTGAAAAGAAAAATCTTTTAGTTCAGATTTTTATATGTTTGTAGTAGAGGGAATAAGATCAGAACAAGTAAAGAAAATCATGTTTTCTTTTCATATTGAAAATTATCCATTAACATTTAATGAGGCTATGAAATCACAAGATGCTGCTTTTTGGAAGGAAGCAATAAATGATGAAATAGAATCTATAATGGGTAATAAAACATGAAAACTAATTGATCTTCCTGAAGGATCTAAACCTATAGGTTATAAATAAATTTTTAAACGAAAACTTAAAGCTGATGGAACTATAGATAAGTTTAAGGCCCGATTGGTGGCAAAAGGATTTAGACAAAAGGAAGGTATTGACTTTTTGATACTTATATATTGGTCGCCAGAATTTCAACTATTAGGATCTTAATTGTACTTGCTTTTATTTATCATTTACAAATTCATCAAATGGATGTAAAAACTGCATTATTAAATGGTGAATTAGAAGAAGAAGTTTATATGGAGCAACCTGAAGGTTTTGTAATGACCGGATAGAAGCATAAAGTTTGTAAATTAATTAAATCTCTTTATGGTTTAAAACAAACTCCTAAACAATGGCATAAAAAATTTGAAAGTGTTATTGTTTCTAACGGTTTCAAAATTAATGAATCTGATTAAAGTGTTTATAGTAAATTTTCTGCAAATAAGGGAGTTATCATATGTTTATATGTAGATAATATGCTTATAGTACTGATTTAGATAGTATAATGGATGTCAAATATTTTCTCTCTTCCAATTTTGATATAAAAGATATGGGTAATGCTGATGTCATCCTAGGAATCAAAATAGTAAGAAATGATAATGAGCTTACTTTAACCCAGTCTCATTACATAGAGAAAATTCTCAAGAAATATAATCATTTAGATGATAAACCTGCATCTATACCATATGATCATAGCATCAAACTTGTTTATAATAAAAGTAGATGTAAATCAGTTAGAATATGCTAGAGTAATCGGTAGTTTGATGTATGCAATGTACTGTACTAGACTTGACTTAGCATATGCAGTTGGACAATTAAGTAGATATACTAGTAATCCATGTCATGATCATTGGAATGCTATATCTCGTGTATTTAGATATTTAAAAAGAAGCGTAGATTATGGATTATATTATTCTGATTTTTCTAATGTTTTAGAAGGATACAGTGATGCAAGTTGGAATTCAGATTTAGATGAATCCAAGGCAACGAGTGGATGGGTATTCACTCTCGGTGGTGCTGCGATCTCATGGGGATCTAAAAAGCAAACATGTATTATTCATTCCAGAATGGAATCTGAGTTTATTGCCTTAACGGCATGTGGCAAAGAGGCAGAATGACTTCGAAATTTACTCTTGGAAATTCCTTTATAACCAATGCCTATGTCACCTATTACAATAAATTGTGATAGTGAGGTCACGAGAACAAAAACCTACAATAAAGTTTATAATGGTAATAATAGACATATTAGTGTACGACACCGTTATGTTAGAGAATTACTCAAGGATGAAGTAATTGTGATAGACTTAATTCGAACAAATAATAATTTGGCTGATCCATTTACCAAAGGACTTTCTAGAGAATTGGTAAATAAAACATCTATCGGAATAGGACTAAAACCATATAGTTGATCACCTATGTCAGAAATCTAACTTAATATTTATATAATAAATCCTTAAGTTCAATGGAAGAGTACGACATGAGAGTGATGGTTAGAAGCACTTTAATTATGTTAAAGTGTCCATCCTAAGACAGGTGTCAAGTGCTTGAAATTTGTAATGAAAAAGAGAAGGATGAGTATTTACTTTTAATAAGTTTATAACATTTTGTGTTAATGTATTTAATTACAGAAACACATTCGACATACTTATCTATGTAAATGTAGAGATGCGGCCGCTTCTTATGAGATTATGATTTTTCTCAAAAAACATTCATAAAATCAGGGTATAAGCATAAGGCCATAATAGTGCTAGCTTTATAGAAAACTCGATTTTAATAAAATATGTGTGTTATTTATCTGGTCATGTCATATAGGGTCCTCAGTTCAAGACTATGTTATATGTGCACTCTGATAAGACTTTGATAAATTTACACTAAGTGAAGGTTCAAACCCAAAAGGTGCCTTTCATGGTATGCACATATTTTCGGTACCAGTGTCTTTATTTTATTTAAATTTTTTGGGGGATTGTTATATTTATTATTAATATAATAAATATTTTAATAATTAAAAAAAAATAAAACTTTATTTTGATTTCTTACTTTTGGGTTGGGTTTTAGGCAATAGATATTCTCAAGTTTATATGCAAATGTGCCTAAGCTATATATAGAACCTTTCACCTTCTATTTTTGTTTAACAATAAGAAACGACGCAAGTGGCGACATGCTTTAGGCGCATTGGCGCTTTAGGCATGTACCTTGCATTTTGCACTTTGCACGTGCGCATCGTCGCAAGGAGAGGTTTAACTTTTGACCGTGCAGATCCAATCCTGTCGCTCAAATTGTCATGGGCTCGGGTCGCTACTAATAGGGTCACTAATCAACCTGGTCAATTAATTCATTTGACGGCCAAACGGATTGGTCAAATGTTGATCGTTGGACCTAACCGTTTCATAATTGCTTACAAAGGTATGCAACCGTTCGAATTTGAATTCGAAAAGTTATAACCTTTCATGCAGCTGTTAGATGTAGCGATTGAGATCTTTGAAAGATCTGAGTCGTCCAAAATATAATTGTTGGTCCAACAGTCATATTGAAAATTCTATATAAGGAGGCCTTAGGATACAGATTCGGATACTCTGAAATCCATCGGAATCCTTGCATAAACCTGAGAATTTCCTCTTGCTTTCTTCTTTTGGTGGTACTTCATCAGATTGAGTTTTCTAGGGCGATCCTCTACAGTTGCAAAATAAAGGATTGCATCCAAGAGATTGGACTCGTTGTATCCTGAAAACGTCTCTTTGAAACCCTTTTGCAAACTCGAGAATTTATTCGAGTAGGGAGCGAATAGCGTTTTAAAGACAACGATTACGTGCCTCGAGTCCAATTCTCTTGCTCATTTCATCACTTTCGAATTTCTATTCCTAATTTTATCTAACATATTATGGATCTATGTATGTTGTTGTCTCTCCAATTCTATCCGTGATTCAATATTTGTTGGGATTTTCATCTTTTCAAAGGACATAAGCAATTCTCCTAGAAGCATTTTGCCATAGCACTCCTCTAGAGAAGATAGGGAGATGGAGGAATAAGATTAGATGTGAAGATGAGTTTATCAAGGACTGCATTATTCACCTATGCAGATGGGCAGTGACTTCGGGATGCATGTATATCGAGATCTTCAACCTATGAGGTTTCCGAGCCAGCATTTTGTTGAGCGCCATTGCTATGGCCTATGAGCGTGACACTTTTGTAATTTTGGGCTTTGTTTTGGTGATAGAGGGTCCTTCGGAGTTTCTTTCAAGACATGCCGGTTTCCTTCCCTCCAGTTGAGCCTCTTGTGCCGCTTTTTGGTCTAGTTTGGGCTTTTTTCGGGAAGTCCAATTATCCAGTTAGATTTCACTCCTTGTGAAACAATCATGGTTAAAATTAAAATAATCATTCAAAAAAAATTAACTCAATACATATTTGGCCGATCTGTATTGGATATAACCGGTTGGGTTGAATACCTAATTCCCACTTTCGACAAAATGAGGATCAATGACAACAATAGCTAGCTATGCATAATCCATTTTGGTTAATTGGCAGTGTAAAATCTCCATATAACTAATCAAACAACCATTTCGGTCAAAAGCTCTTGAGATGATCATCTCATGCATAACTTATGCCATGCGATCAAAATAATCCACAGTATAAGGCTACGATGAAGATTCATGAAGCTAACTCTTAAACACTATTGGGAACTAATTAACTAATTAACTATAAAGTAATTATATAATTAGTTATTAAAATATTATTTGGTAAAAGATGGGAAATTTTATAATATTTTAAAATAAATAAAATTATCATTATTAAAACTAAAAAGAAGGAGAAAGATTCAGAGAGCAGGGATGAAAGCTCGGTGCTCAAGAAGCCATCATAGATTAGAGACAACCCAGGCTAAATTTACGGAGGTGGCGTGGTGGTCACAGCGCCGTACGAACAACACGGTGGGCCCACTTCTCACCTTCCAATAATTCTCCCAATAACTCACCCACATTTTTGTCAAAACTTATTTATTATTTATTTATTTATTTTAATATTGTGGGTTGAATTTGAGAGGGAGAGAAAAGAATAATAATAATTTTGTTGGCTTCTTCTAGTTCGACGTGGTGGGTTCTGCTTCAATTGCCGTTTTTTAATTCTTCTACGCAAATAAAATCTTTTTATCGTTGCTTTATCGGCCGATGCCGTTACTTACCGCCCACAAAAAGCCAGTGAGAGAGAGAGCGAGAGGGGCAGTCTCTATCTTAAAGTTACTTTCGGTGTCTCCGCGGAAAGTGAATGAACCTAAAGTTTGTATTAACTGTTGAGCATGCACTACATTTGTAGTGTCTGTGCACCTAATAGATCCTTATATATATATATAAGTTCTAAATGTTGGTCATGTCCGATATATATCGACCCATATGTAACGAGATAGGCCCCATCCCATATGCTAGATACCCTTGATTTTATATAAGGTCAAATGTTGGTTCAAATTCGTTCACTGGTATGAATTTAATAAGAGCCAATTATAACTCCAAAAATAAAACTTTTTATCTGACGTCATTAAAGTATCACTTATCATTATGTCATGTGATGTACATCTTTGATCAATCTAAATTGACCAAGTGTCAATTCATCATTACAACATATCTCTGTCTAAAGAAATATGCTTATAAATGGATGTGAATCATTTGATTGATAAACTTTCACTACAAAAAATAAGATTATTAGCGGCAGTTTTTTATAAAAATAAGACTATTAGCGGCATTTTTTTGTAGCGACATGACTAATAGCGGTAGTTTTTTATTAAAAAAAACTGCCGCTAATAGTCTTATTTTTTGTAGTGTTTAACATCAATTATTAAAATTAAAAATAACGATATATATTATAATTTATTGATTGTCTGATCTAAATCATCCTAAAACACCATTTTGAGCGTCTTGCACTTCGATCTAAGATTTAATATTATAATAGTATAAATCATATGTTGAAATATAGGCCCACATAGGGTTAATTATAACCTTGCTTATCTTCTTATAAGACCTTGGAATCCTCTACTCATAGCCAATTGATCTTGAGATGGAAACCCAAATTCATTATGCTATCAAAGTAGATTTTTCTCTATTCTGCGTCACCTATTCAATTATCTACATGATTTGGCTTAATTCAGCCAACAGATGCGCAAGGGTGTGTTGAAATTTAGTCCCACATAAGGTAAATTATAACCTTACCTATCCTCTCATAAGATCCTAGTCTCTCTGCTCATAGCCAATTTGGTTTTGAGATGGAAATCCAAAATTATTATTACCAACATCATAAATCATTGATGGTGTAAGATCCATAGTTTGAAATCTCAGATTTTCGAGTTGTCTCGGACAACCTCGAGACCGAGATGTTTTGCATCTCGGCGAGCCGGCGTGAAATGAAAATAAACTTTTAAATGATTTTACACCATAAAAATAGGCATTTGATCTTACACCATCAAACAATATCCATGTAATGCCATGTGTCATATATTTGGGATCAATCTAAATAGTCCAAGTGGCTTTTCATGATTAGAAAACACATTTCGAAAAGAATCATAACAAAAATAACCTTTCGAATGATTTTACACCATTAAAATGGGCATTTGATCTTACACTATAAAAAAAATATTTTACTATTATACCAAACATTCTTAGTGGCTTTTCATGAATGGAACACACCTTAGCAAAAAAATTATACTTATTAATCAATTGTAATCAGTAAGATCAAGGATGTTTACTATTAGCACTTAAAATTGAGAATTCAAATTTTTGTGTGCAGGGATTTGGGCATATCATATTAGTCATTCACAAGATCATCATATAAAAAAAATGCCATAAGAAAAAATTGTGTGACCTATGCAAATAAAATAAATATTATACCTTCAATAGCGTACAAACCTATATAAATTATAATATTATATTAATATTTGTTACCTTGCTTCTTAGAATTAATCACAACCTAATTTGGGCTCGTTGAGGCCCCTGACGTGAGATATCAGTCTCATCTCTGGCGAGATTTGAAACCATGGTAAAATCATTAACGGGCTAGGAAGTACGGTCATTTTTTAAAAATATTTTTAATTATTGATACGTTTAAAAAAATATTTGACACCGTTTTTTTTTAATATTTATTTTATTAAAAATGGATCCTTTAATATCGGCTTGTTTGGCATATATGTATCCGATATACCAAGCCGATACGCAGATTGATGTCGGGGCTTTAAATCCCTGCCTATGACCGTTACCGTCTGATCAGATTACTTTTGACCTCTGGCACCGTTGTTACTCTCTATGCACTCCCAATTCCCAAATGCCCAATGGCTCAGCCTCTTTCTCTCTCTAAAAACATAAAAACATAGGAATATGATGACGCGAGGGGAAATCTAATGAGGTGGGATTAGTAGAAATTGAGAGAGAAAAAAATGAAGATGGCATGTGACTTTTGGCGGATAAAAACAAAAACAGAAGTCGCGAGGAAGATAATTAGATGGAACCCAGATCAGAAACTGAGTAAAGAGAGGGAGAGAAAGCAAAGCAAAAAGCAAAGAGAAGAAAGAAGGTGGGGGTGGGGGTGGGGGAAGAGAAAGAGAAGTTGAGAAAGAGAAGCTGAGAAAGAGAAGATGGGGTCGTTATTGCACTGTAGCTGTTTGATAGAAGCCTGAGTCTTCCTCAACTTTAAGCAGCAGAAACAGGCACAGCAGCAGCAGCAGCCGCAGAAGCAGAAGCCGCAGCAGAAGAACCAGCAGCAGCAGCCTCAGCTGCAGAAGCAGCAGCAGCAGCAGACCAGCAGCAGCAGCAACTTATGTATTGTTAGATACAAAAGCAAATCAATAAGATCTCTCTCAGAAGAATTTCAGAGTCCCCACAATTATCATTCTTTACTCTCTTTAGTCTTTACTTACCCACAAATCTCTCTCTCTCTCTCTCTCTCTCTCTACATCTTTCTCTCTATATCTATCTCTCGCTATATCTGTACTTCTATCGTCGTTGTGGCTTCTACAAGGAGGTTAGCCTCTGATTCCGGAGCATTCGCAGACTGGGTTGCCTCTTCTTCCGCAGGAGGTGGCGCTAGAGGCGACGATCTCTGCCTCGGCTTTAATGCCGGAGGCGGAGCCAGTGGTGCTGCTACTGGAATATGGCCGACCTCTACCAGACCTATCAATTACGGGTTGCCCGATATGGGAATGGTCGGTCTCCGCGGTGACGTCCTCGTCGTCGGCCCGCCTTCTAACTTCCACCAGCACCATGAATCGGTGCTCTCTGATCACCAAATCAACAGTAACTCCAATAACACCACCACACTTGGCGTCGGCATCATACCTCTTCTTACTGCAGCGCCGTGTCTCCCACCAATCGAAGACGGCAGCGACCGCGGTCGAGCTGGGTTTCACCTGTGGCAGAACCAGCAGCAGTATCATGCCAATTATCTCAAGAAACCTGGGATGATGGAGGCTGTTAATACTGGCTGTGGAGGCAATTTGAATAGCGGCAACCCCGGGGCAATCGGCGGAAGTGGTGGTTCGGCGCTGGGCGCGACTACATGCCAGGACTGCGGCAACCAGGCGAAGAAGGACTGCAGCCACCGGCGGTGCAGGACCTGTTGCAAGAGCCGGGGGTTCGACTGCTCGACCCATGTGAAGAGCACTTGGGTCCCCGCAGCACGGCGCCGAGAGCGCCAGCTCTCCGGTGCTGCAGCCGGTTCTTCGTCCACGTCGACTACGAAGAAGCCCAGGCTCATTTCTTCTCAGACGACGACTTCGCATACGTCTAATTCCAATACTACGCCGCCGAGAAGCTTTGATACTAGTTCTAGTCACCAAGGTATGTGGAGAAAAAGACGAACAAATAACAACCCTCAAAAAATAAAGTGCAAAAATTTAATGGGTCAACTTAGTCTTATCGCTTTGAGTTTTAATTCCTGAGTTATGGTGTAGTCAGTAGTGGCTGTTAAATTCTTGTTTATGTTGTAATGAATTGTGTTGCTCTTTTGTTTTTTTAACTAAATTTTTATGATGTATATTGAATTTAGATGCGACTTTTAGAGATACTTTGCCTGGGCATATCCGTGCTCCGGCGGTTTTCAAGTGTGTGCGGGTGACAGCGATCGACGATGGAGAAGACGAGTATGCATACCAGGCCGTTGTTAAAATTGGGGGCCATGTTTTTAAGGGATTTCTATACGATCAAGGCGCCCTAGATGAGAGGGAAGCGTTCCCGAACATTTCGGAGTTGCATTTAGGTGCTAGTAGTGGTAGTGGTGGTGTTGGTGGAAGAAATGGTGGTTCTTCTTCATCTCCGGTCATTGACCCTTCTGATGTTTATGGGCCTCCTGGCGGAGGATTGCTCGGAACTGCAGCCTACGGTAACCAAATTAGTTGAATTTCTCTTGGGGTTTTCCGCAGGTCGATGAACAAACCGTTCTTGATCGAGAAAAGAAACTCTGCTGCCCATTTATCATCTGTATCTGATTTAATTCCTAGAGAATTTTAGCTAGCTATTCATGTGAAACATGTGTCTAACTTGTCTCTATTGATTGATCTTCTTATCATGTGCTAATTTTTCTTTTTCAATTTGATAACAAGAGAACCACCCATGTTAAGCGTTCTATCAGATGTGAATTGAAAGAAATTGATCTAGTTGCCTATGGAATTAATTGCTTGAGTTGATGGTTTGTATTTGATGCTTTTTCCTTTCGCTAAATTTTGATTGAAGATGTAAAGCAACCATACATTATTTTTTTATTTTTCCAATGCAAATGATGCCAATGAAAGTAAGATCTACAGTTTTAGACCATCCCTAACTCCTGTGATTTTTGTGACATAGTACCCATTTTCAGGTTTCCTTTTGTCTTGCTAGTCTACAGTACTTGATTAGTGGGTTGGGCACGGTACTGTTCTTTTATTTGGGAAAGTCTTCACTGCCAAATGTCTCATTCTTCATAGATAAAAGGCTGTATATAAGTTCCTTTTTTTAGGGTTTCTTTTTCATCAGTCACGAATTTAAGGGCAGATTTTTTCGTTGCATAAATGGTAGTAGTGTATGGATGTTTTGCAAGTAATTAAAGTCTATTTTTCTGCCCAAAATTATCCTTCTTCCATTAGATTATGATGCTAGTTTCATCGAGAAACTTTGTTGTTAATATCCTAGCTTATAAATTTTTCGCCCCATCCGAATTTATGTCATGCATTTGTCGCTTTAGTGACAGCTAGTTTGTTATGTACTTGGTCATTTATGGAAGAAGAAAAAGGAGTCTATTCATTGTCTATTATTATCTTGCTTTTTATACTTGTACATGTGCTAGAATAGTGAGCTTTTTTTATACAAAATTATTTGGAATATTGATCCGAATGGCCAAGAAGAGCTATGGAAAAACTGCCTAGACCATTTTGTGTTCCTCTCTCGTTGGGGTCACTCCATGCATGTTTTTGTTCTACTTGTTCATTCCAAAATTTTCAACATTCCACTTATTCGCTAATTCACTGTTGAAGATGTGCCATTTTGGCATGTCTTCTTCCATAGGTGCACTACAAGATATATGACCATGGGTATGCATTTCACTGTGGATAGCAAGTTTTACTTGCTTGGTATCTCAAGTTCTCTAGGCGCTCTTCAGTTTATTAAAATACTTGAACGGGTAAATAGCAATGCCAATCCTTTTTTAAAAATATTTTAATGTTTTGGATACACTTGTTTATGCTTATTATCAAAATACTTAGTTTGTAACATTTTTTTATTTCTACCATTATCTATAATTCTATACACGCTTTACGTAGACTTAATATGTTCCTTTTTACTATGATCCATTCTTATTGGTGTTATTAAAATACATGAACTAATATATAAAAAACTACATATTGGTCAAATGTGTCTGTGTCTAGTTTTCCTATTTTTCCTTGATTGACACCTCATTCTTTTCTGGCAGTCTCCTTTGTCCAAATCACATAGCAGAAATCTTAGATATGTAAATCTATGTACAAGCTCTCTCTCTCTCTCTCTCTATATATATATATATATATTTATATTTATTCTGTGAGTGATTGATGTTGCAGTACCATTTTTTTAATTAATGAGGTTGTGATTTAAATGATGTATGGTTTGGTTATAATGATGCCTTATGATTTCCCTAGGATAGTGTATAAATGTTGACATGTGTTCATACGTTTACTTTTTCCTGATGGCATGTTTCATTTGAACGTGTTGCTAATTCTTTTTAGATTTTCTTGTTTAATACATGTAAAATGCTGTAGTATTGACATCTACAAGTTGTTTAAGGTAAATATGAATGAATTCATTTTATTTTTTTGTTTAACAGGTCAAACAACTAAGGAATGACTGATTCTAGACTGGGCACTTTGCTTATGTAAACTTTGGTTAATGAATAACAAAAATTTGTTATTGATAAAAAGATTTAAAAAGCCTATTTATTTATTAGAAGAGTGATTCAATTATTTCTAGATAATTGAAAGTTCTTAGAAAGATGACTCAACTCTTTGTGAACAGTGTCCAGTTTGATATGATACTTACCTGTTTCCAGTTTGTGAAATCTTCGTTGAGCTTTTTTAATTCCATTATTTTGTATATATTAACTATTATGACTCCCCCTTAATACCCAGATTCTTTTAGTCTGGATTTCTCTCTTTAAATAAATTGAAGTTACATGAATTTAACTTGAGGCCATTAATTACTTTTACGGCTGTGTTTGGCATTACCCTTTGGGAGAGAAGAAAAGTGCAGCAGCTGCTCTTTTTTGTAGCAAAGAAATGAGGGGAGAGAAGGATTGGAAGAAGATAAAAGGGAGGTTGATTGCTCTTTGAAATATGAAAAACAGCCCTATTTAAAAGAGCATGAGCTCTTTTAAAGAGGGATGCTTTACATGTTTCAAAGAGCAGCCTCCCCTTATTTTCTTCCTACAATCCTTTTCTCTCCCCATATTCATTTGCAGAAACAAAGAGCAGCACCTCCTCTTTTCTACTCTTCCAAAGAGCAATGCCAAACACACTTTTAGTTGACGAATGTTGTCATCCTTAGTCCATGAATATCTATGTGGAATGGATAGAGAATAACATTTGACTTCCATGATCCATATAATCTATGCTAAGAATAGTCGACGGTTTGAGAAACCAGAACTTGTCCTTGATTCATTAAGAGCTTGATTTGGGAATCCAATTTTCAGTCATCTTTATCAGTCCCACGATGTTTCTTATATCCTTGTTATATTGAATAAGGAATTCATCTTCCAATACTTATGAATACCAATTCATCATAAGTTACCAGATGCGCGCAAGATCCCTTATTAGTCTAGTATCTTGTTGAATAGGATGAATACTCTTTACTTTTTTGTGATTGCCTGCCATTAAAATGAATGTATTGAATGCCACAAAAGCACAAGGCTGTATCTGGCACTCACAAGATCCCATACTAGTCTATGCAGATCTCAAACACGTTTCATATGTATCAAAGTGTCAAAGATAATCCATTATTTTTTAAAACTACAATACCAGAGACCTCATATTTAAGTCTGACGCCAAAACACGTTTGTGTCTATGTCTAGGCACGCCATTGGTCATATATTTTCTGAGTCATATTGGACACCTCATATCCGTGTCAAAGTTACTCAGATTGTTTCCAAATCCCACTTGAGATTTTATGGATGGATCAACCTATAGATAGTAGATTCTGCATATTATCATATTATTATTACAAGGAGTGAAGAAATAACTCAATCATGCTTTGTTCATATCTTTGTACTTCTCATTGTGTTTTCCCACTCTCAAATTTTATTTGGCATATGCTCCAGCATGGCCATACAGTGGGTATTCTCGTTGCCTCTTGCTATCTCTATTTTGGAGATTGGGTAAGAATTGGATTGGTACTACTACGTCCTACCCTAGCTGATTCTCATCTTACTTTTAATCTGGAGTTTGATTGAAAATTCCCCACGTGTCCCTTAATTGACAATGACTTCTTTATATGTTGCTCATGTCATTTATTAGAAGTCTGCTTTTGATCAATTTATTAAGTTGGTTTTGGTTCCCATGAGCACCAACATTGGGGACCAGCACAAAGCATTTCAACAATGTTTTTCGGATGTTAGTAAAAGCAGTGATTATTTTTGGGCCCCTTGCTTTACTAGTTGTAATCGTTTCTATAGTCAATGACAATATCATTTTAGTCATCTTTTGAAAAGGGTCATATATTGTAGAACCAAAGAAAAGGGATGCTACAAAGAAAGGAGAGAGCTTTAGTCTTGTAGAAATATGATTCTCGTTGATATATGAATAGGTGGTGATTATTAGGTTAAGGTCTATACTAGTGATCCTTTTTTATTCTTTTGTTGGTATTTGACTTTTTGAAGCAATTGTAGAAGTTGCATTATATATATATATATATATATATATATATATATATATATATATATATATATATATATATATATATATAGATAGATAGCGTGTTCTCTACTCATTTAAATGTTTTGACAATATGTTCAGAGATGATATTAATGATAGAATAGAATTATTTGTTGGTTATTTAAGGATTGAATATTTTCTAATTTCATCTAGGGGTTTATAAGTTGTTCACATGGCTCATTTGTCATTTTCTCTTTATGGCTCTCCTCATGACTTCATGTTGTGTGATGAAGAAAAAATGTTCTTAGGATGACATTACCATTTCATATTTAAACAAATGCCATTCAATCTATGTGTGTAGTTATTGGTCTTGGTCGTGAAATCAAATCGCAATGGTTGTATGATCATTTCATCCCATAAACTCACATTGTAACCACTACATGTGTCAATTTGTATCCATGAGTCCACAATAACAAAAATATAAGAGCTATGACAACATATTATACTGCATACACACCTATACCAGTACTGCGCACAAAGTCATGTTGATATGGACCTTGTGGCTACTGAATCCCTGGAACATTCATGTTTCCTCATCATACATTCACCTCTGTCAATTAATCCACGCCAGTCTTCTTAAGGACCAACAATAAACTGAACTAAGTAGAAGAAAAAGGTCCCAAGTCCACAAATTTTGAAATTACTTACAACACAGAATGTAGGATTTGTGAGTCCTTAGAAACGATATAGCAATAGTACGTTCATGAGATTCTAAGAACAAGAAAAAGGGAAAAATTGTTCATAAGTTTTGAAACCCAAACATGATATGGAGAGATGCAACTCTTAAGATGGTGAAGAATCAACTGATTCCAGTAGATTAAACTGAAAATCATAAGGGAAAGAAGCTTTCTCGCCTCATCTAGCATTTTAATACATCTCTAACAACAGTCCAAACATTAAACTTGGGCTTTTCTTTATCGTAAACCAAAATAGAGGACTTCTAAAATTATACACCAACATGAGTCACTGTTTTTTTTTCCCATAATTCTTAGAGAACCATGGTTTGATGTGCTATTTGATTCCATTTGATATTATGAATTTAAACAGTTATTGTCCCAAAAAAATATCTAAAAACTATTAAAAACTATGGTGACTAAGATGGAAACTTCTAAAATCTCAATGTCTCTTATTTACAACTCCGTCAAGTTATCCTATTTATAAATATAATTCTTTGTTAATATTGCTGTATGCATTTAACAATTTATGAAAACTTGCGTATAAGGATTTACCATGACTTATTAAAAATTTAATATCTTATTAAAATCTGAAATCCATAAGTACATTGACTGTACTTCACTACAAAAAATAAGACTATTAGCGGCAGTTTTTGACTGCCAAAAATGCCACTATTAACAAAATGGCTATTAAGACTATTAGCGGTAGATTTTTTGTCAATAGCGGCAGTTTTTGGCTGCCGCTAATAGTCTTATTTTTTGTAGTGCATGAGGAAAATTTTGAAAAATCAAGTCCTTACAATTAATCATTGACCATGATAATAAGTTCATAACAAAATGTAAATTCTATTAGCGAGTTAGGAAGCCTTTTATAGAATACAAAAATGAAGTTCTTTGTTGGCTATAAATGGACACTTTATTTGTTACTAATAATAGATGTGAAGACTACCTATTTTATTAGCTGTGGAGACTATCTATTTTATTTAATTTTTCCTCATTTTTACGTCATAATATACACTTTGTGTCACTTCTTGATATTCATGTTTTATAAATAGAAATTTAAATTTAAGTTGTAAATTTTCTTTAGTAATTTGTTATCAATTTTGTATAAATCTGTAAACATATGTCTGCACGTACATATGATTTCTCTAGGTTCATGTGCTAAATTCCTCTTTTTAAGAGTATAATAATCGAAGTTGGTGGAATATTTTTTTATGGTATCACTTACAGAAAAAACCTTATGATACTAGGATTCTTCAATATATCTGGAGTGTTCATATTGACACGATTTACATTGAGATGCTAACTCCTTTTGTACAATGGACATAATTTGTCTAAACTACAAATATTTTATTTATGTTTGTGGGAGAATGTAAATGGGATGTTGTAAATAATCAGCCCAAGTTCTGGTAATTATTTATCTCAAACTTTCAATATCTTCATTTTAATAAAACTATTGCTTAATTAGGAAAGAAAATATTATATTGAGTATAATATACATCCTGATATCTATTTTTGTGTAGTGAATATTTTAAAATATTAAGTTGTGTTTGCATTCTCCCTATCCGTAGGTATTGTATTTGCATCTAGTTGACATGTATAATAACATAAAGTTCTTTAATATTCCATCATTGCTGTGTATTAATATTTACAGTAAACTTTGAGAAATTCAGAACGGTATTACCGAAATTTCAAATGCGATTAATTAGCAACCCAGTTTCATGATGTTTTGAGTCTCTCTTTATTTTTTCAGTAAGTTTTGATTCATTTTAAGAGCATGTTGGAGAGGATGGTGGTCTTGCATCTCGCAAGTACCAGCCATATGTTTTGTGTTTGTTTTTCTCCCATTTTCTTTTTCCCTTTTAGTATAATCCTTTTTCAAAAGGAATGTCGGAGATGATAGATTTTGCATGTTAAGAGCAACAATTCAATGTCCTACAAAATTTTTAATTGTTTATTCTTATTAGTGGAAAAAGATTTGGTTTGCCACTAATTTTATCCAAGTACGCAAAAATGCTCTATCGATTCTCTCACATGAGACATAAATCTCATTCTTTTAACCAATGACTTAGTGACATTTTATATATCCATCTGTAATCATTGAGAATATAAAATTATGTACATTTGGCAAATAAAAGTCCTTATTTTATGGCTCAATGGGGTTTAGCTATATTTAATTTACCGACAAGATCGTGTCTCCGATCAGTTGAACACAACTTTCATGTAAATACCATGAGTAATTTAAAATCATCAGTTACAGTTTCTTGCACTACTTTTAAATCTGGTAAAATCAAATTTCAAATTTATGTAGAATAAATTATGGAATTACGTGGTATTGGCTACTTTGAACACCAATTGTTGTAATATACTGATCATTTTGGTTTCTGTTCTTTCAAACTTATATAATCCAAAGTTGGCACTATTCTTAGCATTATTCTTAGTAAGCTTTTTAGACAAAGATTTCTTTTTCATCTATATGAAGATTATAATTGTTGTTCTCATTACAGGCAGTAAATTTCACAAGGCACCATCAGAATCTATAAAGTTTAATTCCATTTTAGTTCTATGAGCTTTGGTAGATTTCCAGTAAACATTAAGCATATTATTTTGAATTACGTGCATTTATTTTAATTATTTTCTGCTTATTTGGTTATTAGATTTGTCATGTTCTTCTTCATACTTGATTTTGATGATCATCAGGTCACCCCCAAGTTGTTTGTAGCATATCGTCGTTAACTATTTGTAGCGGGTTACCCACAAGCTACTTATAGCATAACATCGATAACTATAATTAGTTTTATTTATTTATTGTTATCTTTTTAATTTAAAAAATGTTGCTGCTGGATAAAATTTAATTTCCTATCAATAGAGATCAAATTTCTGCTATGAGGTATGTTTGGAAAGATTTTTGAAATCTCTCCTCGGTGATTTTTAGTGTAGGCCCTTGTCTCGAGTCTCAACAGGTCATTTACATGTGACATCAGTCTATAGAGTGTTCACTTAGATCGGATTCAACGTTAAGATTTTATAGAATAATCATCTTGATTACCATATGATTAATTTAAGAGCCTACAAGCGCAAAATATAGTAAATTTTGATAATTGCATGATAACAAAATTGTTTGTGGTGCTTTTAAGCTTTTAATTGCACGGTGTAAATCATTTTTTGATGCTATTTTAGGGCAAATCTGATCTAAACGAGTGCTTCATGCACACCATATGGCACCACCCTGTGCCAAAAAATGACCGGTTGGGATGATTACTTTTTTTGTTTGAGTGGCTTTAAATCCACCCACTGAATCTTTGACTTTACCCATGCTGTAACACATTGATTGATTTTAATTTGGCGATGCAGACCATTTTCCATTTCAATCTTTCCCTGGGCGTGCCCGTGCCATCAGATGATTATTTTTATTTCATATGGTACACATCCCAAAAAGGGACCTTATTTGAGCGAGCTGAGTTCCAAGTAATGTTAAGGTCACTTTTTTAAAATTGATACCGTGTGAAATAAAAAACTCATAGTGGATGGAAAGAGCATGATCTCAAGATGCATCATGTGAAAGATTAGGATGAAAAATGATTTGCATCGTTGGATTCAAAGCAATCAATGGGTTTCAGTGTGGGTGAACTCAGAGATTCGCTTGGTGGATTTAAAGGTACTCATGCTAAGCATGTTGGGACGATTATTGGTTCTTTTTTTGGCATTTTTAAAATTTTATTTTATATTTTCATCTTAGGGCATAGAATTTTTATAACTGCATTTGTTTATTTTTAGTTAGTTTTAATCATAGTGACAAATTTCGGTAGGTGGTCATTTTGGATAAATTTCGAGAAAAATTCAGAAACTTCCTGAAAAATATTAGGGAGTACAAAAAATATTTAAATATAAATTATATTTAAACTTAAAAAAAAAATTATTTATTATTTTAAAAATTAGAAAAAATTTATTAATTATGGTAAAATTTTATCAATTTTGGTAAAATTTCGTTAATGTTGTCCAAATCAATGAAATTTCAGCAATTTTGAAGAAATCATAGAAATTTTATAAAAAGTTTTGCTCGACCCATGTTTCGGTATTTACCAAAGAAATTTGTCTCTTGGTGTTAATAACTTTATATCGTTGCTCGAAAAAAAATAAAGATAATAACTTTATATTACTATATAGGTTGATTTGAAGTATAGATGGATGACTGAAGAAGGTATCAGCCCAAATCTCATTTATAATACAGCTGTACTACACCATTGACTTTTAAAATCACGGGCCAAATGCATTGTAAAAGTGAGCGGGTAGAAGTCACCAAATGACTTGTGCAATACGTACAGTATAAGATTTACTTGCATGCATTTAAGTTTAAAGTTGGTCTACAATAACTGTCCACCCATCATGTCCATTAAAACAGTCCAAACATTTGTGTGATTGGGTGCAGAGACTTTGAATGTCACGGACTTCCATGCATTGGAAGCAAGGTATCAAAAATCGGCCGGTACCGATACGTATTGGTTTTTTATCAAACCGATACGTATCGGTATCACTGATACGGGCTCGTATCGGTCGATAAGTATCGGGTTTCGGCCGATACGTCTCGGTTTTGATCAAGACTTTTATTTATTATTATTTTTTTTAAGTGACTGATATGTATCGGTATCGGCCTCTAGCAAATTGATACAAGAGCCCGATACCGATTTTAATACCTTGATTGGTAGTTTGTATATGTCATGCGGTCACATAGATGTGTTGAATGCTTCATGGATGGACATTCATTCTAGACTAATTCTTTAAGTTTATTGCCTTAAACCTATTCTAGGAAATTATTTTATTAGGAGAGTTATTTATTTATAGATATTTCACAGGAATTTCTAAAGATATCTTATTTGTTCTTCATTCCGTAGGAATAAAAAGCTCAATAAAAGCAGAAATATTGTTACCTTATAACAGAATTAATTAAGACACGATATATATATATTAATTTGTTAATTCTTTTTTTGTATGTTGATGTAAAAAGTTAAAAATAAAATAAAATTTAATGAATAAATTCATAAATAAAAGAGTCCATAAAGGAGAGATATTTATTTATAGATATTTCACATGAATTTCTAAAGATATGGGATTTGCTCTTCATTATGTAGGAATAAAAAGTTCAATAAAAGCAGAAATATTGTTATAACAAAATTAATTAAGACACTATATATATATATATATATATATATATATATATGAATGAGTTAATTCTTAAAGGAGAGCAAGCTACTCAGCCGAAAAAGGGACCAAGCAGAAATGCTTATAAAACAATACATTACTAATGTAGAACTACTGTCTAATGTGCTAACTCATGCAACAAAAGAGCCATACAGAAATTGTCATTTTTCATGAGAATAAGAAAAAGGGTTAGCACACTAAGACGGTGTTTAAATGATCTTAGACTATCAATGATGTGGGTGATCCGAACTGTCGAAGTCACAGATCATATCTTGAAGTGCAACAAGCTTGAAAAAATGGTGTTTTAGGGAGATTCGTACGATTTGTCTACTATTATATCAACCGTTACTTTTAACTTTTCATGGATGATGTTAAGGTTTATTAATTGGAAGGCTCACATCTACTAATTGGCATGTTTCATTGGGCCGAGACATACTCTAATGATAGATTATCACTTGGGCAATTTAGATTGAATATAAATGTGTGTCATATGGCAATGATTAATCACACTTTAATGGTGTGATATTTCCGTGATGTAAGATAATTTAAACACCATTTGGTGTTTAAATGTGCCATTATCCCCAAAAATAACCATTTTCGAAGGCTTCAATATATTCTTGGGACTTAAGCGAATACTTGGTATGGACAGTAAATGATGATCTGGCAGTTATTAACCTTATGCTATTGTTACTCAATTTGATATGTGCATGTAAAAGAATTGTACATTGCAGATTCTAAGAGTATCCAACTTATTAGTATGCATGGATCAAAATTCCAGACGAAACTACTTCGGAGGTCGTCAGGCTGATGCTTTAAATGTATTGGACAATATATACTGGTATGTTTATAAGTGTCCGACTTACTACTATGGATTAAAATTTCGGATGAAACTAATAAATATCATCCGGGTTTCAGAGGTCATTGAGTTGATACTTATAACTGTATCGGACAATATATATATTGGTATGTATCAATTGATACATACAAATATATCGTCGAGAATTGATACATATTGTTTGATAGGTAGGCTTTGGAGCTGGCTGATATGCAATTTTGGCTACCAATGGTAATGGGCATATGCCCAAATCAATCCAACAACTAGAACCACCCTTGGTTAAAACCTGTTTTCCTTGGAAACTTTAGAAAAAAATATCTGTTTAGGTCGAATGACTCGACGAGATAGTTGGCTGACCTGACCTGTGAGTTGACTTGATATGCATGACCTTGGAGTCGACCTGGCCCGACTTTTGACTGACCTGACCTGACCTTTGAGTTGACCTGATCACTTGATTTTAGTGTACCCAGCCTGACTCGGAGGATCAAGTTTGTGTGCCTAATACGGTGAAAGCCTGTGTTTCGGAAGGGTCAGGTATCGGGTCAACCGGACTCATTGACAGCCCCCGTCTACTGCACTTAGGGCAGTGCGCGAGTCATTACCCTTCCGAGCTGTTAAAGCTTCAGTGAAATATATTTTTTCTTTCACTAATTTTAAAAAAAGGGTCTGTGGTCCTTTCTCAGAGACCCTACGCTAATCCAAGCCCAGCCATGTTGCACTCAAAGGATTAGGTAGGACATGACCTCCCTTGGGTTCACCCTCCTTGGGGATTTATAAAAGATAAAAAATTAAATAAAAAGTTTATGGCGTGCATCTAATGGTCTGAAAATGGTTGATGAAGATAGGGAGCTACAACTCGCACATGAGATATGTATCATGGCAACTCATCTAAAAAGAAAGACTTGATATTTTTGAGAAATGTGCAATCCATTTAAGCCCTTTCATTTATAGGGCATGTTGTAAAGATATTTTTTGCTAAGGATGGGCATGAAATGTGATCACTATCATATGATGAAAGACAGGCAGAGACCATCATCTGATTTATTGGGGACAAATCAGATGATAGAGATCTGTTTCATGCCAATCTTTGGTAGGAAAGATCTATACATCATGACTTTCAAATCAAATCGCTTAGCTAGTGTTCTATATGGCACATATCTAAAAGAATATCAAGTCTTTTTTTTGAGCAATGTGCCACAGTACAAATATCGTGTACTACTGTTTGTTTTTAAACCTATGAATTGATCCAATGGTAGTCAATACTTTTTATTTACAATTTTCTACCATCTTAGATTGAGTTTGTGCAGGTCAATATGCGACCTTAACACTGATTTGAGGTTCTAAATAGGTTAGCAGAGGAGATTGACTTGTCCACTGCCCTTAGTGCAGTGGTTGGGTACCTCACCTAAGACCAACTGATCAACAGCTATTGGGTACCTGACCCAGAGTGAGGAGCTCTCAGGTGAATCTCTTGTCTGGTCACAGCTATTTACTAACATAAAAATCATTGGAAGGTCACTTTTGACCTTTCAATACTTAAATATCAGGGCATTTTTCTAAGGTCTTAGGCCAGTAGTATAAAATAGTACAACCCAAGGTTGACAATATTGCAGTCTTGAAGGTCGCAGGTTCAAACCCAACATACCTATCAAGAAAAATATCAGTGCATTTCGAAAGATTGTTAATTTGAGATTGACCCAAGCCCTCACATTATTTCCGAAAGTTTTTGAAAAATTAAGGGGTAACTCGATAATTTCAACTATAAAGTTTATCAAAGGTTTTATTGGAGCCAAAAAATTGTGGCACTTTTTCTCTAACGCTTATATATTCTAGGGGGAATATATATCCTAGGGGGAACTATTTTCAGTGATAAAATAGTTCTCCACCAACTTTCTGCTGAAGGAAATAAAATCTGCTCTGATAGCAAAGAGCTGGAGTCGGCTGAAAGAGAGCACTCTCAAACCCAAACGTTGCCTAAAACTTTTTTAAAAGTAATCTTTGTTTTCTAAAATCTGATCATCTCTGCAAAGCTTACAAACTTACTAAATCGTACATAAACGTTTAGGATACCGGCTCCACACTAACATTTAAACATTGTTAAAATTATGCTTTTTATCTCACACCATTAAAGTGGGACTATCATCATGTCATGTCGCATCACTAATCAATCTAAATTTTCCAATGGTAATCTAATCATTGAAACATGTCTCAGTCCAAAGAAACATACCTATAAGTAGATGTGAACCATCTGATTGATGAAATTTACTATCAGCCATTAAAACTAAAATCAATGGTTTATACTATAATCCACATATCAGACGGTTTAAATCTCCTTAAAACATGATTTTTTGGGCCTTTTTCACTTCAATCAATGATCTATCAGTTTGACGGTAAAAATCACCCACATCTGAAACCATTGATGGAGTAAGATCATGTAAACTTCATTTTAGCGTTTCAATGAGCCGGCGGTATACTCCGCATGACCTTAAGCGCCATGCTTTTATTTTTATTTTTTCCTTTCTTGCTGTAAGTAAGCTTGAGGTTATTGGACGGTGCTCATCCTTATATTTAAAAGCAAGAGAGATTACAACTGATAACCTCTCCGTTGAGGGATAACTGATCTAATATGATTATAACTGATCTAATATGATTTCATCTAACAAAGAGTGCTCGCATCAATGCCTTTGTGTTCGGTGCTCCAAGTAGTTTACGCTAACGAAAAACTTGTTGCCAAACATGCTTGAAGCTAATTCTAGTGAATATATTCCTCAAACTAGGAATGTTATGAACTAATGTCCAAAATTTCCAAGCAATCGAGGAGGTTTGATTGATGGAACTTGTTAAGAGTAAACTTATTAGAGGAAGGAAGACTCCAAACAATTTCATCTTCAAAAGAAATATAATTAAGAGGGAGTTCATATACAAGTATAAGCTCCAAATTAAGCCAGTCTCCAAATCAGACTAGGACGAGCCCAAGCTCAAAACACGAATAAGATCAACAACCTAAGATTCCTCATCAATTCCTGCTTCGATTGGAAATCTTCTATCAAACTAGGGTAGTAAAGGACAGTGTTATATGGCAGCAAGGATTTGTGCAGGCGGCTCACACGGCACGGCGCGGCGCAATTGGCTGCAAGTGCAGTGGGGATCAGCCAATCAGTTAGCGCACATTAGCACTTTGACTGTACAAAACCTTCTTGCCGTTTGCAATTTTCATAGAAGTAAAATATCCTCCCCTAGTGACGAGGTCTTTCCATAAGTTATATATATATATATATATATATATATATATATATATATATATATATATATATAGTTGTATCCAATCTGTTCATAAATCATTTTCAATTTCAGAAACATTCCGGAAGGCAAGAAGACCATATATCACTAACCCGGCCGGACATATTTGGAATTCACACATTCAGCCCAAAAAAGATACCATACTTTAATAGCTCATAAATCGTATCTCAAGGTCTATGCATTGATGGGTTAGAATAACAAAGTGAGTTGGTATTAGGTGCTCCTACACTACTTCATGTTACAATCACCACAACTACTCAAAAGTAAAAAATATTGAGTGCTTTGAATCATATGATAGAAATTATTTTTCGTTTCAATCTTATACACTAGATCTTGAGATTCGAGAGAGAAATAATGCCCCGGTCATGTATCTCAATTGAAAACCCATAAATGGTATTTAACATAGAAAGTGCATTAATTCTTGGTTATTTTGACGATCCTCGATTGTATGGAAGATTATGACGAAAAATGATCTCCATCATCTGATTCAAAGTAGTCAAAGGATTTTTACTTTGCTTAAAGTAGTGTGGCAGTAACACCAGCCTATTTAGAAGCTCCAAATCAGTTGGCATGCTCATAATTCGTATGATGCATAGGTGTGAAGATCACCCCAGAAAACTCGATATATTACTTTGCAACAGTAGAATATCACCCCAGAAAACTCGATCTAATAAAGTACCAAAGGATAAAAAAAAAACGAAAGCAAGAGAATTTTAAACTAGTATGCAGAAAAATTCTGGTAAATTCAGTGTGTCCTGATTTGTTCCTGAAGATCTCTTTTTATAGATCTTAAGAGACATTTTGATCAAACAATATATGATTGTTGCACAAACAATCATATTTTGTACGCTCAGATCTTTCAACTGTTTCATCTAACAGTTAGCTGGCAATTGTCTTGCACATGAGTGAACACAGTGACTTGTCATTAGGCACACACTTTTCTTTTTATTATTAATTAAAATAGAAGATAAAAGGTTCTTATATATAAGAGAGATCATTCTTTATACTTTTCAATGTGGGACTGCTTGCTTTGCATATAAGAATAAAAAATTCTATTAGCTCGAATTTTGATATACGTTTTATTTTCTTTATGCTGGAAAGAAAACTAAAAAATAAAGTCTTACTTTCTTTGAAATTAATAAACAAATATTTATTCTATTATTAAAATAATAAATAAATATAACAAATCTAACTATATCCATGTATAAACTATGAAATGATAAAAGGTTTCACTATTTACTTTTAACCCATTGACCACGGTAGATTTGAAAAGAGCTTATGCATGTCCATATCTCACCTGAACTTTTTGTTTGGGCCATGTGGCTGTAATCAGGCTGAGGTGCAACATTTAGTCACTACCAAGGATAAAAAATTTGGGTTTCGATTCGGTTTCAATGGAGACCGAAACTGAAAATTTGGATTGAAATTTCAGTTTTCATTTGAAATCTTGCTACAGTGCCTAAAACTCGATAATTTGAGTGTTCATTTCGGTTTCGGTGGGGATTGAAACTGAAACACTTCGGCCGAAATTTTGAACCATGGTCTCTACAACCGAGACTAGAGTTCCAACGCTCTTTCCTTATTCACTAAAGGGGCTGGCTCTCTTGACCATCATTTAAACACCAAAATGGTGTTTAAATGATCATACACTATCAATGGTTTAAGTATTGGGTGATCTGAACCGTCAAAGTGAGAGATCATAGATTGGAGTGGAACGTGTCAAACAATGGTGTTTTAGCTAGGTAGATTTAAACCATCCAATCCGTGGACAATAAAATCAACGATCGTTTTTAATTTTACTTGGTGATATTTAGATAGATTGTCCCAGTTACAATCGGTCTTTGAAATATGTCTCAGCCCAATGAACATGCCGATAAGTGAATGTGAACCATCCAATTGATGAACTCACATGGCATAGTGATAAATGACACTTAAATGGTGTGAGATGAAAAATCTAATATTAATGACATAAGATCATTTAAACACCATTTGTTGTTGAAATGTCGGCTATGAGCCATTATCGCTTCACTAAAACATCCTATTTTTATGAAGGGTACCCATTTTTGCAACAAAAGATTCTTGAGGAGCAGCTAATGGTTCCACCGCTTACATTGTTAACTAATGCGAGAATTTCCTAAATGCATTGTTAGGGCTGAGATTAAAGTTAAAATTAATTCAAACAATTCAAATAACAATTTTTTTGAATAAATTATTATGGAAATATTTTAGAAATTCAATTAGATAATTTAATTATAACCCAAAAAAGCGTTACTTTTGTTGTATGTTTTCTATCGGATCTAGAAGATTAGTGCTCTTATAAACAGCTAGATCTCTGATAGTTTTAGGGCGTCGAACAAACTCGTAAGCGAGTTTTTTCGATACTGTATAAAATAAAAGGCCAATCAATGATTTAATGAAGATAGATAGGTTGATCGTTTAAATTTTTATGACATAAATACGTTAAATATGAATTTAATAGGGAAATAATTAACTAAGGTTATGCTACTTACGCAAATCGTAGATCAAAAGCAGATAGAGATGAAAGAAGAGTTGACCTTGCACCAAATCGCACGCGGGACGAAGAATCGCTCTCCGTTTTAAGAGAATCACACTCTCACGAAAGTTTAGAATTCTCAAGTTTGCAAAAATAATTTTTTTAATTCACTAATAATTAAATTCTAGCAATAATAGCTTTTATATAGGCTTTTACAATTCATAAAATTAGAAATCTTAGTGTAACTCTAATTCTTAGTTCAAATAAAAGAAATATCATAATTCTTCTAAAACAATAAAATAAAGTCCTAAAACAATAAAGAAACTAATCCTATTTCTAATAAAAGAAACAAATCCTAATTTCTAAAATAAAATAATAAAAGAGACTAATCCTAATTCAATTAGGAGTCTTGAAATTAATTACTTTTTTGTGTAGCTTTAGAAAATTGATCATAAATTCTTCAATACTTGTCGAAATTGCTCATTTTTTGGCTCGTTGGAAAGCTACTTCGATAAGTTTTCAAATATGACTAATTTTGCATCAATGCGACTTTGTTTGACACTTCAAAATAAGCCAAATATAAAAGTAACGGGATTGAAAGTTGAAGACCCTTTGATCAGAGAATTTTTAGCAATAAATTTTAAATTTTCTTCTTCTTATCACTTTGATGTTCTTCTTTCGCCTCCGATATGTTATGGGTGGTTGCTTGAATCGGATGTCCCCATAATTAACTCCTTTAAATCATATGCTAAAGGTAATTTTTTTCATCCTATCTTGCACATGTTAGATCTTGAGATCACGACCCACATATTCGACAATTTGATATTGATTCCAGGTGGCACACATCTTTAATCACAGTACACCATGGTATGCGATGATCTCGGTCAGTTTGGGATGTGTGCCACATGTAATTAACATCTGACGGTCTTATATGTGGGCATGATTTAAATATTTTGTGTTAAATATTGGGAGAAAAATGACCTCTATGATTTGATTCAAGACAGTCAATTGTGGGAATGGTGGAGCATAAGTTGTGTCGCAAGAATCTTTGATTGTAAAAATCGCTACCCTTTTTTGAAATTCGAATAAATGTGCACACCTCTTCTTGAAGCGCCTATCTAGAAAGGTTCTTAGATAATTTTTTGGGATCTATTTCACGTGAAGTTGTCTTATAGGAGAGTAATGATCTCAATATCTATTGTGTGGAAGATTGGGACGCATAATGATTTCCATTGCCGGATTAGGTGTCAACGATTAAAACCTGAAGCTACGAAGACTAAATCTCGGGGGAGAAATGTACCTTATTTGTATGGCGAATTAGTGAAGTAAAGCTGTACTCCAGCATATCATAATTAAATATATATTTTTTTGATAGGTAAGCGAGGTTATGGGGTCCTCACCCCTTATTATTAGAAAAGATAAAAAATGATTATACATGCAGATCAAATCCTTTCTAATGAGAGAAAGAAACTCAAAGGGAAAATTTAAAGGGATCCACCTCGCCACAGAGTCAGCATGAAGACCATGCTTAGCTAAGAAGTTCGCACACCCATTGGTCTCGCGCCACACATGATTGAAAGATATATTAGAGAATCTCCTCCTTAGGTGGTTAATCCAATAAATCTCCCTGCGATACTGCCATGGACAACTGGTGCCCGAAATTGCATCAATAGCATGTCTTGAATCTGATTCAACCTGAAGATTTTATGCACCGATTTCGACCCCCATTTCTACACCTCGGAGTAAAGCCAAAAGTTCACAGTGTAGAATGTTATCTGTGATAGTGGGTTCAGAAAATGCAATCAGAGCATCTCCCTTCTCATTTCTAATGATTCCACCTGTGGAGGCCCTACCAGCCATTATCACTCCATCAACATTATGCTTCAAATATCCATCTATCGGGGGGTGCCAACAACAATGAGAAGGTGGCTTAGGCTGCACTTTTTTTAAATGCCAAATTGAAGACACTAAGCTATCATTCTCTTGAATTTCAAGACCATCGACTCTGAGGGAAATTTCATTGAAGATATAATGTAAGACATTCTTCATATGCCTTTGATGATCTTGAAAAATTATTTCGTTTCTTTCTTTCCACAGATGGTATATAGTGACACAATAAGCATTCTTGATTAGAGCAGCTCGTCTACCTCCACACTTCGCAGCATCCATGCATGTAGCCAGTTCATCCTTCAAAGGTAAGATATTGCTATCTAAGACAACCAATCTCGCCTTAATCGACCGCCAAATCCAACTAGAATAACCACAAGCGAAGAAGATGTGGTTAATGTCCTCACAATGGCTCCTACACAACACGCATCGAGAAGGAAACACCATTCCTCTCTTGCACAGATTGTCCATTGTAAGGAGCTTGTTGTTTATAGCTAACCAAGCACAGAAAGCATGTCTGGGAATGATCTGCTGGTTCCACAGGAATGTGCTCCACTTAACCTTTGGATTCTCATCTTTAATACACTGCCAGGCTGACTTAATACTAAAAATACCATTCTCAGAAGTTTCCCAAATTAATTTGTCAGAACTCCCATCAGGGGGAACACAGACATTATTAATTACTTGTCATGCTTCCTCCATTCTAAGAGATGAAGACACCGGTAGATTCCACGTACCGTGGTGAAATACCTCTTGAACAGTAGCCCTTTCGTCAATTCCAGATTGAGGGATGAGACGTCGGCTATATTTGGGAATCAACACTTGCCCATCAATCCAATGATCAAACCAAAAACTAACCCGGCTCCCATCTCCCAGAAGAATTCTAGAATTATCTTTAACAAGTTCCCTAGCCCAGATTATGCCTTTCCAAGCCCACGAAGAATCATTGGTCCCCATGCATTCCCATATATTATGATCACCAATATATTTAGCTCTAATCCATTTACTCCAGAGGGATGAGCCATCATAGACGAGGGTCCAAAACAATTTTGCCATACTAGCCAAGTTCCAATCCTTCAATCTCCTGATTCCCAGCCCACCTTCATCCAACGGTCGACATAAATTGTTCCACCTGATCGGATGCATAGAATTTGCCAGAGAGGCCCTCGCCACAGAAATCTACATAGAATGCTTTCTATTTGTTTGATAGTTCTTTTAGGGAGACAGAAGGCCCTAGACCAATAAATGTGGAAACTACTCAACACAGACTTAATGAGTTGTAGACGTTCAACATAAAATAGAAGGTACCCACTCCAGCTCTCAAGGCGACCTTGAGTTTTTTGAATCAATGGAGTACACAGCGAATGGTTCATTCTTGTAGCAAATAAAGGAGCTCCCAAGTATCTGATAGGCAAAAAATCCTCATGAAAATTTAAAGTCGATCGAATAGCTATCTTCATGTTACATGGTTCGCTAAAAACAACAGAACTCTTTGAATCATTAGCCATAAAACCCGAACAATCATGAAATCTATCCAGCAGTTTTCGAACAACCACAGCCGAACTAATATCTTCTTTGATGAAAAGAAGCAAATCATCTGCAAACATGAGCTGAGAGATCTCGGGTCCGTCACATAGACTCGGAATGCCAACAATTCCCTCTTTAACTTCTTTGTCAAGTAAGCATGTGAAAGTTTCCATAACTAAGGTAAACAGCAAAGGTGAGAGAGGGTCACCCTTACGAATACCACATGCACCTTGAAAGAAATCATGTGGCGAACCATTAACCAGAATAGAAAAAGTAGGAGTAGTAATACATTCTGTAATCCAACCGATCCACGCATTATCGAAACCCAATTGATTTAGGATTTCAAGAATAAAATTCCACCGGACTCTATCATAAGCTTTCTTAATATCAATCTTTGCACACCAAACTTTGGGGCCACTATTCAGGTGAAACTTTCGAACCAATTCATGTGCTAAGAGGATATTTTCAATTCTCCTCCTACCCTTGATGAAGGCAGATTGATTGGGGCTAACTAACCCCGGGAGAACCATTGCCAAACGATTGGCCAATATCTTGGTGATGACCTTATAGATAAAGTTACATAAAGCAATGGGTCTAAAATTAGCAATAGAGTTAGCATCTTCTTGTTTAGGAATAAGTCTAATAAAGGTGGCATTAATTGTAAAGACCCGTATTTTGAACCCGAGTTAGACTGACCCTGTGTGTGTATTCGGCTCGGCAGCCGACGTCACCATTTGTTTTGGATTTTTATCTAGATGTGATTGCGCGGACAGATTTTAATTTAGAGCCCATTTGGACCCTCGTGCGAAAGTTGTGCACCGACTTCGGTGTAGCCGCTCAACACCGGACTTGAGTTTTAAAATTTGAAGTGTATAATACATAAGATGTGTGTGTGTGTTTTACTTTGTGAGCAATCCTATTATAAGAAGGAATTGCATTCCCGTATTATATTAGGTTTTGTTAAAAGAGGATAGTTACCCAACCGTGTGAAACTCCGTCTTCTCTCTTCTTCAATCATCGTAGGAGATCAGTTTAGAAAACCTCCTTCTCTAGAACCCTCTTTATTGAAAGCACTTAAACCTTAGAAAGAACTTGAATCAACCTTGGATTCGTAGTTGGCTATTGGGAGAGGTTGAGATCATTGGGAGCGTGTTGGAGTTGTCTCTGTGAACTCGTGGGATCGATCGCAGCGCGAATCGTTGAGGAAACCCGTCGGTTTCGTTCCGAAGCTCCATTCGCGTGACTCATTTCTAATCTAGGAATCCTTAGATTAAAGGTATGTTTTAATTAAACTTTTTGATTAAATCATTAGATTAGCCATGGGTTTTACTTTGGGATGTATGGGTTTCGATTCGGGTGAAAACCAGCGAAATCGCGTCGCTGTAGCTCGCTCGAACGAGCTATTATCATCGCTCGAGCGAGGTATCACCGAACTCTGATATTGCCTTAGTATTTTAGTCATAACGTTTTATCTCGAACTCCGATTGAGACGATTCTTTTTACGTTGGAAAGCTAATAGAAAACTCTACAACTTTCATGTTTTGACCAACTCATGAATCAATCGTCTTGATGGTCAAAAATATATGAGAATGTTACGTCAAATTGCTCGAGCGAGCTATTATCATCGCTCGAGCGAGGTATTGTCGAACTTCGACATTTCCTTGGTATTTTAGTCATAACTTTTTGTCTCGAACTCTGATTGAGACTATTCTTTTTGCGTTGGAAAGCTAATAGAAAAATCTATAACTTTTATGTTTTGACCAACTCATGGATCAATCGTATTGATAGTAAAAAATATATGAGACTGTTACGTCAAATTCTAGGATTGGCGCAACTTGCCTGTTTTGACTTGTTTTTGAGGAAACGCTTAAATAGGTCTATATTATTAGTAATTAGAGTTTATCTTAATGCATGAACGTATATTGTGATGTAGATTGAGGGCGAGAGGCCATCAATAGGACCTTGCTTGACTTCGCATAACTCCGAGTTTTAGGTAGGAGAATCTCATCTTCTGATATTTTATTTTAATTATAGATATTTTGAATTAAAATCTTTAAACTTCATATGCCATTGAAATCACATCGTAAACTGAAATTGATATGAATGGTGAAAATCTAAATCTACGAATCACGAAACTTGAATCGCTTAAGCTCAAAATCAGAAATCAAGAACGAACTATGTATAAGAGACTTGCATCGATTTATATTAGTATCTGCATTTGTTTATGATTGACACAGGCGACCCTCAAAAATTCTTGAACAATTTCGACATAAGTTTCCCTCATTACGTGAGGGCTTGTTGCATCACTGAAAAAGGGTTCATGAGCAGCGATGGTAGGTAGGGTTCCCATCGGCTATATTCACGCTCTCGAGATATAGTTTACTCGGGAGGTATTTTAAGTTAAGGATTAAGTAATGAATTCTTGAACTTTGCATATAGAAGTTAGACAAACTAAGACCAAAAACCTTGCATCATTCTTGGCTTGTTTCACACATTTAGAAATAAATCTTATATATGATTTACGCACCTAAATTGATTTATTATTACGCTTATATGTTTGACAAGCTATATTCGATATTTGTTTTGAAACCATATTAGTTAAAGTAAAATGCCGTAGATGTCTTTCTTCTCTTGAAACTTTGTTGGTTAACTCACCTGCATGTGTATACGTCAAAGTTCAGTGTAATCGACGAAGAGCTTGAGGTTCCTCCCGAGGAGTTTTTCCCAAGATAGAACTTCGATTTTCTTATTTGTGGTGAGAGTTAGACTTGAATTTGTGGGCCCATTTTAGTTGGATACCATAGTTTTATATTTGACGTTGATTTCTGTTATGAGCCATGTTTCGATGATGGTCGGCCATCATCGGTGGTTCTTTACTTTTAATTGCTTCCGTATTTATTTTAGCTATGGATATTTATTACGCTTTACTCTGATATGTGCCCTGTTTGTCCGGCTTATCGTTTATTCGATAGGTTGGCGAATCGGCCTTTCCTATACCTGAGGGATTGGAAAAGTCGGGTCGTCACAGTTGGTATCAGAGCCATGGTTTTTAGATTCTCTAAGGACCCATGAGAACCAACCGTGACCCGGTACAGTTCGCATCAGAGTCATGCCGCTAGGTCCATAATCACTAGTACTGTTTATGATTGTCTTTACAATCAATGTTGACTGATGTTGTGGTGTTTACAATGACAGATCAGTATGGCCCCAAGATTTAGAGGCAGAGGCAGAGGTAGGACGGTGCCTTTAGAGGACATTCCTGAAGGTGTCGGTACATCAAGGGGAGTTGCCTTCGCATCCGGTTCTAATGCAGTCCCTATAGGAGCTGGAGTTGATAGAGGTCAGGGTAAAAGAATGGAACAAGTGTTGGAAAGTCTGGCCACCAACATTGCTCAGCAGACCGCATCTATGGCTCAGATCGCAGAATCGCCCAAAGAGCTGATTCTGTTTGGACAACAACAACAATCATCAGGATTTGCCGAATTCAGGAGGATGAGACTTCCAAATTTTTCTGGACAGACCGACCCGATGGAAGCTGAAGGTTGGTTGGGATGAGATGGAAAAGATCTTCGAGGTGCTTCAGTGCACCGATGTCGAGAAGGTTAGATGGGCAACCTTCAAACTGGATGGACAGGCTGGACCATGGTGGAAGTCCGTGGCTAGACACCGGGAGTAGGAGTTTCCCAATACTCCTTGGACATGGGCTGAGTTTATCGAAGCGTTCAATGATCAGTACTTTCCCAAGATCGTTAGGCATCAGATGGAAGTTCCATCGAAATGGGAGGGACAATGTCGGCGTGAGTATGGAGATGAGTTCATGCGACACTCAAGGTTTGCACCTCAACATGTGGCCACCGATATGATGAAGGCCAGAAAATTTCAGCTGGGTCTTAGGCCGAGTATACAGGAGAGCGTGGATTGTCTTCGAAAGATTGTAACATTCCGCCCGCCGAAGAGAAAATCTTTTCGATTTTGCGGAGTCAAACCTTGTATGATACCGTTTATCTCTGCCATTCGCGCAGACCGTATGATGAGGAACGAGTGTTGTGGTTATCTGGCCTACTTGCAAGATCATAAGGAGGAGAAGAAAAATATTACAGATATTACGATTGCTTGCGAGTATTCAGATGTTTTTCCTGAAGATCTACCGGGATTACCACCTGACAGGGAGATTGAGTTTGCAATTGAGTTAGCGCACGCATCGAACCGATTCAAAAGCTCCGTGATCGAATGGGCGCTGCAGAATTGAAAGAGTTGAAGGAGCGACTTAAACGCTAGATAAGGGCTTTATTAGACCGAGTGTGTCACCCTGGGGAGCACCGGTTCTATTTGTAAAGAAGAAAGACGGTTCAATGCGGCTTTGCATCGATTACCGCTAGCTAAATAAGTTGACAATTAAGAACCGTTATCCACTTCCAAGAATTGATGATCTGTTCGATCGCCATAAGGAGCAAGGTTCTTCTCAAGATCGACTTGAGGTCGCTACCATCGCTTGAAAGTTAAGTCCAAGACATTGAGAAGCAGTCGTAACCCGATATGGGCACTACGAGTTCTTGGTCATGCCATTTGGGTTGACAAACGCACCCGCGTCATTTATGGACTTGATGAACCGGATATTCAAGTCACATTTGGACAAGTCTGTAGTAGTTTTTGTAGATGACATCCTCATCTATTCAAAGACACGAGAAGAACATGAGCAACATCTGCGAGTGGCTCTACAAACCCTTAGAGACCATCAGTTATATGCAAAACTTAGTAAGTGTGAGTTTTGGCTTGAGCAGGTCAGTTTCCTAGGCCATGTTATTATCTCTGAGACCGGTATTACAGTTGACCCAGCAAAGATTAAGTTAGTGATGAATTGGGAACAACCAAAGACCGTTACGGAGGTTCGTAGTTTCCTCGGTTTGGCAGGATACTACAGAAGGTTTGTGGAGGGCTTCTCCAAGATATCAGGTCCTCTTACACAACTTACGAAGAAGAATACTAAATTTGATTGGACAGAGCAGTGTGAGCAAAGTTTTCAGGAACTCAAGAAATGATTGACTCATGCCAGAGATTGCTATACCATCAGGCAGGGGAGGCTTTGCAGTATACAGTGATGCATCATATGGGGGTTTAGGCTGTGTGCTTAACCAGAATGAGAGAGTCATTGCTTATGGGTCTAGACATCTAAAAGACTATGAGAAGAATTACCCGATGCATGATCTTGAGTTGGCAGCAGTGATTTTTGCTCTGAAGATTTGGAGGCATTACCTTTATGGGGAGACTTTCGATATATTTATCGATCATAAGAGCCTCAAGTATCTCTTCTCACAAAAGGAGTTGAATATGAGACAACGTCGATGGATGGAGTTCTTGAAAGATTATGATTGTACCATCCAATACCACCCCGAGAAAGCAAACGTAGTGGCAGATGCGTTAAGTCGGAAGTTCTCTGCTTAGTTATCACATCTCACCGCAAGGGTGTGAAGATGGCATCTATTGGAAGATATGGCTCTAAGTAGCATGAGATTTGATGTAAAAGGTTCAGGTGGGTTAATGGCTACACTGATGATTCGTTCCACCCTCTATGAGAACATTCGCAGACTTCAGATGACGGATGATGAACTTATGGCTATCAGACGGGATGTGATTGGGGGAAACAAAATAGATTTTTCTATCAAAGATGATGACACTTTATTGTTTAGAAACCGGGTATGCGTACCAACTAGTACTGAGCTTCGAGATACTATTTTGGAAGAGGCTCATAAGTCTATGTACGCTATTCACCCTGGCAGTACCAAGATGTACCAGGACTTAAAGAAAAGCTTCTGGTGGAGAGGTTTAAAGAAAGATGTCGCTGTGTATGTCTCGAGATGTCTTGTGTGTCAGCAAGTAAAGGTGGATCATCGAAATTGGCAGATCAAGCAACCACTACCGATAAATGGAGGCCATTTCTATGGACTTTATTTTGGGATTGCCAAGAACATTAAGAAAATATAATGCCATCCGGGTCATTGTGGATCGATTGACTAAGTCCGCACTTCCTTCCTTATAATACGTCAGATACCGCCAACAAGCTCGCAGAATTATACATCAAGGAGATAGTTAGTGCATGGTATGGTATACCGGCCGATGTATCCGATAGAGACCCGATGTACACATCTCGCTTTGTAGCGATTTCAAGAGGAATGGGCTCTAGGCTCGATTATAGTACAGCATTCCATCCTCAGACCGATGGGCAGACTGAGAGGGTGAATAAGATTATAGAAGATATGTTACGTGCTTGCATGTTGGATTTTCAGGGGTCATGGGACCAACATTTATACCGATCGAAGTTCGCCTACAATAACAGTTACCAGGCTAGCATCGGCATGGCACCCTATGAAGCTTTGTATGGACGACGGTGCAGGTCTCCGCTTAATTGGGAAGAAGTGGGTGAGAAACTCATTTTAGGTCCCGAGATCATGGAGAATACAATCGAGACAGTTCGATTAATCCGTGAGAGACTACGCATTGCTCAAAGTCGTCAGAAGAGCTACGCTGATCTGAAAAGAAACCATATTGAGTTTAAGGTGGGAGATAACGTATTTGTCAAAATCTCTCCTACAAAAGGCGTGATGCATTTTGGGAAGCGTGAGAAGCTGAGTCCGCGCTATGTTGGACCTTTCGAGGTATTGGGCAGAGTCGGCGAGGTTGCCTATCTAGTAGGCTTGCCACCGCAGCTATCGGAAATGCACAACATGTTTCATGTGTCCATGTTACAAAGATATTTTAAGGACCCGACACACGTATTGGACTACCAGCCCATTGAGCTCTAAGAAGACCTATCCTTGGTTGAGGAACCGATACGAATCTTGGATCGTAAAGAACAAATCTTACGGACAAAAAGCATTCCCTTAGTACTCGTGAAGTGGCGGAACCATTCTTCAGAGGAAGCCACATGGGAGCGTGAAGCGGAGATTCGCAAGCACTTTCCACAACTTTTCGAGTGAAGGTATATTGTAAACTATAGTTATGTAAGAAAACCATACGTACCTTTAAATTCTTGAAGTTGCTTCTTTAAAAAAAAAGAAAAAAGGGGGGAGAATTTCTTCAAAATCTTCAATGTTAAATTGGTTCATAACATCGATGCTTTACATATATATCTATAACGATCACACAATAAAATCTTAAATGTCATATTTATTCATTCTCGGTTAGAACCGTATGTCTATTGGAACCCGTGTCATCAGTTAGAACATGTTACCAGGCACGTGATCATGCTTTTGAATAAGTGTTCGATTCTGACATATGAAATTTCTGCTCAAATAATTACCAAAAGGGTGAGGTAGGTGTGTGTGCTAGGTTTGTGTCATGGTGAAGTATATTTCCAGGCACGTGACACTTGGGAAGGTATGCATCCCTGTACGGATGCAATCCTCTATGGCAGTATGGGATGCCACACGCAGTACATCCAGGTTACTACGGATCCCGACCCTTGAAAGCGTGCTTAGTGAAGTCACCATCGCGACCAAAGTTCTTTGACTTTAGACTGCTTCGATTTTGCTTTATCTTTGGTGTTAGGATAAGGACTTACCGCTCGGTTTAGCTATCCGTACATTTTCGAGGACGAAAATTCCTAAGCGAGTGGTAGAAATGTAAAGACCCGTATTTTGAACCCGAGTTAGATCGACTGTGTGTATTCGCTCGCAACCGACGCCACCATTTATTTTGGATTTTATCTAGATGTGATTAAAGTGACAGATTTTAATTTAGAGCCCATTTGGACCCTCGTGCGAAAGTTGTGCACCGACCTCGGTGTAGCCGCTCAACACCGGACTTGAGTTTTAAAATTTGAAGTGTATAATACATAAGATGTGTGTGTGTGTTTTACTTTGTGAGCAATCCTATTATAAGAAGAAATTGCATTCCCGTATTATACTAGGTTTTGTTAAGAGAGGATAGTTACCCAACCGTGTGAAACTTCATTTTTTCTCTTCTTCAATCATCGTAGGAGATCGGTTTAGAAAACCTCCTTCTCTAGAACCCTCTTTGTTGAAAGCACTTAAACCTTAGAAAGAACTTGAATCAACCTTGGATTCGTAGTTGGCTATTGGGAGAGGTTGAGATAATTGGGGGCGTGTTGGAGTTGTCTCTGTGAACTCGTGGGATCGATCGCGGCGCGAATCGTTGAGGAAACCCGTCGGTTTCGTTCCGAAGCTCCATTCACGTGACTCATTTCTAATCTAGGAATCCTTAGATTAAAGGTACGTTTTAATTAAACTTTTTGATTAAATCATTAGATTAGCCATGGGTTTTGCTTTAGGATGTATGGGTTTCGATTCGGGTGAAAACCAGTGAAATCGCGTCGCTGTAGCTCGCTCGAACGAGCTATTATCATCGCTCGAGCGAGGTATCACCGAACTCCGATATTGCCTTAGTATTTTAGTCATAACGTTTTATCCCGAACTCCGATTGAGACAATTCTTTTTGCATTGGAAAGGTAATAGAAAAATCTACAACTTTCATGTTTTGAACAACTCATGGATCAATCGTCTTGATGGTTAAAAATATATGAGAATATTACGTCAAATCGCTCGAGCGAGCTATTATCATCGCTCGAGCGAGGTATTGTCGAACTTCGACATTGCCTTGGTATTTTAGTCATAACATTTTGTCCCAAACTCCGATTGAGACGATTCTTTTTGCGTTGGAAATCTAATAGAAACATCTACAACTTTTATGTTTTGACCAACTCATGAATCAATCGTCGTGAGAGTAAAAAATATATGAGAATGTTACATCAAATTCTAGGATTGGCGCAACTTGCCTGTTTTGACTTGTTTTTGAGGAAACGCTTAAATAGGTCTATATTATTAGTAATTAGAGTTTATCTTAATGCATGAACATATATTGTGATGTAGATTGAGGGCGAGAGGCCATCAATAGGACCTTGCTTGACTTCGCATAACTCCGAATTTTAGGTAGGAGAATCTCATCTTTACAGTATTTTATTTTAATTCGCATGGATATTTTGAATTAAAATCTTTAAACTTGTATATGCTATTGAAATCACATCTATAAACTGAAATTGATATGAATGACTGAAAATCTAAATCTACCTGAATCCTGAAACCTGAATCTGCTTAAGCTCTGAAAATCTGAAATCAAGAACCTGAACTATGTATAAGAGACCTGCATCTGATTTGTATTAGTATCTGCATTTATTTTATGATTGACCTGAACGACCCCTCAAAAATTCCTGAACAATTTCCTGGCACAAGTTTCCCTCATTACGTAGGGGTTTGTTGCATCCTGAAAAAGGGTTCATGAACGACGATGGTAGGTAGGGGTTCCCATCGGCTATATTCCTGCTCTCGAGATATAGTTTACTCGGGAGGTATTTTAAGTTGAGGATTAAGTCATGAATTACTGAACCTTGCATATAGAAGTTAGAGAAACTAAGACATCAAACATCACCGTTTTGAAATCGCTTACACATTTAGAAATAAATCTTACATATGATTTACGCACCTAAATTCATTTATTATCTGCTTATATGTTTGACAAGCTATATTCCGATATTTGTTTTGAAACCATATTAGTTAAAGTAAAATGCCATAGATGTCTTTCTTCTACTGAGCTTTGTTGGTTAGCTCACTCCGACTATACGTCATAGGTTCGTAATCGACGTGGCTATTCGTATCGTGAGACCGATCCGACTACGCACGAGGAAGAGCTTGAGGTTCCTCCTGAGAAGTTTTTTCCAGTATAGAACTTACTGATTTTCTTATTTGTGGTGAGAGTTAGACTTGAATTTGTGGGCCCATTTTAGTTGGATACCATAGTTTTATATTTGATGTTGATTTCTGTTATGAGCCATGTTTCGATGATGGTCGGCCATCATCGGTGGTTCTTTACTTTTAATTGCTTCCGCATTTATTTTAGCTATGGATATTTATTACGCTTTACTCTGATATGTGCCCTGTTTGTCCAGCTTATCGTTTATTCGATAGGTTGGCGAACCGGCCTTTCCTATACCTGAGGGATTGGAAAAGTCGGGTCGTCACATTAATAGACTTTAAAAGTTTCTTGCGACGATAAAAATTGCATACTGCTTTGGTCACATCGTCACCAACAATGTCCTAGTAGGTTTTGAAGAACTCGGCGGAGAATCCATCTGGCCCCGGTGCTTTATCCGCAGAAGAATTGAAAACAGTATCTTTGATCTCCGCTTTCGAAATAGGACGAGAAAGGAATCCAGCATCTGCCTGAGAAAGCTTCTTTTTGAAAGGGAACAATGGAATATCCCCCGAGGTAGATGGAGTAAATTTATCTTTATAATATTTGACCACATGATCACCAATCTCCTTCGGATTCACCAAGCGATTATTCCTTTCATCCATTAATTCAAAAAGGCTATTTGTAGCAATTTGGTTCTTGACAAAGGCATGGAAGTATCTAGTATTCCTGTCGCCCTGCGTAGCCCATTTAACCCTCGCCTTCTACCTATAGAAACTTTCTTCCATATCTAACTCCAAATTAAGATGTCGAAGAGCATCAATTTCTGCTGAAGCTAAAACGGGATCTAACAGAAAATTCTGAATTTCGTTTTGAATGAATGGACCTGCTTCCTCGCATCATTGAGGCGATTATGAATGGACCCAAATTTATTGTGATTCCACTCTCTAATATCCTTCTTGAGCCGCTAAAGTTTCTGTTGAAGCTTAAAGAACTCGGTACCCTCCACCTCTTGGCTCCACGACTTCAAAACAATCTCTCTGAAATCTGGCTGCAAACACCACAACTTGAAGAATTTGAAGGGCTTTGGTTCCTGAAACTTGATTTGCTGCAATCTGATAACAAGAGGAGAGTGATCAGAGATATCAGTAGGAAGATAATCCACTACTACATTTGGAAATAGGTTTCTCCAATCACCATTGATGAGGGTACGATCTAATCGTCCTAGGATCCTCCTCGAACCTGAAGATCTGTTGGACCAGGAGAGAGAATTTCCAATGCACCTCATGTCAGAAAGTAAACAACTTTCAATACAATTATTAAAAGCATTAATGATGCATAAAGGGATAATTTTTCCCCCAATTTTTTCATCTCTGCTCCTAATACAATTGAAGTCTCCTGAGATTAACCATGGTTTATCAATCACGCCAGAAATATTAAGCAATTCGCTCCACAATGTACATCTGTCCGATGCCCAGTTCGATCCATAAACTGCTGTAAAATAGAATTCAAGACCATCGATTTTCCTTGTAATCTTACAGTGAACCAGCTGATCATTTTCAATATTCTGAATAATATCGAATTTGATCGGATCCCATAAAATCCACTCTCCCATAGTGATGAGAATCGTAATTATGAAGTAAGTTCCAACTTCGCATAATTGAATTTTTTGTTTTTTCTGCTCTTTCCTTGCTGATTTTAGTTTCTAAGATGGTAATAATACCCAGATTTTCTGATTTTATCAAATCTTTAATTGCACTCATTTTCTTCTGGTGATTCATACCTCGGATATTCCACGAAGCTATATTCATTGGGTAGAGGAGCTTGGTTTGTGTGCAGCACTGCCGTCGTGCTTCAGAGAAGAAAGATTTCGTTTGATTTTAATTTTCCTGCCTTTCCCATCCTTGCCCATCTCAGTATCAATAATAGATTTGAGGGAGACAATCTTCCTTTTACTATCTTGAAGGATGCCACAAGCCTCGCCCTCCTACAATTCAAGGAATTGGTTACTCAAAAAAGGTTGTTGGTCCACTGCAATAGCCTTTCTAGGAATTCTGGCTGATGGCCTACCCGAAGAATTAGGAGATTTCCTATTAACAACCTCATGCCAACTCTGATTTACAAATGCTCCATCAGGTTTCCTATTCCCGTCTTCTTGCCTATTAGGACTTGCAAACGCCCCAATAGATTTACTAATAGAATCCTTAACAATTTGGTAACCCTCGTGATCAGAGACCAACAAAGGGTCATTGACACTTTGACTCCCATCAGAATTCGAAACATGCTCCACGTTAGAAGTGTTCATATCTCCATCACCTTCATTCCCAGAGCGCAGCTCCGAAGAATCAGGACCACATTCCTCCAAATCCTCCCTATGAGTCCGGTCATGCAAATCTACCTTTTCAACCTCACTAGGATTATTAGAATTCTCAATAACCGCCTGATCAGAATTCCCAGAATTCTGGGCTTTCGATGAAATATCCACACCCTCCTTGTCTTCCACTGCGATCAGAACCTCGCCTAGAATATTCTCCACCATAGCAGCCCCAGAAGCTTCACCAACTTCCTTGTTCGTTTTAGGAAGCCATTCCCGTCTTCTGAGTACCTTATTCTTAGAACCTCCATCTTCAATCTTAGTGCAATCAGAATGAAATAAAGAATGACAAGTCGAGCATGCCTTGGGTCTCCACTCATATTCAAGAGATTGATATTGGGTGGAACCATCTGATCTTACAAGTTCAACACAGTCCGGTAAGACAGCCTCCACATTCACTTCTACATAGATACGGGCATAAGAGAGCCTGGATTTGTTCGCTGTTTGTTTATCCATTCTCAGCGGCTTACCAATAACACTACCAATGCAGTTCATGGTATTGACCGTCCAACAGATCAAAGGAAGCCTTGGTAGACGAACCCACACTGGAAGAGCCTTGAAATCTTCCTTTTCCATGTGGAATGCAGGTTCCCATTTCTTCAAAATTAGAGGTTTTCCCCCAATGGACCAAAGTCCTGCATCTAATATAGTTTTCCAATCCTCCTCAAGACTGAAATCAAATAAAAACATACCATCAGACATGGCAAGAATCTGCACCGTACCTTTAATTTTTCAAATCCGATCTATAGCCGATTTCAGCCCTTGGTAGAAAAGCCTACCACCCAAAGAATACCCGATCAAAGCATTACTCCAACGCTTAGCTTCATCTAGAATGTCCTCTTCAATACAAAGGATCTTCCTAGAGGTTTGAGGAACAGCCATTAGAGAACAAGATGGCTCCGCAATGGAGGCCTTTGAGAAAAGAGAACTCCATATTATCCGATTCGGAGGATCAGGAGGTTTTGGAGGAGCCTCCATGGAGAAGCCCGAGTCCTCTCTTCTTTTCTCTTCTCTCTCTCTCTCTCTCTCTCTCTCTCTCTCTTATAATTAATTTATTACAGATCTAACATTACAAAAGCAGTCAACCACTCCAAGGTTTGATTGATTGAATTAACTAATGAAATGTGCTTGTATCAAGTCAGAAACTATTTATTTGTGAGAATTAGGGAGTGGCTCTCAAACAGCCATAAGGTTACTGAGATTACAGAGTGGAATGTAGTCAGGACTCCGGGAGGTTCTAGTTCTAGGTGAGGGTAACTGTCTTATATATATGAGGAAGGCTTTGCTTCTGTCTTATTACTTGTTATCGATCCTTTTTAGTTTTTCCCTTTATTTGGGGTTGGGTTTTTCCATCCTTCTACAATGATAACAAATAAAAATAAAAGCAAAAAGAAAAAGACGCTTAATTTAGACATTAAATCCTGTTGGAAGGTTGATTCCACAGATTTCAAGGCTATTGACGTGCGCTATTAGTTTTCTATGTAACATAAGGATTTCAATGGCATACATGGTGATGTTTAGTCCTTAACATCCTATACAAAGGTTGTTACTTGTTACCCACCAAGGGGTTGTGGCAGTGGTTGATGACTTGGGTGTGCTCTCGGTTGTCGTGAGTTCAAGTAATGACTCCTCTCATGCAATAACATGAATCTGTGAAATACTCATGGCGTGGTGGGAGCGAGGGCATCCCTTATTGGTCGATCATACTCTATGATAAGTTTAACAGCCTTCAAACGAGGAACCATCCTAACAAATTTTCCATTTAAAGCCTATTTGAATTTCTCGGAGCGCTCTTCAATCTCTATTTTATTAAGCATAATCGTAATCTCGCCGAAGCGTTTAGTGCGCAGCTGAGCACCAAAATAGATGCCTTTTTTTCGGTGAGTTAACGTTGTTCGCACAGGTGATGTCCACAAAACTTCTGCCAGAATAGAAAGATTTAGCAACCCCCCTCGGATTAGATTAGATCAGCAAAGACCGAAAAGTATGCGCGAGGTTGAGGACTGTGTGAAACCCTACATTTTTGGGTGGCATGGTGACTCTGTGTTAAGGTGTCAGGTGGAGCAAGGTTTCGTTGCTTAGATTTTCTTTAAAAAAAAAATTGAACTTCATCACCCTAACGTGTATGTTTTTTGAAGCTTCAAGTTTAGACAATTAAAATCAATCACTTTTGACTTTCACCTTCTAAAATGATCTTTTGAACTGTTTAAAATAATTATTCTATTAATGCACCTAGTCTTCACGTGGCAAAAAAGGTGTTTTGGTTCGCTCATCCTGTCCCATGGTGTTTTCCCTAGCTAGCTGATTCTCGTCCCACCACTATTCTAGATGATTAGAAGTCCATGCAAGTCATGCGCGCAGTCATACAAATGTTTGGACTGTGGTGTCCACTAATGGTAAACTATCAAACCCAATCTTTGGGGTCATCTAGGCTAACCCATTGACGGCTTTAAATTACATGGCAAAGATTATTTTTTGTCCCACTCTTTCACGCGATGGATCTTGAGATTATGGGCATACCATCATATGGTTAATTTTTTATTAGGACCGACTCTCTTGACCGTCATTTAAGCACCATTAGTGTTGGAAATCCATATCATCAAAGTGATATATTATCAATTGAAGTATCATGAGTAAGAAAATCACACTTTTTGAGAGATTCGAGCCATCCGATCTGTGTACTCTAATATCAATGGTTGTTTTTGATTTTGATGATTGATATTTAAGTACACCGATCATATGCTTTAATTTGCGTCAACTTATAGAGCAAGATCCTTTAGGTGGGATATGTTCCAATCATGGATTCCCACTTAGGGCAATCCAAACCGGACCGAGCCGCTTCTAAAACTGACTGAAACCGAGCCAAACTGAACCAAGCCTAATTCGGTTCAGTGTGTGTAGATCGTAACTGAAACCTGAGGGGGTAGTTTCAGTAAACTGAAAAAAGACCGAAAAAAACACATTAAATAAAAAGTAGGTATTTTGCCTATACCGAACTGAATCGGTTTCAGTTTTGGTTTCGATTTACCTAACCGAACCAAATGCCAATTCGATTTCGGTTTTGATTTGGGTGGATTGAAACCGAAAACTAAGGGGGTAGGTTAAGTAAACCGAAAAAAGACAGAAAAAATGGAAAAAAATAAATTAAAAAAAATATATAGGTATTTTACCTACACCGAACCGAACCGAATCGGTTTCGATTTGGGGTGTACCAAACTGAACACCGAAAAATTCAGGTTCGGTACACCGAACTTGTGTCCCTACTTGTAAAAGACTTTGTTACGGTTAGTATATGTGCCACGTAGAACACCAATTAAGCCGTGTGACTTGAAGACCATGATGTAAAGATCATTGAGGCCAACAATTGGCACGAAATACGATCTTTATCATCTAATTTGTTAGATTCAACCATTGAATCGGAGTACGGCTTTGATTGAGTTGAATCATATGATAGAGATGATGTATCTCAAGCTACTTCTTCGCCTCAATGATTTTTACATCATATTCTTCAAATCAAATGACTTAGATGGTGTTCCACGTGACACCAAAAGTAGCAAAGTGTTTCTTTTTAATCATGTGCATTACGTGAAAAAGCCAAAAAAACCCTTGCCCTAAACAGTGGTTTTTTCAAAAAATCACTGCCCTAAACAATTGTAAAAAAAGGAGTGATTTATTTTTACTACTATACAAGACAGTGATTTATGAACTTCAATAACAATTGCTCTTAACAATCATAGAAAAAATCATTGCTTTTTTTACAATTGTTTAGGGCAGTGGTTTTTTTATGCAAATTAAAATATATATATATATATATATATATTTAAAAAAAAATAAAATTACGTCGACAATTTTTTATGCAAATTTTTTTAAAATAAAATTTTTTTTATGCTTTTTTTAATGTAATTTTTTTTATGCTTTTTTTAATGTAATTTTTTTTATGCTTTTGGTAATATATATATTTTTTAATGCTTTAAAAAAAATTATATAAAGAAAAAAAATATTAATCTCATATTTAAACACATCCATTCAACTCAAATGTAAATCATTCAATGCCATTAATAAATAAAATAGATGTCCAATTCTTTTATTCAAACAAAAGATTGTATCTCAACCTATGATTCAACCTTTCAAATCAGCCAAATATTTTAAACTCTACATACCCAATCCTTTTATTCAAACAAAAATAAGAAGAAAAAAAAAGAGATTTAACAATCTAAAAGCCCTATGGCCCATTTCCAAAATAAAAGGGAAAAAAATTAAATTTATTTTGCCTCTCCTGCCAAGTGTCCCCCCCTAGTGATCCGTTTGAGGTGAGCTCAAAATTGGAAAGTTTCGCCTGAAATCAAAATGGGAACATCATTAAATTGAGAATATTATTTTAGAATCCCGACTAGCTACACAAATAAGAGTACGCAATTTTATAGCATCGAAAATATTATTTCAGAATGAATTACGCATATTTTCCATTTAAAAAAAAAACTTTGCAAACTCACTGGATGCAGAAGACTGCCTAGTTTAATCAATAGAATATTGCCTACTTATCAAATCATGGAGATTGAGTCTTTTTTTGTTATTGGCCATGGGCTAAAAAATGAAATACTTGATATTTTTGGGACCTTTGCCACATGGAACACCATCTAAGCATTTGAAGGTCATGATATACAGATCTTTGATACCAAAGATTGGCACAAAACATGATCTCTCTGTCAACGGATTCAACACAGTCAAAGTCTATCATCTGGTTTAATGGTTGACTGTGTTAAATCAAATGATAAAGATTGTCTTCCATGCCAATAAATTGGTTTAATGGTTGGATCTGACTTGAAAAAAGGCTTAAGCTTGTCTTCCAATAAACCCTCCCCAAAAGACTGCAAAAAGGTCACATAAATAGCATAAATTTACTTATCGTTAACACAAAAGATAGTAAAATGAATAAACTGAATTAGATGTTTTGAAGTACTAAATTTTTAAAAGAACATAGATCCATTTAGGTAAGAAGTAAATGTTCCCTAATTACACATATTTTTATAGCTTTTTTAACTTTACTTCAACGCTATTCAAGTGTGAAAGAAAAAAGAAAAGGTTTGGAGTTTCCAACCATTGATTTGACCTTAATATTGTCTGTAGTCACTTCACTGTCAAGTAGGTACTTCTTGAGTTCTTTATTTCCTGTGGCTGTGTATGCCAGAACCTGTAGGCAAATGAAATACTTAGAAAGCACCTATATCGATCTTTAGAATTACAACTCTTTAGCTATACAAGTATTTTTTAGATAAGTAGCTTTGCATAAAAGAAAAAGCAGCAGACTTAGGAGCAGAAAATTACTTTGGGACCATCTCCAGAAATACCGAAGTACTCTGAAACCGGTTTCCCAACCTCTTCATCATCTAATTCAAAGTAGACAAATATAATCTACAAAGAATGGAGACCCCGAGATAGTTATTTATATGTTCAGATTTAGAAAAACAGGATATCACAGAACATGGAGGTAAATCCTATCAAATTTCTTACGAGCAACAAAGGGCTACGCGGAAAAATTAGTATGAGGAATTCACTATAATGATGCAGATTTTCACATTACGATGATCACTTGTAGCAATATCCAAAAAACTTGATCAAATTGGAAATTTGGAAGTGAGGAATGAATTTGTGGAAGCCTGCCTACCAAATTCGAACTCCAGTTTCTAATAAATGCAGCGAGTATAATATTGGTAGACCAAGTCAACCTCTGAAATCCCAAGTTTAATTGAGTGCAAGTTATTTGACATTTATGGTAAGCTAATCGCATTTAACCTCATCTCATAAAAGAAGACATCAACAATAGTAACAACTTAATTTTGGTTTCAAATTCACAAAGTTACCTTGCCCTTAAAAAGTTTGGCTGCTTCTTAGAAAGTTGGTATGACCTTCTCAGAACCGTTTGAAGTAACAAAAAGCAAAATCTGAAATAAACAACATCAATTATGTTAACACTGCTAAAAATATTAAAGTTACAGTTGATTACATATATCTAGGTGGTGATGACATAGCGGAAGCAAAGCAACTTGATATTTAATTGGGTTCTCAAAAATAAGCAAAGCAGTTTCGCTACCGAATATAGTTACCAAGGGAAGCTTGTTGGAAGACACAAACTCAGCTATTTCAGATTTAGCGAATGTTCCATCTACAAAATGAAAGCTCAGGGTCAAAAGTAATTTTGTCTGAGATATTAAATTTCAAAAATCGTAGCTGCAGAAAAAGCAATGAGGGAACAAACCAAAGTACGCTAATTTCTCAGCTTCCTTCTTTAGCAAGACCAAAGCCGGATGCTTCGATTTAGGATCAATATGAAAAAGTTTTGCAATCATTTAAGCAAAAAATGTACATGGTATTGTCCAATTCATATACATTTTTTAGTCGGGATGACTACTCTAATACTGATATATTTTATCATTAACATGATTGCATAAAGAACTAACAGAAATTATAGATAAGGCATTACTGTTTAATAATAAAACCAGGAGAAGTTTATTTTCTTCTTTTTGATGTTTGAGAATGAATTAAAGTGCTCTTTTGTATCGAAAAGGTATAAAGATTCTCTAATAGCAACTTTTTACAGAAGCATTTCCCACAAACTATATTCAAAAACAGTCTCACAAGGATTTAAAAGCTATAAGGAACCTAGCATGTTTAAAGATAATTTATTGAATGACACGGTTGAAGAAACAGGGATGGAGTCAATACCGCAGTGATAAGAACAATGTGATTGGGGCGGTGAGGTGCTATGAGGAATGCTACAGAGTTAACAGGTTGTCCATCATGTGGCCTTAGTGTCATAAGGGGCAATGCCTTCTTGCCTTCCCAAATATTTACCTGTTGTACAAAATGAAATTTCATAAACCAAGCAACCAAAATAATTGCATGGTTCCAAATTAAATGGGAAACAAGAACCAACAAAATAAAATATGAACACAAGTACAGAACTTTATCTGCCCCGTAAATAGCCACAAGCTTTTAAGATGCTATAGACACTAACATGAGTTAGGCATCAATTGTGATGGCAATACTTAATTGCCTTTCAATAAAGGTGAATTAATTAGAGGTTTAAGTGGTTCAAAAATCACTTAACCCAAACCCAAATCGGATGAAGTACAAATCTATCCTAGCCTGAAATCCTAAATGGGCCTGCCAAATTTGATAGTGTTACCATTGGTGCCGGTCAGTTTTAGATCATACCTCCATCACGTTCCGATCGCGGAAGAGACTGATGACCCCACTTGCCACGTGGACTAATCTGCTCCAGCCTCATTTCACAGGACACTATTATAGCCCCTTCATACTGTAGTTTAAATATAGTTATCATCAAATATTGTCATTCCCCTCTCCTAAACCAGTTCCAACTTAAAATCTGATAAAATAAAAACACATGAATCTCAGGAAGAAGGCAACAACTCTTCACTATTCATATTTCTAGACCAATGAACCAGGATTTTGGCCCCTGATGAAGTTTTTCTATCTTCACATTTAGGTTCAATAGCCAACTCAAGAGAATGCAATGCAAGAGGTCCACGTGGACTAAGGTTCAAACTGATCGCGCAATCCCAGCCCTAAGATCAGAGCACTATTTGTTCCTTAATGTGGACCGTCATGACATGTTTGTTGCCTTTAACATCTATTTGTAGGATATCAATCAGATGGTCAGGATCGTCCAGTGGTTTGATTAGTTTCTTTTAACATCCATTTGTAGGATATCAATCAGATGGTCAGGATTTTCCAGAGGTTTGATTAGTTGGGTTGAGTCCCATCTTCTTGGTGATCAGGCTGACATGATTGCAACTGGTAGTCAGCTCGATCGTCTAATAATAACTCTTTGGGTACCTCTATTTGCACTAGCAAAAACAAGGTACACAGTATTTTAGTTTACAGGCTTAGGGAGCCATTAGAATGTAGTTAACTTCTGGAGAGTACACCTCGCCTTCTTTGTAGCGAGATGTATGCACCACCTAAGCATACATCTACATAATGGATGACCTGAGCACCATGTAGCAATGGCATGCCACCCGCACAGTTCAGATTAACAATCAAATAATGCCACATCTACATAATGGATGACCTGAGCACCATAGAGGTATGGGCAAATATATTGGAATACATCCAAGAAATAAAGAACTAGGAGAAAGAAGTCGTAATCGATACCTTAGCTGAACCAAAAACTGTTCCGGAGCTTGGTTGAAGTTCTCCAGATATTAATTTTAGTATGGTAGACTTGCCAATGCCATTTGGACCAACCACTGAACGCATTTGAATACCAAAATTCAGAGACAAGATGAGGAACAAGGAGCAACTATACAACAATAAGTAAAGCATTTGAACATACATTGCCAAGGAAAAAATTTAGAGTCACGAGTTTCTAGTAGTATAAGTTTGGATTCTTCATATTTGTCAATTGGTATATCAAATAGATAAATTAATTATAATTTAAGTTAGTTCCTTTCACTAATGTCCTACCCCATGAACATTAAATAGCTTAAGAAGTAATTGGGTGACTTAGAAATTTAAGAAGATGGCTGGTGAGTCAAAACCGTAGTTGCCTAATTGAGAAATCATTGCAGGAAACAAGCTATAAATGAATGCAAGAAACATCTCATTCCACAACAATTATAATAGTAATTATGCTCTCTCTTACTGTATGGTGTTAGATTGTTTGTTTTACATCTCGTGATTAATAGCCTTCTTTGTGGTGTTCAATTGTTCACTTTTCATCTCATTTTCAATTTTCTGCTTCATCGGATTCTCTTCCTCTAATATTACACCAATTCTGCTAAATCTCCTTTTCGTTAAATGTTTAAGATTATATACATCAACAGAAAAAGTCTCTAAACATTTGTATTGTAATATTAGTTCTACCCAAGTAGTACTCAGTACCATTTTTTATTTTGCTTCTGAAACATCAGCCTCAATATCACATGCATTAGCATAGTTCGAGCTTGCCTAGCAATAAAACAGAATTCCCACCTCCATTTCACATGCATCAGCATAGTTCGAGTTTGCCTAGCACTGAAAAAGAATACCCAACCTCCATTCACATGCATCGGCATAGTTTGAGTTTGCCTAGCACTGAAAAAGAATACCCAACCTCCATTCACATGCATCATCATAGTTTGAGTTTGCCTAGCAATAAAACAGAATACCCAACCTCCATTTCACATGCAGATTTTCCACTCCCCCATATGTATTTTTTAATCTAGTTCTTCGTAACAAACTCACAGCCTATCATCTTATTCTCGGAATTTTGTTCACTGAATTCCTGCTCCTTGTTATGTTTGTTTAATAAATATAAATAATAATAAAAAGTTGAAGCAAAAGCAACCCCAGGCATATCAGACCTAGCAATGCAAGATAAGGCATTTCGATATAAATAAACAAAGGTTTCAGAAGCCCTACTTCTGATGCAAAAGGCTTTAACTATATATGACTTTAGAGTTTAAAACTTTTCAAGCAACTAAAAGGTATATGAGAATTGATGCATTGCAGAACTTGCCCAACACATTGTAATTTGCAAATATGATTATTCTGCCTTACTACTTATATTTAACCTTTCAAAGTCCAGAGTTTAAATGCAGAATAATACCTACTTAGTGAGTAATTTCTTGGTAATGTAGATTGACCACTATAGAATTTTAAGTTGGTTTGCCGAAAAGGCACTTATTAGTAATATTGTTATTTTTATTCTAGTTAGTATTATTATTATTAAAAGCATCTAGACATGGAATGCTGGGTGGAATTGCAACACAAATTTCTAAAACACTAGGAGGCCTTCAAACAAAAAGAATTCCGAAGACAGAATAGTGCAAAAAATAATGAAAACTGGTAAAAAGTACACCTTTTGTATCCCTTTCTTATGGAATTCTGTTTTCTGACTCGTTCTCCTGCATCAGATAAAAGTAAAATAGCCAATGACTTCATATTAGGTTCAAACATAAGGGAAACACCCATGATTATTTTATCAAAAAATAAATAAAAACAACTAGGGTCGGCTACGCATAACCGGCATTGCTATGCAAAGATAAACAATAACAGGGTGATATGCCTAGAAGGAATTGTAATTCCATTAGTGAGGCCACTAGCATTGACAGTATTGGAATGTCAAGTACATCATTGACCAGAGAGTACACCAATAAACATTGAACAAAGTTGAACAGGGTAGCAAGTATTCTATTGCAGATTACAGAACTAAAAATGCATTCCACTAGAAACTTTCAATTTGGAAATGGAGCGATTAAAATATACCATCAATGTTGAAAATTGTGATGAGGAGAACCGATATGAGTATGGATCTCAGCCCCAACGGCTCCTCTGATAAAAAATAACTGACAGTTTCTATGATTTTCTTGATTAGTATATACATGCAGATATTTAAAAACTCCAAAATGCAGCAAAGTTGGAAGTATGGCAAACAAACTGATGTAAATTACTAAAATAGATATACATTCTACTATAAATTTACAATATGAAAATGAAGCAAGTTTAAGACAGAACATTAAATCAATGTTTAAAATGCAGCAAGGCCTACTCCAAATATGTCAGCTTCAATAGGGAATTTGGTTCCAATCAAGCACTGATTTATTGGTTCTTTTTAAAAGAACATACTATGCTTCTTTTTAAAAAGAACATAGTGATTTTTCAGGCCCGAGAAAAGCTTGGCTCTGATACCAAATTAGAGTTGCAGAGATTAAGGGTTAGGATTTTGAAGGTGTTGATAGAAGGAGATAGAAGAGAGGGTTGTAGAAATTAGGGTCGTGAAGAAGGTTGTTCTCACACCCTCTAGCATTAGTATTCGTGCTACTTACAAATTAGTACAATCCCATTTGAAGCATGATGTAACGTCCCAAAAAATTCATACTTAAGTGGTGCACCTCGGGAAGCGGACCAACTGGTCAAGTGTTTGACCGTGTCAACAAATACTCGGTTGACTTAGATGAACGTGTGGAAGTGATAGAGTTTAGTGGAACCAGGGTTATTAGTGGGATGTGTGAGTACATACACTTGGTTAGTTGTATGTGCCTTACACCAAAATTATATAAAAAAAGAACTTAGTATATAAAGAAAAGGGGGGGGGGGAGAGAAGTTATTTCTTTTGGATAAGTAGTTGAGAAGAGTTAAGAGAAAGAGAGAGAAAGTGAAAGAGTAATTGTGAGAAATTAAATGAAAGCATTGAATACGAATCTCTGATCTTGGCTCGAAAAGTCTAACGGATAGAGCTCGGGATCGAGGAGAGTTTTAGTTGTGGGTTTGAGAAAACCTAGTGAGTTAGGGCTTGGGATCAAAGGATCCAGCTGGCTGAAGGTGAGCTAATTCTTCTTGTAATTATTTTCCTTTATGTTGGTGTAGATTAAATAGCTAATACGTAAGAATCAGTGGTAAAGACATGGGAGGGTGGATGAGTTCAAGAAGTGATGAACTCGATCCATAACAGAGGATAGGCAAATCCGTTCACACGAAATGAGAATTCGATTGAACGAATTTGGCCTGAATAGGTAAATTGAAAAAAAAAAAAGAAGAAAGAGAGTTCTGAGTGAATTGTTTGAATGAAAAGTAAATTCGTTCGATCGATTTTGGAAATCGTTCGAACGGATTGAAAATCGTTCAAACGGTTTGCTTGATCGAATAAAGATTCTCTGAAGGATTCGTTCGAACGAAATAAAAATCGTTCGAACGATATAGAAATTCGTTCGAACGATTTAGAAACCGTTCGAATGATTTTGAGAATCGTTCGATCGATTTGGGTAAAGTAGGCTTTGAGGGTTATTTTAGCTTGTAAAGTAAATGCAGTTGAACCTAGGCTTCTTGACCCAATGTTTAAACATTATAGCAATATTTTTCATGCATTGATCATACCTAGGTTAAGCCGGACCAGTGAGTTACTCATAATAGGATCGGGTTAGAGGATCCGAAGGTTTGAGACGCATGTGAGGTAGGGAAATATCTAAACTGGTACACTGTATTACGAGCACATATGTAGTGATAGCTTATGATGCATGTTTCTTTAAATATTATTTTGAGTTGTAGTTAATGCAAAGAGTAGTTTTAATGGCAATGGTGTGTGTGTCAACACAAATAAAAGAGTAAACTGTTAAGTAAGAGTTAAATCATCCCAGGGATGTTAGAGCACATAGGCATCGCAGAGATGCATCAGACAACGTGACATCCCAGGGATGTATGGTGGATGTAAAGATCCACATTAAGAGACAAATAGTAAATATGATTGCATGGGCTGAGGGTTATTGTCTATTAGCACAAATTCACGGTGAACAACTATATTTATTGCACAATTTGATTTAAGGTTCAGAGAATACCCAACTGACGTCGCGGGATAACCGTGACTGACTCGACAGGATATCTGTGACCGGTACGGCGGCTAATCCGTACACCAGCAGACATCCCAGGGATGTATAGTAGTAGTATGCCAGTCGCCTAAGAGACAGGGAGGAGGACAATTCCATGAAAAATAGTCTGATTAGACGACGATGGAGGGTATTCCATCGGGGCTCGATGCTATATTGCTTGGGGATTATTTAAGTTAAGATTTAAGTCATGAACTCAGCCTGGTTGCAACTAAGGGAAATTAGTAGTCATTGAAAGAATTACATGAGTAGAGTAATAAATGCAGTCAAATTATTTTATCGCATCTTAAAGTTAATTTTTTGAAATGATATATTTATGGATTCATGTTTTATTCTTGTCACGAAATATATGTTTGCAAGATGGATATACTTGTTGTGATATTACCCCTAATGAGCTAGGATGTAGCTCACCCCCTTTGACTATATGTCACAGGTGCTGGTTTAGGAATTGATGATAACGTAGGAGTTGCTATCGGCGAGGGTGATCCCAGAGATTCAGAGTACTTTCCAAGGGAGGAGTTTGAGCCTCCTCCGGAGAGATTCTTTTAGAAGACTTGCTGTGTATTTTGATAGTGTTTTGTAAGGAGAGAGAAAATTATGGCTTGGTATGTCCAACCTTATTTTTGTAAGAGTAAATGTATCTGTAATATTCTTTTGTCGAACCATTGAGAGTGACCGTAGCTATGGTACTGATGGTTCGGGTTGGTTCTTTTATTCATGCGGAGTCATGAAATCAGAACTATCTTTTGGATAGGTGTTTTGGATTAGCGTATAGTAGAAATGGAGATTTATTTTGCATTAGTTTATTGTGCTTTAATATGATGAATGGGATGTACCAAGTGTTCCGCACATACATTATGGGGCACGACCTTGAGGGCTATGCTGATGGCACGGGTTTCGAGGTGCTAAAATTTGGGCTGTCACAGTTGGTATTAAAGCCTTTTCTTTAGAATTTCTGACAAGTCTTGGACTTTTGTTGGAGTGAAGGGATCTTCTGCTAATGAAATCTTGGTTTCATGTGCAGAGTGCGATATCTTCTGGAAGAAGGGGTCGACCGAGAGGTACCCAGAATAGAAACCAAAAAGGTGAAGAAGGGTTTCAAGCAGGGTCTAGTAGTAGAGACCAAGAGAATTCTTGAGAAGGAGATCGGAGGAGTGAAACGACCGATTGGATTGCATTGGCTATGGAGAGACTATGGCCGCTGCGATGGCTCAGCAGACACAACAGACTGTGATACTGGCTGAGTAGACGGCACTATTGGCAGTGAATAATGTCAATAACGCCAATAGTCATCATCCACCACCACCACCTCCTCCAACATTGTTGCCCTCGTCTTTTATGGATTTTAAGAGACTGAGACCTCCTAGCTTCTATGGGCAGACGGACCCGCTAGAAGCAGAGAAATGGCTGAACCAAATAGAGAAATTTCTGGACAGACTACAAAGTACAGAAAGTGAGAAGGTAGGCTGGGCTTCCTTCCAGTTGGACGGAGATGCTGATCTGTGGTGGAAGTCCATGCTAAGGAGAGGAGAAGTTGAGGACCCTCACCGTCTATGGACTTGGGCGGAGTTTGTAAGGGAGTTCAATAGGGAGTATTTCCCTAAGCAAGTGCGAGTCCAAATGAGAAGAGAGTTCGCAAACCTACAGCAGAGAGGCATGTCGGTGCGAGAGTACGGTGTAGAGTTCACACGGTTATCTCGATTTGCACCAGAGCTAGCATCTACAGAGATCATGAAGGCAGCCAAATTTGAAGAGGGATTAAGACCAAACATCCATGAAAGAGTGTCAATCTTCGAACTTGAACGATATGCGGATGTGATGGGAAAAGCAATAGTGGCCGAGAGGGATATATATGGGGTGTACAAGAGAAGAGATCAACATGACGGGACAGGGACAACTCAAGGGGGAGCGAGTGAGTATTGCTCGGGGAATAAAAAGCCGAGATTTACCACGCCAACTCAACTCCCTAGATAGGGCATGTATACAAATTTCTCTAGGCCACCTATGTCCGCATTGGCAAGATCGATCCGGTATGAGAACCCTACCGCCACCACAGGAGTATCTGCTATCCAAGGCGTCTCTCGGGCAACCTCTTCTACTCCAAGGCAGTCATGTGTCAAATGCGGCAAGCCCCACAGAACGGTTGATTGTAGAAGGGGAATGCAAGGGTGTTAGGCCACATAATAAAGGATTGCCCGGAGATGAGCAAGGGAAGAACGACTTCTGTTGCTGCACCACGAACCATACAAGCTAAGAGGCTGATTATACTAGGGAGGACTTATGTAGTTACGGCAGAGGACGCTCAGAACTCCAATGATATCATTCAAGGTGAGTTCTATTTGAGTTTAATTTCCATACTATCAAATATAACGTTTACAATGCATTAGTAGAAAAACATTGCATTTTTCTTGTGTAGATTAAATGTCATTTAGGAGTTTTGTTGGTCACTTGAATATCATGTTTAAATAAGTGACACGAGTGAAATGCTGAGATGTGTGTGCACTATAGGTACCCTATATGTGTATGGGAAGGAGAGTCGTGGAGCATACGACGCTAGAGCGTTGATAGACCCAGGGTCTACTCATTCGTTTGTTACTCCTCGATTTGTAAGAAGGATGAGGATCAAGCTAGAGACATTAGATTTCGTCTTGGCTGTGACTGTTCCAACTGGACAAGCAGTTGATGCAACTTAGTCTGCAAGTCAGTAACCACAGCTGTTAAAGATGGAGAGGTCTTTGAATTGTCAGCAAATCTGATTCTGTTAGACATGCAGGGATTTGATGTAATCCTTGGCATGGACTGGTTATCAAAACACTGTGCAATGGTTGATTACAAGAGTAAGATTGTCATCTTTAGGCCGAATACAAGGAGATCGTTTCTATTTGTTGGAGTGAGAACAAAATTCCTACCACTTGTGTCCGCCATCAAGGCTGAACGCCTAATCAGAGATGGATGCGGTGGTTACATGGCCTTTCTGATGGATAACAAGGAAATAAAGAATGTTATTACGGAGATCGCAGTGGTGTGAGAGTTTGAAGATGTCTTCCCAGAGGAGTTACCAGGCTTACCTCCGGATCGAGAGGTGGAGTTTGTTATCGACTTGGCACTTGGAACGGAGCCGGTTTCTAAAGCACCGTATAGAATGGCTCCTGCCAAGTTGAAGGAGTTGAAGGAACAATTGCCGGAACTTTTAAATAAGGGGTTTGTCAGACCAAGTGTATCCCCTTGGGGTGCGCCGATCTTGTTTGTTAAGAAGAAGGACGGGTCAATGAGGTTGTGCATTGACTACTGTTAGTTGAACAAACTCACTATAAAGAACAAGTATCCGTTGCCAAGAATAGATGATTTGTTTGACCAGCTACAGGGAGCAAGGTATTTTTCAAAAATTGACTTAAGGTCGGGATATCATCAGCTCAGGGTCAAGGCAGAAGACATTCAAAAGACTGCTTTTAGGACGAGATACGGGCACTACGAGTTCTTAGTGATGCCGTTTGGGTTGACGAATGCGCTGGCGTCCTTCATGGATTTAATGAATCGGGTGTTTAAACCACACCTGGACTCTTGCGTCGTTGTATTTGTCGATGATATCCTCATCTACTCCAAGTCAAGGAAAGAACATGAGGAGCATTTGAGAACCGCTTTACAAATATTGCGTGAACACCAATTGTACGCCAAACTCAGTAAGTGCGAGTTTTGGTTAGAGGAAGTTACCTTTTTGGGACACGTCGTCTCAAAAGATGGTGTCATGATGGATCCTACTAAGATTGAGGCAGTAGTGCAGTGGGAGCAACCAAAGACGGTTATCGAGGTGCGTAATTTCCTTGGTTTAGCCGGGTATTATAGACGCTTTGTGGAAGGGTTTTCCAAACTATTGGGCCCACTGACCAGACTCACATGGAAAGATGTACGATATGAGTAGACCAATGCGTGCGAAGCAAGCTTTCAAGAACTAAAGAAGCAACTTACCTCAGCCCCAGTACTTGCAATTCCTTCAGGCAGTGGAGGTTTTGCAATTTATAGTGATGCTTCTCATAATGGTTTAGGCTGTGTGCTAAACCAGTATAAAAAGGTGATTGCTTATGGGTCGAGACAGTTGAAGGACCATGAGAAGAATTACCTGACTCATGACCTCGACCTCGTAGCAGCCATTTTCGCATTGAAGATCCGGCGACACTATTTATATGGGGAGACCTTTGAGATTTTCACTAACCATAAAAGCCTCCAATATTTATTTACACAGAAAGAATTAAACATGAGGCAGAGAAGGTGGATGGAATTTCTCAAAGATTATGACTGCTCCATCCAATATCACCCAAGCAAGGCTAAAGTGGTCGCAGATGCTTTGAGTCAGAAGGGTTCGGCTCAGTTGGCTAACATGATATTGGGAATGCACAGGTGGAAATTGTTTGAAGACCTGTCAATGTATGATGAAATGATTGAAGTACAAGCTTCAGGTACTCTGTTGGCCAATATTTCAGTTCGGCCGATAATTTTCGAACACGTGCACGAGTTACAAATGAAAGATGTCGAGTTAGTTAAGATTCGAAAGGACGTGATGGAAGGTACTAGACCGGATTTCTCTATAAGGGAGGATGGTTCCTTATTGTTCAGGGGACGCCTCTGTATTCCTGTTGATGCCGGTCTACGACAGACTATTTTGGATGAGGCACACAAGTCAAAGAACGTAATCCATCCGGGTAGTACCAAAATGTATCAAGACCTGCGTAAGAACTACTGGTGGAGAGGTCTCAAACACGACGTAGCAGAGTACGTGTCAAAGTGTTTGACGTGTCAGCAAGTAAAAGTCGATCATCGACACCCTGCTGGCTTGTTACAGCCTCTACCTATACCGGAATGGAAGTGGAAATCTATCTCCATGGATTTCATCGTGGGGTTGCCATGGATAGTGAAGAGGTATAATGCCATCTGGGTTGTTGTAGATAGACTAACAAAATCGACTCATTTCTTGCCCTACAACACCATGTATACGGCAGGCAAACTTGTGGAACTCTATATGAAAGAGATAGTATGCCTACATGGTATTCCAAGCAGTATTGTATCTGATCGTGACCCGTTATACACTTCAAAGTTTTGGCAGAAATTTCAAGAAGGTATGGGTACTCGGTTAGATTTCAGTTCAGCATTCTAGCCACAAACTGATGGGCAGACGGAATGAGTAAACCAAGTGATCGAAGATATGCTCAGGGCGTGCATGCTTGAACTACAAGGATCATGGGATCAACATCTTCCCTTGATCGAATTTGCGTATAACAATAGTTTTCAAGCAAGCATCGGAATGGCGCCGTACGAAGCTCTTTATGGTAGGCGATGTCGATCGCCCATCAACTGGGAAGAGACTGGAGAAAAATTTATGCTTGGTCCGGATGTTCTCAAAGATAATGCTATGGTTGTCCGGATGATAAGGGAATGACTGTGATCAGCACAGAGCCGACAAAAGAGTATGCCGATGTCGAGTGAACGAGCCTGGACTTGGCCGTGGGCGATCATGTATTTGTGAAAGTATCACCTATGAGGGGTGTGATGCGGTTCGGAAGGAAAGGGAAGCTCAGTCCTTGTTATATAGGACCCTTTGAAGTTTTGGGTCGAGTCGGAGAAGTAGCCTATCGCATCGGATTACCCCTGTTGTTTGATAGGGTACACAACGTCTGTCATATCTCTATGCTCCGAAAGTACGTAAAGGAACCCACGCACATTTTAGGCGGTCAAAATTGAGTTACATGAGGATATGACAATGGTTGAAGACGCGACTCAAATCTTGGACCGAAAGGAGCGAACTCTACGCACTAAGGTCATTCCATTAGTGCTCGTCAAGTGGGGCAACCATCCTGTTGAGGAAGCAACTTGGGAGAGAGAGGCTGAGATTCGGGACTTGTATCCCCATTTGTTTGAGTAACAGAAATTGTGAATGATAGGTGCTGGGTGTGGAGTACATGTTTAAAATGTTTGTAAATGTGGGAACAATCTCAATTTATGATGTATTAATATTATGTGTTAATCTCTACGAGTTTAAATATTGTGTGTGAAACTAGCCGGAACTTTGTGAAAATCTACATGTACAATCCGGCCTAGTTGTAGAAAATGAGAGACTACTTAATTAGTGAATTAGCGAAGACTATGACTGATCTGTGAGTAACGTGTAAGGTAATCATTCACGTTAAAAGGGAATGCACGTTGCTTGAAAATGACGATTGGTCCATGGTGGGGCATGAAGAAGTTGCCTCATTTTGATGAATAGTTTCAAAGGCATGAGGGAACACCCTCACTTTCAAACATTTGGTTTTTCGTTTGATCAAAATTGAAATTCGATCGAACGAATTTCTGAAGGTCAAAGCAACAAGTATAGCCAGAAATCGTTCGAACGATTTCTCAAACCGTTCGAATGAAATAGTTTGCCCAGTGAGGTAGGAAATGCAAAAAAAAAAGGGGTCCAACAAATCGTTCGATCGAATCCAAATTTGTTCGAACGAAAATCTTTAAGGCACTTTAATATGGGTAAGTCGTTCGATCGAATATGGAATTCGTTCGGACGAAATTTTTAAGGACAATCACATTCAGGTAATTCGTTCGATCGAAATTACATTCGTTCGAACGAATTTTCAGGCTGACATTTAATAATTAGAAACCGATCGAATGAATTTCAAATCGTTTGATCGATTTTGAAACTTATATATACCTGCAATCGATTTTTTTTCTTTCGTTCAAAAATCGACAACCTTTCTTATTTTCTTTCTTTTGGGACGAGCTCTAGGGTTTGTAAGGGTCGCCGATTTTCATCGATTCCGGCCATCTTCAAGTTAAGAGTGCCACGCAATAAATGTTCGGATCATCTAGAGGTAACCGTTAACCTCTCTTTTATTTTTTTTCCAATCCCAATTCTCTTAGAGTTTTGAAGCATTAGGGCTAAGAACCATAAACCCTAACTTGTACTTAGCGAGAATGCCACCCAAAACTCACCAAGCTGCGGCGAGTACGACACCGAAGAAACCCACTCCGGGTTCTTCTTCGCAACAGCCACCGAAGAAACCCCCTACGGGTCCTTCATCGGCACCACCTTCGCAGCCACCTCCACCACCTACACGTGAACGACCAAATGAATGGTGGTTGGATAAGGATTTCGAACCCGAGTGGATAATCGATCCTAAAACTTTTGCCAAGCGTGATGATACGCATTGGGCTTTTGATTATATTTCCACCGCCGGTTTAACTGGTATCCTTCGACCATGCAACGATAGTTATTACCCTAGAATCGTCCGGCTCTTCTACCAGAACATGGAAATCATTAAGGACCCAACCATTTTAAAGACAAAAATTGATAATCGACCGTATACGTTTACTTTTGATGACGTGACCGATGCATTGGAATGCTTCCACACGTATAACCATGAGGATATAGCCTTAGCTGAGCCTTTTCCAAAAGCATTGGACTATGAGTATGTCGCCGCTCAAATGACCCATGGCCGAACAGGTTCGGGTCATTCTATCAAACGAGTTGATTTACCCCGTGACCTCTGGATGCTTGATTCCATCATCCACTGTAATTTGTACCCGTTACGCCATCAGACCAAAAGAGTCGGTGAGGTCCAAATGGCACTCTTTGTAGCTTTTAATGGGCGATGGTTCAATGCGCCCCAAATGGTTTAGGAGGGAATGAAGTATGCCCGGAAGAAGATGTTGCCCAATGTTAAGAAATCCATTGACGACATGCCATATGCGATACTTATTTCACTTATGGTAGAAGACTACGCGGGGGACGATACCTACACCCTCTCCCCAAATGAGTTTAAACTGACCGAAAATGTTCAACAATTCACCATGGTTGATTGGAACCGGACGTACGTAAAACTAGTTAAAAAGCCGTTAGCCGAAGTACCACCCCAACATCAAGACCAACCACCGCATGCCACCCCAGTTTATGATGAAGCTATTGCTCATTTTCCTCCGTAGCAGCCTGTTGGTCAACATGCTTAGGAGCACGCACCACCGCCCCATGAGGATCTTCCTACCCCAATGGTTGCAGATCTCTATGCCTTGTTAGAAGCCAACATGCGTCAAATGGCGGAGAATAATCGGCTCCTCAACCGCCGGTTGGATTATTATGATGCCCTACATGCCGAGACGATGAGTTTCATGTACCCCGATGACTATCTTCAGTGCATGGCGGCAGCGCAGGCATGGGTCTCAGGAGCGTCGACTTCTGGTGCGGGCGGGCATGATGGTGATGGCAGCGATCTGCCTGGTGATGAGGGGTCATGAGTGCTCCTTGTTTGGTGTCGTATTCTGAGGGTGAAACTTTTATTTTGGGCTAAAAAAAAATTTTTTTTTTTTTTTTTGTATACATTGTAAATTTAAAACAGGTACCGAGGACATGTTTCCTCTTGAACAATCGTGGCATGGTTGCCACTAGGATTTGGTGACTGGACTTTTTCTACTATATATGTTGTGTTTCTGTAAGTACCAGTATTACTCTTTACTTCGTGGGTGTGCTTATCGTTTCGTTGTATCTATTCTATGTGTGTGACTGTTTCTCTGTGTGACTGTCTATTCTATGAGTTTAAGCTGGTCACACGTACGCTCGTGGTGCGTGAGGGCCCCCATGCTACGGTGTGGGGGGAAGGCTCCTTAAGTATAATTTTCGGGGACGAAAATTCCCAAGGAGGGGAGAATGTAACGTCCCGTAAAATTCATACTTAAGTGGTGCACCACGGGAAGTGGACGAACTGGTCAAGTGTTTGATCGGGTCAACAAATACTCGGTTGACTTAGATGAACGTGTGGAAGTGATAGAGTTTAGTGGAACCAGGGTTATTAGTGGGATGTGTGAGTACATACACTTGGTTAGTTGTATGTGCCTTACACCAAAATTATAAAAAAAAAGAACTTAGTATATAAAGAAAAGGGGGGGGAGAGAAGTTATTTCTTTTGGATAAGTAGTTGAGAAGAGTTAAGAGAAAGAGAGAGAAAGTGAAAGAGTAATTGTGAGAAATCATATGAAAGCATTGAATATGAATCACTGATCTTGGCTCGAAAAGTCTAACGGATAGAGCTAGGGATCGAGGAGAGTTTTAGTTGTGGGTTTGAGAAAACCTAGTGAGTTAGGGCTTGGGATCAAAGGATCCAGCTGGTTGAAGGTGAGCTAATTCTTCTTGTAATTATTTTCCTTTATGTTGGTGTAGATTAAATAGCTAATAGGTAAGAATCAGTGGTAAAGACATGGGAGGGTGGATGAGTTCAAGAAGTGATGAACTCGATCCATAACAGAGAATAGGCAAATTCGTTCACACGAAATGAGAATTCGATTGAACGAATTTGGCATGAATAGGTAAATTGAAAAAAAAAAAAGAAGAAGAAAGAGAGTTCTGAGTGAATCGTTCGAACGAAAAGTAAATTTGTTCGATCGATTTTGGAAACCATTCGAATGGATTGAAAATCGTTCGAACGGTTTGCTTGATGGAATAAAGATTCTCTGAAGGATTCGTTTGAACGAAATAAAAATCGTTCGAACGATATAGAAATTCATTCGAACGATTTAGAAACCGTTCGAACGATTTTGAGAATCGTTCTATCGATTTGGGTAAAGTAGGCTTTGAGGGTTATTTTAGCTTGTAAAGTAAATGCAGTTGAACCTAGGCTTCTTGACCCAATGTTTAAACATTGTAGTAATATTTTTCATGCGTTGATCATACCTAGGTTAAGCCGGACCAGTGAGTTACTCGTAATAGGTTCGGGTTAGAGGATCCGAAGGTTTGAGACGCATGTGAGGTAGGGGAATATCTAAACTGGTACACTGTATTACGAGCACATATGTAGTGATAGCTTATGATGCATGTTTCGTTAAATATTGTTTTGAGTTGTAGTTAATGCAAAGTGTAGTTTTAAAGGCAAGGGTGTGTGTGTGCCAACACAAATAAAAGAGTAAACTGTTAAGTAAGATTTAAATCATCCCAGGGATGTAAGGGCACATAGGCATCACAGAGATGCATCAGACAACGTGACATCCCAGGGATGTATGGTGGATGTAACGATCCACATTAAGAGACAAATAGTAAATATGATTGCACGGGCTGAGGGTTATTATCTATTAGCACAAATTCATGGTGAACAACTTTATTTATTGCACAATTTGATTTAAGGTTCAGAGAATATCCAACCGATGCGGTGGGATAACCGTGACTGACTCGGTAGGATATCCGTGACCGGTACGACGGCTAATCCGTACCCCAGCAGACATCCCAGGGATGTATAGTAGTAGCATGCCCGTCACCTAAGAGACAGTGACGAAGACAATTCCATGAAAAATAGTCTGATTAGACGACGATGGAGGGTATTCCATCGGGGCTCGATGCTATATTGCTCGGGGATTATTTAAGTTAAGATTTAAGTTATGATCTCAGCCTGGTTGCAACTAAGGGGAATTAGTAGTCATTGAAAGAATTACATGAGTAGAGTAATAAATGCAGTCAAATTGTTTTATCGCATCTTAAAGTTAATTTTTGAAATGATATATTTATGGATTCATGTTTTATTCTTGTCACGAAATATATGTTTGTAAGATGGATATACTTGCTGTGATATTACCCCTATTGAGCTAGGATGTATCTCACCCCCTTTGACTATATGTTATAGGTGCCGGTTTAGGAATTGATGATAACGTAGGAGTTGCTATTGGCGAGGGTGATCCCGGAGATTCAGAGTACTTTCCAAGGGAGGAGTCTGAGCCTCCTCCGGAGAGATTCTTTTAGAAGACTTGCTGCGTATTTTGATAGTGTTTTGTAAGGAGAGAGAGAATTACGACTTGGTACGTCCAACCTTGTTTTTGTAAGAGTAAATGTATCTGTAATATTCTTTTGTCGAACCATTGAGAGTGACCTTAGCTATGGCACTGATGGTTCGGGTTGGTTCTTTCATTCATGCAGAGTCATGAAATCAGAACTATCTTTTGGATAGGTGTTTTGGATTAGCGTATAGTAGAAATGGAGATTTATTTTGCATTAGTTTCTTGTGCTTTAATATGATGAATGGGATGTACCAAGTGTTTCGCACATACATTATGGGGCACGGGTTTCGAGGTGCCAAAATTCGGGCTGTCACACATGAATACTCACGCTCGACTATAGACAAACCAAAAACAGTGATATAGACACACCAAGATCACATGGTCGGCCAAAAGAACACTGAGAAGCTAGATGTCTCCCTTTGAAACTAGCAAGTTTGGTTGACTCCAAGAAACAAGATATTAGTTTCGGCTATGACTGAAATTTCAGTGCCAATTTTTTTTTTAAAAGACTCGATGGTCTTTAAATTATCAACCGATAATTTGAACTTCCAATATTTTGGCCCAACCGAAATGATGACTTAGTGATATCATTTCGGTGCCAACCGAAACTAATATAATTCGGCTGCTGCCTACCATCAATCCCTGGTAGACCCACCCTACTATAAGCAGTGGACTAGTGTTATGTTATCATGCAAAGCATGTTATGTCTTCAGCATTTGCACCCGCATGTACACGCTATATTGGTTGGGGGTTGAAAATCAAACATTTGATGGAATATAAAGAACAAAAAATGCAACTTGAGAAAAATGATTCCTACAAAAGCGAGAATCCGGAAGCAGGTTTTATTTGCTGCTGGATTCTCGCCAAAGTTAGTATTTTTTAGCATTTTAAGGAATTCGTTGGGCGAGAAACCGGGCATTACCAAATGGTAATTTTGATTTTTGACTGTGTTTATGCTTTCTGCATCCAAAAGCTGGATTCGGCACTGCAACATAATACCAAACAGGACCTGAAATCCATAAAAGAAATTGCATTTCTCTTTAGTATATTAACTAGAGGCTCAGATACTAAAGTGTTTGAGAAGATAAAAGATAAATTTTCACTCCAGGTGTTCTAAATGAGGATTTTTTTTGGAATCAGTACATAATTTTCATAAATATTAAACTATAGAATAGTCATATAAACTGAGAGTAATATGCGAAAAATTAAAAAGAAAAATTCAGATCAGTGAGGTTTTTGCATTTAAAAAATAAAATAATAAGATATTTATAGAAGTAAGAACAAGAGATAGCAGTAAAATAATGTATACGAATGGTGATGCTCTGAGGTGATCCAGATCTATTTGAACAATCGCTTACCAAAGCCTGCAAATCCTCGCCTTTGTAAATTTCGATTGAAGATCTGAATATACACGAACGGCAGAGAGATTAGGGTTTGTTGATTGTAATTAGGGAATGGCGAGAGCGGAACAGCGAGAGGTGATCACAGATGTCGCGAGGGGGGAGCCGCGAGAAGAGGTTAGGGTTTGGTGATTGGAATTGGGGAACAACGAGAGGCGATCACAAGGCGAGGGCTCCAAAACTCGATTTCCATCGGCCAAATGGTGAAACGACATCTCCAAAACTCGATATCGATCTTCAACACCGATCTTTGCTTCAATGGCGCCGTTTCCAACCTTCAACGCCGATCTCTGCTTCAATGGCGTCGTCTCCAACCTTCAACACAAATCTCTTTTGAGATTCCGCAATTGAAATCTCTAGCTAGGGTTTGGAAGAGGGAGATGGAGGCTAGGGTTTGGAAGAGGGAGATGGAGCGAGAGAGGGGTGATGGCGGTTTTGTTAGCAAGATAATGAGAAGAGTTGCAACTTGTAAAATAAATAGATAAGTTAGGTCCCCGATAGTTTTTATCGTGACGAGTAGATGGATAGCACGTGATACGAGAGTTAAAAGGAATTAACCACCGTCTTAACATAATAAACAACCGATTTTGGCAGTGAATTATTATGCCATTGCTTGGGCAGTGGTTTTTTTAAATATTGCAAAAGTAGTTTTCTTATCATTTTGACGTAGTGGTGCCACGGTACAAATCTCGTGTGCAAGTTGTAGCTCCCTTAAACCTTCCGATTCATGTCAAGTCACCACGCCGGGGTTTAAATTCAGAAAAATATGGCAAATCCAGCAAGTTTGAGGTAATATTCGAGGAAAAATGGGAAAGAATATATATATATATATATATATATATATATATATATATATATATTTAAAAGTAATAACTTTTTTTGAAAAAGATTAAAAATCAACAATTTTTTGAAAAATTCGTGAATTGTTTGCTAATTTTTTAAAAACACAAAATTTTGATTAATTTGGGATTAAATTGCAGAACCTTAAATTTGCGAATTATTCGTAGATTTTTCAAAAATTCGACGATTTTTGTGTTTGATTCATAAAATAAATAATTGGGTGTGCCAAACACTACGTTTCTTTGCTATATGTATGCTTTTCTATTTTGGGTATATATATATATATCTATATATATATATATATATATATATATATATATATATATATATATATATATATATATATATATATATATATATATATGAAAAAGAGTTCTGTCCTCCAAGGTCCCACGTGGATCTCCACGTGGCACCTTGAATATTGTTTCCATGCCACATGGAGCACATGTGCTTGGGTAAATCTGTTTTAAAAAGAAAACTATTGAAACCTCATCATCACTATATATATTTTTAGCCGTAAAATTTAGAGTAACTTTAAATCCACCCACCAAATATTTGAGTTCATCCATGATGAAACACATGGACTACAATGAATTAAACGACGGAGATATGTTTTGTATCCCAATCTTTTCACACGATGGATCTTGAGATCATGGGCGTACCATCAGACGATCGATTTTTAAATATCATTTGGTATGCACCTTAAAAAGTGACCTTAAAATCAATGAGTGTGCACGTGATGTTAAGGTCACTTTTTCTGAGATGTGTGTCACATGAAATAAAACACTGATCGTATGATGGTATGCCCATGATCTCAAGATCCATTGTGTGAAAGATTGGGAGGATAATGATCTCCTTCGTCTGATTCAATACAATCAATGTGTTTCAGCGTGTGTGAACTCAAAGATTCGGTGGGTGGATTTAAAGGTACTCCAAAATTCAGAGGTATCCCCTTGATTATAAGCTCGTGAATGAGGAAGTTCAAGAAATTTAAAAAAAACCATAAGGAATTAGATTTTGAGGAAAAATTCATTCAGCAAAAAGCCAAAGCCCATTGGCTTAATAATGGAGATAGGAATACTGCATTTTCTTATACATCCATAGCCTCGGGAATTTCTATGAATACCATCCATGATATTACCAGGTCTGATGGCATCAGAGTGGTGGATTCGGAGATAATTGGAAAGGAAGCTTGTATTTACTTTGAAAATATCTTTACTCCTCAGTCTTACGAGTGCATTCTAGTGATTCTATTTCGATACAAACTTAATCCTGAGATGATTTCCTTCCTTTCAAGGGAAGTCTCAAATGAAGAAATTGTGGAAGTGATTAAGCGTGCGCCTACTAGTAAAGCTCTTGGTCCTGATGGGTTTCCGGTCGACTTCTTCAAGGATCACTGGGATATTGTGGGAAGAGAAGTCCCTAAAGTGGCACGCAATTTTTTTGTTTCAAAAAAATTATTAAGATCAGTTAATTTTACTCTTCTTATATTAATTCCGAAGGAGAAGGATGCTAAGTCGTTCGATAAATTTAGACCTATTGCGCTTTGTAATTTTGTATACAAGCTAATTATGAAGATTTTGTCCAATAGATTATCAACTGTTTTTCTAGATCTCATTAGCCCGAATTAGTATGCCTTTATCAAGGGGAGGAAGATTACAGAAAATATTTTAGTGGCTCATGAACTCATCCGAAACTTTCATCTTCAAAAAGGACCAAAGAGTTTTTACACCAAAATTGATATTCAAAAGGCATATGATAAAGTTTGATGATTCTTTATTATTAATATTTTAGATCAATTGGGATTTGATCATACATGGTGTTGTTGGATCGAACAATATATATCTAATCCCAAGTTCTCAGTGAATATTAATGGTACTCCTAGAGAGTTTTTTCAAAGTAAATGTGGGCGCCAAGGTGACCCCCTCTCGCGATGTTGTTCACATTAGTTATGGAAGTGCTGACCCGTGTGATTGATGCTAAAGTAGAGCAAGATTTAATAAAGCCCCCATGGTTTGATAATTGCCCGACAATTCTCATTTGATTTTTTGCAGACGATCTTTTCATGTTTTGACAAGATGATGCACAGTTGGCTAAGGAAATCCATAATGTTCTCAATGATTTCTTTCTTGTGTCGGGTTTCAAAGTCAATCAAAATAAAAGTTCAATTTTTTTCAGCAAAGCATGAACCAATAATCTCAATATTATAATGGAGCTTGAGTTCCTAGAAAGTGAACTCCTAATGCGCTATCTGGGTGTTCTCCTCTTTTCGTCCAGATTTTCGTATTCTATGTGTGGTATTGATAGAAAATATAAGATTAAGAATTGAAAGCTGGCCTCCTCCTATCTTTTGTGGGAGACTATAGTTGATTAATTTAGTCTTGAATAGTTTCAAGCTCTACTGGTTTGGCGCGTTTCTAACTCCTAGGAAAGTCTTAGACGATATTGAGAAGATTCTTGCTAACTTTCTTTGGAATGGGCCAACTGGAGAAAATCATTTACAAATGACAAGTTGGGACATGATTTGTAAGCCAAAAAGTGAGGGTGGATTGGGCATTCGAAGACTTAGAGATTGGAATTATGCGGGGCTCGTCAAACTGTTTTGGAACCTTATAGCTAATCCAGATTCTCTATGGGTGAAATGGATGAGGGCTCGAGATGTTGGTACTCAATTTATTTGGACTTGTACTCTTGCAAATAATTTTTCGTGGTCGTGGAAAGGGTTAATGAGTATCCAGGATACTATCAATGAGAATGTTATATTGGATATTGGAGATGGTTCAAACCCATTGTCCCATTTGCCTATACATATATATTGTTAGGAATTCAAGACACTGAACTCCTTATCGCGATGAATACGGCAAAATAAGAAGACGCAAAAGCAATCACACATAACACAAATAAACTTACATGGTTCATCCAATCTAGGGCTATGTCCACGAAGTATATACACTATATTTATGAACGTTTATAATGCGCACACTCTCTTATCTTTAGTGCACTCTCAATCAAGATCTGACACGATCTTCAATAGCCAACACGTTGAATAAACAAGGACGTAGTCCTTTAAAACAAAGAAGAGATTTATTAGAATATAGTAACGATTCCAACACAAGAACGACTGAAATCGGATGCTTTAATCCCCAAGCTTTTCTTCAATACTTTCCCTCTCAAAGTATTCCCCCAGTTTTCACTCTCTAGAAAACTCTCACTTGGAACCCTAGAAAAACCTTCTGTTAATAGGTTTCAACTTGCATTCGGAAACTTGACCAAAAAACTTCTCCAATTTAGCCAAAAGTTCAAATCTGTGGAACTAATCAGCCCAGAATCGATTGATCGATTTCAACTTGAGAATTACCAAACAATTTATGCTAAGACTTGATCGTTTGATTTCCAAGCTTGATCAATCGATTTCAACCCGAGAACAATTAAATATCATCCACAATTGATGGATCGCTCCCAACAATGATTGATCGTTTTAGCCCAGAGATCACTCTTTCATGTGTCTCAAAAAATATAGTTAGGATTAAACTTAACCAATAATCTCCACCTAGGTTTCATCCTCAACCATGTCAACGCCCTAATGGGCATCAACATTTGCTACAAGTGTTTATCAAGTTTAGGCAATGCCTAAATTTATTCTGTATAACCGGCTTGGTCAACATATTCGTTGGGTTTTCTTTCATATCAGTCTTCTCAATCGATGCTTCTTCATCTTCTATCATATCTCTGATAAAATGATATCGGACATCTATATGCTTTGTTCTAGTATGAAAGACTTGGTTCTTCGTTAGATGAATGACACTCTGATTTTCATAGAAGATATCAATGCTCTCATCAACCTTACCAAATTTATTGACCATACTCTTTAGCCATGAGACTTCCTTAGCAGCTTTTGTAGCCGCTATATACTCGGCCTCTGTAGTTGACAACACAATTATCCCTTAAAGCATAAACTTCCAACTGATCGCTCCACTTGCCAAAATGAACACGTACCCAATGATAAACATTCTTCTGTCAAGGTCACCAGCATAATCAGAATCAACGTAATCATAGAGATCTAACTCGCATGTATCTACACCTTCAAACATCAATCTATTTTCAGCAGTACCTTTTTATATATCTCAATATCCATTTAACCGCAAGCCAATGCTCTCTTTCTAGATTAGACATATACTTGCAAACCACACTCAAGACTTATGCTAAATCTGGTGTTGTACTTACCATAATATATATCAAACTCCCAACAATATTTACATATGAATTATTCTTCATGTATTCCCTTTCTGCATGTGCGGACGGACAACAATATATTTTATATATCTCAATATCCATGTAACCTCAAGCCAATGCTCTCTTTCCGGATTAGACATATACTTGCAAACCACACTCAAGGCATATGCTAAATTTGGTTTTATACTCACCATGACATACATCAAACTCCCAATAACATTTGCATACAGATTATTCTTAATGTATTCCATTTTTGCATGTGCGGACGGACTCATCTTCTTTGTGAGTTTGAAATGCTTTGCTAGAGGATCAGCCATGTTATACTTCTCACAAAGCTTTTGGATAAAAGTCATTTGAGGTAGTCAAAGCCTCTTATTCTCACGATCTCTCATGATTTCTATACCTAGGATCTTTTTTATGGAACCAAGATCCTTCATCTCAAATTTTTGGCTCAATGATCGCTTTATCTTACTGATTTCAAAATTATTTTCTGCTGCTATCACTATATCATCTAAATAGAGAATTAGGAAGATTCTGTCCCTTATACAATACTCTTTCCAGTAGACACCACAATCATATTTCCCCCTGTGATACCCTATGCTTAACATATATGAACTAAACTTTTTGTACCACTGCCTAGGTGCCTGTTTGAGTCCGTATAAAGATTTCTTCAATCTGTAAATGAGTGATTCTGACAATTTTACTTTAAATCTTTCAGGCTGTCTCATATAAATCTCTTCCTAAAGATCTCCATGAAGGAAAGTTATTTTCACATCCATCTGTTCTCGTTTCAGATCTTTTTAAGCAACAACGACTAACAAAGTGCAAATCGATGTGTGTTTCGTAATCTGAGAGAATATCTCATTATAATCGATACCCTTTTTCTGAGGGAACCCCTTTGCAACGAGCCTTATTTTAAACTTCAGAGTTTGTCTCTTATCACCTTCTTTCTTTTGAAAGACCCATTTATAATCGATGACCCTCTTCCCTTTAGAAATTCCATGAGATCCTAAGTCTCATTTTTAAAAAGTGACTGTCATTTTTCTTCCATAGCTAACTCCCACTTTAGTGCATCTATATCACCCGAGCTTCTGGAACTGTGCTAGGTTCCCCATTCTATTTGATAACTGCAAGTGTTAAAGAAACTATATCATTAAACTTTTCAGGATGTTTCTTTGTTCTTTCTAATCTTCTCAATGTAGCTTGAACCGAAACCCGTACCTGGGACTGCAAGTCTTGGGCAACTGTGCCATCATGCTCTATCGCAGAGTCTTTATTATTTTCCTCATATTGCTCATGCCTTTCAACGTCAACTTGTGCCTGTGGTTCACTAGATGATTGAGGTTTATTTTCTGCCTTTTTAATCGAAAACTCATCTTCATTGAAAGTAACATCTCTTTCGACTATCACTTTGTGAGATTGTGTATCCCACAAATGATAACCTTTTATTCCTTCGCCATAACCAATCCAGACACATGTTTTAGATTTTAGATCCAACTTGGATCGTTCACTTAACTGAAGTAATGCATACACGGCACATCCAAACACCTTCGAGTGAGAGTAACTTCCGTGTCTTCTATACCAAACCTCCTTTGTAATTTTTGAATTCAATATCGCTAATGGTGACTGGTTGACCAAGCAACTTTCTGTGCTCACTGCGTCTGCCTAGAACCCATGAGTCAAGCTAGAATAATTCAACATACACAACAATTTTTCCAATAGTGCTCTATTCATCCTCTTGGCTACGCCGTTTTTGTTGAGGATTTTCAAGAACTGTTGAGTGCTTAACAATCCCTTGATTTTTATAGTAAGCCTTAAAATTTGATGACAAATATTTTCCACTATTATGTAATCTGAGAACCTTCACCTTTTTGTCAGTTTACTTTTCAATCATACTCTGCTACAACTTGAATTTTTGAAACACATCTGTTGGTGGTGCTTTTGAGACTCTTGCTGCTTATTTTATTAAGAACAGTGGAGAGAATAAATTAAGAGTGGGGAATTGGAGATAGGTCAGTACAGCAAGTCTGAAATACACACAGTCCTGCAAGATACAGGGTCTTTTGTAGCAAGTTTTGATAAGTAAGAGTTTATCCCACAGAGAAAATGATCAATAATCCAAATTGGGCAATAATAGTAGGCATCCAGATCTGATTACAGATCTGACAATCCTAAAGGAAGGGAGTTGGGTGTCACGACTACACTAAATTAATACTAAAAAAGAGAAATAAAGTATAGCCCTATCCTAAAGAAATGGTTAAAAGGAAGATGGTGGTAGTGTGTGCCAAAATAAAATATAAAAATTAGTGAGAAGTAAGCAGGTTAAGCTTGAGTTAATGATGCAATAATGTAACTCACATTTAGTCTGTCTCTGCAGTGGTCCTTACTGAGACACTATTAATAGCCTCAATAAGGTATAAGCTCCCAATTTAACCCATGCCATTTGGGGCGCTCTTAGGGCTATACTCTGTCCACTATAATGGTCCCAGGGTATCCGATAGAGTCTGTCAAATCCCATTAGTTAAACCAGAAATTCGCTAGTCTAATCCAGAAGAGTGGACTGATCATTTCCCCAGTCACTGGACTAGCTCTAGCCATGAATACTATTACAGTACTATATAATGCCAGTGCTACAAGCTCCCCAGACCTGCGCACAGATCTGGCTGACATCCATAGGTATTCCAACCCATAAGATCCTAAGTGCTTTGCCAAGCCCAACGGTACTTGATGCCCACAAAAAGGACCATGCAACAGATTGAATAAGGCTTTAGATTCAGATGGTCATAGCTATAAAAGGCCTGCAATGACTCAGCCTCAAACTGTAATTACTACAAAGAGACCAGATCTAACATCTGATGTCGATTAGGTAAGATAGAGGGGAGCCAGTTACAGTACAAACCTCCTCACAAGGCTCTAGAAGCTCATGTGTAGGGGAAAAGAATCCTCCTCAAACATGTGACTGGACACAACCTTAGGGCTATACTCAGTCCACTATAATGGTCACAGGGTATCCCATTGCTCTTTCCATACCTCAGAGGTCTGAGAAAGAACATGTAAACTGCTGCAACCACCATGGTTTGCAGGCCTCCGAGCTCCCCAGATCTCATTACAGATCTAGCATTGCTTTTCATGTGTCTATTAAACCAAAGGAAATCAGATGATAAAATAATAGATCTACTAGAAACTGAATGGGCTAATGTCAAATACATGGATCCTATAGACATCTAAAGAAACCATAAGATCTATAGACTTGATTAAGCATTAAAATAGCAGTTCATTGATAACAACAAAACTTACAATGAACTGTCACCTGGTTGCAGCCTATACACAATTGCTCATCCACGATCCCAATGTATACAAAATCTATTATAAGACTGAAACAAAACTAAACCTAACTGCTTACAGGGGGATTAGCCAGCAAGTACTGAGCTAAGAGAGAGGAAAAATAGGAAAAAGGGGTGATCAAACCCTAACCCTAGCCTACTGAAGCTTTCAGCCGATAGAGGATGAAGGAAAGATAAATATAATAAACTCTAAGTACAGCTTATATACTCTATCAAAACGACCTTGGATCTAAAGAGATTAACCCTAATTTTTCTAACAGACGTGGCACTGTTATAACCCTTGAATGCTTGGAGATATGCACCTCAAACTTTGTGCCTCAAGAAGTGTGCTCTAGAATTGGGAAATTCCCCAAAAGTCCTTCAGTTAAAACTAAGAAGTGGAGAGCCCGTGCTTCGCTGTGCTGGTGTCTGCTTTTAGCTCATTCGCACAGCTGCTTTGCCTTTGCGAAGTTATCTTTGGCTGGTGGAAAGTGCTTGCTCGCGTAGTGAATCTTCAGTTCATCGCGCAGTTCCTTTGTGTTGCAATGCTGTCACGGAGATTATCTGGAGTGCCTAGACTTCTCGTGCAGTAGAGCTTCAGCAGCTCTTTCTCTCGCTAAGTACTGACGCAGTTATGCTCCTGCGCTCGCGTAGTAAATGGTAAGGCTTTAGAGTGCGTAAGATCTGCACGAAGAGAATTCTGGGCATCTCTCTCATCCAAAGCTATGTGAGAACTATGCGAGGTGACATTCTGTTTAGTGTACTTATGGACTCGCTGGGTTCTTCACGCGGTTGCTTTGAGGCTTGATCTCCGTGAGAGCTTCGCAAAGGTAAATTATGAGAGTTTTAACTTACGAGATCTTCGCGAGGTCATTTTAGCTGTCCTCCTGACTGCATGATGTATCTGCGCAAGGGCCTCTTCCACTACATCTTTAGCTTAATGAGGAATCTCCTCAACTCTGCGAGGTCTATCTTTTGCTGCTCTAGTGCATTGCACTTGCTGCTATCACAGTCTCCTCCTTTCTCAGCTAACTTCATTCATCTGCTAGACTTTAGTCAATGATGATCAGCAATAATGAGTTACTATGGTGAGCACTACCAAGGTGTTCCATCAGGCTTTGTCTCAGCTATCATCTTTGAGTGCATTCACTCTCTCTCTTTTGGGCCAAAAAGCAAGGAGTTTATGAAAAGTGATACTTTTTAGTGAATAATACATCCCCAAACCTAATCTTTGCTAGTCCCTCAGCAAAGGAAAAATTAAAACAACTACTTTAAGAATTGAACTGCCACTTTCGTAGGGAGCACATATACATTTAGCATATGTACCAAGCCTTTTAAACCCCTAGGTGATCCCTAGTGGAGGAGTGAAGTCTCCTGAGGGTTTCCAGTGAAGATACCCACAAGCTTCTCAATGAAATAGTTAACAAAGGTGCAACATTATCAAGTCAGCTGTCAAGAAACAGAGCATCAGTTCACCTTTGATTCAATAAAAATGTGAGGAATTTGGACATGAAAAGTACAAACATTTAATCATCACAACCTCTACCTGAGTGCACAACATTTCCAATTAGTTCACATCAAGGGGGACAATACATGTATGTCAGCACTGAGCTCATCATTAATTCAAAAATCAGGTGATAGGTCATGCCTAATACATTCAACATCAGACTCAATGCTCACAAGGGCATACTCTCACAAGGGACCTTGAGGGTTTCATTTTCTCTCAAGCTCAAGAGCAATTACAGCCCCCAAATGGGTCTGCAAGCATGAGCATAGGCAAAACACTTAAGTCCTGGCATCATTGGCATATCCTCACTATAGATTGGATAACTCCTTGTCTCTACATGACAGCTCATTTAACTTTGGATCACAAGGTCTTTAGCTGGGTTGTAATGTGGTTTATGAAGTGGGCTATAAAGAATGGAAGGTTTAAAAGGGATTCAAAATTGAGAAATCAGTAAGTGAAGGAGGTGATTCGTGACTTCACCTCTTTTTAGTTCAGTACCTTTTCATTTTCTTTCAAAATTTTCACACTTGAAGTGGCCAGCTTCTCTTTATTTTTATTTTTCCAATGAACTGTTCCTCTTGACTCCTCTCTCACTCCTCTTCATTATTGTTTTTCTTTCTTTTTTGCATTTTTCTTTCTATTTTTGTTTTTATTTTTGTATTTGTGACTTGCCACCTCTTTTCTCAGCTGCTACACTGCTCAACTTTAGGTATCTCTTCTTCATTCACCCAATGTTGACCCTATCTTTTTCATCTTCAGCTCCTTCTCCTTTACCTTCTGAATTCTCAGAGTGACGGTAGGTTTGAGTCAAGTCCATAGGTTCAGGTGCAATTACTCAAGTGTATTTTGAAGAAAATTAAAAACTCAGGCTCAATAGGTGTGTGCATAAGGGCAGTTGATTAGAATTTGGTCTGTTTAAGCTCAAACTGTCCAAGAGAAGGCCTTGATCCTTTCCTAGGTTTCATGAGTACTGCCAGTTGTTTTAACTTGGAGGTGCCTAACTTCTAGTGAGGGCATTGCCTTAGCCAGTCCTTAGAGCTAGAAGAATTGCCTTAGTCACTACTCGAAGGAAGGAATTTTTTTTTTTTGTAGGCCCAACTCTCACTGGTTATGGTCTTCCATTGAATTTTTAAGTATGTCCTTACCTTTTTCTCTCTTTAATGATTCACTCAGTACTGATACAACTGAGTTTACTTAGTGTTCACATCATGGAAAAGTTAAAATTTAAAAGCTTGTAATGCCTAAAGGTCTGCAAAATTTTAAATTTCTCATTTTTCTAATGATTCTTAGGTGAACATGGTTCTGTTTCTGTCTTACTCACTTGAATTTGCTGGTTAACTATTTCATTGGCAGAACTTGTCACACCCCAAACCTATGAGGAGCAGTGTTCTCACTAATTCAAAGGATAATGGTTGTGCAGCAGTGAACAAACAGAAATGAACTATAAAAAACTAGAAGAGAGAAAAGCAAAACACATTACAAATAAAAAAAATAATCAAACAAACATAAAAACAAAAAGTGATAAATTGTCGGAAAAAGATATTTTATTATAGGTACAAAAGCAAACAGATTACAAAAAGATAGAAAGTTGTAAACCTAAGAACAATCTAAGCAAAGCATCCTGCTGGCTCAAGGTTATCCTCAACTTACTGTGGAAGAGGAAATGCAAGTCGGGAGGAGGGGGAAGATGACTATCAGGGAGATGGGTGTGTAGTAGGTGGTGGGGAAGATGGGGGGACAGATGCAGGTGGTGCGGTTTTTTACTTTTTTTTTTTTTCTTCTCCTTTTTCTTCTCCTCTTTGGCCAGGATTCTTTGGACCTCTTCGTACTCATCCCAAAGAAATTATAGTGGGTCCGGCTCCTTAGGCCGTGGGGGATCCAACCACATTGGATATAATTTGTTTGGGAACTCGGTGGGTTTGTCGTTCGCCATGATTGTGAGTAAGGAGGGACTACTAAGGTTAGAGGAAAATGGGTGAGATGAAAATGAACTCTCCCTATATTTAAAGTACTTGGACGGTGGAATATGGATGGGCACATTAACTTTCGTCTCTTTTCGAGCGTGACAATAAATTGTGATTAATTTGAGAATGATAAATTGCACAACCTATTATGGGGAAAGAGAGCTCTCAATAAATGGTGGTCTAATTTGGGCATTGGGAATGAAGGCAATCCCATGTTTCGCACAGTTTTCCTAAGTACTCGTGGAGTAGAATTCTTGCATAGTACAGATGTACCTCTGCGAGAAGGATAATCACGCAGAAGCAAATAGCTCCGTGAGTGCAAAATCAAGAACATTGTGTGCCTCACGAAGTTACTTCACGGAGTAGACATTGGGATTGAGCACAGGAAGCCATTTTTCATTTCTCCTGCAGCTTAACTGGTGATCTCCGCGAAGAATATCCATTAGGAGTTTCAGAGGTCTCGCGCAATAGAATGTTATGAAATCTACAATTCGCGCCCTTATGACTCCGCGAGAAAGTGGTGAAATGGTCCGTGATCATAAAAATTAGGCCATTTAACCTCACGAGAAACCAATAGTCAACCTTTTTACACCATTTGTGCTCAGGCCTGTGCTTACACAATGTCATGCACCCATTTAGTGGCCATCAGCATCGACCCTTCACATGTATCTCTTTTTCAAATGATAATAACCTCCCTAATACCAGCACATGCATAGCAAAAATTCCAAATGATAAAACACCTTGATGAACATAGATTCTAAATACTTAAAGTTCTAGTACCTTGCTCACACTTCAACAAGAAGTATTCATCTCCCATGTTACTGACAGAAGTGAAACAGTACTCAAAATAAAATCTATGAAGCAATTGAAAATAAACAAGCACATAGAACAGAATAGAACAAACACACAAAACAGATATGACACACATAATACAAAGCTGTGGATCACTAAATAGTGGGAGGTTCATGTAAGTGAATGGTTTGAGGAAGCTCCAATGGTTGTTCTACACAAATCTTGAGTCTCTAACCATTTACTTTCATGCTCTGCCCTGACTTTGGATCCAAGATCTCCACAGCACCAGATGGGGAGGCTTTGATGATAGTGTAAGGTCCATCCCATCTGGATTTCAACTTTCCTAAAAGGAATTTAAGTCTGGAGTTAAAAAGCCAAACCTTAGTGTCAGCAATGAAGTCCTTCCTTAACAATTTCTTGTCAAAGTATGCCTTTGATCTCTCCTTGCACCTTCTAGCATTTGCATAGGCTTCTAGCCTTATTTCATCAAGTTCTGCCATTTGCAACTTCCTGTGAGAACCAGCAGCAATTAATCTAAATTTATTGCTGTGATAGCCCAGTAGGCTCTATATTCTAACTCTAAAGGTAGGTGGCAGGCCTTGCCATACACCAGCCTAAATAGGGACATACCAATGGGGGTCTTATAGGTAGTCCTATAAGCCCACAAAGCATCATTCAGCTTTGGTGCCTAATCTTTCCTATCAGTCGTCACAGTCTTTTTCAAAATATACTTAATCTCCCTATTAGAAATTTCAACTTGCCCACAGGTCTATGAGTGGTAGGGAGTTGAAATTCTGTGTATAACAGAATACCTTTTGAGCAGGTTCTCAAAAGGTTTGTTAAAGAAGTGGCTCCCCCATCACTGATAATAGCTCCGAGGATACCAAATCATGAGAAGATATTGTCCTTCAAGAATTTAAGGACAACTGTGTGGTCATTGGTCCTTGTGGGAATGACTTCCACCCATTTGGACACATAGTCCACTACCACAAGTATGAAGTTAAATCCCATGGAGGAAGGAAAGGGGCCCATAAAATCAATGCCCCAGATGTCAAAAAGTTCTACAATTAGGATGGGCTGCAATGGCATGGAGTCTCTCTTAGAAATGCCTCCCATTCTTTGACATCTCTCACAAGCCTTGCAATGCAAGTTTGCATCTCTGAACAAAGGAGGCCAATATAAACCACATTGGAGTACTTTTACTGTAGTCTTCCTGCCACTGAAATGACCTCCACAGGCTTGCTCATGGCACATTGAAAGAATATTGTGGAAGTCATTTTCAGGCACACATCTCCTAATGATCTGGTTTGCACAATGCTTGTAAAGGTATGGGTCCTCCCATAGAAAATGTCTAACCTGAGAGAAGAACATGTCTTTGTCCACTTTAGACCAGTGTGGCGGGATCCTACCAGCAGTAAGAAAATTGACAATATGTGTAAACCAAGGCACACTGACTGCACAGTAAAAAGTTGCTCATCGGGGAACAACTCATTAACAGGTGTTGCTGCACATTCTTCTAAGATAATCCTAGAGAGGTGGTCAGCCACCACATTCTCAACTCCCTTCTTGTCTTTGATCTCAAGATTAAACTCCTGCAAGAGGAGAACGCATATGATCAACCTAGGTTTTGCATCCTTCTTAGCCAATAGGTATTTTAGGGCTGAGTGATCTGTAAAACCTACAATCTTAAACCCCAATAAGTAGGGTCTAAACTTATCCACAGCAAATACTACTACAAGCATCTCCTTCTCAGTTGTAGTGTAGTTCAGCTGAGCTTTAGCTAGTGTTCTGCTGGCATAATAGATCACTACAGACAGCTTATCTTTTCTCTGTCCTAAGACAGCACCTATGGGCAAGTCTGATGCATCACACATCAGATCAAAGGGGAGTGAGTAATCTGGGGCCTGGATAATAGGAGTAGTGGTGAGGCACTTCTTCAAAGCCTCAAAGGCCTCAAGGCATTCAACAGAAAATATGAATGACACATCCTGGCAAGGCAGGTGGCACAATGACTTGGTAATCTTGCTGAAGTCCTTGATGAACCTCCTGTAAAATCCAACATGTCCAAGAAATGATCTAATTTGCTTGACAGTCCTGAGTGGGGGTAGATGTGAAATCAAGTCTACTTTAGCCTTGTCCACCTCAATTCCTTTGTGGGAGACCACATGGCCTAGTACAATACCTTGGGCCACCATGAAGTGACTCTTTTCCCAGCTTAGGACCAAGTGGTTCTCCTCACATCTTTGCAAAACTTTTTCAAGGTGGACAAGATAATGACTAAAGCTGTCCCTAAACACCGAGAAGTCATCCATGAAGATTTTCATGAATTTGTCAATCATATAAAAAAAAATTAAATACATGCACCTCTGAAAAGTGGCTGGGGCATTACACAATCCGAAAGTCATCCTTCTGTAAGCAAAGGTGCCAAAGGGACAGGTGAAAATAGTCTTCTCCTGATCTTGAGGATCCGTAGGGATTTGGTTATACCCTGAATATCCATCAAGAAAATAGTAATATGCCTTCCCAGCCAGCTTATCTAGAATTTGGTCAATAAAAGGGAGGGGGAAGTGGTCTTTTCTAGTTTTAGAGTTGAGCTTTCTATAATCAATACACACTCTCCAGCCAGTGGTCTCTTTGGCTGGCATCAACTCCCCAGAATCAGAGGTAACAACTGTGATGCCTGACTTTTTAGGTACCACCTGGATAGGTGATACCCATTCGAAATCTGAAATGGGGTCAATCACCCTGCATCCAACAGTTTTACTATTTCTTTGAGGACCACCTCCTGTATGTGAGGATTTAATTTCCTCTGCATCTCCCTTGAGGGTTTTGCACCCTCATCCAGGTGAATCTTGTGCATGCAAACTGAGGCATCAATGCCTCCAAGGTCAGCTATTGTCCACCCAATTACTTTCTTGTGTTTCATAAGAACATTAAGTAATTCCTCCTCCTGCTCACTAGTGAGAGAGGAGATAATCACGGGAAACTTACTGTCCTGCCCCAAGAAGGCACATTTTAATGTGGCTAGGAGCTGCTTCAGCTCTAGCTCAGGGGGACATTCAATTGAAAGCAACAGAGGTGTCTTAGTGGCCTGAGGAAGGGGCATCAATATGTGCTGCACTAGGCCCACAGAAGACTCAGTGTTTGTGTTGTTGTCTGTCATGGGAATTTAGGCCTCCCTCTCAAACAGACTCTAAATACTTTCCAGGCTTTTAGTCATATTATCCCAATCCAGCAGATTGGATAATTCTTCTTCTACCAGGACATCTAGTACATCTACTGCATAGCAGTCCTCAATGTCAATCTAAGACACTGTAGCAGCATGGTACACATTTAAATGGGCCTTCATGTTCCCAAAGGTAACCTCCATTACCCCTGACCTGCATTATATGCAAGCATTTGCAGTAGCCAAGAATGGTTTGCCAAGGATAACAGGAATTGGGGTTTTGCTTTTGCAAGAGTCCATGTCTAAAATAAGAAAATCAGCTAGATAATAGAATTTGTCCACCCCAACTAAGACATTCTCTACCACACCTACAGGTCTCCTCTCAGACCTGTCAGCCAGTTGGAGCACAACTGAGTTAGGTTTAAGCTCCCCCAAACCTAGCTCCTCATACACTGAATAAGGGAGTAAGTTTACATTGGCCCCTAAATCCAGGAGGGCTTTTCCAATGGTGTGGTTTCCGATTATGCAGGGGATAGTAGGTACCCCTAGGTCTTATAATTTTTCAGGTGTGGCGATGGATAGAACTAACTCAACACGCTCAAAAGCGAAAACTCTTTTAGACAATTGCACCCTAGCTTTCCCCTTTTGAGTGCAGAGGTCCTTTAAAAATTTAGCATAGGCAGAGACTTGCTTTATGGCATCAAGCAGGGGTAAGTTGATCTGAACCTGCTTGAAAGTCTCCAACATTTCCTCCATCTGAACATTTCTTTTATCAAGAGGGGATGGGCGAGCTAGAGCTTGAGGAAATGACAACTGTGGCACTGCTTCATGCCTATTGCCATCATAGTCATATTTTTTTCTTTTTCTTTTATCTTCATTTATTTTGTTATGTTGGGGCTCAGCATCAGCCCCATTATTTTGCCCTAGCTGATCCATAGTAGGGGACATAAGCCTCGACTCCTTGACACTAACAATCCTTTCATTTTCAGTTTCATTTTCTGTGACCTCCTCCTATTCACTGCCCACTAAATTTTCAACCACCCTGCCACTCCTAAGGGTAGTTATGACATCAACATCCTCATGGGTAAAGGGTGTTTCTCCAAGCAAGAGCTTCCCTTTTGAATTGGCTAGGGGCTGATTAGGCAATTTTCCTTCCTCCCTCCTATTCAGAGCATTACAAATTTGTCCCATCTGGTTCTCAATATTTTTGATGCTCTGTCCATGAGAATTGATAGTCTGCACCAAGCTCTCCAAATTCTGCATTGAAGCCATCATCTGCTTTTCAAATGAAGAGGACCTGGGCTGTTGTGGGGGCAAGACCAATTGGTTAGATTGTGGGACAAGTAATAAGAAATTTTGCCTTGGTGGGTAACCTTGATTAAACTAGTGCTGGGGTTTGTAAGGAGCTACCATCTGCTGCTGCTGGAGTTGAGGATATTAGTCTTATCTCCACCTCAGATTTGGGAGGTTCCTCCAAGAATATCTAGCAGGTTGCTGCCCAAAGGTTTGAGCAGCATTGGCATGCTCCATAACAAAATCTGAAAATTAGTTGGCAGATGGACAATCATGAATAGAATGTGTGGGAGATTGGCATATCAGACATGCCTCCTCCACCTGTGCAACCATCCGACGCTGTATCACATTCATCAATTTGTCAAACTTCAAGCTCAGGTTGTCCACCTTCCTCTCCTGATCACCTTGCACCTTTACTTCATATATTCCACCTCTAGGAGTGGCCTCTTTCACCATCTTAGATGGAATCTGACTGTCATTGCGTGATAGAGACTCCTGCTACATGGAATTTTCCCCTATTATGTCAAACAACTCCCAAGCTTCCTCAGCTGTCTTGTGGAGCTAGCTACCACCACAGAAAGCATCTACCATATCCCTGCTCTTGGCATTAATTCCTTGAGAAAATACTTGGACAAGCTGCCACATTGGGATTTGGTGGTGGGGGCATTATTTTAACATCTCCTAGAATCTTTCCCAAGCTTCATTAAAATTCTCAGTTGAGGACTGAGTGAATGACAGAATATTTGTCCTCATCTGGCTTGTTTTGTTCATAGGGAAAAACTTTGCCAGGAATTTGGTTTGAAGGTCACTCCATGACTGTATGCTATTGACTAAGAGCTTTGATAGCCATGTACTGGCTTTGTCCTTTAATGAAAAAAAAAAGTCTCAGTTTAGTGGCCTCAGGCCCCAAGCCAACAATGTTGAAGGTAGTGCAAAGTGCTAAAAATTGGTCGATATGCTTGTAGGGATCTTCTTTACTCAACCCATGAAATGAAGGCAGCATACTGATGGTGGAAGATTTAATTTCATAGTTCCCCTCAACAGAGGGAAACTGAATGCAAAAGGGAGACGTGTACTCTCCAGGTGCATTGTATTCTTTTAATGTCCTATGCCTCTCAGCCATGGTAGCTGGTTCAGTCTCAATAGCAAGGCTTTGCGTGGTGTGTCTATGTCTAAGGATCCTTTCCACCTCTGGGTTTGGGGGTTCCAAGTCAGGGTTTAAGGACCTTCTACCAAGCATACACTCACCAACAATAATAAAAATGCTTACAAGCACAGAGAGAATTTTAAACAAAAAAAGTAATAACTACACAGATTTACACTAAACAAAATAACAGGGGATTCAACATAAATGACATGAGATTTAGGAGAAAGAAAGTGCAAACAGAGCTAGCTACACTCCACTTGCAGCTCTAGCTTTTCCCTTCTTCTGCTGTCCATTTCTACAAAATTCCAAAAAGAATAAGTAGTACGTTAATTCAAGATTAAACACAACTACAAAGAATTTGTTAGTCTAAATTATAGTACAACTCAAGTCTACTAAAAAAATCAAGATTTCCGCGGCAACGACGCCAAAAACTTATTGGTGCGGCTTTCGAGACTCTTGCTGCTATTTTATTAAGAAGAGTGGAGAGAATAAATCAAGAGTGGGGAATTAGAGATGGGTCGATCTGACCAAGCTGGAGTGGTGAGTATTCCTGCCTGTCACACGGGTGACCCGAGTTCGATCCCTGGCAGCGGCGCCAATAACTTGTTCTGTCTTTCGAGACTCTTGCTACTATTTTATTAAGAACAGTGGAGAGAATAAATCAAGAGTGGGGAATTGGAGATGGGTCAGCACATCAAGTTTGAAATACATACAGTCCTGCAAGATACAAGGTCTATTATAATAAGTTTTGATAAGTAAGAGTTTGTCTCACAGAGAAAATGATCAAGAATCCAAATTGGGCAATAATAGTAGGCCTCAAGATCTGACAATCCTAAAGGAAGGGAGTTGGGTGTCACGACTACACTAAATTAATACTAAAGAAGGGAAATAAAGTGCAGCCCTATTAATAGGTGGTGTGCCAAAATAAAATACAAAAATTGGTGAGAAGTAAGCAGGTTGAGCTCGAGTTAATGATGCAATAATGTAACTCAGATTTAGTCTGTCTCTACAGTGGTCCTTGCTGAGACGCTATTAATAGCCTCAACAAGGTATAAGCTCCCAGTTTAACCCATGCCATTTGGGGTGCTCTTAGGGCTATACTCTGTCCACTATAATGGTCACAGGGTATCCGATAGAGTCTGTCAAATCCCATTATTTAAACCAGAAATTCTCTAGTCTAATCCAGAAGAGTGGACTGATCATTTCCCCGGCCACTGGACTAGTTCTAGCCATTAATACTATTGCTGCACTACGTAATGCCAGTGCTACAAGCTCCCCAGACCTGCACACAGATCTGGCTGACATCCATAGGTATTCTAACCCATAAGATCCTAAGTGCTTTGCCAAGCCCAGCGGTACTTGATGCCCATAAAAAGGACCATGCAACAGGTTGAATAAGGCTTTAGATTCAGCTAGTCACTGCTATAAAAGGTCTGCAATGACTCAACCTCAAGCTTTAATTACTACAAAGAGACCAGATCTAACATTTGATGTCGATTAGGTAAGATAGAGGGGAGCCAATTACTGTACAAACGTCCTCACAAGGCTCTAGAAGCTCATGTACAGGGGAAAAGAATCCTCCTCAAACATGTGACTGGACACAATCTTAGGGCTATACTCTGTCCACTATAATGGTCACAGGGTATCCCATTGGTCTGCCCATACCTCAGAGGTCTGAGAAAGAACATGTAAACTGCTGCAACCACCATGGTCCGCAGGCCTCCGTAAGATCTCACTACAGATCCAACATTGCTTTCTATGTGTCTATCAAACCAAGGGAAATCAGATGATAAATAATAGATCTACTAGAAACTGAATGGGCTAGTCCCAAATACATGGATCTTATAAACCACCTCCTGGCTGCAGCCTATACATAACTGCTCATCGACGATCTCAATATATACAAAATCTATTACAAGACTAAAACAAAACTAAACCTAGCTGCTTACAGGGGGATTAGCCAGCAAGTGCTGAGCTAAGAGAGAAGAAAAATAGGAAAAAGAGGTGATCAAACCCTAACCCCAGCCTGCTGGAGCTCTCAGCCGACAGAGGATGAAGGAAAGATGAAAATAATAAACTCTAAGTACAACTTATATACTCTGTTAAAATGGCCTTGGCTCTAAAGAAATTAGCCCTAATTTTTCCAGCAGACATGGCACTATTACAACCCTTGAATTCCTGGAGATATACGCCTCAAAATCTGCACCTTGGGAAGTGTGCCCTAGCCTTGGAAAATTTCCAAAAGGTCCTTCAGTTAAAATAGAGAAGTGGAGAGCCCGTGCTTTACGGGACTGGTGTCTACTTTTAGATCATTCGTGTAGCTGCTTTACCTTTACGGAGTTGCCTTTGGCTAGTGGGAAGTGCTTGCTCGCACAGTGAATCTTCAGTTCATCGCACAATTCCTTTGCATTGTAATCCTGTCACGGAGATTATCTGGAGTGCATAGACTTCTCGTGCAGTAGAGCTTCAGAAGCTCTTTCTCTCACTAAGTACTCACGCAGTTTTGCTCCTGCTCTCGTGTAGTCAATGGTAAGGCTTCAGAGTGCACGAGATCTGCGTGAAGAAAATTATGGGCTTCTCTCTCATCTAGGGCTATGCGAGAACTATGCGAGGTTACATTCTGTTCAGTGTACATATGGACTCCCTAGGTTTTTCGCGCGGTTGCTTTGAGGCTTGATCTCTGCGAGAGCTTTGCGAGGGCAAATTTTAAGAGTTTTAACCAGCGAGATCTTCGCGAGGTCATTTCAACTGTCCTCCTGATTGCACGGCATATCTGTGTGAGGGCCTCTTCCACTGCATCTTTAGCTTCGCAAGGAAGCTCCTCAACTCTGTGAGGTCTATCTTTTGCTGCTCTGGTGCATTGCACTTACTGCTGTCACAGTTTCCTCCTTTCTCAACTAACTTCATTCATCTGCTAGACTTTAGTCAATGATGATCAGCAATAATGAGTCACCATGGTGTGCACTACCAAGGTGTTCAATCAGGCTTTGTCTCAGTTGTCATCTTTGAGTGCATTCTCTCTCTCTTTTGGATCAATAAGCACGCTCAAAAATCTCGAGCAAACATACATAAAATAACAAAAAGATACATAAAATAACAAAATATATATATAAAACAACAAAAAAATAAATATAAAATAACAAAAAAAACATACATTAAATAATAAAAAAATATATAAAATAACAAAAAAATACATTAAAAAAAAAAAAAAAAATATATATATATATATATATATATATATAAAAAAAAATATATATATATATATATATATATGCGACTTTCAAAAAAGTAGTACGTGACTCCCAAAAAGCATTGCGACATTAATTCGCTTCACTCGGGTAGTCGTGCTAAATTAACTTCGGGATCAATGGGTACGCCCAAAGTCCTCAAACCCTGCTTCAAGTAGGAGCACCCATGGCCGATCAAATGGGGCAATCAATGCCTCGTATTATTGGACACAAGCTGTGGATCTCCACGTACTTGCTTCGCGCCTATCTTTAAGTATGGGTCGATCACCCTCTCACTCACATAACTGCTTTATTCAAAATAAAACATGTGCATCAAACATCTTTAATCATCTAGAGAAGTAGATATTTTTCCAGCATATTGGGCTTTCGCAAATCGCTCCATCTCGGTTATGTCCAGTAATATCGTTAAGCACTCGGGGACCGATAGCCTTGAGGAACGGACGTTTTTCTCGACATATAGGTCTCTCATTTACTCATTATGTTACTCACCAAATGTTTGAGATTCGTTTTGAATACAGCGGACCCATCAGTGTTGCCTTGGGCCTCTTCAGATATCTCTGTCTTTTGCATTCGATCATTAGTGATTAGATACCAAAGAGGGGCATCTATAGACACCCAAATTTGGCCCAAGGTCAGATCAAAATATACTTCAAGAAAAGCTCATCCTCGAGCTTCTGATAGAATCTCCCATACCCTTACGAACCTTAACAAACCCTTAAAAATTTGCCTAAACCCTTAGGAATTACCCCCAACTTCTCTGAACCCTTAGTTAACCTTCCCGAGGAATGGTTAGAGAGAGGTGTGCCAAGACTTGCAGGGACCTCTACTAAAACTAAATCTTATACCATTGAAAAGTAAAGATTCTCAGCTTTCTAACAACCTAAGAATCACCCCGATCCGAGTCATACATCAAAAGTTAGGGCAATCCAAAGTTTCGGGCTTGAAAACTGCATATGACTGAACCTCTCGAGAGCCTCTCGAGGAGGTGGGCATGCTTAGCGTGCATAATACACACGTTAAGCCATTTTTGGAGAAATGTTGTGTGCAACTATGGGATTTTTGACGATCCCGTCGTGGTGATGCGCTCGCTAACAAAAATATAGAGTCGCCACCCAGAGCTTTTGGTGTCCCGAAAAACCTATATCATTTTTATAAGCACCAAAGTGCCACAAATATGACTCTGAATTCGATCCACACCAAAGGTTCTTGGGTGGGGGCTTCGGCTATCGATTGGGAAGGTGTTAGGCACCCAATCAACCCGCTAAATGTGGTCTCTACTTATGGCCAAAATAAAAATAAAATAAAAATAATACAAAGGTCTTCTTCTTGCCCAAAGGGCTCTAAAATCCTATTTGTGCCCCTCCGCCCCTACCGAAATGTTAGCGGCGTAATGGCACAAATGTAAAGATGGAAGAAGAACTAAAAGAGATAGGAGAAGAAAGGGGAGAGCTGGAGCCCTTGGGCCCTTGTTGCACCATTGGAGAGCCTCGCGTATGCTTGCTTTGATGAGCTCTTAAGGGCTTGGGTGATGAAAATAGGGTTCTATATCCTAGGGCTTGATGGCTAGGAGGTATTGAAGGAAGGCAAAGGGGTAGCACATACCTAAACTAAGGTTTTTAGATGGAGGATAAGGCTTGGAAGAAAGTTGGAAAATCTGGAATTTGTGTGAAAAAAATAGCACCAAAGGGAGAAAGATCTTCTCACTCTAAGCTCTTTCTCTCTTCAGCAATTTTTCTAACCTCTAATCCAAGGGAGATCCTTGCTGCTATTTTATTAAGAACAGTGGAGAGAATAAATCAAGAGGGAGAATTGGAGATGGGTCAGCACAGCAATTCTGAAATACATACAGTCCTGCAAGATACATGGTCCATTGTAGCAAGTTTTGATAAGTAAGAGTTTGTCCCACAGAGAAATTGATCTAGAACCCAAAATGGGCTATAATAGTAGGCCTCTAGATCTGGCTACAGATCTGACAATCCTAAAGAAAGGGAGTTGGGTGTCATGACTATACTAAATTAATCCTAAAAATAAAGAAATAAAATATAGCCCTATCCTAAAGAAAGGGTTAAGAAGAAGATGGTGGTAATGTGTGCCAAAATAAAATACAAAAAATATGAGAAGTAAGCAGGTTGAGCTAGAGTTAATGATACAGTAATGTAACTCAGATTTAGTCTGTCTCTGCAGTGCTGCTTCTTGCTGAGACGCTATTAATAGTCTCAACAAGCTAAAAGATCCCAGTTTAACCCATTCCATTTGGGGCGCTCTTAGGGCTATACTCTGTCCACTATAATGGTCATAGGGTATCCGATAGAGTCTGTCAAATCCCATTAGTTAAACCAGAAATTCACTAATCTAATCCAGAAGAGTGGACTGATCATTTTCACAGCCACTGGACCAGCTCTAACCATGAATATTATTACAGCACTATGTAATGCTAGTGCTACAAGCTCCCCAGATATGCGCACAAACCTGGCTGACATCAATAAGTATTCTAACCCATAGGATCCTAAGTGCTTTGCTATGGCTTACTGCTCACTAGTGCCCATAAAAAGGATCATGCAATAGGTTGAATAAGGCCTTTAGCTCAGCTGGTCATTGCTAAAAATAGTCTGCAATGACTCAGCCTCAATGTTGCAATTACTACAAGAGATCAGATCTAACATCTGATATCGATTAGATAGAACAGAGGGGAACCAGTTACTGTACAAACTTCCTCACAAGGCTCTAGAAGCTCATGTGTAGGGCAGAAGAATCTTACTCAAACATGTGGATGGACACAATCTTAAGGATATACTATGCCCCCTTGAATGGTCACAGGGGTATCCCATTGGTCTGTCCATCCCACAGACGCCTGAGAAAGAACATGAAAACTACTGCAACCACCATGGTCTGCAGACCTTCGAGCTCCCTGGATCTTACTACAGATCCAGCATTGCTTTCCATATTTCTATCAAACCAAGGGAAATCAGATGGTAAATAATAGACCTACTAGAAATTGAATGGGCTAGTCCCAAATACATGGTTCCTATAGACATCTAAAGAAACCATAAGATCTATAGATTTGATTAAGCATTAAAACAATAGTTCATTAATAACAACAAAACTTATAATGAACTATCTCCTGGCTGCAGCCCATACACAACTGCTTATCCATGATCCCAATATATACAAAATCTATTATAATACTAAAACAAAACTAAACCTAGCTACTTACAGGGGGATTAGCCAGCAAGTGTTGAGCTAAGAGAGAAGAGAAATAGGAAAAAGAGGTAATCAAACCCTAACCCTAGCCTGCTAGACCTCTCAACCGACAGAGGATGAAGGAAAGATTAAAATAATAAACTCTAAGTACAACTAATATACTCTGTCAAAATGGCCTTGGCTCTAAATAGATTAACCCTAATTTTTCCAGTAGACATGGCACTGTTACAACCCTTGAATGCCTCGAGATGTGTGCTTCAAAATTTTCACCTCAGGAAGTGCGCCCTAGCCTTGGGAAATTCCTAAAAGGTCCCTGAGTTAAACTCAGAAGTGGAGAGCCTGCACTTCGCGGGGCTAGTAGCTATTTTAGTTTACTCACACAGTTGCTTTACTTTCGCGAAGTTGCCTTTGGCTGATGGGAATGGCTCATTCGCAGTAAACCTTTAGTGAATTGCGTAGTTACTTCGCATCGTAGTGCTATCATGGAGATGATCTAGAGAGCCAGGATGTTTCGCGCAGTAGAGCTTCATGAGCTCTCTCTCTCTCGCTAAGTACTCGCGCAGGTGGGCTCCTATGCTCGCATAGTAACTTGTAAGGATCCAGAGTGCATGAGATCTATGCGAGGGGAATTTTGGGCGTTTCTCTCTTCCAGGGCCACGCGAGAACTCTGCGAGGTGACTTTTTGTTCTCTATGCATATGGACTCGCTGGGTTCTTCCAGCAGTTGCTTTGAGGCTTGATGTTTGCGAGATCTTTGCGACCATGAATTTTGAAGGTTTTACACCGCGAGATCTTCGCGATGTCTTTACAGCTCTCCTCTTGACTGTGCGGCCTATCTGCGTGAGAGCTTCTTCCACTGCATCTTTAACTTCACGAGGAGGCTCCTCAACTCTGCAAGGTCTATTTCTTGACACTCTACTGCACTACACTTACTGCCTTTGTATCATCCTTCCTTCTCAGCAACTTCAGTCATCTGCTAGACTTTAGGTCAATGATAATTAGCAACAGTGAGTCACCATGGTGAGCACTACTAAGGTGTTCCATTAGGCTTTGGCTCAGCTGTCATCTTTGCTTGTATTCTCTCTCTTTGGGCCAAAAAGTCAGGGTTTTGTATTAAGCTGTATATTTTATTACTAACTGTAAAACATACTTAACAAATGATTATTAGTGGGCTTCAAGGTCCATCAAAGGCTAGGTTAAGAGGTGAAAAGTGGTACTTTTCAATAAATAACAGGAGGGGGGCCCTATTTATAGGAAAATAGTAGGTTACGAGGCTACTTAGATGCTAATTAGGGTTAGTAATTAGGTAATCTCTAATCTAAGGTTTCCTAGGATTTTGAGAGCTTGGAGATGTGTGGGAATGGTTTCAATGGTGGATGATAGGTTAGTATTTCAAATCACTTAAGGCTTGCAAATAGGCATTAAAAGGGTGCAACAGAACTAGCAAAACACACTCCAAAGGTCAAGATAGTCAACAAGTCAAACCCTAATCACAAATTTTAGGGCAAAAATCAAAGGTTATTGTTCATAAGCCTAGCTCAACTATTAGTTGTGCCAGGCATATGCACAGTAAAATAGTGCTGGGAAGTTGGCTCCCCGAGGTGGGGTCCACACTTTGAACTGGCACAACTATTAGTTGTGCCAAATCCCTAAGGGGACCTTCCCAAAATTATAGTTTTGCCCCTTGGTTCGGACAGTCATATCTTAGCGTACACAGCGCCGATTGGGTGATTCTTGGCCCGTTGGAAAGCTGACAACTTCTACTTTTCAATGGTGTGAGATTCAATCGTAATAGAAGGCCGTAGCTAGTCCCGGTGCTCCACCCTTTATCCATTGCTCAGGAAAGCTAGGTTTAGGTCTAGGATGGGTTCTAAGGGTTGGGATTGGTTTCTAAGGGTTCAGGACGGTTCCTGAGGGATCTAAGGTGATTCCTAAGGGTTTGGAAGGGTTCCTAAGGGTACGGGAAGGTTCCTAAGGGATCCAATCATGCCATCAAAAGCTCAGAAGTGCGCCTCTCTCGAAATGTGTTTCGATCGAGCCTTGGGTCAAATTTAGGTGTCTATAATTGCCCCTCTTTTGTATCTGATCACTAATGATTGAATGCCAAATAAAAGAGACATCTGAAGAGGTCCAAGGCATTACTGATGGGTCCACTGCATTCGGAATGAACTTCAAACATCAGATGAGTAACATGGTGAGAGAACAAAAGCCTTGGATGCCAGACTAAACATTCGTTTCTCAAGGTAATCAGTCCCCAAGCATTTAGCGACATTACTTGGCATAACTGAAGTAGAACGAGTTGCAAAAGCCCTGTATGCCAGGCAAAATATTCACTTCTTGAGATGATTTAAAGGTATTTGATATTTAAGATTCATTTTGAATACAACAGCTTTACAAGTAAGAGGGGTGATCGACCCACATTCAAAGAGTGGCGCGAAGTAAACATACGCAAGGCTCCACAGTTTGCGTCCAATCCTACGAGGCATTTGATTGCCTCATCTAACTATTTGCGGGTGCCCCTGCCTGAGGCAGGGTCTGAAATCTTTAGGCGAACCCATCAATCCCGAAGTTTATTTGGCATGACTACCCAAGCGAAGTGAATAGACATCGCAACGCTTTTTGGGAGTATGTGCTATTTTCAAAAAGTGTGCCCCAGATCCACATGACGTAGAGCATTCAACTTCAAAGAATCCTGAATAGATCCAACCATACATTGGGTATCTCCCAAAAGGGACACTCAATCCTGGTCTCTGCCAATGATGATCATAAACATCATTTAACTATGTATAATCATGCACCCATTAGGGGCGATAAGCAGCAAAGGCAATGAAAGACCCTACCCGGACTTGCCCGGGTATAATTTATGAGAACAAACGACCATCATACGGATACCTAGACGCATGGCGTACACTTTACAGGGATACCGCTCCCAATACAGGTTTTAAGCTTGCAGAAAATAAAGGAGAAATGAACCTTCTGGATACATGGTTACACATAGTTTGATTGATGCGTAATCTCATTCTTAATAGGTTAGTTTCAACCAACGATTGACCTTTTTCAACGGAGTTACCCGGACCTCAAACCCCATAGGGCGTGCGCCCAGACTGCGCAGACCAAGGGTCCACACCTCCGAAATAGTTCGTGATGAATCTCAAGTTAGGTACTCACGTTCCTATAAATCCAAGAGAGAGTGCTTAGCTCAAAGATTTAACAGTGGAATCATCCTGATCGAAACATTGACTGTTTGATCGAGATTGACATCGTTGCTCCTACTTTAAAGTAGGATTCATGGATCCAAGATGAACCTCAGACCTAGGACATTAGTTTTGCATAGCTGCGTTGCTGATAAAATATTAACATTTTACCGCATTGAAAATATGCAAGTGCATATCTGTGCGTCGTTCTGTGGGGAAATACAAATAGGTTATCATTTTATGTGTTTTATTTTTGTGATTTTTCTATCATTTTATGTGATGATTTTTTGATTTTAGAGCTGTTATTTTATGTGATTTTTTGTTTTATTTTTTTTTGTGAGAACTATTATTTTATGTGAATTATTCTACCATTTATGGGAGTTGTTCTGTTATTTTTTGGCTTTTCCCTGGGGATTTTTTTCTTTTTATAATTTTTAGACTTTCTCATGCTTTTCTATGTAGGATCGGGATGCTTATTGCTCTCGCCCATTTTATTCTTAGCACGGCTTCCCGGGTATGTCGAATGAGGATTGACACACCGCTGAGAGGCGCATGCATCTGCCGGGGTGAACAAACAAGGAGAGGGGGGGCTGGGTCATGCAGCCAGGCCGCATCAGGCCCGAAACCTGACCTGCTAATGGCTGGCGCAACTATTAGTTGCGCCAAGCCAAAAGGAGCTCCAAAATTGCCTGGTGCAACTAATAGTTGCGCCAAGCCTGGATGGGGGATCAATTTAAACAGCCCGAGTTCGGGCAGTCAGGGCAATTTTTAAAAAATTTTCTCCCTTCCCTCTCCTCAAAACCGAAAACCGGCCTCCCTAGGGTTTCTTTACATTGCATCTGCGCGTGCCTCATTGCCATTCACCGTCTTACGTTAGATCAAAGACCCCATCTTCTTCACGAGGCAACCATCAAAAACCCATCTTTCTTGATTTTTCTTGCTTTCTTTGCAAATATGATCTTGCATGTTTTTTTTTATGATAGATGATTTGTTTCTCTTGTACGCATGTTTATTGATGATGAGTTTAATTGCACAAATGATGCCCTATATTTTTTTTTATGGTTTTGGTTTTTTTTTTTGTTTTATTTTCTGTTTTGTTGTTTTTGCAAATACAGTGAAGGGATTTTTTTATTTTTTTTGTTGTTTGTGAATGAAGTAAAGGGATTTTTTTGGTTTTTTGTTGTTTTTTTTTTGCAAATGAAGTAAACGGTTTTTTTTGTTTTTATTTTTACAAATAAAGTAAAGGGATTTTTTTTTGGTTTTTTTTTTGTTTGTGTGTGTACCTTGGTTTCTGAAAATGATAAAAAAGGGGTGAGCACTACTTACCTTCCTTTATAGCGTAGCATAAAATGATTCTTTATCACTGATCTGCTCTGATGTGATTGCTTTCTGTTGCCTCAGAATGTCGGGTGATGATGAGTATGTTCCTGAGGAGGGGCCCGAGATAGTCTACGGTCCGCAGGGGGAGAAGTTCCTTTGGGTAGAGCAAAAAGTGGGACCCTGGCTTGAAATGCAAGGCGAGGTTGCCTGAGTCGGCCTCCTTCATCAATAGTATATTCGCATTTCAAACTTTGGTATAGCAGGCAGGGTAAGAGGCAGATTCAATTTCTCTCTTTTGTGCAACTTTGATTTATTTCCATGATCTGATGCACTTTCCTTTGGATGCAGGATCTTCCCTCTATTGTATTCCGTGGGGGATGGCTAGATTTTCATGATTTCTACCTCTATGTCCACCTTGTGGTGAAGTTCCTACTGGCATAGGTGGGCTTTGGAGAGTTTCTGTCTTGCCCCGCTATGAGGGCCGATGGCGCGTATCTGAAAGCATTGATTAAGTGGTTTCACCCTGAGACGATGACCTTCCATATGCCGTATGCTGAGATGGCCTTGATACCCATTGATTGGGCAATGATTACTGGCATCAGGGTGGGGGGCATACCGATAGCTAGTCTCGCAGTGCCGAGAAAGGAGGACATTATCTGGATGATAGGGGCGTATCCCCCTCGTGGGCAAATACATGGCACAGAGGTCAAGATGACCTGGTTATCCGCACTCTATACGGCTGATGAGCTGGTGGATCTGGGGCAGCTAGATAAGTGTTAGGGATTTTTAGTGTGCTGATTTATGGTGTAAACATTAAGAGAAAATAGAGATGGGTTCAGCACAGTTGGGAGATCCTAGGCCTACAAGGTACAGGATCCTTTGTAGCAAGTTTTAAATGTAAGGGGAAGTTCACAGAGAGGTGGTTCGAAATTAGGTAAATCTCTAGATCTGTAAGAGATCTGGCACCCTAACTAATGTTGGTCTAGCTAAAAGACAGGGGAGAGATTAGATTGGATTTTCACTTAATCTAAACTATAATTAAAATGCAGATTGTCTTAGATCGAATATGGAGCCTCAGATCTTGTAGATGGAGGGTTTAAAAACTCAGAAAATGGAGAACAGCTTGGAGGTTGTTTTCACTGCAATCAGGTTGAGCTAAGCATATTACAGGGGTTCAAAAGCACAAAAGTCCCTCAGCTAGCCACAAGCACAGTTGCAGGGTATAAATTCCACTCCAAATCACAGGATCCACCTGGTCTTAAGGCTATGATCTATCCACTTTAATTGTCACAGACCATCCTATAGACTTTATCGAATCCATGGATTGTAGCAGATGAATCCAATTGAGGCCTGAGCCCATTATCTGGAGTATTCGATAGGTTGGCTGAGTAGTTCGATGGGTCAAGAGGTCCTTTTCGACAGGTTCAGCTCTGCATGCCGTCATCTCGATAGGTTGGCTCTCATTCCTATCGAAAGGCTTAAGCATCCTTCGATAGGTTCAATTCTAGCATCTTCATTTCGATAGGTTCAGGAAGCCTTCGACAGGTTCTCTTTTTCTCCTTAGGCAAGCTTTCGATAGGTTGAGCTTTCTCTTTCATTCATCTGCTTGATAGGTTCAGGGATCCTACCGAATCCTTCACTTCAGCACATGTCTTCCTCTTTCTGCCTTCGGATCCTATCGAACCCTTTTCCAATTGCACGAATTCTTCTCTTTTATCCTTTAGCTCCTATCGAAGTCTTCCAGATGCCCTTTCGATAGGTTGTTTTAAGACCTGTCTTCACTTCCTTTCCTTTGTTCTGCTACAGCCATGCATTCCAAGGGCTCAGTGATGTGCTGCCCTCTGGTGTGCTGTTGCTGGGTCTGTATGGTGCTGAGAGATGGCTTCTTTGTGGGCATTCTTAAGTGGTTTTCTGCATTATTACCAACTTTCACTGCTATCTACAAAAGGCACTCAACAGAGGCTTATTAGTGTGATCACAGGTCTGTCAATGGTCAGGTTAAAGGGTGAAAAGTGGCATTTTTCACCACTTAACAATAGGTGCTTTACATTACGCCTGAGCAGGCGATCATCCTGGCCCGCATCACTCTCCTGCTTCTACTGGGTAAGACCCATTTTACCAATGTGAGCGGTGGCCGAGTCAGCCTAGCGTTGCTGAGCGTTATGGAAAATTGGGGCGATGTCCATAGGTATGACTGGGGCGGGGCTAGATACACCTGGTTGATGTACGGCGTAGCTCAGGCCTCCATCAGCGATGCCAAATCCATCATTGGTTTTTGGGTGGCCCTGGAGGTAATCCCTTACCTTTTGCTTTTATCAGTTTCACTTGGATGATCTCTGTATGTTACTAACTTGTTTTCTTGCACACCACTTTTCTTAGGTATGGGGGTACCACCACTTTCATCCTGGGCGCCCACTCCTCCACTTGGATGCATTCACCTACCCTCTTCTGAGCAACTGGAACCATGCCCGGTGCTGTGATGTGGGCTTGAATCACCTTGAAATGGGTTTGAGGTCCCACTCGACCTGATGGTCCCTGAGCAGGTTAAGCCCTTTCCAACTCAGTTTGCTTCAGCTCAAAAATTTTCTTTGATTTGTTATGCTGCTTGTTTGATTGATTGGTTACCTCTTGACTTGGATAGATCCTCCATGATCCATACCTCAACTCTGTCTTCCGGGATCGGGCAGCCGTAGGTCCATCGCGCCTTCTCAACAACTGCCGTGTCATTTTCTTTTATGGGGAGTGGGCGAGGGTTTACTATTTGGGAGAGCCGATAGTGCACTAGTATCAGGGTTATCACGCCATACCCATGGACCCTCCTGCTGATGTCATGGGTCCTGCTGGTAGCATTGAGGAGCTCACAACGGCCTTCCTCAATAATGGTCTCCCCATCAATGCCCTTCTTGTGCCCGAAGATTATCACATATGGTACGAGTGCCTGCCATACATGTTCATCTTGCTGCGCTTCATCCCTAGCGCTAATTTTCTTTCATTTGGCGGCCCACGCAGGCAGGTAACTCTTCTTTCTCTCTTCTCTTTTTTTTTTCAGATTAGTCTCCTTCAGCCTTTATTTTTTTTTTCCTGCGCAGATTTTTACTTTGTTCACAATTTTCTCAAGGGAATGACTCAGATAATGAAGGCGGGGCAGCGGTGGGTACCGCTGATTCCTCAGGGGCAGGTCCTTCAGGTGAGGGCCCTTCTGGTGTTGGTCCGTCGGGCGAGGGATCTTCTAACATTGGTCTGTCGGGTACCTCTTATGCTGGTACCCCTGGTGGTGATCCGACCGTGGTCTATGGGACCTTCCGACATCTTGATGATAGCTTTCTCTCAGGCCTGTGTGCCGACGTGGACAGGCAGGCGCGTATCTTTGCTAAAGCGGCCCGGGTCCCTCCTCCTAAGGTGATCCTAGGGTTAAGCCTTCTGACGACCTGTCTCCTCTTATTTCGGCCTCCTTTTTGCATATGTTTTATGATTACCCTGGTAGCTGACGTTGTATCCCTTTGAATGTAGAACTTTGATTCGGCTATGAAGTATGCGGGTATCATCGACACATTGTTGAGCTTCACGATGTGGAGGCAATAAGTATTCTGCTGCTCTGCTTTTCCTATTTCCTTTGTTTTTATCCCTTAATCGGTCCTGATCTCTGATTTTGGTTATGACTTGCAAACGTGCACGGGCCAAGGAGTCGCGATCTTTGCTTAGTAGGATTTCTCAGGCCTGGTCACGGGTGGGAGATATGTGGACCTACCAAGGCTCCTCACGTCGGCGGAAGAAGTAAAAGGGCGCGGACAAGGATTAGGCCCTAGTTTCTTCATTCAAACATTTTAGTACTTTTGAGACAACTTTATTGGGTTTTTGTTTGTAACAGATATTTATGGCACTTTTTGGATGATGTTTTGCTTGGATATGCTCAGTGTCTCTCTTTGATTTGCAGCATTATCTCTTTCTTGCATGTACTCCACTGTTTGCAAGAAGATCTTGATGATTTCCCATGAAAGTGGCCTTTGATGCCGCATGCCTTGGTGTGGATTTCTCTTGCACAAAAGTCATACTTATTTTACTATTAGATGCCTTATCGATTCTTAGGTGCAACAATTTTTATAAAGCATGTGAGTTAGGTCAACAGCTCACAAAAAATCCCAAAAATTTGGAAAAGGCAATCATGGTGGGATTTTATGCCTAGCACTACTATTAGTTGCGCCAGGCTTAATCTGGGACAAAATGCACTGGCAAAACTAATAGTTGTGCCAGTTTTGACTTGGGGACCTGTGGGGCCTTATATACCCGAGCCAGTCCAAATTCCTTCCCTTTTCTGTTTGACTTGGCCTTTTGGACCGATTCTTTCTTCTCTAGCTTTCCTAGGGGCGGGTCCATCAACATACATTGAATTTTATATTCTTCAAAGATCCCTGTACGTTTATGGACCCGCTTTCCAACCCTCCCTTACCTGGAGAGCCCAAAACCAATTTACTCATCTCCTTCGGCTTGGGGCCCAATTTTCTTAGAAGTTGGCTTAGGAGTTTAAATGAGAGCGAGCTTGTTGAGCTTGAGCGGCTTGGCCTATCACGCCTTCCCTTCTTCCTCAATGTTCTTCCACGGTGGGACCTTCTTCACGCTGCTGCTTCTTTTTGGGATGCAAATGTCCATGTATTCCGTTTTGGGAAGCTGGAGCTAACTCCAACCCTTGAAGAGCTATCCAATCTGTCCGGCCTGAAAATTCATAGAGGCCTTGCAAGAGTCACACCGAGGTTGGGCTACTCCAAATCCGTTCATCTTACCCTCAGCTTGAAGAAACTTAAGTATGAGAAAAGTCTCGTTGGGGAGCCCACAAGGTGTTTGCTAAAATTCCTCAAAGAACTTTTTGGTGACGAAAGTCTTCAAAAATTACCAGTTATAAACATTTTCAATGCGAAAGCCTTCACTCTCGGTCTCATTTCAGAAGCCCTTTTCTTTACTAGGGGAGAGAGCTTCTCCTTGGCTCTTTGTGATGTCTTGACTGAGTTGGTGGAGGGCCAATCAGTGATGCACCTGGTCCTTGTTGAACTATATCGATGCCTTGATGCATTTGCTCTGAGCAAGGTGGAGAGCCTTCGGGGATGTCCCTTGCTGCTTCAAGTCTGGTTAGACGAGCATCTTGTTATCTTGGGACCTGTGCCCCGCTTTTATATTGCTCGAGGTGAGGCGGCTCGATGCTTTTCAGGTAGGTGTCACCTGCTTCCGAAGGACGATTCGTCCGCTTTAAAGCTTTGGTTGGTTGATGCCGAGCTGATATGGAGGCTTCCCTAGTTGGACCAGACCCTTCCCATAGTTCGTTTCAGAGACCATGATGGCATCACCCTCTTAGGATTGACTGGCAGTACCTTTTACTTCCCATTCCGGGTGTTGCATTAGTTCGGCTGCTCTCAGCAGGTGCCTTGGAAAGTAAAACCCCCTCTATGTGACTTGATCTTTTCTAGGGGGTCCTCTGGAGACATAGACAAGATTGCTACTCTTTGGGAGACACGTCAGTCGACGCTGATGTGTGTGACATGGAGCAGGGAGATTTGATTCAGTCTTCTCCTGAGTATGAGGTCTGGCTATTGACTGAGTAGCATGTTGTTGAGCGTCTGGATCAGCCGGAGAATGTAGATAAGGGAGGCCTCTGGCCTAGGAAGGAGACGACACTTTGAGCTTGTATTGAATCCTTGACTGATGAGAAGAGGGTCCTGCATGAGCTCTTAGTGCAAGAGAAGGTTAGAGTAGGGATAGTAGAGAGCGAGGTCCTTCGTCCAAAGGGATCTTTGAGTGTTGCTCTTAGAGCCGCTGATGCTTCTCAGAAGAGGTATAAGAGCCTTCATGTCGTTGGTTGACCGAGCAGAATGTCTGGGAGGATGGTTTTTATGCTGAGATTAGTGCCTTGAAGCTTGAGCTAGGCTGTTGAGTCCCCCCTGCACATACATCTTTTTGCATAGATCAGATACACATAAAAAGGAGTGTAAGAAACCCCTTTATAGATACACACATCTTTTGTATACATATTTTCTTTATGTTTTTTTTCTGCTTTTTGTAAAAAGGAAGGAAAGAAAGAAAGCTAGACATCACGCCGGCTATTTTTTGGGATGTGGTGTAAGCGGTGCATAAAAAAAGGAAAGCTATTATATATAAACTCTTTCTTTTTTTTTCTTTTTTTTTGTGTGTCTCTTTTTTGTGTGTGGTGCCTTAATCACTGGGTCAGATCTCGGGTCCTTTTTTGAGCATGGTCGAACACCCCCAATTTTAATGGTTGGGTCCGAGAGAGTTTCAACAGCTTTACCAACACTGGAACATCAATCCCCTTGGACTGAGTCAAACTTTTCTCCTTACCTTGAGTCATGCTTTTGACGAAGTAGTTCCACAAAGGTAATTCTGGTCGGGGCCTGATTTGAACTAACATGAGTGGCCCGGAAAAGGGGATCAAGGAGAGTAACCAAGAGGGCTCTTCAAACATTAATCAATCACTTCAAACCTTTCTTCCTTTCTTTTTTTCTTTTTTTTTTTCCTTTTTTTACCCGTGGCGCTCTTTCGGGTTTTCACCACTCCCATGGGCTTAGCTCTTTTATCTCAAGCGCCCTTTTGGGTTTTCACTTAGTCCGCACAAAATAGTTGTTTTTACCCATAGTGCCTGATCGATTTAGAATGTAACCCTTGCAAGTGCACAAGATCTATTGCAGTATGGCAAGAACAGGGGTGTCGAACCCACAGGGAAACGTGAATTTTTAATTAATTCTTTTAGAGATTTTAAAAACGTCCCTAAGGAAGTACCAAAGGGCAGATTCAATTTTACTAAAAATCTATCACACTTTTCCTAAATGCAGAAAAATAAATTAATCTAAACAACTAAGTACTGATAAATCTAAGAACAATATTAAAATGAGATCAAGGAATATGCTACCCCAGATTCGTACCCCTTTTCTATCATTAAAACTCACAGTTTCATTAAAGCATCAATCACACCATCATTCACTAGAAAAATGATTCGTAAATAAATATGATCATCAATCTGGCATACCCTATCTAAAAACAATGACTCACCTAACATTGCGGTATGAGTCATGTAAAAGCATAGCGTATCTCATGATATTTAGATCACAAATCAAGACATAATCGCTCTCTGACCTAGATCAGCCTGCAGGTCCAGATCTAGCGATTATGGCCGTTGATATGCGCAATCAACGGTCATAACAAAGCATTCAAAATATTTTCAATCACACAAACTTTGAGCAAAACGATTCCATGATAACAATAATAGACTGCGGTATTAATCATAAACATGGGTACTTATCTGGGGATCGCATCTTCCCCGATCTACTGATTTAGCCGCTCATCTTTGGTGTTTGATCTCCTTTTTCTTTCAAAGTCATTCCTCTTTTATTTCTTCCAAAAGATATTTGCAATTGTTTTTCCTAAATACAATCTATGAATTTCTCAGAGAAAAATAATGCAAATCCTAGGTACAATCTACCCTGAATAAACCCTAGAAGAAGGAGAGAAGAAGACTTGAAAAGATGAAGAAAATATTCCCCCAAAGTGAAGAGCCCTAAAAACTAAAAATAAAGAATGAATAATATTCTAATTGCAAAAATCCTCCTAAGAAACTCGTGGCTTCCCTTTTTATAATAGCCTAACCCTAATACCTCTCTCGATTGACATCTAAGAGTAATTTTCGTGAATTCCCGCCTAGCTTTGCATCAGACACTGCCTCGGTATTTTGCTCATAATTTTTTGTACCGAACTCGGATTGAGGTGATTCTTGAGGTGTTGGAAAGCTGACGACGAGCTCTACAACTTTTATGTTTTAGCAATTTCCTGAATCTGACGTCTTGAAGGTCCAAATTGAGCTGCAAGTCGCACTAAGTTCTCAATGACCCAAAATAGCAGTGTTTTGACATTATTTTCGGGATTCTTGGGCTGTTTTAGAAACTTGGACTGTATCTCCCTGAAACACTTCAAATCTAGTAAATCTCATCAGATAGCCTTCATCGGACGGCTAAATATAGGTATTTAGGGGTGAAATATCATCATATTTCACTACTCATCACACCCCCAAACCTACACTTTGCTAGTCCTCGAGCAAAGAGAATGATAGAAATATAAAGCAAATCAAACTAACATCCTAAAATTTAAATGCCACTTTCGTAGGGAACACGATTGCACTTAGCATGTGCAACAAGCCTTTAAACCGCTAGGTGATCCCTAGTGGAGGAGTTGTGTCTCCTGAGGGTTTGCAGTGAAGTTACCCACAAACTTCCAAAAATTTCAAACCATCGGTAAAATTTAGTTTTCAAAACATGATTTTTTTTTTTTATAACATATGTACTATTCAAAAAAACAAAAATCATTAATTGCTTCAGTATGTGAATCATCAATCTCAAATATTAAAGTCATGTCAATCATGCTAGTATCCATTCAAATTAATTTAATGCTCAAATTGTTAGATAATTCATTCATTCATGCCTAAACGTGAAGTGTGTGCATACCAAAACCAAGATTCATCCATCTCAGAACTAGTCCAAACGGAAAACCATCGGATCTGTTGTCTCGACTCAATCCTCACTTTAGGTATACTCTCAAAATAAAATCACTCCGATGATGGGTAAGTTTTCGCACACATGTGAGAGATCAATACAAAGCAAATGAAAAAGTCTCACATGATAAATGAAACACGATGCCAATCAATGAACAAAAATAAATCTCATAAGAACAGATACTTGTATATCCTAAGCATGTCATATCAAGTGTCATAAGTATTATATATTGACTCTCCACAAGACAGTTACCAATGCAAGATCGGATCATGAAGGTCTTTTGTAGGGTTGTAATGGGGCTCAGGTAAGGGTAAGAAAGAAAGGGAATTGTGATTCAAAATTTCTGAGAAATTGGAAAAGGAACTAACTTCTGATTTTTTTTTTTTTTTTTTTTTTTATTTCTCTTCTTTTCTTTTTTTTTTCTTTTCTAATTTCTCACCATTTTTTTTTCTTTTCAATATTTTTCTTTTCTCATTCTTTCTTCTCTTTTGAATTTCCTTTTCTTGAAGCACCTCATTTTTCATTCCTTTTTTTTTTTTTTTTTTTTTCTCTCCCTTTTTTCTTTTATATTTGCCATACACTCTCAAGAAACACCATAACTCATTATCTCTCCACTTACTCTCTTTTCGCTCATTTTCATCCTCGCTCCTAATTTCTAAATAAGAAGGGTAAAGCTAAATTTTAAATTGTGAAGGGTTAAAGTTAACGTGGCTTATCAAAGAATGTATAAGGGTAAATTTTTCTATAGGCTCAAAGGGGTACTAGAAGGATAAATTTATATGAGGTGGGGCATTTTAAGCACAAACGAGCCAAAGATGGCCTTCAATCATTTCCTTAAAAGATGGTAACCTTGCCTATTTGTCTTGAGTAGATATACAAGACGCTCTAACACAATAATATGAATTTGATATCATGCAAAGTCACAAGCCAAAATAAAATGTATGAGATTATGCAAAATAATTCAGATTCAAAGAAAACTCAGTTTATATATTCACTCATCAATGACGGAAATTAGCTCTAAAGCTACTGGGTTTAGTCTCCACTAAGAACCTAAGATTCAACGCTCAAAATAGTTCATCGATTTCTAAGTCTTAGCTTGGTATAAGTGCAAAATTCTAAGCACGAATTTGAGTCATCCACAAATTATCACATTAAGCTTCATCATCCTAGATACAAGTATTCAAAATATGACATCAATATTCTCAAAATTAAATTCACATGCATCATCAACTAAAGTTTGAAAACTATTGCAAAGTAAATCATGTATGATGGTTCCAAATAAATAATTTTTTTTTTTTTTTTTTCAAAGAAAATCAAAATAAGTGATGAAAGATAGATAATCATACATACCCCAAACCTAAAATGACAATGTCCTCATTGTTTGCAAATAAGTAGGCACCCCAAACACATTGAAAAGTACCTCAACACAAAGATCAAAAGAATATGGGCATCAAATTAGAACATGACCAAAAATAGATTGAAGGTAATGTGGCTACACTAATTTGGAAATTAAAATAACCTAAACTAAACTAAAACTAATATTCTAGAACTAAACATACGAAAAGAAAGATAAATCCTAAATCCTAAACTAAACCCGTGGTCCAACTCCTAAATAAAACACACCGGGTTGCCTCCTGTGAAGCCGAAGTTTATGTCGATACCACCTCTTCATTGATCAAGAACTGGATCACTAAGGTGCATCGCCTCAATCTTAAATCATCATCGGCTCAAACATTGGTTTGAGTCTTTGCCCATTCACTTTGAAAACTCGATTGTCCTCAAGGCTTTGAATTTCAATTGCACTGCTCACTAATGGAAACAACCTGAAACGGGCCTTCCCATCTAGATTTCAATTTCCCAGGATGAAGCTTAAGTCGGGAATTGAATAACCAAACTTTTTGGCCAACATGAAACTCCTTCCGAGAAATTAATTGATCGTGCAACTTTTTGTACCTTTCCTTGTACATCTTTGAATTTTCATACGCATCGTAGCGTAACTCTTCTAATTCACTCAATCAGAACCTTCGATTCGACCGCCGCTTGCATATCGAAATTAAATCGCTTGATCGCCTAATGCCTTTATGCTCCAATTCGATGTGAAGATGACATGCCTTCCGTAGACAATTCAAGGGACACATTCCGATCGGTGTCTTGAATGCAGTACGATAGGCCCACAAAGCATCAGATAGCCGGTTTGACCAATCTCTTCTATCCGGTCGTACCGCCTTTTCTAGAATTCGCTTGATTTCCCGGTTAGACACTTCCACCTGACCACTAGTCTGTGGATGGTACGGCGTAGCGACTTTGTGAGTGACGTCGTACTTCTTCATTAAAGTGGCAAAATGGCTATTGCAAGAATGCTAACCGCCATCACCGATGTCTGCTCTTGGGATCCCGCATCGGTTAAACACATGTTCTCTCGTAAATTTGACCACAACCTTGTGATCATTTGATCGGGTTGCCGCCTTCAATCCATTTGGAGACATAGTCAATACCACCGTAATATATGAATACCCAAAGGATGGTGGAAAAGGACCCATAAAGTCAATCCCCAAACATCGAAAATTTCAACAATCGTAATTGGATTAAGGCATCATATTTCGTCAGGAAATATTGCCAAGTCGTTGACACCGTTGGCATTCCTTGGATTGAGCAACACGAAGATTGAGGGCCGAGAATCCGCTTTGAAGGATTTTCTGTGCGGTCTTCTGTCCTCCGAAATGGCCTCCACAGGCCCCAGCATGGCAAAAATTTAGGACGCTTAGTTGCTCGTCTTCTGGCACGCATCTCCTAATGATCTGATCCGAGCAGAATTTAAACAAATATGGTTCATCCCAGAAATAGTATTTTATTTGGGAGAAAAAGAGATTCTTATCATTCTTACCCCACTCAGTGGGAATTCTGCCAGTGACCAGATAATTCACGATGTTAGCAAACCACGGAACTTTTGCACCAGCTACATCAATTGCCATCAAATGTTCATCCGGAAATGTGTCACGGATGGTCTCAGGTATAGATGATTCTTCAGGCAGAATTCTAGACAGATGATCAGCCACAACGTTCTCAACCCCCTTTTTATCTTTAATCTCAAAGTTGAATTCCTGGAGAAGCAGGATCCAACGGATCAGCCTTGGTTTCGCATCCTTCTTTGCTAAAAGATATTTCAAAGCAGAGTGGTCTGAAAAGACCACTATTTTCGATCCAAGCAAATAGGAACGGAATTTGTCCAGAGCATACACCACAGCTAATAATTCCTTCTCGGTGGTGTGGTAATTCAGTTGGGCATCAATTAATGTCTTGCTAGCATAATAAATTACGTGAGGTAATTTATTCACCCTTTGCCCTAAGACAGCTCCGATCGCATAATCAGATGCATCACACATGAGTTCGAATGGTAAAGAATAATCCGGTGGTTGGATTATTGGTGCATTTGATAAGAGTTCACGCAATTTTAGGAATGCCTTTATGCAATCCTCATCAAAATCAAAAGGAACATCTTTGCCAAGCAAAGTGCACAATGGTTTAGCCACCTTGCTAAAATCCTTAATGAATCTTCTATAAAATCCAGCATGCCCCAAAAATGATCGAATTTGTCGAACACTTTTAGGAGGTGGTAAATTTGCAATTAAGTCGACCTTATCAACTTTATCAACTTCAATTCCTTTCGTTGAAACAATATGCCCCAACACAATTCCTTGTTGAACCATAAAATGGCTCTTTTCCCAGCTGAGAACAAGTTTGGAATCTACACAACGTTGCAACACCTGTGAAAGATGATTCAAACAAGAATTAAATGTTTTTCCAAAAACCGAGAAGTCGTCCATGAAGACTTCGATGAATTTGTCGATCATGTCCGAGAATATGGCCAACATACATCGTTGAAACGTGGCCGGAGCATTACATAAGCCGAATGGCATCCTTCGATATGCAAACGTACCATATGGACACGTGAATGTTGTCTTCTCTTGATCAGCTGGAAAAACGGGCACTTGATTGTATCCCGAATAACCATCAAGAAAGCAATAAAACTCTTGCCCAGCTAACTTCTCAAGAATTTGATCAATGAACGGAAGGGGAAAATGATCTTTTCTGGTGGCTGTGTTCAATTTTCGATAATCAATGCACACACGCCATCCAGTAGTTTCACGAGTGGGCACCAATTCTGTCCGTAGTTTCTTTCACTGTAATTCCAGACTTTTTCGGAACGATTTGTACTGGACTAACCCATTCACTATCAGAGATCGGATAGATGATTCCAGCATCGAGGAGTTTAATGATTTCCTTTAAAACGACTTCTTGCATGTTCGGATTAAGTCGCCTCTGTGGTTCCCTCGATGGTTTACTCTCATCCTCCAGATGTATTTTATGCATACATACTGATGGGTCAATCCCCTTGAGATCAGCTAAGGTCCATCCGATGGCCTCCTTGTGCTCTTTCAGCACCTTCAACAAATCATTCTCTTGTTCCGATAATGTGGATGAAATTATCACCGAAGTGTTTCTCGAGGTCCCGTAAAAGCATATTTGAGGGACTTAGGCAATTGTTTCAATTCCACGGTTGGTGGTCGCTCAATTGATGGAGTCAAGACATCCTTTACCTCGATGAGGTAGTGGTTCTACCTTAGTCACAACTTCACATAAGTTATCATCTTGACATGATGAATTTGACTTTTCTCTTGATCGCTTCCTTTCAAGCCCTTTGTCCTCATAGATGGCTAACAAAGCGCTTTCAAATTCCTCTTTGGTGAGCATTGATGGTAATGCTTCATCCACCCATACTCCATCGATCGATGTAAAAACATTCGACCTCATCCTCATTAGGGAAATGGTTCATCGCATGGAATATGTTAAGCCTGACTTTCATGTTTCCAAAAGAAACGTCCATGACTCCTGTGCGACAATTAATGCAAGCGTTGGCAGTGGCGAGAAACAGACGTCCAAGAATAATTGGGACTTGATTGATTGATTTGCAGTGGTTCCATGTCTAAGACAACGAAGTCCACCGAAAGACAAACTTGTCTATTCCAACCAAAACATCCTCGATAACACCCCTGGTCTTCTTTTCCGATCTATCTCGCCAGCTTGGAGTGTGACCGTCGTGGGTTTCACTTCACCCAATCCGAGTTTCTCGTATATTGAGTATGGGCCCATATTATCACCTGCTCCCAAATCCAATACCGCCTTTCCAATTGGTTGCCCACCAATGACACATGGAACAGTTGGGACTCCAGGGTCTTTCAGTTTCTGTGGGGTTTCCAATCGCAATATCGAACTGACTTGATTTGTTAGGAACACTTTCTTTGAAACGTGAGTACGTGCCTTTCTCTTCCGAGTGCACAAATCTTTGAAAAACTTGGCGTACTCAGGGACTTGTTTGATTGTTTCAAGTAATGGAAGATTTATCTTTACTTGCTTGAATGTTTCGAAAATTTCTTCCATTTTTGTCGGTCCCTTTCCCATTCTAGATGGAGGAGTTAGGCATTGAGGGAATGGTGCCTTTGGGACATAAGGTGCAGATTCCATTTCCGATTCTTTTTCACGTCCTTGTTGGACGGTTGAAGGAAACTCTTCCTCTATTACTTTTTCTTTTCCTTTCTCTCTTCCTTGCTCTTGCACTTTTCTTATCTCTGGCTCTTTGTCTCTTTCTTTCTCTTTTCCTTTTCCTTTCTCCTTTTCCTTTCTCTGATTCTTTTCCTCTATTGCTTCTCTTTCTTCATCGCTTCTCTGAGCATTTCCACTTGATTATGAACCTCTCATTCCACTTCTCAAAGACCGTAATGACTTTCAGCTGTTGACTATTCGATGGTCCTGCTTCAGATGGTGCTTGGCCTCGAGGATTATTGATGGGTTGGCTGGGGAGCCTACCTTCCTCACGACTCAGTTGATTGGCCAATTGACTGACTTGGTCCATTATCATCTGCTGAAAAGATTGCATGCTTCGCATAAGCTTTTCTTCCAGATCAGAATCTTTCGAAGTACTGGCATGAGATTGATTAAGATTCTGATTGAAATTCTGATTTTTTCGGTAGTCAGAATTTGGATGATAATACTGAGCATTCTTTGGAAATTGGAATTACTGGAAATTAGAATTACCGAAATTTGCTGTGGACGAAAATTGTGTTGAAAATTTGGTTGAAAAGGTTGTTGTCCACCCATTGTGTTGGCTCTATGTTCTTTGGTTTACTGGCCGGTTTATTCGATTCACCGCATCCTAAGTTGGGGTGATTTTTCCATTCGATTGTAGGTATTGGAGTACATGTTTCTACCCTGCCGCTGATAAGATTGAGTCACATTTACCTGCTCTTGAGGATTAGGTTCATCAGGGAAGAATGACAAGGTAGTAGGGCACTCATTAGCCATATGACCTGGGTGGTCACAAATTGAACACACTGTGGGGGTGAAGAGCTTTAGCTTGCTTGGTAGCAGCTAACAACATGTTCATCTGTTTGGACAGCATGTCAAACTTTGTTGAGAGATCTGAGGCATTATTGTTGACATCGTACAATCCGTCTTTTGTCAACACATGAGATTTAGGTGCCAGGTTCAAGTTGGTTCGCCCCAGTGTCTCACTTTGTATCGAAGTTTGATATAACTTTTCAAACAATGCCCACAATTCGTCAGCTTCTTTCGTGGCACAAGATCCACCACAAGATGCATCAACCATGCGTCTCTCTTCAGGAATCAGTCCATTGTAAAAACTTTGGACTTGTTGCCACCTTGGAACTTGATGATTTGGGCAACTTCTGATCAATTCCTTAAAACGTTCCCAACATTCATGGAATGTTTCTGTAGGTTGTTGGGAAAAGAACTGGATCTTCTGACGCAATTCAATGGCCTTAGTCATGGGAAAATATTTTTTAAGGAACTGGCGATGCAGCTCTGCCCAACTCTGAATAGATTGTGGTTCTAAGGAATAGAACCATGTTTTTGCCTTATCTCTTAAAGAGAACGGAAGAGTGAGCTCGCTATCTCATCGCGACATTGTGGACTCAACATTTTGCATACCCCAGTGAATTCATTTAAGTGAACGTGCGGATTTTCATTTGCTAACCCATGGAAAATTGGTAGCATTTGAATCATTGCTGATTTGAATTCATAGTGGTTCCCTGGAATGGGAGCATGCATAATACATTCCTGATCCTCGTAAAAACCTGGTTCGTTATAATACTCCGGTTCTAGGGCCCTCATCAAAATTATTGTTCTATTATTTCCATTATTGACATTCCCATTGTTGTTATTCATCTCTCTCTTGCCTTTGGTCCGCCATGGTCTCGCTTTGTTGATATTGATTCCTCCGACTCTTCGATTCTCTCTACAAGCTCTTTCGATCTCAAGATTAAACGGTAGCAGATGTGGGTGATGAGAACGAGTAAAGCTCATACACCAACACTCACAAACAGGGTTGAAGAATCCACAACAAACCCACAAAATTCTGCTTCAAACGATTTAAACAAAGATGATAAATAAGAGAATATCGCATAGGAAAGATTTCTTCTTTTTTTTTTTTTTTTTTTTTTTAATTAAAATTCAAATTTAAATTAATTTTTTTTTATTCAAATTTAAATTAAAATTAAAATTAAAATAAATTAATTAATTATTTAAATTTTTTTTTTTTTTTTTTTTTTAAATCCAAATTAAAATTAAAATTCGATTTTAAATTAAAATTTTTTTTTTTTTTTTTTTTTTTTTTTTTTTAAATTCAAATTAATATTAAATTTCGAATTTAAATTAATTAAATTTTTCTTTTTTTTTTTTTTTTTTTTTTTAAATTCGAATTAAATTTTAAATTTTTTTTAATTTTAATTTTTTTTTTTTTTATTAAATTCGAAAATTAAAATTAAAATTGAAAATCCTATAAAATCTTTCCTAAAGAGAAAAATAAGGAGAAGAATGAAAGATTCCTAAAATCCTAAAACAAAAGTCCCACAAAAGTTAATGACTAAATTTAGAAAATCCTAAAATATCTAAAAGAGGAAAATAAGGAAAAGAGTCCTACCAAATCTAAAATAAGAAGTCCTAAAATCTCTACTTCCTAAATTTCTAAGGAAGGTATCCTAAAATCTAAACTTCCTAAAAAGACTCCACAAAATCTTATCAAAGAGAGAAAATAAGGAAATAAATTTTAATAATTATTATTTTTTTATTTTTATTTTTTAAACACTCAAAATGTAAAAAATCCCTATCCGAATTAATCAAAATTTCACCGATTTCACCAAGTGACGCCAAAACTTGATCGATTTAGAATGTAACCCTTGCAAGTGCACAAGATCTATCAAGATGGCAAGAACAGGTGTCGAACCCACAGTGGAAACGTGAATTTTAATTAATTCTTTTAGAGATTTTAAAAACGTCCCTAAGGAAGTACCAAAGGGCAGATTCAATTTTACTAAAAATCTATCACACTTTTCCTAAATGCAGAAAAATAAATTAATCTAAACAACTAAGTACTGATAAATCTAAGAACAATATTAAAATGAGATCAAGGAATATGCTACCCTTATTGCACTTTTCTATCATTAAAACTCACAGCATTAAAGCATCAATCACACCATCATTCACTAGAAAATGATTCGTAAATAAATATGATCATCAATCTGCATACCCTATCTAAAACAATGACTCATTAACATTGCGGTATGAGTCATGTAAAAAGCATAAGCGATCTCATGATATTTAGATCAGACAATCAAAGACATAATCGCTCTGACTAGATCACTGCAGTCCAGATCTAGCGATTATGGCGTTGATACGTAATCAACGTCATAACAAAGCATTCAAAATATTTTCAATCACACAAACTTTGAGCAAAACGATTCCATGATAACAATAATAGATCAGGTATTAATCATAAACATGGGTACTTATCTGGGGATCGATCTTCCCGATCCATCGATTTAGGCCATCTTTGGTGTTTGATCTCCTTTTCTTTCAAAGTCATTCCTCTTTATTTCTTCCAAAAGATATTTGCAATTGTTTTTCCTAAATACAATCTATGAATTTCTCGAGAGAAAAATAATGCAAATCCTAGTACAATCTACTGAATAAACCCTAGAAGAAGGAGAGAAGAAGACTTGAAAAGATGAAGAAAATATTCCCCAAAGTGAAGAGCCCTAAAACTAAAAAAATAAAGAATGAATAATATTCTAATTGCAAAAATCCTCCTAAGAAACTCGTGGCTTCCCTTTTTATAATAGCCTAACCCTAATACCTCTCTCGATTGACATCTAAGAGTAATTTTCGTGAATTCCCGCCTAGCTTTGCATCAGACACTGCCTCGGTATTTTGCTCATAATTTTTTGTACCGAACTCGGATTGAGGTGATTCTTGAGGTGTTGGAAAGCTGACGACGAGCTCTACAACTTTTATGTTTTAGCAATTTCCTGAATCTGACGTCTTGAAGGTCCAAATTGAGCTGCAAGTCGCACTAAGTTCTCAATGACCCAAAATAGCAGTGTTTTGACATTATTTTCGGGATTCTTGGGCTGTTTTAGAAACTTGGACTGTATTTACCTGAAACACTTCAAATCTAGTAAATCTCATCAGATAGCCTTCATCGGACGGCTAAATATAGGTATTTAGGGGTGAAATATCATCATATTTCACTACTCATCAGTGCCCTTTCAAGTTTTCACCATGTCCATCTTGCTTTGAGCTTATATTTTTATTTTATTTTTCTTTCATTCTTTAGAAGCCACGACATAGACATTGATTCCGTCATAGCCAGCTAGATGGGGTTCTGGTGTCGTCTCACAACTCGGCTCATGTTGACTTAATAGATATTATGACTGCTTGTGAACCTAAAAAGAAGGCTTTCTTCAGGGCGTAGCTTGGCCATGGGTTAGGTTAGGATTTGAAGGTATGCAGGGCTAAAAATGTTTTCTTGATACGACTTCAGTTTTTCACAACATACTTTCTTCCTTGGGGGATTTTACTGTACACGCCTCGTGATTCTTCTACCCCCCTTTTTTAATCTTATTTTAGGCAATCTCTTTTTGAGATTTTGCTTTTTCGATTTTTTTTGGGATTTTGATGGTAACTTTACTTCTTTTTTATATATGTACAAACGTTTCTTAGGGAAAGGGTCATTGAAAGAAAGGCCTGGCTCAAATGGGATAGCAAAGGATATCATCATTTTTAGGGATGCTTTTTGGCTACTATGCTTGGAATGATAGCCTCTTTTGAGTGGTTCTTAAGCAGTCATGCATCTGTTTCACCAATACTTACCTTGTCATGATAGACTAAGAGTAGAACCGTCGGACGTATCTAGCGTTGATGGGCTCAGGAAGATGAACTCCGTCCATGGTGGCGAGGTGAATGGCGTATCTCGGTAGCACCTCTCGAACTACATAAGGCCCCTCCCCTCCCAGTTCGGCTTGAACTTCCCTCTCGGATAGGCGTGGAGGGATGGGAAGATCTTCTTCAACACAGTGTCTCCTATTTTTAGTTCTCAATCATGGACACGTTTATTGTAAGCGCTTGTAATTCGCCCCTAGTAAACTTGAGTGTGACACAAGGCTAGGAGTCTCTTCTCATCTAATAAGTTCAATTGATCAAAGCGGGATCTCTCTCTCTCTCTCTTTGCTTCGGGTAAGCCTGATTCCATGAGGATTTGGAGTGAGGGTACTTCAACCTCTATCGGTAGGACAGCCTTGATTCCAATACCAGGGAGAATGGTGTTGCCCCTGTAGTGGTACAGATCGACGTTCTGTAGGCCCACAAAGCAAATGGTAGCATTTCGCTCCAATCTCAATAAGTGACGACCATCTTCTCAAGGATGCGGACGACCGTCTTGTTTGCAGCTTCTATGGCTCCATTAGTTTGAGGCCGATAAGGTGACAAGCGATGGTGCTTAATTTTGTACTGCTCGCAGAAGGCTCGAATGCACTTATTTGCAAACTTTATGCCATTGTCTGTGATGATATCCTTGGGTACTCCAAATCGGCACATAATATTGTTTTTGAGAAATTTCTAAATGTGATTGGCCGTGATGTTGGCATATGATGGTGCTTTTACCAACTTGGTGAAGATTCAATGGCAACGGGATGAACCGATGTCAGTTTGATGCTTTTGGATTAATCATTGTGATGATATCAAGGCCCCAGATAGCAAATGGCCAAGGAGTGGCCATGCAGTGTAGATCGATGGTAGGACTGTGTATCAGACTAGAGTGTTCCTAACACTTCTAGCATTTCTGAACATGTTTGCAGCAATCTGATTCCATAGTGGTCCAAAAGTATCCCTACCATAGAATTTTCTTGGCGAGCATGTGACCGCTGATGTGGGCTCCGCATACTCCCTTGTGGATCTCCTTCATGATGTTGGTCACTTCACTTTCTGTAAGGCACCTGAGTAAGATGTTATTATACGATCTCTTGTAAAGGCATTCCCCGCAAATGACGTAACCTGCTGCTAGACGTTGAATGGTTCGTCGGTCTGTCTTGGATGTACCCTTAGGGAAAGTTAGTGTCTTGAGGAAATTCTTGATATCTGAGAACCAAGGTGGCTCATCATAAGGCGATGTAGGTTCCTCAATCTAGAGGCAGAAGGCCAACTCATTCCTTTGCTCGATCATGATCAACTTCATTTTAGTATCATACGAGATTTCTATCATTGATGCCAACATTGCTAGTGCATTAGCAAAGCGATTCCTTATTCGGGAGACATATGAGAATGTCATGTCTTGGAAGCAAGCTATCAGATCCTTGAGGTGTTCGTGGTAAGGGATCAGTTTCTCATCTTTCGTCTTCCAGTCTCCATTTTCCTAGCATATGATCAACTATGAATCACCAAACGCTCGAAGGTGGGTTATATTCAGATCAAGAGCTGCCTGCAGACCAGCGGCACAAGCTTTGTATTCAGCTATGTTATTAGTGCAAGGGAAGTTGACCTTGATAGAGACGGGTATGTGGGATCCTTTCGACAAAATCAGAATGGTGCCAACTCCCTGACCCTCGACATTAGCTGCCCCGTCAAAGTGCATTACTCATGATTCCTCTGCTTCTTCAGCATCATCTTCCGTCATAAAATGGATGTCCTTATCAGAGAATTCAGTTCTTAAAGGTTCATAATTTGGCAAAGGATTGTTGACAAGATGATTAGCGAGTGCTTACCCCTTGATCAACTTCTGAGTGATGTACGTTATGTTAAACTCAGACAATAAAAGTTGCCATCGTGCAGTTCGCCCAATAAGAGTCAGCTTCTCAAAAAGGTACTTCAATGGGTCCATTCGGGCCAAAAGTAGAATGGCTTGGGATAACAAGTAATGGCAAAGCCTCTGAGTAGCCCATACAAGATCCAGGCATGCTTTCTCTAGATGAGAATAGCGCGTTTCATAATCAGTAAACTTCTTGCTCAGATAGTAAATGGCCTGCTGTCTTCTTCTCGTCTCATCATGTTGTCCTAAGACACATCCCATCGAAACTTCCATTGTGGAGAGATACATCAAGAGTGGTCTCCCCGGCTCGGGTGATACCAAAATATGTGGGTTAAGGAGGTAGCTTTTGATTTTATTGAACATTGCTTGACAATCGTCATTCCATTCAACAGACGAGTTCTTCCTTAGTATCTTGAAGATCAGCGTGCAGATGGGTGTTAGCTGTGCAATAAATCGACTGATATATTATATTCTACCTAAGAATCCTCTAACTTCTTTCTCGGTAGACGGCAATGGCATTTCTATGATAGCTTTGACTTTGACTGGGTCGACCTCGATCACTCTCCTGCTGATGATGAATCCCAATAGTTTCCCTGACATGGCGCCAAATGCGCACTTCTGTGGATTCAGACATAGCCTGTACTTTCTCAGCCTCTCAAATAGTTATTAGAGGTTTACCAGATGATCGCCTTGCTCCGATGACTTGGCTATCATATCATCGACGTACACTTCAATTTCTCAATGCATCATATCATGAAACAATGCAGTCATAGCTCTCTGGTACATTGCACCAGCATTCTTTAGCCCAAACGGCATGACTCGATAGCAAAAGGTTCCCCAGGGGGTGATGAACGCAGTCTTCTCTCGATCTGCCTTTGCCCTCTTAATCTGATTATTTCCTGAGAATCCGTCCATAAAAGAAAGCATCTCGTGCTTAGCAATGTTATCGACCAAGATGTCTATGTGCGGCAATGGGAAATCATCCTTCGAGCTCGCCCTATTCAAATTACTGAAGTCGATATACATGCAGACCTTTCCATCCTTCTTCGACACAGGCACGATATTGGCTAGCCACTATGGGTATTTACATACCATGAGAAATCCCATGTCATACTGCTTGATGACCTCATCCTTTGTTTTCAGCAATCACTCGGGTCGGAGACATCTCAGCTTTTGCTTAGCCGGCTTCATATCAAGGTAGAGAGGCAACTCATGCTCGACCAAATCGGTGTCCATACCAAGCATGTCCTCGTATGACCAGGCAAAAATGTAATGGTATGACCGAAGAAAATCGATCATGCTTTTTCTTTCTTCGGGAGATAGTGACGTTTCAATTTTGGTAATTCAGGGAATCTCCTTAGTCCCTAGATTAAGGTCCTCTGTTTCTTTGACAATGGGGGTAGGGCCATGCTCAAATTCGACAAACCGGATGAGGAGCTCATTGGGGAGCTCCTCTAAGAGGATATCCCCATCCAGACTCGTAATTCCTACCTCTTCTTATATTTCTACAGAAAAGGGATCGATTTTGCGTGGGACGGGTATTTCGATTAAGGCATCTTTTTATGAGATTTTATCTAAAATTTTAAATGACAATATTTTTTGACTTTATATTTTTTCAATATTTTTGAGGTTTTACATTTTTTCAATGTTTCTGAGGTTTTATATTTCTTCGGAGACGAACCCTTGGCAGTGCGAGTCTGTGTATATACAAGGTATTGCCTGCCAAGGGCTTATCTCACTTTTTATAGGTTTTTTTTTTTTTAGAAACGAGTGCCAAATGTTAGGCCACTCCCCGCTTCCAGAGTTTGGGGCAAAGATACCCAATTGCATACCTGAGGGGTTGCTCCTTTACCTGATTAGATGGAGGGGCTAACTGATATGGCTCGTTAGAGTCAGCTTCCATCATGTTAATCCCAATTTTATCTGAGATGATGTCCTCAAACATTAACACCATTTTGTGGTGATTTACCACAAGGGGAGTTTGTTCAGGTACTGGCCATCGTTTCTCAAAGAGGGATAACACAGCCAAATCTATCTCCAGGCTGGGAAGGGTGATGTAGGGATTGGTGGGGTGGACTGGAGCTGTGGGCTTGTGTGGGGTTAATCGAATTTCCCAATTCCGGTCAATCTTCACAACCCCGGCACTTATGAATGAATTTCTTATATGAGGTCTGGGACGAGGCTTCTCCTCTTCCAAGTGTATCCCCCTGGCTCTTACGGCCGCCATCTCACAGGCCTTCTCCTTCGCCTCTCGGACCTCTTCCTCTGTGGGCTTGTAACCTAACCCAAAACAAACTTTTTATCCCTTGGCTATTACCGGCTCTCTTCTGCCCTGTAGTCTGGGCCCGAGTCCTCTGCCTTTTTGATAGCCCCATTTCTGGAGTATCGCCACTGCTGCTTCCATTTCACCACCGGTTTTGGAGACTATGCTTTTCGGAGGTTCTGGGCCTACTACTGACACCTCATATTTGAAACTGTGGAGGTCGGTGTCTTCCTCAGTATGTGGCACATCTATTATTTTGGGATTTTCAATGCTATGGGTGGCCTTGTCTTTGTCGTCATGCCCTTCACCAATGATGGTGATCACCTTCTGCCTGGATATGAATTTTAATTTTTGATGGAGGGTAAAGGTATCACCGCAACCTCATGCAACCAGGGACGTCCTATTAGTAGATTAAATGAAGATTTGATATCCATCACTTGGAAAGGTATGGAAAAGGTCATGCGCCTGATTACTAACTCAAGGTCGACCTCTCCTATTATTTCTCTTGTTGTGTTATCAAAACCCCGAGCACTTGTTCTTGTCAGCCTCAGCATACAGGGGGGGTCCACACCGATTTTGGTGGCAGTCCGCAACGGGCACACATTCAGAGCCAACCCGTTATCAATTAGAACTAAGGGAATTATCATGTTCCCGGATTCGACAGTAATATTAAGGGAGTTAACATGACTGTTTTCCTCCTCCGACAGATCTGCGTCCGAAAATGAAATGGCATTGGGTGCCATTACTTGTCCAATTATTTGCCCAACTTCATCTGGGCTCACCTGCTGGGATACATGGGCATTTTTTAACGCTCCCATTAAAGCTTGAAAATGGAGTGGGGACGTCATTAATAGATCCCAGATAGTTATATGGGTCTGCAGTTGTTGGGGTATTTTAAGTGCTTGCTACTGACTTTATTGGAGAGAGTGATAAGAATGGCGTTAGTGAAAATGAATCAAAGGTGGATTGAAAACTACAGAGCAGCAAGCCTAAAAATACACAGCCCTACATGATACAAGGCCTGTTGTAGCAAGTTTTGATAAGTAAGAGTTTATCCCACAGGGAAAGTTGATCTAAAGCTCCAAGGGAGTTATCTTTAGTAGGCTCTCCAGATTTGGCTATAGATCTGGCAATCCTAAATGAAAGGGGATTTAAGGTCACTATAGTCTAAATCCTAAGGTAACTTAATGTCTAAACTACATAAAGGGTTAAGAAAGAGGATGGAGTGTGAGAAAATAAATATAAAAGGGTGAGAAGTATGTTATTAGGTACAGATTTGATGGGTCTTATAACTAAGACTCGGATCTGCTGCTATAGAAGTCCTGTCCAATGGCTACATTATCACCAAAGAGGAGAAAGGATCCAACTCACCCTTGTGCCATGATCCAATCCCTTATGGCTATAACCTGTCCACTTAAATGGTCGCAGACTATCCAATAGGGGAACCACAATCCAAAGATGGGTCAGAACAAGTTTATCATTGTAGGCACTACTTCATCCAGGCTACCAGCTCAAGAATCCATAGGAACATCAACCTCTAAAGTTCTGAGTGTGGGGCTAGGCCTACAACGTGCACTAGCCTGGACACACAGAACCAGCAAGAGTTTGAGTACTAGCTTTTACGCTTAGATGTTCACTGCTTTAGAAAGACAGCAGTGATCCAGTCACAAAACTACAATCTCTATAGCCAGATCAGATCTGCCATATGATGGTGGGTCTATACAAATACAGGGGAGTCTGTCTCTGCACAATCTCTCACAAGGCTACAAGCACAAGTGTAGAGAAGAAGAATCTGTCTTAGATTTGTGGATTGGCCTCACCTTAGGGCTATAATTTGTCCACTTGAATGGTCACAGACTATCCACAGAGGCTATCCTCCTCACAGAGGTCTAAGACAGAACAAGAACATTGCTGTCGCCACCATGTTCACAAGGCTACCAGCTCAAGCTCCAATAGGGATTCAGATTTAGTGGGTCCTGTGGTGGGGCTAGGCCTGCAATGTGCCTAACTTGGACACACAGGTCACTAGGATCTATGTAAAACCTTAAAGACAATCCTCCATTGCTTACAATATAACTTAGCAATGGAGGATCTCAAGGCAGCAGGCTTGTACAGAATAACTCACAAAACACCAATCCCATACATGCAATAGATCCTATTATAAAAATCCATTAAAACTATACCAAATAATCATACAAAGGCATAACCAGCAAGTGCTGGACTATGGAGAGAAGGAAAAAGGAAAAAAAAAACTCCAAAACCGTAACCTTAGCCTACTACAATTCTACAGTCGATTTCAAGAAGAAGGAATACAGAAGTCAAGTCCCTCAAACCTAAGCTAGGCTTAGGCTTATATAACAATCAGCTCTCTCAGAATTAGGGTTAGAAAAACTCTAATTTATTAATGCTATCGTGGCCCATTTATGTTCCTTAGATGCCTCGAGGCGTGTGCACAAAGATTGGAGCATTGGAGTGCGTGCCCTAATGGCTGGAAGTTCCCAGAATGCCCCTACAGAAATGGGGAGAAGTTAAGAACCCGATCCTCGCTGGGTAGAAAAGATTTCCAGGTCTTGTCGTATAGTAGAATTGGCGTCGCGAGGTTGAATTGACTTGTAGCTCATGCAGTCGTGAGATTGATACTTTGGTCATTGCGGGATTGCTCTAGCTATTGCGAGATTGCTCTTTCTTTTTGAATGGCACGGGAATTGCACTCACGATTCGTCCCTTGGTGAATCTCGCGGGGATCCTCGCAAAGAAGCAGTGTGCATAGGCCTATGGATTGCGTGAGCAGTTCCCTGAAGGTCGGTATCCTACAGCCACTGCGCGACAGCTGCGAGCGAGAAAGCCTGGAGCTCTTTCTCCTTAGTGAATTGCGCGGAGATTAGGGGCTCCTCTTTTGAGCTGTGCGAGATTGCGTGAGTGCTTCGTGAGCGCTTATGACTGAGCCTCGCGAGAATCGCGCGAACTCTTCTTTTCAATTCCTTCTGTCATCAAACCACGTGAGAACGGCATGACCAGTTGGTGTGCTGCCTTCTGAGGCTCGTGAAAACTGTGCGAAGGAATTCTCTCTGGTTTAATTAAACCCTGTGACATCTGCGCGAGGCACTCTTCTTGATTTGTTTATGCTTTACTGTGCCTATGCTGTAGCCAATTCTCTATCTGGGTTCAACCTTCTTTCCCTTGAGGCACTTCTGGGGCAAAGAGGTAAGCTTCTTGGCATGGTTAGGGGCTTATTTACAGCTTCTGCTTATTACCTACAAGATAGACTTAAAACACATTTATTAAATAATTAAGGGTCTAACAGAGATTAAGTTAAGGGGTGAAAAGTGGTTCTTTTCAGTTCTTAACACACCCCCAAACCTAATCTTTGCTAGTCCCTTAGCAAAGTTGTAACTAATTAAATGCCACTTTCGTAGGGATAATAGGTACATTTAGCATATGTACAAAGCCTTTTAAACCCCTAGGTGATCCCTAGTGGAGGAGTGAAGTGTCCTGAGGGTTTTCAGTGAAGACACCCACAAACTTCACCATTAGAACAGTTAAGTATAGTGCAGTTAATGACAACATAGATTTCAATGTACAAAGCTTCATTCCACACCCATTCTTTAACACTTAGAGGAAACTGCAGCAGTGATGCAGACCATTTAAAACTCAAAAGTTATTATGTGTTTGCATCACCACCATTCATTTAACATTAGAAATTCAATGTGTAAAAATCAGTACCCAACTTGCCTTTAATTCCAAATTCAGGTTGGAGACAACCCCAATGAGGTTAAAATTTAGACCCAATTCTTACCAGGGTTATCTCTCAACATTGACCATCTGAGGGTGTTCACATTCAAAACAGCTCAAGAGCAGTTACAGACCCCAAATGGGCCTGCAAGCATGAGCATAGGCAAAACTTCTAATTTCTGACATCCTCATGAATTTTCACCATAGATTGGACAACTCCTCATCTCCACATGACAGCTCATTTTACTTTGGATCCACAAGGTCTTTCAGAATGGGTTGTAATGTGGCTTATGGGTGAGGGATGTAAAGAATCAAGGGGTAAAAAGGGAATCAAAATGAAGAAATCAGCAAGGTAAGGAGTGATTCATGACTTCACAACCTTCATTTAAGCAAAACTTCATCTTTCTTGATATATTCCAGAATCAAAGTGGCCAGCTTCTCCTCTTCTTTTCAATTTTTCAGATGATGTTCTTCTCTAGACTTCTCTTTCTTTTTCTCTTTTTTATTTTTATTCAATCTTTTTATAATTTTTTATGATGAACTGCTACACAAATACCATTGATACACTGTTGTTCATAAGTTGCTTTTCTTCACCTTCCACAGAATGTTGGACCATTCTCACAATCTTTAACTCCTTCTCCTTTACCTTCTGAATTCTCAGAGTGAGGGTAAGGTTAAATCAGGTCATGAGATTAAGGTACAAGTATTCTGGTGTTTGTCAAGAAAAAGTAAGATTTTTAAGGCTCAACTAGTGTATGCAAAAGGGTAGATTTCAGAAGGTTGGATTTTTAGGCTCAAACTGTCCAAATGAAGGCCTTGATCATTTCCTTAGTATCATGAGTGCTGTCAATCAGTTTTGATTTGGAGGTGCCCAACTTCTAGTGAAAAATTCTTGATTCACTCAGTCCTTAGAGCAAAAAAAAAAAATAATAATGCCAAAAACACTCTTCAAAAGAAAATGGTGGGCCCAAATCTCACTAGGTATGGTCCTCAAATTAACCCATGGGGTGTATTTTCATATGTTTCTCTCCTCTTAGGTTCACTGAGTACTAACTAAAAAATTTTCTGATGTTAGCTTCATGGTGGTGTCAAGATTTTAACATTTTCAGTTTCGAAAAGTTTGCAAAAATATTTTAATTTTTTACAAGTTTTCTCTTTGTATCAAGTTAGGTGGAAATTGACTTTATTCATCCCAGTTATACCACTATTATTGCAACTATTCTATTGGCAGACCTATCTTGCCACACCCCCAAACCATGAGGAGCAGTGTCCTCACTGATTCAAAAGTTAGACTGGATGTGCAGTAGATTGAATACAGAACGAAGAAACACAGAAGAAGACATAGAAACAGAATAATCAAAAATGCTAAACTGAACAGTAGAGAACCAAAAGAAATATTCATTATATTATAAATAAAATATTACAAAAAGATATAAAAAGAAAAAAAACAAAAAATAAAAGGGGGGGGGGGAGAACAGGGATCAAGGGGGAGTCGGTGGTGGAGGGTTTGAGGAAGATGGTGGGGTAGATGCAGGTGGTTCGATTTTTTTCTTCTTCTTCTCTCTCTTCTCCTTTCTCTTCTCCTCCTTTGCTAGGATCCGCTTGACTTCTTCATACTCATCCCAAATAAATTATAATGGGTCCGGCTCCTTAGGCGGTGGGGGGGTCCAACCACATAGGATAGAATTTTTTAGGGAACTCGTTGGGTTTGTCATTCGCCATGGTTGTGAAGAGGGCCGGACTGCTAGGGTTAGAAGAGGAAGGATGAGATGAAGAGAAACTAATGTCTTATTTAAAATACTTGGACGGTGGAAAATGAATCGACATATTTAAAGTTTTGTCCCTTTCCAAGCTTGACAATAAATTGTGATTGTGTGGGGAATGATAAAGCGCACAACTGATTATGGGAAAAGAGAGCGAACAGTAAATGATGGTCTAAATTTAGCCTTTGTATTTAAGGGAATCCTGTGTATCGCGCAGCTGCACACTGGAAGGTGTGGAATCATGGTTTGCGCGCATTCAGGACTCCGCGAGGAAGCTCAGACAGGGCCCATGAATATGAAAATGAAACCATTGTAATCCCAAGATTGAGGTCAACAGTCGACCTCTGGGCCCCATTTGTGCTGAGGCCTTTACTTGCATCTCTTCAGTTGCCATCTACATCTACCCTTCACATGGATTCCTATTTCAAATGAGCATAGCCTCCCTAAATTCCTCTCCCATGATATTGACAAAAGTGGAGAATAAAAAGACTAATTTGAAAAATAAACAAGCACATAGAACAGATTTGGCACATGAATTAATATACAAAAAAGAAGAGAAATTCTATTAACTTGGAAAAATATTTATAATTGTAATTACAATGAGAAGATTAGAAGGGAATGAAAAGAAAAACCTAAGTACAATCTAATCTAAGAGGAGGAAGAATCTGAATCGGAATCTGTAAATCAATCCCAGCCCATCTTTTGAGCATGTTTCCTAAGGGCAGCTTTGTCCTCTATCTTCTTTGCTTGCTTCTCAGTTGGACTTGTTTTCTTCTGAGATTTGCTCCCAGCTGGAGTCCTTTTTCTAGGCTGCCTTGGTTTCTTTGGCTCGGCTGATGGTTTCTTCATGATTGGAGCCTTTGGTGCCCTCACCCTCATCTTTCTGGTTTTTGGTTCAGGAGGGACTATAGGAGATTTTTCTTTGTCAGGCTCAATGGGTGCCACTGGGGACTTCCCTTTGGCTTTGGGCTCAGGTTGGCTAGGGGGTTTTGCCTCCTCAGACTGGGCAGCTGGCTCTTTGCCAATTTTTATAGAGGCTGCTATGTAAGTAGTCCTCTTAGCAGTGACTTTCATCTATTTAGAATAAGTTTGCTCTTTTAGAGGTGCAGCAGAGGCCTTGGTAGGTGGAGGCTGCTTTGTAGGAGGTGATGAAGGAGGGGCAGCAGGGGCCTTCCCTTTCTCTGGCTGGATCTTTGGTTGTGCCTCCTCAGACTGGGTAGCTGGAGCTGGAGTAGCTTTAGGCTCATCTGGCATGCAGACAGAGAGTGGTGTGGGCTGCTGAGCTACATTTCTGACAACAACCAATGCAGCTTCCAATGAGGCTATCTGGATTTTGTGTTTGAGGAGGTCAGTCTCATGAATTTCCTTTTGGAGTCTGAAAATCTCCTGGGCATTGTTGAGCCTCTTCTCGAAAAGTCTGGCTTTCATCTTCTCTGTAGCAGTGTTTTCTTTCTCCAGCTCCAAATTCAACTGATTATAAGCAGCTATAGATTTGGCCTTCTGATAGGCCTCTAAGATATTAGTCCACCCCAAGGAGATTCCCAGTAGTTACTTCCTGTGGGCTTCCTTCATTTCATCAATCTGCTGCAGCAGGGGGGTCTCAATGGACTGTCGAAGTTGGGCCATGCCCCTCAGGACATCCTTCCTAAGATATGGATTGCCCCTCATGGCATGGAGGATGGTGAGGTAGGGAGGGATGTAAAAAAAAATGTTTTGGTGCAATATGCAGAGAGGAAGTGGAGGGAGCAAATTGTGATTGGTCCTGGATGGGGCTAGGGAGGTGAACAGTGGGTAAGGCTAGTTGTGGGGGGAGGGGAACAGGTTCTGGGTCTGTTTGTCAGTGTATGTTGGAGGGGGTAGGATAAGAGGTGGGATGGAGGGTATAGGGGGGAAAGAAAATGAAGTAGGCTCCCTAGGGGTAGGTGGTGGTGGGAGAGGAAAAACGGGAATGGTGAAAGGGATGAAAGGGAATGGGGGGGTTGAGGGGATTAACGGGAGTGTGGGTGGGGAGTCAGGGATGGATTCAGTTTGGGTCTGTTTGTCAGTGGAAAGGACCAGGGGGGATGGAGTGGATTGGTGAGGGATGGGTGGGTTGGTTAATGTCTGTAGGGTGGATTTGATGGATGTGAGTTCAGTCTGCATCTGGTCCTGGGTGTGTTTAGTGGTGGATAATTGGGATTGGATGTCTTGAATGAGGGAGAGGATGAGTGTCAATGTGTCTGGGCTGGGAGGTTGAGTTTGTGTAGAGGATGGCACAGGTTGAAAAGGGGAGGAAGGGGCATGATGGAAAGTGGAGGGAGGGGAAGAGTGTGGTTCGGGTGAGTGATGTTGTGAAGTAATTGGGGAGTCCGGGAGAGGGTGTATTGGCTGGGCATGGTGTTAAGGAAACTAGCTATAAAGGCTTGGAATCCTGTGGTTGTGTTAAGGTTTAAGTCAATGTCTGGGAATAGGGATGTGGTAGGCATGGCAGCGGTGGTGTCTTCGTCAATATGAGGTGTGTCAGCGGGGATAAAAGAGATTGTGGGTGGTGTCTGGGAGATGGTGGGGGTTGTCTCAGTGGTTTTTCATTTCTTGTAGGAAATGAGGGGAGGGCTGTCAGGTTTTTGTGATGAGGATGGGGGTATTGGGGCTGTGTATTGAGGTAAGGTAGGGGATGGGGAGGGGCTAACATGGGGGGTGGTGTCCTCCCAGGTACCAATCACAGGGGAAGGGGGAGTGGGCATGGATAAGGAGGACAGAGGAGGGTGAGAGATAGATGGAATAGGGGTAGTGGATGTTGGAGTAAAAGGTGGGGGGAAATGGGAGCTGCTACAGCAGTGGTGGTAACAGGCTCTGGGAGCACCACCTTTGTAGCAGGGGTAGACCTTCTTACAGCTGCCTCTTCTGCTTTCTTGGGAAGGGCCTGAGCCTCAGCTTTCTTCTTTTTCTAAGCCTCCATTAGGCTCCTGCTGTTTCCCCATTGCCTCTTGGCAAAAGTAGTAGGGGCAAGGGTGGTAGTCTGCACAGTTTTTGCTCTCTTGTACCCCTCCTTGATTAGCAGCAAGGTAATAACTCGGGCATAGGGGAGTGTGTAAGGCTTCTTGTCCTGCCCTAACTTCTCCACCAGATCCTTCATTGCCTCAAAGATTAGCCAGGCTGCATGGAACTCATGGCCCAGGGAGAAAGAGTAGACTGCATCAGTAATAGGGGATCTCCTCTCCTGCTGATGGCCTGAACAATATATGTTCTTTCTTAGGACCTGGTCAATGAAAAGGAGTCCAGGCTCCAACTCTCTTCTTTTGATTGAATCCCCTGAGACCTTTAATCCTCTAGTCAAAGCCCTTACAATTGTATCAATTGAGGCACTCAGGGGGGGCCATATCCACAGCTAGGGTCGAATGCAGCTGGGATGTCCAAAACCTCAGCAATCACCTTGGGGCTCACTAACATCTCAAAATCGTAAATCAGCACCAACAAGCATACTTGTCCATCCTTGTCTTTTTTGACCTTGATGTGTTGGTAAAAGAGTTGCACTAGCCTAGGGTAGGCTAGTGCTGGGATTCCTCTCATCAAGGGTGTTAGGCTAGCTTTGCTCATAAACTGCATGGCAGGGACAGAGAGAGGCTCCTTCTCAAAGAATGGGAGGTCAAAAGCAGTTTCAGGCTTCAAGGGGATTGAAGCCATGAGCTTTGAAGGAGTAGAAAACTCAGGGGTTGGCTTCTCCACCTCCTCAACCACTTCCTTCCCTTTTTTCTATCCCTTGGACGTTTTGACCATCTTAGCCGCAGGGTCAACAGGGGCCTTATCCTTCCCCATTCTCTTTGGTGCACTCTTGGGGGCCATACCAAACTCTACCTTCGAATAATAGAAATGGAGACTGAGATCTAAGTGCATATCCTAAAATCCTAGGGTTTGGTTTGATCTGATGCACAGGGCCCGCGAGATCTCTGATAAGAGGGAAATAGATGGGGATGATGCTACGAACAACTCTGTAGATTCGTAGAGTGAATGATGGGCTGTAGGATTGATGCTGGAGGAGAGAGGGGGAAGAGTGCCAGAAGCTAGGGTTTCACAGAGGGAAGAAGAAAGAGAATACTGAAAAGGGAGACAAGTGCGGGTTAAAATACTTATCGCAAAGCTCCGCGCGCTTTGGAACATCTGGTCGCGGGATTGGAAATGAACCTAGCGAAGGTGCTATTCAACTTGGATTGCGCGACACTCTCCCAGGTTGACCTTGGAGCACGCGACAGTATATGAAGAATTCCATGTGAATTGCGTGAACGGCTCCCAGGTCTCCATTTGGATTGAGCGAAAAGCTCTGAGGTTCACTTTGAATATCACGACAGCCTTAGAATCTCGCGAGAGCTAATGAAGTATGCTCTTTGTATTGCGCGAGAGTCTCCCAGGTTTCCTGCTGAACCCCGCGACAGGCTTTGAATCTCGCGATAGCTAATGAAAAACTCTATGTGGATCGCACGAGAGGTTCTCAGGTGCACTTGAATCTCGCAACAACTATTGAATGTTTCTATGTGAACAGTGTGAGAGTCTCCCAGGCTTCCTTTTGAACCTAGCGACAACAAAGTATAAAATAGAGAGCATGTGCTCTCAGTTTTGCCATTTCTAGTGTGCTGTGGTTGGATCCTAGGCATGACTCTCACCACCCTAGGTACCTCTAGACACACTAAACTCAATCATTCAAGCAAAGACGATAAAAATCAACATCCAACACTGTGCATTCAAGCAAAAATCATCAATCCAAAAGCAGTAATCATCCAACCAAGCATAAAAAATTCAAAATAGACAAGTCCAGATTCAGGTGGGGCCACTAAAATTTCCTAGAGAATTTTAACAAAAGAAAGCAATACAAATCTAACAACACCAAAGTACATATGATACAATTTTTTAACACACCTGTGGATCAGTTTAATGAAGGATCCCCTTGAAAGTGAATGGTGTCCATGGATTCCGAAGGTTTCTCAAAACAAGGCTTAAGCCTCTGACCATTCACCTTCAAGGTTTTACCAGACTTGGGATCCTTGATTTCCACAGCACCAGATGGGGAAACATTCATGACAATGTAGGGACCTTCCCATCTGAATTTCAATTTGTCAGAAAAAAATTTAAGTTTGGAGTTAAACAACCAAACCTTGTCACCAACCATGAAGCTCTTTCTCAACAGCCCCTTGTCAAAGAAAGCTTTGGACCTTTCCTTGTAGATCCGGGCATTGGCATATGCATCCATCCTTAGCTCATCCAATTCTGACAGCTGCAACAACCTGTGATGACCAGCAGAAGTTAGGTCTAGATTTAAATGTTTAATGGCCCAATAGGCCCTATGTTCTAACTCCACTGGGAGATGACAAGCCTTGCCATAAACCAGTCTGAATGGGGACATACCAATGGGAGTCTTATAGGCAGCCCTATAAGCCCACAGTGCATCATTAAGCTTTTCAGCCCAATCCTTCCTATCAGTCCTCACAGTCTTCTCAAGGATGTGCTTGATCTCCCTATTAGAAATTTCAACTTGCCCACTAGTTTGTGGGTGGTAGGGAGTAGCAATCCTATATGTGACAGCATATTTCTTGAGCAAGCTCTCGAAATTTCTGTTGCAGAAATGGCTACCCCCATCACTGATAATGGCTCTAGGGGTGCCAAATCTCGAGAAGATATTCTGCTTTATAAACTTGAGGACAACTTGAATATCATTAGTTCTTGTGGCAATGGCTTTTACCCATTTGAAAACATAATCCACTGCCACTATATGAAATGATAACTATTTGAAGGAGGAAAGGGGCCCATGAAGTCAATACCCCAGACATCAAACAGTTCCACAATAAGGATGGGCTGCAAAGACATTGAGTTTCTTTTGGACAACCCTCCTAATTTCTGACATCTTTCACAGGTCCTGTAGTGTGTATTGGCATCTCTGAATAAAGAAGGCCAATAGAACCCACACTGCAAGACTTTGTCAACTGTTTTTCTTCCACTAAAGTGACCCCCACAGGCATTTTCATGGCACATGGCCAGAATACTGGGGACATCACTTTTTGGAACATATTTTCGAATGATTTGGTCTGCACAATACTTGTATAAGCAAGATTCCTCCAAGAAAAAGAATTTAACCTATGAGAAAAACAGGTGTTTGTCCATTTTTGTCCAATGGACAGGAATCTTGCCTATAACTAGATAATTGACAATATGTGCATACCAAGGAACCAAGGATTGGATGGCAAATAATTGCTCATCTGGGAAGACATCATTTGTAGCAAGGTCATCAACACCTTTTTCCAAAACAATTCTGGACAAGTGGTCAGCCACCACATTTTCTTCACCCTTTTTGTCCTTTATTTCAATGTAAAACTCTTGCAACAGGAGCATCCATCTAATCAGCCTGGGTTTTGCATCCTTCTTGGACAGTAGGTACTTCAATGCTGAGTGGTCAGTGAAGATTACAGTTTTAGACTCAAGTAGGTAAGGTCTAAATTTGTCCACAGCAAAAACCACTGCCAGAAGCTCTTTCTCAGTTATTGTGTAATTCAGTTGAGCTTCAGTAAGTGATTTGCTGAGATAGGCAATGACCATAGGCAGCTTATCTTTTCTCTGGCCCAAAACAACACCTATTACCAAGTCAGATGCATCACACATCAACTCAAAGGGCAGGGTATAGTCAGGTGTTTGGAGTACAGGGGCAGAGGTGAGGTAAATTTTTAAAGTTTCAAAAGCCTCAAGACATTCAGCAGAAAATTCATAGGGCACATCCTGGCAGAGTACGTGGCACAATGGTTTAGCAATTTTGCTGAAGTCTTTGATGAACCTCCTGTAGAATCCAGCATGTCCAAGGAAAGATCTGATTTGTTTGACTGTTCTTGGAGGGGGTAAATTTGCAATGAGGTCAACTTTGGCCTTATCTACCTCAATTCCATCTTTAGAGACTACATGGCCCAACACAATACCTTGTGTTACCATGAAGTGGCTCTTTTCCCAACTTAAGACCAAATTGGTCTCCTCACATCTTTGCAAGACCAGGTGGAGGTATTGCAGACATTGGCCAAAACTATCCCCATAAACTGAAAAATCATCCATAAAAATTTCTAAGAATTTATCAATGATATCAGAAAATATGGCATACATACACCTCTGAAAGGTGACTGGGGCATTACACAGCCCAAAAGGCATCCTTCTGTAAGCAAAGGTGCTAAAAGGACAAGTAAATGTAGTTTTCTCTTGATCAAGAGGGTGCACAGGGATCTGGTTGTATCCTATATACCCATCAAGAAAACAGTAAAAAGCTTTCCCAGCAGACTTATACAAAATTTGATCAATAAAGGGGAGAGGGAAGTGGTCTTTTCTAGTCTTGGAGTTGAGCTTTCGATAATCGATGCAAACTCTCCAACCAGTGGTCTCCCTGGCTGGTCTCAGCTCTCCAGACTTGGTTGTGATCACTGTTATGCCAGATTTCTTAGGCACCACCTAGATAGGTGCCACCCATTCAGAATCAGAAATGGGATAAATTACCCCAGCATCCAGTAATTTAATGATTTTTTTCAGGACCACTTCCTGCATGTGCGGATTCAGTTTCCTCTGCATTTCCTTGAAGGGTGTTGAGCCCTCCTCTAGATGGATCCTGTGCATACAGATTGATGCATCAATCCCTCCTAGATCAGCAATGGTCTAGCCAATTGCCTTCTTGTGCTTTATCAAAACTGTTAGCAATTCCTCCTCTTGCTCATTGGTAAGAGAAGAGGAGATAATTACAGGAAGTTTTCATCTTTCTCGAGGAAAGCATATTTTAATATTTTTGGAAGCTTCTTGAACTCCAGATCAAGGGCTTGTTGGATGGATGGCAGGGTTGGTGCTTTATTGGTTTGAGGAAGGGGCAGCAATGTAGGTTTCCAAATGGAATGTTGCACTAAGCCCACAAAAGACTTCAATGTGGTCATGTCTTCTTGTATTAAAGCTGGGCTTCCTTCCTCTACCATGTTCCAAACTTTAGTTAAATTTGTGACAATATTGCCCCACTCCAGCAGAGTGGGCAGTTCTTCTTCAACAACTTATTCTAGTACATCCATTGCAAAGCATTCCTCATTGTCCAGCTGAGGGTACTTTGCACTGTTGTACACATTAAGCTCAACTTTCATATGTCCGAAAATTACCTCCATGATCCCAGACCTGCATTGAATGCATGCATTGATAGTGGCCAAGAATGGCCTGCCCAAAATGACAGGTATCGGGGATGTACTCTTGTTGCAACCCATGTCCAAAACAAGGAAGCTTGCAGGGTAGAAGAACTTGTCTACCCCCACTAAGACATCCTCAACCACTCCCATGGGTCTCCTCTCAGACCTATCAGCCATCAACAAAGACAATGGGGTGGGTTTAGCTCCCAAACCTAGGCTGACACATATGATGACAAAGAGTTAGCACTGGCTCAAAGGACTAAAAGGGCCCTTCCAATTATGTGGTCTCCAATTATACAGGGAATAGTGGGTATCCCTGGGTCTTGCAACTTCTCAGGCATTGTCATGTTTAATACAGAATTAACTGTATTAGTTGCAAAGACCTTTTTGGACAAATGGCCTCTGGCCATCCTTTTCTGAGTACAAAGGTCTTTCAGAAATTTTGCATAGGCTGAGAGCTGTCGGATTGCATCAAGCAGGGGTAAATTAATTTTTACCTGCTTAAAGGTCTCCATCGTTTCCTCTATCTATGCATTCCCCTTATCAAAAGGGGTAGGGCCACTCAAAGCTTGAGGAAATGGAAGCTGAGGTACTACTGGTTCGTTAGCTGCAAGCCTATGACTGAACTTTTATTTTTTTATTTATTCTTCTTTTATCTCCTGCTGAGGCTCAACTATAGCCTCTTTATTTTTTCTTTGTTGCAGGGTAGCAAACAACTCCTGGCTCTGTGCTCTTACAAAGTCCTTATCACTTTCACTCGACAGTTCTTTGGGAATGACCTCTCCTTGTTCCTTTCCCACGTGGTTGTTTACCAGCCTGCCAGACCTTATGGCTGTGATGGCATTAGCCCCCTCAAAATTTGAGGAGCCTTCTCCAATCGAATATTGGCCCTTGGGGTTGGCTACTGGCTGGCTTGGCAACCTGTCCTCTTCTCTCTTGGCCAAGGCATTGGCTATTTGGCCTAGCTGCTCTTCTATTTTCTTTATGCTTTGACTGTGAGAAGTCACAGTCTGAGTCAAGGGTCCAAGGCTCTGCAATTGGGTCAAAACCTAGTCCTTGAAAGAAGCACTTCGAGGCTGAGGTGGGGGAACGACCAACTGATTTTGCTGCTGAGGCTGCTGCTGATGCTAGAAATTTTACCTTGGGGCATAACCCTGGTTAAACTGTTGTTGTGGCCTTTGAGGTAAGGCCAACATCTGTTATGGATGCATATAATTGTCTTACCTCCACCTCAAATTTGGGTGGTCTCTCCATTGGTAACCAGCATTTTGGTGCCGGTATCCATATAGTTATTTGTTATAGCCACCAGATTATTGTTGTTCAAATGATTGGCCAGTAGCAGCTTGTTCCATCACATACTCAGGGTATTGCCCTGCAGAAGGGCATTCTTCCACTGTGTGTTGTGGAGATTGGCATATCAGACATGCCTCCATCACTTGTGTAGCCAATCTGAGTTGTACTACAGTTAAAAGTTTATCAAACTTATCAGAGAGATTGGCCATCTGCATTCTCAGGTCATCATTTCCCCTAACTTCATACATCTTTCCTTTAGAAGTCTCAGCAAACCTCAGCTTAGGAGAAGGCTCTTAAACAGTTCTTGATGAGGACAACTTCTGGAAAGCATTTTGACTGATGACCTCAAACAAGTCCCGTGCCTCATCAGCTATTTTATGCATGTATGTTCCACCACAAGAGACATCTACCATGTCTCTACTTTTCTCATCAATCTCATTATAGAAGCTCTGGACAAGCTACCAGTCAGGGATCTTGTGGTGGGGACATTGTTTGAGCATCTCCTTAAATCTGTCCCAAGATTGATTAAAATCCTCAGTTGGGGATTGAGCAAAAGCAAGTATTGCTTTCCTCAACTGGCTGGTTTTGGTCTCAGGGAAGAATTTGGTCAGAAATTTTGTCTGGAGGTCTTTCCAATTAGTGATACTATTGTTTGGGAGAGTAGACAACCAGGTGCTAACCCTGTCATTCAGGGAGAAAGGAAAGAGCCTTAGGCTAGTGGCTTCTGGTCCCAAACCAGCAATGGAGAATGTTGTGCACAGAGCCAAGAATTGGTCAATGTGCTTGTAAGGGTCTTCCTTGCTAAGCTCATGAAAAGAGGGAAGCATTTGGATGATGGAGGTTTTAATCTCGTACTTTCCCTGAACATCTGGGAATTGAATGTTGAATGGAGAATTATAATCATCAGGAGCATTCAATTCCTTCAATGTTCTGGGTTGCTCTTCACCCATGACTGCTGTCTTAATTTTAGTAGGGGGCTCAATTGTGGTGTGTCTGTGCCTTCTCGGTCTTCTACCCCTTTCTATCTTAGGAGGCTCTAATGTAGGACTGAGGGATCTCCTTCCTAACATGCACACACACCAACAACAGGGAAGACTACTCTCAGACACATTGCACTTAACAAAATTACAACTATCCTAATCAACTGCTATGGAACTTTCAAAGGAGAAATAGACTGAGTTTTGAGGGTTAGAGAAGTGCAAACAGAGGTAGCTAGACTCCCAGTGCAATTCTACTCTCCTTCTCTGCTACTGTCTAGATCTATAAGAAAGTTTCCAAATGTAAATCACCAGTATCAATTATTCACAAGTATAGCTACCAAAGAATAAAGAATACAAAAATCTAGGGTCTACTAATAGATCAAGAGTCCCTGACAGCGGCGCTAAAAACTTGTTGGGGTATTTTAAGTGCTTGCTACTGACTTTATTGGAGACAGTGATAAGAATGGGTTAGTGAAAATGAATCAAAGGTGGATTGAAAACTACAGAGTAGCAAGCCTAAAAATACACAGCCCTACATGATACAGGGCCTGTTATAGCAAGTTTTGATAAGTAAGAGTTTATCCCACAGGGAAAGTTGATCTAAAGCTCCAAGGGAGTTATCTTTAGTAGGCTCTCCAGATCTGGCTACAGATCTGGCAATCCTAAATGGAAGGGGATTTAAGGTCACTATAGTCTAAATCCTAAGGTAACTTAATGTCTGAACTATAAAAAGGGTTAAGAAAGAGGATGGAGTGTGAGAAAATAAATATAAAAGGGTGAGAAGTATGTTATTAGGTACAGATCTGATGGGTCTTATAAATAAGACTCAGATCTGCTGCTATAGAAGTCCTGTCCAATGGCTACATTATCACCAAAGAGGAGAAAGGATCTAACTCACCCTTGTGCCATGATCCAATCCCTTATGGCTATAACCTGTCCACTTAAATGGTTGCAGACTATCCAATAGGGGAACCACAATCCAAAGATCGGTCAGAACAAGTTTATCATTATAGGCACTACTTCATCCAGGCTACCAGCTCAAGAATCCATAGGAACATCAACCTCTAAAGTTCTGTGTGTGAGGCTAGGCCTACAACATGCACTAGCCTGGACACACAGAACCAGCAAGAGTTTGAGTACTAGCTTTTAAGCTTAGTTTTTCACTGCTTTAGAAAGACAGCAGTGATCCAGTCACAAAACTACAATCTCTATAGCCAGATCAGATCTGCCATATGATGGTGGGTCTATACAAATACAGGGGAGTCTGTCTCTGCACAATCTCTCACAAGGCTACACGCACAAGTGCAGAGAAGAAGAATCTGTCTTAGATTTATAGATTGGCCTCACCCTAGGGCTATAATCTGTCCACTTGAATGGTCACAGACTATCCACAGAGGCTATCCTCCTCACAGAGGTCTAAGACAGAATAAGAACATTGCTGTCGCCACCATGTTCACAAGGCTACCAGCTCAAGCTCTAATAGGGATTCAGATTTAGTTGGCCTGTGGTGGGGTTAGGCCTGCAATGTGCCTAACTTGGACACACAGGTCACTAGGATCTATGTAAAATCTTAAAGACAATCCTCCATTGCTTATAATACAACTTAGCAATGGAGGATCTCAAGGCAGCAGCATTGTACAGAACAACTCACAAAACACCAATCCCATACATGCAATAGATCCTATTATAAAAATCCATTAAAACTATACCAAATAATCATACAAAGGCATAGCCAACAAGTGATGGACTATGGAGAGAAGGAAAAAGGAAAAAGAAAACTCTTAAACCCTAACCATAGCCTACTGTAATTCTACAGTCGGTTTTAAGAAGAAGGAATATAGAAGTCAAGTCCCTCAAACTTAAGCTAGGCTTAGGCTTATATAGCAGTCAGCTCTCTCAGAATTAGGGTTAGGAAAACCTTAATTTATCAATGCTATCATGGCCTATTTATGTTCCTTGGATGCCTCAGGGCGTGTGCACAGAGATTAGAGCATTGGAGTGCGTGCCCTAATGGTTGGAAGTTCCTAGAATGCCCCTGCATAAGTGGGGAGAAGTTAAGAACCCGATCCTCACTGGGTAGAAAAGATTTCCAGGTCTTGCCACGTGGTAGAATTGGCGTCGCGGGGTTGAATTGACTTGAAGCTCATGCAGTCGTGGGATTGATACTTTGGTCATCGCGAGATTGCTCTGACTGTCGCGAGATTGCTCTTTCCTTTTGAATGGCGCGGGAATTACGCGTGCGATTCGTCCCTTGGTGAATCTCGTGGGGATCCTCGCAAAGAAGCAGTGTGCATAGGCCTATGGATCGCGCGAGCAGTTCCCTAAAGGTCGGTATCCTACGGCCACTGTGCGACAACTGCGCATGAGAAAGCCTGGAGCTGTCTCTCCTTAGTGAATCATGCGGAGATTAGGGGCTCCTCTGTTAAGCTGTGCGAGACTGCGCGAGTGCTTCACGAGCCCTTATGACTGAGCCTCACGAGAATCACGTGAAGTCTGCTTTTCAATTCCTTTTGTCATCAAACCGCGCGAGAACGGCGTGACCAGTTGGTATGCTACCTTCTGAGGCCCGCGATAATTGCGCGAAGGAATTCTCTCTGATTCAATTAAACCCTGTGACATCTGCGCGAGGCATTCTTCTTGGTTTGTTTCTACTTTGCTGTGCCTATGCTACAGCCAATTCTCTATTTGGGTTCAACCTTCTTTCCCCTGAGGCACTTCTGGGGAAAAGAGGTAAGCTTTCTTGGCATGGTTAGGGGCTTATTTGTAGCTTTTGCTTATTACCTATAGGATAGACTTAAAACACATTTATTAAATGATTAAGGGTCTAACAGAGATTATGTTAAGGGGTGAAAAGTGGTACTTTTTAGGTCTTAACAACATTCTTCTTAGTTGGGTCTCAAGGATGTGCTCCCGGCTCATCTTTTCAAATGGTTGGACTGCACTGTCTTTCTTTCCCTCCGACCGTGCTGGTGTTGCTACTGTTGTTGTTGCTGTTGCTATTGCCGTTGTTGCCTCAGGCTATTTCAATATCTTTCCCGATCTGGTAACGAAGTCCATGGCCCTTTCCCTGCTACTGCTGCCAGCATTAGCATTGGTCTGTTCATAGCTCAGTGGGACCTGATGAGGATCATAGGTTGGCCCCGTGATCTGGAATGGTAGGGCTGCTAGCTCTTGACGTGCGTGTGCTGATGGCTTGGGCAAGGTAGGTACGACTTGGTTTACCTTAGTGAAGGATGGGTGGGTGTCAAAATTGGGCCAGGTAGGGGTGGTGAGGTTTAACGGTGGTTGCATCGAGGGTAATGTGGTGGGCGTAGGCCATTGGTAGCTAATGGGTGCGGGTGGATTGGGGGTTTGATGGGCCATTAGGTAATTGACGGGGGTGATAGAGTTTATAGGTGGTTGAACCGGGGGTAATGGGGTGGGCGTAGGCCATGGATAACTGACGGGTGCAGGTGGAGGATTGGGGGCATGATGGCTTATTGGATAATTTAAGGGGGTGGTGGAATATGGTTGATATGCATTTATTTGTACATAGCTAACGGGGGTGGGTGGTGGAAAATAGGCCTTAAGATCTAGGGGTTCGATCTGAGATGTAGGGGTGGGAAAGTAATCTGCCAGATTTAGGGATTCCATCACCCTAACAGTTCCTTCTCCTAGATTTCTCTGCCTTGGTGCCACAAACATTTCTTGATTACAAATGAAGTTTGATGGATCAAACTCTAATTCTTCTTCAAATTCCTCTACCATCCCTATGGTGGGTCTAAGACCTGCTATTTCGGTAGGGTTGCTGGTAAAGGCACCTGGTGAATATTTGTGTGCTGGTTCATTTGGGTGGGTGCAAGGGGAATGATCTTCCTAGCATCGATTAAATCCTGGATCGCGTGTTTTAATGGGAAGCAGCGATTAGTTGGGTGACCTGGACCTTGGTGGAAATTGTAATGAGTATTAGGGTCAAAATTATATAGGATCGGATTGGGAGGAGGTCGCGGTTGGAGAGCAGTTATTAATCCCTTTTCAATTAATAGAGGTAAAAGTACACTCAGAGATAGCCCCAAGGCGTAAAGACTCGATCATAATGGGCTCTCCTCTCTGGGGTCATTTGCGTCCCCTGCCCATTCCCTGCTCTTTGTACTGATCCTGTCCCAACGGGAGCTGGTTGCGCTACTTAAAATTGGAAGGGGGCTACATTGTTATTATTGGGCTGGGTATTTACAACATTCTGTACCTCTACCCCTGTTCTTCTATCATTTCTCTGCTCGGAGAACCTCCTAACCTCGCTGGGCCCCCCGAATGCATTCTTATTCAGCCACCCTTCTCTAATGTCGTCCTCACAGCGGTTGACGTTCCTTTCCAAGTCAGCAAAACTGGACTGCTGCTAGTATATAAGAAAACCTGAGATCACTGGCAAGGTATTCTTTAGGATCATTTCTATCTGCTCGTCGTCAAGTATCCTATTTCTGACTTGAGCTGCTAGTGCTCTACAATACCCTAAGTAATCACTGAAGGTTTCATTGGAGTTCTGCTTCAATCGGGCTCGATTTGACTTGCGAGGCTCTATGTCTATGTTGTAGAATATTGCTCTTGGAATAGGTGGGCCAAATCTTTCCACGTCTTCATCATGGATGGTTCTAAGGATGCGAACCACCTCAGGGCTGGACCTGTCAGGCTCTTCTGAAAGACTTTTATTAGCAGTCTCTCGTCTCCCTCGTATTGGCACATGTCCCCATAATAAGACTTGAGGTGTGCGATTGGGTTGCCTGTGCCATTGCACTTGTCGAATGCCGACATTTTGAATTTTGAGGGTAGGAGGACCTCGGCAAATAGGCATAAATCCGTGAAGTCTGTAGCGTAGATTTCAACACCACCCATCTTTTATAATTGCTTCTGGATTTTATCCAACTATTCTTTCAGTTGTTCTGACTCCTTAGACATGGGGGCCGTCTTTTCAATTATTACCCTGGACTCACTTTAGGCTGCTAGGGGTGGGATAATTACAGGTGGAGGATTGGCATTAGTCACTGCCCCAACATAGGCTCCACTGTTTTTGATCTCGTCCTCCTCATACTATTGGTTTGCATAGGGTGCAGCGAGGACGAGATTTTCATGTTGGTGTATGGACTGGACGGGATTGGACTAGATGTGGGTTGGGTGAGCCCCCTGAATATAAGGGAAGTGTTGTGGGGTGATGGGGTGAGTGGTAGTTTGGTTTAGGGGTGGGGCCTGATGAGGCCATTGGGCATGGGGGAAGGTTTGGAGATGGTCTTGGGGTATGGGGCCATGAGAGAATTGGGTTTGGGGTATGGCATGGGCTTGACCTGGGTGTAAAGGTTGGGAGTGAGTGAAATGTTGGGGGTATTGGGGAAGGTATGAGTGTGGGGCTTGGGCTTGGGCCATGAAGCCCTGAGAGGTTTGGGCCATAAGGCCTTGGTCAGGTTGGGCTTGGGTAAAGGGCAAGGGATTTTGTGGGTCTTGGCTCATTAGACCTTGATGGGTATAGCCCCTTGGGCTTTGGAGGGTTTGGGCCATGGGCCATTGGTGGGTTTGGGCCCGATGGGTCTGGGCCATGGGCCCTTGGTGGATTTGGGATAGGCCCATTGGGTTTTGAGGGGTATGGGCCACGGAGCTTTGGTGGGCTTAGGCCATTGGTGGGTCTGGCCATGGGCCCTTGGGTATGGATTTGGGCTTGGGGTATGTGGGTCTGACCCGTTGGGTTTTGAAGGGTATGGGCCATTGGTGATTTTGGGCCATGGGCCCTTGATGGGTTTGGGCCATGGGCCCTTGGTGGGTTTGGGCAATGGGCCCTTGGTATGTGTGGGTGGTTGGGTTTTGGGCCAATAGGCCTTGGGGCATGTGGAAAGTGGGGATTTGGGTCATGTGGGAAATGGGGGCTTGCGCTAATGGGCTTTAGGTCATATAAGAAATGGGGGCTTGGATGGTGTGGATGATGGGGGGTTGATGGGGGTCATGGGGGAGTGAGGCATGGAGATTGGATAGGGTATGGGATGGGTTCATGGACATGGGGTGTGGAGGAGAGGAGGTATTTTGGGAAGCCTTTCACATGGAGTAGGCTTGGAACATCTCCTCCATCATGGTCATGGAAGGAGGGTCGGATGGAGGTGGTAGATTTAAGGGGTGATGAGATGTAGATGGGGTGGATGTGGTGGGTAAATGGGGCATGGTTTCGGTAAAATGGGGCATGACCCGGGTAATGGATGGGATATGGGGTTGATTGGAGGGATGAAGTGCGACATTGGCAAAGGGGGATGGGTTGAGAATGTTTAGGGATGATGAAGGGTAAAGTGTGGGTGTTTGGGAAAAATCGGGCATGGCCCCGTTAAAAATGGGCATGACCTGGGTAGATGGGGGGATTTGTGGGGGGTTGGATAAGGCGGAAGTGGTATAGGTGAATGAGGGCGGATCGGGCCTATAGGGGGAAGATGGGAAATGGGGCATGGATGTGGATGGGGAATGTGGATGTGGATGGGGAATGTGTAGGATTTGGCATGGAAGTGGATGGAGTGTGGGATGGGTTTGACATGGATACGGGATGGAAAATGGGCATGGTTTGGGCAAAAGATGGAGAGTAGGGAGGTTGATTTTGGATATTCTGGGAAGTGGTGATTGGAAACATGGGGGTACAAAAGGACCCAATAATTGTAAAGGGTGATTAGGTGAGGGGGATGGTGGAAAAAACTTCTCCCGAATGGGAGTGGGTTGGAGATTGTGGTGGGGATGAATCGAGATCGGTGTAAGCCGGATCCACTACCCATGACATTGTTTGGTATCGGGTCGGGTACGGATGCCTTGGATAAGGCCCAAAGAATTTCCTCCTTCTTCCCCTATGGGATGATGGAGGGCAAGATGATGCCATTATGCCGGCACCACAAGGACTCAATTTTTTTGGTCTTTCGAGTTTTAATTAAAAAAGTTTTTGGAAAGAATTTTTTGTAAAAACAAAAGTTTCGAGGCCTTGGAATTCCATTCTCGGGTGGCTTTCATGCCCTAATTTAAGACCTGCGGCGACGATTCCGAAGCACTTTAGAAAAATCAAAGGAAGAGCTTTGATCTATTAAAGGCACAAAAATTGAGGCGAACAACTCGATCCCCTGAAATAAGTCAAAAAGAAGTTACTTTATTTTGACCGACGAGGGTGTATTGGGTGCCGGAGATAGCAGGGCCCAAACAGAGGCACTAAGACACTAATCGGGGGATTCGGGATGTGAAGGCCACAGATCTAAACTATAGCTGCTTAGAACTACACTGGCACAACTAATACATGTGCCAGGTCAAAAATGCCAGATTTAAAGCTGGCGCAACTATTAGTTGCGCCAGTGTACTATTGGGGCATTTTACATTGGCGTAACTAATAGTTGCGCTAAAGCAATTTGGCTCTCCAGTTTGTTTGACAGTAGCAACTTTAGCTCAGAATTGGTCTCCAAACTAGTTTTTTGTGGAAGTTGGGCTTCCGGGAGTTGACTGATTTTTTGGTGAATCGTTCTCTCCTCACTGAACTTAAGGAATGTGAGTCCGATATAACTCGCTAGCACGCTCCCCAAGGGTTTTAAGCTTTGTAGGATTGGGAACCCACCCGATATACCTCCAGCACAAGAGCCTTCTTAGATACTAGGTGGGCTGGGACTTTTCTGGATCATTACCACTAGGGGCTGCCGCCATACTAAGACCCATGTGATTGCATGTTTGCCTAAACCCAACCCTTTGAAAATCTATCCCGTGAACATAAATTGATTAAGTTCCCTATCTTGGTTCAATTTTAATTTTTTTTTTCAAAGTCCCCTTTTTTTTATGAAAGTTTTCTTTAGTTTAAAAATTGTGGATGATGATCCCATGCCACCACTATGGACCACTATTAGGATATGTTTGCACAAGTAGGCCCGCCAATCGGCTAAGGCACTTTAAATGATGGGAATTTAAAGAAAAGTAAAAGATAATGCGCAAGTAGGCCCGCCAATCGGCTAAGACACTAAAATGACGGAAAAGTAAAGAAAATTAAAAGACAATGCGCATGTAGGCCCGCCGATCGGCTGAGGCACGTAAATGACGGGAAAGTAGGGGTGAGTAAAAAAATAAAAAATAATACAAAAAATAGTAAAAAGGTTAGTAAATAAAAAATAAATAGCCAAATTTCAAGGAGAAGCTCTACAAGCTATCCCTAGCAGAGTCGCCATCTGTGAAACCGTGGGATTTTGTATGATTCCGTCGCGGTGATGCGCTCGCTAACAAAAATATAGAGTCACCACCTGGAGCTTTTGGTGTCCTAGGAAACCTAAATCATTTTTATAAGACCGAAGTGCCACAAATATGACTCTAAATTTGGTCCACACCAAAGGTTCTTGGGTAGGGGCTTCGGTTATCGATTGAGAAGGTGTTAGGCACCCAATCAACCCGCTAAATGCAGTCGCTACTTATGACCAAAATAAAAATAAAATGAAAATAACACAAAGGTCTTCTTCTTGCCCAAAGGGCCCTAAAATCTTATTTGTGCCCCTCCGTCCCTACGGAAATGTCGGTGACATAATGACACAAATGCAAGGATGAAAGAAGAACTAAAAGAGATAGGAGAAGAAAGGGGAGAGCGGGAGCCCTCGGGCCCTTGTTGCATTGTTGGAGAGCCTCGCGTAGGCTTACTTTGATGAGCTCTTAATGGCTTGTGTGATGAAAAATAGGGTTCTAAATCCTAGGGCTTGATGGCTAGGAGGTATAGAAGGAAGGCAAAGGGGCAACACATACCTAAACTAAGGTTTTTAGATGGAGGATAAGGCTTGGAAGAAAGTTGGGAAATCTAGAATTTGTGTGAAAAAATAGTACTAAAGGGAGAAAGATCTTCTCACTCTAAGCTCTTTCTCTCTTAAGTAATTTTTCCAACCTCTAATCCAAGGGGGGGGGGGCCTATTTATAGAAAAAGGATAGGTTAGGAGGCTACTTAGATGCTAATTAAGGTTAGCAATTAGGTAATCTCTAATCTAAGGTTTCCTAGGACTTTGAGAGCTTGGAGATGTGTGGGAATGGTTTTAATGGTGGATGATAGGTTAGTATTTTAAATCACTTAAGGGTTACAAATAGGCATTAAAAGGGTACAACATAACTAGCAAAGCACACACCAAAGGTCAAGGTGATCAACAAATCAAACCTCAATCATAAATTTCGAGGCAAAAATCAAAAGTTATTGTTCATAAGCCTGGCGCAACTATTAGTTGCACTAGGCATATGCACAGTAAAACAGTGCATGCATAATGCTAGGAAGTTGGCTCCCCAAGGTGGGGTCAACAAATCTCTAAGGGGACCTTTCCAAAATTACAATTTTGCCCCTTAGGTTCGAACCGCCATATCTTGGGGTACACAGTCCCGATTGGGGTGATTCTTGGCCGGTTGGAAAGCTGACAACTTATACTTTTCAATGGTGTAAGATTCAATCATAGTAGAAGCTCATAGCTAGTCCTAGTACTCCACCCTTCATCCATTGCTCGGAAAAGCTAGGTTTAGGTCCGGGATGGGTTCTAAGGGTTGGGATTGGCTTCTAAGGGTTCGAAGAGGTTCCTGAGGGATCTAAGGTGATTCCTAAGGGTTTGGAAGGGTTTCTAAGGGTACGGGAAGGTTCCTAAGGGATCTAATCATGCCATCAAAAGCTTAGAAGTGTGCCTCTCTCGAAATGTGTTTCGATCGGGCCTTGGGCCAAATTTGGGTGTCTACATGTTGCCTAACGTGTATATTATTCACACTAGCCCATTTTTCCTTAAAAGTGGCTTAACATGTATAATACACATGCTAAGCATAGATGGGCCCCCCAGTGGACTCTAGATTTCTTAGACACTGTACATTTACTTGGCGTGTGTAATACACACGCTAGGCTTAGCTACCGTAAATTTTTGTTTTTACCCAAAATTGACTTTTGGAGTTTGACTTGTTGACCATCCCAATGTTTATGGTGGGTTTTATTAGGACTGTTGCACCCTCATTTACCCTATTTGTAACCCTCTAGTCATTTAAACCCTACCCTATCATCTACCATTGAACCCCTTTCTCACATATCTATGCTCCCAAAACCCTAGGAATCCTTAGATATTAGGATTACCTAATTACTAATCTCATTAGCATTTAAATACCCCTTAACCCTCTCCTTTTCTATAAATAGAGAGGCCCCCCCCCTTGCAAATGGCTTGAAAATTTTCCAAAAGAGAGAAAAGATTAAGAGAGTCATTTTCCCCTTTGGTGCACCAATCCCATACAAATTCCAGAACTTCAAAAGTCCCTTCAAACCCTTCTTCAAATATCCTTTAGCTTAGGTGAGAGTTATCCCTTAGCCTTCTTCCCCTACCCTTCAGCTATCAAGCCTTAGAGGTTAGAACCTATCTTCCCACTCTTTAAGCTATCGGAAGCTCGTTGAAGTGCACTCACGCGAAGGTCCACATCGACGTTACAAGGGCCCAAGAGCTCCGGCTCTCCCCTCTATTCCTCTACCTTCTTCTATTTTCCTCTTTTCTTGAATTTATGTCGTTACGCCGTCGAAATCTCGGTGATTGTGGGGGCGTAAATAGGATCGGAGTGCCTTCGGGCAAGAGGAAGTGTTGTTTTATTTATTTTTCTTTTAGCCATAAGTAGAGACTGCTTACGAGCAGGTTGATCGGATGCCTAGTACCTTTCCGATCGATAACCAAAGCCCCTACCCAAGAGCCTTTGGAGTGAATCGGTAATTCCGAGTCATATTTGGCACTTTGGTGCATTAAATATTGATTTGAGGTTTCCCGAGACACCAAAAGCTCCGGGTGGCGACTCCAAATTTGTAGTGAAGAGTGTGCATCGTCGCAAAGGACTCGCGAGAGCCCACGATTGCACAGATTAGAAGTCTAACAATTTCAATTCCTAATAAGCAAGGAGTATATGCATCAGTGAATAGTTTATTCTTCATAATTTTTTCTAAACTACAGATTTAGAAAATATTTTTATTCAAAAACTAACTATTGACATACTCTCAAAAGGATATCGAAGCTTTTGAGTTCTCAGTATATTTTTTAAAAAAATCCAGTCAAAGATACTTACAAAAATGAAGGAATCTCATGAAAAAGATAATATATTCTATTCATATGAATCCCTGTGTAATCCATAGTATCTAATATTCATATCTCTACTAGACATATACTTTTGCAAATAAAAAATCAGAAAGGTCTTTCCTTCAGCTTGTAATAGGGTTTTAGGTTTTAGAAGGTATCAAAGAAAGGTAGAAAATGATTCAAAGTTTTTCTGAAAATTTAACTCTTTTTTCTCCTATCTTTTCTGACTTCTTCTCTATTTCTACTTTAGTAAGTTTCCAAGATTTGGATAACTTCTTCCCATTTACTTTAATCTATAAATCTCATTTCTTCAGTTGTAAAATCTTATTTTACAATATTTATTTTTGAAAGCTTTTTGCTAAATCATAATCATTTTTTTTTTTTAGAAATCATCTTTTCAAATCGCTCTTTACGATTTTGTGCTTTCTCCTTTCCCATATTCTTCATTTTATTTATTCAGCTGTACCTCTTCTTAATATTCCCTTTTTCTATTTTTCTTTTACTCCTTCCACTCCCTCTTCTTCCTTTTCTTTTGCACTATAAACTCTCAAAAATTAAAAGGGTTAAAGGTTGAAAGCTTTGGGTAGTATTTATGGTTAAGGGTTTATCAGATTTTAGTATAAAGAGATTCGGTTTAGGCTTCTAATATTGGTTCAAAGGATAAAATTTTCTGCGATTTTAGCTTTTTAGCTTAGATTTAAACAAAAGATTACCTTAAATCATCTTTACGATTTACTAGCATAGATGCCTTATTGCTTTGATATTTCTAATAGATAGTTCTAGACAAAAAAATTAGTTTATCATATTCATAAAATATTTTGATTCTAAATTCAGCAATATGAGATTTTATAACAGTATAGAAGTTCAAAGAAATTTTGTGATTGAATAGAAACAGTCTCTCTCTGAAAGAAAGGAAAATTGGCTCAAAATCTCACTGGTTTATAATTTTGAAACTATAATCTAAATTTTACAGTTCATGTCAATTTATTGTTTCAAGCATCGATCCGAATATAGTGTTCAACGAGCTAAACATGAATTGTAATTATTCTATATTCTAATTATTAAATTTCTACTATAATGAATCGTAAGTTTTTCAAGATTTGTAATTTTTTTTTTATCATAATTCCTATGTACTGATCAACTTAAAAAACTTTCGAAATTTTTTTTTATAATAATAATTATTTTGTTTTTACAAAAACAAACTAAATAAAACTAACTACTAATATACTAATTAAATTACTATTATACATAGATGTTGTGTATCCCCCCAAATTTAAGTTGGACAATGCCCTCATTAGCATAAAAACAAGGGACAAAAAAAAATTATTCGTAAAATTATTGATATCTCTAATTATTTACCAAAAAAAATCTGTCACCAGATATATACTCTCCCCCAAACTTGGGAGAAAATATTCACGGCTTATTCTCGGAGTATCAATAAAAAAATTAAAGAAATATTAGTAACAATTACGCAGTTAGTGAAAAAGAAAAGTTAGTCAAAAGAAATATTATATTAACTGAATATTTACAATGATCAGGAAAATAAAAACTAATTACATAAAAGAAAATAATCCTAGGAAAAATCTAGACACGCTAATTTATACATGACACTGGCAGCAACATCCGAGATGAAGTCTCCGATAAAGATCAGTCCTCGGCTTCTAACCACTATTGATTCGAGTCTCATATCCCTTCCTAGCAAAGGAGTATCCACACCTTGGCAGGGTCGCTACTCTAAGAGTTGTCGAAACACTTCTCTGTGCCCTTCTTTATCTCCCCCAAATAGAGCACATCACAGATCTTTTTTAGAAGAAATGAAATGCCATAGCGGGAGTGCTTCTAAGGGTGAGGAAGTGAACACATGTCTAGATCACCCTTCACCCATACTGCTCCCTTACGAAGACTATGTGAAGAGAATGTACACAATTGGCAGGGAAAGTATGAGCAATGTAGAAGGATGGTGAGGGACGGCTCAACCCACCGTTATCGTATAGGAGCTCGCATTCGGGGTGAGTTGTGATGGTATAAAGGTTAGGAAGTGGGGGAAAATTGGCTTTTGGAATGTGATGTCGGATTTGGGTTAGGTTTAGGGTGAATGGTAGTTTTAGAGGACGATTTAATAGCTTGAATAGGTCGCTGGCGCTTCAGACCTTCTACTCTCTGTATAGTAGCTAGGAGATCGGCCTTATGTATTTCAAGGATTCTATCAATTTTCTTACTGAAATTGCTATGGCCAGATTCTTTCACCATTAAGGTTAGGGTATGAAAGGAAGACGAAAGAGATGAGTTTTTGGGAAGGTCAGGGTCTCCTTTTATAGGGAAGCGAAGGAAGGTTCCTATGTCAAGGTGTAGGCTTATAGGTTTGGGTAGTTGGCAAGTGGCAATATTGAATGCGATGCGTGTCCGCTTCCTCTATGAATTTAAATGGGTCCATATTCCAACGTAATAGATAAGATCGATCATTGGAACCGCCTGTTCCCTAAAATTATCGTTTACAATTCTGTAGAACAAAAGGGAGACTTTATGACGCGTCAAATCGTACTCACTACGATTTAACTCTATAAATCACAAGAAATCATAAATTCATACGTTTAAAGTGATTGTGACATGAAAAAAGAGACTTTTACGATTGATTGTACTCTCACATACTGTTCAAAATTATATACATATATTACAAATGTTTGCTACGGGTGAGTCGGTAGCTCGACAGGTTCTAGAGAGATTCAATTAAAAACAAAGGGAGTTGATGTGCCTCTCATAAATATACGTCCTCTAGATCTACCAACTGCATATGAAGGTAGTACATTACTCTCTCTCTCTCAAAAAGGATTAGTTGCTCAAATTGAGTTTCTAACCTATCGAAGGTGGTTGAGTAACTGTTGCTGGATATGGTAATGTTGTATCCAGCTGTAAGCTATTTGCAACAAGGCATCCTCTGTAGCATTGTGGTATTGGGCCTTTGTATGGTAAGGAGAAACAGTTTGAAGTCAGGAAACTCCTAGAGTTGGGCCATGGTTAGGACCACAGGCTTCTCCTTTTTGAGATGTTGCGTACGATTTTATACCCACCAAAGATTGAACTTTTATTTTCCAAAACCTTAGTTTTAGAAAACTTTTCATCATTGACTTTAATTTATATAATCTTCCTTGCTTAGGAAGTATATTTATCAAAGTCTCCGAGTCAACCTCACTCGATGTGTGGTGTTGCAGCGGTTTCTCACTAAAGGTCTCAAAGAGTTTCCAGGCTTCTTCTACTGTCAATTTATGAAACATACCTCCATAGGCCACATCAATCCTATGCCAGGATGCATCTTCAAGGCCTTTATAGAAAGTGAGTACAAGTTGTCAATGTGCAATCTCATAGTGAGGGAACTTGTACAGAAGATCCTTAAGACGATTCCAACATTCCTGAAGAGATTCATCCAGAAATTGGTGAAATGTTATGATAATATCTCCGAATGTATTCAACATGCAGATTGGGAAGAATTTTGTAAGAAACATACATTTCAGTCCTTCCCAATTAGCAATCGAATTATGAGGCAAAGAGTTTATCCATTGTTTTGCTTCATCTCTAAGGGAATATACAAACGGTCTCAATCGAGTGGATGCTTCTATTAAGTTTTTAATCCGAATGATAGTACATACTTTCACGAACTTATTTAAATGTAAATAGGGGCCTTCGTCCATTAGCCCATAGAAAGTTGGAAGTATTTGAAGTATATTGGGCATAATTTGAAAGGTCCTATTGCCGGTGGTAGGGTGTACTTGAATACATGGGGGAGGTGTAAGAGGTGTCAATGTATAATATTCCCCCATTATCTTAGCCACGTATTGGTCTCTTCCTACCATAATGAAATCAAAGCACGATGGCTAAAACAGTTATTGTAAATATCTATTTTAATTTTAGTTTTATCCAATTTTTATTCTAGCAAGCAGGGAGAGAAAACAAATCTGAGTTTCGAGCTTCTCTAATCAAGGGAAGTTGAAACTCCAATTAGGCGCTTCGAGTAAACCTGCGAAAGATTTAAGAAGTCATCAAAGAAAATTAAAAATAGAAAGAAATATAAAAAGAGAAAGATAAATACTTATTTTCTTAAATTAAATTAAAATACTTGCGTTGTCCTTGGCAACGGTGCCAAAAACTTGTCAGCGGCTTGTTTATGTCATCTAATTAAGTCTTACCCTATTGCAAGTGCATAATGGAAATTATAGTATTAGCAAAGGACCATTCCCACAGAGATAGGTTATATTATATTAATTTAATTTTTTTGAAAACTTATACTTATCTTTTAAGATCCTAAACTACTAGAGAAATATGAATAAAGAATTATTTCTAAATCTAAATTTGCAGAAAATAAATCCTAAATCTTCAAACTTCAGATTATGATCATCAATCACAATCTTCTGTTATCAGATGTTTACAAATTTAAAATACCGTTACACTATATCTCACTCTTCTAGAATTTGGGCGCCAATAAAAAACTAGCTTCATTCAATATAGATTTAATCTAATCAACAATCTTTTAAAACTTGGGTGTCAATCAAATTCTAGAAAACTGAAGATGGAAAAGTAAAATCGTTACACTAATCTGCAAACTTCAATCTAAGTTGTCAATTCAAATTAAAATTTAAAGATGTTTACCAAGCAAGAAATAAAAGAAAATAAAATCTAAACTAGAAAACAAAAGTAGAACCATCCAAAGGGTTGATCTTTTAGCTTCCTTAGCCTTGGTTGTCAGGCAAGACCTTAGAGAACTGTGGATGATGTTACTTTGTAAATCCTAAACTATTTTTGATCGAGAGAAAACACAGACTTCAGTTGTCAATTGATGTTGTGAAATTCTTCAATGGTTTATTCCTATACCAAGCTCTCTTATTTATAGATTATAAGGGGCCGATTTACAAACTCCTAATTCTAATAAAAGAAATAAAACTATCCTACTATAACTTCGGATTCTAATTATATTCCTTGTCTTCTATTCTGTTGATACACTTCTGGATTGTTCCTTTATTTTAGCAGTAGAGTCCTCTTAAGATTCTTCTTCGTCAATCTCCTAGATCCGTGATCAACCAAACTTCTAATTCAAGAGTTCTCCTATTTCTGTGCATGGCGGTGTTCATTCTCACGTGATCAGCACCAGGAGTAGCAGTAGGAAAGCTTTTATTAATACAATATTCTGCGCACTTGCTATACCAATGTTCTGTGTAGATTTATGGGGCACGGTCTGGAAGATCGTGCTGATGGCACGAGTTTTTAGGTGCTAAAATTCGAGCTGTCATAGTTGGTATCAAAGCAGTTCTTTTAGAAATTCTGATAATCATTATTTTTATCAGAGCATAGGGACTTCTGCTAACAAAACTTTGGTTTCACATGCAGCCGTTATGTCTTCTAGAGGAAGGGGCCGACCTAGGGGCGGCCATAATAGAAATTTGCGTAGTAGAGATGACTACATCTCACCTACGAACAAAGTGAGATTGGGAGATAGAGGGGCTTCAGGTAGTGGTGGCCAAGAGAGCCAAGATCAGGCAGAGAACCGGGATCGAGATCGTCAGGATCGAGATAAGAGGAAACAAGAGAGAATCAGAGAAAGAAATGAAGATAGAGAAGAGCGTCAGAGGATGATGCATATTATGGAAACCATGGTGACTGCCATGGCTCAACAAGTAGCATCCTTGGCGGCTTACAATGCCAATGATCAACAACAGCCACCTACACCTCCAGTGGCTCCGACACTGCCAGTGTCTTCAGCATTTACCGAGTTCAGGAGGATGAGACCTCCTAGCTTTTCAAGGTAGGCAGAGCCCATGGCAGCGGAGAACTAGCTGAGTGAAATGGAGAAAGTATTTAGTGTGCTCACATGCACAGAGGACGAGAGTGTATGTTGGGCAGCCTACATGTTAGATGAGGAGGCTGGGCCTTGGTGGAAGTCATTTTCTAGGACTAGGGCTCAGGAGACCCCAGGATTGCCCTGAACATGGGATGAGTTTGTTGAAGAGTTCAGCAAACAATATTTCCCCGAAGTGGTGAGAAATCAGATGGAGATACAGTTTTTACAACTCTTTCAAGGACGAATGACAGTGAGGGAGTACAGAGTGGAGTTCATGAGGCTTGCTCGCTTTGCTCCCAATTATGTGATTACGGAGGTGATGAGAGAAAAAAGTTTTCAACAAGGCTTGAGACCGAAAGTCAGAGGAGGAGTAGCAACGTTTCAACTAAAGACTTATGGAGAGGTCATGAGTAAAGCGTTGGTTGTCGAAGAAGAAAATAATAACCGATATCGTCAAAGGGAACAGCAAGGAAGGAGAAATGTAGACCAAGGCAGAACCGGGAACTATGAGCCGGTGAATAAAAAGCCAAGATTCGTAGCCCACGATTAGAGATCACCGTTCTAAAGAGGGTATCAAAGACCGGTGCAGCACACTATTTAGCAGAGATTTCCATTACTTGCGTCGGGGACACCGATACGATATGAGAGCCATGTTATCACCACTGGAGCTACAGTTACACAGGATTTCTCACGAGCCGCATCTTCCACACTGCGGGAGACTTGTGCCAAGTGTGGCAAGTCTCACAAGACATCGGATTGTAGGTAGGGAACTCGGGGCTGTTTCAAATGTGGCAAGGTGGGCCACTTGATCAAAGAGTGCCCTGAGGCAAACAAGGAGAAGACGACTTCAGCTTCTATGCCACGACCTATACAATCGAGGAAGCCGATCGTCTAAGGGAGATCCTACGCAGTCACAGCTCAAGAGACCCAAAATTCAAACGATGTAATCCAAGGTGAGAACTTCTTTTAAATAAAGAATTTTAATTCTTGAAAATTTTTAGATAGAGAAGGTGCATTCATATAGAAAATAGAAAAGAACTTGTATGCAATAATTTTGGTATGATGGTATACATTATATATATGTGTATGTATGACTACGAACGTTACAAATTTATGAGAAAGGAAGCGATGTGACATATGAAGCTCGAGTGTTGATAGACCCGGGGTCTACCCACTCATTTACTATCCCTCGCTTCGCAAAGGAGATGAAAGTCAACCCAGGGGAGTTAGGCTTTGTGTTAACCATGGCTATTCTGACTGAGAAATTGGTTGATGCTGAAAAAGTTTGCAAATCCATGATCATGAGAATCATGGATGGAGACGTCGTTGAACTACCGACAAATTTAATTATGTTAGACATGCAAGGATTCGACGTGATCCTTGACATGGATTGGTTGTCGACTCATTGTGAAACCATGGATTGCAAGAACAAGGTCGTCATTTCAGACCTAACACAAGGAGATCGTTTCGATTTCGAGGAGAGAGATCGACGTATATGCCACTTATCTCTGCAGTCAGGGCCCAGCGCTTGATCAGAAAAGGGTGTAGTGGATACTTGGCATTCTTGAAGGAGGATAAGGAAGAGAAGAATATTATTTTGAAGATAGCAGTTATGCGAGACTTCGCTGATGTGTTTCCAAAAGAATTACCCGGATTACCTCCAGATAGAGAAGTTGAGTTCGCCATCGACCTAGCACCAGGAACGGAGCCTATTTTTAAAGCACCATACAGAATGGCTCCTGTTGAGTTGAAGGAGTTGAAAGAGCAATTACAAGAGCATTCGGACACGAATTCACTATGAATTCTTAGTGATGCTGTTTGGGTTGACGAATGCATCGACGTCGTTTATGGACTTGATGAACCGGGTGTTTAAAACACACCTAGACTCCTACGTCGTCATGTTCATCGACGATATCCTAATATACTCCAAGTCAAAAGTGGAACACGAAGAACATTTGAGAATTACTCTACAAACTTTGTGTGAATACCAACTATACGCCAAGCTCAGCAAGTGCGAGTTTTGGTTAGAGGAAGTTAGCTTTTTGGGATATGTCGTCTCAAAGCATGGTGTCACAGTTGACCCGGCTAAGATAGAAGTAATGGTCAATTGGGAGCAACCAAAGACCGTGACTGACGTCCGTAGTTTCCTCGGACTAGCTGGCATTATCGACGTTTCGTTGAGGGTTTTTCAAAGATATCGGGACCACTCACGAGACTTACATGGAAAGATGCAAGGTTCGAATAGAGTGAGACATGCGAGAAGAGTTTTCAAGAACTCAAGAAGAGACTCACTTTAGCTCCAGTACTAGCGATTCCTTCAGGCAGTGGAGGGTTAGCAGTCTACAGTGATGCTTTGTATAATGGTTTGGGTTGCATACTCAACCAACACAAAAAGGTGATAGCTTACGGGTCGAGATAGCTGAAAGAACATGAAAAGAACTACCCGACACATGACCTGGAACTGGTAGCGGTCATATTTGCACCGAAGATTTGGCGACATTACTTGTACGGTGAGACCTTTGAGATTTTCACCGACCACAAGAGCCTCAAATATCTGTTTACACAGAAAGAACTAAATATGAGGCAGCGCAGATGGATGGAGTTCCTCAAGGACTATGACTGTTCCATATAGTACCATCAAGGAAAGGCTAATGTAGTGGCAGATGCCTTGAGTCAAAAGAGTTCAGTGCAGTTGGCTAGTTTGATTTTGGGTATGCACCGATGGAAATTGTTTGAAGATATGGCACTAAATGATGCGAACATCGAGTCGCAAGCCACAGGAGCCTTTTTGGCAAACATTTCAGTGAGGCCAGTGATATTTGAGCATATCCATGAGCTACAGATGAAATACCTGGCGCTAACCAAGATTCTTCAAGATGTGATTGAAGGCATCAAATCAGAGTTTTCAGTGAAAGAAGATGGTTCCTTATTGTTCAAGGGTCATCTCTGTATTTCGGATAATGCCGATCTATGGCAAACTATCCTTGATGAATCTCACAAGTCAAACTATGCGATCCACTCTGGTAGCATGAAAATGTATTAAGATTTGAAAAAGAATTACTGGTGGAGAGGGTTGAAGCAAGACGTGGTAGAGTATGTGTCACGGTGTTTGACATGTCAGCAGGTGAAGGTTGATTATAGGCATCCTGCTGGATTATTGCAGCCTCTACCCATACCAGAGTGGAAGTGGGATTCGATCTCTATGGACTTCATAGTAGGACTACCGCGTACAGCGAAGAGATATAATGCCATTTGGGTAGTCGTAGATCGATTAACTAAGTCAGTACACTTCTTTCTTTACAACATGATGTACACGGCGGGAATACTTGCAGAATTGTATATGAAAGATATCGTGCGCCTACACGAGATCTCAAGCAGTATCATTTCTGACCGTGATCCATTATACACATCAAAGTTTTGGAAGAAATTTCAAGAGGGAATGGGAACGCGATTGAACTTCAGTTCAGCATTCCATCCGCAAACTGATGGGGAAACAGAGCGGGTCCATTAGATCGTCGAGGACATGCTTAGGGCGTGTATGTTAGAATTGCAAGGATCATAGGATCAACACCTATCGTTGATTGAGTTTGCATACAATAATAGTTTCCAAGCGAGCATTGGCATGGCACCGTATGGAGCTCTTTATGGGAGACGATATAAATCGCCCATCAATTGGGAGGAAACCGATGTGAAATTTGTTTTGGGACCCAAAATTCTTGAAGATAATGCCACCTATGTTTGGATGATAAGGGCAAAACTCAAAGCGGCTCAGAGCAGGCAGAAAAGCTACGCTGATATCAAGCGGACCAGTGTAGACTATAAGGTGGGTGAACACGTGTTTGTCAAAGTGTCGCCTATGAAGGGCGTGATGAGATTTGGAAAGAGGGGAATGTTAAGTCTCCGCTACCTTGGACCATTCGAGGTTTTAGGTAGAGTAGGTGAAGTTGCTTACCGCATTGGATTACCACCGCTATTCGATCGGGTGCACAATGTGTTTCACGTATCTATGCTCAGGAAGTATATAAATGGCCCTGATCACATTTTGGGCAGTCAACCTTTGGAAATGCATGAAGACATGAGCATGATAGAAGAATCGACAGAGATTTTGGATCGAAAGGAACAAGTATTGCAGACAAAAGTGATCCCATTAGTGCTAGTTCGATGGAAGAATCATCCGACCGAAGAAGCAACATGGGAGCGTGAGATGGATGTCAGGGAACAATATCCTAGTTTATTTGAGAATGCTAGTTGACGCCCAATAAATATTGTAAGATATGTGTGATGTTTGACATGTGAATGTACGATTTCTGTTTTGGAATGAACAGGGGAATTATTTTTTTAAAATTTTGAGCATAGTTCATTTTAATCTCGCTAGATGGATCACTCTATGAGTGATTTCCAATGACGTTGGAGAGGAAATCAGGTGTTAAGGGAGGTGTTAGAAGTTGAAGGGATACCGGGAGAGAATACTGGACTAAAAGAACCAAGAAAACATTTCTGGGCTCGCTCGAGCGACGTCTTACGCTCGCTCACGTGAGCCATATGAAAAACAAGAGCGCCAAAACGTTCTGGCCTCGCTCGAGCGAGGACTTATTACCGCTTGAGCGAGGGGAGAGTATAAAAGGGGCGGCAAGCACCATTCCGCCCATTTCTTCACACGAGAGGAGGGTTTTGGGAGTTTTCACGTGACGACTCTCCAACATGTGATTCAAGTCGGATTCAAAGAATCCAATCTGTTAAAAATACTTCAAAAGGTGACTTTTACCCTAAATCCACCTCATTTCGTTAATTTTTGCTCTTTAGAGATCTAATGGCTTCCACAAGCCCTAACCCTCAACCTAGGAAGAAGGTCGCGATTCGATCGCCACCTTCGTGCAACAAGGCGCCACAGCCACCACAACCACCACCTCAAACCGAGCAACTGATCCTATTGGATGATTGGTGGGGGGCCAAAATCTTTGAAACCAAGTGGGAAATCCACCCCACTTGCTTTCGAGATCTTACGTCCACCAAGTGGACTAATGACTTTCTTACGCAAAACCGTATGCGGTCCTTGTTGACGCTGTTTGGGAACCGTTATTATCCACGGCTTGTCAAGCTATTTTATCAAACTCTAAAGACCACTACCGACGAGGACATTCTCATCACTGAAATCGATAGAAGGACGTTTGAGTTTGGCGAGGCTGACATTTCGCTCGCCATGAATTGCCCTCACACCTACACCCGAGAACCCAATTCACAACCACCTTTTGCCCAAGAGGCACCTTTTCAGACAATAGTCGTCGACATTACTGGCGGCACCACCGCATCGGGACAATCTATCACACGGTCCTAGTTACTGCCACAAATGTGGCCTCTTGATATCATTTTTAAAAAGAATTTATACCCGACGGGCCACGACCAAGAACGTCGTGACATATTTTTGAGTACGCTGCACTTTGCCTTTCACAACCGATGGTTTAATGCACCTAGAGTGGTTCTCAAGGGCATTTTACATGCTCTTAGGCACAATATGAAGGGTGCTATTCCACCACCCATCAATCGCCTATCGTACGCCCGTCTCATTTCTCGCCTCTTTGACTTACACAATCGGAAAGATGGCTTCCACATACGAGAGGACAAGCCCATCCTTATTGATAACATACTTCCATACCTAGGCCAAGACCTGAATAGGAACTTGAAAAGCCTCCAAAACAGTCTAACCAAGAAGCGAGATCGTCAGATTGCTCGGCAGGTGGCCCAACCACCACCGACTGGACCGACTGCTCCTTCCACTTCATCTCCCTAGCTTTTCCCTGCCACCGATAGCAGCATGATGTGGGAGATCCTCCTGCAAGGGCGGGAGATCCGGCTACATCAGCGGTTCCAGGAGTCGCTCCTCATCTACCTCATGGACCATGCGTTTCCACAGACCACTACAAAATTTGTGACTTTTAGTGGCACCCATTTAGCGGCGAACCAACTTACACGGTCGGCAATGCCAAAAATTTTGCGCGCGCATATTGGAGCCATCGGTTATCATGCTGAATCCCTTTTAAATGGTATTTATTTTTTAACTTCTATTTTAGTTTTATATGCAAAAGAAAGGAACTTCTTAACTTAGCAAGCTAACCTACCTAATACTCTGTTTGACGGTTCCTCTTCTTCCCCCTTCTTCCCCAATGGCTCTCCTCTTCTTCCCCCTTCCTGATCTCCATTGCCTCTGCTCTAATATTCTAACGACGGTTCCTCTTCTCCCGCAATCGCTCTCTTCTCCAATCGCTCTAATATTCTCACGATCGACGCTTCCTCTTCTTCCACAATCACTCACCATCGATTCTGCTCTAAATTGTGTGGATAAATTTGAATCTCCACACGATATCCTCTCCATCACCTTTGCTTGGTGGATCAGGAAGCTTCGATCGGCACGACTACTATCCAAGACTTTGATCTCTCCTCCACTAAAATTCTGCAGTGATTTGGTTATCCTAATCGAAGAACAAAGGAGAAGACTCGCCTTCTAGGTAATGAGTTTGTGTTCTTGAGTTAGGTTTTTAGTTTTAAATTTAATTCTTAAATTTTTTTTTTTTAAATATGATTTGATACAAATTTATGTTATTGTCTTTTTTGTAGGTTAGTTTTTCCCTTTTATGCTAGAAAGTTTCTTCGATTTTGTCGAAATTAGGGGCTGGTAAGTTCTATGAATTATTTTTTTTATCGGTTCTGTGAAGTATTTTTTTTATCCGTTCTCTTTGTAGGTGATCCGTTGTCATTTGATTGTTGCTAGTTCGTTGAGTTTATGGCGAGATCGGTCTCATTTTATTGTCACTAGTTATTTTTCTGTGATTTTATATGTTTTTTTGTTGATTTTGTATTCTTTTTTTGATTTTGTATTCTTTTTTGCTTGATTTTTTAGAACATTTTGCAAGATTTCAACTAGGGTTTTTTCTACAACTATGAATCCCATGTTTCATGCATTTATGTGTAATTGGATGGCTTAAATCGATATTTTTATATATTTAGCCTTGAAATGATAAATCTATCTTCCCAAAGAATTAGATTGTTATTTTTATTGGATTGATGCCTCGATTTTCATTTTCGAAGCTTTCCCTTGAATATGACGTGTAAACAATTTTTTGGGCACTGAGGACTCTGGGCTGCTTTATTCCACCTGTAATGTTTCACAGTGGGTTGGTATTGAACTTAGCCACCAATTGAATCCAGCCTCATGTTATTTGGATGAGTATTGAATGTTCTACAATAAACTCTGGTGTCCTTTTTCTCTCTTTTTAAATATTTTTCACGGTTCTTTTTAATGTTGATGGATTTACCCACATTCTATTAGCCTTTTATCGATTTGTTGCAACATTAATTTGGGTGTGGTTGATTTTCCCCATTCCCTAGCATCTTTCGCTTGTCCTATGTTGTCTAAATCAACAATTTCTATCATATCCACGAATCCTCATCCCTCCCGTGGCATCACAAGTATTAAATTGAATGGCTACAATTTTTTAACATGGTCTAGAGCCGTCAAACTTTATGTGAGCAGCTGCGGGTAGCTTGGTCATATATTGGGAACTACTATGTGACCTCCTCCTGGGGATCCCTCTCTTTCCAAATGAGAAATAGACAACTATACTGTTTTGGGATGGCTCTTTAGTTCTATGGAGGAGCCTACTTATAGAGTCGTTGCGATGAGCTCATTTTGTTCAAGCCTTCATCTGAGTTCCCTGACGAGGGAGCTAGGATTTCTGCACGCAGATTGGAGAGCAACAAATTTATTGTTTTCTTATGGGGCTTCGATCAGAGTACGAGTAATTGCGTGCTCAGTTATTAGCTACAAATCCTCTTCTATCACTGTGGACTGTGCATGCAACTATCACTACCCAACCAAATCACTCGGGATCAAAACTAGAAGACTCCTAGCACAAAACTGGTGCTCATCCAAGCGATAGCATAGAAAACTAGAGCCCCAAATTTCGAGGTATCTAACGTGAAAAGTAAGTTTTTTGAGATTTCATAAAATCACATAAAACACTCTTCAATCTGCCATATTACCTACCCGAAAGGTTTCTTCAGAAGATTCCGGTCCAAACCCAACAAGTTCAAAACCTCTTTCTATCTCAAAGAGGCAAGGAGTTTAGAAAATCTTAAATGATAAAAATCCTAATGGTCCCCTTGAAAACTACCTACAGCTACCTTCAATTCAGCATCATTGCTGGTGCAAAATCCGAAGTAACAACTGAACATCACCAAATTATTGTTTGAAGGAACGGAGATGATGCCTTCACCACCAGCCATGCCCAGGTTACCATGAGCATAACCACCAAAGCTGAGTTTGGGAGCAACTTCCAGAGGGGGAATCCAAAATGCTCGCTTCTGCGCTTTCAATTACCCAATCCAGCACGAAACTTGAAAGTAGGATCAATTAAAGTGCAATTAATTTCTGATCTTGTCATGAATTTGAGAGGTGGATTTTGCCCTGTCCTCTAAGCTGCTGCAATTTCTCCTTCCACAGGCCTCAAGCAACGGCAAAGGGCATTAAATTCCATAAGACCTTTCCGCACTTCTGAAAAGGAGAACAAATCAATTCTCCACCCTCTGACCAAACTCAAAGAGTTGTTCCAAATGTCAGCAGCCACTTTTCATTGAATGCACAAATGATCAATGATCTCCTCCCACTCTAAACAAAAGGGGCATCTATTAGCTAGCTGGAATCCTCGGAGTTGATTAGAGTATTTGGCTGATCAAACCTGAAGATAGCTTTTAGGAGTACTAAACTTTATCCCTACATAGCCAATGATGGAATCTTTTGGATATGGGAATTAAGAATGAATTGGAATTATGATGACACAGAGTGGACTGAAGATTTATTTGGTTACGTCCTCAGGTCATATCTCGTGCTCGATGATATGAACTCAGAATTCTTTCAACGGCAAGGTAAATTATTATTTTTTAGTTCTTTAATAATCGATTGTTTTTGGCTGCTATTTTTTTAATGAATCATATCAATCAATATGTTCAGCCTTATTCAAAGATTTGATTCAATACCTATTCAAGACATCTTCCATCTCACATCCAATCATAAGAAGTAATTTTTTTCGTTAGGGCGGCCTTATTGAAGGAAATCGATCCAAAACATCGTTGCTTTTGATCATAGGTTTTTTCTATTATTTAACTACAGACTATTTTTTATTTCTATTTTCATGTTCTTTAGTAAGTGATTCAAAAAAAATAAATTAATGCATATCATATCAATTGATATGTTCTCGCGTAGCCTTATTCAATCCCAAACATTGTTGCCCGCTTGATCATAGGCAGTTTTTATTTCTGGTTTCTATTGTTTAACTATCGAATATTTTTATTTCTTTTTTCTGTTCTTTAATAACTGATTTTTAGGGGTCAATTTTTTTTCAACAAATGCAAAAAACCAATTCTTTTGGAGCTTTCTTTGCCAGTTCTTTAACAATCAATTTTTATATTTTTTGTTGTTCTTCAACAACTAATTCTTCCATGCATCTGATGGTGTAGGTGGGAGATCTATGTGCACAGCCTGTACACATAACGCCAACTCTATACTTTAATGCTAATTCTAGTAACTACACAATTTTAGAGATTAAAACTGTTTGGATTCTTTAACAACCGCTTTGTGAAACCACAAAACTGTGCTTTCTAAATCATATGGTATACGTCTTTGACAAGTCCAAGTCATCCACGTAGAACACATTGTGAACTGATGTTAGCTTAAGAAATTGGGACCATCATAGAATTTGAATATTTTGATCCATCATTTTATTTATGTTTTTAGTTCTCATCAATGTTAGTTTATATATATATTTTCAATCTGTTTTAGATACTCACATATTAGCTAACCCCAAATAGATGGGATAAGGCTATAATATGTGACCCCATCTACAGGGTCACATATTAGAAATCGGCAGAGATCCCAAGGTTTATGGGGTTATTTAGTGCACAGTGTCTGAGATTAGATTGCGAACCAGCAGTAGTACACGGTCCATCTACCTTATACAAACTCCTACTGCCGCAAAAACTTAGTTTTCACGCGCCTATCGAAAACTCAAAAGAGCGCGAATTGAAAACTCAAAACCCCTCTTTTAGAAAACAAAAAACCCATCTTCTGTATAAAAAAAAAATAAAACCCATCTTTTAGAAAACTCTTCGTCTAACTTCTCGAACCCTTCGTCTCCTTCTCTCTCACGTAAACTTTTGGTAAATGGGTCAGCACCCATCTGCACCCTTACCTGGCATTATTGGTTTTTGCCTAGTTTGCGGAATAGATTTTCTAAAAGATCTTTATATATAATTAGGTGGCAACAAACCACATTGGTAAAAACAGAAAGTAGTGATATCTGATATGACAATATAATATTTACAAAAATTAAAAAGGTCAATTTCTCTTTGATGGCCAACAATCCATCATGTCTGAGACAATCTCATCTTGATTTCTCCAAAAATCCCATCCCCAATCTCAATTCCAATCTCACTGATCTGTGGCTGAAATTGGCTCCACTCTTTTCTTGACTTCATCAAATCAGATTCTATAAGTTGGGTCATGTTTGTTAGATTACTTGCTTCTTTAACCCATGGGCAGATCTGCTCACATATGATCTTGCCAAGCTGTTCAGACCCTAAAAATTCGTGTAGATTACACCTTTCTTCTTCCTTTGAAATTCTCTCCAACACCTCTCTCACACAATCAAACAAAAGCTGCTTTTTCTGTTGTAATGCCCTCTTGTTTTTTATACACTAAGAAGATGAAGTAGACCCAAGAAGCTTCTTTAGTTCTTCAACCTCAATACCGTACTTCTCTGTTAGGGAATGTTGGAAGATCATTTAAACATTATTTTTCTCTTCCGCCGTTTCGTGAAGCATATGGATTCTATCTAAACATGGATCAAATTTTCGAGATTTAACACCATGTTAGCAACACTACTTTTCAAACACTTTTTTTTGAATTTGAATTCTTGGTAATTGGACAAATATTGTGAAAAGGTTGGTGTTTTTCTCTCTTTTTACCCATCATTTTCATTTGTCAAATCATCTATTTTTTTATGATATATACACACACATCTATACAAATGCCTTTAACTTCTTTTGATGAGAAGACAGAAAGAGCAAAAACTTTTCATATCTAAAAAGATTGTTGGGGGTGTGCTCCTGTGTTCTATTTCTCTTGGGGAGTCTCATTCACTACTTATTTTAGACCCTTTGAGATGTTTTGAACTTGAATTAGGCAATGGACTTTTGTCCACTTGTGTGCTACTTGGAATTGTGATAGGCCAAGATTCAAAGCATCTTGTGGTTGCATGAACCCTTTTACCTATAGTTGAATTTGGCTCATAGTCAACAGTGGACTAATCCAATAGCTCAAATGGACTTAGGCAATGGGTCAAATTATATCAATGGTTCTCATTCATCGAGTTCAATAGATTATAGCTATTGAGAATTGAAGCTATAAACCCACTCTTTCCTTCACATTAGAACCCCCACGACTATTTTGTCACCCATTTGATTCCTTTGAAAAATCAATTAATCATTCTTTAGGACATGAGTGTTATTTTTTTTTATGCCTAATACATAGCTTTATCTTAGAGTTTTCAGAACACTTGACGAAGAAGTTGGGAATATCAAATCCAAACGTTCACATGATGGATAGGAGTTGGATCCAGAAACATAGGTATACCTTTATTTATACTTTTTCAACCATATCAATTTGCTTTTTCATGCTATGCTTTGGTTGATAAGCAAACATGTTTTTTTATATCTATAAAATAGGACTTCTCTAGAGTATACTAAAGGTGTGGAAGAGTTCATTGAGCTAGCTGAAGCCCGTGGATCAATTTCTAATGGGATGTTGAAATGTCCATGTGTTAAATGCAATAATGTTCTAGTTCAAGATTCAAAAATAACATATGAGCATATGGTATGCGATGGGATTGATCAAAATTACACTGTATGGTATTTTCATGGGGAGGAAATACCTCATTCAAGTTCAACAAGTGATTATGCAATATTCAATCAAGTTGATCAACATGATATTGTTGACGACATGAGAGGTATGTTGAATGATGCATTTGGATTAAGAAACCCATAAGGACTTTCAAATGGTTTAACACAAGGAGCAAATGATCTACCCAACTACAGTGCTACTAAATTTTACAAATTAGCACAGGATGTAGAACAAGATTTATATCCAAGGTGTAAATCACACACAAAGTTATCATTCATTATTCGGCTATGGCATATTAAATGCCTCGATGGATGGAGCAACAAATCATTCACTATGTTGCTTGACTTGTTAACAGAGGTGCTTCCTGAGGGTTCGACGTTGCCAGGTAGTTTTACTCAAACCAAGAAGATAATTTCTGATTTGGGACTAAACTATAATAAAATCGATGCTTGCGCCAATGATTGCATGTTATATTGGAAAGATTCTGTCGACAAACAATCATGTGACATTTGTGGTACCTCAAGATGGAGGGCTCTAGAGGATCATTCAGAATGTGATAAAAAGACGAGTCCTGCCAAGATTCTACGACACTTTCCCTTAAAACCACGACTAAAAAGATTATATATGTCATCGAAAATTGCATCTGACATGAGATGGCATGAGAGTCGAACAAAAGATGGAATTTTGAGGCATCCTGTAGATTCTCCTTCCTGGAAACATATTGATACCATTAATCAAGCCTTTGCATCAGACCCTCGAAGTGTCAGACTTGGGCTAGCGAGCGATGGTTTCAACCCATTTAGGGCAATGAGTATTGCACATAGTACATAACCTGTGATATTAATTCCATACAATTTGCCACCATGGTTGTGCATGAAGCAACCAAACATGGTACTATCTTTGCTTATACCAGGACCTGCTGGCCATGGAAATGACATTGATGTTTATTTGAGGGCCCTAATAGAAGAATTGAAAGAATTATGGGAATTTGGGGTGGAGACATATGATGCATCGAGGAATGAGATATTTCAATTACATGCAACCTTGTTATGGACCATCAGTGACTTCCCAGGCTATGCCATGTTATCAAGTTGGAGCACGAAAGGAAAGTTGGCATGTCCTTTATGACACAAAAACACATGTAGCCATTACCTAGTGTATAGTAGGAAATATTGTTATATGGGTCATCGTCGGTTCTTACCTTCAAATCATCGCTTCCGAAAACAGAAAAATTCTTTTGATGGTATTATGGAGGTCAGACCATCTCCTATTCCATTATCTGGGTTGAATGTGTTAAATCAATTAAAAAATTATACACACAAATTTGGAAAGCAGCCTTTGAGGAAAAGATCAAGAACTACAGAGAACAATATCATGCCGTATAACTGGAAGAAGAAAAGTATATTCTTTGAGTTACCATATTGGGAGCACAATATACTTAGACATAATCTAGATGTGATGCACATTGAGAAGAATGTATGTGATAATTTGTTGGGGACTTTGTTAAATGTTGAAGGAAAATCGAAGGATAATTTGAAGGCACGTCAAGTTTGGCTCACATGAGTATTAGGAAAGAGCTTCATCCACAATTGCTACCCCCAAAAAAAGTTTATCTTCCACCTGCATGCTACTCCATGGGAAAAAGTGAGAAAGAGATGTTTTGCACTGTGTTGAAAAGTTTGAAGATTTCAGATGGTTACTCCTCTAATATCACAAGACGCGTTAATATGCGTGAGTGTAAGATATCCGAACTTAAAAGTCATGATTCCCATGTCATCTTACAACAATTTTTGTCTCTAGCTATTCGGAAGACTTTGCCCAAACACGTAACTTCTGTATTGATAGAGTTAAGCAATTTCTTTCGTGAATTATGCTCTAAAGCTTGCCGGAATGAGGATTTGATACTCCTTGAGGAGCACATTACAGTTACGCTTTGCCACTTAGAGCATATTTTCCCACCATCATTCTTTGATGTTATGGAGCACTTACCCATCCATTTGGCATCGGAAGCACTGTTGGGTGGACTAGTTTATTATCGATGGATGTATCCGATCGAAAGGTATGATATATAATATCAAAAGTTTCTCATTATATGTATGCATGTAATTTCACTCATGGATTTCTTTTGTTTACGTATAGATACTTGTATACCTTGAAGTCATATGTGCATAATAGGGCTCAACCCGAAGGATCTATTGCAGAAGGATATCTTGCAGAAGAATGTCTCACATTCTACTCGAAATACTTACCTAACGTTGAAACAAGGCTAAACCGCCCCGCAAGAATTAATGAAGAATGTGCAATTAGGCGGGCCATACCATTCAAACTTTTAGACATAGAATGGACGCAAGCACATCGCTATGTATTGTTCAACCAACCTGAGGTCACTAGTTACCTAAAGTAAGAAATGACATATATGTAAAACTTTATTGATATCAAATTCGGTGGATGATGTATTTAAGAAATATTTTATGTCTTATGCAGAAAACACATCCGGTACCTTAAGATGACTCACAGCAGGGCAAGTCCATATGAATTGCATAAAATGCAAAACCAAAGGTTTATAAAATGATTTGAGGAACATTTAAGTATTAATAGTTTGTATTTCAACATATTTCTTACTATAAAATAACTTAGGAGTTTTTTTACCGTAATGCTCATTTTAAATAGGTTGCCCTATTACGAAAGTCATCCACTATGTTGGCAGAAGGAATCCATTCCCTCTCCCAAGGTCCAAGTTCTCTAGCGCAAAGACTTACTACTTACAGCATCAAAGGATATAAATTATGAACTATTGATAAAGAGAAGAGAGCTAAAACCCATAATAGTGGTGTTGCAGTCTCAGCAACTACTACGAGTTATTCAAGTGCAAAGGACAAAAGCCCCGTTGCAGGAGAGAGAACCAATCATGGTCGTTTAACCGATATAATTGAGTTGACATATTATGAGGGGCGCAAGTTTGTTTTGTTCAAATGTGACTTGGTTGATATAAAGACACAGGGCAGTGGAGTGAAGACTAATGAGTTAGGGTTCACATTAGTAAATTTCACAAAATTGTTGTTCTCCGGTCAAGAACTATCAGATGAACCGTATGTTTTGGCATCTCAAGTCAACCAGGTTTTCTATGAGCTAGATCCTATGGAACCAAATTGGCATGTCGTCGTGAAGAATAAACCTAGGGACGCGTTTGATATGGGTGGGGTGGATAACTCATTATTGGATAGCATGCCATATGGGAATCAACATTCAATTCGTGACTCTGATACATATGAGAACAATTTTGTTAATTGGATAAGAGAAGATTTGGTTGGTGCAACTGTTGAGGCACCTCCCCAGACTCTTAATGTGCAACAAGATCCTTTAGAAAATTCAATTGATAACGAAGATGAATCAGATTTTGATGCTCAAACGAATGAAAGTTTGTAATTGTTTAGATGGTAATAGATATATGCATTTGCAATTGGCTACTATATGCTTAACCCATATTAGAAATTAATTGCTTACATATATAAGGTGACGGATTTTATTATTGTGTTGCTACTGCTACTCCGAATCTTTCTTAGAAAACTGGCGCTCTTTCATTAATATCCTACTGCCAAAGAAAAGCTATGCTGTCTATAGAGTGTTAAGTATTAAATAATCCCTTAATAGTAGTTTCATATAGTAGTATAGAAATATTTGCGCAATATATTGGTGTAGACACACATTAATTATACAGGGGTATATTCATGTCTGTGCACAGAAAATGTGCACATTAATATGATAAAATCAGAGACTTTAATGGTTTCTTATGATAGATGATAAGTATACATAATGTATGTCATGAAACCTAACTTAAAATTTTCCATTATATATAAATGGTTTTCAAGGACTCAAGCTTTTTCATTAGTAATTTAATATGCATGTTAATATGATATTAAATTTTTTTGTGCAGATGAGTCATAGTCAAGAAGCATCCAATGAAGGTACTTCCTCTCCAGTGAAAAAGAAGGGAAGAGGTCCAACAAGGTGTCTTTATACAATGGGCCTAGGAAAGGGAGAGAAATTTGAGGTTGGGGTAAATCGTCGTGGCCAACCAGTCAGGAGACACGCGAGGAAATTGACAAATTATTGTGGCTTAATGGCGAGAGATGGGCGGAAATGTGCCCTTGATTCCCCTTCTTGGGATGAAGTTAACTAAGAAGGAAAGGAACGCGCGTGGAATCAAATTTTGATAATTAATTTATTTTTTGTAATAATTTTCTATGTTCTCGATGTTAAAAAAGTAATATATATGTCCGTATGTTGAATGTGATGTAGGAGAAGTTTGATATTGATGATAGATTGAAGTATTTTGTAATGAAAACCATGGGCAAGAAGTGGAGGGATTTCAAGTGTGAGTGAAAGAGAAAATATTATAACAAATATCCAACTAATGAGCAACGACTTCAGGCTAAACCGAAAGAAGTTGTGCAAGAGCAATGGGAGGTTCTGATCCCCTTTTGGAATTCTGAAGAAAGAAAGGTATACTATCATCCGAAGAATTTCTTTAAAAATTATTAAGCGACATATAAATATTGAATCAACAATTGATTGGTGCATGTAGAAAAGAAGTGAACGAAATAAATTAAATCGTTCCAAACAAACGCTGCCTCATACGGCTGGATCTAAAAGTTTTGCTATAATACATAAAGAGGAGGTATTCATTTTGATTTAATGCCTTTTTGGTTGGTGTTTATCTATGTCAATGTTTTATAATTTGATTGTGCCCTTAACTACTCTTTCATGTAGCGTTCTAGGAGCAAAACATAAACATCACCAACTCGAGCGACGCTATTTTTTAAGACTCACGCGCATAAAGATGGCACACCCGTAAATGATGAAGCGGCGGATAGGATGCTTAGAATTAATAAACTATACAATTTAATTAATGATTCATGACATACACATAATCTGATATTTAAAAGCTGGGGGGTGAAAGAAAAAACTGATCCTCCATAACTGATAATAAGGGACGGACCACCTATTCATTTGTATCCAAGTGTTTCAAAACAAATTGAACCATATTTTAGATTCAAAACTTCTTAGCTGATTGTTTTTTTTTTAATATATATTTCTTGAAAGCATGGTTTTAAAGTTCTATTGAATCGAATAATAAATGACAATGTACTTGATTGCAGCGTGAGTTGAAGGATCAATTTGCAAAAGCTGGTTCGAAGGATTCAAACTCACGAAACGATGTATTCTCAAAGGTGTTTGGAAAAGAGAAGCGTGGTCGTGTCCGTGGTTATGGTTTGGGAGTAACCCCTACAAGTTTGTGGGGATCATCTTCTAATTGCAATGGGTCCTTTGAGGAACTCAATATAATGAAAGAAAAAATACAGATCATGGAAGAGATGAAAAAAAAGATGCAACTCATGAAGGAGAGAGAGAAAGAGAGAAAAATTATTTTTTGATCTTACGACCGTAGTCGAAACTCTACAGAGACAAGTATGTATAAATATTGAATCTTTTATAATTAGGTATGTTGTAATTAGTCGAAAGCTGGTTTAAAGGACTCAAACTTATAAAATAATATCCTAGATCTAATATCTCTATTTGGTGTTTGTTGCATAGGTGGCCAACAATATTACTTGAGTGCCAGAATCTACTGAAGGGTCAAACTCTGAGGTACTTCCTAATAAACTTTGAAAGTCCACATATTTTGTAAGAGAACTTCTAACAAATTGGCAGCACCATTAAAGTTGCATATTAAAGATTAAATATTGTGAAAGTGCAGAATGTAATTTGCCTGCAGGAATGCTAGGACAACTATCCCAATCACCATATATTTTTTTTTTCATAATTCAACCTATACCTAAATTATGTTATTAATTATTTACTGTATTTAAAAAAAATATTTTTTTCTCTAATATCCTAACTATCTTTATAATTTGTGATGTAGTTTTAATGTGGTGCAGAAATTAGCATGGCAGAGATTTTTGACATGGCGTCTATGGATTGTTAAAAAATTAAGTCATGTAGTCGCTTTCATTTTTTGGTATCTATTTTGAGCACAAGAATAGGGCTTCAAATGTAGATTGTAGGTTATTTTTCAAATGATGTCAGTGCACTGATTGATATCTCTGAATTGGATTGGTTAATAGTTGTTGAACTTCATTTGTATGTGGTGGGACAAATTTTATTTTTATTATTTGATATCAGATTTGTGATAATTTATGGTTTATATTTTAGTACTTGTTTCTTTTGTGATAAGGAATAATTTTCAGGGTTTAATTCAAAGTTGCATGTGATGGAGCAAACAAAAAAATGTCATTCCCAGCTGAATGTAAAAAAAAAAAAAAATCTGGCTAATTTATTGGCAAAAAAAAAATACTAGTATTAGTATTACCGGCAGCCACAATATCTGTCGGCAAAAGAAAATAGTAGTATTGACGGCAACCACTTTGGTTGTCGGCAATAAAAATAGTAGTATTACCGGTAGCCATGTTGTCTATCGACAAAAAAAAAATAGTAGTATTGCCGGCATGCACATTGTCTGCCGGCAAAGAAAAGGTACTATTACCGGCAGTCACATTGTCAGCCGGCAAAATATAAATGTTGCCGGTAAATCATGTTGTTAGTGATCGTTGGAAAAATATTACCAGCGAGGTTCCCCCGCCGGAAAAAAGTTCAATATCTGCCGGCAATAGTAACGACGACAAAGGAATTGGCGGCGAACCTACATCCGCCGGCAATAGTATTAGTGGCGGCTTTTGGAGTATTCCCGGCTGGTATAAGCCGTCGGGAAAAGGTAAAATTTTTGTAGTGGACGTATTGGGAGCACATTGATACTATGCAAGGTGCTATCTTTGGGGCATCTAGCTTGGGCCCTACTACCAGGACCACTACAGCTGGTGCCACTACCGCCAGGGAGGTTGGTGACAAGGATGACGATGATGACGAGGAGGATGACAACGACGGTGACGATGACGATGATGATGACGAGGAGTATGAGCAGGGTGACGATTAGATCACCACCTTTCATTTAAAATTCTTTTTGTTGGGAAATAACAATGTGATATTTTACATATTTTGATGTGAATATTTTTTGTGTTATTTTGATGGGGATTGTAAATTTTAAATTGTCATGACATGATTGTCACAATTTTTGTTACTAAACATGATAATGCTTCTATGTATATTTTTGTTACTAAACTGTCATTTAGTCCTAATGTGAGTAGTTGCATAAGAAATGTGTGGTTGTGTGTAGTTTTATGCAGGTACTCGAAAATATAGTAGTAATACCCCAATGTGTGGTTATGAGTAGTTGGGATCATAGTCGTATATATGTTTTGCCTGTAGTTTCTATGTATATGTTTTGCCTTCATGCAGGTGAAATTGGGATCATAGTCGTGTGTAGTTGGTGAGGTATGTTTTGTCAATTTTCGAGGATGAAAATTTTGTAAGTTGGGGTGAATGTGATAACCCAGATTTTCGTGACACGTGTAGGTCACGTGTGATTTACACGATGTGGGAGTGTATGTGGGGAAAAAGTGAACCACACCTACTTTATATACTACTAGGTGTAGGTGTCTTGTATGTGAGCTTTATGAAGGTAAAACATCTAACATATGTGTGTGTGTGAAACACACTATTTTTCACTAGATAAGAGAAAAGGGGGATGAGTCTCCCATACGCGTCATATTGAGCTTAGATAGAAAGAGAGTAAAACAAGGAGAAGGAAGAGAGGATTTTGTAAAAGAAGATTAGAGGAAGAAGTTTTCTTGTGATTAAGAGACAAGATCCACTTTACGGATCTTAAATACATAGGATGAGAAGGGTGTGGTGAAGAAATTTGAAAGGATCTTGTGGATTTGAGTTAGTGGATGATCTAGAAAGGGGTTGGAAGAGGGGTTTTTGAAACCCTCTTCATTTGAGTTGATCTTGGATCAAATTCAGATGAGATCTAATGACTTGAGATATGTTTTAAGGTTTATATGCGCTTTAAATAGAGTATTAATTATTTAGTTAAATTATATGGGCTTTTAATAGGATATTAAATGAGGTAGAAGATGAAGTCTCGAAAAAGATCGAGCAATAATTGTGATCGCTCCTCGCGTGAGCGGTTAAAACAGCTCGCTCACGCGAGGAAGGATAAATTATATAGATTAAAATGTTCTGAACTCGCTCGAGCAAAGCCCTTTGTGAAAGGGAAGCTCGCGTGAGCGAGGGCTCACGTGACCTACAGGTGCCTCGATTGTTCAAGTGCCTCGTTTATAACCGCTCGAGAGAGGGAATGAATATATTATATATAACCAAAATATATTCTGTGCTCGCTCGAGCGTGGACATTTTGTAAAAGGAGGCTCGCTTGAGCGAATGCTCGCGTGACCTTCAGATATCTCGATTATCATCGCTCGCGTGAGGAATAGTGCTCGCTCGAGCGATGATTAGTGCTCACTCACGCGAGGAACAGTGCTCGCTCGCGCGAGATACTACATAGGTTTTTATACTATTTTTACTGCTCTTGGGAGCTATGGTCCTCAAGATTCTTATAAGTTTTTTTTCTAAGAGTGTTTTGACACATGCAATATAGGTTGGCGTGTAATTGTTGTGTTGGATCCTCTAAGAGATAATGATGCGTTTTGGATTATCAGAATTACTGTGAGGTAGGGAACACCTTAAACATGTACTTTGATTTCAAGAGCATGCATGTAGTGATATATAAATGAAATGAATCATATAATCTCCATGTGTGTGTGTGTGATACACCAATGAAATGAAAATACTATAATCATATAATCTTCTCAGTATGTTTGTGTGTGTGTGTGACACCAAGTAAGCATATGAAAATGAGACATCCCCAGGAGATGAGAAAGTGATAAAGGCATCAGTGTGATGTGACTAATTTAGACATCTCAGGGATATAAGTGAGATTGTAAAGTAAGATTGAACAAAGACTGACAAGGCTTAATTGATATAAAGTAGCATATTTATACGGTGAATAACTATATGTAAAGCACATGATATTTTTATTATTTAAGGTTTGAACAGAATACTCCACTGACATGGCGGGATACCTACGACTGACTCGGCAGAATATCCGTGACCGATACGGCGGCCAATCCGTACATCGATACGGCGGTCTATCCGTACACAGTAGCATATCCCAGGGATGTTGAGATGAGATTAGACCCCGTCGCCTACGAGAAAGGGACCTGGGTAGTATTCAAAGTTATATATTTATAATAATTGTCTATTTAGATGATGATGGAGAGTATTTCATCGGGGATCGATGCTATATTGCTCGGCAATTACTTAAGTTGAAGATTTAAGTTTCTTTAGGCCTATTCAGTGTAATTCATGAACAGTTGATAATAAATGTAACATGTAAACAACCAGTAAACTTTAATGCATATGTAACCCTTTAAACTATCTTCCATTTAGTTCATACATATATCATGCTATCATATCATAGAATATATGTGAGGATTTGACTTATATGTTCATTGTGTTATTTCCTATTGAGCTAGGATGTAGCTCACCCTTTAAACTATACGTCGTAAGTCCTTTGCTTACAACTGCTGAGGTTTCGGGAGATGTAGATCTGAGTGATTTAGATTACGTGCCCGGGAGTGAGTTAGTGCCTCCTCCCGAGGACTTCTTTTAGGAGACTCCATTGTGGACTTTGATAGGGAGAGTTTTAAGAGCATTTTATGCGGCTTGGTATGTCAAGCCTTTATTTTGAGAAACAATGTATTTAAATGATATAATTCTTTTGGCGAACCATCTGAGGTGATCTGTTTATCACCGATGATTCAGATCGGTTCTCTGTTCATGTGTCGGCATAAAAGGAGAGCCGTCTTTTGAGTTTATGCCTAGATTAGCATATTTATTTTCGCACCGTGTAGTTAATTATCTTATCTTGTTTAGTTGTTGCTTGCTATACTAATGTTCTGCACAGATTTATGGGGCACAGTTTGAAAGATCGTGCTGATGGCACGAGTTTTGGGGTATCAAAATTGGGGCTGTCACAGAAAACGCAGACTTCAGTTGTCAATTGATGTTGTAAAATTCTTTGATGGTTTATTCCTATACCAAGCCCTCCTATTTATAGATCATAAGGGGCCGATTTACAAACTCCTAATTCTAATAAAAGAAATAAAACTATCCTACTATAACTTTTGATTCTAATTATATTCCTTGTCTTCTATTTAGTTCATACACTTCTGGATTGTTCCTTTATTTCAGCAGTAGAGTCCTCTTAAGATTCTTCTTCGTCAATCTCCTAGATTCGTGATCAGCCAAACTTCTAATTCAAGAGTTCTCCTATTTCTGTGCATGGTGGTGTTCATTCTCACGTGATCAGCACCAGGAGTAGTAGTAGGAAAGCTTTTATTGATACAATCGTAAATTACGATTATCTCTTCTCTTCTCTTTCTGGAAAATCATAAATCACGATTTTATATCTTTCATAGCTTTCTCTCTGAACGATTATCTGAATTACGATTGTTCGCTTTTTCTTCTGTATCACTTCAGCTTCTTAAACATCTTCTGAAGAATCATAAATTACGATTTCTTATTTTCTTCTTTAGTAATAGCACTCAATCATCTTTCACAATTTTCTAGCTTTCAGTATATAGCGAATCATCTTTTTACGCTCTTTCGTATTTTATTGCTCTTTTGAGTTCATTTTGACGAATATTAACATTTTGGTTCTCTTTTATTGATTATCCTTAATATCTGAATATTATTAACTTATTAGTAGTAAACTAAGTCCTAGCATCACTAAGTTTAGAGTGATAAATTGGTATATTATGTGACTGATCACCCCTCTGTGATAGTATGGGCTGTCACATAAAGTACATCCAGGTTACTCTGAAACCTATTCCTTGGGCAGTATGGTTTAGTGAAGTTACCGCACTATAACTCATCCTAGATGTAAGCTGTAAGAGTACGTTAAGATACGAGTCTGTATAATAAGATAAGTTACTCATATGATAATAAGACACTGATGTGTAGGCCAACATAAGAATAAGAATTTGAATCTTTACATGTCGTTCCTAATGTAGCGACTATAAGGACCACTATGTCTTCAGTAAAGATGGGTCTCTAGGAGTTGTATGATATGAGTTACATTTGTCGACTGCCCCTGTGATTGGATGGGGTGTATGATATGAATATGATATGGAGGACATTATGATATGGTGGTAAGCTAATATGGTAACCCTCACATGGTAGGCTCGTGCAGTGACTCTGACACAGGTCGTATAGGATTATGAGTATGATAGGTACGCTCATGCCATACACAGATATATATGTGTGGGAATAAAATATGTTATATTTATAAAATATGGTGAGGTACGTTAGGATATGAGTTTGTCTAGAACATAGTCTTGCATTATGGTCTGATATAAACTCTATAATATGTAGAAATTTATTATTTCCCTCTTTTAGTTGCTTTGATATACTATTATTATCACTCACGTGATGCACCCACAATGCACCTGAGTAGAATAGGGTGGATTACTAGTGTATCCATTGATTTTCTTATTATTTAGCAACTAATCTCTCGTGACATTTATTTATTTCAGGTGACTATATTGAAGGAGGGGATACCTGCTACTATGATCCTATTAGTGCTAACTTCATTGATCCAGTGGACGCTGAGTACCAGGAGCCTTGGGAGGGCGACGCCACTGAGTACCAGGAGGACCTTGGTACTGATTTTGACCCAAGTGTAGACTATTGACAGTAGTAGATTTGGTACTGAGTTTCGGTTTACAATATTATTATTGGCTCTATATCCATTATCTCCGACTTATTTCCTTTTTTATTTGTGGATTACTTGGATTTTATTATATTTACTCATATTTATAACTGTCCTTATATTTCACCTTCATTTATTGGATTCACGGATTTCATGGAACCATATTTTCATAAAAACTCTGATTATGTCTATGTCTGCTTATCATATCTGGGATACGTGTGGGTAATAACACGGAATTCTAGGCCCTCAGGATGGGATAGAATTTTGGGTCATGACAGAGTGGTATCAGAGAATAGGCTTTACTTCCTGTTAGACTTTAAGGATTTAATTTATTACAAGTTCTAAGTCTCTATTTTTGAAACAGGTTTACGATGCCTCCCCGAAGGAATGGTTAGAAATCTTCCTCTCAGGGAGAAGAAAGTGTGATAACACGTATGTTACGCGAGTTGACGGCCGCACAACAATAGCATGTGGCCCAGTTGAATGAGACTCATCAGCAAGAGATTGTTAGGCTAATTCAAGGGTTCAACCAATAACTAGAGAGCAGACAAGGACTTATCAGGATCTTATTGCCCAACAATTGAACAATCCTTCCAACCGCAATCCGGTTACACCTACACCACTACTACGGTTTGAGAACAATAATCACAATGGATATGTGACCTTTAACAGGGCTTGACCTCCGCACTTCCTCGGGCAATTGGATCCTGACACCACCAATGATTGGATCACCCAGATACAGAAAATTTTCAAGTCTACGCCCATCGAATATGAAAAAGTACCTTCGACTGTGATGTGTCTAAAAAAAGATGCACAAAATTGGTGGACGTTAGCCAAAGGTTTGGCAAACAGATAAGATGAAGAGGATTGGACTTGGCAGCAATTCAGAGAAGTATTCTATAGCAAGTACTTCTCAGATGCCACAAAGACTCTGAAGAAGAGGGAGGTCTTAGCATTACAGTAAGGAACCATGTCCGTGACGGAGTAAGAGGAAAAATTTGATCGACTCTCTCTATTTGCCTCTATATTGGTAGCCGATGAAGCTGAAAAATGCTATCACTTTCAGAATGGGCTCAACCCCAATATCAGGAGTAGAATCACTACAATGAAGATTTCTACTTATGGAGAGCACCGGTCTTATTCGTAAAGAAGAAAGATGGCTCGATAAGACTTTGTATCGACTACCGATAGTTGAATAATGTGATTGTGAAGTATCGATACCCTCTTCCTCATGGTCTCCAAATACCCAGAGCGGCTGGCCAACATCATGTCGGTACCAAAGAAAGACAAAGGTTCACAAGTGCATCGATTTCAAAAATCTCAACAAGGCAATCCCGAATGACGACTTTCCCTTACCACACATCAACATTTTGGTCGATAACACTACTAGGCATGGGATGCTTTTATTTATGAACGATTTTTTTGGATACAATTTGATCAGAATGGGAGAGGAGGATCGAGAAAAGACAACTTTCATCACGCCCTGGGGAACTGTCTGTTATCGGGTCATGCCTTTCGATTTTAGAAATACCGGCGCAAGATATCAAAGGGCAATGAAAGTACTATTCCATGATATGATGCATAGGTAAATCGAGGTGTATGTCAACGACATGATCGCTAAGTCACAAGAAAATGGTGATCATCTGATAAACCTCCAGAAATTGGTTGAAAGGTTGAGAAAGTATAGAATTCATCTGAACCCTCATAAATGCGCATTTGGTGTCATGTTAGGAAAGTTTCTAGGCTTTATCATCAGAAGGAGAGGCATCGAAGTTGACCCAGTGAAAGTTAAAGCTATCATAGAAATGCCCCCACCATCTACCGAGAGGGAGGTCAAAGGCTTCTTGGGAAGAATCCAGTATATCAGTCAGTTCATTGCATAGTTAACTCCTATCTGCATCCTGATTTTCAAGTTACTGAGAAAAGATTTGACCGTCACATGGAATGATTATTGTCAAGCAGCATTTGATAAAATCAAGAGCTATCTTCTTAACCCTCCCATTTTGGTACCACCAATCTCTGAAAGGCCACTCCTAATGTCCCTCTCTATAATGAAATTTTCAATGGGATGTGTCCTGGGACAACACGATGAAACCAGAAGAAAAGAGCAGGTCATTTACTACTTGAGCAAAAAATTCATTAATTATGAAACACGTTATTCTCATATGGAGAAAGCATGTCTGACACTTGTTTGAGGGATGCAGAGGCTTCGTCACTACTTGCTATCTCAAGCGGTTCTCCTTCTCGCACGAATGGATCATTTGAAATACTTGTTTGAAAAGTCGGCTCTCACTGGGCGGACTGCATACTGGCAGCTTCCCTTATCTGAATTCAACATCACATATGTCACTTAGAAGTCGATCAATGGGCAAGCACCTACTGATCATCTTGCTGAATATCCCTTACTCGATTATGAACCCATGAGAACCGAATTCCTTGATGAAGACATTTTATTCCTGACAGAGAACGATACAAAAGATGCAGAGGAGTCGTGGGTAATGCACTTTGATGGGGCATCGAACTCTGAAGGTCAAAGGGTTGGCGTTGTTTTAATTTCACCAAAAAGATCTCATATACCAGTTTCCATCAAGCTCAATTTCCCCTGGACCAACAAAATGACCAAATACGAAGCCTGTGTAGCCGGCCTACAAGTAGCTCTTGACCTAAATGTGACTCACCTCAAGGTATTTGGCGACTAGCAGTTAATCATATGCCAAACAAATGGAGATTGGAAAAAAAAGGACGAAAAAATAATCTCGTACCATGAGCACCTTGAAGATTTAATCGCATGCTTCGATGATGTTACTTTCTCTTACGTCCTATTAGCAAGAAATCGCTTTGCTGATGCATTGACAACTTTGGCATCAATGATCGAGATTCCTTATGACGTCAAAATGAAACCAATCATGATCAAACAAAGAAATGAGTCAGCCTCTTGCCTCCAGATTGAAGGATCAAAAAATCCAGATGATGAGCTTCCATGGTTCTCAGACATCAAGAATTTCCTAGAAAGGCAAGCATTCCTTGAAGGCACGTCCAAGGCAGATAGGCGAACCATACAACGCCTAGCTTCGAATTACGTCATCTGTGGTGAATGCCTCTACAAGTTATCACATAACAATATCTTGCTCTGATGCCTGACTGAAAGTGAGACAAAAAATGTCATGAAAGAGATCCATGAGGAGGTATGTGGGGCCCACATCAATGGGCACATGCTTGCTAAGAAGATCCTACGTCAAGGGTATTTCTGGACCACCATAGGAACTGATTATTGCAAGCATGTTCAAAAGTGTTATAAATTCTAAGTACACTCCAGTCTGATACACGGTCTTGCTATAGTTCTCCACAGTTTGACCATTGCATGGCCATTTGCCACTTGGGGCCTTGACATCGTCGAAAAGGTCAACCTGAAAGCATCTAACTAGCATCAATTTATTCTCGTTGCTATCAAATATTTCACAAAGTGGGTTGAGGTAGCGTCCTACACAAGCATCACGGCCAGTCATGTCGAGAAATTTATCAAGAACAACATCGTCTGTTGGTTTGGCATGTCCAAAGATATCATCACGGATAACGGCACAAACTTTATAAACAAGCAAATCAGAGCTTTGTGCGAGCAATACATTTCAAGCATCATCATTCGTCACCATATCGGCTACAAACTAATGGAGTCGTTGAAGCGGCTAACAAAATAATCGTTCGCATCATTGAAAAGATGGTTGTTACCTACTAAGACTGGAGGGAAATATCATCTTTCGTATTGTGGGCATACCGAACATTGATCTGTACCGCTACAGGGGCAACACCCTTTTCCCTCATGTATGGAACTGAGGATGTGCTACCGAACAAGGTCGAAGTATCCTCCCTCCGTATCCTCATCGAATCTAATCTGTCAGAGGCCGAAAGAGAGAGAGCCTGTTTTGAGCAACTGAATTTGATTGATGAGAAGAGACTCCAAGCTTTGTGTCACACCCAGATCTATTAGAGAAGAATTGCACGTGCTTACAATAGGCGTGCACGCAACCGAGCATTGAAAGTTGGTGATATTGTACTTAAGAAAATCTTCCCTTCTCTCTACCCAGATTTTTGAGGGAAATTCAAGCCCAACTGGGAAGGACCTTACGTCATCAAAGAGGTGCTCCCTAGATATGCGCTTCGTCTCACTACAGTGGAGGGAGATCATTTTCCTGAGCCAACCAACGCTGAGTACATACGTCGATTCTACACCTAGTCTCTCACGACAAAGTAAGTGTTGATAAAAATAGATACGCGACTACTTAAGGACCTCTTAAAAAGAGATCATCATTTCAAAACCAATTAGCCAAAGTCTCTTACCCCTGAACGCTCACACCCTTTGGCACATAATTTGAGCTAATAGCCTTTTCTTTCAAATAACACCCCCCCCCCCCCCGCCCCAAAAAAAAAAACGAATGAAATTCAAAAAGTGGAAAGTATATCCCAAAAAGAAAATAGTTGAAAATAATAATAATAATTATTATTATTATTATAATAGGTTAGCATCACAGAAAGGAGAATTCACCTGTCATACCAGTTGTAAGGAGTTTTGCGCCATATAAAAGAAGATTCAAAAAATAAATAAATAAAAGGGAAGGAATCATGGGCCATACATAGCAAACTCCCCAGAAGAAGTTTATCACAATAGCAAAATCTTTTCAATAGGCCTTTTTAACCTGAAATTACCTTTTAAAATTCCTGACACCTCTCTCAACCCATGACCACGTTTCCTCTCAGGAGAAAGTCATCGTTAAGGTTTACAAGTAGTCACGACATCCATCAAGTCAGCACAAGCCAAGCTGAAAGATAGTAAAACTGTGTCCAGTTAGCTATTACTAAATCGGTATCCCTAGATCAATCAGCCTCTGGTAAGAATATATATTACAAGCTCAAAGCAAAATAGACTTGGTGAAAACTCGTAAAGGGCGTCAGGGTGAAAAAAGAGAGTTTGTGTGGACCAGGTGAAAACCTAAAAAGGTGCCTGAGGTAAAAAAACATAGCTGTCAAGGGACGGGTAAAATTAAAATACCCACGAACATAGTAAAAAGCCGAAAGGACGTTGCGGATAAAAAAAAGGGCAATAATGGGCATGGCGAAAACTCGTTCTAGGCATTATGAAATAAATAAATAAATAATCGGTTACTCTCTTGATTATGCTTTTACTTTTAGTTTTTACATCTTTTAGTTGGGACGCATATCTTAGCCTAATTTGTGTCCTAATTAGGGAGATCCTCAGACCTCACCGTCAAATGCATGACCAAAGGTAAGGATAGAAGGCCGATTCAATTTAAAGGGGTGAACGTTCCCATCTTTTTGAACTCTGGATCCCCTCCATGCCCAAACACTGGTGAATGGGTTTAGCCATTCCACGATGAATCCAAAGACCCCCCTCATTGTTAAGGCATCAAAATAAATAATATATAAAAATACAAAAAAAGTTCTTGCTTTCATTTCTTTACTCTATATAAACCACATCACAAAACATGTTTATGTGGTTCCATATTCTCGGCCACTGCACTTGAAAATGAAAAAATAAAAATAAAAATAAAATAAAATACATATAACCCCAAAAAAATATGTTAAGGGGTTTTATACCCTATTTCCTTTTGTATTTGATCTATTTTGAACTATGTATAGGTCAGGTCAACGGCCACACTCGCGTTCTAAGTCACGGATCCTATAGGGAAGTGTGTCTTCACAAGCATTGTGGTCACTCACTCATTGACCTTGAAGGCCCTTGTAGCATTTTCAAGAAGCATCAATAGATCCAAGAACCTCATTCAAAACTCCTTCCAGACGAAGGGAAGTGTGTCTTCACAAGCATTGTGGTCACTCACTCATTGACCTTGAAGGCCCTTGTAGCATTTTCAAGAAGCATCAATAGATCCAAGAACCTCATTCAAAACTCCTTCCAGACAAAGGTTCTCACATTCCAAAGCCGCAACTCGTTCTTGCTCTTTTTCAAGACGCTTTTGCAAAAATACAAAAAAGGGGGAACAAAAACAAAAACAAAAATGAAAAGGAAATGATAGAAAATTTATTTTGCGTTTCATGTATCCCGAAAAGCGGTTTTATATCAATATTCTCTCTGCTCGGGTATTAATGCTAAAATAAATAGTCAAGATCGATGAGTACACTCAAAGATCTCGGACCCTACCTCGAGTAGGTGCACTCGTACCAGTCAAATTGGGGCAATCAATGCCTCCTAAGATTGAACATGACTGTCGGATCTTCACATTTTCGCTTTTCATGATAATTATTAAAGAAATGAGTCGATCTCCCTCTCGCTCACAGAGCCACTAGTTCAAGGCAGAACTCAAACATCATCTAACCTTGATAGTATTAGCATGCGGTCATGCCCAGTAAGGTCTCTAAGCATTTGGGGACTATTAATCAAGGGGAACAGATGATTTCCCAATGGTCCGGCCTCCGCCACTCGTCATGTTTCTGCTAAAAGATTTTTGATACTTATGTTGAATATAATAGATCCGAAAGCAATTGGACTTGGGCATGTTTGGTCGTCTTCGTCTTTGATATACGTTCAGTGGTGATCGAATACCAAAGAGGGACATCTATAGACATTCAAATCCGGCTCAACACATGATCGACCGTTCTTCAATAAGCGCGCGCTTTCGAGCTTCGAAAAGCATTCCCCATAACCCTGAGAACCCCTTTGAACTCCAAGAACCCATCTTGAACCTTCCTGGGCCCACAAATCAAGATGTTTATATTTTTTCTAGAAAATAACCCACACGTACATATTATGCACGCATGGGCATATTTTACCCATGCGTGCATATTATGCACGAATGGGAAAACGTGCGTGCATAAAATGCGCGCAAAAGCAAAATTAAGTTATGCGTACATAATATGTACGCTTTACCAAATTTCATATTTTTTTTCAAAAAATAGTTCTCTTCTTGGGCTCCTCACTTGCCAGTTTGATTCTTAGGCTTTAAGGCATGCATGCATAATATGCACGCATGACTTAAAACCTACAAATCCAAGAATGCATGATTCCTATGGTTGTGCTTTGACTTGTGGACTATCCCAGACTTTGGGGATAGGTTATAAACTACCTTTGTACCCCCAAGAGTCATTAGAATTACTCTTTTACCCTTTAAGTGATTTCCCCATCATTCACCATTAAAACTAATTTTCATTTTCTCAAAGCTCCGAAATCCCCGAATCTTTAAATGACCCAGTGCCTAAAACCTAACTTCCATTAGGACTAAAACTCAATTAGGAGCCCACTAATCACTCCCTTCTCTATAAATAGAGTCTCCCACCCACTCATTTAGGACACACTTTTTTCAAGGTGAAACCCTAGCCAATCCATCTCATATCTCCATCCTTCTAAGTCTTCCATCTCCTATACTTGCAATTGGAAACTTACTGGAATACCTATACGCAAAGATCCGATCGTGGTGCTACAAGGGCCCGAGATCTCATCTCTGGCTCTCTTCTTCTTCCACCATCCTCTATTTTTTTCTTTTAGGCTTTTCCCTCACCCAATGATTAAAGCCGTTACGCTGCTGAAATTCGGATAGAGTGGAGAGCTTAATACAGGTCCACGTGCCTTCGGACAAGTGGAAGTGTCGCCCATTTATTTTCTTTTTTATATACTTTTGGCTATAGTAGAGACTACTTACGAATGGGCCGATTAGGTGTCTAACAACATCCTAATTAGTAACTGAAGTCCTTGCCTAGAGCCTTTGGCATAGACCGGTGATCGGAGACAAATCTAACACTTCGGTATTTATTATATTTGATTTTGATTTCCCATAACATCAAAAGCTCTGGGTGGCGACTCCATGTTTTAATCCATCATCGCGACGGGTCCTCAAAGCTCATGGTTGCACAGTCTCTAATCTTTCTTATACGTTCAGTTTAAGGATCTTCAAGATCCCACATCTGATATGTAATCATCTCATTAACTTTGGCATTTGGATTACTATCAGATTGGTGATTAACCCCATAGTTAGAGGTAGTAGAACCACAATCGAGCCACAATTCATTCCAGAATTTAGTGTTATGCCCATTTCCCACCACTATCTGGATATTTTTTTGCCTCGTCCTTGATGCGCAACATACCTCTTCAAGTCCAAGAATATTCCCCTCATGGATTATCCGTCTATAAGTCTCCATTACCCACATGTTTGGCTAAGGATCAAGTACACCATAAAAAGTCTTTCTTAGAATGGCTAGATTCCACAAAAGCTTCATTAGAGAAGGTTTATTACAATATTTAATCCTTCTAATGGAAAGTCCACCTTCATCAAGAGGTTATTGAGATCCGTACGAATTATATCAATTAATCAGATGGAGTGAATGACTAAGGGTCGAACCCTTCCATAGAAAGTTGGTAAAAAGAGATTCAAGTTTTTTAATGACTTTTCTAGGAATATAAAACGTCGCGAACCAAAAGCTATGGAGGCTAGTGATATGACGCGTAGTGACAAATTTCGTTTTCGGTAATTTTTTGGAGGAAGTTTTTTCGATATATTTCAAATTAATTTTGATAACTTTCGAAAAAAATTTGGAAAAGTTTCAAGAATTAAAAATATACAAAAAATATATTTAATATTTAAAAAAAAAATTACAAAAATATATGCTAAATTACTAACATATATAAAATGAAAATAATAAATTTTTTAAATATAAAAGAGAAATTTATGAAAATTTAGCCAAAATTTTCCCCGACCCTCTTTTCGGCGAATTTAGATAAATTTTGCCGAATTTCAGGTAAATTTGTCACTATGTTTGACACCCATGATCTCAAAATTTACTTTGTAAATAATTATTGATTTAATGTGAACAATTCCATCCAAACTTAGGGGCATGTCGGATTTACCTGACAACCAATTAATTCTAAATGGTCTTTAACTTCTTCAAATTAATGACAATTACTTTTCATCCCATTTTTTACATCAATGATTTTTAGATCATAGGCACTTTTCAAATGGCAGGCATGTTAATTCTACATGGCACTCAACTCAAAATGTGACCCGAATACAAAGTGCCTCAGTGCTTGTGTGGCTTATCTAAACCAAATACATAATATTAACTCATTCTCAACCACAATTATAATTTGCCCCACCTAAAGAAAATTTTGGTTTCACCCCTCGACACACATGATGATGCCATATGGCCGACCCGATAACCCAATCAACTTTTACCGGGTTGGGCACACAAACTTTACCGTTGAGTTGGGTCAGGTTGGTTCTAACTAAAATCAGGTTAGGTCGACCCGACTAAACCCGACATATCATATATGTAAATATTAAAAAAAGGATTCTTTTACTGAGTCGGGTAATATGTATCATAGGTTCAGGTCAAATCGGGTATATGCCATTTCCTGATGCAGAGGGAAAGTTTTGGTTCAAATCGACCTAACTTGTTGACAGCCCTACCAAAAAGTCATCTGAGTACAAAATCAGGTGCAAGTTTTCCACCAACAATCGAAACTGGCCGAAAACCAGTACCAAACTGACCCAAAATCGAATAAACTGAAACAAATTTCAAATCAGTTCGGCTTCAATTTTGGGTGGTTGAGCTGAAAGTTAGTCGGGTAGGATGATAAAACTGACCTAAACTCAAAAACACTTATTTTAAATAAAAAAAAACCAATAAAAAATTTAAAATAAAATAAACCAAACAAAACAGATTTTTATTCAGTTGTGATCCAATTTTGGTTTTGAGTTTTTGAATGCAATTACTGGAATCGAATTTGTTCCGATTGGGCAGTTCAGGAAGGAACCAAACCAACAAAATCGATTTTGATTCAATTAACAGAACATGCACCCCTATTACAAACCAATCGGTGGTAGGACTATCAAACGGGCTGGCCAGCCCTAAAGCCCTGCACGGCCGGCCCAAAATAATAGGGCTAAGGCAAAATTTCGAGGGCCTAGGGTAAGGCTTGGGCTTTTACAATAAAAACCTTGACATTCAGGGATTAAAGTTACATGGGAAATTATTCACCCATAAGTGCACTCGGTTACCTCTTGTAGTGCATTTTATAAATGAAGATAAATATTATACTTCTACTCAATAAGTTCGGTAAAAGACGAGAAATGCACTAACTAAAGTATATAGTGCACTTGAGGAATGTCATTCATCTTAGTAAGTATACTATACTAAACACGTGAGGGAGGAGGTTCTAGGTTCGATACTTGTCCTTCAGGCTGTTTTCCACCCTTGTCTTTATAAGGTGTAGGTTGGGTTCTATTAGTTAACCCTCACCATTATAGTTGGTGCTCCCTCACGCTGCTCCCCAACTGTCATATGTGTATGCATGTCTGCTCCTTGGTTATCGAGGCTGTCTCGACCTAAATGGCTGTATCAAAAAAATAAAAAAATATTGCACTTCGTGTTCTATAGTTCACTAAAATCATTATGGGTGACATGTTAGATGAAGATGAGTGATTTTTTCCCAAAAGTGCATTTACAGATTGAATAAATACAATTTGATGCCTTATAAGTACACTCAATTACTTCTTGTAGTGCACTTATTGAGCATGAAGTGCAATGTTTCGTTTCATGTTCAGTAAGTGCACTAAAAGATGTGAAATGCACTAACTGAAGTATATTGTGCACTTGAGAAATTGGTCTTTGTTTGACCCACGAGAACCACGTGAAATTCAATATTCTAGTGGGTGGAATTAAAAAAATACTTCAGTATTCCAAGTTGGATCACCTATTGATGGCTTGCAAATCTCACCAAAGTGATTAGTGTTGGGTTTTAGCTCGATTAACGGTTGCAACTAGAGTTACCTATTAGAACTTGGTTTACGATTGTCAACAGGATCCCATATTAGTTTACTTTTGTTTGAGGAAAGTCACTTATTTTGAAAACTTGTATTATTCTCTAAAATTAGAAAGCAAAGAGAAAAACGAGTCTTAGTCTAAGTAGGAAACGAGGTAAGAATAGAAGGTAAGTTATATTTGATAAGTGAGAAAGAATAAATAGATGAGAGATCTATTTTGTACGTGATTAGTTTTAGAATTGAGATATCTTTTGTGCATGGGAGTTAGAGAGAGAAGTTGGGGTTTTGTTTTGGATGTGAGTCTTGATTTTTTGGGCATGGGTATTTGTGGTTATCTTATATTGGGTAAGATTGGAAAATATGATCTCCATTGTTTGTAGCATTTGTGCATCTTCTTTTTAATGGTAGAAACACTTTGTTTGACTGCCCATAGACGCAGACTTAGGCCGAACCTCATAAATCTTGTTCTTGTTTATCATGGGATTTTTTCTCTCTTTCTAATTTCTTGTGTTATTTGTTATTTGGTTATATATTGTCTTCTCCGTACGTGAAAGTCATTCACGAGATTGGAAGTGCAAAGACTTTCTAGGGGTTTTTGCATAGTAATTGCTATCAGAGTCTAAGTTTCAACTTGAGCATCACTTTGCTTCAGCGAGAAATTTTCCGTTGTTGTTGGTGGTTTTTACGATTGGAGTGAAGATGTCGAGAGTTGGTTCGTCCTGACTACAGTCTTGAATGCAAAATTTGAAGTTGAGAAATTTGACGGGACAAACAACTTCGGGATGTGACAGTTTGAAGTGTTAGATGTGTTGATCCAATAGGATTTGGACATTGCTTTGGAAGATAAACCAAGGAGAATGACAGAGAAAGATTGGGACAAGATTAATCTCACTACGAGAAAATCGAAAAAAAATAACGGCCCAACACCGTTGTAAATGCCATAAACAACGGTTATGAGCCGTTATAACGGCCGTTGTTTATAAAGCAGTGGTTTTCATAAACCACGGCCCAAAACCGTGGTTTATTTACCAGATAAACAACGGCTCATGTCTGTTGCAAATTAACAACGATTTTTAACCGTTGTTTTAACAAAAAAAATGGTTGTTATTTTTCTTTAGAAACCACAGTTATGGACCTTTGTTTTTGGCCGTTGTAAAATAACAATGGTGTTTAGCCGTTGTTCCTAATGGAAAAAGTTGTTATTTTTAATTCGAAAACCACAGCCTAAATCAGTAGTATATGAAAATAACGCCAATGAATCGTTGTTAATTTACTCCAAAAACAACGGTTATGGACCGTTATTTTTTTGTTTTATTTTTTATTTTTTAAAATGCACAACTTCCATTTTTTTTACTATAATTGGAGCCAATCTACCTATTACAAATATTGTGTCAACCACAGATCACTCTACAATGGAAAAAATTCATAATCCATTCAACTAAATAAAAAAATAATAAGTCAAAAATAAAATTATTCTACAACATCGTATTAATACGTTCAACATTATCTCATTAAAATATTCAAAGTTATTATGTTAATATATTCAATATCTTATAAACATATTCAACAACGCCCTATTCAAGCATGACTCGGGTTGCCAATAATACCCAATGACATAAAATTTTAATGTCTCATTGCTTGACACCTTAATTGAACACCTTTAATCGAGCATGACTCGGCTTCTCTTTCTCCTCCTTGGAAAGAGTTAGGTGTGACACACCAGAAACCTTCACCACCTTGAACCTTACTCTGAGAATTGTGAGGAGTTCTAGCCATTCTGGTGATGCCGTGGGTATCATCAATAAATGAAGAATCCTTGGTACAAGAAACCGTAGGACTGCTAGTGAAATCCTGCAAAAAAACCCATTGTTTAAACAATTGGAGAGATAGATCAAACATGTAGAAAACATGAAGATAATAGAATATTAAAATAATTGGATGATCCAGATGTCCATGCATAAAAGCCCTATGGGTGGGTACAGTTGTTTTCATTAGTTGATGATCTCAGCTACCAGGCATCCAGCACCATCCTATCAAACTCTAGTTGTGGAGAGCCCAAACACCGAGCATCAGTTTCTTGACTAAAACAAGAAATCTTTGTTCCATTATGTAAAAAATATAATATAAACACTATTGGATTTATGTCTAATGGTTGTCAAGCAGGTATTTCTTACATTAGCCACGAAAGAAATAGAACATAAAAAGGAATAACAGCAAAGAAGGATAAAAATTTGCTAAGCATGAAGGGGGGCTGATCACAGACCCTGCTAATTCTGAATGCACTTTTGATTGGTCAGATATGATCATTTGAGCTACATTTTATCACCTATACATATTATTTTAATATATATGTGATGCTTTCTTGTGCCTCTGCGCAAACACACAGGAAAACGGTGTATATCTAGGTCATGCATTGATCCTAATTTATTTTCACTCTACTATGCATCTACAAAGGGGGATCTCCCCATCAAATGTAAGGAAAACATGATTATAGTTCAAAGTACCTGCTGCCCTAGACGTATCATTACAATTCATTGCCATTTATATGGAGATCTATGCAATTTCAGACCTCATTCCAAACACTAACCCACTGGAATAATTTAAGTGTTTGGCACCGTAAGAAGATCTATGATACATATGGATGGAAATCATCAAAAAAATTACCTGCAGATTGAGATTGAAGCTTGATGGGCAGTGCAGGAAGGTGTATTTCCTATAGCTATGAGCCCCATGAAGGAATTGGAGACCTCTCAATTTTGGTATTCATCCAGGAATCGCTCATCATGATCTTTTCATTTTTTTTGCAAGGCCCCTAATAAATAACCATTCCAAGATTTATGGATGAAGGATCAAACAAAAAACACCAAAATAAACCTGTTTTGCATATAAATACCTATATTTTGAACCATGGTTATAAATACTTTTATGTTCATATTTATAGTCAATAAAGTATATAACTATATATACTTCAATATAGAATAACAAATCACTCTTTCTTTCTAAACCTAAGTAGCGACACATCTTTCAATAGGTACAGTTTTCAGCTAAAATAATTTTAAAAAACCATACATGCGGCCTCCTTTGGCAATATAAAATGTACAAAGAGTGTCCCATGACGAAGCATGGAAAAGAAAACCAGCAATCTGAAGGAGAGAAACCTGAAAACAAAATTTGACTCAATTCCACTTCTACAAAAAAATATTGCACTCATGCTTGCATAGATACAAATCCAAATTTGTAAATATATACATGCATAAATATCCCATGCATAGGCATTGTAGTATAATATGACTCAAACAAGTACCTGTAACCTCATTAATTAGCGTAGTATTCCTTAACAGGCAAGCTTTTGTATACGATGTTTTCCCCACTTTGTATTTTTATTATGAAAAACTGGGCCAAATTGGTTTAAAGTTTCCTACCTCATGTATCTATTTGAATCTGCTCAGTTAATGTTGAAACCTCTACAATAGCTTATGCTTAAGCTGCTTAAGATTTTGAAAATTGAAAAGCAAATGTAAATGTGGAAATAGTTCTTCAAAGATATCATATACTCTTCTTCATGGAACAAAATCAAATTATAAACTAGACCATTGATTCAGTGATTCTAGTTATCATGCAGCATAGCTTCAAGTTACAATGATAAACAGTTCAAAAAGTGAGCATAACAGTCTTGACGATTGCATTCTTAGCATTCATTAAAAATTCAATTTCCCGGGCTTATGGTTGATCTCACTTAAGAGTTTAGACAATAGTAATCAGGAACATGGTGGGCCAAAGCCTTATCACCTAATAGAGGCCTCAACCCATATTATTTCATTAAAAATTTCACCAGAAAAATAACATGTTAGGTAGAAATCCAATGGGTTGCAAAGATGGACCTCTTCCACCACATCTTCTTAAAAATATTTTCCTTTAGCCTACTCTGTATTCTCTCAAGATTAAATTACATCAAACAAAAAGAGAAAATTATCTGTTTTTATGCAAATCATATACATTTTATCAGTATGCATGAATGGAAGTTACAAAATCATAAATTCTCCAACCCGCCATAAATTTTGGATGCCAAACAAAATTTTGGTTGCCCAAATAAAAGTTGGCAATGGGCACAATGGTTGTTAGTTTTGTGGAGGAACAGAGGTTGTTGATGGATCGACTAGCGGGACACTTGGGAACTGCATGGGACTTTGAATTGGAGGCAAAGGACCATTACCCATACCCATACCCATACCCATACTCAAACCCATACGAGAGATATAGTGCTGAACACCGGGAAACATCATTGGCACCATGCCACTTCCAATCCACATTATCTAAGACATTTCGAAAATTTAAAAAAATTGTTGTATCTGATTATTTTTAAGGAAAGGCAGCCAACATTAACAAGAAAGTGATTACGAGAATATGTAGTTTGCGAACCTGAACTTGCAGTTGAAGTGACTTCAAGTACTCAATTGCCTCGTCCAACATGGATGCTTTGTCTGGCTGCAATTTTCAAAATGGGGATTGGAGAAATCAAATAAGGATACAATAGTACAAAGTTTATATTAGAGGGAATGTTAATTTACCCAGGTATGGAAAGTTCAAATTGTGTATCTTTAAAATGACAATAGATTTCTTAAATGGAACACAGATAGGTCACGAGCATTCAGATTTATCCCACCTGGCACATAAACATGTTTCAGCAAAAGAATCTTGCTTTTAAACCTTTTAGGTCTGCAATCGTGGAGTCCATAATTAGAATTGCAAATGGATCCCTTTTTGGCCTAAAATTCAATTATGAGTCAGGCTCATTTATTAATTGAATATAGAAGATTGGGCCTAGGCAGAGCCAAATTATGCTAAACTGGACTGGCCCTGATGGGCTTGGACTGGGTATCATGCATGAAGCCATCCTATGGTAGACAAAACATCTAGCCAGAAACCACTCTGTGGTAGATAGAGTCGGTGGTCTGCCGAACCGGTCTGGCCTATTTGCCCCCTAATTTCTAAGGGATTAACTCACCTCACTAACATTATACTCAAGCTAATCATTTTAGGCACCAAATCCTGCCCAAAAATTTCATGGTTTTGGGAGGCCTTAGCTATAGAGAAGTAAAGTTTTTACAAGATTGATAGGGTACACGGCTCTTCATAATCTTCATACTCTTGTGAGATCGGTGACACTTCATTAATCCCTATTTGTAATGGTAGAGCCTCAAATGAGCAGGATAAAGCCGAGTTCGAGTCAAGGTTCGCGATTGAAGCATCCTGATTGTGATTGGATAATACTGATCAAAGCAATACAATCTAATATCAAGTAAGATAGTGATCGAAGCAATTCAAAATTGTGGCTGGATAAACCATGATTGAGACACGATTTGTCATAGCTTTGTCTTTGAGTAAAGCTAGTAATGATTTCTACTATTTGGATGGATCAAAAGATCATCAACTCCACAACGTGGAGAACAGTGGTCACCTAATCTAAACAAATGATTGGCCATGCTGCCGATATCATGATGATAACTTTGCTTAATCAGCTTATCAAAAGTTAATGTATAAATATCAGGTACATGAGGCAAGAATTCACTAGTTATGACAAAGTTTGTGACTGGTCGCAGAAATGCATGTAGCTATCAGTGGGGCAAAGTGGAAAGAGGTCAATAAATTTTTTTCCAAACTCTGGTAACATGAAGGATTCTAGCGAAGCAAATTTCAGAGCAGTCTTACAATAAAGTAGAGATGTCCAGAAACTACGAGATCAGCAGTCAACACCGGCTGATCAGGCTACAGAATAACAGCCTAAAATGACGTCAAATTTGACAGCATTGGAGGATAAGAACCCTCAATTTAGCCACCCACATATGACTCAATAGTCAGGACAGAAACTAGAGAATAAAAAACTCTTGACTTCTCTATTTTTTTCTCAAAAGAAAAAACAAATTGCAAATCTTAATTCCAAATCCATGATAATTCTAATCTCTCCGAGTTTTTGTGCCTTTGCATGTATAAAAGAGAAGACTAAAAGTTCTAATTATTTTCTATTAAGGAATGCTATTCTATTAAGACACTAAGTAAAACCTATTTTATAGGGCTACCAGGCAAGTTGCTTATCTCTCTAGGTTATGCTCTTAACATAATTGGCTAATTATAGAATTGGAATATGACTATTACATCACACAGTAATATTTTAGTGTAGAAATGACATACACTAAATCATTGCTCGTGTATAGTTGAAAGAGAAAACCATTCTTGTACTATCCCGAAAATTTGAGCGTTAGACAATGATCTCGGGATCCATGCCCGACTGGTCGTAGGTTTGACCACGTGATGGTTAAACATTGGACTCTTGAAGTGATAAACTAATGTGATATAAATTTGACCTAAGTGTAGTATATGGTGTGAGTTTAGGGCCACATACACCTATTTCTGGTGTATGTGCTTAACACCGAAGCTTGAGAGAAGTTATAAGGGTTTTAATAACCTAGATTTCTTTTGTTTGGTTGGTAAAAGAGAGTTAAAAAGAGAGAGAAAGAGAGAACCAAGGTGAATAATGGTTAGGAGTTATTGTAGTTTGGTTGAAGGAAGAGTTTCAAGCATTTAATGTCGGATTCAACGCGTGGAGGATCGTTGAAGCAAGAGCCAGAACCCTAGCCATTAAACCAACCTATCAATCCTTTAGGAGATTGATTTGAGGTGAGTTTTATTAAAATTAAATGTATAGTTTTGATGATTAAATTCAGTCAAGGGTAGTTAAAAATCATAGAATTAAATGGATAGAAAAGAAAGAAAAATAAGGAGAAAAGATTTGGAAGAACAGCCCGAAAATGGGCTAAGTTCTGGTCAAATCGATTAATCGATTTTGGTCTAGAAGTTGAAAAAGTAAGAATGCCCGAGTTTGATTAATCGATCAATCGATTTTGAAAGTCGATTAATCAATTTAGAAATCGACTAATCGACTGAGTACCTCCAGTGGCTGGAGAAATACGACTTGGGAAAATCGACTAATCGATTTGGGGAATCGATTAATCGATTTTGGATTTCGATTAATCGATTTGGGATCGATTAATCGATTTTAGATTTTTGACTGCTCGATTTGAGAATCGATTTAACCATTTTGGGAATTTCGATTAATCAATTTGAGATCGATTAATCGATTTTAGATTTCGATCAATCGATTTTGGGAATCGATTAATCGATTTAGGGTTCGATTAGTCGATTTTGGTAGTTTCACTCGACTTCTTAATTGGACCTTGGGGTTCATGGAGGGTCTAAGACCTACTCTATTGTATCTTTAGTGATATGTTGCATGTGTTATGATGTACCATAGGTGGTACGTGTGAGAGCAAGCATAAGGAGCCGTGTGGGACCTTGATGCTTGGACCTTCTAAGACCTTAGGTAGGGAATGCCTTGAACATGTACTTTAATTATAAGAGCATGTATGTAGCGATATAGAAATAAAATTGAAAATATTTTAACTGTATAAATCTTTATAAAAAGGGTGTGTGTGTGACACCAAGAAAGTAAATGAGAATGAGACATCCCCAGGGGATGAGAAAGTGATAAATGCATCAGTGTGATGCGAGCAATTTAGACATCCAAGGAATGTAAGTAAGATTGGATAATTACTGATAAGGCCTAACTGATATAAAGTAGCACTTTTACATGGTGAATAACTATATGTAAAGCACATGATATCTTTGTTATTTAAGGTTTGAATAGAATACCCCACCGATGTGGCAGGATACCCACGACTGACTCGGCAGGATATCCGTGACCGGTACGATGGCCAATCCGTACACCAGTATGAAGGTTTATCCATACACAGTAAGCACATCCCAGGGATGTTGAGATGAGATTTAACCCCGTCGCCTATGAGAAAGGGGCTTGGGTAGTATACTCAGGGAATACATATAATAACTGTCTATTTAGACGACGATGGTGGGTATTCCATCGGGGCTCGATGCTATATTGCTCGGGGACTACTTAAGTTGAAGATTTAAGTTTTCTTTAGGCCTAATCAGTGTAATTCATGAACAATTTGAGAATAAATGAAACATGTAAACCACCAGTAAACTTCAAGGCATAATTGTCATCTTTTAAACTATTTTTTTCCAGTAAGTGCATAGACACATCATACTTAGAATATTATGGAATATATGTGAGATTTTGACTTCTATATTCATTGTGTTGTTTTCTATTGAGCTAGGATGTAGCTCACCCTTTAGACTATACGTCACAGGTCCAGTGCTAGCAGCGGCCGAGGCTTCGAGATATGTGGATCCGGGTGATTCGGATTATGTGTCTGGGGAAGAGTTGGAGCCCCCTCCTGAGGACTTCTTCTAGGAGACTCCGCTGAGTACTTTGAGAGAGTAGTTTTGAGAGCTCATTGGTACGGCTTGGTATGTCAAACCTTTATTTTGATAAATAATGTAATTAATTGATATATTCTTTTGGCGAACCATCTGGGGTGATCTGTTGATCACCGATGGTTCGGATCGGTTCTCTATTCATGTAGTGGCATGAAAGTAGAACTGTCTTTTGAGTTTATACTTAGAATAGTATTTTACTTCCGCATCGTGTAGTTATTGTTCAATTTTGTCATAATACTACTTATTATACCAATGTTCCGTACATAGCCATGGGGCACGGTCTAGAGGATCATGCTGATAGCACGAGTTTCGGGGTGTCAAAATCTGAGCTGTAACAGTTGGTATCAAAGCTTTTTCTTTTAAAAATTCTGACAATCATTCTTTTGTCAGAGCATAGGGACTTTTGCTAATGAAACCAAGGTTTTCACGTGTAGACCGTTATGTCTTCTAGAGGAAGGGGCCGACCCAGGGGCGGTCATAGTAGATGTTAGCGTAGTTGAGATGAATTTATCTCGGATACCAATAGAGTGCCTGTAGGAGATGGAGGAGCTTCAGGCAGTGGTGGCCAAAGGAGCCAAGATCAGGCAGAGACTCAGAATCGCGATCATCAGGATCAACATCAAAGAGAACAAGAGAGTCAGAGAAAGAAATGAAGATAGAGAGGAGCATCAGAGGATAATGCATACTATGGAAACCATGGCGGCTGCCATGGCCCAACAGGCAACATCCTTGGCAGCTCATACTGCCCACGAGTAGCATCAGCCACTGACACTTTCAGTGGCTCTGACACCGCCAGTGTCTTCTGCGTTTACTGAATTTAGGAGGATGAGACCTCCTAGCTTTTCGGGGCAGGCAGAGCCCATGACAGCTGAGAACTGGCTGAGTGAGATGGAAAAAGTATTTAGTGTGCTCACGTGCATAGAGGACGAGAGCGTCCGTTGGGCAGCCTACATGTTAGATGGGGAGGCTGGGCCTTAGTGGAAGTTCGTTTCTAGGACTAGGGCTCAGGAGACCCCGGATTTGCCCTGGACATGGGAGGAATTCGTCGAGCAGTTCAATAAGTAGTATTTCCCAGAAGTTGTGAGGAACTAGATGGAGATCTAATTTTTGCAACTCGTGCAAGGGAAGATGACTATTAAAGAGTATGGAGTGGAGTTTATGCGATTCGCTCAGTTCGCGCCTGATTACGTCATCACGGAGATGATGAGAGCAAAGAGGTTTCAGCAAGGGTTGAGACTGGACGTGAGGGGAGGAGTGGCACCATTCCAGATGAGGACCTATGGAGAGGTCATGAGCAAGGCCTTGGTGGTAGAAGAAGAAAATAATAATAAATATTGCCAGAGGGAACAACAAGGAAGGTGGAGTGTGGACCAAAGTAGAACAGGGAACTACGAGCCGGTGAACAAAAAGCCGAGATTTGTAGTAAGAAATCAGAGACCACCGTTCTAAGGAGGGTATTAAAGACCAGCGCAGCAGACCAATCAGTGGAGATTTCCATTGCTTGCGTCGGGGAGGTCGATACGATATGAGAGCCCTGCTATCACTACCGGAGCTACAATTACGAGCAGCTTCTTCCATACCTCGGGAGACTCGTCCCAAGTGTGGCGAGTCTCACAGGATAGCGGACTGTAGGCAGGGAACTCGGGGCTGTTTCAGATGTGGCAAGGTGGGCCACTTGATCAAAGATTATCCTAAGGTGAACAAAGAGAAGACGACTTCAGCTTCTGTGTCACGACCGATACAGGCAAGGAAGTCGATCGTCCAAGGGAGAGCCTACGCAATCACAGCTCAAGAGGCTCAAAATACAAACGATGTGATCCAAGGTGAGATTTTCTTTTAAATAAAGAATTTCAATTCTTGAAAGTTTTTAGATAGAGAAGGTGCATCCATATAGAAAATAGAAAAGAACCTGCATGTAATAATTTTTGGTATGATGGTAAACATTATATATATATATATGTGTGTGTGTGTGTGTGTGTATGTATGACTAGGTAGGTTACAAATCTATGAGAAAGGAAGCGATGTGACATATGAAGCTCGAGTGTTGATAGACCCGAGGTCTACCCACTCATTTGTTACCCCTCGCTTCACAAAGAAGATGAAATTCAACCCAAAGGAGTTAGACTTTATGTTAACCATGACTATTCTGACTGGAAAATCGGTTGATACCGAAAAGGGTTGCAACTCTGTGATCGTGAGAATCATGGATGGAGACGTCTTTGAACTACCGGCGAACCTAATTCTGTTAGACATGTAAGGATTCGGCGTGATCCTTAGCATGGATTGCTTGTCGACTCACTGTGCGATGATAGATTGCAAGAACAAGGTCGTCATCTTCAGACCCAACACGAGGAGATCAGAAAAGAGTGCAGTAGTTACTTGGCATTCTTGAAGGAGGATAAAGAAGAAAAGAATATTATCTCCGAGATAGTCATGGTGCGAGAGTTTGAAGATATATTTCTGGAAGAATTATCAGGATTACCTCCAGAGAGAGAAGTGGAGTTCGCCATCGACTTAGTACCAGGAACGGAGCCTATTTCTAAAGCACCATACTGAATGACGCCTGCTGAGTTGAAAGAGTTGAAGGAGCAATTACAAGAGCTCATGGATAAGGGGTTTGTTAGACCGAGCGTGTATCCATGGGGCGCGCCGGTCTTGTTTGTAAAGAAGAAAGATGGGTCAATGCGTCTGTGCATTGACTATCGGTAATTAAATAAACTCACTATAAAAAATAGGTACCCTTTGCCTACGATAGATGACTTATTCGACCAGCTGCAAGGAGCAAGGTATTTTTCCAAGATCGATCTGAGATCTGGATACCATTAGTTGAGAGTCAAGGCAGAGGATATTCAGAAGACTGCTTTCAGGACACAATACGGATACTATGAATTCTTAGTGATGCCGTTTGGGTTGACGAACACACCGGCGTCGTTTATGGATTTAATGAATCGGGTGTTTAAACCACACCTGGACTCCTGCGTCGTGGTGTTCGTTGACGATATCTTGATATACTCCAAGTCAAAGGCGCAACACGAAGAACACTTGAGGATTGCTCTGCAAACTTTACGTGAACACCAACTATACGCCAAGCTCAGCAAGTGCGAGTTTTGGTTAGAAGAGGTTAGCTTTTTGGGACATGTCGTCTCAAAGCGTGGTGTCACTGTAGATCCAGCAAAAATAGAAGTAGTGGTCAATTGAGAGCAACCAAAGACCGTGACCGACGTTCGTAGCTTTCTTAGATTAGTGGGTTATTATCGACACTTTGTAGAGGGGTTTCCAAAACTATCGGGACCTCTTACGAGGCTTATACGGAAGGATTCAAGATTCGAGTGGAGTGAGGCATGCGAGAAGAGTTTTCAAGAACTCAAGAAGAGACTCACTTCAACTCCAGTACTAGCGATTCCTTCAGGCAGTGGAGGGTTCGCTGTATATAGTGATGCTTCGTATAATGGTTTGGGTTGCGTGCTCAACCAACACAGAAAGGTGATGGCTTACGGGTCAAGACAGTTGAAAGAACATGAGAAAAATTATCTGACACATGATCTGGAACTAGCAGCGGTCATATTTGCGTTAAAGATTTGGCGACATTACTTGTACGATGAGACCTTTGAGATTTTCACCGACCATAAGAGCCTCAGATATCTGTTTATACAGAAAGAGTTAAATATGAGGCAGCGCAGATGGATGGAGTTCCTCAAGGACTGACTGTTCCATACAGTACCATCCAGGCAAGGCTAATGTAGTAGCCGATGCCTTGAGTCGGAAGGGTTCAGCTCAGTTGGCTAGTTTGATTTTGGGTATGCACAGATGAAAGTTATTTGAAGATCTGGCACTGTATGATGCGAATATTGAGTCGCAAGCCACAGGAGCCTTCTTGGTAAATATTTTAGTGAGACCATTGATATTTGAGCATATCCACGAGCTACAGATGAAAGACCTAGCTTTAACCAAGACTCATCAAGATGTGATCGAAGGCAGCAAACAGGACTTCTCAGTGAAAGAAGATGGTTCCTTATTGTTCAAGGGTCGTCTCTGTATTCCGGACAATGCCGATCTATAACAAACTATTCTTGATGAATCGCACAAGTCCAACTATGCGATTCACCCAGGTTGCATAAAAATGTACCAAGATTTGAAAAAGAATTATTGGTGGAGAGGTTTGAAACAAGACGTGGCAGAGTACGTGTCACGGTGTTTGACGTACCAGCAAGTGAAGATCGATCATAGACACCCTGCAGGGTTATTGCAGCCCCTACCTATACCAGAATGGAAGTGGAATCGATCTCTATGGACTTCATCATTGGGTTACCGTGTACTGCAAAGAGGTACAATGCCATTTGGATAGTGGTCGATCGATTGGCCAAGTCAACGCACTTCTTGCCTTACGACACGATGTATACGATAAGAAGACTCGCATAGCTATATAAGAAAGAGATCGTCCGTTTGCATGTGATTCCGAGTAGCATTGTTTCCGATCATGACCCATTATATGCATCGAAGTTTTGGAAAAAATTTCAAGAAGGAATAAGAACGGGACTAGATTTCAGTTCAACATTCCATCCACAAACTGATGGGCAAACAGAGTGGGTCAATCAGATCATCAAGGACATGCTTAGGGCGTGTATATTAGAATTTCAAGGATCATGGGATCAGCACCTACCGTTGATTGAGTTTGCATATAACAACAGTTTTTAGACGAGCATTAGCATGGCACCGTATGAAGCTCTTTATGGATGGTGATATAGATCGCCCATCAATTGGGAGGAAATCGGTGAGAAATTTGTTTTGGGACCCGAGATACTTGAAGATAATGCCACCTATGTTCGGATGATAAGGGCCAAACTCAAAGCGGCTCAAAGCAGGCAGAAAAGCTATGCTGATATCATGCAGACCTGTGTAGACTTTAAGGTGGGTGAACATGTGTTCGTGAAAGTGTCGCCTATGAAGGGGGTGATGAGATTTGGGAAGAGAGGAAAGTTAAGTCCCTGCTATCTTGGACCATTTGAGGTTCTAGGTCGAGTAGGGGAAGTTGCTTACCGCATTGTATTGCCACCGTTATTTGATCGGGTACACAATGTGTTCCACGTATCTATCCTTAGGAAGTATCTTAATGACTCTGATCACATGTTGAGCGGCCAACCATTAGAGATGCATGAAGACATTAGCATGATAGAAGAACCGGCGGAGATATTGGATCGAAAGGAACAAGTGTTGCGGACAAAAGTGATTCCATTAGTGCTTGTTCGATTGAAAAATCATCCGACCGAAGAAGCTACGTGGGAACAAGAGGCCAATGTGAAAGAACAATATCCAGACTTGTTTGCGACAGCTTGAGAGTCAAAATTGTATCACCGCAAGCATGTTTGCGAATTTAAAGCATATATTGTAATCCAATGTGGACCTTTTGATCAATTTATTCAGTAGAGAGAATTTCAATCCACATCATGTTCCTAATACAATGTTGAATGCGTAGTTAGGATTCATCATTGCCACGCAATGGCTGTGAAGTAATGTTTCACAAAACCAATGACCAACTGGTCATGTGTTACCAAGAAAACAAAGGAGACAAGAAGCAACAATCAATTTTGAAATCTGATCAAAACCGATTAATCGATTTGGAAATTTGATTAATCGAGTTTGATTGATTGATCGATTGGCATACGCCAGTGAGTGGAGATTGAATGGAGGTTCAGAAAATTAATAAAGTGTAATTTTGATTAATTGATTTGGAGATCGATTAATCAATTTTAGATTTCGATTAATCGATTTTGGACTTAGATTAATCGACTAAAACATGTCAGTGACTTGGGAATTTTAGAAAAATTTAAGGACATTACGATTTCGATTAATCGAGGTGAAATTCGATTAATCGATTTTGGGAAATCAATTAATCGATTTGGTAGATCTATTAATCGACTGGCACACGCTACTGAACTGAAAAGCCTAGAAATTTTAAGTGACCACGATTTCGATTAATCGAAATGAATTCAATTAATCGATTTTGAAATTTCGATTAATCGATTTTAGAAATCGATTAATCGATTTCACGCGGCGGTGAATTTTTTTTAAAATCAATTAATCGATTTTAGAAATCGATTAATCGACTTGTGTCTATATATATAAAACGGGGGAAATTTTTACCCATTCAAAAATTTTTGGGTTTTTCTCTTGCGCGCCTTTTCTTCTTCTTCCTCGAGCCATCGTGCAACCTAGGGTTTTGGGGAATTTTTGCACCGATTTCAAACTACAATCGTCACGCATTTGGATCGAAACCTAAGGTAAACCCTAGATTCCGACTTCCTCTTCCATTTGAGCAATCAAACTCTAAATCTATTGCATTTTAGTTCAAAATGCCGCCTCAAACCCGTTTGACCACGAAGCAAGCGGCTTCAAAGCTTTCGGTACGGCGTAAGAACGCCGCACCGCCACCACCAACACCATCGCCTCTACCAACCCCATCACCATCGTCATCGGATACCACATTTGGTTCGACGAGCGCATCTTCGCGCGAATCTTCACCGACCCTACCACCACCACCCGTAAACTTGCCCCAACCAAATGAGTGGTGGGCGGCAAAGATCTTTGAAAATGAATGCATTATCGACGAGGCTTTGTTTACCAACCCCGACTTCAAGGGTGAGACCAAATGGGCTAGGAACTATTTGGTCAAGGCGGGCCTCGGTAACCTATTAAAGCCGCTCCACGAGTGTTACTATCCTAGACTAGTTCGCCTATTTTACCAAGGCTTGGTGAAGGGTCCGACCGATGACATCGTTACGACCAAGATTGATGGTCGTGACTACACCTTTACCCATTGCCACATTCACGAGGCCCTAGAGTGCTATTTGGACTTCGTGCCTGAGACCACCCTCTTTCCACCATATGCGGAAGAGGTGAGATTTGAGGAGATCATGACTAAGATGACCAATGGGAAGAAGGGGTCCGGATCATCCATTCGGAGGGTCGATTTGCCCCATTACATGTGGATGCTTGATTATATAATCAAGTGTAACCTCTACCCGATGCGCCATGATACCGAGAGGGTGGAGTTGGTCCAACAGGCCCTATACGCGACATTCTGCAGCCGTTGGTTCGACGCCACCAAGATCGTTTTAGAGGGGATGACATATATAAAGGGGAAGTTGATGAAGGGTCATTTACGACCAAAGGAGAAGATGTCATACGCTCGCCTCATTTCGAGCATGCTGGAGTGCTATTGTGACGCTCCAAGGTACGCCATCTTGCCCCATGAGGAGAGGGCTACGGACCACGTGAAGCACTACTCCATCGCTTCATGGGGTCGTAGCTATAGATTGCTGAAGAGGACCCTGCCAGTTGCGGGCCCAACAACAGCAGCACCACCACCACCACGTCAGGACCCACCCGTAGGGGGAGCACGCCCAGTTATTCCACCAATTGAGGGGGCACCCTCTCATACCACTGCCTCCCCTACACCACCGTCACAGTCAAAGACTTCCACACCTATCTCATCATACCGTCGATGAGCGGCTCGCCCTGCGCTCACGATCGAGGATGTATTGACCCGGATGGACGCCAACAATCAATAAATGAATCAACGCATGGACTTTTTGATGTACCACACCATGCAGTACATCTATCCTTGACCACGTTCCACTCTGAGTCCGGATGTCACTTTGCTCCCAGCTCGGTGCCCAGTGACCAGAGACTAGACAGGCTGACCGGCCAGGTGGGTCGGTGACCCGAGACCAGACACGGAGAGGGGACAACATGAGCTGGAGTAGATGTTTTCTTTTTTAGTTTCGTTGTGTATTGAAATCATATGTATGAAATTGTAATTACATTGATATGACACAATTGTAACTTTTTGAAAAAAATGAATAGCTGAAATGAATTTTTTTTTTTTGTTTGATAATATTTCTGCAATTGCATATGTGTTTCCCTTCTTGCATAGTGTGTTATTAATTTAACTAATGGTTGTCAGCGGGTGCGCACAATTCACCTGTGTGGAGGGTACCCACGTTGAGACACCTTTGGGTTTATTTCGAGGACAAAAATTTCCAAGGTGGGGAGAATGTAATATCCCAAAAATTTGAGCGTTAGACAGTGACCTCGGGATCTGTGCCCAATTGGTCATAGGTTTGACCACGTGATGGTCAAATAGTGAACTCATGAAGTGATGAACTAATGTGATATAAATTTGACCTAAGTGTAGTATATGGTGTGAGTTTAGAGCCACATACACCTATCTCTGGTGTATGTACTTAACACCGAAGCTTGAGAGAAGTTATAAGGGTTTTAATAACCTAGATTTCTTTTGTTTAGTTGGTGAAAGAGAGTTAAGAAGAGAGAGAGAGAGAACCAAGGTGTGTAATGGTTAGGAGTTATTGTGGTTTGGTTGAAGGAAGAGTTTCAAGCATTTAATGTCGGATTCAACGCGTGGAGGATCGTTGAAGCAAGAGCCAGAACCCTAGCCATTAAACCAACCTATCATTCCTTTAGGAGATTGATTTGAGGTGAGTTTTATTAAAATTAAATGCATAGTTTTGATGGTTAAATTCAGTCAAGGGTAGTTAAAAATCATAGAATCAAATGGATAGAAAAGAAAGAAAAATAAGGAGAAAAGATTTGGAAGAACAACCTGAAAAGGGGCTGAATTCTGGCCAAATTGATTAATTGATTTTGAGAATCGATTAATCGATTTTGGTCTAGAAGTTAAAAAAGCAAGAATGCCCGAGTTCAATTAATTGATCTGGAAATCAATTAATCGATTTAGAAATCGACTAATCGACTGAGTACCTCCAGTAGCTGGAGAAATACGACTTGGGAAAATTGACTAATTGATTTGAGAAATTGATTAATCGATTTTGAATTTTGATTGATCGATTTGGGATCGATTAATCGATTTTAGATTTTTGACTGCTCGATTTGAGAATCGATTTAACTATTTTAGGGATTGCGATTAATTGATTTGGGATCGATTAATCGATTTTGGATTTCGATTAATCGATTTTGGGAATCGATTAATCGATTTAGGGTTCGATTAATCGATTTTGGCAGTTTCACTTGACTTCTTAATTGGACCTTGGGGTTCATGGAGGATTTAAGACCTTCTTTATTGCATCTTTAGTGTTATGTTGCATGTGTTATAATGTACCATAGGTGGTACGTGTGAGAGCAAGGATAAAGAGCCGTGTAGGACCTTGATGCTTGGACCTTCTGAGACCTGAGGTAAGGAACACCTTGAACATGTACTTTAATTATAAGAGCATGTATGTAGTAATATAGAAATCAAATTGAAAATGTTTTAACTATATAAATCTTTATAAAAAGGGTGTGTGTGACACCAAGAAAGTAAATGAGAATGAGACATCTCCAGGGGATGAGAAAGTGATAAAGGCATCAATGTGATGCGAGCAATTTAGACATCTCAGGGATGTAAGTAAGATTGGATACTACTGATAAGGCCTAACTGATATAAAGTAGCACTTTTATACAGTGAATAGCTATATATAAAGCACATGATATTTTTATTATTTAAGGTTTGAATAGAATATCGTGGCCGACCGTGGCGGCCAATCCGTACACCAGTACGGAGGTTTATTCGTACATAGTAAGCACATCCCAGGGATGTTCCCCGCCGCCTATGAGAAAGGGGCTTAGGTAGTATTCCTAGGGAATACATATAACAACTGTCTATTTAGACGACGATGGTAGAATAACGATGGTGGGTATTCCATTGGGGCTCGATGCTATATTGCTCGGGGACTACTTAAGTTGAAGATTTAAGTTTTTTTTAGGCCTAATCAGTGTAATTCATGAACAGTTTGAGAATAAATGAAATATGCAAACCACTAGTAAACTTTAAGGCATAATTGTCATCGTTTAAACTATTTTTTTCCAGCAAGTGTATAGATACATCATGCTTAGAATATCATGGAATATATATAAAATTTTGACTTATATGTTCATTGTGTTGTTCTCTATTGAGCCAGGATGTAGCTCACACTTTAGACTATATGTCGCAGGTCCAGTGCTAGCAGCGGCCGAGGCTTCGGGAGACATGGATCCGGGTGATTCGGATTACGTGTCTGGGAAAGAGTTGGAGCCCCCTCCTGAGGACTTCTTCTAGGAGACTCCGATGAATACTTTAAGAGAGTATTTTTGAGATCTCATTAGTACGGCTTGGTATGTCAACCCTTTATTTTGATAAACAATGTAATTAATTGATATATTATTTTGGTGAACCATCTGGGGTGATCTGTTGATCATCGATGATTCGGATCGGTTCTTTGTTCATGCATTGGCATGAAAGTAGAACTGTCTTTTGAGTTTATACTTAGAATAGTATTTTACTTCTGCATCGTGTAGTTATTATTCTATTTTGTCTTAATACTGCTTGCTATACCAATATTCCGTACATAGCCATGGGGCACAATCTAGAGGATCGTACTGATAGCACGGGTTTCGAGGTGCCGAAATCCGGGCTGTCACAAATCCTCTCTTATGTATTGCATCAAACACTTGGTGTGCATGTAAAATAATGTCCTCATTCAAAAACTAAAAAAATTATCAATTAATAATGAGAATGTTATACTTTAATTATAGTAAATATATATAAGATTTTTCCTCAAGATAAAAGAAATGATGGGGACAATGTGATTCAAATATTTGTATTCTCAAGGATTCTAAAGCCAAAAAACCAATAATACCCAAAAAGCAAAATAGGGGTAAAGCTTGACAACCAAATCACAATAATCTAATTTCAGTGTGAAATAATTACAATTCCAAAAATAGAACTTTATCTAAGAAAATCAATAGTTAAAAGCATCCAATTCATAACCTAATTGTCTAAAAGGGCAGAAGAATAAAAAATGAAAAAGATATGGTGAAAACATATCTTAAAAAAATGTTTTAGGATTAAATGCAAATGTAATTTACCTATAATGATGGCTTGAGTTCCTGATAGATAATGATGATATGGTGATGATTAAGTGTAAGAAAAATAGGAATTGAAAGAAAAACTTTAAAAATAAAAATAAAAATAAAAAATCTTTCAAAAATCACATTCTCCATAGAACCGAGATATTAGAAAAATAAAAAATTCAAAAATCACATCCTACCTGTAAAGGATGATGAAGATGATGATGGACACAATCGTCTGATCTCTCAATTTGCGATGGGGATCAGAACACTGGATCAACAACGATCCTCTAACAGAAATTAGAATGACGAAGAAGGCGAAGAAGAAGGGTTTCCGCTGGGAAAGAGATGGAGATTTGGGCGAGCAGAGACTCACTTCCACTGCTAGGGTTTCCCCTGGGAAAAGAAGATGAAGAAGAAGGGTTTCCCCTCGGAAAGTATTTGGCCTCCCGCGCCAATTTGTTTTATAAAGGTCTCCCCTACGAAAGTGATTGGAAGGTCACGGGTTCAAAGTCGCTTACTTACAAAAAATCACATTTTAAGTGGGCCGTATCACTGCTTTAACCACATATATGAGCCGTTGTGTACCTGAATTTCTTCACAACGGCCTATGTTTGTGGTTTTTAAAAGCAAGTGATGTATTTCTTTGTTTTCACGTAGTGTCCGCAGACTTGTGGCACAATTCGATTGTGTCTTGTGAAAGATAAAAAATAGTTAGTAATGAAGGAAACAAAGGCAAAGGAGCTTTGGAAGAAATTGAAAGATAAGCATATGAGAATCGACTCTATTTGAAAAACAAACTTTTCCATTTCCAATATCGATCAGGTATTTCTGTGTCTGAACATTTGAATGATTATAATAAAATTCTCGCCAATTTGTAAAATTTAGATGTAGAAATTAATGATGAGGATAAGATCCTATTGTTATGGAATTCTCTTCCTAATGAATATGACCATTTGATTACCACCTTGTTATATGAGAATGAAGAGATTAGATATGATGATGTGTCTAACACTTTGATAAACAATGAGTATCGTAAAAAGGATAAAGAGACACACAAGGATATATTGGGAGAAGCTTTTATAGCAAGGGACAGATCGAAAAGGAGAAAGTCTAGTAAACGAGATAAGTCTCTTTAAAAAATAAGTGATGATGTGAGTGGTAGAAGAATTGCAAAAGGTGAGTGTGCCTATTATCATGGTACAGAGCATTGGAAGAATGACTGTCCAAGTTTGGTGAAAAAGGATGAGAAAACTTCCGATGTGAACGTAGTAGATGAGAGTGATGGTTTAGAATATGTGTTGACTGATTCGTTATTTATTTGCCAGATGAGTGGGTTTTAGATTCAGGGTGTACCTACCATGTGTCCCAATCGGGATTGATTTTCCAATTTTACGGAGTTGGATGGTGGAGTAATTCTTATGGAAATGATAAAACCTGTAAGATAAGAGGTATGAGAAACATCCATTTCAAGCTACATGATGGAACGGTTCAGCCATTGACGAAAGTTCGGTATATATCGGAGTTAAGAAAAAATCTCATCTCATTGAGTGTTTTGGAATCTAAGAGTTTCAAAATTACTTTGTCGGGTAGAGCTCTTAAGGTGGTAATGAAGGCAATTGTTGTGAGGAATGGTACTAGACGCGAGAATTTATATCTTTTACAAGGAAGCATTGTGTTAGGTGGAGCACACATCGTTGTTGATATGAAGATTGAAACTGTAAATAATTCTATAGACTTGTTTGCTAGAGAGGTCACTGGGGTAAGGTTTCATCATAGTTTGGACTTGATCCATATGAGGTGTATTTGAATACTTTCGGGTGCATTAGTAATTTGAGCACTTTCGGGTGTATTGGTAGTTTGACACTTTAGGTGCATTGGTAGTTTGACACTTACGGGGTGCATTGGCGCCATTGGACACATTTGAAGGCAGTTTTGAAGTTGAAATTGAATATGCTTGATTTTGTTTTCTTTCTTTAAATGGCGTGAGATTTCATATCAAGGTGGAGAGTGTTGTTGGTTTGCAAATCTCGCCAAGGTAGAGATTGTTGGGTTTTGGCTCGATTTACGGTTGCAACTAGAGTTACCTATTGAAACTTGGTTTGGTCGATTGTCAATAGGATCCCATATTAGTTTGTTTTTGTTTGAGGAAAGTCACTTATTTTGAAAACTTGTATTATTCTATAAAATTAGAAAGCAAAGAGAAAGAAGAGTCCTAGCCTAAGTAGGAAACTAGGTAAGAATAAAAGGTAAGTTTTATTTGGTAAGTGAAAGAGAATAAATAGGTGAGAGATCTTTTTTGGGTGTGGTTTGTTTTAGAATTGGATCTCTTTTGTGCGTGGGAGCAAGAGAGAGAACTTGGGATTTTGTTTTGGATGTGAGTCTTGATTTTTTGGGCAAGGATATTTGTGGTTTTCTTTTGTTGTATAAGATTGAAGAATATGATCTCCATTGTTTGTAGCTTTTGTGCATCTGCTTCTTGATAATGGAAACACTTTGTTTGAGTGCCCGTGGATGTAGGCTTAGGCCGAATCACGTAAATTTTGTTCTTGTTTGGAGTGTGATTTTTTCTCTCTTTCTATCTTTTTATGTTATTTGTTATTTTGTTATTGATTGTCTTCCCTGCATGTAAAAGTCATTAACGAGATTAGCAGTGTAAAGACTTTCTAGAGGTTTTTGCAAAACATTACTGCCCTGAAATATGGGACACGTGGTTGGATAAAACTATTTCACCTAGCACTTAACGCTGCATGTTTCACCCAGTGTTTTCTCGTCCATATATATATATATATATATATATATATATATATATATATTACAAAAGGGATGGTGCATTGCAATGGAGCCCAAAACACTATACATCAATATTAGATCACATGCCACGTGGCACTTGATATCCAAAATATCGGAATGTTGTGCACTTGATTTTTTTATTTTATATTTTTATAATTTTAGGACTATTTTACCCTTCAAAACATGGGTCAAATATAAGGTAATGCGACAACTACCTTGTGCATTTTAATTTTTTCATCTCTAACCATAATTTTTTACGGTGGAAAAGTTATAAAAATAATTTCTATTTTTATTTTTCGGTAAGTGACTTGATTGACCTTTTTAAGTTACTGTGGCACACAATCCTCATGAAGTTATCCTTTTATAATTTATATTTAAAATTATTTGAAAGCCTAAAGCCCAAAATCAGAACCCGATAGGACTAGGGCTAGGCCTAGGCCAAACCATGTTAAAGGCTGTTACGGCTAGGGCTGACCATGCACAGGTTCACCTAGGGCTAAGGCCAAGGCAATGTCGGGCCTGGCCCATTGACAACCCTAATTGACGGTCCGCTGCTTACCTAAGTACTAAGGACACTATTTACAATGGACAATCTTTGGTAGACAATTTTGCAGGCAGCTTATGTGGCGCAACGTGACTAACTGCACAAATAGTAGAGACCAAGCACTAAGCTAGTCACGTTGCGCCACATAAGCTGTCTACAAAATTGTCTACCAAAAATTGTCCACTATTTATAATTTTCCTAAATAAGAATTTCCTAAATCTAAGAGAGGATTGGGACTTTAGACCCCGAGTGTAGTGAAAAATGCTATACTCCAGTGCCAGATCACATGGCAAGTAATTTTAAAAATAAAAAAATATGACTATTTTAACCTTCGTTTAATGGGTCAACGATAAGGTAACATTTAACTAAGTGCATTGATTTTAAGCATCATTGACCACATTTTTAAAAGTAGATAGCTATAAAATAGAGCCCATATTTTCTGGAGTGATGCCTAATTGTTATTTCTTATCCAATCCTTGGTGCCACGTGTGATACCCAAATGATCAAATGATCTACACTCGACACTGAAGAGTCCGGGGCCTCAATCTACTCACACCAGTTTATGACAGGGGTCCATATTCTCAGCCATATCCACCATTTGGCTTCCCTTTACCTTCCTAGTGTAAGTGAACCTCCAATAGAAAAAAATTACAGCAGAAAATGAAATACACCTCATTTCGCTCATCTTAATCTCTTTCAATGGTTCTAACCACCTGTTCATCATCTTCCAATTCGGCTCTACTCTTCTTTTACGAATACCCAACTAAGCTCCCTACCCATTTTTCAGCTCACCCCAACAAATTCAAATCATCACCTGCTCCAAACCATTCAATTGCTATCAAGAACAACATTCTTTTATCATCATATTCCAAATCCAATAGCTTGGATCAGACACTTAAATTCTTCCATCTCCTCTCTGATCGGGACACTGTCACATGGAACACAGTAATCTCAGCCTGTTTGCGCCAAGGCCGATTTGCTCCCGCCCTTCGGCTCTTCCTAGACATGCTCATCTCATCCTCTCAAATGCCGGATTCTGTGACCTTCAGATATGTTCTCATGGCCTGCGTCCAAACGGGCAATTTCGGACTGGGCTTGCAGATGCATGCTTATATGGTCAAGTTCCGCGGCCTGTCTCTTGGGGACTTGATCACAAACACTTGTTTGATTAACCTGCATTGCAAATTTGGGTCGACAAAAATTGCGTGGGAGCTGTTTGATAGAATGCCTTTGAGAGATGTCGTTGTTTGCAGTTCGATGATGGTGGGTTATGCCAATGTGGGTGAATATGAGAAATGTGTGAAGATTTTTACCAATATGTTGGAGAATGATTATTTGAATGGAAATGAGTTTGCTTTCACTTGCGTCTTACGGGCCACCGCTGGTCGAGTTTCATTGTGTGAAGGCGAACAAATCCATGCTCTTATAGTGAAAGCATCGCTGCAATCGGACGTCTATGTGGGAACTTCATTGATCGATATGTATGCCAAGTGTGATAGGATGGAATGTGCAAAAATAGCATTTTCGGAGATCTCAGAACCGACTGAGGTCACGTGGAATGCTTTGATGGCTGGTAATTTGGGTAGTGAAGAAGCTTTGAGGTTCTTTTCACAAATGCGGTTGTCGGGTATGAGTCCTGATCATCTGACCTTTGCTGCCCTTTTACGGGCTTGTAAAGATGCTAATCCATGTCTGGTTGGGCAGATACATGGCCTGGTCAAGAAGGCAATTGGCACCAAAATTGATGTCTTTTTGGGCGGCGGTCTTTTCTATATTTATGTCAACCAGGGCTGTGTGGCTGAGGCTAGGAATGTTTTTTGTGAGATTGGTGACAAAGATATCACAGCTTTTACTTTGGCGATTCGAGGGTATGTTGAGAACGGGCACACCGAAGAAGCCGTCCAATTGTTTCATGAAGCTCTCAATATGGGCTGCGAGCCGAATGAGGCGACTTTAACTGCGCTAGTTATGAGAATTGAAGGACTCAATCAGGGAAAGCAGTTGCATGGTCTAGTTATCAAGTTTGGGTTTTGTGGTGGTGGTGGTGGTGGCAGCAGAAGTGCATCGATTGCTAGTTCTCTAATCAAAATGTACACCGAGTTCGATTGTTTGGACAATGCCATTCAGCTGTTTAACCAAATTGACTGTCCTGATGTGGTCTTATGGACTTCATTAATCTCGGGTTACTCGCGAAGTGGAGAAAGCCAAGAGGCATTAAAACTATACGTCACCATGGTGTCTGAGGGATTAGGAGAGCCTCCAAACCATTACACATTCTCAAGTCTCCTACGGTCGTGTGCAAATCTTGCTGCCATAGAAGAAGGGAACCAGATTCATGCTCAGATTGTCAAGTCGAATTCTGATATTGAATCTGATATGTTTGTAGCCAGCAGCTTGGTAGATATGTATGCTAAGTGTGGGTATATAGCGGAAGCACGTAAAATCTTTGATAAGATGTCGGCGCGAGACATAGCCTCATGGAATGCCATGATCACTGGCCTCGGCCAACACGGATTTGCTGAAGCAGCACTGGAAACATTTCAGGAATTATTGAATGTGCCGAACATAGAGCCCAATCATGTCACATTCATAGGTGTTCTCTCTGCTTGTGTCCATACCGGCCTGGTAGAGGATGGGTACAAATACTTCAAACTGATCAGAGAGCCCACAATCGACCACTATGCATGCTTAATTGATCTGGTAGGTCGTGCAGGGATGTTGGAAGAAGCAAGAAATCTCATACAACAAATGCCCCTTGTGCCGAACGAACTTATTTGGTCGTCACTGCTTGCGGCTTGCGGTGTTTACGGGAATATTGTGTTGGCTGAGTATTCAGCCCAACAGCTTTTACAATTGAATTTAAAGGATCCCGGAACTTATGTTGCACTATCAAACATCTATGCTGCTGCGGGAAGATGGGAGGATGTAAATAAAATTAGGAAGTTGATGAAAGATCGAAGGTTAAAGAAAAACCCGGGATTCAGTTGGGTAAAAGCAAGGGGAAGGAACCATGTGTTCTATGCAGAAAACAGTAGCCGTGTTGTTGAGTAACAGTAACTTTTTTCTGGGGCTCAAAGATGAAACAGAGAAGTTTGGGCTATTCATAGGACGGTGCCGAATACAGCAGCTGCTCCTGATACAGAGATAGTAAATTTCGATAGTAAATTTCGAAGATGAAATGATTGAAACTAGGTTCACATGGTCTGACAATGCCGGCTAGGGAAAAATTGTGGACTAGATTTGGAATGAGAAATTGTAGAAGTAACACTACTCCCTAGTTCCTATTACTAAACTATGTTGTGTTTTTTTTTTTGGTAAAGCAGATAAATATATAAAATAAATGAAAAGTGTAAAAAGGCAACAAGACTTAGCGAGAGACGAAGGCAAGGAGGCAAAAACAAAAGGGAAAACCAAAAACAGCACATAGATAACCAAACCCAGGATATAACCCCAGAAGGCCCAAGCCCCAAATCTGTCCATAGGGGTCATCCAAACATGACAGGAACACACACCTCAATCTGGTGCTTCGCTGATAACATCCCACTTCTCCTGGCACTTGTTTGCCCCCCACAACCGTTTCTTTGTCCAGGATCACCTATCGAAGGATTCAATCGTGAGCACTTCTCGTAATCATGGCAGCCAGTCTTCTAATCTTACGAAAAAATCGTCATTTCTTTCCAAGCAAATCGCCTAGATGACCCCCATTGACGAAGCTCTCCCAAAAACCCTTTAGTACTGCTAACATTCCCGGAATCCCATGACAATAGCAGGACAGCACAGGATCTTGGGAAGACCAAGGAAATGCTAAAAAAATTGGAACAATAGAACAAATCTCTCCTTGACAAGTTGTAATCGACAAATGGATGATGGGTAGATTCTTCCGCTTGAAGACACATCCATTCGTCTCTGAGGTGAATCCACTAAAATGATTTAGTCATTTCAAGCGAAGTTGCTTGATTTCTTTAATCTCATGATTTAGTCATTTCAAGAGAAGTTGATTGATTTCTTTGATATCCTGCATCTAAGGCCCTGTTTGATAGCAATGAAACTCCAAAGACGAAATGAAATCAATTTCTTAGTTGATTTCTTAGGAAATGATTTCATATAGAAATAGATTTTTCACTGTTTGATTAGTGTGTTTGAGAAATGAATTTCATTGAAAATTGATTTCTCTTGTTTGATTAGTATCTTTGCAAATGAATTTTTAAGTTTTGATAATTTATTATTAAAATCATAATTAAAATTAAATATTAAGGAATAATTTTTTTAACGATATTCTATTATATTGCAAATTAATATCATTGTAATCACTATTTATTACTAAGTTATATAAGTCAAAGTTTGAAAAGTCAAAACTCAAATAAAAAGTCAAACTTTAACCAAACTTAAAATTTTGATAAAAAAATATGTAAAGCTAAATAATAAAGTTATAAATGCTAGTATCTAATGTAAGTTTATACGTTAAAATAAAATTAAATTTTTATAAAAGTCAAACTTTGACCAAAATTTCAACTTTGATCAAGAGAAAATTTTGTAATGTACCAACAAGTTATAAAAGCCCAACTGCAAATTAATATAACAATATTCATATATATCATTAGGTTATACTAGTCAAAATTTGATCAAATATTCATTTTTAATAAAAGTCAAACTTTGATTAATAAAAAATTTTAAGACTAAAATACAAAGTTATATAGTAAATGTTAGTATGTATTATATATTGAAACAAAATTAAAATTTTAAACTTGAAAGAAAATTCAATTTTTAAAAAAAAGTCAAACTTTGACGAATTTTTAGAACTTTGATCAATAAAAAATTCGACAATCTACCAGCAACCTACAAATTAACATAACAGTATTCGTATCCATCGCTAGGTTATACCAGTAAAAACTTTGACTAAATATCAACTTTTAAAAAAGTCAAACTTTGACTAACTGTAAAAAAAAGTAAAATAAAATTTCATAATATACTAGAAAGTAATAAATTAAAAAAATGATAATCTCATTGGGGATACAGAAGTTTAAAAAAATTAAATTGTGTTTAAAAGTCAAAGTTTGACCAAATATCAAACTTTGACTAATTAAAATTTACATTACCAAAATATAAATAACAATTGTAATAATTACTATCTACTGTCAAGATACACTTCTCAACTTTTGACTAAAGTCAAAATTTGAATAAAGTCAAACTTTGACTAATAGTCAAATTTTGACCAATAAAAATGAGGCAATATATTTTCAAGTTATAAATTAAAATAATGATAGATATTTTTAATTATAATATTTCACTAATAAAAATTTAAAATATTTTATAGAAAATCGAACTTTGACCAAGAAAAAATTATACTGATACGAAATAAATTTATGTGGTAGTATACTTTATCCATATGTAGGTTTCGAGTTTAACTAAAAATAAAATTTGTGTAAAAGTTAAAGTTTGACCAAAAGTCAAACTATTGACTAATACAATTGAAAATTTAGTATTAAATTATACATCAACACGACAATATTCTTTTTTTGCCATAAAATTATTAGAGTATAAGTTTAATAAAAAATAAATTTTAATTAAAAGTTAAAGTTTGATCTTAAGTCAACCTTTGACTCTTAAAAATTTGATAATATATTAATAACTTACAACTTATTATCATGTTTCAAAGTTAAAGTTTGATCAAAAGTCAAAACTTTATATAACTTATAAATCTAATTAAAGCTTGATTAAAACTCAAACTTTGACCAAAGTCAAATATTAGTTGAAAAAAGTATGATGTAGGTAATGCGGTGGTCATAGTGATCGTGCCGGTATGATGATCATAGAAATTGAAGTTACTTTTTAATAGTCAAAAAATTCTTTTTTTTATTTTTAAGTTTTTTACAAGTAATTTTAGATTTGCAATGACAAAAACTTATTATTTTGTTAGTAGGAAACTCAATTTCAATGGTTGAAATGGTTTCCTCCTAAAATGATTTGGTGTATGGAAATTTAATTTCCATGCGGGGTGACTCAATTTCATTTCCATCTCCTTAAATAGCTATCAAACAACAACAATTGGAAACTAAATTTCATTTTCACTATGAAATTACATTTCCATGTTATCAAACAAGGCCTAAAGATCAATGCTTCGCTGCGTAACCTGTGCTGAGAAAAGACCATTGGGTTGTAACTCTAATATGTATCTTCCTTATGCCACATGATTGAGTTCTGAAATTCATGACCACAATGGAGTGACTGTCCAACCCATAGAAGTTAAAATGTCAAATAGACCAAAAGGAATGGATTCCAAACAATTTGTACAACTTTTCTTTTTTTTTTTTATTGGTAAGGTTGAAATTTTATAAATATAACAAAATTACAATTTGATCAAGACTGAGCGAGGAGCTCCAAAAAAAAAAAAAAAAAAGGCAAGACGAAAGGAAGAAAAATATAAAAAACCACAAGCAAACACTCTCCCCCCTCCCACATCAGCAGTTAAGGGGGATAGAAGTGGAACCTCCGATCCACAAAAACAATCACCCCCTGCCCGAATAAGACGTTCCAATCTTTGAGAAGGCTGCGGATGTCACCCAGAATGGCAGACGTAGACTGAAATCGAACTTCGAATATTCTGCGGTTCCATTCTAGCCTAGAAAATAGCAATGAGAATGGTAGCAAGAATTCGTCCATCAGATTCTTTCTTGCTTTCTTTTGGAATTTGTACAGTTTTATTTTGGATTTCGGATTCCAAAACATTTGTACAGCTTTTTTTTTGAGTTCTGAATCCTAGCCCCCATTCCCCAGGAAAGCGAATGGTAGAAAACTCCACAAATTCGTTAGATTCCTCATATCCTCTGAGAATCCATTGAAGCCAACCCTTTTCTTTTATTGTCATTTTCACAAACCCTACTCTATTGGTTGGTCCTCCTAGGCGTTGTTTTCGTAATTAACAAGTATTTTGAGCCATTCCACTTTATACCAATTACAAATACTAGAGACAACGATTTGGAATGATTCGTTGAAGACCTCTAACTTAAATTAGATAATAATTAAATGATACAATGTGTTATGGAGGCTGGGCAGGTAGAGAGAGTACAATCCAAAAGTCTCCGGTAGAGATAGAACAGGAACCTATGAATAGTTATATATATAATTATTGCATAAGGGCTCCTCATAATTCAATGGATTGCATCAAAGTGATAAGAGACATGACCTGCAATGGTACTTTACATAATAGTCAAAGCGTCAAATACACTAAAATGATGCAACAAAACAGCGATTAACATGAATAGGGATAATGTTCAGAGTGACTTGAAAGTGTTCATAGTCTTTTTCCAACCGTTGAGTAAGCAACTCAAAATACGCCGGATAGATATTCTATGCTTAAGAAGTATAAATTACTGTGGAGACTTTGATGTGGGAGCTTACTAAATTCAATGTTAGGACTAAGATCAGAATTAAAATTAATTTAATCAATTAAAAAAATAATAATTTCTCATAACAAATTATCACGAATTTTTTTAGAAATTCAATTAGGTGATTTAATTCGGGCTCAAAATAGTGTTGCTTTAGTGTACGTTCCTTATCGCAGATCTAGAAGACTAGGGTTACTATAAACGATTAAATCTCTGATAGTTTTAGGGCATCGAACGAACTCGCAAGCGAGTTCTCTCGATACTAAACGAAAATAAAAGGCTAATAAAATTAATGATGAACAAAATATTAATTTTGTGCTTTTATGAGATCAATAAAATAATTAGGATTACGCTACTTACGCAAATCGTAAATCTAAAGAAGATAAAGATGAAAGAAGTATTAGCCTTGCACCAAACCGCGAGTGGACATCGAAGAATCGCTCTTCGTTTTGAGAGAATCACACCCACACGAAAGTTTAGAACTCTCAATTTTACATAAGCAATTTTCATTAACTAAAAATTTATAATAAAAGTATTTACAAGCCTTTAAATATGTTAACCAATTTATAAAATTTGAAATCTTATTATAACTCTAATTCCTAATTGAAAAGAAATATCTTAATTCTTCTAAAACAATAAGGAAACTAATCATATTTTTAATAAAAGAAACAACTCTTATTTTCTAAAATAAAATAATAAAAGAGGCTATTCCTAAGTCAATTAGGAATTTTGAAATTCGTCACTTTCTGTGCAGCTTCCGAAAATTGACCATAACTTCTTCAATATTTGTCAGAATTGCACGTTTTTTAGCTCGTTGGAAAGCTACTTCAATAAGCTTTCAAATATGACTAATTTTGCATCAATCTAACTTTATTTGACACATCAAAATAAGTTAAATATAAAAGTGATGGGATTGGAAGTTGAAAACCCTAATCAATTTTAGATATTCTTCTTTTTGATCAAACGTGTCTTTAACAGGACTTTTTTGAAAAACTCATTCGCGGGTCCACTTTCTCTTTTGATGTCTCCTTTTTATTCGTTCATGATTTAAACAAGCGGATTTAAGGTTCGCATCAATCCCCTCTACTTTGAAAAAGTTCGACCTCGAACTTTGGTTGGCATGGATATTCACGGTCACGGTCACAAATAATATATAGGGAACATCGATCGAAAGCGGCTTGAATCGGACATCCCCATCCACTCTCCCCGAGTTAGAAGGATGCATTCTCGTTGAATACTGGTTGTTATAGAGATCCAAGAGATTCTGGTCAATCTGCTGAAACTCTTGTGTAATCCACGTATTCTCTGAATCACTCTTATTCTTCCACTTGACCAAATACTTCTCGAGTCTCCCGTGGTTGGTGGATATAATCTGATCTTCCAGGACATCTTCAATGATCTTATGGATTTGTCGAGTAGGTGGGGTTAACGGTGTGGGAAGGGAAATAATTAGGTCATCTGATGTAGAAGGCTCAAAGGGATTGGCAGGGATGGTTGAAGGACCATGGAATGGAACAAGGTCCTCTATATTGAAAGTCGTGCTAATCTCTAAATCCGACGAAAAATCTAAGATGTATACATTAGAACCGACACGCTTCAAGATATGATAGGGTCCAGTACCGCACGCTTGTAACTTCTTTATAACTCCTTGCGATAATCACTCGGGTCTATTTCGAATCATTACGAAATCACCCTCTTGAAATTCCTTAAACCTTTTGTGAGAATCTGAAGAGAATTTATATTTTTCATTCTTTAAATTAATTTTTTTTTTAATCTTATCATGTCACTCATGAATATAATATGCAAAAGTGGATGCAGACTTTGATGACCTTTGATGAATGAACATTGGGAAAAAATTTATGTGTATTCTAGTATTTGGCTTACCCTTCCACTGGATGAGGTATGCCTGATGTTTCTTATATTGCATTCTCTTTGCAGTCCAAGTGTTGCCAATTTTCGATTTATCTTTTCCCTAAGAAAATACTCTCGATATGCTTGATGTGTCTTTACCTGTAATAGCCCGAAAAATCACGCTAAACTATGACCTCGGGATCCGTGCCTGATTGGTCACAAGTTTGACCAATCAGGAGATCATGAGTTAGCATAGAATGTAATGAACGGACGAGATGTGATAGGTTGAGTGATTTCGTTGTGTATGATGTAAATGAGAAGTCACTTACACCTACCACGGTGTATGTGCTCAACACACAAAGAGGAAGATAGATAAAAGGGTTTAATAACCCTAGATGTGTATTTTGGTTGTTGAAGGAGAGTAAAGAAGAGAGAGAGAGTGAAGAGAGTGATTAATGCAAGGAGTGAATGCTAGATGAGGAAGAGAGATTCAAGCAATAAAACGCCGGATTCGACGCGAGAGATCCGTTAGAACCAAAGCTGGAAACCCTAGCCTTCCAACTATTGATAGAAATCAACTTGAGATCTATTCATGGTAAGATTTTTGTAAATAAAATGCATAGATTATAGGGGTTAAGTTGTGGTTAAATGTGGGTTAAAATCATAGGATAATGGCTTAGAAAAATAGAGGAAAAAGTATGGAAAAAAAAAAGATTGGGAAGAACAGCTCGAAAGGGGCTAAATCTGACAATTTCGATTAATCGAAATTGGGTTTCGATTAATCGAAATTGGCCAGGAAGTTGAAAGGTCAGAGGACCCCGATTTCGATTAATCGAATTTGAATTCGATTAATCGACTTTGGATTTTGATTAATCGATTTGGGGATCGATTAATCGACTGAGAACCTCCAGTGGACCCCAGGGGTTGGAGGAAATGACTTAAGGAAAAATCGACTGATCGAAATGGGATTTCGATTAATCGATTTTAGTTTTCGATTAATCGATTTGGAATCGATTAATCAACTTGTGAAACTCGACTGTTCGAACTGAGAGTCGACTTTGCGAAAAGAGGGATTTCGATTAATCGAAATTGGATTCGATTAATCGAATGAAAACTCATCGCTCAACGTGAGTCTACTTGAAGAAGAATTTCGATTAATCAAATTGGATAGGATTAATCGAATGAAAGCTCGACTGTTCGAACTGGGAATCGACTTTGCGAAAAGGAGAATTTCGATTAATCAAAATTGCTTCGATTAATCGATATTGACCTTCGATTAATCGATTTTGGAAATCGATTAATCGAATCAGGTTCGATTAATCGATTTTGAAATTCGATTAATCGACTGAGATAAATTATGTTGACTTTTGGGTTTGACTTTAAGATTTTTGGAGGGTCTTATACCTTCTTTATTGCATCTTTTGTGATGTGTTTCACCTGTTATGTGGTACCATAGGTGGTACGTGTGGACTAGTGCACAAGGAGCCACGTGGGACCTTGATGCAATGATCAAATGAAGACTTGATGTAGGGAACACCTTGAACATGTACTTTATTTTACAAGAGCATGTATGTAGTGATATAGAATTAAATTCAAATGTTTATTTCTTAAGAATTTGTGAAAAATGTGTGTGTGTGACATCCATAAGAGTAATCATGATGAGCCATTCCCAGGGGATGAAGAAGTAAAGAGATAAGAGCATAAGGTGTGATGCAAGTAAATGAATGCATCCCAGGGATGTATCCAAGGATTGAATCATGTTTGATAGGGCCTAACTGATATAAGATAGCACATTTACATGGTGAATAACTATATGTAAGGCACCGATATTTTTTATTATTTGAGGTTTGATAGGGTACCCCACCGACGTGGCGGGATATCCACGACTGACACGGCATGATATAAGTATGAATATCTGGCGAAATCGAGGCGGTCAGAAGGCTTATCCAGACATAGTAAGCACACCGGGGGTGTTGATTGAGACAAGTGAAAGCCACCAATCCCTGTGGGAAAGGGGCTTGGGTACTATTTGTATTCCCAGGGAATACGGTTAAAATTATCTATATAGATGACGATGATGGGTATCTCATCGGGGCTCGATGCTATATTGCTCGGGGATTACTTAAGTTGAAAGTTTAAGTTTTGCTTTAGGCCTTTTCAGCATCATTCATGAGTAAATGAAAATAAATCAATCAACAGTAAAACGAAATGCTTTTTAACTGTTTCATTAACAACTGCATAGACACATCATGGAATATATGTGAGTCATAATTTATATGTTCAACTGTGTTTGTTCCCTATTGAGCTAGGATGTAGCTCACCCTATAGACTATCGTGGTTCACTACTAGCGCCGAGGCTTAGGAGGCCGATCCCGTGAGTCGGACCTGCGGCGGTGAAGAGTTGGAGCCACCTCGGAGGACTTCTTCTAGAGGACTCGGTGCCACTTTGAGGGATTTTAGAGAGAGTTTTATGCGGCTTGGTATGTCAAGCCTTGATTCTTTAAACCATGTATATATATAGATGGGATTATTCTTTTGGGGCGAACCATCCGTGATGATTGCTATCATCGATGGTTCGGATCGGTTCTCCATTCATGTAGAGGCATGAGGGTAGAACTGTCTTTTGGAGAGCTAATTAATATAGATTCAAATTCCGCAATTTCGTTTATTATTTTATTGCAATGCTTGATATACCAGTGTTCCGTGCTTAGCTAAGGGGCACGGTCAAGATGATCGTGCTGATGGCACGGGTTTCGGGGTGTCGAAATCCGGGCTGTCACAGTTGGTGTCAAAGCTATTTTCTTTTAGCAATTCTGACAAGGGTTCTTTCGTCAGAACATAGGGGCTTCTGCTAACGAAACATTAGTTTCAAATGCAGCCGCAAATGTCATCTAGAGGAAGAGGCCGACCAAGGGAAGGCCAACAGAGGAGTCTACGTAGTGGAGATGGTTACATCTCTCCTACAAATAGAGTGCCTTTAGGAGGTACTGAGGCCCCAGGGGGCAGTAGTAGTAGACAACGGGATGAAGAAGATCGAGATCATCAGCATCAAGATCTAAGAGAGCAAGAAAGATTGAGAGAAAGACAAGAAGATAGAGAGGAGCGACAAAGGATGATGCACACTATGGAGACTATGGCAGCTGCCATGGCACAACAAGCCGCATCCTTTGCAGCTCATGCATCAAGAGAACAGCAACCACCTACACCACCTGTAGGACCTACGTTGCCTGTGCCCTCATCATTTATAGAGTTTAGGAGGATGAGACCTCCTTCATTTTCTGGGCAGGCGGACACAATGGCCGCTGAGAACTGGTTGATGGAGATGGAGAAAGTCTTTAGCGTGCTAACTTACACGGAAGATGAGAGTGTAAGATGGGCAGCTTACATATTGGATGGGGAGGCTGGGCCTTGGTGGAAGTCCGTGATACGGACTCGGGCTCAGGAGACCCCAGAGTTGCCTTGGACTTGGGAGGAGTTTGTTGAGGAGTTCAACAAACAATATTTTTCGGAAGTGGTGAGGAACCAGCTTGAAATACAATTCCTACAGTTAGTACAAGGGAGGATGACAGTGAGAGAGTATGAGGTGGAGTTTCTACGACTTGCCCGTTTTGCTCCGGATTACGTCGCTACTGAAGTGATGAAGTCCAAGAGGTTTCAGCAAGGTTTGAAGCCTGAGGTTAGGGGAGGCGTAGCTCCATTTCAACTAAGGACCTATGAAGAGGTCATGAGTAAAGCACTGGTAGTTGAAGAGGAGAATACAAATAGATATAGACAGAGGGAGCAACAGAGAGGAGGAATTGAACAAGGAAGGTCGGGGCACTCTGAACCGTGAACAAAAAGTCGAGGTTCATGGCCCAAATTCAAGGGGTTTTAAGACCGCGAATAAAGAACAACAACACCAGAGGTTTCCATTACTTGCGTCGGGAGACCTATTCGCTATGAGAGCCTGCCATGTCTCATCGGGCGCCACTATCACATTGTGGTTCTCGTCGCTTTCTTCCGCAACTGGAGACTTGTAAAGTGTGGCAAGCCTCATAGGACGTGGATCGTAGATCGGGAACTAGGGGTTGTTCCGATGTGGCAAGGTGGGCCACTTGATCAAGGATTGCCAGACGGATAAGAGAAAGACGGTTTGATTGCAGACTACCACACCAATTCAAGCAAGGAAACCGATCGTCCAGGGGAGAGCCTATGCAGTCACTGCTCAGGAAGCAGGGAACGTGCATGACGTCATCCAAGGTGAGATTTTTTTTAAAATTAAAAGAAAATTTTCATTTCATTAAAACCTTAGATAGAGAAGGAGCATGCATTAGAAATTATATAGATTCTTTTCTCAATACCAAAAGCTGTATGTGAATTAAGAGTGTAATTTGATGTATAAATTATTGTATGTATGTATGTATGCTATAGGTACTTTAAATATATATATGAAAAAGGATGCTTCGGTGGATATGACGCTCGAGTGTTGATAGACCCCGGGTCTACCCACTCATTCGTCACTCCACGTTTCGCTAAGAAGATGAAGATTGTTCCAGAGACGTTGGATTTCGTCCTATCTGTATCTATTCCGACTGGAGAGTTAGTAGACACGGAGTTAGCTTGCAAATCCATCATTGTAGCAGTTCGAGACTTTGAGGTGCATGAACTAGAAGCAAAGCTGATACTATTAGACATGCAAGGGTTTGATGTGATCCTCAGTAATCGCCGATTGCAAGAATAAGGTAGTCATTTTCAGACCCAACACAAGAAGATCATTTCGGTTTCAAGGATCGGTAATCGATCTCGTGAAGGGCCGAAAATGATCAGAAAGGTTTGCTGTGGATATTTAGCTTTCTTAAAGGAGGACAAGGAAGAAAAGAACGTCATTTCTGAGATAGCAGTTGTGCGAGACTTGACGGCGTGTTTCCAGAAGAATTGTCTGGATTACCTCCAGAAAGAGAAGTAGAATTCGCCATTGACTTAGCACCAGGAACGGAGCCTATTTCAAAAGCACCTTATAGAATGGCTCCCGCTGAGTTAAAGGAGTTGAAGGAACAACTACAAGAACTTATGGACAAGGGGTTTGTTAGACCAAGTGTATCCCCATGGGGAGCACCGGTCTTGTTTGTCAAGAAGAAGGATGGGTCAATGCGGCTATGCATTGACTATCGACAATTGAACAAACTCACTGTGAAGAACCGCTACCCTTTGCCTAGAATAGACGATCTATTCGACCAACTGCAAGGAGCAAGGTATTTTTCCAAGATCGACCTAAGATCTGGGTATCATCAGTTGCGAGTCAAAGCTGAGGACATTCAGAAGACAGCTTTCCGGACACGGTATGGACACTATGAATTCCTAGTGATGCCGTTTGGATTGACGAATGCTCCGGCGTCGTTTATGGATCTGATGAACCGAGTGTTTAAACCACACTTGGACTCCTGCGTCGTAGTGTTTGTCGACGATATTTTAATATACTCCAAATCTAAGACGGAACATGAAGAACATTTGAGGATTGCTCTACAGACGCTACGTGAACACCAATTATACGCCAAACTCAGCAAGTGTGAGTTTTGGTTGGAAGAGGTTAGCTTTTTAGGACATGTCGTCTCAAAGCATGGTGTCACTGTAGATCCAGCAAAGATAGAAGCAGTAGTCAAATGGGAGCAGCCAAAGACAGTGACCGATGTCCGAAGTTTTCTGGGCTTAGCAGGCTATTATCGACGTTTCGTCGAGGGGTTTTCAAAGATATCGGGACCTCTCACAAAGCTAACACGAAAAGATTCAAGGTTTGAGTGGAGTGAGGCATGCGAGAAGAGTTTTCAAGAACTCAAAACGAGACTCACTTCAGCTCCAGTATTAGCGATTCCTTCAGGCAGTGGAGGATACGCCGTGTACAGCGACGCGTCATATAATGGCCTAGGTTGTGTGCTCAACCAACACAAAAAGGTGATAGCTTACGGATCAAGACAGCTGAAAGAACACAAGAAAAATTACCCGACTCATGACTTAGAACTAGCAGCAGTCATTTTTGTGCTGAAGATTTGGAGATATTACTTGTATGGTGAGACATTTGAAATTTTCACCGATCATAAGAGCCTCCGATACTTGTTTACACAGAAAGAGCTCAACATGAGACAGCGCAGGTGGATGGAATTCCTCAAGGATTATGATTGCTCCATACAATACCATCCAGGCAAGGCGAATGTAGTAGCCGATGCATTGAGTCGAAAGGGTTCAGCTCAGTTAGCTTCTTTGATTTTGGGTATGCACCGATGGAAATTATTGGAAGACCTGGCAATCTATGATGCGAACATTGAGTCAAAGGACACTGGATCCTTTTTGGCTAACATATCAGTAAAGCCAGTGATATTTAAGCATATCCACGATCTACAGATGAAAGATCCAGCATTAACAAAGATTCATCAAGACGTGAGTGAAGGCATTAGGTCGGACTTCTCAGAAAAAGAAGATGGTTCTTTGTTGTTTAAAGGCCGTCTCTGCATTCCGGACAATGCCGATCTAAGACGAACAATTCTTGATGAGGCTCATAAGTCAAATTATGCTATCCACCCTGGTAGCACCAAAATGTACCAAGATTTGAAAAAGAACTACTGGTGGAGAGGACTGAAACAAGACGTGGCCGAGTATGTGTCACGATGTTTGACTTGTCAGCAAGTGAAGGTTGATCATAGACATCCTATTTGGACTATTGCAACCGTTACCAATACCGGAGTGGAAGTGGAATCGATCTCAATGGATTTCATTGTTGATTAGCACCGCCAAGAGACACAATGCCATTTGGGTCGTCATAGACCGATTGACCAAATCAGCGCACTTTTTGTCGTACAATACTACATATACAGCAGGAAGATTGGCAGATTTATACATGAAGGAGATTGTAAGATTACATGGTATTCCAAGCAGCATAGTTTCAGATCGTGATCCACTATATACGTCCAAGTTTTGGAAGAAATTTCAAGAAGGAATGGGAACACGGCTAGACTTTAGTTCAGCTTTCCATCCTCAAACTGATGGGCAGACAGAGCGAGTAAATCAAGTAATAGAAGACATGCTCAGGGAGTGCATGCTTGATATGCAAGGATACTGGGATGAGTATCTACCGATGCTCGAGTTCGCATATAACAACAGTTTTCAAACAAGCATTGGCATGGCACCGTATGAAGCTCTGTATGGACGACGATGCAAGTCACCTCTAAATTGGGAGGAAACAGATGAGAAATTTGTATTATGACCGAAACTACTTGAAGATAACGCTACCGTCGTTCGAATTATCAGAGAAAGGTTGAAGACAGCACAGAGTAGACAGAAAAGTTACGCCGACATGAAACGGACTAGTGTCGACTATAAAATGGGTGAGCACGTGTTTGTGAAGGTGTCACCTATGAAAGGTGTAATGCGATTTGGTAAGAGAGGGAAGTTAAGTCCACGTTATGTTGGACCATTCAAAATTTTGGGACGAGTAGGTGAAGTTGCATATCGCATTGGTTTACCACCGCTGTTCGACCGAGTACATAACGTTTTCCACATATCAATGCTCAGAAAGTACGTGAATGATCCGTCTCATGTGTTAGGAAAGCAACCTATAGAGATGTGTGAGGACATGAGCATGATAGAGGAACCAGTGGAGATCTTGGACCTAAAAGAACAAGTATTGCGCACTAAAGTGATTCCCTTAGTGCTTGTTCGGTGGAACAATCATCCAAAAGAAGAGGCTACTTGGGAACGAGAGGCCGATGTGAAAGAACAATATCCAGCCTTGTTTCCAACGACGTGAGAATTCAATGTAAACCACAAATATGTTTGTGAAATCTCCACTATACTTGTAATTCAATGGAAATTTGATCCAATCTGTCATAAATTGTCAAAAGTAGTAAAAGAACCAAAGAAATTGACAATCTACACAATTTGGGCAAAACCGATTAATCGAATTTCAAATCGATTAATCGATTTTGTTCGATTAGTCGACTGGCATGTGCCAGTGACTGGAAATTCAGATGAGAGTTAGAATATACATAGAAGACAAATTTCGATTGATCGAATTGGAATCTCGATTAATCGATTTGGGATCGACTAATCGATTTTGAAATTTTGATTAATCGATTTACTAAAGGGACTTGGAAGAAATTAGAGGTAGATAGATGATTTCGATTAATCGAAGTGAATCTCGATTAATCGATTTTGAACTTTCGATTAATCGAAATGGATTTCGATTAATCGAATATTTAATGAATTCGGAAAAATTTAGAAGTTACTGCACGATTTCGATTAATCGAAGTGAAATTCGATTAATCGATTTTGGAATTTCGATTAATCGACTGCCTCGCGCCAGTGAGCTTAAAAATTTCAAATTTTAAACAGATACGATTTCGATTAATCGAAATGGTTTCGATTAATCGAATTTGACTTTCGACTAATCGATTTGGGAAATCGATTAATCGATTTTACGCGGCTTAACCTAGTTTTGAATCTCGATTAATCGATTCTGAATTTCGATTAATCGAGCCGGGGCCTATATAAATAAATTTGGGGATTTCATTCCCCATTCGAAATCATTTCACCTAGAAATCTTTGGGCGTTTCATCTTCTCCTTCTTCTCCAACCAACCGAGTGCTCTAAGGTTTGGATTCTCAGTCGATTCTCATCCGCACTCATCTCCGAAACCTAAGGTAAACCCTAGAATTTCATTTTTCTCCAATTTGAGTTAGAAAAACCCTAGGTTTTCTCAAAATGCCGCCTAAAACCCGTTTGTCTTCAAAGAAGGCAACTTCTGTTGTTGATTAGGCGTAGAACGCCGCACCACCACCACCTACCCCATCACCGGTGAGGACTCCATCACCGCGAATCGGAGACCACCTCCGGTTCGACGAAGCGTCTACGCGTAGTCTTCCCATGAATCCACCCCATGCCACCACCACCCACCAATGTCGAACAACCAAATGAATGGTGGGCCGGCAAAGACCTTCGAGGTCGAATACATCATCGACCCTACTCTATTCACAAATCCCGATTCGCGAGACCCAATGGGCTCGAAATTACCTCACCAATGGGACTCGGCAACCTTCTCAAACCAATCCGGTTCTTACTACCCTAGATTGGTTAGACTCTTTACCAAGGGCTAACCGATGGCCCTACCGATGATTGCATCATAACCAAGATTGAGGTCGCTCTCTATACGATCACTGTCGCCACATCCACGAGGTACTCAGTGTTACCTCGATTTCACCCGAGACCACTCTTTCCCACCCTTCGAGGAGGAACCCCGTTTTGAGGAGGTCATGACCCATGACCAACGGAAGAAGGGGTCGGCTCCTCCATTAAGAGGGTTGACCTTCCACCTTACATGTGGATGCTTGATTCCATAATCAAGTGCAACTCTACCTGATGCGCCACGACACCGAAGCGTGGGACAAAGTGCAACATGCACTTTACGCGCCTTCCGTGGCCGGTGGTTGACGCCATGATGGTCATCCTAGAGGGGATGAAATACATCAAGGGGAAGTTGATGAAGGGCAACATGAGGCCCAAAGAAAAGATGCCCTATGCTCGTCTCATATCGAGCATGTTGGAGTGCTACTCCGACGAGCCATCCTACACCATCTCACCTCACGAGGTGAGGGCTACGGATCGCGTGAAGACGTTTACAAAGTCTTCATGGACCCGTAGCTACAACCTTCTAAAGCGGACCCTACCAGCTCCGGGTCCCGCTCCCGCCCCAGCAGTAGCACCGCCACCACCCCCACCACCTCAGCAGGACCCACCCGTGGGTGGGGCACACCCTATTCCCGCAGAGCCATCCGTGGAGAGGGTTCCCTCCCACACCACAGCCTCACCGACACCACCTGCACACTCCGCGCCCGCGACACCCACCTCATCCTACCGCCGGCGCGCCGCTCCGTCCTACCATCGAGGACGTATTGGCTCGTATGGAGGCCAACAACAAGGATGAACTGACGGATAGACCTTTTGATGTTCCCCACCCTCCGCCACACCTACCCGACCGCCTCCCGCCGCTACCTCGCCCAGGAGGAGGAGTGGACGGCCGGACGCACCGCCTTCCATCGAGGACCCGTCTTCCATCCCACTACAGACGCGGCTCCTTCCACATCCACCACCCAAAGACTGCGCCACTACCGCAGCCACTACCAGCCAGCCCCAAAGACACCCTCCCGCCTCAGAAGCACCACCCGGTCTGGCGAGGGACTGTTTGAGTCTTATATGTATTTTGCATTTTGACTTATACATCAGATCTTATTGTACGCCAACTTATTGGCATTGTAACAAAATATTCAATCTTAATGCAAATCCAACTTTTGTGTAATTGTTCATTTTGTTAAATTTTACTTCCATGCTTATATGTGTGAATGTGTGCTAAATTAAATTGGATCACCTCACCTGAGAATGTGGGGTGGGAGAGAGAGACCCAAAGAGGCAAACCTTGGGTTATTTTCGCGGACGAAAATTCCCAAGGTGGGGAGGATGTAATAGCCCGAAAAATCACGCTAAATTATGACCTCGGGATCCGTGCCTGATTGGTCACAAGTTTGACCAATCAGGAGATCATGAGTTAGCATAGAATGTGATGAACGGACGAGATGTGATAGGTTGAGTGATTTCGTTGTGTATGATGTAAATGAGAAGTCACTTACACCTACCACGGTGTATGTGCTCAACACACAAAGAGGAAGATAGATAAAAAGGTTTAATAACCCTAGATGTGTATTTTGGTTGTTGAAGGAGAGTAAAGAAGAGAGAGAGAGTGAAGAGAGTGATTAATGCAAGGAGTGAATGCTAGATGAGGAAGAGAGATTCAAGCAATAAAACGCCGGATTCGACGCGAGGGATCCGTTAGAACCAAAGCTGGAAACCCTAGCCTTCCAACTATTGATAGAAATCAACTTGAGATCTATTCAAGGTAAGATTTTTGTAAATAAAATGCATAGATTATAGGGGTTAAGTTGTGGTTAAATGTGGGTTAAAATCATAGGATAATGGCTTAGAAAAATAGAGGAAAAAGTATGGAAAAAAGATTGGGAAGAACAGCTCGAAAGGGGCTAAATCTGACAATTTCGATTAATCGAAATTGGGTTTCGATTAATCGAAATTGGCCAGGAAGTTGAAAGGTCAGAGGACCCCGATTTCGATTAATCGAATTTGAATTCGATTAATCGACTTTGGATTTTGATTAATCGATTTGGGGATCGATTAATCGACTGAGAACCTCCAGTGGACCCCAGGGGTTGGAGGAAATGACAGGAAAATCGATCGATCGAAATGGGATTTGATTAATCGATTTAGTTTTCGATGTCGATTTGGAATCGATTAATCAACTTGTGAAACTCAATCGCTCAACGAGAGTCGACTTTATGCGAAGAGGATTTGATTAATCGAAATTGGATTCGATTAATCGAATGAAAACTCGACTGTTCGAACTGTGAGTCTACTTTGCGAAAAGAAGAATTTCGATTAATCGAAATTGGATTCGATTAATCGAATGAAAGCTCGACTGTTCGAACTGGGAATCGACTTTGCGAAAAGGAGAATTTCGATTAATCAAAATTGCTTCGATTAATCGATATTGACCTTCGATTAATTGATTTTGGAAATCGATTAATCGAATCAGGTTCGATTAATCGATTTTGAAATTCGATTAATCGACTGAGATAAATTATGTTGACTTTTGGGTTTGACTTTAAGATTTTTGGAGGGTCTTATACCTTCTTTATTGCATCTTTTGTGATGTGTTTCACCTGTTATGTGGTACCATAGGTGGTACGTGTGGACTAGTGCACAAGGAGCCACGTGGGATCTTGATGCAATGATCAAATGAAGACTTGATGTAGGGAACACCTTGAACATGTACTTTATTTTACAAGAGCATGTATGTAGTGATGTAGAATTAAATTCAAATGTTTATTTCTTAAGAATTTGTGAAAAATGTGTGTGTGTGACATCCATAAGAGTAATCATGATGAGCCATCCCCAGGGGATGAAGAAGTAAAGAGATAAGAGCATCAGGTGTGATGCAAGTAAATGAATGCATCCCAGGGATGTATCCAAGGATTGAATCATGTTTGATAGGGCCTAACTGATATAAGATAGCACATTTACACGGTGAATAACTATATGAAAGGCACCGATATTTTTGTTATTTGAGGTTTGATAGGGTACCCCACCGACGTGGCGGGATATCCACGACTGACACGGCAGGATATCCGTGACCGATACGGCGGCGAAACCGTAGGCTAGTGCGGAGGCTTATCCGTACATAGTAAGCACACCCCAGGGGTGTTGATTGAGACAAGTGAAACCCCGCCACCAATCCCCAGGGGAAAGGGGCTTGGGTACTATTTGTATTCCCAGGGAATACGGTTAAAACTGTCTATATAGATGACGATGATGGGTATCTCATCGGGGCTCGATGCTATATTGCTCGGGGATTACTTAAGTTGAAAGTTTAAGTTTTGCTTTAGGCCTTTTCAGCATCATTCATGAGTAAATGAAAATACAAGTAATCAACAGTAAAACGAAATGCTTTTTAACTGTTTCATTAACAACTGCATAGACACATCATGGAATATATGTGAGTCATAATTTATATGTTCAACTGTGTTTGTTCCCTATTGAGCTAGGATGTAGCTCACCCTATAGACTATACGTCGCAGGTTCACTACTAGCAGCTGCCGAGGCTTCAGGAGACGCTGATCCCGGCGAGTCGGACCCTGCGGCCGGTGAAGAGTTGGAGCCACCTCCAGAGGACTTCTTCTAGAGGACTCCGTTGTGCCACTTTGAGGGATTTTAGAGAGAGTTTTTGTACGGCTTGGTATGTCAAGCCTTGATTCTGTTTAAACCATGTATATATATATATAGATGGGATTATTCTTTTGGGGCCAACCATCCGTGATGATTGCTATCATCGATGGTTCGGATCGGTTCTCCATTCATGTAGAGGCATGAGGGTAGAACTGTCTTTTGAAGAGCTAATTAATATAGATTCAAATTCCGCAATTTCGTTTATTATTTTATTGCAATGCTTGATATACCAGTGTTCCGTGCTTAGCTAAGGGGCACGGTCAAGATGATCGTGCTGATGGCACGGGTTTCGGGGTGCCGAAATCCGGGCTGTCACATTACCATAGTAACAAAATATGGATCTCCCAAAACTTTTTCCATCTAACCTCTTTACATATTGTTCAGGCGGGTATTTAGAAATCAATAAGTAAATAGGATTGGGCTCAGGTGGGTGGGCATCAAGGAATGAGTCTAATGGTTTTATTGTTGAGCCTAAAAAATGTGTACGTGCATCTACAGACTCTATAGGCTTTTGTATACCCAGTTCGTTGGGTTCACGTGTACTCGATTTAAGGGGCACCAACAAGTCATGTGTATCTAACTCTACATATACCAATGATTCATAGGCAAGTGACTCAATTGGTTCACGTGTGAGTGACTCAACATTACTACTCAAAAGAGAAATAATAGTCTCAATAACACAAACTAGGCTTTCTTCAGCTTCTTCTATCTCCTCTTCACTCAGCACGACACTAGGGTCGTACACTTCTTCCACTTTCCTATTTTTCAGCTCCTTAGGACTCACTCTTTGAATCAATAAATTTGGAGTGAGAAATTTTGTGGGATATTGGTATGCAAAGTGTCCAAACCTTAGGCACTTAAGGCAATCAAGACACTTATCCGTCTTGGTTTTCAAACTCTGAAGAAGGTGACGGTGTGTTAAAGGAGCATACTTTTCAATAAGTTTCACCTTCATGTCCTCCCATGTGGAGATGCATTTATTTCGAAGAGATTCAGTACAACGTTCTACCCAAGTCCAAAATTTTTTGGCATTACCCCTCCAATTTTATTTTTGCTAGCCTAATTTTGTACGTCTTTGGTACGCCATACCAATCAAAATATTCCTCTACACTAGACAATCACTCCACGAAGGTTTTGGGATTCATCCATTCCTCAAAATTTGGAACCTTATCCCGAATGGATTTTAGAAACTTCTCCGCAGGGTTATAGTTGGGTTCATAATGATGAGGGTATCCCCTAACCCTATTTTCATCTAAACCCTTAGAGGTCTGGCAATAGATTTTTTAAAGTCACATGCTGAATTTGTAGTTGAGCCTGAAAGGTTACTTGACTCGCGATAAATTTGGCTGCAAAATCATAAAGAAGGGCTTCTATCTTATTGAAATCCATGACTACGCAAGATTAAATTAGACAAAGACTAGACTAAAATTTAGACAAAAAAAATTCAGTCAAAAAGCTAGAAGAAAAATTCAGACAAAAGTTAGAAGAAAAAAAAAAAGACAAAAACTAGACGAAAGCCAGAAAAACCCCAGACAAAAGTTAGACAAAAAATTAGACTAAAAAAATCAAACAAAAGTTAGACACGAGCTATAAAGACCCTAGACAAATATGAATTAATAACAAAATAAATTCTAAAACCTGTATGAACACTAAAACCCTAAAGCTAAACTGATGCTCTGATACCAATTTGATGCGGGAACTTACTAAATGTAATATTAGGGCTGAGATTAGGATTAAAATTAATTTAATTAATTAAAAAAATAATAATTTCTCATAACAAATTATCACGAAAAATTTTAGAAATTCAATTAGGTGATTTAATTTCGGTTCAAAATAGCATTACTTTAGTATACGTTCACTATCACGGATCTAGAAGACCAGGGTTCTTATGAACGGCTAGATCTCCGATAGTTTTACGGCGTCGAACGAACTTGCAAGCGAGTTCTCTCGATACTAAACGAAACTAAAAGGCTAATAAAATTAATAATGAATAAAATATTAATTTTGAATTTTTATGAGATCAATAAAATAATTGGGATTACGCTACTTTTATGCAAACTGTAAATTTAAAGAAGATAGAGATGGAAGAAGAGTTGGCCTCGCACCAAACCGCAAGTGGGCATCTAAGAAACGCTCTCTATTTTAAGAGAATCACACTCTCACGAAAGTTTAGAACTTTCAATTTTGCATAATCAATTTTCATTAACAAAAAAGTTATAATAAAAGTGTTTACAAGCCTTTAAATAGGCTAACCAATGCATAATATTTGAAATCTTAGTATAACTTTAATTCCTAAATCAAAAGAAATATTCTAATTCTTCTAAAACAATAAGGAAACTAATCATATTTCTAATAAAAGAAACAACTCTTATTTTCTAAAATAAAATAATAAAAGAGACTAATCCTAATTCAATTAGGATTCTTAAAATTCGTCACTTTCTGTGCAACTTCCGAAAACTAATCATAAGTTTTTCAATACTTATCGGAATTGCACGTTTTTTGGCTTGTTAGAAAGCTATTTCGATAAGCTTTCAAATATAACTAATTTCGCATCAATCTAACTTTATTTGTCACCTCAAAATAGATCAAACATAAAAGTGACGGGATTGAAAGTTAAAGACCCTAATAAATTTTGGATTTTCTTCTTTCTGATCAAATGGATCTTTAACAGGCTTTTTTTAAAAAACCCATTCGCGGGTCCACTTTCTCTTTGTACGCCTCCTCTTTATCCGATCACGATTCAAACAAGCAGATTTAAAGTTCGCATTAATACTTCTATATTACCTAATAAATGATGAATTGGTGATTATATTATGAATGTGTTTTCAACTAAATCAGTAATATATCATTTACAAATTTCAGTAATGTAAAGTATTTTGATAAGTAGTCTCAAGTCTACTTTCAAGGCGCGGGCGCATTGATAGTATGAAATGGGGTTTGTTCCCCTTCCTCAGCTTGATTCATGTTGTGTGCTAACCAAAGCTACAATGACTATTTGATTTATTACTGTATATTGGAATAACCATCTGGTGTAGAACTCATATAGCATACATGATGGATTACCCCATGATAAAATTTGCACAAGCTTTTTTATGATAAGCTTCCATGTGAATAAATTAAAAATTACTATGAAAATTCCAGACATAATGGAGATATAATTCAGGTTGGTATTCCGAACATGGTATTAACTAGCGGCTGACAGTAGTATTCCTCAACCAAATCGTAACTTTATCACATTTTGCTACACCGTACATGATTTGTGTCACCATAACTCTAAATAAGTACCTTATATGTAGTCACACGCATGCAACATCCCAACATAACATCAAATATCAGTCGATCCTAGTAGGCCTTGACCGACTCATACCTTTATCAGATTGCTACACAGTACATGATTTGTGTCTTCATAACGCTAATAACTACTTCATATGTAGTTACATGTATAGCTAAACATGCCAGATCTACAATTTTATCATATAATCCACTATTTATAATGTCTATGCCCAGAGGGCCACACTTATCAGCAAGAATGAATCCAATATCATATAGGATGACATGATCTGGTCTTTAGGGTGGACGATACATGCTTTAGAACTGATATGTTGTACCTCATCGGTTCTGATCAAGAAGTTCAAGAAAAATGTGCAACTGATATGGTCAAAGTAGAGTAAGTGGATGAAATACAGATAGAACTGCAGTATAGCACTTTGGATGTATGATCTTTTCAACCCTAATTACAGATTATAAATGAACGAGGCAAGAGTCAATCACAGGAAGGATCTGGTAAAGGTTTGATCTTAAAAAACATTTAAAAAATATCTTCAAGAACACACTCAAGGTATAATCTCATCATAAGACTTCTTAAATACTTTAAACTAAATGAAAGTTGGCTTCTGGAAAAAGTGATAATTAGAAGAAGAAACATTCTGTCAAGTGCATTGCTTACATAAACAACACAAAGAGAATTAAATTCTTTGTTCTTCACCCTAATCAATTCGAATTATTGTATCATATTACATTCATGTTTGATACAGTTTGGTATATGTTTCTTTGTCATGGAATGAAATAATTCATTGAAGAAACGGAATTACAACAGAAGCTCAGAGCGAGAAGCTAGAGCACAGACAAAAGATCAAAACAATCAAACAAATAAAAAATATGTGTTCCAGGAACCTGAAATTTTACAATGGAACACTTTGAAACCAACTCCGACTAATAGTATTGGCATATATATAAGTAACGAAACAGAAATTAGTCATCAGGTGATATTGTTACATGACACAAGGAGAGAACTCAACATAGAGTAGATGTTCTTTCATACAGATGTTATGTAAAATAGTAATGTGCCTGCAGATAACATTAATAACCAGAATTACACATTAAATAGAATGGTAATTGTCTCAAATACTTCAAATTTCAAAGAACGACAATGAAAAAGTTACAATGTTACAAAAAAAAAAAAAAAAAAAAAACTCTCTTGAGGTCGACATAATTTAGGAAGTTATCGACAGATATGGATATCGGGCATCTACGACATTAAACAAATTTACCATCTAAGAGTTTAGATACTCATGCCTTAAAGAAGCCTTAAGCATCTAAGCTCTATGTCACACATATGTGCTACTAATCTACGAAGAACAATTGAGTTATACTAAATTACTCCTCCCTGCCCCCCCCCCCCCCCCCCCCCCCCCGATGAAGTTACCACTTGTTTAAGGTAAATTGTGCAGCAACAAATGGTCAGAAAAAGGCCCGGCTACCATAGAACACCCTCGAGCCATCTTTTTTCTTTTTTTCTGTATCCGATTTTTCGTGGTGCTGAATGACATCACCACCATTATCGGATTCTGGTTTGTCAAGATCCATTGGAAGCTTCATCTTTGCAAGTGACTCTGTAAACTGCTGCATGCTTCTCATATACATATCGACTATCTGTTGCTGCATTCCGGTTTGCTCTGCCCCAATGTTTATGTTGCCAAGAGGAGCTGAAAATACCGGGCCCAATTCAACAGATGCCAGTTTGCTTTCTTTGGTAATCTCCTCTTCCTTTCTTGAGAAATCAGACTCTTTGTTTTCTCTTCCATTGCTCGCCTTCTTCGAAGTTGGGGTCTCTGGAGAATTGCCTGAGCCCTGATGAGCCTCTGAAGCAACCTGAGAATTTGAAGACTCGCCGACAGCACGATTCTTTTTCTCCATATAGTCGATTGAGTTTCGATCGTCGCTTAGGCTAGTCGTTGTAGAAATAGATCCCCCGAAATTCTCCTCACTAGAATTCACAATCATATCGTAGTCATCCACGGGCTGTGAGGAAGCTCCAAGATGAAGGAACGAAGCAGGTCCTACAACGAAACAAGCTCTCGAAGAAGGGTTTCTATCTGCCATATCGAAATACTCTGAAACCATCTTCTGGTTCTCCGTCACGACATTGATATCGGGAAATTCAATCCGCCCATATTCAACTGGATCCAAAACCTCCGAGTCCTTGCGACCCCCACCAAGCAAAACAACCTCTGAAGTTATGGAGGTAGTTGTGGGATCGGAAAAGCTTTTCACAGATGGATTAACAGGCATGGAGGTGTCAAGAAACAGGGTCAGCTGAACGGTTCCGGCAGGTGAATGGAACAGATCAGTCGAAGAAAGGGTGAAATCTTGAGTCATTTTGCCCTTCCCTGCCACCGAAGATACCGGGACCAAAGCAAATCCTAACAGCTGGTCTTCTAAGTAATTTCTGGCCCTGCTAAGCATCCAGATCTCACACTTGAGCACAGAATCGAGTTGGGTTATCTTCATTCTCAAATTTTCATTGAATTCCGGATTCTTACCGCCACCCTTTATGATTCGGGTCGAGAGCGTGTCATCAGGGCTATATGTTAGGGAGAATTTGGCATACACATCCTGATTTTCATAGATGCATATGTTATGGATGTTTCTGGCATGGTGAACATAAATATCCAAAATGCCTGAAAACCCTTCACACTCTCCATCTCCCATGGCTTCTGTGCTTGGATTGTAACAGAACCCAGACCTTCCATTAAAGTGATCCATCAGACGAACACAAAATTCACACTATCCTATATATCCTTCTCTTGTGGGCTGTGATTAATTACAGAGATTAAAAAAAGGCCAAAACAGTAAAAAATAAATGACGGGTAAGTTTTAGATACTATCTTGGTAAAGTTTCATATGATCAAATTCTGAATTCTCCTATGAAGGGTCTTTACGAAAGGAGAAATATCAAAATTTAGGGAGAGAGAGACTTTCTACTTACTTTTGATCAAATGGAGGAGGAGCTTTACTTTTGTGAATTAATGGAGGCTAAGATTCTCCTCTGTGAGTTGGTGAGAGATGGGAGGAGGGGGTAGGTGAGAATTTGAAGGGAGAAGAAAGGAATTGATGGTGATGATGATGTTATATTTTTCTTCAATTTTTTTATTATTATTTGCTTTATCTTCTTCTCTTTATGTTTTTAGAGATATTTATGTTTTCTGCTTTGCTTGGCAATGCAGATTCCAGTGAGGCAAGAGTCTTCTCCACTGAAGAAAATGGGGGACCCCACAACAAGGCACACCCATCTTTCTCTCTTACTATCACACGTCACCTGCTCTTAAAGCAACAAGACAAACCGGCTATATTATTAAGCTGGCCATGTTTAAAAGGTTGAAGAGGACTGATGTTATGCTCCACCGATAACAATGGTATTATGCACCTCCCTCAAGTTAAGGGTCAGGGTTTAGCAAGCATGATTTGATCATATACTTTCATGTGTTTGGCCATTTGTTTTTTTTCCAGGAGTTCGCTAAAAAATCAATTTATTTGAGAAATTTTGATTTTATGTTCGAAAATCGTAAAGACTTGGAGAGAAGTAACGAGAAACGACATCAAAGAATATAGAGAAAACAATATAACTACAGTAAAAGGTCGATATAAAAATGCCAATTAATCAAACCGATATAGAGGGTTCCACTAAATGTCTAGGTCCATAGGCAATGATGAGATTTTTTTCATATTTTCTACAAACACGTTTACAATTTCTCATACTCATTGCTGAGAAAATTGTGTTTTCCGTATGAAAAAAAGTCATTACCCAGTGTTGGTCCAGTGTATACCCCATACGGGGTACTGGGAGGGATGGACTGGCAGACCTAATTTCTGGCTTTTGCGCGTGAAGTGGTTGATCTCAGGAGTCTAACTTGTTTTTTCATAGTGGTCTCTAAGCCTTTTTATGCATGGAATCTAAACCTAAACCTAAGCTATATGTTTTGTAAAAGAATCCTGAAATTCTCTTGGAAAAAAAAATTATGAATTTTCTGTTAGTAAATCTGAAATTAAAAAAAATAAAAAAATCTTCAACATAGAAGGTCGAAGGCAACAATGATAATGATGATGGTGATTATATTGATGATGATGTCCCTTAAAAGGTTGGTGTGGTGCATGTCATTAGCTTCCACCACAAGACATGCATGCTATATGCCTATACCATATACAAACTCATTTGACAATAATTCACAATAAACGCACAAATGTGATTTGATCTGATGGTTGGAAATCTCAGATGGACATGGTTCTTGAGGAGAGTCCCATCTGCATGATGGACTGCACCTGGACATCTTGGATAGATGATCATCGGTGACGTGGTTCAAATATAGATGATTTGATACACGGTAGCTAGTTGTGACGTGGTCACGACCCTGGTGCATAACAATGCACATCGATCCACTAGCAGGCAAGGTGAGAGGGCCTTGTAGCTAGGTTGAGCCGTAGGCACAACGTGTTAGGCGAACTCTTGGGTGAAGACACATAGTGTCGAGGTACTAGAGCAAACTACGATCACTAATGCTTAGTGTATGCATAGTGATAGACTGCATGGGTGCGGAGCCACGCAAAGGACCAGGGGAGTTCTTATCAGTAGGCACAAATGAAACTAAGATGAGCTAGCGAGGAGGTATTCAACCTTGGGGCTAAGTACTTGTGTGGACCTTGCATGGGGTAAAGACGGAAGTCGAGGAAGTGATGCAGGTCTTGGTGCCAGTAAGACGGCACAATCACCTTGGAACTAGGCGTATGGCTAGCAGGTAGGCGGGCGGACCTAGTAGCTAACTGGGTAGCGTGTCTGCACAGAGGCACGTGGCCCTGCAACGCGTACATGTGTCCCTTATGCATGATGCAATGGTGACCCAAACTAAGCTGCGATCTAGTATGGTAACTAGAAGCGTGAAGGGCTTGTAAGGCAGTGCTCCGCGTAGGGGCACACAACGTGGTTCTAAGAGGGCACGCGATGTCCTGGTGCCATAAGGCCCATAATGCGGTGCTCTGCGTAGGGGCACGTGATGTGGTGCCAAGAGGGTATGCGACGTTCTAGTGCCATAAGGCACGTAGTGCGGTGCTTCACGTAGGGGCACGCGACGTCTGGGTGCTACAAGGCACGTGAGGCGGTGCCATGATGGCACGTGATGCGGTGTCAAGAGGGAACGCGACATCTGGGTGCAATGACGGACCCGATATGGTGTCGAATGGGCACGAGACACAGTCACGACTCAGACGTGATGCGGTGCCATGAGGGTACGCCATGTGGTGCCATGAGGGCACGCGACATGAGGCCATAAGGGCCTTGCGACATGGTCACGACATGAATGTGACATAGTCGTGCCACTGTGCTTTGTGGGCATGAGGCCATGAGGGCCTCGCGACTTGGTCGCAACGTAGATGCGACACGGACGGGACACAGTCGCAAGTGACGCTGATGCGTGACCTCACAAGACGTGTGGGCTTGGAGGATGACATTGTGTGATGGGGTCAATACTCGAGCTTGTAGCACGGTTCTTGGGGCATGACATGTGATGCTAGAAGGGCACTCGACATGGGGTCAAGAGGGCCTGGCGACGTGGTCGCACTGCGAGGACGCGACACGGTCGCATGTGGGTAAGATAGGGGAGCGACACGGACGCGACAGGGCCAAACTGGGCTAGCGATGCGAAGGCATTGCAGTATGTCAAACCAATAGGTTTGAGGTTCTCCTGCCATTTTGGCTGAATGACTGTTTTACCCTTTTATAGGGGGAAGGGAGCTGTGGAGCTATTCTCCCACACATGGGGCCCTACGTTGCGGGACGAGTGGATGAGCTTTCTAGGTTAGGGGTGGGCCTAGAACATCGCTGCAGCGATGCGGCGCTGCGGTGAAGCCATGTGTCACCTGGGGTGAGGTTACCATGTGGCCCTGTGCCGGCGTCGCGGTGCACATGGGTCGGTGATCTCACAAGGGCATTCAAGGGCTAAGTGGGATGCAGTGGTTCGCACTAGCTGAGGGCCTGATGCAGACGTGTGCTGGTCGCGCAGGCCACACACGATGCCTGATTTGGATAGCATGAAGAGCTGCATACTACTCCAAGTGTGCTGGTCGCATGGGCCACACACGATGCCTGGTTTGGATAGCATGAAGAGTTGCATGCTACTCCAAGTGTGCTGGTCGCGTGGGCCACACACGATGATTGACTTGAATGGCATGAAGAGATGCATGCCACTGTCTGAAGCGAGGGACTAGTGCACTGCACAGTGTGAAGCTAGGCAGGCCAAATGGCACTGAGGTGATGGCATACGTGTCGCGGGTAGACACGATGCATTGAGAGGGTTTGCCTCGAGTAAAGGCAACCACGATGCGGGAGTTCTCGTCCTCTAAGCGGATGGTATCAGAGTGATGGTTGGATAAGTTGGTCTCGCTGTGCGCGGCAGTGAGATATTGCACAAGCGTGATAACTAGTGTTAGGTTATGCTTCGTAAAAAACTGGTATCAGAGTAAGGCTGGCCTCGCTGTAGCTGCAGCTAGGCGCCGCACGGGCGTCGAAAAAAATTATCCCGTGACATCGTGCTCAAGGAAAAACACTTCATACTAGCACCACTTACCTATATCACATCCACCGCAACAAAATTATTTTAGATAAAGTAATTTATCATGTGATTTTTAAGCCGTAGCACAAAGATTTTAGCAAATATATGATGTACACATATTAGCTGACTTCAAATAGATGTGACACGCCGTAGATGATGATATTGACAAATCAGACAACTTCATTAAGGACCGTACGATAGGAACAACGGTTATAAATTTGTGTTCATGTGGCAGGTGTGATTCTTGTCTATGGCAATTAGCAAATATTCCAAATTAGAAAATAATGTAGCACGAACTTTGATGGTGAGGAGCGTTATTCTATTAGTTATCATAAAACGGGTATGCCCCTTAACACTTGGGTCACCTTTTGAGAGATGTGTCATGTGGAAACATCATGTGAGCTGTCTCATTGGCCATCTTATAGGTGGCCCATAATCAAAGATCTTGAGTGCATGGATCAAAATGTTGGAAAAACGATACGTATCGTCCGAGCTTAAAACCGATATGTATCGGACGATACATATTAGTATCGGACGGTACCGGATGATTCATTGAATGTGTCATCCGGATAAACACATACATATGACTGATACGGTACATTCAATGTACCGTATCGATAGGGTCTGATACCGATACGTATTGGTATCGAACGTAATTTTAATCCATGCTTTAATGCAAAAGATTATGTAAAAGCATTTCCATCATCTGAGTAAACAAAACAAAGGCAAATGACATCCGAAATAAACCGCTAGCTAGCGTGTAGATCCAGCATAAAATTAATGGTAGATTACTTTTGACTACATTGAATTAGACGATTTGATGAATTGGCAATTTTAAAATCATGTGCATCAAATCATATAGAATGCATGATGGTTCAACATAGCATTAACATGTCATCTATAAATTGATCAGAATATTGAGAGCATTAGCATTAGGGTTAGATATCTAATACCAACTCAAATGAGATAGGTGTAGGTAGAGATTGATGCTAATGCAATCAATACCAGCCATCTCACTTGATCTTAGAGATTAATCCACTGATGGAGGTGAACTTGCAATATATGGTTTGAGAGAAAGCTTAAAAGTATGGGTTGTGAGAAAGGTTAATATTATTTTGGGTATTCGTACCCACCAAAACTCTATGGGCCCTGATGTCGAAAATCATTGACTTCCTTAAATTAGATGATAGAGATTAGTTTTGGTCCCAATCTTCCCCAACTAGAGTAGGGTTAGATTTTGATTCTATGTGGCATACATTTAAAAAGTGATCCAATAACCATATTTGACATATATAATCATGTTTACATTTTGGTATGTGTGTTATACGGAATCAAAAGTTGACTATTTGATGGTATGCTTATGACATGAAAATCCAATTTGTGGAAGATTACGAGCAAAAACAATCCCTATTATATGATTCAAAGTAGGTGTTCTATGGTTCCACCATTATCATTCTTGACTGCCTTAAATCAAAGGATTGACATCATTTTTCATCCCAATCTATCGTAGAAAATGTTGAGATCATGGCCCACTTGTATGGTTTACATCCCAAAAGTGACCCAAGAACTCTTCTTCTAATGATTCAATTTTAGGTCTTGTTTGATAACATGGAAATATAATTTTATAGTGAAAATGAAATTTAGTTTCCAATTGTTGTTGTTTGATAATTATTTAAGGAGATGGAAATGAAATTAAGTCGGCCCCGCATGAAAATTGAATTTCCATACACCAAACCATTATAGGAGGAAACCATTTCAACCTATTAAGTGGCTGAAATTGAGTTTCCTACTAACAAAATAATAATTTTTTGTCATTACAAATCTAAAGTTACTTGTAAAAAATCTAAAAGCAAAAAAAAATTATTTTTTAACTATTAAAAAGTAACTTCAATTTCTATGACTATCATACCAGTTGATCATTATGACGATCACATTATTTACAGCATATTCTTTTCGGCTAATATTAGACTTTAATCAAAGTTTGAATTTTAATCAAACTTTAATTGGATTTATAAGCTATATAAAGTTTTGACTTTTGATCAAACTTTGACTACTAAAATATGATAATAAGTTGTAAGTTAGTAATATATTATTAAATTTTTAGGAGTCAAATGTTGACTTTAAGGTCAAACTTTGACTTTTAATTAAAAATTTACTTTTTCTTAAACATTGACTCCAATAATTTGATGACAAAAAAAGGATACTGCTGTATTGGTATATAATTTGATACTAGATTCTCAATTGTATTAGTCAATACTTTGACCTTTTGTCAAACTTTGACTTTTGGTCAAACTTTCACTTTTACACAAAATTTAGTTTTAGTCAAACTTGAAATATGCTTACAGATAGAGTCTACTACTACATAAATTTATACCGTATCAGTGCAATTTTTCTTAGTCAAAGTTTAACTTTTGGTCAAAGTTCAATTTTATTTAAAATGTTATACATTTTTATTAGTAAAATATTAATTTAAAATATATATCATTATTTTAATTTATAACTTGAAAATATATTACCTCATATTTATTGGTCAAAGTTTGACTTTTAGTCACAATTTGACTTTAATCAAAATTTGAGAAGTGTATCTTGACAGTAGATAATGATTATTACTGTTGTTATTTGTATTTTGGTAATGTAAATTTTTATCAGCCAAAGTTTGATATTTAGTCAAACTTTGACTTTTAAATACAATTAGATTTTTTTGAACTTTTGTATCCCCAATGAGATTATCATTTTTTTATTTATTATTTTGTAGTACATTATAAAAAAAAATTTTACTTTTTTTTATATTTGATCAAAGTTTGACTTTTTAAAAAGTTGATATTTAGTCAAATTTTTTACTAGTGTAACCTAGTGATGGATACGAATACGTTATGTTAATTTGTAGGTTGACGGTAGATTGTCAAATTTTTTGTTAGTCAAAGTTTTAAAAATGATTAAAGTTTGACTTTTTTGAAAATTGAATTTTCTTTGAAATTTATAAATTGAATTTTGTTTCAACATGTAACCTTATAATACATACTAGCATTTACTATATAACTTTGTACTTTAGTGTTAAAATTTTTTATTAATCAAAGTTTTACGTTTGATCAAAGTTTGACTTTTATTAAAAGTGGATATTTGATCAAATTTTGACTAGTGTAACCTAAAGATGTATATGAATACTGTTATATTAATTTGCAGTTGAACTTTTGTAACTTATTGATGTATCGTAAAATTTTCTCTTAGTCAAAGTTAAAATTTTGGTCAAAGTTTGACTTTTATAAAAATTTAATTTCATTTCAATATATAAACTTATATTAGATACTAGCATTTACAAATTTGTTATTTAGTTTTACATATTTTTTTAATCAAAATTGTAAGTTTGATCAAAATTTGACTTTTCAAACTCTGACTTAATTAACTTAATAATAAATAGTGATTACTATGATATTAATTTGTAACGTACTAGAATATCATTAAAAAATTTATTGGTTAATATTAGGCTTTAATTATGATTTTAATAATAAATGATCAAAACTTAAAAACTTATTTTTAAATTCATTTTCAAAGATATTAATCAAATAAGAGAAATCAATTTCCAATGAAATTTATTTCTCAAACACACTAATCAAACAGTGAAAAATTTATTTTTAGAGGAAATCATTTCGCAGAAAATCAATTAAGAAATTGATTTCATTTCCTCTTTGGAGTTTCATTGCTATCAAACAGGGCCTTAAGAAAGTATGTTACGTGGAATCAATATATGATAGGTAGACATGTTCTCAAGATCAATGTGTGAGACGATGTTAATTGTGAAATCATGAGATTGAATCTTCTGGAACAATGTACAAATACTCATACCCTAAAAAAAATATATATATAATAATAATAACATGAAATAGAATGAAAAATTTTAAAAATTTAAAATTAAAAATTGCCGTGAGAACGTAGAGAAAAATTTGGAGATTTTATAGCAAATGGTGGGCTACGCTTTCAAAACTGATACGGTGGGACGCAATTTCCATCTAGAAACGGTTGAAATGTCAAGAAACCATCACATCACAAAGAAAAAGGGCGCTATTACTACCACACCGCTTTCTTCTTCCCGCACCACACATTTCTAGTTACCCACCAACTTCCGATATTCAGAAGCTAATTATCAATTTATCATAATGTAATAATAATAAATTTTAATTTGACGTGGCTAATAAAGATCCCAAAACCTGTATTAGTTAGTAAAAAGTTTGTTTATAGCAACATCATTTCGGTGCACACAAACATTTCTTAATTTTTTTTTGGTTTCTTTTAGTTAAATAATATTTTTTCCAATTGCACATCAACTTTAGTATCTTTTCAGCCCTTTGTTGTACTTTTTGGTGTATGAGACAAAAAAATGGTGTGCTTGTAGCATTTCTTAAGGCATCAATTGGTAAGGGAGCCATTACTTGCCTTGGAAAATAGTTTAATAGAGAAACTTAGATCTAAAGATGTTTGGTGCTTACACCATCTAAGCCATCTATCTCAAGGCTATGATCTAAAAATGTTCGGTGCAAAAGATTTACAGAAAACAAGATATCTATCATATGAATTCAATGCAGTCAATTGTTGAGCCGGATATTAGCCTTTGAGTGCATTGAATTATGTGATAAAGAATTAAAGATTATGTTTTGTATCAATCTCTTGAATCAAATAATTTTAGACCATGCAAATAAATCAAACGTCTTAGATGATATCTTCACACGTCACGGGTCTCAAAAATATCAAGCCCTCTTATTTCATGTACATGAAAGTAATAACTCCCATTTGAAAAATATTTACTATAATGGATCAATTTTAAATTATTACCGAAATAGGGATCGTCCCTAATCCGTGTGTTGGTAAATATATAAAATCGATATCTATCTTGGAAATATTTTTCAAATCATACCTGTTATAGTAAATTTTTAAAATAATAATTAAAGAAATATGAATAAATAAAGGGTAGAAGTAATTTACACCAATTGCAAAAACTCCGAATGCACCCTCTTAGGTGGCATGTCGGTGACTTGTTAAAAGGGGTCAGCTGGGCGCTTTCAGAGTTTTGGTAGGTGCTGACACAGCTACCCGTGAAAGAACGGTTGGGTTTTTCTTCTTTTTCTTTGTTGGATTTATCCTCTTCATTAACATAGATATAAATTGAAAAAGTACCTGATAATAGGTAACAAAGTGCACCAAGGGTATGGTGCATGGATGACAGATCAGCACCAAATTATATACCGTTTGGGCAACATATTTTACTGTGAATTGCCTCTTCTTTTTATCTTTTTTTTCTTTTTTTATAATAATTGAGGTTGGGATCCTCACTCTTATATTGATGCAGGAAAAGATTACATATGATCATAAGTTAAAAAATCAAATCTTTCCTGGGTACCTATGTTTGCAACCTCGGAAAGCGCTCACATCTCATACTCTTTTGAAAATCATCGATTCCTTCTAATCAGTTGATGCAGATCATTTTTCACTCCGATATTTCAAACAACAGATCTTGAGATTATGACACACCTATCAGACAGGCAGTTTGTGATTTCAAGCTTCACAGACCCCTAAAAATGCCCCTTGAATCATATGACATACATCATGCTCAAAAGTGAGTTTAGGGCATTGTTTGGGGGATCTATGACATATAAAGTCACAAATTGACCGTTTGATGGGTGCTCCATGACATGAAGATCTATTTTGTTGAATATCAGGGTGAAAAAATTTCCATCATTTGATTAGAATGAATCAATGGTTTTCAAGGGATCTGGGATGTGAACGCTTTCAGAGAACGTGTGGGCACAAACAGAGGTACTCATCGTTCCTATTCCGAGAGAATAAATCTAAAGGAAAATCAATTGCACCCGTTCACTGATCGATTTTTAAATGTAACCCTTGCAAGTGCACAAGATCTATTGCAGTATGGCAAGAACAAGGGTGTCGAACCCACAAGAAAATCTGAATTTTTAATTAATTCTTTCAGGGATTTAAAAACATCCCCAAGGAAGTACCAAGGGGCAGATTCAATTTACCAAAAATTTATCACTTTTTCCTAAATGCAGAAAAATAAATTAATCTAAACAACTAATTACCGATGAATCTAAGAACAATACTTAAATAAGATCAAGAAATATGCTACCCCAGATTTATACCCCCCTTTCATTAAAGCATCATTCACACCATCACCATCATTCATTCATAAAAATGATTTGAAATAAAGTACGATCATCAATCCAGCATACCCTATCTAAAAATAATGACTCAGCCTATCATTGCGGTATGAGTCATGTAAGAAGCATAGCGTATCTCGCGATGTGTAGATCAAAATAATAAAAACATTAGACTATGGTATTAATCATAAATATGGGTACTTATCTGGGGATCGCATCTTCCCCGATCTACTGATTTAGCCACTCATCTTTGGTGTATGATCTCCTTGTTCATTCAAAGTCATTCCTCTTTTTATTTCTTCCTAAGAGATATTTGTTTACAATGCTCTCTCCTAAATACAATCTATGCTTTAAAAGAAAACAATGCAAATCCTAGGTACAATCTACCCTGATCAAAACCCCAGAAGAAAGAGAGAAGAAGACCTTAAAAAGATAAAAAAAAGTTCCCCAAAGACAAAAAATCTTAAAAGATCTCAACACCCAGTCCAAACACCGAGCCCCCTATTCAAAGCTTTAGCTTCCTTTTTATAATGGCCGAGCACACCTAAACCTAATTGCCTCAATCGATTGAGCCAGAAGTCTTAATCGATTGAATTTGAGTTCGAATTTCTTTAGGGCACTTCTGCCTTATGTGTCAATCGATTGATTTTCATGTCTCAATCGATTGATTTTCAGGGCTGAAGTTTTATTTCATCTGTCAATCGATTGACAATGATTCCTCAATCGATTGACTCTTCAATGTAAAGTCTCCTTTCTTGATGGATATTGATTCTCTTCTCGGATCTCAATGCTTCTTTGGACCTTTTTGTCCATAGCTCTTGCATAGCCTTTAATTTTCTTCTTTTAGGCTTTTGAACGATCTAATGGTCGGAAACACCTGTAAACATCAAAACCTCACAACAACCATCAGATGCTTTCATCGAACAGCTAAATGTAGGATTTAAGGTGTGAAATATAGTCATATGATCAGCACCGATCACACCCCCAAACCTACACTTTGCTAGTCCTCGAGCAAAGAGAATATATAACGCAAATAAAACTAACTTCCTAAACATTTAAATGCCACTTTCGTAGGGAATACGATTGCATTTAGCATATGCAACAAGCCTTTAAACCCCTAGGTGATCCCTAGTGGAGGAGTTGTGTCTCTTGCAGGTTTTCAGCGAAGGTACCTACAAACTTCAAAGCTTATGAAATTTTTTTTTTTTTTTTTTTTTAGCCATGCTCTTAAGCAGTCAAATGCCCCTGGAAAATCATTTAAAAATGCATCCGACCATGCTTATTTTATTAATGCTCATTCACATTAGTCCACTGTTTTTCAATGCTCATACTCTATGCATTAATGTTATGCAATCATCACTGCTCAAATTCTTTTGCCTGAGAAGAAGCTTAAACTAGACATCTTTTGATCACATGTCTTGACTCAATCCTTATCATGGATATACACTCAGAATGAAATCGCTCCGGATGAATGGATTTTATGTTTCACGCACATGTGAGATGGAGTTACAATGCAATTTAGAGAACTCTCACAATTTATACGAAAGACGGTGTATCAAAGAGTTTTAACCGAGATCTCATTAAGAAAGATATTTGTATTTTAAACATGGATATATCAAGCACCATAGACAATGTGTAATTACTCTCCACAAGGCATTTACCACCCATGATTGGATAAAAAAGGTCTTTTCTAAGGTTGTAATGGGGCTCGGGTAAAGGTAAAAGAAAGAAAGGGAATTTGGATTCAAATTTTCTGAGAAATTGGAAAAGAAACAAACTTCTATTTTCTCTATCTCTTTTTTTTTTTTTTTTTTTTCTTTTCTACTTTCTCACTATTTTTTTTATTTTTTATTTTTTTTCAATTTGCTTTTCCTTTGTTTTCCTTTTCTTAAAACACCTCATATTTTTCACTATTTTTTTTCAAATTTTCTTTCTCTTTTTCTTTTTCTCCCCCCTTTTCTTTTATATTTTTGTCATACACCCTTAGTAAACACCACAACTCAGTATCTCTCCACATACTCTCTTTTCACTCATATTCATCCATCATTCATAATTTCTCAGAAATAAGAAGGACAAAGCTGAATTTTCAGAAATGGTAGAGGGTTAACGGTTAATGTGGCTTTTCGAAGAATGTATAAAGGTAAATTTTCCAATAGGCTCAAAGGGGTACTAGAATGATACATTTATGAGGTGGGTCATTTTAAGCAAAAACGAGCCAAAGATGGCCTTAGATCCTTTCCTTTCATTATGGTAAAATATGCCTATCTGCTTTGAGTTAATACACATTGATGTCTAGTGTAATGGTATACCACACGTATAATAAACAAATCAAAGAAAAGTAAATGAGATGTTAACAATTGAAGCAGGAATTCAAAGATACTCCGAATTTATTTCCACACTCATCAAGAACGAAGATAAGGTTTCAAAACTCACTGGGTTGAAGCCTTTCTTGTGATTTAAAAATTTCAAGTCATACACTTTATTCTCAAACTTGGAATTGGAGCCACGTGGTGGTGTACAAGTTTTCAGGCATAGATTATGAATATCGCTATTTTAATTTTGAACTTTATGGACATTCATTAAAACAAATGTGGTGTGATAACAAACTTTTAAAGAAATTCAGGTCATTCACAATTTAAGAATATAAAAAAAAAATTGAATTTCATTAGCCTTCCTGTCATCAGTCAATCGATTGACTATTGACAATTCCTAAATTATTTTTTTTTTATGGTTGGCAGTCAATCGATTGAGACCACAACCTCAATCGATTGATTGACAAGGTCCGAAAATCAGTCTTTTTTTTTTTTTTTTTTTTTTAATAGTAATTTACCGAATTTACCCCCCCAAACCTGAATTGTCCAATGTCCTCATTGGTGCAGATATTGAAAATAGGAGGGAAAACCCCCCCCAAACCTGTTTAATGCATTCGAGGGCCAAAAAGAATTAGATCAAGTGAAAGAAAAGGTAAACACAAAGAACAACACAAATATTTACCTAAACAAATATATATATAAAAAAAAAAAAAAAAAACTCTGACAAATAATGCAAAATTAAAATTCTACCTTAAAATTAATCAAAATCAAACCTAAACTAAAACATAAAAAGCAAATATAACTTAAAGACTCCGAAAACTAGACCCTAAAACAGAAAATCCTAATCCTCTAGTCTTCCATGGGAGAGCTGTCTTCCCGCGGCTTTGAAAACGCGTAGCGCCACATCGCCGCAGTGATTCCCACTTCGCCAATAGGTGGTATTGATGTACGGGGTGGTGATAAAGGTGGCGGTGGAGGTGTTGTTAAGAGAGGCGGAAAGGGGGCGGGCGGAGCGCCTCGGTGGAGTGTGAAAATAGAGCGGACTTCAAGAGGAAATTCATCATCAAGATTGATGGACATGATTGGACAAGTCGAGTGGCGGTGGCGGAGCATGATAACGTGCACGTTTGGTCGCGGGCTCCGTCATCTTTTTTACTGCGGCTCTGGTGCGATACCGAATGGACGACATAGCTGAGAGTTGGGAAAGGAAAACTGATTTTAACTCAAAGGACTATCCTACGGGTTCCTTAAATAACTAAAAGTTTCCTCAAATAAAGGCTCACAAAGACTCACTAGAACTCTAACAGAGTCGAGCGACAGACTAGTTGGTGCACTAGAATAGTCAATCGATTGACAGTTTAGTGTCAATCGATTGACAAAAGTTGGCAAGCATAGTGGTGCACTGGTCAAAGGTGACTTTTCCGATTCAGGGTGGAAAGTTCAAGTAGCTGATTAATTTGACCGACCGACTATGCAGAAATCAATCGATTGACATTCCCTTGTCAATTGATTGACACAAGATACCAATTATAGCTAAAAAAAATGTCTAATTTTAGAATTTGCTTGTTTCGAATGCAGCAATCAATCGATTGTGAATAAATTCTCAATCGATTGACTGCGAGGAGTTGAGTTGCATGAGCTGCTAAGAGAAAAGTGCGCAATCGATTGAGAGAGAAGCCTCAATCGATTGACTGATGCACTTGTGCACCAAACCGAGAAGTACCATAACAATAAACACAAAAAAAGAAAAGCTAATTCCATTGATTTGTCCGATTGATTACACCATCGAGCCCGACACCCCTAACGGATTTAAATGAAAAACAAAAATTAACAACACCATAAACAACGAAAAAAAATGAAACAAAACAAAGCACTAAACACTAAACACTAAACGTAAAAAGAACGACACAAAAACAAACTAAACATTAACATCATCATCATCATCATATTCAGGGTCCCTCTCCTCGTTCATCGCCGCTCGCGCTCCTACGATAAACTCGTCGGCACGCCCAGGGAACGATTCTCGGGCCATCCGCATGAGGAGAGAAGTTTGAAACCTTGACCGTCGATCAACACCACCAAGCCTCGCATTCAGCCCATCCATCCGCGCCTCAAGGCGAGTAACAGCTGCCTCGGCATCAAAATCAGGGACCTCTTCGGGACGAGGTCGTCTTACACCGCCACGTTGGCGTTGTGCGGGGTTAGGACGGGGAGGAGGAGGTACATCGTCAACTGCAATCGGGGGTGGCTGCACACGAAGGATCGCTTTCATGCTCTTATCCCACACATTGACACCATACTGGTAAAATTGCATGTCGCCTAACTCCTCATCATCATAGATGGGGCAGCCGAGGTGATCCAAAAGGTGCATCACATAATGTGGGAAATGGAGGAGAATCGTTGCACGCTTAGCGGGTACGGTGGTGGTGGCTATATCACTGTGGCAACGATACATCTCCTCGAGCATCAGACCTGGCGCATCGAACCAAGTGTTTGTATGCGCAGCGTAAAGTGCAATCACCCTATTCTTGGTCCTCTCGCTTTTCGTGCCATGCGGTAGGAGGTTGTTGGCCATGACGATATCCCAAAAGAGAATGTCCATCGGAAGAACAGCTCGTCTAGTGGCTTGACCGGTACCGCGGTGCCCTCCACACATATCATTGATCATGTCGTCCTGACTACGATCAATCGCGGGATTAATGTGGTGGTTCACAGGTCGAACCACATAAAAATTGAAGGCACGCGCGAGATCGGCGGCATGCAGATTATATTGCCAGTTGTCGATCTCGATGGTAATGTAGGGCATTCCTGTGGGCGATAGTGTTTCCGGTACCCATACCATTTTCTGATAAAACAGACGGATCAGGCGTGGAGAGACATCGATGGGTGGCGGGGCAAGCAACATTTCCAATCACAAGGACTCAATGAATTCGATCGAGCGGGCGCATTCCGCAATGCGACGTTACTTGACCAGATCGTAGAAATTTTCCGTTTGGAACTGGCGATCGAAATAGTGCTCATTGGGGATGCGCATCGGATCGTTGGCGGGACGCGGTTGACGGAAGAGTGGTGGGCCAGGCGCTACCATTCGATCGCGTACGAGTAGAATATAGATGATTGACTTGAAATGGAGTGGATTGAAGTCGGATGAGGGCTCCACGGGTTGGGGCTGCCACTTATATAAATTGAACCTCAATCGATTGAGAATGAATTCTCAATCGATTGAGAATGGTTGGGATGCCCACGTTGCGAAGCCGGAGCGACATCTGGCAGATGTGGAGGAGACGTGGCTCATCACAATTCCTCAATAAATTTCAATCGATTGAGACTGATGGGTCTATCGATTGAGGAAACCTGCTTTCGAAGAGGTGCACCGGTTAGGTGCCCTCGGAAACGAGAGCTTTAATTATCCCATTAATTCAATCGATTGAGATACCATCCTCAATCGATTGAGCCAAACGTACTCGAAAAGTTAGCTGCCCCGACAAGATGTGTCGGTTGGCGCTTCAAATCCCAAGGACTGCACAAAATTTTATATGGTGTCAATCGATTGACACATACCTCTCAATCGATTGACACAAGAAGAGGAAAATGATGATGAGGTAGGAAATTCTCAATCAATTGACAGGTACATGTCAATCGATTGATAAACAAGGGTCAATCGATTGACTGTTCACAGTCAATCGATTGAAAAATACAGAATATGAACAAAAACAAAAATAAAGATAAAAATAAATATGAAACGGAAAATAAAACAAACTGGGTTGCCTCCCAGGAAGCACTGAGTTTAATTGTCGCCAGCTCGACCTTTTCATTGATCAATCATTTGGGTCACTGAGGTGCATCGCCTCAATCTTAAATTGGGTGATTGGCTCAAACATTGGTTTGAGACGTTGCCCATTGACTTTGAAAACTCGATTGTCCTTGAGACTACGGATCTCAATTGCACCATGCATATTAATGGAAACAACCTGATACTGATTCCTTTGAATTCTACGATTCTCTCTACAAGATCGTTCGATCTCAAGATTAAATGGTAGCAGATGTGGGTGATGAGAACGAGTAAAGCTCATACACCACGCTCACAAACAGGGATTGAAGAATCCAAAACAAATCCACAAAATAGGCTCAATCGATTGCAGCAAAGGTCTCAATCGATTGACAGAAGCACACTTAAAATTTCACAGAAATGACTTTATCAGTCAATCGATTGAAGAACTGTTCTCAATCGATCGAGGTTCAAAGGTCAAAGCAAGTTAACACAAGAATTTCAGCTGAAATGGCAAACACAGAATTTTTGTCAATCGATTGACAGAGGAATGCCAATCGATTGAAAGAAAAGCAAAAATCACAACAGAGAATATTCCAGTCTCAATCGATTGAACCTGAAGCTTCAATCGGTTGAGTTCTAATATGAACAGTGGCCAAAATAAGAAGAAAAGAAAAGCAAAACAAGATAAATTAATTTAAATTTTTTTTTTTTTTTTTTTTTTTAAATTCGAATTTCAAAAATTAAAATTAAAATTTCAAGATTAAAATTAGAAATTAAAATTTTAAATCTAATGGCAATCCTAAGAATCTTATATAAAAGAGAAAAATAAGGGAAAAAATAAAAGATTCCTAAATTTCCTAAGAAAGGTATTCTAAATTTATAAACTTCCTAAAAAAAAAAAAATTAATAACTAATTTTAGAAAATCCCAGAATATCTAAAAGAGGAAAATAAGAAAAAAGAATCCTACTAAAATAAGAAGTCCTAAAAACCTAAACTTCTTAAAAGAGTCCTACACAAACTTACCTAAGAGAGAAAAATAAGGGAAAGAAGATTTTGCAAATAAAAAATCTAAATATTAGTTTTTTTTTTTAAAAATTCAAAAATCAAAATTCACACAAGAAAATCAAAATTTAATTTAGAAATTAAATTTCAAAAATTCTAATTGCAAAAATTGAAGTTCAAAAATAAAAAAAAATCAACCTTTGAGCACCAAATTTCAGATTTCAAATCCACAAACTTCCAAATTTTCAGAATTAAAGATTTTTTTTATTTTTTATTTTTATTTTTATTTTTATATATATTTTTAGTGTCAATCTATTGACAAGTTAGTGTTAATCGATTGACACAAAAGTGCTGATAAAAATACAAGACACAGTCAATCGATTGACAAGAAGGTTTCAATCGATTGTCTGTCAAGTAGTTTCTCTAGCACAGAATAGAGTCAATCGATTGAGGAAGAATTCTCAATCGATTGACTGCTAAAAACAAAAAAAAAAAAAAAAAAAAAAAATCCCTAATCCGAATTAATCAAAATTTCGCCGAAATTCCTCGGCAACGGCGCCAAAAACTTGATCGATTTTTAAAGGTAACCCTTGCAAGTGCACAAGATCTATTACAGTATGGCAAGAACAAGGGTGTCGAACCCACAGGGAAATCTGAATTTTTAATTAATTCTTTCAGGGATTTAAAAATATCCCCAAGGAAGTACCAAGGGGCAGATTCAATTTACCAAAAATTTATCACTTTTTCCTAAATGCAGAAAAATAAATTAATCTAAACAACTAATTACCGATGAATCTAAGAATAATATTTAAATAACATCAAGAAATATGCTACCCCAGATTTGTAACCCCCTTTCATTAAAGCATCATTCACACCGTCACCATCATTCATTCATAAAAATGATTTGAAATAAAGTATGATCATCAATCCGGCATACCCTATCTAAAAACAATGACTCAGCCTATCATTGCGGTATGAGTCATGTAAGAAGCATAGCGTATCTCGCGATGTGTAGATCAAAATAATAAAAATATTAGACTATGGTATTAATCATAAATATGGGTACTTATCTGGGGATCGCATCTTCCCCGATCTACTGATTTAGCCGCTCATCTTTGGTGTATGATCTCCTTGTTCATTCAAAGCCATTCCTCTTTTTATTTCTTCCTAAGAGATATTTGTTTACAATGCTCTCTCCTAAATACAATCTATGCTTTAAAAGAAAACAATGCAAATCCTAGGTACAATCTACCCTGATCAAAACCCCAGAAGAAAGAGAGAAGAAGACCTTAAAAAGTTGAAAAGAAGTTCCCCAAAGACAAAAAATCTCAAAAGATCTCAACACCCAGTCCAAACACCGAGCCCCCTATTCAAAGCTTTAGCTTCCTTTTTATAATGGCCGAGCACACCTAAACTTAATTGCCTCAATCGATTGAGCCAGAAGTCTCAATCGATTGAATTTGAGTTCGAATTTCTTTAGGGCACTTCTGCCTTATGTGCCAATCGATTGATTTTCAGGGCTGAAGTTTTATTTCATCTGTCAATCGATTGACAATGATTCCTCAATCGATTGACTCTTCAATGTAAAGTCTCCTTTCTTGATGGATATTGATTCTCTTCTCGGATCTCAATGCTTCTTTGGACCTTTTTGTCCATAGCTCTTGCATAGTCTTTAATTTCCTTCTTTTAGGCTTTTGAACGATCTAATGGTTGGAAACACCTGTAAACATCAAAACCTCACAACAACCATCAGATGCTTTCATCGAACAGCTAAATGTAGGATTTAAGGTGTGAAATATGGTCATATGATCAGCACCGATCATCCACCTAATCGCAGCCACTACAAAAATATGTTTATTGGAGACGGTCAAAAGCTGTCTCCAAAGATGTCTAAGCCGTCTCTGATACCTGTCCACCTATTCGCAGCCACCACAAAAATATGTTTATTGGAAACGGTCAAAAGCTGTCTCTAAAGATGTCTAAGCCATCTCCAATAGTATTAGAGACGACTTCCTGTAGTCTTGAAGAGCCCCGTCTCCAATGTCTTTGGAGACCAAATGGGGAAACAGCTTTTGGCCGTCCCTAATAGTTAAGGTTATTGGCACTACCAAAAATAAGACTATTAGTGGTAGCTAAAAACTGCCGCTATTAACAAAAAAATTGCTGGTAATACTCTTGCCGCTAATAGTTTACTAGTTTTTTTTTTATATTAGCGGCAGTTTTTTGCTACAAAAAACTGCCGCTAATAGTCTTATGTTTTGTAGCGTGGAGACCATCATAAGTCGTCACCAAAGCCATAATAAATTTACATTAGAGGACAGCTTGCAACCATCCCCGAGAGCAATACTCTCTTATTGGAGACGGCTTAAAGCCGTCTCCAATAAGTGATCTTCTGTTATTGGAGATGGCGTACATACGTATCCAATGAGTTGCAATTTTCTGCATTGGAGATGGCTTTTGGCTGCTGTCTCCAATAAGTGATCTTCTGTTATTGGAGATGGCTTACAGACGTCTCCAATGATTTGCAATTTTCTGCATTAGAGACGGCTTTTGGCCATCTCTAATAATAATAATAATTATTTTATTTAAATGCTGCTTTTTTTTGTTTCCCCAGGCACCATATTACCTAACAATACACGTCCATAATCTGCAAATAAAAATAAATAATAAACAAGCAAAAAAGAGGCTAAAAACTCATATATCATGTCCAACTTCAACCACACTTTTCATTATTCAATACATAAAAATCGATTTACATAAAAGTAGCTTATAATCTCATTTTAGCTTTAGTTTCCAGTACAACATCCCTGGATTGGATAGCCTCTGCCACAATCCTCTTAGAATTGGCTTTAGCTACCTTTGTACCGACGAGATTATCGCCGACGGCTGGAAGCCATCGGCGATACTCTTTACCGATGGCGAGCGTGCTCTACGCTGACGGCTGCCAGCCGTCAGCGTTGCTACCTTTTTTTGTAGTAGTAGTTGGTCTTCTATGCACAGCCAAAAAGGAGATCTGCCACATGATCCAACCAAGCTACTGAATGGGCAAGGCCACCATGCTGCAATAAGCACCCCAATCGATTCCACGAAAATGCCCATCCACACCGAAAAGGCTCAGCACCTTACTCCACATTAGTCTAGGGAATTGACATTGGATATCACGGACCTTATGTCAGCTCCAAGCAGCACACTATCATAGGAGATGCTCCTTGGGCAATGCTGGGAACTTGCACAAGCAATTCTACTTGTATTCAACATGAGGCATGACACTAGTATGAGTATATGAGCTATGTGAGCTGATTGAGCTGCAAGTCGAAGTCAAAATATTTATAATCTACTTTGAATATTTCTATGAAGGTAGAATTAGCAATCAGGAAAAAAAATAAACTTACAGGCACAAGAGTGCTCCCCGCCTCAGTGCCATCTTTCCCAATCTTCCATGCCGTCTGAAGAACTATATAGAGAGGATTTACAAGTAGAAAAGTTAGCAAAAATATAAATATCATATAAGAGGCTACATGACTTAGATTTTTCTGCATAAAGGGAAGTGGAAATAACAAAAGGACCTCATGGTAGCTCATATACTCATATGCCAAATATCCTAGTAATCAAATGAAAAATCTCACTAATATGACTAGTTTTGCACCAAACATAAAAAAATTATGATATCTGATAAAATATTCACCATTAACAGCGACACCGTGATGGTTCAGGATGCCATTAGTAAGAAGGTGAAGACCCGAATTTTAGTTCGATAATTTATGTTTAATTTTTTTGTAATAGTGATAATTTCTTATTCATTTGATTGAAGGAAATTTCATCCATTACATGGCAAATGTGCACCTCCACGGACGATTACTAAGGCTATGCTTGGGCAAGGCCTCCAAAAGCGTGTATTTTTTTCTGCTTCCCAAGGAGCTCATTCCACTTAAAACTGATTCCTGCATAAGCCAACTCCAAAAGCGAATTTTTGCTGCTTCAGAATTCCACCTATATTTCAATACAATATGCAGGAATCAATTTTGAGTGAAGAAGCAGGAATTAATATAAATTATCAAACGATAATTGCTACCCGATATTTGATTTTCAAAGTGACAAGTGGGAATTGAGCCAGAAGGAGCACCAATCACTAGAGGATAATTGTGTGCCATATTTGTTTTAAAGAATCAATCCTGCACCTTATACTTAATTTCAGTCATATCCAGCTCGATCCAAAGATTTATAAAGATAAAAATTAACTCAACGACCTCTCTAAACCTCTCTAACCATTGAAGCTATAGGGCAGAGGAGTGAGTTATTTGATCGGCCTCAAAAGTATCATAATTTATCCCTGAATCTTGACCTTATTAGCCATTGTTTAGCCACTAATGTGTGCTTTGAGTTCATGCTTTGTTGCAACAGGTGTAAAAGCCGGATAATCGATAAATGTATTAAAAGAGCAAAGTTATGAAGAAACCTGAAGCAAGGGCAAGAATCCAAGGAAGAACTGATGAAGGAAGGCTCAGAAAGGCTATGTTAACCGGTCACAAATGAAGATTCGACCGATCAGGATCGCGCAACAGAGGAGTCCAGGAGAAAAACAAAGGAAATGAAGAGTCTTAATGGACCAGTCGAAAAGCCAATTTCAACTGGTCACAAAACTCCAAGGCTTTAGAAATACCAAGACAGACCGATCTAAGCCAAGTCGACTAGTCGACAATTGAGCAAACAGAACACCTAAAATAGTCATCTAAAATTTTGACCGGTAACAGCTGGTTCGACCGATCAGAGAAATCAAGCCAATCTGAAGCCCGCGAAGCGTCTTCAACTTGGAGAAGGAACCTAAAACCTGACTGGTTGAGAATCCAGTTTCGACCGATCAGAATAGAGTTATTGCGTGAAAATTTGGCTCTCTAGCCGTGTACAATATTCTAAGGCCTTGTAATCTATAAATAAGGACCCTAGGGTTTGGTTTGAGGGGACTCGCACTGTGAAACTTTTCTAGAGAGCTCTGGTGTGAGTTTTCATAGTTTAGGTTAGGAATAGTTCTGGAATAGAGGGAGATTGAATGTGATCATCGGTGTGATAGCCCGGATTTTTCCAACACGGATTTCTTGGGATATATATATTTATTGAATAGCTTGAAAAAATTCGGACCGTCGGATCGTAGAACACAATCTGAATTGCAATATACTTGGTACATCCACACAATGCAGAATTCAAAGCAATTAATACATATGGTAGGAATAGAAGATTATATCTTTACACAAAATACATACTAACAATTTAAAATCACCGGTGATGGCCAACCATCACCTAAATAATGGTACCCACAAAAGGATGTACATCTAAAATCTAATTCTACCAGTCTACAAGATGATTGAATTTACCAAGTCCAAACCTCAAAATCCACAACTATATCAAGGTCAAATCCACCGATCTATGATAAAAGGGAAATTTGCATTTTCGGCCCTATAATTTTGCTTATTTGCAGAAACGGCCCTATAGTTTCATTCCTTGCATAACAGGCCAGCTCCAAGCCTAGCCGATTCCACGTCACCTCTCACTTGCTAAGTTAGCATGGATTCCAAGCGTCGCCACAATAGATTAGCGTTGCACTACAGCGCCGCCACGTCAGCCGAGGCGATATTCAAAAAAATAAGAAACGACTTTTCATTTTCTACTTTTTACTTTCACTTTTACCTTCTAGAAGAGAAAAATGGCGATTCAAGGTAATTTTTTTAAATCTCTAGGATAGCGGTCCGCTACTCTAGTATAGCAGACCGCTACTCCAGGATAGCGGTTCGCTACTCTAGGATAGCGGTCCGCTATCACGTAATGTGATCGCTATTCTAAAGTAGCTATCATATCTGAGTAGTCCGCTATACTAGAGTAGCGGACCGCTATATGCTATTTATTAATTTTTTATTTTTAATAAAAATAATTAAATTATGTTTAAATATGTTCTATGCCGTTTTTTTCACATATACGAAGATGTCGAAGTCGAAGCCGTTAAAGCCCTTTGGAAAGTGTACAGGTATTAGTGTTAGAAAATTTTACATGCATTGCAACGAAGAGAGGAAGAGGATGCTGGATGAATCAATTTTTTGTCATCTGTTTAGGATGTCTGAGAAGTTAATCTTTATTGGAGACTTAATTGAGACAATTTTAAGCTTTTGGGTGAAAGATAACATGTTTAATGTGAACAACACTAAGTTAGTTTTGCAAGAGGCCGATATATCACTGATTTTAGGATTAAATATGTTGGAAAAATTTGAAGAAAATGAGTCTGAGCAAAGGACTATAAGAGAAGAGGAAACCATTTGGTACAAATTCTTTAGAGAACAGCCGGCTAGAAGATCTCGTATCGAAGAAGTCATAGATAGTGCCCATCTTTTCGAAGATGAATTTTTGAATTTATCATTGTTGTTTCTTGTATACTCTTTTCTACTTTCGGACACATATCAGGAAGTTGATAGTAAATATTTAAAGTTAGTTGATAACTTAGAATGCTTCAACTAATATCCGTGGGGGCTTGAAGTTTACAATAATTTAGTTGATTGCATAAAAAAAGCGATTGGGAGAAGAGAATCGGCAAAAGTCTCGGAAAAGGGACAATACAACATATACGGTTGCACTATAGCGTTACAGATATGGGCGTTGGAGCACTTTCCTGGAATCGACACTCCTCGTACACAAATGAAAAATCCATTTCCGAGGCTATTGAAATGGGAAGCTCTAAAAGTCAGCCGTACTCCAAATTATTACAGAGAAAAAATTATTACGTCTTCGGTAATTGTCGAACTTGATTATGAGAAACACGAACTACAATATCTATCAGTTCGATAATTCTTTAGTCATAGGGAGAGAGAAAGGAAACTGTTAGTTGAAAAACCGAGAAAAAAAAAGGGATTACCCCACCGAAAAAAGGGAATACCCATCAAAAGAAAAAGAGATAAGTGAAGAATATGATAAAGATAATGATAACGACGATGAATCTGACAGTGATGATAATAACAAATACGAATTCGTATTACGTCATCAAAAATAATTAAAGGGGAAGCCAACAATTAGAGAACAACTGACTAGTCATCCCGAGCACCTAAATGAACTTAAGGTGCTTAGAAAAGAATGTTCGTCCCTACACAAGGCTGTTAAAGAAATTAAGGGCAATTTCAAACGTGCTTTTACCATGTTAAATGGGCAGGCATTCACAATTGAACATCAGGAAAGGGAGAACAAGAGTTTAAAAGAGGAGTTAGAGAAATTAAAGAGTGAAAATATGGTAATTAGGAACAAACTTGCAAAGGTTCAATCTCATTTGACAAAGGTATAAAATTAATATAAATATTATTATTTTTTAATAATTTTATTGTGGACCGCTATCTCAGGATAGCAGACCACTAAGTCAGGATAGCGGACCGCTATCCCGGGATAGCACCGCTATACTGACTCATTTTTTTTTAAAACTTTTTTTTCTAATTTTTTTTTTTTCTTATATAGGATGAAATTATCTCTATACTATTTGAGACCTTTGTTACTCCTAAATCTCCTACCCCAGAACCAGCCCCTCACCCCTCATCAGCTGCTAAACCCCTTCTCCTCATCACCCTGCTCCAATCACTCAAACTTTTGAACCCCCTTCTCCTCATCTTGCCCCAATCACTCATCACCACCCTGCCCCAATCACTCAAACTTCTAAACCCCAACCGCCGGTTGAAGATATAGATAAAGGGGTTGATCCGTCAGTAACTCAGCCAACTGTTGAGTCACATTCGGTGTCTTTTAAACCCTTATTACTGAAGATTCCTGCTTCTACTAAGGGCATGCTATACAAGCTTCAAAATTGAACTAAAAGAAAGTCGCCAACGGAAAAAATCACTACAAATAAAAGAAAAAAAGTGGAAGAACAAGAAGAAGAAGTTTCAGAGTCAATGGAATAGAAATTTATGAGGAGCATATGAAATCGGCCTGCGAAAGAAGATTTAGTGATCATTAATACTATCTGCGGTCTAGGCGTCACCGTAGAGCATTTAAATGTTTTGAAGGGAAGATCGTGGCTCGATAACGAAGTTATCGATTTGTATTTGAAAGTTTTAGACAGTAAAAATGATAATATGTTTGTGGAAATGACGGAGAAGAGCTGGTTTGCATCGGCCTCTGCATTGGTATCATTTTTATTTTTTATTATTTGATTTTATGATTTAATTTATTTATCTGCCTTTTTTTACGTCATTAATAGATTCAAATAATGAGTTATTTTCATATTAAATTTCAGACCTTAATTATATTGGACCATGTAAAGTTTCAAAAATTTGTCCGTGATGAAAATTTGGAGCCACTGGATGAAAAGGATAGATGGGAGGCCTATTGCGACAGGTGGCAGATTCGCTACCAGGCGAAGCCGCTTGAGCCACTCTTTTGAAGTACTTCACGCGGTATTAATGCTATCGATTGTGGGACAGTAAGTTATTTTTTTATAGAGATCACACTTTTAAAGTTTATTTCATTAACACATTACTAATTAGATTTATGATTGCACGCAGATATTTTTTCCAATGCATAGCTAGAGACACCATCATTGGACATTGGCTATCGTTTCCGTAACGGACCGCCTTATAAAGCTTCTAGACCCTGCTGACCGAGAGTGTTCGAAGAAGTTTGATACGCACAAAGATTCGTTGATACATCACCTGCCGCGACTTCTTCATACTTTAGGATTGAGTTCTGCTCTCGATCAGCAGTGGCAACTTACTATCATAAATAGTGTTGATCTTCCCCTCCAAAAGAACGGTTGGGACTGTGGGGTTGTCGTACTGAAATACGTTAAATACTTTTTCGAGTGGCGGAAAGTAGATTTTGAAGAGAGAGACATGTAGCAATTTCGAGCTGAAATTGGACATTTATTGTCCACGTTTGGGACTTAATTTTTATTTTTTGACTTATTTATTTTGTTTTGTATATTATGATTCAAATTATTGGGATAATGAATACATTTTTTGTATACTTCGAGGTCCAGCAAGAAAACTCATTACAAATTTAATCATCAACTCTCTCTTTCTCTCTCTCTCTCTCGCTCTCTTTATTCTTTTAATTCATAAGTTATTGATCATTAACAAGATAATTTTTCTGTAACCCTATGAAAAAATGCTTTCCTAGATGCGTTCTAAAGACTATACGAGGAGACACAATCATTTATCCATTTGATCCATTTCTCACCGAAAACGAATCGCTTTATGATGTATAAAAGGAAATCCCAGTGGACATTCATCAAAATGGATGACCAAATAGAGGAGACACAACCTTAAGATCAAATTAAGTCAGGTTTGAGACTCTGAGTAGGTATTTAAACTATTCAAAGTTAACTCTCTAAATCATAATTCATGGTTAATGAAAAATTTTATTGACCAAAAAAGACTAAAAAAAGTGATTTTATATTCTAACAAATTTACAAGAGCGGCGGTTATGTCCATATTCATTACAATTTTTACACCGTAGTGGTCGAACTTCGCCTTTAGATCGTATCTTCCTTTTCTTTGGACGACCGGCTTGACGTATGTTGTGCGGAGGTAAAACTTCGATGTCTTCCCTTATAACTGCCCATTGGCGCTTATCAACGGTCAGAACAAATTATTCTTTATAAGTTTCCCTAAATAAGGCACTGGTAAACCAATGATTAAAAAATTGAGGAATCTCTTTATCCCTGTTTCTGTGCGATAATGCAGCAATCGCATGCGAACATGGTAATCCAAGGATAGCCCAACGTCTGCATGTACACGTTCATTTCTCTAGGTTGACACTGTGAGTGTATTGCCCACGTTTAACTTGAAATGTATCACGACCATAGGGAATAACGTTCTTTCGACGGGCCCACCCTGAATTTCGTGTTATGTGCTCTTCCGCCATCGGTATTAACTCGTGTGCCATTTTATTTCCTTCTTCCTGACGTCGAAGGTAGAATTCGGCTACCTTCGTACGAATGGTTTCTAACATTGTCACGATCGGTTCCTCTCTAGCTATCTTCAACACACTGTTAATGCTTTCAGCTATATTTGTTGTCAGCATATCATAGTGCTTTCCTGAAAAATATGTGCCGCCCAAAAATTGTCACCGACTTCTTTAATCCATATTATACATTCTAGGGGGGCCTGGTCTTGTATTTTTTATAAAATTCTTTTGAATTTTACCTCGGAGAATGCACGGGCAGCAATCCAAAACAGTGGTCGAGAGATTGTATCCTTGTATGTATAAAAAAGATTCAAAGTTAGGTGTCACATACAGTAGCTGTGAAATGCATTAGGAAAAACATTATGCACAGCTTCCATCAACCCCTTCTGCCGGTCTGATATCAATACAAATTGCTCTTCAAAGTCTCTGATTACGCGTCTCCCTAATAGATCAAGGAACCATGTCTAATGATCTTCATTCCCTTTGGGTACAACACCGAACACTATAGGGAATAAATGTCTATTACGGTCTATCCTCGTAGCTATTAACAACACTCCATTGTATCGTCCGCGCAAATGTGTTCCATCTACCACAATTATTCTTCGTAAAGTATTACGATAGCTCTTAATGCAAGGTCCAAATGCTACGAAGAGCCTCTGAAAGGCATTATCAGGCTCGCGACACAATTTGGTCTCAGACGCGGATCAACTCATTTTAATTGATATAAATTGCTCCTTCCAGCTACCTCGGATGTCGCTTAAAGCCATTTCTTTCCCTCTTCATGCTTTCCAGTAACTTACTGTTACCCCATCTTTTTTTTCAATATAAAAAATTATTGAAGCAGGAGTCTCGTTAAAGCCTTTTAACAATTTATCCCTCACGAAGGAAGCTATCCAAGAATTTGTACACTGGCGATGTCTTCTTCCGAAAGCTGGCATTCCGCACGTATGTTGCGGGCAAAATGTCTTCACAACAAATGTGTCCACACCAACCAATTTTGATGCATGTATTCTCCAAGCACACCCTAATTGAATACAGCTCGCGGTAACTCGAAGAGGGCTGGTTTTTATTGGTTTAATTTGAAAATTATTTGTCATTGCAAACTCTCTAAGGGCTTTTTGAAAGATTTTTTTATTTCTAAATGCTTGACCGACAGTTAATGACCCCCCTTCATACAGTTCTTCATCATCCGAATCCATATATTCTCCTTCCGAGTCATGAAGCTGATAGTCTTCGTCCACCATAGGTTGATCAATTCCCCTATTAGTATGAACACGCGAAGTGGGCGAGGAGGGCAGTGATTCAGTATTTTCAGGATCACTATCACTGTCGTCGACTGGAATATTATTATTACGTGCTTGGGGTTGAGTCCATCGAGGTATGGTTAGTGTTTGCTCCAGTTCTTTGGCCTCGATTACCGTTCGCTCCGAAGCTATTTATTCAGAAGGCCATTCGTATGGACTAATGCCTCCCAAAAATGTTTCCCACTGATTCCAATCAAATATGTTGTTCACCGCTTCATCGTTATGCTGACATGTATTGTCCATCAGATTCATTTGAGGATAATATCCTTAATCTTCATCATCTTGTCTCATTGGAACATCTGAAGACGCTATTGGTTCCGTGACATGAGTGATTAATGTATTGTCCATTGGATTCATTTGAGGATAATATCCTTGATCTTCATCGTCTTGTCTCATTGGAACGTCTGAAGACACTATTGGTTCCGTGACATGAGTGATTAATGATTTCTCGATATAAACATTTATCACACCATCACCAATACGATATGCTCTAAATAAGTTCGCAAGATCATCAAAGTCTGACAATTCAGCAAATACCAAGTCCTTCTCGATGCGCAATGAAACGGATAGGGAAATTGAATGCTCTTCCGATTGAGTCCTACTAATATTGTACATTTCCTACTTAAATTGATCAAACGGTATATTGCCTTTGATAATAACAATCTTCCGATGTCCACCGTTGTAAGTATCATCTCTAACACGGACCCCATTGAAATGACAAAGAATAGGAACATCTATTTCAATCTACAAATATTAAAAAAGAAAAGAAAATTAAACCTTAAATCCTAAATTGATCAATACAATGGAAAAAATAAATAATAGAAATTAAACACTAAATTAATAAGAATAAAATTAGTTAAGGTAGCTAGCGTCCCGCTATCCTGATATAGCGGTCCGCTATCTCAAGATAGCGGACCGCTATCTGAGGATAGCGGGCTGCTACTTCAAGATAGCGGATCGCTATCTCAGGATAGCGGGCCGCTATCGGTCCGCTATCTTGAAGTAGCAATCTGCTATCTTGAAGTAGCGGCCCGCTATAGCGGGCCGCCCCATTTTTGCTTTTCTAACTAAATGAACAATTGCTTCCTAAAAATTCATTCTTACCAGTTATCCTTTGCGCTGATAGGGTTGATCTGAACAGGTAAAAGTGACGATGTTAGGGTTGGTCTGAACTCCGAACTACTAATGGGAAACGAGATAGAGAAAATAAGTAGCGGTGAATGAATTCGTATGATCTTATAATATATATTATATATATAAATAATATAAATAAATCATGCTGTGCTAACTTGGCAAGTGGGAGGTGACGTGGATTCGGCTAAGCTTGGAGCTGGCCTGTTATGCAAGGAATGAAACTATAGGGCCGTTTCTACAAATAAGCAAAATTATAGGGCCAAAAATGCAAATTTCCCTAGAAGATTCGCCTCAAGCTCCGGATCTCACTCAAGACTTGCACTTGTGACGTATAGTCGAGAGATGAGCTACTATAACATCCCGAAAAATTTTCAAAGACCATAGGTCCTGGTTAGGTGTGTTTGTTAGAAAATGCGTCACCGTTTCAGATTTTTCAAATGGGATCCTTTAGGGTCTGTTTGAGCTTCGTGTAAGGTTTTTGGGCCAAGTTCATACACCATGGTGGTGTAATGGCTCAACACCAAATCTGATTGATACAAAATTCGGATGTGCAAGTTTCACACCCAACCAAAGATCTTTTGGTGTAATAAGAAACACCTCACTTAGGTATATATGTTCCACACCGGAACAAGTCAAGTGGATAAGGCTAACACTCAAAAGGGTGTATGTGTTTAATAGGGGAACCAGCTCCTTTAGCTTATAAAAGGTAAAGCTTCTCAAAGAAGCTTTACCGGTTTGCAAATTGCTTGAGGGTTTGGGTTTTAGAAAGAGGAGGAGAGAAAAGGAGAGCTTGAACTTATCCTCCCATTTTCTTGTGTGAGCCAACCGTAAGTTCGCACCATACGCAATAGATAGGGTGAAGAGTGGTATGTGTTGGAGTGTGGATTCGTTGTAGACTTCGTTTTGATTCAATCACAGGAAGGATCGATGAATTTCACTCCAAAACCCTCCGTGGCAACTACTCGTGAAAGGCGTGTGATCGATCAATTAAAGGTGAGCAAGGATGTGTTAAATTGTGATTTATAATTATGTTAAACATTAGTTAGGATATGAGTGAAAGATTTGAAGAAAATGATTTAAATTCGAGGGAAAATGAGATAAGGGAGAAGAAACCCGTGTTTCTGAAAAATCTGACAAAATTGATCGATCGATTAATTCTGACAGGACATGATTATTGAAGAGTCAGAACATAAATAGGCTAGTTATTTGAAGGAAACCGATCAATCGAATTTAAATTTGATCAATCAATTTGAGGAATTGATCGATCAAAATGGCATTCAATCGATTGAAATTTGTTAACAGGTTCCATTTCAAGTCAATAGGTTCATTTAAGGTCGACATGTTTCATTTGATTTGGAAACCGATCGATCGAAATGAAATTTGATCGAACAAAATTTTATCGACAGATTCATTTAAAGTTGATAGGTTTCATATAAAGTCGACAGGATTGTGATGTGAAGATGGGTTGGTTTCTAAGTAAACCGGTCGGTCGAGTTAGGAATCTATCAATTGATTTGGAAGCCGATTGATCGGTTTGTGAACCGATCGATCGAGTGTGGGACTGGTTATGCAAATAGAAATGTGTGTGTTTTTTGGAGGAAATCGATCGATCGAAATGTGTTTCGATCGATCTATTTTGGGAACCGATTGATCAGATTGGGATTCAATCGATCGATTTGGTCAGTTTATGGAATTTTTCTGTTTTGAGAAAGAAACTTTGGGAGACTTTGGAACTTTCCGTTTTTCGTTACTTTTGACTAATAGGAAGTAAATTTGGTGTGTTCTAGGTTGTTACCAAGGGGACGTGAGAGGAATGTCGCCTTGATAAGGAAATCTTCGTTTTGGATTTAAGTCTAGGTAAATGAAAATTGTGTTTGTTCTTTTGATTATGAGAGAGCTTCAATGCCGATTTCACTTTTGGATATTGTACTATAGATGCCTTTGATTTTGTTTTGACTTTGACCCGTACGATGATAGTTAAATTTTGAAATGATTTTTAGAACTCGTATTGATTGCCTTGATTACATTTGAAAGATGTAAACTATTGACGTTTGGGCATATCGATTAACCCTATGACTTGGACTTTTGACGCGAAACTTGCATTATGAATCCTTTGGATTCTTTTGACTGTATCCCTTGGAGTCGGTACGGCAGTATAATCCGTTCATGCCAAGGATCAAAATTTCGGCCGAAATGATCGAAATTTCGGTTCAAATTATCGATTTTGGTCCTCACAGAAACGATAATTTGGACCGAAATTTCGGTCCAAATATGTATGGGATTCATATTTTTGATCAAATTATCAGCCGAAATTTCGGTCCAAAATTTCGGTTTCAGTCCCCTCCGAAACCGAAACGAAACCCAAAATTTTGATCCTTGGTACATGCTTTCATATATACGCGGCATATGCATCCCTTGGAACATCATTCATCCCTTGGAAATCATGCATCCCTTGGACAATCATTGATAACTTAGATACCCTTGGAAACATTGTGACACCCTTGGATACATTGTGACACCCTTGGAAACATTGTGATACCCTTGGATACATTGTGACACCCTTGGATACATTGAGACACCCTTGGACAATCTTGTATTATTTTGGTTGCAAATTCGATATTGTTTGCAAATTTGCTTGAAACTTGGACACCCTTACATAAGTCTGACGATTTTAAGATGTTCTTTTATATATATACTGTTTTGATGAAACTCCATTTTAGAAAGTAAAAGCTTTGAAAGTTCATTTTGTTTAAAAGAAAATGATAAATGCTTTGAAACTCAGTTTTGAAAGATGGTTTTAACTCCTATTATTGAATCTATGCTTTCTTATGATAAAATATAAATTGATATTGAATGTCCTCTACTGAGCTTAGTTGTTAGCTCACCCTGATTATACATTACAAGTATAACGTTTATCAGGACACCAGACTTGAGGATTGAGGACTGGAGGATTCGTAAGATTTATAAGATTGTAGATTTCGTATATTGTGGACTTTGGAACGTTCGGGCTTGGTACACTTGTGTTATTATACATGTGTTGTACACCACTGTTGGTGATGGTCTGCCATCACTGGTGGTTTGTTTTAGTTACTGTTCATGTTAGATATTAGAACTAGAGATTTTAATTATTTCATATATATTATCTGCTTTGATTTTTGCATGTGTAGATGTACCAAGTATTCTGTATTCGGATCGTGAAGTGTGACCCGATGGTCCGATTTTTCTCATTTAGTTTCGGTGAAAGGTAGAAAAGAAAAATATATCTAAAAAATTTTAGGTTGGGAAAAATCGGGCTGTCACAGCTACAGTCCAAGCTCAGTAAAGGAACTCAAGAACAATTACATTTGATTAGATTATGCATAAATTCAAATGACAAGATTTTAAAGTAGTTTCTCATCAAAATGTAGATTTAAATACAAGTTTTCAAAAGCATTTCATTTTAAAACAGGGATATGCTTCAAAACCATTTCCATCTCAGAACAGTCATATCATTTTCATATCAAGCAAAATATAAAAGGACTTTCTCTCATATCAAAACAAATTTGAAAATCACGTGTCTTAGGTAGAGTTTCACAAAGGTTCAAAAATCAAGTGCGATTCGGATTCAAAGATTGTATTAGATCCTCTTACATAAAATCCGCCCTAGCTGTCCACATTTGTACGAATAATCCGCCCATAGCGGTCCACAATTGTACGAATATTCCGCCCATAACGGTCCACAATTTTACAAATATTTTGCCCATAGCAGTCCTCAGTGTATATATTTAATCCACCCTAGCAGTCCACTTTAATTTATCTGACTTATGTTTTGGTTCACTTACATAGCTTACATATTTGATTCACGGATATCCTTGATTAGTCACATAATATACCAATTTATCACCCTTAACTTAGTGATGCTAGAACTTAGTTTGTTACTAATAAGTTAATGATGTGCAGATATTAAGGAAAATCAATCAAAGAGAACCAAAGTATTAATATTCGTCAAACTGAACTCAAAAGAGCAGTAAAAGACGAAAGAGCATAAAAAGATGATTCGCTATATACTGAAATCTAGAAAATCGTAAACGACGATTTTGCGCTATTACTAAAGAAGAGAATAAGAAATTGTAATTTACGATTCTTCAGAAAAAGAGTATGATATAAAAGAAAAGTGATCGATTGTAATTCAGAAAATCGTCAACTATGAGAAAGCTATGAAAGATAGAAAATTATGATTTACGATTTTCCAGAAAGAAAAGAAAAGAGACAATCGTGATTTACAATAATCACGATTGTATTAATAAAAGCTCTCCTCCTACTGATAATGTGAGAATGAACACCGCCACAGACAAAATTAGAAGAATTCTTATCTTAGGAGTTTAGCTGATCACGGATATGGGAGATTGACGAAGAAGACTTTAAGAGGACTCTGCTACTGAAATAAAGGAAGAAATCCAGAAACGCATCAACAGAATGAAAGTAAGGAAAGATAAGATTAGAAGTAGATTTATATTAAGATAGTTTTATTTCTTTTATTAGAATTAGGAGTTTTATAAACTGACTCCTTATGATCTATAAATAAGAGGGCCTGGTATAGGAATAAACCATCGAAGAATTTCACAACATCAATTGACAACTGAGGTCTGTATTTTCTCCTGATCAAAGTAGTTCAGGATTTATAAAATAACATCGTCCACAGTTCTCTAAGGTCTTGCTTGAGAACCAAGGCTGAGAAAGCTGAAAGATCAACCCTTTTGATGGTTTTACTTTTGCTTTCTAGTTTAGATTTATTTTACCTTCTAGTTTAAATTTATTTTATTGCAATTTCCTGCTTTGTAAACATCTTCGAATTTTGATTTGAATTGACGACTCAGATTGAGATTTGTAGATTAGTGTAACGGTTTTTATTTTTCCTTCCTCAATTTTCTAAAATTTGATTGACGCCCAACTTTTAGAAGGTTGATGATTAGTATAAATCTATATTGAATAATGCTAGTTTTTGATTGACGCCCAAGTTCTAGAAGAGTGAGATATAGTATAACGGTATTTTAAATTTGTAAACATCCGATAGCGGAAGATTATGATTGACGACCATAATTCGAAGTTTGAAGATTAGGATTTATTTTATGTAATTTAGATTAATAAATAGTTTTTTTATTCATATTTCTCTAGTAGATTAGAATCTTAAAAGATAAGTATAAGTTTTTAGAAAAATTAAATTAATATAATATAACCTGTCTTTGTGGGAATGATCCTATACTAGCACTACAATTCCCATTGTGAGCTTGTAATAGGTTAAGACTTGATTTTAATTTAATTATATACATATAATAAGCCCGATCAATCCTGCTATGCTGGTTCGATTCACGGATATCCTATCATGCCGGTTCGATTCAAGGATTAACTGCCGTGCCAGTTTGATTCACGGATATCCCGCTGTGCTGGTTCGATTCATGAATTAACTGCTGTACCAGTTCGATTCACGGATACCCCACCGTACCGGTTTGATTCACGGATTGACTATCGTACCAGTTCGATTCACGAATATCCAGCTGTGCCAGTTCGATTCACGAATATCCCGCTGTGCCAGTTCGATTCACTTACATGGCTTACACATTCAATTCACAGATATCCCGTCGTGTCGGTTCAATTCACGATTCGGAGTTCAAGTTCTTATTCAAATCTAGAGTCCACAGTTTCAATGTACAAAATTCAGGGATTCGAGGTTTAGATCAAGATTCAAGTTTGGATTCAAAAATCAAAGGATTCAAGGTTCGGATCAAGATTCAAGTTTGGATTCCAATTTCGTGTCAGGATTTCGATTGTTCAATACACTTTCAAAATTCGGAGATTTTCAGATAACCAAAACACATTTCAATACCTCAATACTTCAAGATTTTCAATGTTTAAAAGCGATTCTTAGTTAGTATTCAAATGCACTTCAAAAAAATCTAAGGGTTTCTAATTTCAATTGCTGTCAGTTTTAACAAATTCAAATCCAGTTTCAGACAATCATCGATAGCTCACAAATTCAATTTCAAAAGATTTGAATGAAATCAATATTACAAGACATTCAAAAATTCAAAGTCCATTTTCAAAACAAATCATAGCTTATCAAATACTCATCATACAAATCTATGAATTAAAGTCAGAAATGCCACTGGTTAATGAAGTTCCCCTACCTCGATTGCGAAATCACGCAAAGTGGTATAAAAATCCTCACGAACATTCCCAGGCCTTAACCTACAGTATAAAACATTTGTATACTTACATGTTAATGACTAAATATTACACATGTCAAAATTCCTAAAATTTTCTCAAAACTAGGGCGAAAAGGACAAGTTCGCTTTAACTTTGGATCATGTAAGACTTGTTTCTACTTGCCACTAAATTTTGACGTTTAAAACATTAGGTTTATAAAATTGTTAATTCATACGAGTTATAGAGTTCATTGTTCTCTTTCCAACACCTCAAGAATTGCATAAGTCCGAGTTCAGAGCAACAAGGTAAGACCAAAACAGGGGACCAAGCTCGAGTTGGCCCCAGTGGCACATACAACCCAACTCGAGCTGGCTTTTCCAGAGTTAAATAAGCCTAAAATTCCAGCTTGAGCTGGCTGCTTCAGGTGGGACCTAGCTCGAGCTAGGTTCAGGCCAGCTCGAGCTAGCTTCCTGCAATCCGAAGTTTCGGGATTTGGTCTTTGGACCAGAACGGGTCGATTCTTCATCTTCTACATTTCGAAAATGTCCTAAAATTTGCATACAACACTAAAATACACCCCAAATTGAAACTAAACTTATTCCACACAATTAAACCCTAGATTTTACCTCCTGTGTCGATGCATGTGGTGTTTAAGGTTGCCAATGTCGCGAGGGATCGACGCCTAAACTCCTTACCCCTACGATGACTCGACTCTTCATATCCGAGCCCGATTCTTCTCAAAACCTTGCATTAAAATTCAAATGTACACACACCCTAATAAAGATCTAAATCTCTGAAATCGAAACCCATACAATTAAGATATGACGCTTACCTTCGTAATTTGTGCATGTGAAGCTTTATGACTCTTCTTCGAGTTCAATCAGTGTTGAAATTAATGGATTCTCGCGGTATGAAACATGGCAATGATCATCTTGGACTAAGAAGGGAAGGATTTGGGGGATAAACGGCTAGGAGTTTACCCAAAAATGAAAGCAATGAGGAGGATAGAGCATCTTCTTCTCACTAGGCTCTTTCCCTTGGCCCATTCCCCTCACAACGAGAATCACAATTCTGGCTTAAATCTGTATTAGCGTTGCTTTTATATTAATCGGTGTTTGATTCGGTATGGAGCTAGCACACAGAGAATGGTGTACCGACTCACACCAAAAGGTCCAAAATGACTTCTAAACATCCACTCACTGAACTTGATCCCTAGACTTATTATCTGCAAGCTAAGTCCATCACATGACCCGTGCACTATTTGTGAAATTATTTGTGTGAACCTTTCACACACAATTACATGTATTTATTTTTATTAATTTAGGTTATTGGGCTCGGGTTGGGTTCGTGCTTAGCGTGCACATGATCACCCTTGATCAAGCGTACGCCATCTTCTCGTTCTGATTTATTTATCAATTAACTAAGCCCATGATATACTCTGGTGCGTGAAACGGGTGGATTCGAACCTAGTACGATTTCGGGTTTGAGTTGTGTGCAACACACACTTCTCACTAGGGTTCAATCTCGATTCAGTGTTTGAGTAAGGTATTGGTTCTCAGAATTTGGGTAGTGGGTGCGTTCACCCAATCAAGGTGGATGGGCAAGAGCCCCGTCATAGTTCCACTCAATATCTTGACCAAAGTCAAGCCAGTCAAGGCAGTCATATCATCGTCGAAGGTCAATGATTCCACACTAGAAAATTCAGGGCTGTTATAATCGGTAAGAGCCTGATTCAATAATGATGAAGGTCTCTGGATCGATGCATGCTTAAAGCTTCGGCTTGGGATCTCTCGTAAATTTTGGATAAGTATTCTAATAAATTTCTATTTGTTTTTCTATTTGTGAGTTTCGTTTATGGTATGATTGCATGTTTGAGGTTTTGACTAGATCGAGAACGTGATAGTAATGATGTAATCTTATTTAGTTTAATTCCACTAGACTTGTAGGGATTGGGGTTAGCCTAGATAGGATACTCACCGACAGATGTTGGTTCATGCAATGATGCCTTGACGATTAGATTTATCTAACTCGCAATTAGATCTCTCTAATTCATAAACGAAGCGACTGAACTTGTAGCAAGGAGTGGGGGTACCTGGGATTCATTATAGAAAAGAAATAGGTTTTATTGTTTACGAATCTGAAATCCAAGAGAGATTTCAGACTGCCTTCTCTTCTCTTATTTTCAAAATATTTAGGTTTTCTTTTATTTATTTAAATAATTTAGGAAATATGATGTTACAAAGTGTTTTATAAAACAAAAATTAAATCGAGATAAATGACAAATCCCTGTGGTTCGACACCCTTGTACTTGCCCTAGTACATCTGAACTTGTGCACTTGCAAGGTCATATTTTAAGACGATCAAGTTTTTGGCACCGTTACTGGGGATTTCGGCTTTATCTTATTTGATTTCTATTTTATTAAATTTTTGTATCATTATACTAACCCTAGTTTATTTTTATTTTTAGGCTAGGAGGATCGAAGGCTTTAACGCACCAAAGGCTTATCACGGGATGCTGCGAGAGGCTAAGGTACATGCTTCCAATTTTCATTCATTAGGATAAACATTTTATTTTTGTTTCTAGTTTTTGTTTTGGCCAAGGCAAGGTTGCAATTCTTCTCTTCCTTTTGCAACTGAACCTTGGGCTTGAGAGAACGGGTCGGTTTAGTTATGCTAGCTCTTGTTCTTCTCAAAACGTCGTAGTTATTGAACGTTCTAGTTGTCCCGCCCTGTTTTCAATCAGATCCATTATTGCGGGAGAAGACCATATGGTTAGAACGTTGAGGGAGTATTATACACCGGCTAGTCTAAGATCTCCCTTGCGTATTTGTATACCTATAGCCACTGGTGATGGGGTCTTCGAGATCAAGCCCAACGTGATCAATTACTTCCTATTTTTCATGGGTATGGTAACGAAGATCCCCATATGCATCTAAGTTGCTTTCAGGAAATTTGTGCTTTATTTAAAATTAAAAACTTATCAGAAGAGGCCACTTGTCTAAGGCTTTTTCTGTTTTCACTTAAAGACAGGGCGAAGTAGTGGTTGCACTCTTTGCCCATTGACTCGATTACTAGTTGGGAGGGGTTACAAAATGTATTTTTCAATAAGTACTTCCTAACCTGTAAGATGAGTCAATTCTGTAAGGTAATCACTGCATTTTATCAAACTCTAAAAGAGTCTTTTTATGAAAGCTGGAATTAAACGAGCTTCTGCTTAGTTGCCCTCATCATGAGGTTTCGTGTTGGGAATTAGCGCTCAGTTTCTATGAAGGCTTAAATGAACAAATTTGGCAATGAATTGATGATATTTGTGGGGGGTATGTTTCTCTCATTTACTACAGCAGATGCATGGAACTTTTGGCACCCTCAGTGTGGAATCAGTGCAACACCCTACATCGAGATGGACTAATCCAGAGATTTTAAGAAGTACACATCCTAAGCGAGGGGGGTTGTACAATTTGCAAGCAAAGATGACATTTCTTCCGAAGTTGAAACTTTGGAAGATAAAATTTCAGTCCATGTGGGGTATAAAATCGCACCCAACATCTCCAAGAGGTGAGGTTCATGGTCTCAACTAAAACCCTACTCAAGAGGTTCCTACGTATCTTGCTGCCCCTTTGCCCCCCACAATAACCCAAGATCATCCTGTTGCAGCTAGTTCCTTCCAGCGGTTGGATAATAATTACGGTTATGTCAACATTTACAATCCAAGTTGGAGGAACCACCCAAATCTGTCCTGGCAGCACAATTCGATGTGGAGAAATAATTAGCCTCATAGGCCGATGAATTATCCACAATTTTTTCTGCCATTTGTGGGACAACAACATTATATGCCTTGTGGGAGTAACGCTTTGGAGGAATCCATGTTGCAGGCAGTCAGAACCTGGCAACAACAGGGCCAACGCCACGAGCATTTCCTCTGCGCTCTCACGAATTCTAGGTCCGCACTAGCAACTCAAATTGAGGACTAGTTGTTGCTTTAAATAAGAGAGAAGAGGCCCGGTTGCCTGTGCAACTGGTTAATGACACAAAAGGTAAAGCAATAGCTGGGGAGGCTTGATCGATTTTTAATGTAACCCTTGCAAGTGCACAAGATCTATTGCAGTATGGCAAGAACAAAGGTGTCGAACCCACAGGGAAACGTGAATTTTTAATTAATTCTTTCAGAGATTTAAAAACGTCCCAAGGAAGTACCAAAGGCAGATTCAATTTTACCAAAATTTATCACACTTTTCCTAAATGCAAGAAAAATAAATTAATCTAAACAACTAATTACCAATGAATCTAAAATAATAATTAAATGAGATCAAGGAATATGCTACCCCAGATTAGTACCCCTTTTCTATCATTAAAACCCACAGTTTCATTAAAGCATCATTCACACCATCATTCGTCTATAGAGATGATTCGTAATAAAATATGTTCATCAATCCGGTATACCCTATCTAAAAACAATGACTCAGCCTATCATTGCGGTATGAGTCATGTAAGAAGCATAGCGTATCTCATGATGTTTAGATCACAACAGTAAAAACATAATCACTCCGCAGCCTAGATCAGTCTGCAGGTCCAGATCCAGCGATTATAGCCGTTGATACGCGCAATCAACGGTCATAACAAGCATTCAATATATTTTCAATAACATAAACTTTTAGCAAAATGATTCCATGATGACAATAAATCGACTATGGTATTAATCATAAATAAGGGTACTTATCTGGGGATCGCATCTTCCCCGATCTACTGATTTAGCCGCTCATCTTTGGTGTATGATCTCCTTGTTCATTCAAAGCCATTCCTCTTTTTATTTCTTTCAAAAGATCTTTGTTTACAATATCTTTTCCTAAATACAATCTATGAATGTAAAAGAAAGACAGTGCAAATCCTAAGTACAATCTACTCAGATGGAACCCTAGAAGAAGGAGAAAGGAAGAACTCTTGAAAAGATGCCCAGAGGAGTCTAAAACTAAAAATAATAATAATGTATAATAATCCTCTAAAAAATTCTCCTCAAAAAAACTCTCCAAAAACTCCCTCTCGAAGTGTTTGATTTGGCTTTAAATAATAGCCAAGTCGCGGAAGTGTCCCAGCGTGAAAAGTTAGGGTCGATTGATCGACCTTAAAGGGTCGATTGATCGACTCCTTAAAAATCTGAGTTAAGAAGTCTTTTTCGTCTCAAACTCTATCATTTTGGTCAATCGATCGACCCTCCGGTCGATCGATTGACCTTCCCAGATTTCTGTGAACTCCCGCCAAACTTTGTATTAGACATTGCCTCGGTATTTTGGTCATAACGTTCTGTCCCAAACTCAGATTGAGGCGACGCTTGTGCCGTTGGAAATCTGAAAGAAAGCTCTACAACTTTTATGTTTTGGCAATTTTATAATTCGGCCATCTTGAAGGTCCAAATTGAGCTGCAAGTTGCACCAAGTTCTCGATGACCCAAAGTTGCAGTGTTTTGACATTATTTTCAGAATTCTTGGGCTGTTTTCTGCACTTGGCTTGTATTTACCTGAAACACTTTAAATCTAATAATTCTTATCAGATAGCCTTCATCAGATAGCTAAATGTAGGTATCTAGGGGTGAAATATCATCATATTTCACTACTCATCAAGGCTTCGTCTTCCTCTAATTCGTCACTACCCTGATGAGCACTTTTACCTTGTCGAGCTACCGACTCATTTGTAGCGCTTCTTGGGAGGCAACCCAAACACTTATAAAATTTTAATTTAGGTTTGTAGGTGTGCATTGGTAAACTCTCAGATGAGAATTGGATTTGTGACTGATTGAAATAGATTTCGACTGGTCGATTTGCTCAAGAAAGCAGAACCACAGCAAAGGCCAAAGCTGTTGCTGTGATCTGACCGGTCGAAATGAATTTCGACCAGTCAAGATGGGGGAACTTTGCTTCAAAAGTGGAGAAATCAAAATTTCTCTTATTTTGTGACCGGTCGAAATGGTTTCGACCGGTTGAATCAGTAGGTATTGGGCTATATAAAGCCCTTTTGACCGATCGTATCTATTTTCGATCGGGCACGCCCTAGTTTTCCCCAACAGTCATCTTCTTCCTTGAGCACTGTGCGTCATTTTTGTTTTAATTTTGGTGTCCTTTAACCTTCTAACCCTCCACCTTCCCCATTAATCATGCTCCTTCACCTTCTCCACCACCGTCCATTATAAAACAGTGCCAATCTCGCCCATTTCACTCATTCACCTTCTTTCAATCCTTTTTCTTGAAACCCCTTTTTGCCATGGCAGATGAACCAAGTTGGTCGGATTTCCAGAGGGCCATCACCCACCGGTTAAGGAGAGATGCAGCCACAATGTTGGAGGCTGAGAAAGATATGTGGGAGGCTCTCCTCCTAATTTTTTTGGATGTCGAATTTCAAGACCTTGCGCCCCCTCCTTCGCCACCTCCCCCAAAATGCTGTAAGGCTGACCCACACTCTCCACCTCCGCCTCCGCCTTCATCATAATTTCTCATTCCGACCCAAGTTATTTTTCCTCTTCTATTGGATGTACCCGCCCTGGCTGGGAAGAGCGAAATCTTTTTGGAGGGATCAGACAGTTTTGATGACCACGAAACCGTTTCAACGCCGTTCTTGCACTATCCCATGGGTTGCTGCCAGTGTTTGGGCATGTCTAGCTTTTTCCTAGGTTTCCACTTTTCGTAAATAGGTGCCTGTAAATTATAAATTGTGAATATATATATATATATAGTTCTTTTATTTGTTGTTGATGATTGGTGGTTGCTGAAATTCTTGTGGTGGTGTTGAATATAGCTCTTGACAAGTTTGGGTGAGGCGCATTGGGTCTCTTTTCCCTTGGTTATTCTTGTTTATAATTTTAGGATTTACCCTGCCTTGTCTAGATGGTTTAAATGTTGCATTTTGGCCCCGGTTTAACCAGGTCACCATGCGTATTTGTTGCCTGATTCACACCCCTTTATACTATTGCCCTCTTATTGATTATATTATTTACTATTTTGTGCAATGAGGACATAGCACCACTTAGGTTTGGGGGTATTTGTGCTGAATGTGTGGTTAATACTTTTTAACTTTGCATCGTATACCTGACCACTAGTTTAGGCACCCTCAATACCTTGTTCTGTTTTCAAATTATCTTTGTTTATTTTGCCGTACTTTTCAAAAGGTAATCAAAGATGCATGCAAATCTTAATTTTAAAATACTCATGCCATGCTAAAACTGTTGTTGTCTAGGATAATTAATTCTTTTATGAGCATTTAAGGATTGGTTCGAATTTCATGCTTAGAAAATTATTTATTTGCCATGTTTAGGTCCAGATATCAAAAGATTAGTTCGAATATGAAATTCTTACGATCTTAAAATTGACTAAAACCCAAAAAGCTTTAGAACTTTTACCTCGTTCTTGATGAGTGCTAAAATAAATTCGGAGTAACCTTGAAATTCGTGCTTAATTGTTTAAATCTCATATGTTTTACCTCGATTTATTGATTATGCATTGTTTATATCATTGTACTAGAACTCATTGCGTTTGATCTCAAAACAAATAGGCATTGTAACCACCGTGAAAAGAAATAATCAAAGGCCATCCTTGGCTCGTTTGAAATTAAAATGCCCCACCTTATACCGATTTACCTTTTCGCACCCCTTTTGAGCCTTATTGAAAAAAATTTGCCGTAAATATTTCTTGTTAAGCTACATTAACCGTACCCGACACCAATGTTACAAATGCAAGACCTTACCCTTCAGTCTCTGAGAAATTGGGAAAGAGGGATGAGAGCAAGAAAGAAAGAAGGGAGACATGGTGGTAGTTATGGCGAGAAGCATATGGCAGAAAAATCAAGTGTAATAGGGGAGAGAAAATATATATATATTTGTGAAAAGGGAGAAAATTGATAAGTAAATGAAAAAAATATGAGGTGATATCCAAAATGAAAAGGAAGGAATAAAAGATAAGAAAAAGAAAGTTGAGAAAAAACATGAATGAAAATTCTAAAAAATTTGAAAAAAGAAAGATTAAAAATTGAGAAAATCAAATATGATCTTTTTCCGATTTCTCAGTGAAAATGGAATCCAATTTTCCATTCTTTCATAACCTTCACCCGAGCCCCATTACAACCTTGAAAAAAGACCTTTTTGATCTGATCTCGGTGGGTAAATGCCTTGTGGAGAGTGATGATGCAATGTCTATGATACTTGGTACAACATACTTAGAATGCAAACATCATTCTTTATGAGATTACTTTTTAAATTCTTGAATGCACCATCTTTCTTATATCATGTGAGTTCTTTTCAATTCGTGTTGTAATTCCATCTCACATTGGAGTGACAAAGTAAAATCATTCATCAGGGCGACTTTGTTGTGAGTGTATACCTAAGGTAAGGATTGAGTCGAGATTTGGGATCCAACTATTCCCGGTTTGGACTAGTCCAGCGATAGAATGATTTAAGCATTGACACATGCACATACGTCACTCTAGGCATGGATGAAAGATTGGTCTAAAGATCGGAGCATTGGATTAATTGGAGCCTATGTGAAGGCCCTGGTGGAGCGGTTCTGACCTAAGATGATGACCTTTCATATGTCCATGGGCGAGATGACCATCACCCCAGTGGACTAGTCTATGATTACCGGGATCAGGATAGGAGGGATACCAGTGGTTCCTCCCTACATACCAGACAGTGCAGAGGTGATTGAGTTGATCGCAGATTATCCCACCTCCCAAGATATGACTGGCTCCGAGGTCAAGCTATCCTGGCTGGCCGATCAGTTAGATGTTGACGAGTTGGTGGATTCGGACCAGCCGGATATGGATATCGTCATTGAGCCCGAGCGTGCACTGATGCTTGCCCGTATCTCGCTCCTCTTCCTGCTGGTGTAACACCATTTTCACCAATACCAGTGGTGGTTGAATCTGGCTATCCCTCCTCAGTCTGATGGGAAACTGGGAGAATGTGCATCGCTTCGACTAGGGGGGGGGGAGTAGGATATGCTGTGTTGATGGCCAGTTTGGTCAGGGCCTCAGTTGGGGATGTGGCCTCTGTTCTCAGCTTTTGGCCTATGATTGAGGTGACCTTTTTTATTTTTCCATCACCCATGGTTTGTCTTTTTGCTTTCTTTTGACATATTTCCTTATTTGTTCATTGATGAGTAGTGAAATATGATGATATTTCACCCCTAGATACCTACATTTAGCTATCCGATGAAAGCTATCTGATAAGAATTATTAGATTTGAAGTGTTTCAGGTAAATACAAGCCAAGTGCAGAAAACAGCTCAAGAATTCTAAAAATAATGTCAAAACACTGTAACTTTGGGTCATCAAGAACTTGGTGTGACTTGCAGATCAATGTGGACCCTCAAGACAGCCGAATTATGAAATTTTCAAAACATAAAAGATGTAGATATTTCTGTCAGCCTTCCAACGGCGTAAGAATCGCCTCAATCTGAGTTCGGGACAGAATGTTATGGCTAAAATACCGAAGCAGTGTCTGATGCAAAGTTCGGCGGAAATTCACAAAAATCTGGGAGGTCGATGCATCGACCCTAAATTTTCGAGTTGGAACACCTCCGCGGCTAGGAAACTTTGGCTCTATTTAAAGTGGATCAAACACTTCGAGAAAGATAGGAATTAGAGGGAGGAATTAGAGATAGGAATTAGAGATAGGAATTAGAGAGAGGAATTAGGGATAGATAATTAGAGAGTTAGTTTTGGCTTTTCTTTTTTTAGAGTTTTTAGAGAGAGTTTTTTAGAGGATGATTATTCATTATTATTATTTTTGGTTTTAGGCTCCTCTTGGCATCTTTTCAAGAGTTCTTCTTTCTCCTTCTTCTAGGGTTCCATCTGGGTAGATTGTACTTAGGATTTGCATTGTTTTTCCTTTACGTTCATGAAAGCATAGATTGTATTTAGGAAAAAGCATTGTAAACAAAGATGTTTTGGAAGAAATAAAAAGAGGAATGACTTTAAATGAACAAGGAGATTATACACCAAAGATGAGCGACTAAATCAGTAAATCGGGGAAGATGCGATCCCCAGATAAGTACCCTTATTTATGATTAATACCATAGTCGATTTATTGTCATCATGGAATCGTTTTACTAAAAGTTTGTGTTATTGAAAATATATTGAATGCTTGTTATGACCGTTGATTGCGCGTATCAACGGCTATAGTCGCTAGATCTGGACCTGTAGACTGATCTAGGCTGCAGAGCGATTCTGTACTTATTGTTGTGATCTAAACATCATGAGATACACTATGCTTCTTACATGACTCATACCGCAATGATAGGCTGAGTCATTATTTTTAGATAGGGTATGCCGGATTGATGATTATATTTTATTTCGAATCATTTTTTATAGATGAATGATGGTGTGAATAATGCTTTAATGAAATTGTGAGTTTTAATGGTAGAAAAGGGGTACAAATCTGGGGTAGCATATTCCTTGATCTCATTTAATTATTATTTTAGATTCATCAGTAATTAATTGTTTAGATTAATTTATTTTTCTGCATTTAGGAAAAGTTTGATAAATTTTGGTAAAATTGAATCTGCCCTTTGGTACTTCCTTAGGGACGTTTTTAAATCTCTGAAAGAATTAATTAAAATTCATATTTCCCTGTGGGTTCGACACCTTTGTTCTTGCCATACTGCAATAGATCTTGTGCACTTGCAAGGGTTACACTTAAAATCGATCAAGTTTTTGGCGCCGTTGCTGGGGAAATCGGCAAAATTTTGATTAATTCGGTTAGGGATTTTTGTGTTTTGATTAAAAAAAAAAAAAAAAAATTAATTTTTTGATTTTTGCTTTGCAAAATCTTCTTTCCCTTATTTTTCTCTCTTAGGTAAGTATTTTTTTTTTTTTTTAGGAGTCTTTTATGAAGTTGAGATTTTTAGGCTTTTTATTTTAGATTTTGTAGGAGTCTTTGAGGAAGTTAAAATTTTTAGGCTTCTTATTTTATATTTTGTAGGAGTCTTTTTAGGAAGTATAGATTTTTAGGATACCTTCCTTAGGAAATTTAGGAACCTTTTATTCTTTCCCTTATTTTTCACTTTTAGATAAGATTTTGTAGGATTGCCATTAGGTTTAAAATTTGAATTTTTAATTTTAATTTTTGAAATTCGGATTTAAAAAAAAAAAAAAAAAAACTAATATTTAGATTTTTGATTTGTAAAATCTTCTTTCCCTTATTTTTCTCTCTTAGGTAAGTTTTTGTAGGACTCTTTTAGGAAGTTTATGTTTTTAGTACTTCTTATTTTAGTAGGATTCTTTTTCCTTATTTTCCTCTTTTAGATGTTCTAGGATTTTCTAAAATTAGTTATTAATTTTTTTAGGAAGTTTATAAATTTAGGATACCTTCCTTAGGAAATTTAGGAATCTTTTATTCTTTCCCATATTTTTCTCTTTTAGATAAGATTCTTAAGATTGCCATTAGATTTAAAATTTTAATTTCTAATTTTAATCTTGAAATTTTAATTTTAATTTTTGAAAATCGAATTTAAAAAAAAAAAAAAAAAAATTTTTTTTTAAATTAATTTATCTTGTTTTGCTTTTCTTTTCTTCTTATTTTGGCCGCTGTTCATATTAGAGCTCAATCGATTGAAGCTTCAGGTTCAATCGATTGAGACTGAAATATTCTCTGTCGTGATCTTTGCTTTTCTTTCAATCGATTGACATTCCTCTGTCAATCGATTGACAAAAATTCTGTGCTTGCCATTTCGACTGAAATTCCTGTGTTAACTTGCTTTGACCTTTGAACCTCAATCGATTGAGAACAGTTCTTCAATCGATTGACTGATAAAGTCATTTCTGTGAAATTTTAAGTGTGCTTCTGTCAATCGATTGAGCCTATTTTGTGGATTTGTTTTGGATTCTTCAATCCCTGTTTGTGAGCGTGGTGTATGAGCTTTACTCGTTATCATCACCCACATCTGCTACCATTTAATCTTGAGATCGAACGATCTTGTAGAGAGAATCGCAGAATTCAAAGGAATCAATATCATCATACTGATACCATGGCTGATCAAAGGCAAGAAATGAATGGGAACAACCAGAATATCAATAATGGCAATAATGGAAATAATGGAAATGATGGGAATAACAATTACAATGAGGGCCCTAGAACATTCGAATATTATAATGATCCTGGTTTTTACGAGGATCAGGAATGTATAATGCATGATCCCATTCCAGGAAACCACTATGAATTTAAATCAGCGATGATCCAAATGCTACCAATTTTCCATGGGTTAGCAAATGAAAATCCGCACGTTCATCTAAATGAATTCACTGGGGTATGCAAAATGTTTAGAGTCCACAATGTCACTGATGAGATAGCTAAACTCCGACTCTTTCCTTTCTCTTTAAGGGATAAGGCAAAAACGTGGTTTTATTCCTTAGAACCGCAATCTATTCAGAGTTGGGCAGAGCTACCGCTTTCTTAAAAATATTTTCCCATGACCAAAGCCATTGAGTTGCGGAAGATTCAATTCTTTTCCCAACAACCTCATCAAACATTCCATGAGTGTTGGGAACGTTTAAGGAATTGATTAAGAGTTGTCCAAATCATCAAGTTCAACAGGTCCAAAGTTTTTATAATGGACTGATTCCTGAAGAGAGATGCATGGTTGATGCATCATGTGGTGGATCATGTGCCACAAAAGAAGCTGATGAATTGTGGGCATTGTTTGAGAAGTTATACCAAACTTCGATAAAAAGTGAAATACTGGGGCGAACTAACTTGGATTTGGCATCTAAATCTCATGTGTTGACAAAAGATGGATTGTATAATGTCAAAAATAATACCTCTGATCTATCGACAAAGGTTGATATGTTGTCCAAGCAAATGAATATGTTGTTAGTCATGATCAAGCAAGCTAAAGCTCTGCCACCCCCATCGGTGTTCAATTTGTGACCACCCAGATCACATGGCTAATGAGTGCCCCACTACCTTGTCATTATTCCCTGATGAACCTACTCCTCAAGAGGAGGTGAATCTGACTCAATCTTATCAACGACAGGGTAGAAACATATACTCCAATACCTATAACCCGGAATGGAAAAATCACCCCAACTTAGGATGGGGAGGTTCGAACCAAATTGGTCAGGTAAACCAGCAGTACAGAGCCAACACAATGGGTGGACAACAAAATTTCCGCCCACAATAGAATTCCACTACCCAGTAGAATTCTAATTTCCAGCAGAACCCTCCTTATTGCCATCCGAATTCCGATTACTGAAAAAATCAGAATTTTAATCAGAATTTTAATCAACCTCAGGCTACCATTTCTAGAGATTCTGATTTGGAGGAAAAGGTGATGCGAAGCATGCATGCTTTCCAACAGATGATGATAGATCAATTCAGTCAACTAATAAATCAGCTGAGTCAACGAGAGGAAGGCAGGCTCCCTAGCCAACCCGTCAACAATCCTCAAGGTCAAGCACCACCTGATGCAGGACCATCGAATAGTCAACAGTTGAAAGTTGTTACGGTGCTGAGAAGTGGAAGAGAAGTTGATAATCAAGTGGAAATGCATGGAATCGATCGGGAAAAGAGGAAGCAAGAGAAGCAGCAAAAGAGAAAGAAAACAAATCAGAGAAAAGAACAGAGAAAGAGAAAAGAAAAGAGAAAGAGAAAGAGCCAAGAAGAGAGAAGGGAAAAGAAAAAGTAATTGAGGATGAGTCTCCCTCAACTGTCCAACTAGGACATGAACAAGAATAAAAAATGGAACCTGCACCTTATGTCCCAAGGGCACCATTCCCTCAATGCCTAACTCCTCCATCTAGAATGGGAATGGGACCAGTAAAAATGGAAGAGATTTTCGAAACATTCAAGCAAGTAAAGATAAATCTTCCATTGCTTGAAACAATCAAACAAGTGCCTGAGTATGCAAAATTTTTCAAAGATTTATGCACTCGTAAGCGAAAGGCGCGTACTCATATTTCCAAGAAAGTGTTCCTGACTAATCAAGTCAGTTCAATATTACAATTGGAAACCCCACGGAAATTGAAAGACCCTGGAGTTCCAACTGTTCCATGTGTCATTGGTGGGCAACCAATTGGAAAAGCGCTATTGGATTTGGGAGCAAGTGTGAATCTAATCCCATACTCAATATACGAGAAACTCGGTTTGGGTGAATTACAACCCACGGCATACACCTAAGCGGGCCGATAGGTCAGAAAGAAGACCTAGGGGAATTATCGAGGATGTTTTGGTTGGAATAGACAAGTTTGTCTTTCCAGTGGACTTTATTGTTTTAGACATGGAACCACCTGTTAAATCAATTAATCAAGTCCCCATCATCCTTGGACGTCCGTTTCTCGCCACTGCAAATGCTTGCATTAATTGTCGAACGGGAGTCATGGACGTTTCTTTTGGGAACATGAAGGTCAGATTGAACATATTTCATGCGATGAACCATTTCCCTAACGAGGATGAGGTCGAATGTTTTTACATCGATCAGATGGACGAAGTGGTGGATGAAGCATTACCATTAATGCTCACCAAAGAAGAATTTGAAACCACTTTGTTGGCCATCTATGAAGAAAAAGGATCTGAAAGGAAGCAGTCCGAAGAGACGAGGTTGAGTTTATCATGTCCATATGATAACTTATGTGAAGTTGTGACTAAGATAGAACCGTTACCCATTGAAGTAAAAGCTGAACCGACTCCATCAATTGAGGAGCCACCAACTGTGGAATTGAAATAGTTGCCTGAATCGCTTAAATACGTTTTTCTGGGGCCACGAGAAACATTTCCGGTGATAATTTCATCCACGTTGTCTGAAGAACAAGAGCATGACCTGTTGAAAGTGCTTCTAGATCACAAGCAGGCTATCGAATGGACTCTAGCTGATTTAAAAGGGATTGACCCATCAGTATATTAGCACAAAATACATCTGGAAGATGAGAGTAAACCATCGAGAGAACCGTAGAGGCGACTTAATCCGAACATGCAAGAAATCATTTTAAAGTAAATCATTAAATTACTCGATGCTGGAATCATCTATCTGATTTCTGATAGTGAATGGGTTAGTCCAGTCCAAATTGTCCCAAAAAAGTCCGGAATCACTGTGAAAGAAACTGCGAAAGGAGAATTGTTGCCTACTCGTGAAACTACTGGGTGGCGTGTCTGCATTGATTATAGAAAATTAAACATAGCTACCAGAAAGGATCATTTTCCCCTTCCGTTCATCGATCAAATCCTCGAGAAGTTAGCAGGGCAAGAGTTTTATTGCTTTCTTGATGGTTATTCGGGATACAATCAAGTGCCCATTTTTCCACCTGATCAAGAGAAAACGACATTCACATGCCCGTATGGTACTTTTGCATATCGAAGGATGCCGTTCGGCTTATGTAATGCACCTGCTACTTTCCAACGATATATGTTGGCCATATTTTCGGATATGATTGACAAGTTCATCAAGGTGTTCATGGACGACTTCTCGGTTTTTGGGAAAACATTTGGTTCTTGTTTGAATCACCTCGCACAAGTTTTACAATGTTGTGTGGATTCTAAACTTGTTCTTAGCTGGGAGAAGAGCCATTTCATGGTTCAACAAGGAATTGTTCTGGGGCATATTGTTTCCAAGAAAGGAATTGAAGTGGATAAGGCCAAAGTCGACCTAATTGCCAATTTGCCCCCACCAAAGAGTGTTCGCCAAATTTGATCATTTTTGGAGCATGCTGGATTTTATAGGCGATTCATTAAGGATTTCAGCAAGGTGGCTAAACCTTTATGTACCTTGCTTGGTAAAGATGTCCCTTTTGAATTTGATGAGCATTGCATGAAATCATTTTTGAAGCTGCGTGAACTCTTATCAACTGCACCAATAATCCAACCACCAGATTATTCTCTCCCATTCGAACTCATGTGTGATGCATCTGATTACGCTATCGGAGATGTTTTAGGGCAAAGGGTGAATAAATTACCTCACGTAATTTATTATGTCAGTAAGACGTTGATCGATGCACAGCTTAACTACACCACCACTGAGAAAGAACTATTAGCTGTGGTGTATGCTCTGGATAAATTTCGTTCTTATCTGCTTGGATAAAAAATAGTGGTCTTTTCAGACCACTCTGCATTGAAATATTTGTTGGCAAAAAAGGATGCCAAACCACGATTGATCCGCTGGATTCTGCTACTTAAAGAGTTTAATTTCGAAATCAAGGATAAAAAGGGAGTCGAGAATGTTGTGGCTGATCACTTGTCTCGCATTTTGCTTGAAGAAATGGTTACACCTGAACCTATCTGGGACACTTTTTTGGATGAGAAATTAATGGCAATTGATGCGACCGCTACGAAATTTCCTTGGTTTGCCAATATCGTGAATTATTTGGTCACGGGCAAAATCCCTACTGAATGGGGAAAGAATGATAAGAACCTCTTTTTCTCCCAGATCAAATACTATTTTTGGGATGAACCACATTTGTTCAAGATCTGTTCAGATCAAATCATCAGGAGATGTGTACCAGCAGAAGAGCAACTAAGTGTTCTCGATTTCTGCCATGCTGGAGCCTGTGGAGGCCATTTTGGAGGACAGAAGACTGCACAAAAAATTCTTCAAAGCGGATTCTACTGGCCCTCCATCTTTCGTGACGCTGCTCAATTTTGCAAAGAATGCCAAAGATGTCAGCAGCTTGGAAATATTTCAAAACGGAATATGATGCCCCTTCACCCGATTTTGATTGTTGAAATTTTTGATGTTTGGGGGATTGACTTCATGGGTCCTTTTCCCCCATCTTTTGGGTATTCATACATTCTTGTAGCTGTTGACTACGTTTCCAAATGGATTGAAGCTGTGACAACTTGTTCAAATGACCACAAAGTGGTGGTCAAATTTCTGAAGGAAAATGTCTTTAATAGATTCGGGTTTCCACGTGCGATCATTAGTGATGGTGGTTCGCACTTCTGCAACCGCTATTTTGCTACTTTAATGTAGAAATACGGCGTCACCCACAAGGTTGCAACGCCGTATCACCCGCAAACTAGTGGTCAGGTGGAAGTGTCGAACCGAGAGATTAAACGAATTTTAGAAAAGACGGTACGATCGGATAGAAGAGACTGGTCAAACCGGCTCTCTGATGCTCTGTGGGCCTATCGTACCACCTTCAAGACACCAATTGGAATGTCTCCGTTCAGAATTGTTTACGAGAAAGCATGCCATCTTCCTGTTGAATTGGAGCATAAAGCATTTTGGGCCATCAAAAGATTAAATTTCGATATGCAAGCAGCAGGATCAAATCGAAGGCTACAGCTAAGTGAATTGGAAGAGCTACGCTATGATGCGTATGAAAACTCAAAGATGTACAAAGAAAGGTATAAAAAGCTGCATGATGAGTCGATTTCTCAGAAAGAGTTCCACATTGGACAAAAGGTTTGGCTGTTCAACTCCAGACTTAAGCTCCACCCGGGAAAACTGAAATCTAAATGGGAAGGCCCGTTTCAGGTTGTTTCCATTAGTGTGCATGGTGAGATTGAGATCCACAGTCTCAAGGACAATCAAGTCTTCAAAGTCAATGGGCAACGCCTTAAACCAATGTTTGAGCCGATGACCCAGTTCGGAATTGAGGCGATGCACCTCAGTGACCCAGATTAAAGGAGTTGGACTCAGGTTTAGTTTAGGATTTATGATTTCTCTTTTCGTATGTTTAGTTTTAGAATATTAGTTTTTAGTTTAGTTTAAGTTGTTTTTAATTTCCAAATTAGTGTAGCCGCATTACCTTCAATCTATTTTTGGTCATGTTTTAATTTGATGCACATATTCTCTGCACCTGATCTTTGTGTTGAGGTACTTTTCAACAGGTTTGGGGGTGTGCTACTTATTTCAATCAATGAGGACCTTGTCATTTTTAGGTTTGGGGGTATGATTCTCTATCTTGCGTCACTTTCTTTTTTTTTTTTTATATGTGAAAAAAAAAATTTAATTTTTTTTTTCTGAACCATCATACATGAATTATTTTTCGATAGTTTTCAAACTTTAGTTGATGATGCATGTGAATTTAATTTTGAGAATATCGATGTCAGATTTTGAATGCTTGTATCTAGGATAATGAAGCTTAATGTGATATTTTGTGGGTAATTTTGATATTCATGCTTAGAATTTTTACACTTATACCAAGCTAAGACTCAGAAATCGATGAACTGTTTTGAACGGTGAATCTTAGGTTCTTAGTGGAGACTAAACCCGGTAAGCTTTAGAGCTAATTTCCCGTCATTGATGAGTGAATACATAAACTCGGAGTTTTCTTTGAATACGAATTATTTTGAATAATCTCATGCACTTTATTTTGGCTTGTGACTTTGCATGATATCAAATTCATATTATTGTGTTAGAACATACTGTATATCTACTCAAGACAAATAGGCAAGGTTACCATCTTTTAAGGACATGATTGAAGGCCATCTTTGGCTCATTTGTGCTTAAATGCCCCACCTCATATAAATTTATCCTTCTAGTACCCCTTTGAGCCTATTGAAAAATTTACCTTTATACATTCTTTGATAAGCCACATTAACTTTTAACCCTTCACCATTTATGAAAATTCAGCTTTACCCTTCTTATTTCTGAGAAATTAGGAACGAGGGATGAAAATGAACGAAAAGAGAGTAAGTGGAGAGTTACTAAGTTGTGGTGTTTACTGAGAGTGTATGGCAAAAATATAAAAGAAAAAGGGGGGAGAAAAAGAAAAAGAAAATTATGAAAAATAATGAAAAATATGAGGTGCTTCAAGAAAAGGAAATTCAAAAGAAAAAGAAAGTTGAGAAAAATAGTGAGAGATTAGAAAAGAAAAATAAGAGAAATAGAAAAATAAAAAAAGTGTTTCCTTTCCGATTTCTCAGAAATTTTGAATCCCAACTTCCCTTTCTTTCTTACCCTTTCCTGAGCCCCATTACAACCCTATAAAGAGACCTCCATGATCTAATCTTGCATTGGTAACTGCCTTGTGGAGAGTAAATATGTGATACTTATGACACTTGATATGAGATGCTTAGGATATACAAGTATCTGTTCTTATGAGATTTGATTTTGTTCATTGATTACATCGTGTTTTATTTATCATGTGAGACCTTTTTGCTTGTTTTATATTGATCTCTCACATGTGTGCAAAAGATTACCCATCATCGGAGTGATTTTATTTCGAGAGTATACCTAAAGTGAGGATTGAGTCGAGACAACAGACCCGACGGTTTTCCGTTTGGACTAGTTCCGAGATGGATGAATCTTAGCTTTGGTTATGCACACACTTCCCGTTTAAGCATGAATGGATGAGTTATCTAACGATTTGAGCATTAGACTAATTTGAATGGATATTAGTATGATTAGTATAACATTATTATTTAAAATTGAGAATTCGCATGTTGAATTGAGTAATGATTTTGAGTTTTGAATGGTATATATGTTATCAAAATAATATTTTGGAAACTCAATTTTATCGATGGTTTAAAAAAAATGTATTGAAGTTTATGGGTAACTTCACTGTAAATCCTCAGGAGACACAACTCCTCCACTAGGGATCACCTAGAAGTTTAAAGGCTTGTTGCACACGCTAAGTGTAATCGTGTTCCCTACGAAAGTGGCATTTATTTTCTTTAGTTTACTTTGCTCGAGGACTAGCAAAGTGTAGGTTTGGGGGTGTGATGAGTAGTGAAATATGATGATATTTCACCCTTAGATACCTACATTTAGCTATTCGATGAAGACTATCTGATAAGAATTATTAGATTTGAAGTGTTTCAGGTAAATACAAGCCAAGTGCAGAAAACAGCCTAAGAATTCTGAAAATAATGTCAAAACACTGTAACTTTGGGTCATCGAGAACTTAGTGTGACTTGCAGATCAATTTGGACCTTCAAGACGGCCAAATTATGAAATTGGCAAAACACAAAAGTTGTAGATCTTTCTGTCAGCCTTCCAACGACGTAAGAATCGCCTCAATCCGAGTTCGGGACAGAACGTTATGGCCAAAATACCTAAGCAGTATCTGATGCAAAGTTTGGCAGAAATTCACGAAAATCTGGGAGGTCGATGCATCGACCCTAAATTTTCGAGTTGGAACACCTCTGCGGCTAGGAAACTTTGGCTCTATTTAAAGTGGATCAAACACTTCGAGAAAGATAGGAATTAGAGATAGGAATTAGAGGGAGGAATTAGAGATAGGAATTAGAGAGAGGAATTAGAGATAGATAATTAGAGAGTTAGTTTTGGCTTTTCTTTTTTTAGAGTTTTTAGAGAGAGTTTTTTAGAGGATGATTATTCATTATTATTATTTTTGGTTTTAGGCTCCTCTTGGCATCTTTTCAAGAGTTCTTTTTCCTTCTTCTAGGGTTCCATCTGGGTAGATTGTACTTAGGATTTGCATTGTTTTTCCTTTACGTTCATGAAAGCATAGATTGTATTTAGGAAAAAGCATTGTAAACAAAGATCTTTTGGAAGAAATAAAAAGAGGAATGACTTTGAATGAATAAGGAGATCATACACCAAAGATGAGCGGCTAAATCAGTAAATCGGGGAAGATGCGATCCCCAGATAAGTACCCTTATTTATGATTAATACCATAGTCGATTTATTGTCATCATGGAATCGTTTTGCTAAAATTTTGTGTTATTGAAAATATATTGAATGTTTGTTATGACCGTTGATTGCGCGTATCAACGGCTATAATGGCTAGATCTGGACCTGTAGACTGATCTAGGCTGCAGAGCGATTATGTACTTACTGTTGTGATCTAAACATCATGAGATACGCTATACTTCTTACATGACTCATACCGCAATGATAGGTTGAGTCATTGTTTTTAGATAGGGTATGCCGGATTGATGATTATATTTTATTTCGAATCATTTTTTATAGATGAATGATGGTGTGAATGATGCTTTAATGAATTGTGGGTTTTAATGGTAGAAAAGGGGTACAAATCTGGGGCAGCATATTTCTTGATCTCATTTAATTATTATTTTAGATTCATCAGTAATTAGTTGTTTAGATTAATTTATTTTTCTGCATTTAGGAAAAGTGTGATAAATTTTGGTAAAATTGAATCTGCCCTTTGGTACTTCCTTAGGGACGTTTTTAAATCTCTGAAAGAATGAATTAAAATTCACATTTCCCTGTGGGTTCGACACCTTTGTTCTTGCCATACTGCAATAGATCTTGTGCACTTGCAAGGGTTACACTTAAAATCGATCATTCATCCTTTCAGGTTTAGGGATATTTACATTTCTAGTCGGCCCTCTCCCTGCTCTTCTCAAACGAGTTCACATACCCCCTCATGAGCAGCTGGCATAAGAATCATCGCAGCGACCTAGGGATGAAGCATTTGGAGCTAGGTCAGAGGTCCTAGTTTGACTTGATGATCCTGGAGCAGGTATCAACTTTACCCCTTTTTCCTTTGGTTTTTTAGATGGTGTTGCTTTGACTAAAAGGGCCCTTTCTTTTTCAAGCAGGTGACCTTTGATCATTAAGTTGGCTCCTCCTTCTGGGATCGTGCTGCCGTGGGCCAGTCCCGATTGTTTATCGATCGTCACATCATCTTCTTCTACGGTTCCTGGGTCAGAGTGTACTACTTAGGGGAGAGGGTGGTTCATCAGTACCAGGACTATTTTGCGGTGCCGCAGGGTCCCCCTGGGGATGTTATGTTACCTGAGGGTACGATTGAAGAGTTGGCAGATGGGCTTCTTCGGCATGGGCTCCTAGTTGATGGTTTCTTTGAGCATGGGGGGTATTAGATGTGGTACGAGTCTCTCCTGTACCGGTTCCTCTTCCCACACTTCATATTAGGTGCCAACTTTTTGGCATTCGGAGGCTCGCGATTTCAGGTATTCTTCCTCATTTCTTTCTCCCATATATGCATTCCTATTTGTCTAGATTTTTCCATACTAATTGAATTTCTACCCCTTCTTTAGTTTGAGGGAGAGGAGGATTCTGATGAGGGTGTGACAGAGGCAGGTCCTGTAGAGGTGTCCGGTGCTGGTCCTTCAGACCCTTCTGGTGTGGGGGCCTCAAGGGCCTCGACTATGGAGGTCTAGTGGAGCTTTAGGCATTTTGACGACGTGCTCCTCTCGGAACTGTGTGCTGATGTGGCAGAGCGAGCTCGTATATCGGCTGAGGCAGTTAGGGTTCGTCCTCCTGAGTTGGTTTTGGGGGTCAACTTTCTTTTCTGCTTATGATTCAACTCCAGAAGAGGCCATCTGAGGCAGTTAGGGTTCCCCAGCAGAGTTTCCATCTATGAAACTATGGATTTTTATCAAATCCATCGCGACGATGTGCTCGCATGAAAAATATAGAGTCGCCACCCAGAGCTTTTGGTGTCCCGGGAAATCCAAATCAATATTAAAAGCACCAAAGTGCCAAATATGACTCTGATTTACCGATCCACGCCAAAGGATCTTGGGTAGGGGCTTCGGTTATCAATCGGGAAGGTGTTAGGCACTCGATTGACTCACTCGTAAGTGGTCTCTACTATGGCCGGGTCTATGTGTGGCTGGTTTATATATATATATAATTATATATATGAAAAAAAATAAAATGAGCGGCACTTACCCTTGCCCGAAGGAACACCAATCCTATTGAGCCCTTCCCGCTTGCCGAAATTTTGGCAGCGTAACGACTCAATTCTAGGATAGAGGAAAAACAAACAAGGTAGAGGAATAGTGGGAAGAGCCGAAGCTCTCAGGCCCTTGTAGCACCATGAATCTTCGCGCGAGAGCGTCCTTGATGAGCTTCTGAAAACAAATGGGTAGAGGAAATGGTCTTGGTTTCTAAGGTTTGAAGGCTAGAAGGTAGAAGAGGTAGACTAGGACCTAGTTCTAGAAAAGATTAGAGATTGATGGTGGAAAATGGGAACTAAAAGGCAAAACTCAAATCTAGAATTCTAGATTTGGTGCTAGAAAGTGAAGAGGGAAACTCACTAATCTTTCATCTCTTTTGGAAAAAAATTCAAGTCTTTAACAAGAGGGGGATAGCTATCTATTTATAGAAAATGGGAGGATTAGTGAGTGATTAAATTCCTAATTGGGTTAGCAGTTAGGTAATAGAAAATCTAAGGATTTTGGGTTTTTCAAGGTTTTGGAAAGGTGGAAATTGGGTTTAATGGTAGATGATAAGGTGGGGCTCTAAGTAAAAAAAGGATTAAAAAGAGAGCTAGTGGGGGTGCAACAGTCCTAGCAAAACCAACCTCAATGGATGGGTTGGGTCAACAAGTCACACTCAAAATTTGAAATCTATCCAAAATCCCAAAAAATAGTGTTTCTAAGCCTAGCGTGTGTATTAGACACGCTAGTTATAAGTATAGTAATCTGAGAAGAAGCTGGAGGTTCTGAACATGCCCTAGGGCCTATAGAAAACCAATTTTTCCTAGTGTGTATATTATACACGCTAGGCAAAATTCTACCAGAATTTGGCTTAGCGTGTATATTATACACGCTAGGAAAAAATTCTTGTATTCTGCCCGATTTTCAAACTACCATAACATTTGATATACAACTCCGATTAAGGAGTTTCTTAGCTCTTTAGAAAGCTGGGAACATCCTCTTTCCAATGATATATGATTCAGCTTCAGAAGAAGTTTCTATAAATTTTGGCACTCTTCTTTCCAACCACTATTCAGGAGGGTTCGAATCGGGCCTAAGATGGGTTCTAATGGGTCTGTGAAGGCTAGGATTGATTCCTAAGGATTCGGGATGATTCCTAAGGGTTTTGAGATGATTCTTAAGAGTTTGGGAAATGCATTCGAAAGTTTGAGGGTACGCCCTTCTTGAAGTATGTGTCGATCGGGCATTGGGCCAAATTTCAGTGTCTACAGATGCCCCTCTTTGATATCCGATCAGTAACGATCATATGCCAAAGAAAGAGACATCTGAAGAGGCCCAAGGCATGCTAATAGGTCCGCTATATTCAAAATGAACCTCAAATATCAAAAAGAAAAATAACTAAATGGAGAGTGACGTAAGCCCAACATCAGAGAAAATCTGCGTCACTCGAGAGTAGTGGAAGCCCCAACATTGGAAAAACTTTCATTCCTCAAGGCTGTCAGTCTCCAAGTACTTAGCGATATTACTGGGCATAACCGAGATGGTATAATTAAAAATGCACGATATTTGAGATTCATTTCAAACAAGAGAGGGAGGGTGATCGACCCATACTAAAAGATTGGCATAAAGCAATGATGCAAAAGTCCAACAGGTCATGTCCAGTCTCATGAGGCAATGATTGCCCCATTTGATTGGTCATGGGTGCCCCTACGTGAGGTAGGGTTCAAGATTTTTGGGTGAACCCATCGATCCCGAGATTAATTTAGCACAACTACCCAAGCGGAGCAAATATTGATGTCGCAACGCTTTTTGTTAGTGTGTGCCATTTTTTTTAGAATGTGCACTTGATAACCATGACCTAGAGCAGCTAACTTCAAATAACACTGAACAGATCCAACAAAAATTAGGTATCTACAGAAGGAGACACGTAATCCTGGTCTCTGTCAATAATGATCTTACAAATCATTTAACTATCTAGAAACATGCACTTATTAGGGGCGATAAGCAACATAGGCAATGGAAGTTTTGATCCAGATCCCGTCTGGGTATAATTTACAGGAACAAATGACCATCTTACGATACCTAGACGCATGACGCCTATCTAAGGGAAACCATGCCAATGCATGTTTTAAGCCCATGGAAAAATAAGGGAAATGAACCCTTCAGCATGCATGTTTGGACATAGTTGATCGATATGTACTTTCATTTTTAACAGGTTGGTCTAAACCAATGATTGACCTTTTTTGAGGAATCTAAAGCTTAAGACACTAAAATTCACATGAATCCAAAGATGGAGTGCTTAGCTCGAAGATTTAGCAGTGGAATCAACCTAATCAGAACATTGACTGCTTGATCGGGATTGACACCGTTGTTCCGACTTTAAAGTAGGATCCAAAGATCCAAGGCGAACCTTGGACTTAGGAAATTAATTTAGCACAGTTGTGTTGCCGATAAAATATTGACATTTTATCGCATTAAAATACGCATGTGTGTAGCTGTACGTAACAAAAAGTACCATAAAAACTCAACTAACTTTTATTCTTTTTCAAATGATTGCTTTTTCTATTTTTCTTTTTTTTTGAATAGACTGAACGTCGGTGGTGAGATGATTCATCTGATTTGTCTATTGTTGAGTGGTTGTGTGACAACCCGGATTTCCTAACCGCGAGACTTGGGCCGTCGGGTCGACGCTAAGCTCGATTCTCAAACGGAACACTTGGCACTTCCATACGCAAAGTGAAAACAAAGCGAAATCCATAGCTAAACATCATATGCGAAAGTAAATCTCCAATTCTATATCTCAAAAGTTCAAAAATAACGGTTCTAATCCCATGCAAAACTCATGAGTAGAAGAACCATGAAGAACCACCGGTGATGGCCAACCATCACCGAAACATGGTTCACATAAGAATAGTACGAAGTTATCCAAAAGGAATATATTTAATACATTACAAAACTCAAGTGCTAAATCAAAACTCCTAAGGCCAAACCTACCAGTGCCTCTCACACAGAAAACAGTTCTCAGGAGGAGGCTCTAACTCCTCTTCCAATGACACGTACTTGGAGTCCTCTCGGTCTTGGTCCTCCGTGCCTAAGTCTTCACCTATACCGGTGATATATAGTTGAGGAATGAGCTTCATCTAAGCTTAGTAGGGAAAAACTAATAACATGCATATCTCATCAAAACACATATATCTCATGACATAAATAAAAATATGATTTTTTCTTACTAGTAACCCAATTTCGAAAGCAATGGAATGAGCAAAGCAAATTATTGGTGCACATTTCAAGATGACTGAATGAAATAAATATTTTTCTTATTGAAGGAAACTTAGCATATGCACATCTACTGATTCATGTAACACAAAGAAAGAAACTTAAAGTGTTTTACTTAAGTAATTCCTTGAGCATGTATAACATCGAGTCCCCGATGGAATACCCACCATCGTTGTTCACATGAACCATTCACATATGGTGCCCAAGGTCCCAACAAAGATAGACACTTGTGCCGAACACAGATTTTACCGTTGGCCGATAGGATTTCACAATCTCACAAAGGTTATACAGATATCCCATCGTACCAGTCACGGATATCCTGCCATATCGATCGCGGATATACCGCTGCGTCAGCCAGGTATTCACATATAAACCTCAAATCATCATGTATAACTCATAATTTATCACCGTGTGATGTGGTAAGTATAACTAAGTTTGAAAGTTAAAACTAAAACATAATCTTTCACACACATTTCTCGATATAAATCACGAAGGATTCCACATGGTAGCACATTGCCAAAACAAACCTTGAAAGGTTTTTCTCATCACAATTACATTCTCCAAGTCACACACGCACAATAACACATTCACACTTAGATCTTAAACCAAATTCATGCTTATTCTATGGCAAAACTTATCATATCATAATACACATGCTAATTATATCAAATATACATGGTATAGGAGTTTCCCTACCTTGACACAAAGTCACAAGCGGAGTCCCTCAACTCGGGCTAGCCTCAACCTCACACATGCATAAGCTCAACCTAACACATCAATTCACAATTCACACATCAAAAATGATGCAAAACGGAAAGATATAAGATCTCCTTAAAATCCCTCAGACAAAACACAACAAAATCCTGAATCTGGCAATTTTGATCGATCGATTCTCTATTTTGATCGATTGAATCCTTCAGAAACCAAATGTCTGGCATCATAATTTTGATCGAATGATTTGGAATTCAATCGATCGAAATATATTTTGATCGGTCTAATCTTGCCAACACAAAATCCATAATCCCTGTTAATACCTTTCGATCGAACAAGTGTTTGATTCGTTCGGTCGAAACACGTTTTGTTCGATCGAATCATATTTCGATCGAACGAATTTCTCTAGAATTCGTATTCCACCTTCTCAAGTCAATTTCGATAGATCGAATTCAATTTCGATCGATCAAAATTTACAAATTTCTTCCATTCTCTGATTTTCTCATTTCATTTTCATTCTTTCAAAAATCTATCTTCGTTTCTTCCCATTTTCAATCATATCATAGACAAAGACTTATCTAATACTAATTCATAATTAAACATAAATTCCTTACCTCGAATTGATCGATCTTACAATCCATGAGTTCAACTCCAATCTAGGGTTCATGTGGAACACGTGGGGATTGGTTTAAATTCTCAATCCTTACTTCGTGCACAGTTTGCGTAATCACGTCCACGCAAATCTTGGATCACAGCACCTTCACTCTCCCTCTCTCTTCTCTCTCTTCATAAATTTCTAATCATGGGAAGGAATTCAATTGCATTTATTTCCCTTATAACTAAGTCCTAAGCTACTACACCGACATCGGTGTATGTACTTCCACTTAACTGTCCAAACACTTTCGAATTTCATCTTTTCACTCAAGATCTAAATCCACATACTTTACTCAACATTCTTCATAATCTTGGGCGTACGAATAGTCGGCCATGCACCCGAGACGGATTGGTCCTTGCATTCTCCCCACCTTAAGAATTTTTTTCCTCGAAAATGGGTCTAACAAATGAAGGTAAGACACCAAAGAGGTGACCTCGAAAGGTACTACATATGGCTAAACAAGCAATTTAGTTAATTAAAATTCCCACACACACCATGATCGTTCAACATTATTTATGCCCTGCAAGAAACATAGCAGTATAAAACCATTCATCATTGCCAAACCAATTGTTATATACTCATCCATAGCATATAACAAAATAAACAAACGTGGCAACCACGCTACAATAGTTATAACCAATTATATAGTTATCCCAAAAATTTCTATCTTTCAAAAAGAAAATTTCTCAAAATGCGCAAAAAATTCCCTTCCAAACAAGTCAATCATCAGCCACTGCCTCTGTTCCTGTAGGGTCATCCGCTCCCTCCCCGTCGTCTGCTCCATCCGCTTGTAGGTCGAACACGCAAGCATGCATCGTGGCCATCCATTGGAGGTAGTCCGTCGAATACATGTGGTGCATTGTGTCCTCTAATATGAGCTCTTGGTATCGAGTCGACGATTTATTTGGCGGTTGCTCTCGGTAATGAGGGCTGCTAACTCCTCATTGGTCATGCCGGTAGCCTGCTGATGTGGTGGAGGCATGGGAATATGAGCATCTCAAGGAGCTGAAGGTATGATCTCAGGCTGATCCTGATAAGGGACATCCTGAACTGGTTGTTCATGCTTTGGGGCATCTTGGGCCGGCTGCTCAGGTTCTGAGCACCCTGAACCGGCTGTTCTTGAGCTTGGGGAGCAATAGGAGCACGAGGTCCCTATGGAGCCTGTTGGAGACGTGGCTTTAACCGATTGTATGTCTTCTTCCAATGATTAAAAGTGTAAAGCTCGACGTTATCCGATGATCTAGGCTCACGGGGAGAAATCTTATGTGTAGCCCCGGATACTCCTCAAGCAAGCTAGATATGAGGCATGCATAAGGTATGAATTCTTCTCGCTTGTCAGTGCTCTCTAGCATCTTACTCCTGGCATGCCTCATGCCCTCAAAAACTACTTCCACGACATTAAACCACTGCCCTTTAAACGCTGAGAACAATGCCTGCATCATTACTCCAAGTCTCTCGGTCTTATGGTGTATGGGGTATAAGTTACACTTGAAAATGGTGTCTAGCATCCACATATAGCTAGGCAAATCGAGCCAATTAATTGCTCAACCAGATCCAAGTCGACCTTGGGTCATTTGCTCAGCTATTGCTAGACGAGGTATTGGTGTGGGGTTTGGAGGTAACAAGTCAATGCCTTCGCCATAACTGCCGTAACAATCCAAAGATTTAGATGCCATCTTATGGGTGAAAACATAGCTTCTTCCATCAATCTTGGTACAAATGGTTCTTACCATCGTACATGTTTTGGTAAAATAGTCGCACTAGCCGAGGGTAGTAATATTCATGAAGAGGTTTCAAAAGGTTATCCAATCCGGCCTTCCCCAAGTAATCCAGTGCCCAACCGTCAATACCTGGCACGTTGGGCATCTTAAAAAGGGCCGGATCGATCTTATATTTGTAGGCAAACCCTTTGGCAGCCCACCATTCTGTTGGTTGCTCAATTAGTGGTGGTGGTGAAGTAGGTGGTGGTATTGGTTGTTGTGAAGAGGTTGGTGGTGTTGGTTGCGAAGAACATGTCTGAGCCTTGGGTCTCTTCGAAGTAGGAATTTTAGGCGATTGTCTCATCTTTGGGGCCATTGGTCTCAAAAATTAAGCCTAGGGTTCTTATAATCCACACAATACACTTGAAATTGAAAGAAAGATTCTCAAAATTTAGGGCTTTACCTTTTGGATGAAGTTCCTAAGAGAATCCAAGCTTGAATGTTTGCCCTTTGATCTCCTAAGAAGAAGCACAAGAAAAGCCCACAAGAAAAGCCCTAAAAATTTCATTCCATTTGTTTTTAAAATGGTCGGTTTATATATAGCCTGCGTGATTTGATCTATCGAATTCAATTTCGATTGATCAAAATCAATTCAAGATGGTCTAGTCCATGATTTCAATTGATCGGATTTAATTTCGATCGATCAAAATTTAAAATTCGATTGAACGATTTTCTTTTCGATCGGTCGAATTTCACAGACTAACCCTGACACCTAATATTTCCGATCGAATGATTTTCAAATTTGATCGAACGATTTTGTAATTCGATCGAATGATTTCCATTTCGATCGGTCAAATATTTTATAATCTATTTTAGTGTAAAATACTCTCTGTTTGGTGGCTTCGATCGATCTAATTACAAATTCGATCGGTCGAATTATAATTCGATCAATCGAATTAAATTTTGATTGGTCGAATTTGACAGAAACACATAAATTTTAAAAATTTTCAATTTCCTTTTCATTGCAACTCTTAAACTCTCCAAAGGTCTCATTTTCATTAACTAGTACACCTATGTTACATGCAACAAGGGTCATAAAAAGACTTACAATTCCTTTTCTCTCCTCGTTCACTGAAACAACAAAGGGTACTAGTTGTGAATCTCGGCCTTGCGCTCCCAAGTAGCTTCCTCTTTAGAATGGTTCTTCCATTGGACTAGTACTAAGGGAATTCATTTTATACGCAACACCTGTTAAGTTCGATCTAAAATTTGCATCGATTCCTCCACAACTATCAAATCCTTGTAAACTTCAATTGGTGGCGCGTCGAGTATATGAGTCAGATCCCTCATGTACTTTCGTAGTATGAAAACGTGAAACACGTCGTGTACTCTATCAAGTTGCGGGGGTAAGGCGACCCTATATGCAACTTCTCCAACTCTTCCTAACACTTCGAATGGTCCAATATAGCGGGGACTTAGATTCCCACACTTTCCAAAATGCATCATACCCTTCATCAATGAAATCTTAACAAATACATGATCTCCCACTTGGAAATCCATGCTTATTCTCTCGATATCGGCGTAACTCTTCTACCAACTCTGAGCTATCTTAATTCTTTCTTGAATGATGTGAATGGTTTCTGCATTTCTCTTTATCACTTCCAGACCCAATATAAACTTTTTGCCAGATTCTTCCCAATTGATCGGAGACCTACACCTCCGTCCATACAGCACTTCATACGAAGCCATCCCAATGCTCTACTGAAAACTGTTATTGTACTCAAATTCAATCAATGGTAGGTGTTGATCCCATGATCTTTGATAATCGATCATACATGCTCGAAGCATGTCTTCAATGATCTAGTTGACTCTCTTAGTCTGACCGTCGGTCTGCGGGTGGAACGCCGAACTAAAATCCAACCTCGTGCCCATACCTTCTTGAAATTTTTGCCAAAATATTGACGTATATAACGGGCCACGATCCGAAACAATGCTTGTCGGAATACCATGTAGTTGGAAGATCTCTCTCATATATAAATCTGCTAGTTTGCTAGCTGTATAGGTTGTGTTGTAAGGCAGGAAATGTGCTAACTTTGTTAAGTGGTCAATAACTACCCATATAGCATTGTGACGTTTTGCCCTCCTTGGCAATCCTACAATGAAGTCTATAGAGATCGACTCCCATTTCCACTCAGGTATTGGTAGAGGTTACAATAAGCCAGCTGGTTGTTTATGATCTACCTTTACTTACTGACACACCAAGCACTTAGAAACATATTCAGCAATATCCTTCTTCAATCCTCTCCACTAATAGTTCTTCATCAAATCCTGATACATCTTGGTACCACTAGGATGAATAGCATTACTTGGACTTATGAGCTTCATCCAATATCATTTGTCGCAGATCGGCATCAATTGGTATGCATAGACATCCTCTGAATAGTAACGTCTATCCTCTATAATAGAAAAGTCTTCTCTGGTGCCGTCTTTCACACCCTATCAGATCTTCTGTAGCTCGGCATCTTTCATCTGAAGCTCATAGATGCGGCCAAAATTGTTGGTCTGATTGTGATGATTGCCAACAATGCACCTGAAACCTTCACTTCAATGTTCTTGTCATACAAGGAAATGCCTTCTAACAATTTCCATCGATAAAGTCCCACAATAAGACTAGCTAACTGAGCTAAGTTCTTCCGACTTAAAGCATCTGCCACGACATTTGCTTTACCTGGATGATACAGAATTGAGTAGTCATAGTCCTTGAGAAATTTAATCCATCTCTGTTGCCTTATATTGAAATTCTTCTGTGTAAACAAGTATTTGAGGCTTTTGTGGTCCATGAAAATCTCAAAGGTCTCACTATATAGGTAGTGTCTCCAGATCTTAAGTGTAAAGATCACCGTGGCTAAATCAAGGTCGTGCATCGGATAGTTCTTCTTATGCTCTTTTAACTGTCTCGATCCATAAGTAATAACCTTCCTATTCTGGTTGAGTACACAGCCTAAGCCGCTGTAAGAAGCATCACTATAAACTGCGAACCCCCCACTGCCTGATGGAATCGCTAGTACTGGTGCGGAGGTAAGCCATTTCTTCAGTTCTTGGAAACTCTCTTCACATGCACTGGTCTACTCAAATTTAACATCATTTCTTGTAAGTCATGTGAGCGGTCCTGAAAGCTTAGAGAATCCTTTCACAAATCTTCGGTAATACCCAGCCAGACCGAGGAAACTGTGAATCTCAGTCATAGTCTTTTGTTGTTCCCAATCTACCATTGCCTCAATCTTTGCTGGATCAACTGTCACACCTGCTTTTGATACTACATGGCCTAGGAAGCTCACTTTCTCCAACCAGAACTCCCATTTACTGAGTTTGGCGTATAACTGATGCTCACGTAGCATCTGTAGTACAATGCGTAAGTGTTGCTCATGTTCTTCCTTAGATTTCGAATATATGAGTATGTCGTCTACGAACATTACTATGCATGTGTCAAGATGTAGTTTAAACACCCTGTTCATAAGATCCCTGAATGAAACTGGTGCATTCGTCAAGCCGAAAGGCATCACTAGAAACTGGTAATATCCATATCTGGTTCTGAATGCTGTCTTCTAAACATCTTTGGCTTTTATTCTCAATTGATGATACCCCGATCTCAAGTCAATCTTGGTAAAGAACTTGGCCCCTTGCAACTAGTGAAAGAGATAATCAATCATGGGTAAAGGATATTTGTTCTTTATCGTCAGCTTGTTTAGTTGACAATAGTCAATGCATAATCTTATCGACCCGTCCTTCTTCTTGATGAATAAGACCGGTGCTCTCCAAGGAGATACATTAGTTCTTATGAAGCCTTTATCTAGTAGTTCTTGTAACTACTCCTTCAATTCTTTCAACTCGACAGGAGCCATTCGGTAATATGCTTTAAAAATACAGGCTCTATGCCTGGTGCTATGTCAATCGTGAATTACACTTCATGATCAGGTGGCAATCGCGACAATTCATCAGGAAACACATCCAGAAATTCACAATCAATTGGAATATCGTCGATAATGTTCTTCACATCTTGTTACTCTTGAAAAAAGGCTAGGTATCCTTTGCACCCATTCTTCATCATCTGTTCAGCTCGTACCGCGGAGATGATCGGTATAATCTTGCCTTTATCACCAACAAATCGGAATGACTTTTACTTCGGTGGATGAAAAGTGATGACTTTTTGTAGGTAATCAACGCTTGCGTGATAAGCGAATAGCCAGTTCATGCCAAGGAGTACATCGAATCCTTGCATATTCAATAAGATGAGATCTGTCATCATCTCGTGATCTTCAACTGGCACGATAATAGATCGACGACACGTGCCTGTAGTCACAGAACTTCCAGTAGGAACTGGCACGCCCAAAATAAACTCCAATGCTTTGGGAATGATCTTCAATCATCCCGCAAATTCTAGAGTCATAAACGAGTGGGTAGACCCTGGGTCTATCAGAACTCGCGCATCACAACGATCACCGTCGTTCTCTTTATATAGTTGTAAAGTACCTATAATAATACACCTACTAGATAATTAAGCATGTTCGACAAACATTCAAACAATACAATCTTAATAAGTCATGTTTATCTATGCACCTTCTTTATCTAAAATTCCATTAAATAATGTAAACTTAGATAGATGATTATGCCCTGAATGACATCGTTGCTCGTCTGAGCATCCTCGACAGTCACTGTAAATACACGGCCTTGTACAGTAGGTCTCATAGATCGCATAGGCCTCTGCACTGTAGTAGTTGAAACTATACCCTCTTTTCTCATTTTTAGGCAATTTCGTATCATACGGCCCATCTTTCTGTATTTAAAACATCCCCCTATGCCCCTTCTACAATCAGAAGTCTTATGACATTTGCCACAGTGGGCACACATGACCTGAGGAATTGAAGATGCTGCTCTCGACACCCCCTGTGTGACTGATGCTCCTGAAGTCAGAGTCTAAGTAGGGCCCTCTATAACGAAAGGTCTGGCAAGAGTAGGCATGGGTGGTCTAGGATAGTTTGTATAGGCAGGTTGTCTTGAAACTGGGGCTGGTGGTGTGAACCTCAACTTTTTATTTCCCAAGTCATAGTCACTAGCTCTCCCTTGACCCGCCTTGTTCTTGTTTTGCTGATCCCGCCTCTTATACATATTGTTTATGTCTCTCTCTGCCACAATCGCCTTCCCTATCACCTCGGTATAGATTTCTAGCTCAAACATTGAGACCCTATTGATCGGTTTTAAATTGTACCCTTGCAAGTGCACAAGATCTATCGTAGCACGATGAAATCAAGGGTGTCGAACCCACAGGGAAGCGTGAAATTTAATTAATTTCTAAAAGTATAAAAAGAATCTGAGGAAGTACCAAAGGTGAGATTTTATAAAAGATTAAGAAAAACTATCAACTACACAGAATGCGATTAATGAAATCTAAACAAAGCTTATACAAGGAAAACAATGATTAATCAAACAATGATGAAAAGATGATCAAGGAGTCCGCTAACCATAGATTTGTAATTTTTTTCTACCAATAATCAATCACATATTTCAATGTCAAATTATTTAGCATCCTTTTACCGTAAGCAAAATGAATCGAAAAGAATGTAATTATTGATCCAACATACCCTATCTAAACACTATGACTCATCCAACCACGGTATGAATCATGCGAAAAGCATAGCGTATCTCATATTTGAAATCACAACATTAAAGTCAATTGTATGGCATCCTAAATTAGTCTACAAGATCAGATCTAGGTGGAATAACTCGTTTATTATCGCTAATCACACGGTCAACGACTATAAATGAGTATTCGATGATAACACAATATGCTCAAACTGAAGGTCGTACGATTCAATAATTATGACAAGGAATACAAATATCAACCCTCATTTAACTATAAGAAAAATGATTAAAAAAGAATGTGATTATTGATCTGGCATACCCTATCCAAAACCTATGACTTATCCAGCCACAGCATGAATCATGTGAAAGGCATAGCATATCTCAAATTCGAAACTACAACATTAAGATCCAATCGTACGGCCTGAAAGTTGTACCATTCAATATTTGTAAAAAGAAATGAATGAATGAAAATAAATTGACTACTTATCTAGGGGTCGCTTCCTTCTTGAATGAACGATTTTAGCCGTTCATCTCTGATCCACACGCAAGGCACAGATCCAAAACCATTATAAAAATGCTCTTTGATTTATCAAATGCTCGGATCTTTTAGGAAAAGATCCGAAACCTTACAAAGCGTTGGTTCTTAATTATAATCTAATTAAAAAAAACTAAAGCTAAAACAAAATAAAAAACAAAGGAGAAAAACCCTAAAGAAAAACTACTAAAAATTGGCCAAAAAGGCCCAAAAAGAAGCATGCCCAAACCATAAACACTGCTCTGTTTATATAGGGCTCGGATGGAAGAAATTTCATATATAGGTCAATTGATTAAATTCCAAGATTCAATTGATTGAATTCAAAATCTTATTTTTGGCGGATTTATTTGAATTTAAATCTCAATCGATTGAGTTCAAATTCAAATTTATGAGGGAAACAGTACTAATCAAACTCAATCGATTGATTTTTGAAATTCAATTGATTGATTATGACATGTAACATCTCTATTCTCTTGCTTGTGGCTAGACCAATCAATTCTTTTCATGGATTTTGGTGTTTCTGTTGGCTCCATGGTCAAATGCTCTCATGTAACCTTAATTATACACTTTTATGCTCTTGTCAGATCCAACAATCACGAACACCTGAAACCACTAAAACTAAATAACAGCCATTAGATAGCCTTCATCTAATAGCCAAATGTTGGTATTAGGGTGAGAAATATGGTCATATTTCGGTGTAAATCACCTATCTCTCACATTTGCTCTCAGGCCTTCTTCAAATTTACTAGCCTTAATCTCCTCAGTGGCTACTAATTCTGGTGAAAACCTCGATAGCCTTGTAAATTCATTACTAGCACGGACATGTTTCCTTGTTCTAAATTAGTAAACTCTTTCTTCAACTGATTCTTCACCTGCTTGGGGAAATATTATTTGTTAAATATTTGAACAAACTCCGCTCAAGTCCATAAGCTATGAGGATTTTTGATCTCTCTCTTTCTCCATACCGACTTCCACCACGGATCGGCATCACCCTCGAGTTGGAAAGAAGTCCAACCAACTTTCTCATCTTCACTGCTCTGAAGTCGCTGTAGAAGCTTCACTATCTGATTTAACCATTTCTCCACTTCAAGCGGATCAGTCTGCCCATAGAAGCTTGGAGGTCTTAATCTCCTAAAGTCGATGAAAGATGAGGGCAATAATGCTGGTGGAGTTGGTGGTGGTGGCTATTGCTGGTGATTCATATTGTTGGCAGACAGTAAAGCCGTCTGCTCAGCCAATAGAGCAGTCTATTGAGTCTGTTGGGCCATTACGATGGCCACAGGCTCCATGGTTGAAGCCATCCTAACCACTACCTCATCTCTCTGATCTCACTCATAAGAAGGGTTTCTCCGACCTCCATTAGACCCTGGAGGAACTTCACTCCCACTCCTCCGGTTCCTATCATGATCGCTTCTAGGTTGTCCTCTACTCCTACTAGACATAATTTTTGCAAACATGAAACCAAGGTTCCATTAGCAGAAGGTCCCTACATTCTGATGATATCTTAAACACAAAATACATGTCAAAGATAATTTTAGAAATTTCTAAAGCTATGCTTTGATACCAACTGTGATAGCCCGAATTTCCTAATCGCGAGACCCGGGCCATCAGGTCGACGCTAAGGATGATCCCGGAACGGAACACTTGGCACATCCACACGCAAAGCGAAAACAAAGCGAAAACCATAGCTAAACATCATATACAAAAGTAAATCTTCAATTCTATATCTCAAAAGCTAAAAAATAATGGTTCTAATCCCATGCAAAACTCTTGGGCAGAAGAACTGAGAAGAACCACCAGTGATGGCCGACCAGCACCGAAACATGGTTCATAAAAGAACAGTATGAAGTTATCCAAAAGGAATATATTTAATACATCACAAAACTCAAGTGCTAAACCAAAACTCCTAAGGTCAGACCCGTGCCTTGCACAAAGAAAATAGTTCTCAGTAGGAGGCTCTAACTCCTCTTCCAACGACACGTACTCGGAGTCCTCCCGGTCTTGGTCCTCCGTGTTTAAGTCTTCACCTGCACCTATGACGTATAGTCGAGGAATGAGCTTTATCTAAGCTCAGTAGGGAAAGACTAATAACATGCATATCTCATCAAAACACATATATCTCATGACATAAATTAAAACATGATTTTTCCTTACTAGTAATCTAATTTTAAAAGCAATGGAATGAGCAAACCAAATTGTTGGTGCATTGTTTAAGATGATTGAATGAAACAAATATTTTTCTTATTGAAGGAAACTTAACATATGCACATCTACTGATTCACGTAACACAGAGACGGAAATTTAAAGTGTTTTACTTGAGTAACTCTTCGAGCATGTATAGCATCGAGCCCCCGATGGAATACCCACCATCGTTGTTCACATAACCCATTCACATATGGTGCCCAAGGTTCCAACGCTTGTGCCGAACACATATTTTACCGTTGGCCGATAGGATATCACAATCTCACAAAAGTTGTATGGATATTCTGCCGTACCGGTCATGGATATCCCGCCGTATCGGTCGCGGATATACCACCGCGTCGGCCGAGTATTCACATATAAACTTCAAATCATCATGCATAACGTATAGTTTATCACCGTGTGATGTGGTAAGTATGACTAAGTTTGAAAGTTAAAACTAAAACACAATCTTTCACACACACTAGTCGATATGAATCACGAAGGATTCCACATGGTGGCACATTGCCAAAACAAAGATTGAAAGGTTTTTCTCATCACAATCACATTCTCCAATTCACACGCACACTAACACATTCACACTTAGATCTTAAACCAAATTCATGCTTATTTGATGACAAAACTTATCATATCATAACACATGCTAATTGTATGAAATATACTTGGTATTTCCCTACCTTGACATGAAGTCACAAGCGGAGTCCCTCAACTCAGGCTAGTCTCAACCTCACACAAGCATAAGCTCAACCTAACACATCAATTCACAATTCACACATCAGAAATGACACGAAACGGAAATATATAAGATCTCTTTAAAATCCTCAGAGAAAACACAACAAAATCCTGAATCTGGCAATTTTGGTTGATCGATTCCCTATATTGATCGATCGAATTCCAAATTCGATTGATCAAAAATAATTTGATCGGTCGAATCCTTCAGAAACTAAATGTCTAACATCACAATTTCGATCGAACGATTTGGAATTCAATCGATCAGATTTCAAATTCAATCGATCGAAATATATTTCGATCGGTCGAATCCAGCCAACACAAAATCCACAATCCATGTTATATACCTTTCAATCGAACGAGTGTTTGATTCGTTCGGTTGAAACACATTTGGTTCGATCGAATCATATTTCGATCGAACTAATTTCTCCAAAATTTGTATTCCACCTTCTCAAGTCAATTTCGATCGATCGAATTCAATTTGGATCGATAGAAATTTACAGATTTCTTCCATTCTCTGATTTTCTCATTTCATTGCCGTTCTTTAACAAATCTATCTTTGTTTCTTCCCATTTTCAATCATATCATAGACAAAGACTTATCTAATACAATTCATAATTGAACATAAATTCCTTACCTCGAATTGATCGATCTTACAATCCACGAGTTCAACTCCAATCTAGGGTTCGCATGGAACATGTGGGGATGGTTTAAATTCTCAATTCTTGCTTTGTGCACGGTTCGCGTAATCACGTCCATGAAAATCCCGGATCGTGGCACCTTCACTCTCCCTCTCTCTTCTCTCTTTTCCTAAATTTCTAATCATTGTAAAGCATTCAATTGCATTTATTTCCCTTATAACTAAGTCCTAAGCTTTGGTACTAAGCTACTACATCGACATCGGTGTATGTACTTCCACTTAACTGTCCAAACACTTTCTAATTTCAACTTTTCACTTAAGATCTAAATCCACATATTGTACTCAACATTCTTCTTAATCTCGAGCGTACGAATAGTCAGCCATGCACCCGAGATGGATTGTTCAAGGACCAAATTTACGGGGCATTACAGGTTGCCTGCTTTGAGGCTTTGGATCATCTTAAAAACATTAGTCCATTTTTTGTTTATATAGGTAACAATATGCATCCTAATTAACAGAAGGAGAATTAAACCTTTACCTACACATTTTCAATTTTCAAGATTTATATATTTTTTTGGATTTTTGTTTTCAGAGATTTTTTATTCTTTTTCTTCATTTTTGAGATGGAACTACGATGCTGTAAATATGTCACTACAAAAAAAAGGACTTTTGGAGACCAGTATTGGAGATGGCTTTTCGAAGCCGTCTCCAATAACCATTTATTAGAGACGATCATTTCAAAGGCCGTCTCGAATCCTTTTATTAGGGACGGCTGTAGTCGTCTCCTTAGATAAAATAATATATAGAGTTGTTCTATCTAAGGTTTGCTTCATAAATAAGCAGGTGGAACCTTAAGAGACTATTTGAAAAACGGTCTCAAAAAGCCCGAGAGCCGGCTCCAAAAGATCTTTAGATTAGTCTTTGGTTAAATCCTTTTAGTTAAGTCGTTATACGTTTTGAGGTTGCAAATAAGTTAACTCAGCCTCTCTTATAAATAGGCAACGCTAACCATTCATTCATTTTATTTCTGCAGCTCGTTGCGAGGTGAATCGCTCTGATCTCGGAGAAGAAAACCCCAGCGAAACCCTTTCTCTCCTTCGTTCTCCCAAATTTTCTCTCTAATCTCTTTGAAATGGTGAATCTCTAATCGATCTCCCAATTTTTTTGTTTGATCTCTTTCTCCAATCTCCCTCTCTCTTAAATCTGCAATCAGATTCATCATCTCAGCCCAACTTCGTTTTCGATCTGTCAATACCTTGGAGCCTTCGTTTGAGCTCCGACGTAGAGATCTCTTTATAGTTTGAAGCAGAGATCTGTAGATAGAGGCCATTGCAGTTTGAAGCAGAGATCTATAGATAGCGGCCATTGCAGTTTGAAGCAGAGATCTGTAGATAGCGACCCTATAAATTTTCGTTTTGAGACGAATCCAGGTCTGTAGATCTAACTTCCTTCCCCTATAATCCAAACAAGCTCTCTGAAATATGTTTGATTTTTATCGTGACGTTTGACGCAGAGAACTAAGGTTTGAGAGGAATCAGAGGTTTGGAGATCCAAGTTTGGCATTTGGATAGGGTTGGCAGATCGAAATCGAGATTTGGAGCAAAAAATCCACAACGTGGAAGGTCGAATTCGAGATTTTTTTTACTTTCTAGGTAATTTCCCTTTTACTTTGGCTTAAGTTTTGGTCAATCTAATTAGATCGTTCATCTGATTTGGTAGGGATCTCAGGCCAACAGTTTGAATCAGATTTGATAGGGATCGTTCATTTAATTGCTTAAATCTGAGTAGACAAAGTTCAGATCTAAGGTGTGAGTCAGACAAAGTTCAGATCTAAGGTGTGGTTCAATTTTGATTTTCATTCAAGCTGCATTTCGAATTTATTGATCTGTTTTGAATTTCGATTTTGAATTTGTTTGCAATTTGTTTGGAATTAGTAGAACTTTTTTACATGGCAAAATACTCACTGATCTGATTTTTTCGTGTAAAAATTATTGATCTGTTTTGGTTTTTATTTACATTTTTTTTTTCATTTCTAGGCATTTGTAAATGCAAAAATCAGAGCATCATATGTGGATGCTCTGTTTGAGTAGTTCAGATATTCCGATTAGGACTAATTACCTGTATTTAGTCTATTTTCTGGTTGGTCTTTCTACCAAAGTTTGAAATTTTCTTTGCTGATTTTTGTAAGATGTTTTCTAGTTGCAGTTGCTCAGTTGTGTTTTTCTTTTTTAATGGGACAGTAGTTCTTCCAACGTCTTCACTTTGTTGCCTAGTAAGAACATGGGATTCGGGCATGGGTATAAAAATCATACACTTGCTCAACCTCCAGGTCTCAGGATAGAAGTACATGACTATATTTGATATTTTATCTATTTTAATGTCAAAATATATGCTTTTTAAAATTCTAAAACGTTTAAAATAGTTACAACTTTCTTTTATAGAAAATAAATGGGTACGGCTGAGCCACCTGCAACATGGATGCCGTAACTACATCTGTGTGTCGTGTTGAACACAGGGTGCTCCTAGGGATTAAGGATACTAGTGTCCTTTCCAAGTAAATATTGCTTTAGAATATATCTTAGTTAAAGTAGTCCTTCATGTACCAGTAAGGTGTGTTCTATATAGATCTGATATCAGGGATGCTATTCCTGACGCTATTCTGCTTATGACTTTTGAGCTTTGACTTTTACCTGATAAATCTGTATTTCATTTCTTGATCTTGCGTAGTCATTTACAATTTCATATTTTAGTACTTTGGTATCTTTGATGGCCACTGTACATAAAGTACTCACCATGATTTGTATAATTGTATGATGCTTGCATGGCTGAGTCTTCTTAAGGAGTTCAATTGCTCTCTGCTTAACTGCAATAGTCTTAACTACACTGCACAACTGTTTTTTGTTGTATATATTCCAACCATGTGTGTGAGAGTTCTATTGTCTGTTAGGAAATGTGTACAATCTATCCATCATGTTTAGTTTGAGGGCTTTAAGAATCACTTTTCGGGGAGATAAGGCCAATGGCATGTCCCAGATGGCAAAAGGGCACTTACAGATCAGGGAGCGGGGAGTGGCCATCAATTGTCCACTCTTCAGGGGTCCGAATCCAATACCCAATCCATTATGAAAAAATATTAAACTGTACATTTCTTATACTTTTAGGGGTTTGAAACTTTTAAATGATGGAAAAGAGTTGGGTAAAAAAGTCGAGATATTCTAGAGAGTATGACAAAGGGTTAGCTGCATTTGTCGATCACAGTTTAGCCCATGGAATTACTTGCAATGGGAGGCTCAAGTGTCCTTGTACAAGATGCGGTAATTGCATTTACTTAGAACCCAACTTATTGAAGGAGCATTTGGTAATAAACGGGATGATGAAAAGTTATGTTGTATGGACTTATCACGGAGAGAAGAGAGGGCCACTGCCTAGACATGAAATTGTGGTAGATATTAGAGCCGATGACAACGAGAACGTTTTGGTTGATGAAATCAAGGGGATGGTGCAAGATGCTTTTGGATTTCTGGACCCAAATGAAGACGCAGATGGTTTGGAGTAGGAACAAAGTGATGTACCCAATGCTAGTGCTTCTGAATTCTACAAATATGCGCATAATTTGGGGAATCCCTTGTATCCTGGATGTAACACACATACGACGTTGTCTTTCGTTGTGAAACTTTGGCATATCAAGGCCCTTGGTGGATGGAGCAACAACTCTTTTACGTTGTTGCTTGACTTACTAAGGGAGGTTTTGCCTAAAGAGTCGACGTTGCCGGAAAACTTCTCACAAAGCAAAAAGATTATTTCAGGCTTGGGACTAAATTACAATAAAATCGACGCATGCCCTTACGATTGTATGTTGTACTGGAAGGAGTCTGAGAAAAAAGAAAAATGTGACATCTGTGGGACATCGCGATGGAAAAATCATGAGATTGAGGATGACAAGAAGACTCCTGCAAAGATTCTTCGTCACTTCCCTTTAAAACAACGATTGCAACGTTTGTATTTGTCATCAAAAACTGCAGCTGACATGAGATGGCACGATGAGAAACGCACTAAAGATGGGGTGTTAAGACATCCTGCAGATTCTCCAGCATGGAAACACTTTGACAAGATCAATCCAACATTTGCAGAGGAAAATCGCAATATAAGATTGGGTTTAGCAAGTGACGGTTTCAACCCATTCCGGACAATGAGTATTGCATACGGACATGGCCTGTTGTACTTATCCCATATAATCTGCCCCCTTGGTTTGCTTGAAGAAGCCGAACATGATCCTCTCATTGCTTATACCGGGTCCGACAAGTCCTGGAAATGACATCGATGTATACTTGAGGCCTCTAATAGATGAGCTAAAGGAATTATGGGAAGAAGGGTTGGAAACATACGATTCATCAAAGAGGGAGGTTTTCAAATTGCGAGCGGGCTTGCTTTGGACAATTAGCGATTTTCCAGGATATGCTATGCTTTCGGGTTGGAGCACTAAGGGATATAAAGCGTGTCCTTATTGCCATGAGAATACATGCAGTGAACGGTTGCCAAATTGTGGGAAGCTTTGTTATATGGGTCATCACCGATTTTTACCTTTAGATCATAGATTTCGAAAGAATAAACGGTGGTTCGATGGAAATATTGAAGAAAGAGAAGCTCCAACCCCACTAACCGGGAAGCAAATTTTGGAGAATTTAAGAAATTATCAACATACCTTTGGCAAGATCCCCAAAACTGACTATTCTGTGAAGAAACCAAAAAAGACGAAAAAAATAACAAAAAATGCACCTCCTTTGCCAACAATGCCAAATAACTAGAAGAAGTTGAGTATATTCTTCGAGTTACCATATTGGTCAGAAAATTTACTAAAACACAATTTGGATGTTATGCATATCGAGAAAAGTATATGCGATAATGTGGTTGGTACACTACTGGACCTGGAAGGAAAGTCAAAGGATAGTTTGAAAGCACGTCTTGACTTGATGACAATGAACATAAGACATGAGCTCCACCCAAAAGAGCATGTAGATAACAGTAAATTGTATCTACCATCTGCATGTTACTCTATGGATAAAAGTGAGAAGGAGATGTTCTGCATAATCCTGAAGAGCATGAAGATTCCTGATGGTTATGCCTCTAACATTTCAAGGTGCGTTAACGTCAAAGATCGAAAAATATCCGGGCTCAAAAGTCACGACTCACACGTTATTATGCAACAATTTCTACCTCTTGCTGTTCGGAAGACCGTGCCAAAAAATGTCAGTTCTGCTCTAATAGAACTAAACACGTTCTTTCATGAGTTATGCTATAAAACATGTCGAGTTGAGGACTTCAAATGTCTACATGAGCGCATACCATTGATTTTGTGCAACCTAGAGCGGATTTTTCCACCTTCATTTTTTGATATTATGGTCCATTTACCCATACACTTAGCATCAGAGGCAATACTTGGTGGACCTGTCCATTACCGCTGGATGTATCCCATTGAAAGGTATGATCCATACAATCTCTGCAATTATCTTTACTTTTATAAATTATGTTTGATTTCCCTTAATGGAAGTACATTCATTTCTATGTATGCAGATACTTGTACACACTTAAGTCATATGTACGCAATAAAGCCTATCCCGAAGGTTCCATTGCAGAAGGATACCTCGCTGATGAGTGTCTCACATTTTGCTCAAGGTACTTACATAATATTGAAACACGATTGAATAGACCCGTCAGGTATGCTGAGGACACTGCAATTGGAGGTGCCGAACAATTCATTCTCACCAATATCGAACGTAAACAAATGCATAACTATGTATTGTTCAATGATGATAGCGTCGCTCGATATGTGAAGTAATAACTCCCAACCTCTTTATATTGTCGGACCATTTGAATTCAATCCATTATACTCACCTCACATCCATTTAATGCAGGCAACATAAATCATACATTAACTTGAAGTATCGTAAGCGTAAAACTGATTACGAGAAACAAAATATACACAAAGAGCAGTTTAGCGATTGGTTTAAATCACATGTAAGTGTGAGGAGATAATTATTTTTATACACTTAAAAAGAGGCACTAGCTTTGTTATCTGCATCTAATAGATTAAATCAATGATTGAGGCCAATAGTACGTTGCCGGTGAGACTCGATTTACTCGCTGATTTTCCATACACTCATGCAAGAAGATTCACTGGATACACTATCAATGGTTATAAATTTCGAACAACTAATAAGGAGAGGAAGGCTACAACACAAAATAGTGGTGTGATGGTCATTGCAAGCACTCCAAGCTATTCAAGCGCAAATGACAAAAATCTAGTTTCAGGGGAGATCACATATTACGGACGTCTCGTGGACATAATTGAGTTGACTTATCGCCAAGGGCTGAAATTAGTGCTATTCAAGTGTGACTGGGTTGATGTTGGACAACGCAAAGGTATTAAAACAGACCAATCAGGGTTCACGCTTGTGAATTTTACACATTTATCTGCATCTCAGAAAGACGAACCCTATGTGTTGGCATCTCAAGTAAAGCAAGTTTTCTACGTCGAAGATTCAACCGAACCAGGCTGGCATGTTGTCATCAAGAACAAGCCCAGGGACACTTTCGATATGAGTGGAGGCGACAATATACTACTAGACAGTGAGCCATATGGTAGCCAAGTTCAAATTGGTACCCAAGAAGATGATAGTACTTTCAATATCGTGAGGGAAGATGTGGTTGGAGCAATTGTAGATGCACCTTTCCAAGCCCCTTGAACCCGAAAACGTCCTTCCGATGGATTCATTGATGACGAAGAAGATGAAAATTGATTTTAGATTGATATGTAATGATTTCAATTTTATATAGATGGAGTTTTCAATCCTTTCGCCTATTTTTTTGGTTGTGGTTTCTAAGAGTGCTTTTCTATGAGCTGCTGCTACATGTGAGTATACAACTTATGAGCTGTTGCTACGTGAAATGGTTAATTTACTTGCTCTCAAAATATATGTTGTCACTCTTAGATTCAAATGCTCAATTCTTATATTTTTTGGTTCTTTTGAGATGCTCAACATTTTGTTGTTACCTATATGTATATATATATATATATATATATATATATATACCTAATGCCCAGGGTACATGTATTTTGAACATGTTGAGATTTAATGAGATTATTTGATATTTTTATTTGTGTCAGATGGCCGACGTAGATCCACCCCTACTCCCACCCCCACCCCCTAACGTTAAGAAAGGGCGAGGGAAAGCAGTACTTGGTTTTAAAAATAAAATGAAAGGAGGAGAGAAAATTCTTGTGCTATTGTATAAGGGGCATGTCGTAGGGGATGATCAAAGTAAGATGTCCTCGATGATTGGGCAAATAGCGAAGGATTGCATTAGATTTCCTGTAAATGTTCCAAACTTTACAGATATTCCTAAGGAGAGTTTCAAAAGTGCTTATGAGGAGTTGATGGTAACAAATGACATAGTTATATTAAATAATTAAATTCTTTATTTTCTATTTCATATTCACATTGATTGTTAATCAATTTTGTTGATTAAATGTAGGAAGTTTTTGACATGCCTTCCTATGATGACATTTATCGATGGCTGCACTATACCTTGCTTCAGAGATGAAAGGCTAATCGATATCATATTAAAAAAAGGCACTTCAACCCCTACACAACTACGGGAGAACGATTTGCCCATTGCCCCGATAGTGTGGATAACGACCAGTGGAAGTCGATTGTCCGTTATTGGGAGTGTGAGGAGTTTAAGGTAAATTTCTAACTCATTGTTTATTTAAAAAAATTCTTTTTATTAATATAACATATTATAATTTTGTATGATATAGGTAATTAGTGAGCGTAATAAAAGAAATCGCGCAAAGCTAGCCGTACCGAGTACAACCGGAAACATTACTCACATAAATAAATTTTACAAGGTATTAACATGCAAATATAAATTATAATTTGTCAATAAACTTCTATTTTTTATAGTTTACACATTAAACTCATCATTTTTTATAGTTAAAGTAGGTAGAGGGGAAATCACCCTCAAGGATGCGAAACTGGAAGTTGAATCACACAAAAAAAGATGGTAAACCAAACCGGTGAGATAATGGTAAGATGATTTTTTAATTTATAATATTTTTTAAAAATAATAATTAAATATTTAATTTATATGAAAAAATTTCAGCAAAAGATAGATGAACGACTTGCGGAGGGCTCACAAGAGTCCACTGGACGAGATGATGTATTATCTCAGTCGGGATCGAGACACCGGTGTGTCCGGCTTTGGGCGGTGACAAGCATTTTGACCGTCAGTCGTCTAGGGAGGGGGGCAGGAGGTCCGCCAATTGAAAGAAGAAGTGAGCACCTTGAGAGAAGAGCTTGAAGCAATGAAGTGGTTGATCACTCGATTGATCGAAACAATGGTAAACATTACTTTAAAACTTCTATACAAATTTTTCTCTTGTAGTTTTCTATAATTTGTCATGCTAACAAACATTCAGTTTCTTTCTGTAGCCCCCTCCACCGCCGCCGCCTCAACAATAGGCTCTCCTCCACAACACTTTGAATGGGTACACATTTTGGATGGGTATGTTATTTATTGATGAAGTTACTAATTTTTTAATCTTTAAAAGGCTAATTTTTGGGGAGCTTCAGAAGATAATTTTTGTTCATAACCTCTGAAATTATCTTGCTTCATATGTTTAGATTGTTCCTGTTGTTATCTTCTCCATATTCTAAGTTAATAATGTTGTGCTTTTTTTGCATATTGTTCACTGATTTGTTATTCTATTGGGTGATGGAGTGAACGACTATTGATTTGAGTAATTCATTTAGCTGTTTTAGGTTCTAAAAATGACCAAGTTGAAGAGGAGATTGGAGTAGGTGAAGCTGAAGAGACTTAAGCAGGCGAGGATGATCGTGCTGATGTTCATGAGATGGTGATAACATGGAAGAGTGACGATGGTAATGGCAGTGTTGGTGATTGTGGTGATCGTTGGTGGATTGTTGGTGATTGTGGTGGTTTGTTATTCTAATACATTGGTTTGACAATCTTATTTTTTATTTTTTAGTGCATTAGAGTTGTCATCAGATTTTAGCAAACTAAATACCTTGCATTAGAGCTGCCATCAGTTTTTAGCGAACTAAATACCTCGTTTTGGGGCAGTTTGGACCAAAAAAATAATTAGATTTGACTAATGGTGCTGCCCTTAAGTGACAATAATCATAGGCAAGGCTATCTATTCCTTCAGACTAATCGTATTGCCGGAGAATTTCTCACAAAACAAAAAGTATGGGTGGAAGTACAATTGTGGAGCCAAGGGGTGCACAAACCTGTTCCATGCTGCTGAGTTTGTACACAAGCATCTGAAACTGAAATACCCAGACCTTATGATGGATTTGACTTTGAAAGTGCTCGAGGATCTTTATTTCCAAAACTACATGAAGTAGGTTTATTTATTTATTTTTATTGTCATCTTTTGAATTGGGGGCCGTCAATTTGGTGTTTAATCATTGTCATTTATTTATGATTAATCTTGTTGTCATTGTAGTGATACAGATGCACGTGGTGGCACACCTGTCATGCAGCCCTCTCCACCGGTATGTTTCATCTGATTTATAACACAGATTTGTGTCAGAGTGCACACAGACACTCATAAACACTCATATACATCATATACACTCATATTTACAAGTCATGAAGAAACCAGTTATAATATCATGATACATCAGCTTCTGGCTTTAAGATTACAAGAGATACAAGTCGTTAGTTCTCAAAGAAAGAAGCGCCACAAGTGCTTCATAGAGCAGCCTATATTTTCTTTTTGGCATTTTGCATATATGTCCGTCATCGCTATTATTTTGCCCTATTTTGTAGCCATCCTCTAACTTGTATGCCTTCAACTCCTTAATGCTCAATCTATCATGTTCCTTCAATAAATGGATTGACATTGAGTATGACTTTTGGTCACTTTGTTTTATCGTAATATTAAAAAAAAATGCAGTGCTTTGAACAATGATTTCCTTTATACCAGTGTGATGTTTGGTAGTTCACTTAAATAACACCTTCATTATTGTTTTCAGGTTGCTGGACGATAACTCCTCATGTAAGAAAATGGTAATATTCTGTTGATAAACTTTTGTCAAGCAGAATGATTACAAACTTGATTGCTCTTCGTTAATGATGTCAACTTCTACATATGAAGACTAGCTCCATTTCTAATTCTGACTTCCGAGACACTGTAGAACTAGGCTTTTACTTCTTTGAAGACCCTTCTCAATTGTTCAAATTCTTCTTCGAACACATAATTCATCACCATTTTCATACTTTGACAATTGACTTGAAACTTCGAATTTGTACTGTGACCATCGAATTTAAAACTGACTTGGAACCACATCTTCTAGAAAATATAGCATTCATCGACTTTGAACATCGAACCATTACTATACTTCGAACACTTCAGTAATAATAAACCTTCGAAAGCTTGACTTCCTGCCTTCGAACTTTGAACTTTCTTGTCATAAATCCATTGCGTTGATTATTTCTCTTGACGACAGTCTTCGTTCATATTGCATCATATACAACTAGTGCTCTTGGGAATCTGAGTGAGCATATTGGATCTATATATAATAAAAGAACGGATTAATAAATTATCTCTGATCCTATTGCGAGATAAACTTCAACAAAGTGGATCTTTGGTCTCTTTTAGGATTCACACATCTTAAAATTTCTTAGATTGGGTCTTGAGATCGAGGTAGGCTTTAAACAAAAGTTATGTTGGTGAGTAACTCGCGTCTTTTAGTAAAGGCTTTGGCCATTGAGAATGTTGTTAAAATTTTGATCTTTCTTACTTCTTTCAACCATGTTAATCGTGAAGCAAAACTCCAAGAAGGATTCTCTGATTAAAAAAGGTGTCTAGGGACCTTAGTTTTGGGGATGAGCTTCTATCTGTCCTTTTGTGCTCATTTCTTTTCTTTTTTTTCAATGAAAGTTATCATTCCGATAAAAAGGTTGGAAGGAAAGAGTTGTTCCCTCGGTAGAAGCGTGATCCAATTATTGATTTGAATCATCTATCTCGTTGTTTCCTTTATATAGAAGACAAGTTTGATTATGGATGCTTTGCTTAGCAAGGTTTTATCGTTATCACCTTTTCGCTTCATATTCAGACATCTCAGTTTGTGCTTTGTCAGTTTCTCTTTTTACGGGTTTGTGCTAATGTACATTCTGAAAATTGATCATAATTTTTCCAACCAAAAAAATCTTCATATTGATCATGTCCTGATAGGAGCCCGATGATTTTACAAAAACTATCTTTTGTGCAGGTTACAGAAGCAAACGATGAATGAATCTGAAGCTTATGAATACTTCGTCTTGCGGGCACAGAATATAGCATTATCCCATGGATATGAAATTGTTAACTGGTACAAACCCTCACAATTACAAGTGAATGCTTTTTTATAACAAATTTCATTGTCTGATATCTGCGCTTGTATGGTGAAAAGGGAGGAGACATTCAACAACTTTGGCAGCAAATTGAGCCCAAAAACGGTGGTTCACAACTGGTAATCCTTGCGGAAAACTCAAGGTTGAAAGTTCTCTCTCAGGTCAAATATATGGGGTTTTTACCCAAATATTGTCATTGAAAAGTAAAATTGCTTTAACCTTTCAAATTCCTATTTCAGTCATCCATGGATAACTGCCACCCCTTATAGCATCGTCAAGGATTTTTGAACGAATTCAATCATTATATATTTACCCAAATTTTGGCCAGTAAGAGACCGTCAAAACATGTTCGGAATTCTACTTCATAATTCATTACTGCCCTATAATAAGATCAGAAATCAATAATCAGATTTCCTAACATCTGACCCTTCTTCAAAACTAGTCTAATTGTCTGTCCTTAATCAGGTCAAAATGATTGTTGTACTTGGGGAACTTGGTGGGCAAGATGAGTACTCCCTAGTTGAAGCCCTAAAACAGGGAAAGATCAATAAACCAGTGGTTGCTTGGGTTAGTGGAACACGTACACGGCTCTTTAAATCAGAAGTGCAATTTGGCCACACTGTGAGTATTATACAAATGTCTGGAATTATTTTTCTCTGAGTCATCATTTCCCTAATGGTATAAAACAATGCCAAACCAGGGTGCCAAAAGTGGTGGTAAGTTGGAGTCCGCACAGGCAAAAATCAAGCATTAAGGGATGCAGGAGCGGTTGTTCCCACTTCTTATGAAGCATTTGAGGATGCAATTAAAGAGACATTTGAGAAACTTGTATGTGTTTTCTATGTGTGTCATATTGTTTTTCCTTTTTTGTGATTTGGCAAGCTTACCCGGTGACCATTATTGGATATTTGAGATTCAAATTTTATATTCCACATTTTCTTACACGTGCATTTCTAGTCTGAAGAAGGGAAGATCACACCGGTTCCAGAAGTTAGGCCTCCCCTCATCCCTGAGGATCCTAAATTCGCAATTAAAAGTGGGAAGGTTCGGGCTCCAACTCATGTTATCTCCACCATCTCTGACGACCGAGGTTAGATTCGAGGCATTCTCTAGCTTTCCGTGTGTTTTTCAAATTTTTGGTGGCATTAAAACAATTGCATTAAATCTTTCTCACGTTCTATATGCAGGTGAAGAACCATGTTATGCTGGTGTCCCCATGTCTACTATCATTGAAAAGGGTTATGGTGTGGGTGATGTTATCTCCCTTCTTTGGTTCAAGTGTAGTCTTCCCCGCTACTGCACACAATTTATTGAGGTGGGTTATCATAAGTGAGCTTTGGTTGCAAATTTATAATATATATGTCCTAAGCCTTTCTTCTTCTAAGAAAGCAGAGTTTTGTAAGAAGCTGACCATATGAAAAGCACATACTATTTATAGTCTTAGGACGCAGGACTTTCCTTCGTAATTTGTAGCTTACTGTAGAGAATTGGTTTTGCTAGAATTGCATCATGTTATGTGCCGACCATGGTCCCTGTGTCTCTGGTGCTCACAACACAATTGTGACAGCAAGGGCTGGAAAGGATCTAGTTTCTAGCCTTGTCTCAGGTAACCTTATACTCACCATTTGACATCTATTAACTGAAAGAATTAGTCAAGATCTATGGTCTCAAAGATTGGGGCGGAAAACATCATCAGCAGTTGAACTCTTTTTGAAATTAGTAGCTACCATGTAAATTTTCAAAATAGTCTTAGCTGTTCCTTGGAAGGCATTGACTGCTTTGAATGACATGATAGGTATGTCTTATTCAAATATGTGACACCATAGATCTTTAGATCATGGTCTTCAAACCACATACCACACTTGATGAAACCACATGGCACATGTTTCAAGAAGGACCTATGAACCAGCTCTTGGTACTTTGGTTGAGTACCTAATAACAACTCTAACAGAGAAATCTATTGTAAACTCTGATTTCCATTTGCACGATAAAGTTGCGTTTGTAATTACTTTATTTAATTGTTCAATTAGGATCACTAACTGTATGGTTTAGACATTTGAATTTTGATGTACACCTTAAATAATTTAAGGGGAGTAGATCTTGGAAGAGAATGAATTGAATGAGTTTCTCAAACAGGGTTGCCCACAATTCGTCCCCAACTTGGTGGGGCTGTTGATGATGCTGCTAGATACTTTAACGAAGCATATGAGAAGGTGAGTTGTTAAAAAATGAAAGTTGTTTCTCCATAACTTTAACCGGCGTCAGTCACCCTATGATACTAACAGATCTGGTTGTTATGGTTACTGTGAATATATGGATGTGCTAAACCAGGTCTTTCTTTGTTTTGTTCTCGTGGTCTCTCAGCTTACGAGTTTGTGGAAAGTATGAAAAAGAAGGGAATCCGTGCGCCAGGAATCGGACACAGGTAAATAGGTTTCAGATATATCTTAATCTTTTAGACCATAAATTTGGAGGTCCTATTATGTTTTTTTTTTTTTTTTTTTAACAAATGGCAGAAAATATCAAGGCAAATCAATTGCTTGTTAGTTTTTGCTTCCTTTTTTTTGGGCTGGCCATGGAAACAACTTCTGGTCTTTAAAAACGCACATTGTTTGTAACTATGTAGGATCTTGTACAAGGGCTCTTCTCCAAATTTTATAGCCTTCTATCTAGGAAGAAAGGCTTATAAAACTCACCTTTTCTGCCCATGGCAATTACATCCTTCTTTACTAGATACATGTTCATAAATATTTAAAGCGTAAGATCAAAACCTAAAATGATAGGTGTAAGATCATTTAAACACCATTTTGGTGTTTAAGGGCACGTTCGTTTCGATGTATTGCCTTTTTAATATGCGCATAATGGAAATAATATAGCCCAACGGTAGGAGTTTTTACAGCAAGTTCGTTCGGTTCACTGTAATTGCCAGCTGCATTCTACTATTCATTTTGCAGGTAAAATTTATGGCATACGAACCCCAAGCCTCGTAAGGTCCAAATTAATGCAGGAGCAATATACTTGTTATGTATTAGCAGGCCCTGCAATATACTTGTTATGTATATTCTTCATTGTAGGTTCAGTTGTGTTCCACCCTTCCCACTTAATTTGCCCTTCCACATAGTTGACGATTTTCATGGCTTCATCATGTGATTTAACATCAAGAGGGGAATTTGAAATGCAGCAAAGGTCTCTGAGAACTAAAGTTGGTGGGCTTAGATTGAATTCTGGATCATCTTCTTCTCTACCTTGGATAACTTTAAAGAGGGGCTCACGTTGTTGGGGTGTTGTTGGATGAAAAGTTTTAGATAAAAGGGCTACTAGATTGGATAGAGGATACTCCTCACTTACTTCCTTTTTACATTGCTCCATGAATCTATTCAGATTTTTTGCAGCCACTCTTGATATTCACTTATCCAGTTCATCATCTTCCCAGAAATTTCGACATCTGTTATCAATCTCTTCGATTTCTCCGCTGTTTCTATATTTTTCAGTACAAATCCGTAAAGAAATTAGTTGCATCACCATTGAGCATAAAAGTACGACTAAAATCATATGGGATGTTGGTCATCAGGTGAATATAATTTGTATTGAATGAATTTGAGATTTTTTTTCAAAACTTTTTTATATATGAAAAATGGGATTTTTTTTAATTGGTTTTAATTTTATGAAAAAATTTCACCTTTTTATCTTTTAGTGGTTTAGGATGATTTGTGAGCTGTAATAGTAAATTTGCAGACATACCCACATAATTATTATAATTTTTTGGGTTATATTGCAACTTGAGATTTTTCTATTAAATAATGATTTTTGATTTTTTGGTATGATTGAGGATTGTTTTGTAATTTTTATATTAACAAATGGATTTTAATTTTCTGATATATTTTTTTCCTTTTTTTTTGTAATGATCTATAAACTGTAATAATGAATTTGCAGGTTTCCCTAAAAATAAAGAGCATTTATGACGCTTTTGGTGCAGGGCACAACTCCACTAGCATATCTGTTGGTCTTGGTTAGTAGATTTCTCACCCATTTTTCTATCTAATTTTATTTTTTGGCATGTGTTTTTATGGTGATTGATAGAGATATTGATGAGAGATTAATATTTATTAATTGATTGAGTTGGGTTGGGGGTGATCAGAGGCACCATCATTTATGAAGTACCTTTTTGGTTATTGATTCCTGCCAAAATCTGATTATCATGGATTTTATCTCCTTGAGATCTGTGAAAGATAGCTTTTGATGGGATTCAGTAGCACGTAAGCTACTTAATTTTACTGTTTGTGTTTGTGTGTGTAGAATAAATCAGAATTTCCAACGATTTCGAGAAGTACCGGGCATTGCATCTGGGTGTCGAAGCACTAGGATGAATGCATAGTATCGGGTATCGCTCAATACATATACTTTGTAGGATATATGCTGCCGATACCCGAGAAGATACTTCCCGGTATAGGCACAAACCAATATTGATATTTTAATCCTTACTATGTTGTGTATACTCTATGACCCGATTATTGGAGAAATTATTAACTTTTTTTTTTTTGAATTTGATAGGAATGGCAGTTGTTAGAGATCTAGTAGGGAAGAACAACCATGTAATCACTATGATTGGAGATGGAGCCATGACTGCTGAACAAGCTTACGAAGTCATGAACAATGCTGGATACCTCTAAAAATGAGTCGTTATTTGTATAAATAAATTTGTTGTTAATGAAATTGCGGTGTCGCGAATTAAAATTTACTTTTTTGAATGAGCTTTGAGCATATTAATGTTTATGCTAATGTGAGTATGTAAATGCATGTTATGGATTGTCATAAAAAAATAAAAAATAAAATGCAGGTTATATATGTGTACTGCTAGACAATATGGTCCTGGAGCAAAAAACATAAATAGCATTAAAAATAAATAAATATTGGAGACGGCTTTTGGTCGTCTCCAATAACAGGCAATCACTTATTGGAGACGGCCAAAAGCCGTCTCTAATAATAAGAGATGACTTATTAGAGACGGCTTTAAGTTGTCTCCAACATATCATTGGAGACGGCTTATGGCTGTCTCCAATAACCTTGACTATTAGGGACGGCCCCCATTTGGTCTCCAAAGACAATGGAAACGGGACTATTTGAGACTACATGAAAGCCGTCTCCAATAATATTGGAGACGGCTTAAACATCTTTGGAGACGGCCAAAAGCCGTCTCCAATAAACATATTTTTTGTAGTGTGCACATGGAAGGAATATATATATATATATTTTAGATTTTTCTGAATTTCTTGTTTTTATTTTTTTCTTTCTTTTCTTCTTTTTTGTTTGATGCCTTAACAATGAGGTGAAGTAATTGGTCGAACCTGTTCATGGGGTCAGACCTGAGTGAGGTTCAAAATTTTATAAAGGTCAGAACGTCTATCCCTTTGGATCGAATTAACCCTTTATCCTTACCTCGGGTCATACGTTTGATGGTACAATCTGAAGATATACTTGATCAAGATCTGATTTGATCAAACATGAGTGGCCTAATTGGCGACTAGATAATTCAAAAATGTAACTGAAGGATTAGCTGAAAGATTTTTCTTTTCTCTTCTATTTTTCTTTTTCAACCTTTTTTACTCACAACACCCAAGACAGGTTTGCCGTGCCCGTTGTTACCCTCTCTTTTACTCGTAGCGCCCTTTCAGGTTTCCACTATGTTTGTGGGTATGCATTTTTATCCCAGGCGCCTTTTCAGATTTTCACCTGGTCCGCAGAAGCTCACTATTTTTACCCATGGCACCCTTTCGAGTTTTCACCATGTCCTTTTTACTTTGAGTTTGTATTTTTTTTTCTTTTTTTCTTTATTTTCTTAAAGACCATGACATGGACGTCGACTCCGTCATAGCCGGCTGGATGGAGTTCTTTTGCCGTCTCTCAGCTTGGCTTGTGCTGATTTAATGGATATTGTGATTGCTCATAGACTTTAAAGAGGGCTTTTTCTTGAGACGTATCTTGCCATGGGTTAGAAGGGATAGGTTAGGAATTTTGAAGGTATTCTCGAGTTAAAAGGTTTCCTTGATTGGGTTCCAGCTTTCGTAATACACTTCTTCGTTGGGGGATTTTTACTGTACATGCCCCATGATTTTTTTTATTTTTTTATTTATTCTTTTTGCTTTTTTTAGACATCCTCTTTTTGGGATTTTGCTTTTTTGATTTTTTAAGGTTTTGAGGGTAACTCTTTTTCTCCTTTTTTGTTGGTATATATACACACATTTTCTTTTCCGGGGAGGGGTTTATTAAAAGAAAGGCCAATGGCTCAACGGGTGTAGCAAAGGATATGATCATTTACGGATGCTTTTTAGCTACCTGACTTTGAAATGATGACGTCTTTTTTAGGGTCCTTATGCAGTCATGTATCCAATGTTGATGGGCTCAGGAAAGTGATCTCCGTCCATAGTGGTGAGGCGGACCGCGTACCCCGAGAGTACTTCTCGGATGACATAAGGTTCCTCCCAGCTAGGTTAGAATTTCCCTCCTGGATCGGTTTGGAGAGAAGGAAAGATTTTTTTTAGTACTGTGTCACCTACCTTTAAATCTCGAATGCGAACACATTTGTTGTAAGCACGTGCGATCCTTATCTGATAGGCCTGGGTGTGACACAAAGCTAGGAGCCTTTTCTCATCTAGCAGGTTTAGCTGTTCAACGCAGGACCATTCTCTTTCAGCTTCTGGTAGATTAGATTCGATCAGATTGCGAAGTGAAGGTACCTCAACCTCAACTGACAACATTGCCTCGGTTCCATACACAAGGGAAAATGGTGTTTCCCCTATAGCAGTACGGATCGATGTTTGATAGGCCTATAGTACGAATGGTAACATTTCACTCCAATCTCGGTAGGTGATGACCATCTTCTCAAGGATGTAGATAATTGTCATGTTAGCAGCTTCTACGACACCATTGGTTTGTGGCCAATATGGTGACAACCATTAATGTTTGATCTTGTATTGCTTGCAGAAGACTCTGATGTGCTTGTTCACAAAGTTGGTACCATTGTCTATGATGATGTACTTCGGTACACCAAATCGACAAATAATGTTGTTCTTGATGAACTTCTCAACATGACTGGCCATGATACTCGTATATGATCCTATCTCTACCCATTTGGTGAAGTACTCGATGGCGACAAGGATAAAATAATGCCCATTCGATGCTTTTGGATTTACTTTTCTGACTATATCGAGGCCCCATGTGGCAAATGGCCAAGGAGTAGTCATGCTGTGTAGATCTATGGTTGGAGCGTGTATCAGACTGGAATGCTCTTGGCATTTGTAGCACTTTTGCATGTGCTTGTAACAGTCAGTTTCCATTATAGTCCAGAAATACCCTTGTCGTAGGATCTTTTTAGCGAGCATGTGTCCATTAACGTGGGCCCCGTATACTCCTTCATGATATTGGCTGCCTCACCTTCAGTTAGGCATCTAAGCAAGATGTTATGTGATCGCTTGTAGAGGCACTTGTTGCAGATGACGTAATCGGCCGCTAAACGTTGGATGGTTCACCTGTCCATCTTAGATGTATCTTCAAGGAAAGCTTGAGTTTCGAGGAAGTTCTTGATATCTGAGAACCATGGTGGCTCATCATCTAACTTTTCAGGTTCCTCAATTTGGAGATAGAAAGCAGGCTCATTCCTTTGCTCAATCATGATTGGCTTCATTTCGGCACCATAAGGGATTTTGACCATTAATGCCAAAGTTGCTAGTGCATCGGCAAAGCGATTTCTCGCTCATGGGACATAGGAGAAGGTAACATCTTCGAAACATGCTATCAGATCCTCCAGGGGCTCATGATACATGATTAGCTTTTCATCTTTCATCATCCAATCTTCGTTGGTTTGGCATATAATCAACTGTGAGTCGCCATATACCCTAAGATGGGTTACATTCAGGTCAAGTGCTGCCTGTAGGCCTGCTGCACAGGCCTCATATTCGGCCATATTATTTGTGCACGATAAGTTGAATTTGATGGAGACTAGTGACCCTTTTGGAGAGATTAAAATGGCACCGACTCCTTAACCTTTGGCATTTGCTGCCCCATCGAACTGCATCACCCAGGACTCTTCTGTCTCTGCTGTATCCTCCTTTGTCATGAAGAAGATGTCCTCATCGAGAAATTCGATTCTTAGAGGTTCGTAATCAGGTAAGGGATTCTCAGCAAGATGATCGGTGAGTGCTTGCCCTTTGATCAACTTCTGAGTGTCATATGTGATGTCGAATTTAGATAGGAGAAGTTGCTAGCGTGTAGTTCGGCCAGTGAGAGCCGACTTTTCAAACAAGTACTTCAACGGATCCATTCATGCTAGGAATAGAACGATTTGAGATAGCAAGTAGTGACGGAGCCTCTGTGTAGTCCAAATACGAGCTAGGCATCCTTTCTCCAGATGAGAATAGCATGTCTTGTAATCAATGAATTTCTTGGTAAATAGTTTGCTCTCTCCTTCCTATCTCATCATGCTGCCCTAGGACGCAACCCATTAAAACTTATGTGGTGGAGAGGTACATTAAGAGTGGTCTCCCCGGCTCTGGTGGTATTAACACTGGCGAGTTGAAAAGGTAGCCCTTGATCTTATCAAATGCTACTTGACACTTGTTGTTCCATTCAACGGGCGAATCTTTTCTTAATAGCTTATAGATCGGCGTCCAGATGGGAGTGAGTTGCGCAATGAACTGATTGATGTACTATATCCTGCCCAAAAAACCTTTGACTTCTTTCTCAGTAGATGGTGGTGGAATTTTGACGATGGCTTTTACTTTCACTGGGTTAACCTCTATGCCTCTCCTGCTGATAATGAAGCCCAATAATTTTCCTGACATGGCGTCGAATGCATATTTCTGAGGGTTCAGACGTAACCTGTATTTTCTCAGCCTCTCAAAGAGCTTTTGGAGGTTTATCCGATGGTCACTTCTTTCTAATGACTTGGCGATCATGTTGTCAACGTACACCTCAATTTTTTGATGCATCATGTTGTCGAAGAGTGCTGTCATCGCCCTTTGGTATGTTGTGTCAACATTCTTCAATCCGAATGGCATGACTTGGTAGCAGAAAGTTCCCCACAGGGTAATGAGCGCTCTCTTCTCTCGGTCTACTTCTGCCATTCTTATTTGATTGTATCCAGAGAATCCATCCATAAATTAGAGCATCCCATGCCTGATAGTGTTATTGACCAAAATGTCAATGTGCAGTAACGGGAAGTCATCCTTTGGGCTCGCTTTGTTCAAGTTTCGGAAGTCGATGCACATGAGAACCTTTCCATCTTTCTTTGGTACAGGGATGATACTGGCTAGCCACTATGGGTACTTAGAGACCATGAGATATCCCACGTCATACTGCTTGATTACTTTATCTTTTACTTTTAACATCCATTCTAGCCTGAGGCATTTCAACTTCTGCTTGACCGACCTAACATCTGGATACAACAACAGCTCATGCTCGACCAAATCAGTATCCAAACTAGGCATGTCCTCATATGGCCATGCGAAGACATCTTGGTATGATCGACAGGAGTCAATCATGCTTTTTCTTTCCTCGAAAGACAGTGATGTTCCGATCTTGGTGATTCTAGGTATCTCTTCGGTCTCTAGGTTGACGTCCTCTGTCTCTTCAACAATCGGCGTAGGGTCATACTAAAAATCGGCAAACTGGTAAAGGAGCTCATTGGGGAGCTCCTCAATAGGGATCTCCTTGTCTAGACTCGTGACTCCTACCTTTTCTTGTATTTCTACAGGAAAGGGGTTGATTTCATGTGGGACGGATTTTTTAATTAAGGCATCATTTTCTTTGATTTTATCAAGAATTTTAAAAGATAATTTTTTTAGATTATTTTGTATTTCTTTTATTTTTTTGGATTTTTCCTTTTCTTCGAAAATAGGCCCTTGACAAGGCGGGTCCCTATATACACATGGTACTGCTTACCAAAGGCTCATTCCACTTTTTACAGGTTATTTTTTTTTTGGAAAGCGGGTGCCGAATTTCAGGCTACTCGAGGCTTCTAGAGTTAGGGGCATTGGCACTTAATTCCTTACTTGCGTGCCGCACCTTTACCTGCTTTGATGGAGGAGGCTGATCGGGATGGATTTTGAAGGCCAACCTCCATCATATTTATCCCGGGCTTGTCCAGAATTCTATCCTCAAATGTTAACACGAGTTTGTGGTGGTTTACCACAAGGGGTTGCATTGTCGGGGGAGCTTCTTCCTCCAAGAGGGATAAAGACGCCAGATCTATTTCTATAGTAGGGGGAATGATTTGGGGATTGGTTGGGTGACTGGTGGCTACCCGTTTGTGTGGGGTCAGTTGTGTTGTTCTATTTTGATCAATCTTCACAACCCCCGCACTCACGAAGGTACTCCAAATGTGAGGTCTAGGGTGGGGTTCATCCTCTAGGTCTATTCCCTAGGCTTTTGCAGCAACAATGGTTCGGGCTTTTTCCTTGGCCTCTCGAATTTCCTCTTTAATAGGCCTGTAGCCTAAGACAAATCTGACCTGCTATCAGTCTTTGGCTCTGACTGGGTCCCTCTATCCTTGCAAATAAGGTCCCAACCCTTTACCTTTCTGATAACCCCATTTATGGAGCATGGCCACAACTATAACCATTCCGCCTTCGGTCTTCATGGTGATCCTCTCGAGGGGCTCAGGACCACTGTCGATACATCATATTCAAAGCTATGGAAGTTTGTGTCTTTGATCGTGTGCGGCACATCTAGCACTTTGAGGTTCTCGATGCTGTGAGTAGCTTTTTCTCTTTCTTCCTGCTCCTCACTCAGAATGGTGATGATCTTCTGCTCTGAAATAAATCTAAGCTTTTGATGTGAAGTTGAAGGAATTACCCCGACCTCGTGTGACCATGATCGCCCTAATAATAAATTGAAAGTGGATTTGATGTCCATAACTTGGAAAGGTATGGAAAAGGTCATTGGCCTAATAGTGAGCTCAAGATTGAGTTCTCTAATTATTTCTCTTCTCGTGTTATCAAATCCTCTAACACTTGTTGTTGCTAGCTTGAACACGGAGGGATCCACCCCTATCTTAGTTGCGGTTCTTAGAGGGCACACATTCAAGGCTGATCCATTGTCTATTAATACCAATGGAATTACCAAGTTCCCAACTTCTACTGTGATGTTGAAGGGTTTGGAATGGTTATTTCTCTCGTCTAGTAGATCAACATCCGAAAAGGAGATGGCATTGGGAGCCAACGCCTGCCCAATTATTTATCTTATTTCGTCTGGGGTTACTTGGATGGACACATGCGCATATTTGAATGCTCCCATTAGAACTTGGAAATAGAGTAGAGATGTCATTAACAGGTCCCAGACTGTGATGTGAGATGATATTCTTTCCAAGTGAGTTTCTAGTATATGCTCTCTGCTCATTTTTTCGAAGGGGATTACCGAAATAGGTTCTTTATTCTCTTCTGGCCAGGCTGGTGCCAATACTTTAGGTTGTTTAGAGATTCATCCTGATCGAGTAATGAAATCTACTAGCCCCCCTCTGCTGCTGCCTGTATTGACATCCGTCTGATCATAACTGAGGGGAACTTGATGAGGATCATAGGTTAGTCCCAAAATCTGGAATGGAGTGGATGCATGCTTCGGGGGTGCTTGGATTGGTCGATTGGGATAGGTGGATAACACTTGGTTAACTCCTGCTAGAGGTGGATAGGGCAGAGGAGTGGTGAACGTGGGCCAAGTGGGATCTATGAGAATTATGAAAGGTTGTATTGGTGGTGATGTGATGGGGCTAGGCCATTAGTAATTAATCGGTGTCGGAGGGGGAAACAAGGAAACATCATGCATTATGTAATTGGAAGGGGTGGGCATTTGATATGGAGATAAGTCGGGTTGGACATAACTGACGGGAGCTGGAGATGGAAAGTACATCCTTAGATCTAAGGGCTTTCTTTAAGGTGTTGGATTGGGAAAGTAATCAGCCAAATTTAAGGGCTCGATTACCCCTATGCTTCTATCTTCCTGATCCCTTTGGTTTGGTGTTATGAAATTCTCTCTAACACTGTTATATTTAGAAGGGTCAAACTCTTTACCATCTTTCTCATTCATGTTGGCAGTGGGTCTTTGGCCCATTCCTCCCTGTGGGTGCGGCGACAATGGTGCTTGCATGATGTTGGTGTGGGGATTTGCCTAGGGAGGTGACAGAGGGATGGTCTTTCCTGCCTCTATCAAATCCTCTATCGCATGCTTTAAAGGAAAGCATTGATCGGTTGGATGTCCCGACTCATTACAAAGTGTGTTGGGATCATAAGTTTTTGGAATTGGGTTCGACGGGGGTCACTGTTGAAGCTGAGTGACTAAACCCTTTTCAATTAGTAGAGGCAATAGGACATTCAAGGATTGCCCTAGGGAGTGAACACTCGATTATATTATGCCCTTCTCTGCTCAGGGGTTTGCGGTCCCCAGGGGACATTATTCTACCTCGGAGCCTAATTTATAAGTATTGGGGCTTGCGGTGCTGCCCCAAAATAGAATGGTACTATGTTGGTATTGGGCTGTGTGGTCAATACAGCTTGGACCTCCCCCTCGGCTCTTCTCTCGATTCTCTATTTAAATGACCCTCTATTACTGCATCCTCACGGTGGTTTCCATTCCTTACTAAATCAGTAAGGCTAGATTGTTGCTGATACACCAGGAAATTTGAGATGACCGACAGAGTACTTTTCGAGATCATCTCGATTTGCTCATCGTCGAGTATTCGATTTCTCACTTGGGCTACCAAGGTTCTCCATCTCCCTAAATAGTCGCTGAACATCTCATCGGGCTTCTGCTTTAGTCAGGCTAGATCTGACTTGCGGGGTTCAATGTCTATGTTGTAGACATATGTTAAGACCTGAAAAGTATCACTTTTCACCCCTTAACTTAATCTCTGTTAGACCCTTAATTATTTAATAAATGTGTCTTAAGTTTATTTTGTAGATAATAAGCAGCAGCTGTAAATAAACTCCTAACCATGCCAAGAAGCCTACTGCTGCCCTAGAAGCCCCTCAGAAGAATGAAGGTTAAACCCAGACAGAGAATTAGCTGCAGCATAAGCACAACAAAGCAGAAATAAACAAAAAAGAATGCCTCGCGTAGATGTCGCAGGGCTCAATTGAACCAGAATGAATGCATCACGTAGTTGTTACAGACTTCTGAAAGACAGCACACCAAATGGTCGCGCAGTCCTCGCGCCGTTCGCGCACAGATGGATGTCAGTAGGGAGCAAAAAGCATAACTCGCGCAGTGCTCGCGAGGTTTAGTCTTAAGAGCTCGCGAAGCACTCGCGCAGCTCAAGAGATGAGTCTTCAACCCTCGCGCGATTCACTAAATAGAGAGAGCTCCAGGCATTCCAGCGTGCAGCTGTCGCGCAGTGGCCGCGGGACACATACTTTCAAGGAACTGCTTGCGCGTTCTAGAAGCCCTTGTATATTGTTTCCTTCACGAGGATCACCATGAGATTCATCAAGGAACGAACAGCGTGCATAATTCCCGCGACTTTCAAATGGAAAGACCAATCCCGTGACGACCAGAGCATCCCCGTGATGACAATTCAACCCCACGATGCCAATTCTACCACGCAGTAAGACCTAGAAATCTTTTCTATCCAGCGAGGATTAGGTTCCAAACTTCTCCCCACTTCTGCAAGGGCAATCTGGGAACTTCCAACAATTAGGGCACGCACTCTAATGCTCCAATATCCGTGCACATGCCTCGAGGCATCCAAGGGACAAGAATAGGCCGCAATTGCATTGATGAAATTAGGGTTTTCCTAACCCTAATTCATAGAGAGCCGACTGCTATATAAGCCTAAGCCTAGCGTAGGTTTAGAGATCCCTTTTTGGGACTTAACTTCTGTATTCCTTCTTCTTAAAACCGACTGTAGAATTACAGTAGGCTAAGGTTAGGGTTTAGGAGTTTTCTTTTTTTCCTTTTTCCTTCTCTCCATAGTCCAGCACTTACTGGCTATGCCTTTGTATGATTATTTAGTATAGTTTTAATGGATTTTTGTAATAGGATCTATTGCATGTATGGGATTGATGTTTTGTGAGTTGTTCTGTGCAAGGCTGCTGCCTTGAGATCCTCCATTGCTAAGTTGTATTATAAGTAATGGAGGATTCTCTTTAAGGCTTTAGTTAGATCCAAGTGACCTGTGTGTCCAGGTTAGGCACATTACAGGCCTAGCCCCACCACAGGACCCACTAAATCTAAATTCCCATGGGATCTTGAGCTGGTAGCCTTGTGAACATGGTGGTGGCAGCAATATTCTTGTTCTGTCTTAGACCTCTATGAGGAGGATAGCCTCTGTGGATAGTCTAAGACCATTCAAGTGGACAGATTATAGCCCTAGGGTGAGGCCAATCCACAGAACTAAGACAGATTCTTCTTCTCTGCACTTGTGCTTGTAGCCTTGTGAGAGATTGTGTAGAGACAGACTCCCCTGTATTTGTATAGACCCACCATCAGATGGCAGATCTGATCTGGCTATAGAGATTGTAGGCTAGTGACTGGATCACTACTATCCTTCTAAAACAGTGAACAACTAAGCTTAAAGCTAGTACTCAAACTCTTGCTGGTTCTGTGTGTCCAGGCTAGTGCACGTTGTAGGCCTAGCCCCACACACAGAGCTTTAGAGGTTAAGGTTCCTATGGATTCTTGAGCTTGTAGCCTGGATGAAGTAATGCCTACAATGATAAACTTGTTCTGACCCATCTCTGGATTGTGGTTCCCCTATTAGATAGCCTGTGACCATTCAAGTGGATAGGTTATAGCCATAAGGGATTGGATCATGGCACATGAGTGAGTTGAATCCTTTCTCCTCTTTGGTGATAATGTAGCCATTGGACAAGATTTTTATAGCAGCAGATCTGAGTCTGAGGTATAAGATCCATCAGATCTGTTCCTAATAGCATACTTTTTACCTTTTTATATTTATTTTTTCACACTCCATCACTTTTCTCAACCCTTTCTGTAGTTTAGGCATTAAGTTACCTTAGGATTTAGACTATAGTGACCATAAATCCCCTTCCATTTAGGATTGCCAGATCTTTAGCCAGATCTAGAGGGCCTACTAAAGATAGCTCTCTTGGAGCTTTAGATCAACTTCACTGTGGGACAAACTCTTACTTATCAAAACTTGCTACAACAGGCCCTGTTTCTTGCAGGATTGTGTATTTTTAGGCTTGCTGCTCTTCAATTCATCATTCATTTTCACTAACCCCATTCTTATCACCATCTCCAATAAAGTTAGTAGCAAGCACTTAAAATACTTCAGCAAGTTTTTGGCGTCGCTGTCGGGGAATCTTGATCTATTAGTAGATTCTAGGTTTTTATATTCTTTATTCTTTTATTAGTTGTACTTGTGAATAATTGATACTACTGATTTACATTTGAAAATTTTCTTGCAGATCTGGACCGGAGCAGAGAAGGAGAGTAGAATTGCACTGGGAGTCTAACTACCTCTGTTTGCACTTCTCTAACCCTCAAAACCTAAGTTTATTTCTCGTCTGAAAATTTCATAGCAGTTGATTAGGATAGTTGTAATTTTGTTAAGTGCAATGTGTCTGCAAGTAGTCTTCCCTGCTTTTGGTGTGTGTGTATGTTAGGAAGGAGATCCTTCAGTCCTACATTAGAGCCTGCTAACCCTGAGATAGAAAGGGGAAGAAGACCGAGAAGGCACAGACACACCATAGTCGAGCCCCCTATTGAAATTGAGACAGCAGTTATGGGTGAAGAGCAACCTAGAACATTGAAGGAATTGAATGCTCTGGATGATTATAATTCTCCATTCAACATTTAATTCCCAAATGTTAAGGGAAACTACGAAATTAAAACCTCCATCATCCAAATGCTTCCCACTTTCCATGGGCTTAGCAAGGAAGACCCTTACAAGCACATTGACCAATTCTTGGCCCTGTGCACAACTTTTTCTATCGCTGGTTTGGGACCAAAAGCCACTAGGTTAAGGCTCTTTCCTTTCTCCGTAAAGGACAGGGCCATGACCTAGTTATCTACTCTCCCAAACAACAACATCACTTCCGGGAAAGACCACCAGACAAGATTTCTGTCTAAATTTTTTCCAGCGACCAAAACCAACCAGTTGAGGAAAGACATACCTTCTTTTGCCCAATCCCCAACTGAAGATTTTAATGAAGCCTGGGACAGATTTAAGGAGATGCTCAAACAATGTCCCCACCACAAGATCCCTGACTGGCAGCTTGTCCAGAGCTTCTCCAATGGGATTGATGAGAAAAGCAGAGACATGGTAGATGCCTCTTATGGTGGAACGTACATGCATAAAACAGTTGATGAGGCATGGGACTTGCTCGAGGTCATTAGCGAAAATGCTTTCCAGAAGATGTCCTCATCTAGAACTATTCAAGAGCCTTCTCCTAAGCTGGGGCTTGCTGAAACTTCTAAAGGAAAGATGTACGAAGTTAGGGGAAATGATGACCTGAGAATGCAAATGGCCATTCTTTCAGATAAATTTGATAAACTTTTGACAGTGGTGCAGCCCAGATTGGCTGCACAAGTGATGGAGGCATGTCTGATATGCCAATCTCCACAACACATAGTGGAAGAGTGCCCATATGCAGGGAAATACCCTGAGTATGTGATGGAACAGGCTGCTGCTACCCAATCTTTTGGACAACAATAATCTGGTGGCTACAACAAACAGTCATATGGATACCAGCACCAAAATACTGGTTACCAATGGAGAGACCACCCAAATTTGAGGTAGAGGCAAGACAACTATATGCAGCCACAACAGATGTTGGCCTTATCTCAAAGGTCACAGTAGCAATTTAACCAGGGTTATGCCCCAAGGTCGAATTTTCAACATCAGCAACAGAAAATCGCTTAGTAGTTCCCCACCTCAAAGTGCTTCTTTCGAGGACCAGGTTTTAGCCCAATTGCAAAGCCTTGGACCCTTAAATCAGACAGTGACTTCTTACAGTTAGAGCATAAAGAAAATAGAAGAGCAACTAGGCCAAATAGCCAATTCTTTGGCTAAAAGAGTGGAGGGCAGGTTGCCAAGCCAGCCAGTAGCCAACCCTAAGGGCCAATATTCGATTGGACACGGCTCCTCAAATTTTGAGGGGGCTAATGCCATCACAACCCTAAGGTGTGGCCGGTTGGTAGAAAACCAGGTGGGAAAGGAACAAGGAGAGGTCATTCCTAAAGAACTTTCAAGTGAAAGTGATAAGGACTTTATTAGAGCACAGAGTCAAGAATTGCCTGCTACCCTTCAACAAGGGAAAAATAAAGAGGCTGTAGTTGAGCCTCAGCAGGAAATAAAAGAAGAAAAAAGAAAAAAACAAAAGTTCAGTCATAGGCTTGCAGTTGAGGAACCAGCAGTACCTCAGTTTCCATTTCCTCACGCTTTGAGTGGCCCTGCCTCTTTTGATAAGGGGAATGCACAGATCGAGGAAATGATAGAGACCTTTAAGCAGGTCAAGATCAATTTACCCCTGCTTGATGCAATCCGACAGGTCCCAGCCTATGCAAAATTTCTGAAAGACCTTTGTACTCAGAAGAGGAAGGCCAGAGGCCATTTGTCCAAAAAGGTCTTCGCAACTGATACAGTTAATTCTGTATTTCTCCTTGTAAATATAGTCGAGCCCCCTATTGAAATTGAGACAGCACTTATGGGTGAAGAGCAACCCAGAACATTGAAGGAATTGAATGCTCTGGGTGATTATAATTCTCCATTCAACATTTAATTCCCAAATGTTAAGGGAAACTACGAGATTAAAACCACCATCATCCAAATGCTTCCCTCTTTCCATGGGCTTAGCAAGGAAGACCCTTACAAGCACATTGACCAAATCTTGGCCCTGGGCACAACTTTTTCTATCGCTAGTTAGGGACCAAAAGCCACTAGGTTAAGGCTCTTTCCTTTCTCCCAAAAGGACAGGGCCATGACCTAGTTATCTACTCTCCCAAACAACAGCATCACTTCTGGGAAAGACCTCCAGACAAGATTTCTGTCTAAATTTTTCCCAGCGACCAAAACCAGCCAGTTGAGGAAAGACATACTTTCTTTTGCCCAATCCCCAACTGAAGATTTTAATCAAGCCTGGGATAGATTTAAGGAGATGCTCAAACAATGTCCCCACCACAAGATCCCTGACTGGCAGCTTGTCCAGAGCTTCTACAATGGGATTGATGAGAAAAGCAGAGACAAGGTAGATGCCACTTATGGTGGAACGTACATGCATAAAACAGTTGATGAGGCATGGGACTTGTTCGAGGTCATTAGTGAAAATGCTTTCCAGAAGATGTCCTCATCTAGAACTGTTCAAGAGCCTTCTCATAAGCTGGGGCTTGCTGAAACTTCTAAAGGAAAGTTGTACGAAGTTAGGAGAAATGATGACCTGAGAATGCAGATGGCCAATCTTTCAGATAAATTTGAGAAACTTTTGACTGTGGTGCAGCCCAGATTGGCTGCACAAGTGATGGAGGCATGTCTGATATGCCAATCTCCACAACACATAATGGAAGAGTGCCCATCTGCAGGGCAATACCCTGAGTATGTGATGGAACAGGCTGCTGCTACCCAATCTTTTGGACAACAATAATCTGGTGGTTATAACAAATACCCATATGGATACCAGTACCAAAATACTGGTTACCAATGGAGAGACCACCCAAATTTGAGATAGAGGCAAGACAACTATATGCAGCCACAACAGATGTTGGCCTTACCTCAAAGGTCACAGCAGCAGTTTAACCAGCGTTATGCCCCAAGGTCGAATTTTCAACATCAGCAGCAGCCCCAGCAGTAAAATCAGTTAGTAGTTCCCCCACCTCAGCCCCGAAGTGCTTCTTTCGAGGACCAGGTTTTAGCCCAATTGCAAAGCCTTGGACCCTTAAATGAGACAGTGACTTCTTACAGTTAGAGCACAATAAAAAAAGAAGAGCAACTAGGCCAAATAGCCAATTCTTTGGCTAAAAGAGAGGAGGGCAGGTTGCCAAGCCAGCCAGTAGCCAACCATTAGGGCTAATATTCGATTAGAGACGGCTCCTCAAATTTTGAGGGGGCTAATGCCGTCATAGCCCTAAGGTCTGGCAGGTTGGTAGACAACCAGGCGGGAAAGGAACAAGGAGAGGTCATTCCTAAAGAACTTTCAAGTGAAAGTGATAAGGACATTGTTAGAGCACAGAGTCAAGAATTGCCTGCTACCTTTCAACAAGGGAAAAATAAAGAGGCTGTAGTTGAGCCTCAGCAGGAAATAAAAGAAGAAAAAAGAAAAAAATAAAGGTTCAGTCATAGGCTTGCAGTAGAGGAACCAGCAGTACTTCAGCTGCCATTTCCTCACGCTTTGAGCGGCCCTGCCTCTTTTGATAAGGGGAATGCACAGATCGAGGAAATGATAGAGGCCTTTAAGCAGGTCAAGATCAATTTACCCCTGCTTGATGCAATCCGACAGGTCCCAGCCTATGTAAAATTTCTGAAAGACCTTTGTACTCAGAAGAGGAAGGCCAGAGGCCATTTGTCCAAAAAGGTCTTCGCAACTGATACAGTTAATTCTGTATTTCTCCTTATAAATATAGTCGAGCCCCCTATTGAAATTGAGACAGCAGTTATGGGTGAAGAGCAACCCAGAACATTGAAAGAATTGAATACTCTAGATGATTATAATTCTCCATTCAACATTTAATTTCCAAATGTTAAGGAAAACTGCGAGATCATCCAAATGCTTCCCTCTTTCCATGGGCTTAGCAAGGAAGACCCTTACAAGCACATTGACCAATTCTTGGCCCTGTGCACAACTTTTTCTATTGCTAGTTTGGGACCAAAAGCCACTAGGTTAAGGCTCTTTCCTTTCTCCCTAAAGGACAGGGCCATGACCTAGTTATCTACTCTCCCAAACAACAGCATCACTTCCGGGAAAGACCTCCAGACAAGATTTCTGTCTAAATTTTTCCCAGCGACCAAAACTAGCCAGTTGAGGAAAGACATACTTTCTTTTGCCCAATCCCCAACTGAAGATTTTAATCAAGCCTGAGACAGATTTAAGTAGATGCTCAAACACTGTCCCCACCACAAGATCCCTGACTGGCAGCTTGTCCAGAGCTTCTACAATGGGATTGATGAGAAAAGCAGAGACATGGTAGATGCCTCTTATGGTGGAACGTACATGCATAAAACAGTTGATGAGGCATGGGACTTGTTCGAGGTCATTAGCGAAAATACTTTTCAGAAGATGTCCTCATCTAGAACTGTTCAAGAGCCTTCTCCTAAGCTGGGGCTTGCTGAAACTTCTAAAGGAAAGATGTACGAAGTTAGGGGAAATGATGACCTGAGAATGCAGATGGCCAATCTTTCAGATAAATTTGATAAACGTTTGACTGTGGTGCAGCCCAGATTGGCTGCACAAGTGATGGAGGCATGTCTGTTATGCCAATCTCCACAACACATAGTGGAAGAGAGCCCATCTGCAGGGCAATACCTTGAGTATGTGACGGAACAGGCTGCTGCTACCCAATCTTTTGGACTACAATAATTTGGTGGTTACAACAAACAACCATATGGATACCAGTACCAAAATACTGGTTACCAATGGAGAGACCACCCAAATTTGAGGTAGAGGCAAGACAACTATATACAGCCACAACAGATGTTGGCCTTACCTCAAAGGTCACAGCAACAGTTTAACCAGGGTTATGCCCCAAGGTCGAATTTTCAACATCAGCAGCAGCCCCGGTAGTAAAATCAGTTAGTAGTTCTCCCACCTCAGCCCCGAAGTGCTTCTTTCGAGGACCAGGTTTTAGCCCAATTGCAAAGCCTTGGACCCTTAAATCAGACAGTGACTTCTTACAGTTAGAGCATAAAGAAAATAGAAGAGCAACTAGGCCAAATAGCCAATTCTTTGGCTAAAAGAGTGGAGGGCAGGTTGCCAAGCCAGCTAGTAGCCAACCTTAAGGGCCAATATTTGATTGGAGACGGCTCCTCAAATTTTGAGGGGGCTAATGCCATCACAGCCCTAAGGTCTGACAAGTTGGTAGACAACTATGTGGGAAAGGAACAAGGAGAGGTCATTCCTAAAGAACTTTCAAGTGAAAGTGATAAGGACTTTGTTAGAGCACAGAGTCAAGAATTGCCTGCTACCCTTCAACAGGGGTAAAATAAAGAGGCTGTAGTTGAGCCTCAACAGGAAATAAAAGAAGAAAAAAGAAAAAAACAAAAGTTCAGTCATAGGCTTGCAGTTGAGGAACCAGCAGTATCTCAGCTGCCATTTCCTCATGCTTTGAGTGGCCCTGCCTCTTTTGATAAGGGGAATGCACAGATCGAGGAAATGATAGAGACCTTTAAGCAGGTCAAGATCAATTTACCCCTGCTTGATGCAATCCGACAGGTCCCAGCCTATGTAAAATTTTTGAAAGACCTTTTTACTCAGAAGAGGAAGGCCAGAGGCCATTTGTCCAAAAAGGTCTTCGCAACTGATACAGTTAATTCTGTATTTCTCCTTGTAAATATAGTCGAGCCCCCTATTGAAATTGAGACATCAGTTATGGGTGAAGAGCAACCCAGAACATTGAAGGAATTGAATGCTCTAGATGATTATAATTCTCCATTCAACATTTAATTCCCAAATGTTAAGGGAAACTATGAGATTAAAACCTCCATCATCCAAATGCTTCCCTCTTTCCATGGGCTTAGCAAGGAAGACCCTTACAAGCACATTGACCAATTCTTGGCCCTGTGCACAACTTTTTCTATTGCTAGTTTGGGACCAAAAGCCACTAGGTTAAGGCTCTTTCCTTTCTCCCTAAAGGACAGGGCCATGACCTAGTTATCTACTCTCCCAAACAACAGCATCACTTCCGGGAAAGACCTCCAGACAAGATTTCTGTCTAAATTTTTCCCAGCGACCAAAACTAGCCAGTTGAGGAAAGACATACTTTCTTTTGCCCAATCCCCAACTGAAGATTTTAATCAAGCCTGAGACAGATTTAAGTAGATGCTCAAACACTGTCCCCACCACAAGATCCCTGACTGGCAGCTTGTCCAGAGCTTCTACAATGGGATTGATGAGAAAAGCAGAGACATGGTAGATGCCTCTTATGGTGGAACGTACATGCATAAAACAGTTGATGAGGCATGGGACTTGTTCGAGGTCATTAGCGAAAATACTTTTCAGAAGATGTCCTCATCTAGAACTGTTCAAGAGCCTTCTCCTAAGCTGGGGCTTGCTGAAACTTCTAAAGGAAAGATGTACGAAGTTAGGGGAAATGATGACCTGAGAATGCAGATGGCCAATCTTTCAGATAAATTTGATAAACGTTTGACTGTGGTGCAGCCCAGATTGGCTGCACAAGTGATGGAGGCATGTCTGTTATGCCAATCTCCACAACACATAGTGGAAGAGAGCCCATCTGCAGGGCAATACCTTGAGTATGTGACGGAACAGGCTGCTGCTACCCAATCTTTTGGACTACAATAATTTGGTGGTTACAACAAACAACCATATGGATACCAGTACCAAAATACTGGTTACCAATGGAGAGACCACCCAAATTTGAGGTAGAGGCAAGACAACTATATACAGCCACAACAGATGTTGGCCTTACCTCAAAGGTCACAGCAACAGTTTAACCAGGGTTATGCCCCAAGGTCGAATTTTCAACATCAGCAGCAGCCCCGGTAGTAAAATCAGTTAGTAGTTCTCCCACCTCAGCCCCGAAGTGCTTCTTTCGAGGACCAGGTTTTAGCCCAATTGCAAAGCCTTGGACCCTTAAATCAGACAGTGACTTCTTACAGTTAGAGCATAAAGAAAATAGAAGAGCAACTAGGCCAAATAGCCAATTCTTTGGCTAAAAGAGTGGAGGGCAGGTTGCCAAGCCAGCTAGTAGCCAACCTTAAGGGCCAATATTTGATTGGAGACGGCTCCTCAAATTTTGAGGGGGCTAATGCCATCACAGCCCTAAGGTCTGACAAGTTGGTAGACAACTATGTGGGAAAGGAACAAGGAGAGGTCATTCCTAAAGAACTTTCAAGTGAAAGTGATAAGGACTTTGTTAGAGCACAGAGTCAAGAATTGCCTGCTACCCTTCAACAGGGGTAAAATAAAGAGGCTGTAGTTGAGCCTCAGCAGGAAATAAAAGAAGAAAAAAGAAAAAAACAAAAGTTCAGTCATAGGCTTGCAGTTGAGGAACCTGCAGTACCTCAGTTGCCATTTCCTCAACCTTTGAGTGGCCCTGCATCTTTTGATAAGGGGAATGCACAGATCGAGGAAATGATAGAGACCTTTAAGCAGGTCAAGATCAATTTACCCCTGCTTGATGCAATCCGACAGGTCCCAGACTATGCAAAATTTTTGAAAGACCTTTGTACTTAGAAGAGGAAGGCCAGAGGCCATTTGTCCAAAAAGGTCTTCGCAACTGATACAGTTAATTCTGTATTTCTCCTTGTAAATACAATTGTACATGTTTCTTTCCAGTTAATAGAATTTTATTTTTTTATTTTTTTGTAGATTGATCTGTTCTGTATGCTTGTTTAAGCTTTTCTCTTTTAGTCTTCATTTTGTTCAATTTTGTCATGGGAGATGTCTGTAGGGTGGCTATAATCATTTCAGATAGGAGTCCATGCGACTGTTGACTTCAGTCATAGGATTAAAATGGTTTCCTTTTCATAGTTATGGGCCCTGTCTGTGCTCCTCGCGGAGTTCTTACCGTGTGCAAAGCAAATTTCCACACCTTCCAGTGTGCAGCTGCGCGATACACAAGATCCCCTTGAATTCCAAGCTCATCTTTAGACCTTCATTTATTGTGCGCTCTCTTTTCCCATAATCAGTTGTGAGATTCTTCATTCCCCACAAAATTCAAATTTATTGCCAAGCTGGGAAAGGGATAAAGCTTTATTATGTCGATTCATTTTCCACCGTCCACCTCTTTTAAATAGGCCTTTAGTTCCTCTTCATCTCATCCTTCCTCTTCTAACCCTAGCTGTGCGGCCCTTCTCCCAACCATGGCGGATGACAAACCTTATGAGTTCCCAATCAAATTCTATCCGATGTGGTCGGATCCCCCCACCGCCTAAGGAGCCGGACCCATTACAATTTCTCTGGGATGTGTATGACGAGGTCCAGAGGATCCTTGCGAAGGAGGAGAAGAAAAAGAAGAAAAACGAGAAGAGAGAGAAGAAGAAGAAAAAAATGGAACCACCTGCATCTCCCCCACCATCTTCCTCACACCCTCCCCCATCGACTCTCCCTTGATCCAGCTTTCCCCCTCCCATTTTGCCTTTTCTTTTTACCTCTTTTTGTAATATTTTCTTTTTATTTTAATGAAAGTTTCTTTTAGTTCTATACTATTCAGTTAGCATTATTTTCTATGTTTCTCTGTCTTACTCTATGTTTATTTGTCTGACTGGACTCCACTGCATTTTCTCACCTTTGAACCAGTGAGGACACTGCTCCTCATGGTTTGGGGGTGTGGCAGGATAGGTCTGCCAATAGAATAGTTAATTTTAGTGTAGTAATGGGGGTATAATTGGGATGAATAAAGTCAATTTCCACTTAACTTGATACAATGAGGAAACTTGTAAAAAAAAAATTAAAATATTTTTGCAAACTTTTCAAAACTAAATAAGTTAAAATCTTGACACCACCATGAAGCTAATATCAAAAAAAATTTCAGTTAATACTTAGTGAACCTAAGAGGAGAGAAACAGATGAAAATACACCCCATGGGTTAAATTTGATGACCATACCTAGGGAGATTTGGGCTCATCATTTTCTTTTGAAGAGTATTTTTAGCATTATTTCTGCTTTAAGGACTGATTGAGTCAAAAAATTTTCACTAGAAGTTGTGCACCTCCAAATCAAAACTAATTGACAGCACTCATGATACTAAGGAAATGATCTAAGGCCCTCATTTGGACAGTTTGAGCCTGAAAATCCAACCTTTTAAAATCTGCCCTTTTGCATACACTAGTTGAGCCTTAAAATCATACTTTTCTTTCAAAAATACCAGAACACTTGCACCTTAACCTCATGGCCTGATTCAACCTTACCCTCACTCTGAGAATTCATAAGGTAAAGGAGGAGTTAAAGATACTGAGAATGGTCCAACATTCTGTGGAAGGTGAAGAAAAGCAATTTGTGAATAGCCGTGTATCAATGGCAGTTGTGTGGCAGTTCATCATAAAAAAATCATAAAAAAAAAAAGAATGAATAAAAACAAAAAGAAAAAAAAAAGAAAAAAAAGAAAGATGAAGTTTTTGCTGAAGTGAAGGTTGTGATGTCATGAATCACTCCTTACCTTGCTGATTTCTTAATTTGGATTCCCCTTTTACCCCTTTATTCTTTACATCCCTCACCCATAAGCCACATTACAACCCATTCAAAAAGACCTTGTGGATCCAAAGTAAAATGAGCTGTCATGTGGAGATGAGGAGTTGTCTAATCTATGGTAAAAATTTATGAGCATATCAGAAATTAGAAGCTTTGCCTATGCTCATGCTTGCAGGCCCATTTGGGGTCTGTAACTGCTCTTGAGTGGTTGTGAATGTGAACACCCTCAGATTGTTAATGTTGAGAGATAGCCCTAGTAAGAATTGGGGTTGTATCCAACCTGAATTTCGAATTTAAGGCAAGCTGGGTATTGATTTCAACCCATTAAATTTCTAATGTTAGGTGAATGGTGGTAAGGCAAACACATGTTAACTTTTAAGTTTTAAATGGCTTGCAACACTACTGTAGTTTCCTCTAAGTGTTAAAGAATGGGTGTGAAATGAAGCTTTGTGCATTTAAATCTGTGTTGTCATTAACTGCACTAGACTTAACTGTTCTAATGGTGAAGTTTATGGGTGTCTTCACTGAAAACCCTCAGGAGACTTCACTCCTCCATTAGGGATCACCTAGGGGTTTAAAAGGCTTGGTACATATGCTAAATGTACCCGTGATCCCTACGAAAGTGACATGTAATTACAGCTTTGCTAAGGGACTAGCAAAGATTAGATTTGGGGGTGTGTTAAGACCTGAAAAGTATCACTTTTCACCCCTTAACTTAATCTCTGTTAGACCCTTAATCATTTAATAAATGTGTCTTAAGTCTATTTTATAAATAATAAGCAGCAGCTGCAAATAAATCCCTAACCATACCAAGAAGCCTACTGCTGCTCCAGAAGCCCCTCAGAAGAATGAAGGTTGAACCAGACAGAGAATTGGCTACAGCATAGGCACAGCAAAGCAGAAACAAACCAAAAAGAATGCCTCGCGCAGATGTCGCAGGGCTCAATTGAACCAGAATGAATGCGTCGCGTAGTTGTCGCAGACTTTTGAATGACAGCACACTAAATGGTCGCGCAGTCCCCGCGCCGTTTGCACGCAGATGGATGTCAGTAGGGACCAAAAAGCATAACTCGCATAGTGCTCGTGAGGTTCAATCTTAAGCACTCGCGAAGCACTCGCGCAGTCTTGCACAGCTCAAGAGATGAGTCTTCAACCTTCACGTGATTCACTAAATAGAGAGAGCTCCAGGCATTCCAGCGTGCGGCTGTCGCGCAGTGGCCGCAGGACACATACTTTCAAGGAACTGCTTGCGCGATCCAGAAGCTCTTGTACATTGTTTCCTTTGTGAGGATCGCTGCGGGATTCATCAAGGAACGAACTGCGCATGAAATTCCCGCGCCTTTCAAATGGAAAGACCAATCCCGCGATGACCAAAGCATCCCCGCGATGACCAAAGTACCAACCCCGCGACTGCAAGAGCTTCAAGTCAATTTAACTCCGCGACGTCAATTGTACCACGCGGTAAGACCTAGAAATATTTTCTATCTAGCGAGGATCGGGTTCCAAACTTCTCCCCACTTCTGTAAGGGCAATCTGGGAACTTTCAGTAATTAGGGCACGCACTCCAATGCTTTAATATCCGTACACAAGCCCTGAGGCATCCAAGGGACAAGAATGGGCCGTAATTGCATTGATAAAATTAGGGTTTTCCTAACCCTAATTCACAGAGAGCCGACTGCTATATAAGCCTAAGGCTAGCGTAGGTTTAGAGATCCCTTTTTGGAACTTAACTTCTGTATTCCTTCTTCTTAAAACCGACTATAAAATTACAGTAGGCTAAGGATAGGGTTTAGGAGTTTTCTTTTTTTCCTTTTTCCTTCTCTCCATAGTCCAGCACTTGCTGGCTATGCCTTTGTATGATTATTTGGTATAGTTTTAATGGATTTTTGTAATAGGATCTATTGCATGTATGGGAATGATGTTTTGTGAGTTGTTCTGTGCAAGGCTGCTGCCTTGAGATCCTCCATTGCTAAGTTATATTGTAAGCAATGAAGGATTGTCTTTAAGGCTTTACTTAGATCCAAGTGACCTGTGTGTCTAGGTTAGGCACATTACAAGCCTAGCCCCACCACAGGACCCACTAAATCTGAATTCCCATGGGATCTTGAGCTGGTAGCCTTGTGAACATGGTGGCGGCAACAATATTCTTGTTCTGTCTTAGACCTCTGTGAGGAGGATAGCCTCTGTGGATAGTCTAAGACCATTCAAGTGGACAGATTATAGCCCTAGGGTGAGGCCAATCCACAGAACTAAGACAGATTCTTCTTCTCTGCACTTGTGCTTGTAGCCTTGTGAGAGATTGTGTAGAGACAGACTCTCCTGTATTTGTATAGACCCACCATCAGATGGCAGATCTGATCTGACTGTAGAGATTTTAGGCTAGTGACTGGATCACTACTGTCCTTCTAAAGTAGTGAACAGCTAAGCTTAAAAGCTAGTACTCAAACTCTTGCTGGTTCTGCGTGTCCAGGCTAATGCACGTTGTAGGCCTAGCCCCACACACAGAGCTTGAGAGGTTGAGGTTCCTATGGATTCTTGAGCTTATAGCCTGAATGAAGTAGTGCCTACAATGATAAACTTGTTCTGACCCATCTCTGGATTATGGTTCCCCTATTGGATAGTCTGTGACCATTCAAGTGGATAGGTTATAGCCATAAGGGATTGGATCATGGCATAGGAGTGAGTTGGATCCTTTCTCCTCTTTGGTGATAATGTAGCCATTGGACAGGATTTTTATAGCAACAGATCTGAGTCTGAGTTATAAGACCCATCAGATTTGTACCTAATAGTATACTTCTCACCCTTTTATATTTATTTTCTCACACTCCATTACTTTTCTCAACCCTTTTTGTAGTTTAGGCATTAAGTTACCTTCCATTTAGGATTGCCAGATCTGTAGCCAGATCTGGAGGACCTACTAAAGATAGCTCCCTTGGAGCTTTAGATTAACTTCCCTGTAGGACAAACTCTTACTTATCAAAACTTGCTACAACATGCCCTGTATCTTGCAGGACTGTATATTTTTAGGCTTGCTGCTCTTCAATTCATCATTCATTTTCACTAACTCCATTCTTATCACCATCTCCAATAAAGTTAGTAGCAAGCACTTAAAATACTTCAACAACATACTGCTCTTGGAATAGGTGGGTCAGATCCTTCCAAGTTTTAATCATGGAAGGTTCCAAGGAAGTGAACCATCTTAAAGTCGGACCTGTGAGATTCTTCTGAAATTTTTTTATGAGAAAATGCTCATTCCCTCCATACTGGCACATGTCCCTACAGTAGGACTTGAGATGTGCAATGGGGTTGCCCATGCCATTATATTTATCGAAAGTAGGCACTCTGAATTTAGGTGGAAGTGGTACTTCCGCAAACAGACATAGGTCAGAGAACTCAGTAGCGTGAATTTCAGCTCCGCCCATCTTCATCAATTATTTTTGTATTTTGTCCATTTGCTCTTTCAGCAATTCAGACTCTTTTGATTGCAAGGTTGGGGCTGGTCCCCCTTCATTTTGAATGGCCTGCGGATGGGTGAATGTGATTGGTGGTGGATTAAAACTGGCAAATGCTCCTGCATAGGCCCCACTATTTCGAATCTCATCCTCTTCATATTGAGGATCAACATATGACAGAGGAAGGGTGTATCTTGTTGGTTATGAGTGGGCTGGATGGGTGCCTGGTGGGACCACTGTGTATAGGGGAAGCTTTTATGGGTGACTTATGGATGGTTGATAGTATGGGAAGGATTCCCATATTGGATTGGGTATGAGGGATGTGGATGAATGAGGCCCATGTTGGGTTGATGGAGTGAATGAGATGGGTTTATTATTTGAGGGGGAATGGGGGCTTGTTGGGTATAGGTGAATGTGGGATATTGGGGGAATGGTGGAGGGTTTACAAATGGGGCTCCTAGATTTTGGCTTTGATGGGCTTGGACATAGGGCATTAGGCCTTGATGGGCTTAGGCCTGGAGTATTGGGCATTGATGGGAATGGACCTGAGTATTGGGCCTTGATGGGCTTGGGGTATTGGGCCTTGATGGGTTTGGGTTATTGGGCCTTGGTGGGCTTGAGTCTGGGTTATTGGGTCTTGATGGGCTTGGGTATAGGGTGTTGGGCCTTGAGACCCGCTCACCCATGGTTGATGGGAACCTTGGATGGAATGGAAAATGAGGGGTTAATTACAGTTTTGGGGGAAGGAAGTATGGAGGTTTTGGAGGGTATGGGATGGGTTTGGAGATGTGTGGGATGGATGTGGGAGGCTTTGAGAGGCCTTCCATGTGGTGTAGGATTTGACCATGTCTTCCATCATGACCATTGGGTTGGTTATGGGGGAAATGGGGATGTCCCTTCCATTGTATGGGGAGATGTGGGCATGACCTAGGCAAAAGGGTGAGGAAAATTGAGCATGACCTGAATAAAATTGGGCATGACCTGGGTGGATGGGGAGATATGTGGCGGATTTGGAAACTTGGGCATGGTATGGGTGGATGTGGAAATAACGGGTGTATTTTGGATAGATGTATGGGAAAAATGGGGTGTATTTGGAGAGGGTGTGGAAGGGAAATTGGGTATGGTTTGGGTGAATGTGGAAAAATTAGGCATGGGAGATGAGGAAAGTTGTGGTGTGTGTTGGGTTAAAGTGGAGGGAAGATTGGATGTATGTGGAGTGGATATGAGAGAAAAATGGGGTGTTTGTTGCATGGATGTTGATGGGGAAAAGTTGGACGTGGATTAGGAAAATGAGGGTGTTGGATTTTGGGAAGGTATGAGAATATGGGAATGGTTTGGGAAAATGATGGGGAATGAGGTGTCGAATTTTTGGAAAATATGAGAAAATTGGACATGTTAGATGTGGAAGAGAAGTGGGATAAATCTTGGGTGATAGAGGAAGAATGGAGTGGAAAATATGGTGGATTTTGAGTTGATATGAGGGAGAGAGGGGGTGAATTTTGGTTTGAGGTGGAGGGGAAGAGGGGTGCACGGAAGGGTCCAGTGACGGTAAATGGGGGTTGGGTGAATGGAATGGGGATTTCCTCCATATGGGAATAAGTTGGGGAACGTGGCGGGGATGAATCAGGTTTGACATAAGCCGGATCAACTGCCCACAACATGGCTTGGTGGCGGGTTGGGTATGGATGCCTCGGGTGGGGCCCGTAAAGTTTTCTTCTCCTTCTCCCTGTAGACACTCAAATTTGGCCCAAGGCCCGATCGAGACATATTTCAAGAGAGGCGCCTCTTCAAGCTTTTAATGGCATGTAAGGAATCCTTAGGAACCTTTTTGAAACCTTAGGAGCCATTCCAAACCCTTAGGAATCACCCTAGATTCCTTAGGAACCTTCTCAAACCCTTAGAAACCCATCCCGACCCTTAGAACCCATTCCGAACCTAAACCTTGCTTTCCCTAGTAATGGATGAAGAATGGTGCAGTAGGACTAGCTATTACCTTCTACTATAATCGAATCTTATACCATTGAAAAGTAAAAGTCCCCAGCTTTCCAACAAGCCAAGAATCACTCTAATCAGAGCTGTGTACGAAAAGATATTGTGTTCCGAAGCTTAAGGTCAAAATGGTAAATATACTGTGAACCTGCCTAAGGATTTGGTGCAAGTATTACTTACGCCAAGCCATTTCTCCCCAGAAATGGCTTGGTGTAACTAATAGTTGCGCCACATATAAGGTGGGCCCCATCACAGGGAGCCAACTTCCAGGCCACTGTAGGAACACTGTTTTACTGTTCCTAAGCCTGGCGCAACTATTAGTGTCGTTAGGCTTATGAATAGTAACCTTAGGTTTTTACCTCAAATTTCAAGATTAGGGTTTGACTTGTTGACCATCTTGACCTTTGTAGTGTATTTTGCTAGTTCTGTTGTACCCATTTACTATCTATGTGCAACCTCTTAAGTAGTTTAAAGCTCCACCCTATCATCTACCATTAGAACAACTCTTCACACTTTTCAAAGCTCCAAAATTCATAGGAAACCTTAGATTGCTCATTACCTAATCGCTAACCCTAATTAGCTTCGAAATACCCTCCTAACCTCTCTTTTTTCTATAAATAGAGAGGCACCCCTCCCTTTACAAAGGCTTAAAAAAATTTGCAATTAAGAGGTTAAGGAATCCCTTCTCTCTCTCCTCTAGTGCACCATTCCCATACAAATTCTAGAACTTTAAAACTTCCTTTAGACCTTAGCATTTTACTCAAAAGTTCTAGCTTAGGTGTGTGTTACCCCCTAGCCTTCCCTCTCTACCTCTTAGTTATCAAACCATAGGAGTTAGAACCTCATTTCTCACCATACAAGCCTTCAAAAGCTCACTGAAGTAAGCCACAACATAAAGCTCCACAGCGGTGCAACAAGGGCCTGAGAGCTCCAGCTCTCCCCTCTATTCCTTTACCTTCTCGGTCCTTCCTCCATTCACTCATTTGTACCATTACGTCGTCAAATTTTTGGTAGGAACGGAGGGGCACAGATAGGATTTTAAGACCCTTTGGGGTGGAGGAAGACATTTTCATTTCTTTTATATTATTTTTGTTTTGACCATAAGTAGAGACCGCATTAAGTGGGTTGATTGGGTGCCTAACACCTTTCCAATCGATAACCAAAGCCCCTACCAAATAGCCTTTGGTGGAGACCGGATTTAAAGTCATAATTATGGCACTTCGGTGCTTATAAAATTGATCTAGGTTTCCCGGGACAACAAAAGCACTGGGTGGCGACTCTAAATAATTATAGAGAGCGCATCGTCGCGATGAATCGTCAAAAATTCACGGTTGCACAGGTGGCGACTCTACTGGGGACTAGCTAGTAGAGCTTCCCCTTGAATTTGGCCACTTTATTTTTAATTTACTAACCCTGTGATTGCTATTATTTTTTTTATCATTTACAAGCCTTAGCCGATTGGCGGGCTTACTTGCGCACCGCATTCAATTTCTTCACGTTTCCGTCATTTCAAGCACCTTAATCGATCGACGGGTCTACTTGTGCATTATCATTTAAATTCCTTACATTTTAGTCATTTCAAGTGCCTTAGCCATTTGGCAGGCCTACTTGTGCTTTTAATTTTGTAATCATATTCTGCTATTGAACGCCGGCCCGTAGAGGCGGCACGGGATCATAACTCCCGGTCTTTGAACTTAAGAAAATTTCTTTAGAAGTAAAAAAGAAAATTGAACCAACAAAGGGGATTTAAATTAATTTTTGCGGGATAGATTTTCAAGGGTTGGGTTATTTAGGCACACATACAAACTCTCAGGTCTTAGTACGGTGGCAGCCCCTAGTGGTGATGATCTGAAAAAGTCCCAGCCCACCTAGTACTTGAGAAAAGTGCTTGCACTTGAGGTATAATGGGTGGGTAACCTTCTCGTTACCAAGCTTAAAACTCAGGAAAAAAGAGAGCGATAGTGAACTCAATTTGGCCTCTAAACCCTTAGGATCGGTGAGGAAAGAGACAGATCATATAAATAGTCAGTCCCTGGAAGCCTAGCTTCCACAAAAAGCCAATTTGGAGACCCATTTCGGACTGAGGTTGCTGCTATCAAAGAATCTGGAGACCCCTTTTAGTCTGACGCCACTATTAGTTGAGCCAATACAAAATACCCCCAAAGAACACTGGCACAACTATTAATTGCGCCAACTTTAGTCTGACAATTTTTGCTCTGGCGCCACTATTAGTTGTGTCAGGTTGGTTCTATAGAGCATCAGTCCGAATTTGTCGCCTATTTCACACCCCGGACTCCCCGATCAGTGCCTTTAGTGCCTCTGTTTAGGCCCCGCAACTTTTGACACCTAATATGCCCTTGACAGTCAAAAGAAGGTGACTTCTTTTTTATTCATTTCAGGGGATCGGATTGTTTTCATTGGTTTTCGTGCCTTTAATAAATCAAGGGGTTTCCCCTTGATTCTTCTAAAGCACTTCGGAACCTTTGCTGCGGGACCTATTTAGGGTACGAGAGACACCCCGAGAAGAGAATACAAAAGCCCTCGGAATCCTCATTTCTTTTCACTTATAAAATTTTTAAAAAATTAAAAATAAAAAACCCAAAAATAGAGTCTTGATTGGTGCCGACACAACGGCATCATCGTACCCTTTGTCATCCCATAGGAGAAGGAGAAAGCTTTACGGGCCCCATCCGAGGCACTCGTACCCGACCCGATACCGAGATATGTCATGGGTTGTGGACTTGACTTACGCCGATCTTGACTTATCCTGGCCACATTCTCCAACCCACTCCCATACCGAAGAAGCCTTTACTTCCACCCCCTCACCCAATCAACCCTCACCATAACCGGCCTGTTTGATGCCCCTATTTTCCCTTCCACCACTTCCCAAAATACCCAAAATCCAAATTTCCTATCATTTTCCCAAGCCACGCTTTCATCCATGACCATCCCCAACCCATCTCACCTTCCTTCCACACCCATTTAAAACCCATCCTCTACCTTAACCAACATACCCTATTTCTCATCCGCCCAACCCGGTCCACCCACATCCATCCATACCACATCCAATCCCACACACATCCCTCCATTTACCCAAGTCATGCCCATCTTTTCCTAAACCATGACCAACTTTCCTCTCTCATTCTCCAACTCTATGTTCTAAACATCTCCCCCATACATGCCTAATCCATCCCCTAATGCCCCACTTCATTTCTCCAACCCACCCCATATCCCACCCCTTACTCGGGCCATGCCTGATTTTACCAGGGCCATGCCCAATTTTTCCTCTTCACACACCCCATTCATATCCCTCCAACCATCAAATAACCCATCTCCATCTGATCCCCCTTCCATGGCCATGATGGAGGAGATTTTTCAAACTTACAACAAGTGGAAGGCCTCCCAACACATCCCCTCTCATCTACAACACATATCCATGGATCCATCCCATACCCTATCAAGCCTCCATGCATCATTCCCCCATGACCCCCATCAACCCCCCATCATCCACACTATCCAAACCCCCATTTCCCATATGTCCCAAGGCCCAATGGCCCAAACCCCCATTTCTCAAATACCCCAAGGGCTAATAGCCCAAACCCCCATTTCCCACATGTCCTAAGGCCCAATGGCCTAGACTCCCATCACCCACATACCCCAAGGCCCCATGGCCTAAAACCCCATGACCCATATCCATCAAGGCCCAAATGGGCTAGACCCATCAAGGGCCCATGGCCCAGACTCATTAAGGCTCGATGGGCCAGACCTACTAAGGCCCACTGGGCTAGACCCGCCAACGCCCACTGGGTCAGACCCATCAATGGCCCATGGTCCAGACCCACCAAGACCCCCTGGGCCACACCTATCATGACCAAGGCTTTGTGGCCCAAGCTTCCCAAGGACCCATGGGCCAAACCTTCATAACCCAACCCTCCCAAGGCTTCATAGCCCAAACTCAAGCCCAACAAAACTTTGGAGCCTCACGCCCATACCGTTCATAATTCCTCCAAAATTTCACCCATTCACAACCCTCATACCCAGCTCAAACTCATGCCTTACATCAACCCCAATTCACCCATATCCCAACGTCCCAAAGTCAGTTTCAAGCCTTTCCCCATGCCCAATGGCCTCATCAGGCCCCACCCCAAAACTTGATTTCGACTCATTCTATCACCCAACAAACCTTCCTTCATCCCCAATGGATGCACCCAACCCCCATTCATGCCATTCCCACCCAGTCCGTACAGCACCAGCAAGAGAATCCCGCCCTCACTGCACCTTATGTAGACCAACAGTATGAAGAGGATGAGATTAGAAATAGTGGAGCCTATGCTGGGGTATTGACCACCCTTAACCCTCCTCCTATAATTTCCCACCCCTTGGTAGCCCAGAGTGAAGTCCAACCGACTGCTGAGAAAGTGGCCCCCATATCTAAGGAATCTGAACAGTTGAAAGAGCAGTTAGACAAAATTCAGAAGCAGTTGTTGAAGATGGGTGGTGCTGAAATCCACACCATAGACTTCTCAGATTTATATTTATTTACTGAGGTCCCCTTGCCTCCAAAATTTAAAATGTTGGCTTTTGACAAGTACAACGGCACCGACAATCCCATAGCACACCTCAAGTCTTATTATGGGGACATGTGCTAGTATGGAGGGGACGAAAGACTATTGATAAAGGTCTTTTAGAAAAGTTTGGCCGGTCCAGCCTTGAGATGGTTAACATCTTTGGAACCATTTATGATGAAAACTTGGAAGGACTTGACACACTTTTTTCAGGAACAGTATGTCTATAATATAGACATTGAACCGCGTAAGTCAGATTTGGCCCATTTGAAGCAGAACCCAAATGAGACCTTTAGCGATTATTTGGGGTATTGGAGAGCACTGACAGCTCAGGTTAGAAATAGGATACTTGATGATGAACAAATAGAAATAATTTCCAAAAATACCTTGTCGGTGATCTCAAACTTTCTAGTGTACCAGCAGCAGTCCAGCTTTGTTGATCTGGTAAGGAACACCAATCGCTGTGAAGATGCTATCAGGGAAGGTCACCTGAACAAGAATGTACCGAGTGGAGCCAGTGGGGTTAGAAGGTTTTCAGAATAGAGGAACGAGAAGAGAACAGGGGCCGATGTCCATAACATTGCCAACACCAGGCCCAACAATAATATAACCCCATTCCAATTTCAAGCAGCCTAGCCAACACTAGTCAGAACTGAGCAGATGCAGAGAGTAGGGAATGGACAAGGAATGCAGATGACTCCAGAGCAAAGGAGAGCCCGCTATGACCGAGTGTTTACACCCCTAGGGCAATCTTTAAGTTTACTTTTGCCTTTACTAATAGAAAATGGATTAGTTACTGTTCATCAATCGCAACCTCCTCCTCACCCAATCCCAAAGAATTAGGACCCTAATACTCATTGTAATTTTCATCAGGGTCCGAGTCACCCGATTAATCACTGCTTCCCATTAAAGCACGCGATCCAAGATTTAATTGATGCTGAGAAAATCATCCCACCTGCACCTTCTCAACTAAACCAGCACGTGAATATTCATCAGGTGCCATTACCCCCACATCTTATCGGAGGAACAGGTCTCAGACCCACCATTGGGATGATAGAAGAATGTGAGGAGGAGTTCGAATTTGATCCATTGGATTACATCAGTGATCAGGAGGGCTATGTGGCACCATTGTCGAGAAATTGTGAAGAAAGGAGTATTGGGGTGATTGAACCCTTGAACTGTCGGATTATTTTCCCAGCCCAACACTACAAATTGAACTCTTATATCGTAGGGCTTATTTTCCATCACCCACACCCATCAGTTATGTACACATAAATGCATATCAATCATATTCTACCACCCCCATCAATTATCTGATAGCCCATCATACCCCCAATCCCCCGCCAGCACCCGTCAGCTACCAATGGCCCACTCCTACCCCTTTACCCTAGATGCAACCACCCACAAGCTTCACCACCCCCATTTGGCCCAATTTTTCCACCCAACCATCTATCACTAAGGTGAACCAAGAATTATCCACCCCTCCGGAGCCATTAGTACAAATGCATCAGTTACCGGCAGCCACTCCATTTCAAATTTCAGGATCAACCTACAATCCTCATCAAGTCTTGCTGAGTTATGAGCCGACGGATGTCAATGCTGGCAGCAGTAGAGAAGGGGCAGTAGACTTTGTTATCCGATCTGGGAAGATTTCAAAGTAGCCAAAAGCACTAGCAACAGCGCAGACCCAACCAGAGGGAAAGAAGGATAGTGCCGTGAACCCTTTTGAAAAAATGAGCCGTGAGCATATACTGGAAACTCAGTTGAGAAGAATGCCTGCTCATATTACTGTATGGGATCTGTTAATGACGTCCCCACTCCATTTTCAAGCTTTAATGGGAGCGTTAAAAAATGCACATGTATCACTTCAGGTTAGCTTAGATGAAGTCAGGCATATAATTGGTCAAGTGATGTCTCCAAATGTCATTTCATTTTCAAACATCGATTTACCAGATGAAGGAAGTGGTCATTCAAAATCCTTAAATATAACTATTGAGTTCGGAAATATGATAATCCCCTTAGTTTGAATCGATAATGGGTCTGTGTTAAACATATGCCCACTAAGAACCACCACCAAGATTAGGGTGGATCCATGCATGCTAAGACCCACGAGGACCAGTGCCCGAGGTTTTGACAACACGAGGAGAGAGATAATGGGGGAAGTTGACCTTGAGCTATTGATTGGGCCAATGACCTTTTCCATGTTATTTCAAGTGATGGGCATTAAGTCCTTTTTCAATCTACTGTTAGGGCGCCCGTGGCTACATGAAGCTGGAGTGACCCCATCCATGTTGCACCATAAGCTATCATTCGGGCATAAGATTATCACTATCATTGGCGATGAGCACATCGAAAAAGAAAAAGCCACCAACAGCGTCGAAAAGCCCAAAGTACTGGATGTGCCACACACCGCTGAGGATGTCGACCTCTACAGTTTCAAGTACAAGATATCAACAGTACTCCCGGAGTCCATCAAGGGCATCATTTCAATAACCGGAGGTGGAATGGTAGCAGCAGTGGCCATTCTCTAAAAGTAGGACTATAAAAAAGGAAGGGCACTTGGGCCCAGACTGTAAGGCAAAATAGAGCCCTCACAGCTAAGGGTGGTCAGAAAGTCAGGTTTGGGCTAGATTACAAGCCCACGGAAGAAGAGGTGCAAGAGGCTAAAGAAAAAGCCAGCACAATGGCAGCTGTAAAAGCTAGGGGGATACATATTGAGGAAAAACCCTGTCCCAGGCCTCACATCAGAGATTCATTCGTGAGTGTCGGGGTTGTGAAGATTGATTAGAATGGGGTAACACAATTAACCCCTCACAAGCCCACAACAACTGTTCACCCCACCAATCCCCACATCACCCTTCCCAGCCTGGAGATAGACTTGGCCGTGTTATCCCTCTTTGAGGAGTGACGGTCCATACCTGAACAATCCCCCCTGTGGTGAATCACCACAAAATTGTGTTAATGTTTGAGGATATCATCTCAAACAAAATGGGGATCAACATGATGAAGGCTGACTCTAAGGAGCCGTGTCATTCAACACCCTCCATCCAAACAGGTAAAGGAGCGGCCTCTCAAGTATGCAATTGGGCATCTTTGCCCCAAACCCTGGAAGCGAGGAGTGGCCTAACATTTGACACCTGTTTCTTAAATAAAAATAACCTATAAAGGGTGAGATAAGCCCTTGACAAGCAATATATATACACAGACTCGTTCTGCCAAGGGGTCCGTCCCCGAAGAAAATAAAAATCCCAAAAACATTGAAAAAATACAAAGTAAAAAAATATTGTCATTTAAAATTCCAAATAAAATCCCACAAAAAGATGCCTTAATCAAAATACCCATCCCACGTAAAATCGACCCCTTCCCTATAGAAATACAAGAAGAGGTAGGAGTTACGAGTCTGGATGAGGATATCCCTTTGGAGGAGCATGAGTTGCCGCTCTACCCTGATATGAAGCCGATTAAGCAGAAGCTGAGACATCTCCGACCTGAGTGGATGTTGAAAGTCAAGGATGAGGTCATCAAGCAGTGTGACGCAGGGTTCCTCATGGTATCTAAGTACCCATAGTAGCTAGCCAATATTATGCCTATGCCAAAGAAGGATGGAAAGGTCCGCATGTGTATCGATTTTCGCAAATTGAACAGGGCGAGCCTTAAGGACGATTTCCCGTTACCACACATTGACATCTTAGTCGATAATACTGCTAAGCATGGGATGCTTTTTTTTATGGACGGATTCTCAGGATACAATCAGATTAGGATGGTAGAGGTAGATCGAGAGAAGACTGCATTCATCACCCCTTGAGGAACCTTTTGCTATCGCGTTATGCCGTTCAAACTAAAGAACATCGGGGTAACTTATCAGAGGGCTATGACTGCACTGTTTCATGACATGATGCATCAAGAAATTGAAGTATATGTTGATGATATGATAGCCAAGTCACCGAAGTGAAGCGATCCTCTAGTAAACCTTCAGAAGCTATTTGAGAGGTTGAGAAAGTATAGCCTACATCTGAACCCACAGAAGTGTGCATTTGGTGCGATGCCCATAAAATTATTAGGATTCATCATCAGTAGGAGAGGGATCGAGGTCAACCCATTCAAAGTTAAAGCTATCATAGAAATTCCGCCACTATCTACTGAGAAAGAAGTTAGACGGTTCTTAGGCAGAATATAATATATCAGTCGGTTCATTACACAGCTAACTCCAATCTGCACGCCGATCTTCAAGCTACTAAGGAAGAACTTGCCTGTTGAATGGAATAATGATTGTCAGGCAGTATTCGATAAAATTAAAAGCTATCTCCTTAACCCACTAGTGTTGGTACCACCTGAGCCGGGGAGACCACTCTTGATGTATCTCTCCACGATGGAAGTCTCGATGGGATGTGTCTTAAGGCAGTATGACGAGACGGGAGGAACAGAGCAAGCCACCTACTATCTTAGTAAGAAGTTTACTGATTACGAGACACGTTATTCTCATCTAGAGAAAGCATGCTTGGCTCTTGTATGGGCTACTTAGAGGCTCCGCCATTACTTACTATTCCAAGCCATTCTACTCCTGGCCCGAATGGACCTATTGAAGTACCTATTTGAGAAGTTGGCTCTCACCGGGCAGATTGCATGATGGCAGCTTTTATTGTCTGAGTTCGACATCACATACGTCACTCAAAAGTCGATCAAGGGGCAGGCACTCGCTGATCATCTTGCCGACAATCTTTTGCCAGATTATGAACCCTTGAGAACTGAGTTCCCAAATAAGGACATCCTGTTCATGACGGAAGACGATACTGAGGAAGCAGAAGAATCTTGGGTAAAGCACTTTGACGGGGCAACAAATGTCGAGGGTTAGGAAGTTGGCGCTGTTCTAATATTGCTAAAAGGATCACATGTACCAGTCTCTATCAAGCTCAACTTCCCTTGCATTAACAACATGGCCGAATACGAGGCGTGTGCCACTAGTTTTTAGGCGGCTCTCGATCTAAATATAACTCACCTCTGGGTATTTGGTGATTTGCAGTTGATCATATGCCAGATGAATGGAGATTGGAAGATTAAAGATGAGAAATTGATCCCCTACCATGAGCACCTCGAAGATTTGATAGCTTGCTTCCAAGACGTGACATTCTCATATATCCCGCGAATAAGAAATCGCTTTGCCGACGCACTAGCAATATTAGCATCAATGATAGAAATCCCATATGGTGTCGAGATGAAGCCAATCATGATTGAGTAGAGGAATGAGCCGGCCTTCTGCCTCCAGATTGAGGAACCTACAATGCCTGATGATGAGTCACCTTGGTTCTTAGATATAAAGAATTTCCTCAAGACACGAACTTTCCCTGAGGGTACGTCCAAGTCAGACCGGCAAACCATTTAACGTCTAGCGGCAGGCTACGTCATTTGTGGGGAATGCCTTTACAAGTAATCCTATGATAATATCTTACTCAGTTGCCTTACAGAAAGTGAAGCAATCAATATCATGAAGGAGGTCCATGAGGGAGTATGCGGGGCCCACGTTAGCGGTCACATGCTTACTAAGCAAATTCTACGACAGGGATACTTTTGAACCACTATAGAATCAGATTGTTGCAAACATGTTCAAAAATGTTACAAGTGTCAGGAACACTCCAATCTGATATATAATCCTACCATCGATCTTCACTGCATGACCACTCCTTGGCCATTTTCTATCTGGGGCCTTGACGTCGTCGGAATGATCAATCCGAAAGCATCAAATGGACATCGATTCATCCTCGTCACCATTGAATACTTCACGAAGTTGGTAGAAGCAGTATCATATGCCAACATCACGGCCAGTCACGTCGAGAAGTTCCTCAAGAATAATATTATGTGCCGATTTGGGGTACCCAAGGATATCATCACGAACAACAATACAAACTTTGCGAATAAGGACATTCGGGCCTTCTGCGAGCAATACAAAATCAAGCAGCATCACTCATCCCCTTATCAGCCTTAAACTAATGGAGCCATGGAGGCTGAGAATAAGACAGTCGTCTACATCCTAGAGAAGATGGTCGTCACTTATCGAGATTGGAACAAAATGCTGCCATTTGCTTTGTGGGTCTACAGAATGTCGATTCATACCGCTACAGGGCAACACCATTCTCCCTTATGTATGGAACAGAGGCCATCCTACCAGTAGAGGTTGAAGTACCCTCGCTCCGAATCCTCATGGAATCGAGCTTACTCGAAGTAGAGAGGGAGAGATCCCGCTTCAAATAATTGAACTTGTTAGATGAGAAGAGACTCCTAGCCTTGTATCATACTCAAGTTTACCAGGGGCAAATCGCACGTGCTTACAATAAACGTGTCCGCGGTTGAGATCTAAAGGTAGGAGACATTGTGTTGAAGAAGATCTTCCCATCCCTCCACGCCGATCTAAGAGGGAAGTTCAAGCCGAACTAAGAGGGACCTTACGTCGTCCGAGAAGTGTGTCGAGATACATAATCTGGCTCACCACTATGGACGAAGATCATCTTCCTGAGCCCATCAATGCTGGATACGTCTGACGATTCTACTCTTAGTCTATCGCGGTAAGGTAAGTATTGGTGAAACAGATATGTGATTGCTTAAGAACCACTCAAAAGAGGCCATCATTCTAAGCACAGTAGCCAAAAAGTATCCTAAAAATGGTGATATCCTTTGCTATCCCATTTGAGCCTAGGCCTTTCTTTCAATAAACCCTTTCTCTGAAAAAGAAAAAGTGTGTATAAATAAGAAAAAAGAAAGGAAGTAGAATTACTATCAGAAAAAAAAAAAATCAGAAAAGTAAAACCTCAAAAAGAGATTACCTGAAATAAAATAAAAAGAACAAAAAAAATATACATAGAAAAAGTGGGGCATGTACAGTAAAATCCCCCAAGGAAGAAAGTATGTTGTGAAAAACTGAAACCATATCAAGGAAACCTTTTTATCCGAGCATACCTTTAAATCCTATCTTAACCCATGGCCAAGTTACACCCTGAAGAAAGCCCTCTTTTTTAGGTTCACAAGTAGTCATGGTATCTATTAAAATAATACGAGCCGAGTTGTGAGACGACACCAGAACCCTATCTAGCCGGCTATGACGGAATCAACGTCTATGATGTGGCCTTTGAAAAAATGAAAGAAATAAAAAGATAAAAATAATAAAATAAAAATACAAGCTCAAAGCAAGATGGACGTGGTGAAAACCTGAGAGGGCACTATGGGTAAAAATAGCGAGCTTGTGCGGACCAGGTGAGAACTCGAAAGGGCGCTTGGGGTAAGAGAGCTAAACCCATGGACATGGTAAAAACCTAAAGGGCGCCGCAGGTAAAAAGAGGGCAAAACAGGCATGACGAACCCACCTTGGGCATTGTGAGTAAAAGAAAGGAAAAAATTGGAATTGATTGATAAGATAGATGTTTGAGAAGCCCTTTTTGTTACTCTCCCTAAAACCACTTTTCCAACTGAGCCGCTCATGTTAGTTCAAATCGAGCCCCGACTAAAATTGTCTTAGTGAAACTACTTTGTCAAACGTATGACTCAAGATAAGGAGAAAGGTTTGACTTAATCCAAAGGGATTGATGTTTCAGCCTTGGTAAAGCTGCTGAAACTCACCCAGATTTGACCACTTAAAAGGGGTTCGACCATGCTCAAAAGGGGATCCGAGATCTCACCCTGTGATTGAGGCATCAAAAAAAAAAAAAAAAAAAGAATAAAGGAGAGGGCGAAAAGCCCCTTTTGTCAAAGATAATAATTTCTCTTTTCCACTTTCATGCCCACACCTTGTGCACCTGGGTGGGAAAGCCCCCTTTTGTCACAGATTATGATTTCCCTTTTTCATCTTCCATGCTCACACTTTATGCACCAGGGCGGAAAGATCACTTTTTGCTAACGATAATAGACTTTCCTTTTCCATTTGTTGTGCCCAAGACTGTACACATTTTGTCTCAAAAGGGACCCGTTACTTCGCCTCACTGATAAGGCATAAAAAAAAAAGAAGGATGAAAAGCAAAAAAAGAAGAAAAAAATCATGAAAAGTCTAAATACAAAAAAATTGTATATATTTCTACACTTTCTCATATGCACAGCATCATACTTCCATCTTAAGAAAAAGAACAAAAAATCTCTGAAAATAAAAAATCCAAAAAATATGTATATAGATCTAGAAAAATGAAAAAAATAATAAGAGGTAAAAGTTTGATTCTCCTTCTGTTGATTAGGATGTATTTTTTTTGTATATAAACAAAAAAGGGACTGTCTTTTTCTCTAGATATGCAGGAACATCAAAAGGTTTGAACCCTCGAAGCAAGCAACCTCTTGGCGATGGACATATTAGATGAAGCATCTCACCACCGACGTCCAGTCTATTCAAAAAGGAAGAGAAGAAAATTATTTTTAAAAAAAAGAAGAAAAAAGATAGTCATATTTTTTTTATACTTTTCCCACGCATAGCTACGCACATGCATGCTCCAATGCGGTAAAATGTCAATATTTTATCGGCAACGCAGCTGTGCTACATTAACATCCTGAGTCTAAGGTTCACCTTAGATCTTTGGATCCTACTTTAAAGTAGGAGCAACGGTGTCAATCCCGGTCAAATGGTCAATATTTTGATCGAGTCGACTCCACTGCTAATTCTTTGCGATAAGCGCTCTGTTTTTGGATTCATGTGAACTTCAGTGTCTTAAGCTTTAGATTTCTCAGAGGAAGATCAATTATTGGTTAAAACCAACCTGCCAAAAAGGAAATTACCTATCGAATGACTATGTTCAAATATGCATTTTGAAGGGCTCATTTTAGGGTGCAGGCTTAAAACCTGCATTTGTACGGTATCCCTGTAAATTGTACACCTTGCGTTTGGGTATCCGTTGGATGGTCATTTATTCTCGTAAATTATATCCGAATGGGTTTTGGGTCGAGACTTTCATTCCCCTTTGTTTTATCTACCCCTGATGAGTGCATGTTTTTGTATAATTATTCGATAATAAAATCATCATTGATGGAGACCAAGATTGAGTGCCTCCTTCGGTAGGCACCCAATTTTGGCCAGATCTATTTAGTTTTATTTGAAGATGGATACTCGGGGTCTTTGATCTAGCGCGAAGTAGGTGATCAATAAGCGCAAGTAAATATCGGCGATAAGGCACGCGTAGAGGCGATGCAAAGGAACCCTAGGGGAGGCCGGTTTTCGGTTTGAAGGGAGGGGGAGAAAATATTTTTGAAAATATGCCCTTGCTGCACGAACTCGGTCGCTTTAAATTCAAAACCCCAGCCATGCCTAGTGTAACCAATAGCTACGCCAGGCTATTTTGAGCCCCCATTTGGCTTGGTGCAACTATTAGTTGCGCCAGCCACTTATAGGTTAGGTTTTGGGCCTGGTACAGGTCACAGGCATAGCCCGATACCCTCCTCTCTTTGTTTTGTTACCCCCGCCTGATGCACGTGCTCCCAAGTGGTACGTCGATCCTCACTCGGCTTGCCCGGGAAGCCGTGCTAGAATAATATTGATCGAGATCAATAAGCAGCCCGATCCTACATAAGAAAATGTGAAAAATCCAAAAAATGATAAAAAAGTCCCACATGAAAAAGCCAAAAATAAGTCACCTAAAATGATAGAATAATTCACATAAAATAATAGTTTTTAAAAACTAAAAAAATCTCATAAAATAATAATTTTGAAAAACCAAAAAATCACATAAAATAATAGTTTTAAAAAACCAAAAAATCACTGTTTTGAAAAATGAAAAAATCCCATAAAATGATAAACACAAAAAAGGTCAAAATTTCCCACATGAAATAATAAAAAATATGTGTTTTGAAAAGACGACATGTACTCCCAAAAAGCGTTGCGACATTTATTCGCTCCGCTCGGGTAGTCATGCTTAATAAACTTCGAGATCAATGGGTTCGACCGAAGACCTCGAACCCTGCTTCAGGCAGGGGCACCCACGACCAGTTAAATTGGGCGGTCTATGCCTCATGTGATTGGACGCACAGCTACGCACATGCATGTTCTAATGCGGTAAAATGTCAATATTTTATCAGCAATACAGTTGTGTTATATTAATGTCCTAAGTCTAAGGTTCGCCTTACATTTTTGGATCTTATTTCGAAGTAGGAGCAACGGTGTCAATCCCAATCAATCGGTCAATGTTTCAATTGGGTCGACTCCACTGCTAAATCTTTGCGATGAGTGCTCTGTTTGTGGATTCATAGGAACGTGAGTGTCTAACTTGAGATTTATCACAAGCTATTTCGGATGTGTGGATTCTTGGTCTACACTGTCTGAGTGTACGCCCTACGGGGTTTGAGGTCCAGGTAACTCCGTTATGAAAAAGGTCAATCGTTGGTTGAAACCAATCTGTAGAAAATGAAACTACATATCAATCAACTATGTGTATACATGCATGCAGAAGGGTTCATTTCCCTTATTTCCGCAGGCTTAAAACCTATATTGGCACAATATCCTTGCAAAATGTACGCCATGTGTCTGGGTATCCGTAGCATGGTCGTTTGTTCTCATAAATTATATCCGGATAGGATCTGGGTCGAGACTTTTATCGCCTTTATTGTATATCGCCCCTATTGGGAGCATGTTTATGCATAGTTAAATGATTCATAAAATCATTATCGACAGAGACCAGGATTAGGTGTCTCCTTCGGTGGGCACCCAATTTTGGCTAGATCTATTCGATGTTATTTGAGGTTGGATGCTCTTGGTCATGATGATCCGAGGCATATTATCAAAAATAGCACGTGCTCCCAAAAAGTGTTACGACATCTATTTGCTCCGCTCGGGTAGTTGTGCTAAATAAACTTCGGGATCAATGGGTTCGCTCAAAAACCTTGAACCCTGTTTCAAGCAGGGGCACCCGTGACCAGTCAGGGGAGGCGGTCAATATCATTTGTGTCCAATGTCATATGATTGGACACAAACTGTAGAACCTTGCATACTTGCTTTGCGCCTATCTTTGAATGTGGGCCGATCACCTTACTTACTTACGAAGCTGTTGTATCCAGAATAAATCTTGATCATCAAACTCCTTTAAATCATCTCGAGAAGTGACTATTTTTTCTAGCTATTGGGCTTTCACAACTCATTCCACCTCGGTTATGCCTAATAATGTCGCTAAGCGCTTAAGGACCGATTACCTTAAGAAACGACCATTTTTTTCGACATATAGGACCTTTGTTTTCTCACCATATTACTCATCTAATGTTTGAAGTTTGTTCTGAATATAGTAAACCCATTAGTAATGCCTTGGGCCTCTTCAGATGTCTCTTTTCTTTGACATTCAATCATCAGTGATCAAATACCAAAGAGAGGCATCTGTAGACACCCAAATTTGGCCCAAGATCCGATCAAGACACATTTCAAGAGAGGCACATCTTCAAGCTTTTGTGGCATATATGGAACCCTTAGAAAGCTTTCAAAACCTTAGGAGCCATTCCAAACCCTTAGGAATCACCCTAGATCCCTTAGGAACTTTTTTGAACCCTTAGAAACCCATCCCGACCCTTAGAACCCATTCCGAACTTAAACCTAGCTTTCTATAGTAATGGATGAAGAGTGGTGCACCAGAACCAGCTGTGACCTTCTACTATGACCAAATCTCATACCATTGAAAAGTATAAGTCCTCAACTTTCCAACAAGCTAAGAATCACTCCAATTGGAGCTGTGTACGAAACGATATCGCGTTCCGAAGCTTAAGGGCAAAATGGTAAATATACTGTGAACCCCCTAAAGATTTGGCGCAAGTATTACTTTCGCCAAGCCATTTCTCCATACAAATGGCTTGGCATAAATAATAGTTGTGCAACATATAAGGTAGGCCCCATCACGGGGAGCCAACTTCCAAGCCACTGTAGGAACACTGTTTTACTGTTTCTAAGCCTGGTGCAACTATTAATTGCGCCAGGCTTATGGATAGTAACCTTGGGTTTTTACCTCGAATTTTGAGATTGAGGTTTGACTTGTTGACCATCTTGACCTTTGGGTTGTGTTTTGCTAGTTCTGTTGCACCCATTTACTATCTATGTGCAACCTCTTAAGTGGTTTAAAGCCCCACCCTATCATCCACCATTAGAGCAACTCTTCACACTTTTCAAGGCTCCAAAAACCCTAAGAAAGCTTAGATTGCCCATTACCTAATTGGTAATCCTAATTAGCTTCTAAACACCCTCCTAACCTCTCTTTTTCCTATAAATAGAGAGGCATCCCTCCCTTTACAAAGGCATAAAAAATTTACAATTAAGAGATTAAGGAATCCCTTCTCTCTCTCCTCTAGTGCACCATTCCAATACATATTCCAAAGCTTTAAAACTTCCTTTAGACCTTAGCATTTCACCCAAAAGGTCTAGGTTAGGTGCGCATTACCCCCTAGCCTTCCCTCTCTACCTCTTAGCTATCAAGCCCTAGGAGTTAGAACCTCATTTCTCACCATACAAGCCTTCAAAAGCTCACTAAAGCAAGCCAACGCAAGGCTACATAGCGGTGCAACAAGGGCCTGAGAGCTCTGACTCTCCCCTTTATTCCTCTACCTTCTCGGTCCTTCCTCCATCAACTCATTTGTCCCATTACTCTGCCGAATTTTCAGTAGGAACGAAAGGGAACAAATAAGATTTTAAGACCCTTTGGGTAGGAGGAAGGCTTTTTCATTTCTTTTATATATATATTTTTTTGCCATAAGTAGAGACTGTATTAAGCGGGTTGATTGGGTGCCTAACACCTTCCCCATCGATAACCGAAGCCCTTACCCAAGAGCCTTTGCCGTAGACCAGATTTAGAGTCATATTTGTGGCACTTCGGTGCTTATATAATTGATCTAGATTTTCCGAGACACCAAAAGCTCCGGGTGGCAACTCTAAATATTTATAGAGAGCACATCATTGCAGCGGATCATCAAAAATCCATGGTTGGACACTCCCCCTACGGGATGACAGAGGGTAAGGCGATGTCGTTGTTCCGACACCCCAAGTTCTCTTTTTTTGGTATTTTTTATTTTTCTTGATTTTTTTGTTTTGATTTTTGGAAAAAGAAAATGAACCATTTTACGATGAGTTCTAAGGCCTTGGAATTCCTGTTTTGGGTGGCGTTCGCACCCCAAATATTTCCCACTGCGGGACCCCGACGTGCTTTGAAAGAATCAAAGGAAAATCCCTTGATCTATGTGAAGGCACGAGAATCCACACGACAACCCGATCCCTTGAAAAAAGTTAATAAGATGTTGACTTCTTTTGACTGGCAAGGGCGTATTGGGTGTCAGAACGTGTGAGCTCTACCGGAGGCACTAAGCTACTAAGCGGGGAATTCGGGGGAAGTGAAAAAAGGCCTCAGATTTAGGCTGCCTAGCAAGAAATAGGTTTAGCGTATGTTTTATATACGCTAGGCCAAAAATCTGGAGATTTTGGCTTAGCATGTATATTATACACGCTAGGCAAAATCTAAGGATTTTTGGCTTAGCGTGATATTATACACGCTAGAGCAATTCTAGGGATTTTTGGCTTAGCGTGTATATTATACACGCAAGGCAAAAACAGAGTATAAAAAAAAATATAATAATTTGACAGCAGCAGCAGGCCCGAGATTGGTCTATTTTTTTGGTTTTCTGGAAGCGATGCTTCCGGGGACTGATTTTCTTTGTTGTAATTGGTCCCTCCTCTCCAAACCTAGGGATACAAGATTGATTCGGGGCAACTAAACACACTCCCCAAGGGTTTTAAGCTTCACAACCGGATTGGTCACCCACCCAATATACCTCCAACTTAAGCACTTTCTCAGATACTGGATGGGGTAGTACTTTTTCGGATCATCACCAATAGGGGCTGCCGCCATACAAAGAACCGGGGTGTTTGTATCCCTGCCTAATTCCCCGCCCTTTAAAATCTACCCCTGTAAAAATGAATTAAGTCCCTTAGTTCGCTTTTAAGGTTCAATTTTAAATTCAATTTTAAAAGGGGAGTTTGCTTATGTTTAAAAATGAGTTGTGATGATCCTGTGCCGCCTAATCGGCTAAGGCATCCATTGGTAGAATATGATGACACAAACATAAAAGTGCAAGTAGGCCCGCCAATTTGCTAAGATGGTAAAATGCATAAGTAAATGTAAGTAAAGACAATGCTCAAGTAGGCCCGCCAATCTGCTAAGGCGTGTAAATGACGAAAGAGTAGGGGTAAGTAAAACTTGATGGAATCGTAGGGGTGAGTAAAAAAAAAATGACGGAATCATAGGGGTCAGTATGAAAGAAGGAAAAGGATAAAAAGGTTAGCAAAAATAAATAAAAACAATAAAAAGAGGCCAAATCTTCAAGGGAAAGCTTTACAAGCTAACATCCCCAGCAGAGTCGTCATCTGTGCAACCATGGATTTTTATCAAATCTGTCGTGACGATGTGCTAGTATGAAAAATATAGAGTCGCCACCCGGAGCCTTTGGTGTCCCGAGAAACCCAAATCAATATTAAAGCACCAAAGTGCTAAATATGACTCTGATTTACCGATCCACACCAAAGGCTCTTTGGTAGGGGGCTTCGGTTATCAATCAAGAAGGTGTTAGGCTCCCGATTGACCCGCTCGTAAGCGGTCTCTACTATGACCGAGAATATGTGTGGCTGGTTTATATATATAAAAAAAATAAAATGAGTGGCATTTCCCCTTGCCCGAAGGCACACCGATCCTATTGAGCCCTTCCCGCTTGCCAAAATTTTGGTAGCGTAACGGCTCAATTCTAGGATAGAGGAAAAGCAAAGAAGGTAGAGGAATAGAGGGAAGAGCTGGAGCTCTTGGGCTCTTATAGAATCGTGGATCTTCGCACGAGAGCATCCTTGATAAGCTTCCGAAAGCAAATGGGTAGAGGAAATGGTCTTGGTTTCTAAGGTTTGAAGGCTAGAAGGTTGAAGAGGTAGACTAGGACCTAGTTCTTGTAAAAGCTTAGAGATTGATGGTGGAAAATGGGAAGTAAAAGGCAAAAATCAAATATGGAATTCTAGTTTTGGTGCTAGAAAGTGAAGAGGGAAACTCACTAACCTTTTCTCTCTTTTGGAAAAAAAAATCAAGCCATTAGTAAGGGGGTGTGCTTCTATTTATAGAAAAGGAGTAGATTAGGGGGGTACTTAAGAGCTAATGAGATTAGCAATTAGGTAATCCTAAATCTAAGGTTTTTAAAATTTTCAAGTCATGGATAGCTGTGAGAATGGGTTCAATGGTAGATGATAGGTTGGGGTTTCAAATGACTAGGGGGTTACAAATAGGGTAAATGGGGGTGTAACAGACCTAAGTGAAATTCGGGCAAAATCTCACAGTTACTGTAGCTAAGCCTAGTGTGTATATTATACACTCTAGGCATATGTACAGTGCCTGTGAGAATTTCAGAGCCCGCTGTGGGCCCCAATTGGCTTAGCGTGTATATTATACATGCTAGGCCAAATTCTTCCAGAAATTGGCCTAGCATGTATATTATACACGCTAGGCAAAATTCCTTCAGAAATGGCCTAGCGTGTATAGTATACACGCTAGGTAAAATGCCCCTAGCTCTGCCCCAAACTCAAATTTCCATAACTTTTGATGTATGACTCGGATCAGAATGATTCCTAGCTTTTTGGAAATCTGGGAACCACTACATTCCAATGGTGCCTAATCTAGTCCCAACAGAGGTCCCAGTTAGCTTTGGTACACCTCTCTCCAACCATTGCTTGAGAGGGTTGAAACAGGTTTGGGAGGGATTCTATAGGTTAGGGTTGATTCCTAAGGTCGGGGATCAACTTCTAAGGGTTTGGGTTAAGTTTTTAAGGGTTTGGGTAGTGCTATCGGAAGCTCGGGGGTGTACCTTTTTTGAAGTATGTTTCGATCAAGACTTGGGCCAAATTTGGGTGTCTACAGCATTGTCACCTCTTGACAGATGTGGCATTTCGTTAATGATGAATTTGGAGTTACATTGAAATTGTTGAGTTAGTTGTCTTTCCTGCATAATCTTTTCCAACATTATTGTAGCAATGGATGCCAATAAGGAGCACCTGCGTGTTGAATGGGGAGCGCTGATGAGTCGTGTTAGATGAGGCAGCTAGTCAAATAAGGAGTGATTGCGCGTTGTGGTTGAAGCATGGGCGCTTCAAAAAAGGGTTTACATGCATAAATTTTAAAAGTGTATAAATTGAATAATTTTTAGTTTACATTGTATCAATCCAGTGTAAGGAGGTAGACAAGAAATTTTAAAGTACATGCTCTGTACAATAACAAATGTAAAAGTACATTTATGTATAAAAACAAATTTAAATCAGCGATTCGACATCGTCACTGGCATCCCAATTCTCTTCTTGGTGCGCATGCCCAATCTCGGCCCTGAAACTAGGGATGTCATCCTGTGCAAATGTGAGTTAGAGGTTCCGTGGGAGATAATCTACGTACTTCATAACAAAAACCCCACAGTCATAACCGTTTCCTTGGCGTAGCGCATTGCTTACACCTTGACAACCCCAAGGAAAGCTTCCAGATATTCCGTCGATTTTACTGTGCATATAAAACATGGCTGACTAATACTGCGTTTGTCAATAAAAAAATAAGTTTCACATACATTTTAAACATAGAAAGGAGCGTTGAACTAACGATACAAAAACGTCGGGAGTTGGGGGTGTGATCAGTCACATAATTTATCATTTTGTTACCCTTAACTTAGTAATGCTAGACCTTAATTTGCTACTAATGATATGATCATGTGTAGATATTTAGAATAACAAGCAGAAAAGATCCAAAGTGTTAATCTTTACCAAAATGAATTTAAAAAGTAGTAAGAAAGACGAACGCATGAAGATACGATCTCAATCATGTTTGAGAACCAGTCTATAAGCTAAAGAGAGGGCTTATGATCTAATCATAACCTCAAGAGAGTGAACCGGAGGAAATAAAAGAAGGAATCATACTTACGATTCTAAAGAAGACGCTCGAGACTAAAAAATACAAAGCAAGAATACAATCGTTCGAGAGCTATGAATCGTACTGAATAAAGAATGAAATCATATTTGCGATTTTGTAGTATCAAAGCTCACTACTGCTGAAGATCGTGTGAAGAGATGCACCGCCATGCACCAAATAGAAAGAAATCTTCAAATAGAAGTCTTGCACTCTATGAATATAAGAAGATTGGTGAAGAAGAATCCTAAAGATATCTGTTGCTGAATTTAAGGAGAAGAGTCCTGTGCGCATCTACTAATTAAACCAAGGAAGATAGGATTAGAAGTTTAGTTTTATTAGAAAACTTTTATTTTTATTAGATTACTTTTATTAGGAGTTGAATAATGTAAACCGATCCCTTATGAAGCTATAAATAAGATGGCCTGGTACCGAGCATAATTCATCAAAAGAATTCTCAGCATCAATTGACGACTGAGGTTGGGTTTTAGTTTAGTTTAGTTTAGCTATCCAAGGTTTCTCGAGAGCAATTGATGACTGTGATCGGAGACCAGAAGATTAGAGTAGAGTATCCATAGTTTCTCAAGAGCAATTGACACCTGTGATTAGGAGATGAAAGATCTTTTAATTAGTTTCTAGTTTAAATTTACTACTTTCTGTAACTGCTTTGCAAAAAACTGATAGTTCTTGATTTTAATTGATGACTAAGATTGAGAATTTGGAAGATTAGTGTAACGGTATTTTAATTTTCATAAATATCGAAGAACTAAAGGAGATTGATTGACGACCAGGATCTAAAAGTTGGAGGATTTATATTTATTTTCTTACATTTTAGCTTAATTGAAAACCCATTCTTTATTCTTTAAAGAAAAATAAAAGTTTTTAAAATTTTGGCCTTTCTCGTGGGAATGATCCTATACTAATGCTATAATTTCCATTGTGCGCTTGCAATAGGTTAAGACATAACATACTTCATAGAACTGTCTCACGCAAGTTTTTAGCGCTGCTGCCGAGGAAGCGAAAAAATTTAAAAAGCAGATATTTATCTTTCAAACCTCTTTTCTTTCCTATTTTTATTTTCTTTGATTGCTTCTTTCTCTTTTGTAGGTGTATTTGGAGCAACTGATCGAAACTTTCAAAACTTCTTCTGACAATAGAAGCTAGAGGCCCAGATTTGTTTCCTCTCCCTGCTTTCGAAAAAATAAATTACAGTACAAGGTCATAATGGTTCGCTTTGGCCCTGTTATATTTTCCAAAGCCTAGCCCACACTCTGATTGAATGCTATGTTGCTCCATTATATCCTGAATTAATAGAAAAAGAGCAAGCATTCGCATCTCAATGGGGTGATTTCAGGAATTTTTGGAAACCATACTGATCTTGCATATGGCTTCACTAAGGGGGTGCAACAAAAATTATCTTTTACACACCCTCAATATCCTCAAAATTTCCAATAGTCATACGTCCCATATCAGCCGTATGAACAACAACTTAATCCTCATGGCAGCGAAGTTGATGCCATAGTTGTCCAGATCCTCCAAGACTACATCAACAGTTGCACCAACGTTCTAGGCAGCTATCTCAACTCTCTCAAATCTCTCAAGATTTACATTCTTACACCCAATCCATTACGAATCTAGACACCCAAATTGGGCAACTAGCCAGGAAATGGATAGAACGAGAGTAACCAAGTGTGTTCACAATCTATGAACAACTTGAGAGGAAAATTTTATGACAGAAATATACCAATTCCCATGGCACACATCAAAGCTTTTAGACCTTAAGAAGTGGTCGGACTATTGATAATAAGGTAGAGATGCCTACACTAGTAGCTGTCCCTGAGACCAAAGAAATAGAACCTGAAGTCACAGAAGAAGTTCCCCCACAAGAAAAAAAAATCAGAAAATGAAAAACCAAAAAATAATAATGACAGTGCACCTAACTCCGTAACAAAAGTACATAATGTACCAAAGTTATCCTTTCCTAACGCTTTTGGTGCATCGTCTCCCTTTGATAAAATCCAAAAAAATTAGAAGAAATTACTGAAATCTTCAAAGAGGTGAAGATTAATTTACCCCTCCTGGAGGCAATCAAGCAAGTCCCAGCTTACGCACATTTTTTGAAAGAGATGTGTACGCAAAAACAAAAATGACAAAACAATTTATCCCAAAAAGTCTTCTTCATGGAGCAAGTAAGCTTAGTCTTACAGGCTACAGCTCCGCCTAATTTCAAGGATCCTAGGGTGCCCACAATTTCATGTATCATTGGCGACCATGCCATTAATAAGGCACTTTTAGATCTAGGAGCCAGTGTGAATCTGTTGCCATATTTCGTATATGAGAAACTGGGACTAGGAAAAATGAGGCCTACGTCAGTAACTCTTCAATTAGCCGATAGATTTGAAAGAAGACCGATAGGAATCATTAAAGATGTCATGGTTGGAGTTGACAAATTTATTTTCCTTGTCAATTTTTTGGTATTGGACATGGAACCAAGTTTGAAATCTCCAACACAAATTCTCGTCATACTTGGTAGACCATTTTTGGTCACGACCAATACTTGCATAAATTGTAAAACCGGTGTGATGGAAGTCTCTTTTGGAGATATGCGAATTCAATTAAATATCTTCTCCACAGCCAACTAGATGGCTTCAATTGATGATGAGGAATGCTTCAGTGTGGACGAAATTGATGAAATGATAGAAGAAGCATTACCTTTAGTATTGTCTAAGGATGTGTTAGAAACTGCATTATGGTACACGGACTTGGGGGAACTTGAGCAACAATCTGAGGAGGTGACTCATCTACTGGACACCTCTTCTCGTGATTCCCAATCAAGAACATGGAAGCCATGGATAGAACCTCTACCCACCACTTCCAATGAACCATCCTTAAAGCTTAAAACACTTCCCACGCTTAAGTATGTTTTTCTTGGGCCCAACAAAACTCTCCCGGTAATCATCTCTTCTGCTCTCACTGTAGATCATGAGAGTAAGTTGTTGGCCATACTTACAAAGCACTAGTGTGCGATAGGGTGGATTGTCATTGACCTTAAATGGCTTGATCTGTCAATATGCATGCATCGAATTCATTTGGTGGACAATGCCAAGACTTCACGAGAATGCCAGCGATGGTTGAATCCAAACATGAGTGAAGTAGTACAGAAAGAAATCATGAAATTACTAGATGCTAGTATTATTCATCCGATTTTTTATAGTAAGTGGGTGAGCCCTATTCAAGTAGTCTCAAAGAAGTCTGGGATTACAGTTAGAGAAAATTTGGCTGATGAGTTGGTACCATTATTCGAAACCACAGGTTGGCACTTATGTATTGACTACCGAAAGTTGAACTCGATTACTCGCAAGGACCATTTTCCATTACCATTCATTGATCAAATTTTGAAAAAATTTACGGGTCAGGATTATTTCTACTTTCTGGATGGATATTGGGGTACAATCAAGTTTCAGAATACTCAGAAGATTAGGAAAGACTACCTTCACATGTCCTTTTGAAACATTTGCATATCACCGAATGCCCTTTGGGTTATGCAATGTTCTGACAACATTCCAGCGATGCATGATGGCTACCTTTTCCGACATGATAGACAAGTTTCTTAAGGTTTTCATGACTGATTTTTTGATATTTGGCTGAACTTTTGATACTTATCTAGACCACATTGTCTCGTCCCAGAAAGATGTGAGGAAAATAACTTGGTGTTAAGCTGGGAGAGGAGTCATTTTATGATTCAGGAAGGCATAGTCTTAGGACACAATATTTTCAAAAGAGGAATAGAGGATGACAGGGCAAAAATAGATAATATTGTGAATTTGTCCCCACCAACTTCGATGCGACGGATATGATCCTTCCTTGGTTATGTCGGCTTCTATTTCCACTTCATTAAAGATTCTCATAAATCTCGAGACCTCTGTGCCACCTATTAGCAAATGATATTCTTTTTTACTTTGGTGATGCCTGCCTCGACGCATTCAATAAGCTTCGAGTACTTCTTTCATCAACACCAATTATTCAGGCTCCAAACTACTCCCTACCCTTTGAAGTGATGTGTGATGCTTCTGATTAGGCAATAGGTGTAGTCCTAGGATAGCGGAAAGACAAGGTTCCTCATGTAATTTATTATGTGAGTCAAACCTTGATTAAACCTTAAGTGAATTACACCACTACTGAGAAAGAGCTTCTCGATGTCATATTTGCATTAGATAAATTCTGACATTACCTATTAGGATCGAAGATCATCATCTTCTCTGATCATTCTGCTCTAAAATATTTATTGTCAAAAAAGGATATCAAGCCAAGGCTAATCAGATGGGTCCTAGTTTTGCAGGAGTTTAATTTTGAGATCAAAGATAAAAAGAGTCAAGAACATAGTGGTTGATCACTTATCCCGAATAGAGCTGCCAGAAACCATCAGTGAAGAATCTCTGTGCGATACCTTTCCGGATGAGCAACTTTTTGCCATCCAAACTATGGTACCATGGTAAGCCAATATTGTAAATTATTTGGCTACAACTTATACGTTAGATGTAATGTTTCCCAAGTTTGGGGGAGATTATTCTTGCATAACTTGAACTCGGTAATTGTTGGCACCTCGCTATTTTTTTTTTGGTATCCCCGATTTCTGAGAATAATGAGGGCATTTTCCTATTTAAGTTTGGGGGTACACACACGTGTATGTAACTTATTTTGAAAAAAAACAACAAAAAAATATGGGAGTAAAAAAAAATATTGAGAAAGAAAAACAAGAAGCTTCCAGACTTTTTTTCAAGAGGATATCTAAAAGAAGAAAGAAAAGGGGGGGATTTACTTAAGAAAAAAATATATATATGGGAAGAAGTTATCCAACTTTTTGGATACTTACTGAAGTAGAAAAAGAATAAAAAGATGAAGATAGGTGAGAGATGAGTTGAATTCTCAGAACTTTTGAATCCATTCTACCTTTCTTTGGAACCTTTTAACCCATAGCTCCATTACAAGCCGAATAAAGTCCTTTCCGATTCATGATTTATAAAAGCGTGAGCCTAGTAGAGATGTGTATGATAAATGCTATGGAAAATCATAGGAGCATAAGAAATTGAATTGATTATCTATTCCATGAGATTTATCATTTTGTCCATTGTCCTTGAAATTATTCCTTATATATATCATTTTCAGAACCCCAAAATTTCGATATTCTTTTTGAGAGAATGCCAACAGTGAGAATTTGGAAGAAAATATTTTCTAAATCCGCAGTTTAGAAAAATTTATAATGAATAGATTCTTTTATTAGTACACATACTCCACGCTTAATATGAATTGAAATTGTTGAGTATCTGATCAAGGATAACTACTAGGATGGGAAGTCATGACTGATGGAATCATATCTTTGAAAATCCAAACAAACATGTAATGATTAGCTATTAATTAGTTATATCTGTTTTGGTTTTAGAGTTTGTTTTCTTTTTTAGAAAAATTTGAAAAATCTAAAAATATTTTGAAGTTTATAGGTAACTTCACTGGAAAACTTCAAGAGACAGAACTCCTCCACTAGGGATCACCTAGGGGTTTGAAGACTTGTTGCATCTGCTAAATGCTATCGTGCTCCATAAGAAAGTGGCATTTAAATTTTACTTAGAATAATTTATCTTTCTTTGTTTGCTAGGGACTAGCAAATTGTAAGTTTGGGGGTGTGATCAGTCACAAAATTTACGATTTTATCACCTTAACTTAGTGATTCTAGACCTTAGTTTAATGATATAATGATGTGTAGATGTTTAGAATAGTAAGCAGAAAAGAGCCAAAGTATTAATCTTTAGCAAAATGAACTCCAAAAGTAGTAAGAAAGACAATCGCATGAAGATACGATCCCAATCGTGTTTGAGAACTAGTCTATAAGCTAGGAGCTTACGATCCAATCATAACCTCGAGAGAGTGAACCGGAAGAAAGAAAAGAAGGAATCATACTTACGATTCTACAGAAGACGCTCGAGACTGGAAAACACGAAGCAAGGATACGATCGTTCGAGAGCTAGGAATCATACTGAATAATGAATGAAATCATATTTACGATTTTGTAGTATCAAAGCTCACTGCTGCTGAAGATCAAGTGAAGAGATGCACCGCCATGCACATAATAGAAAGAACTCTTAAAATAGAAGTCTTGCACTCTATGGATCTGAGAACATTGGTGGAGAAGAATCCTGAAGATCTTTGCTACTGAATTTAAGGAGAAGAGTCTTGCTCGCATCTACTAATTGAAGGAAGGAAGATAGGATTAGAAGTTTAGTTTTAATAGGAAACTTTTGTTTTTAGTAGTTTACTTTAATTAGGAGTTGAATAATGTAAACCGACCCCTTAAGAAGCTATAAAAAAGAGGGCCTGGTACCGAGCACAATTTATCGAAGGAATTCTCAGCATCAATTGATAACTGAGGTTGGGTTTCCTAAAGATCACCTTAGTTTAGTTTAGTTTAGATATCCAAGGTTTCTCGAGAGCAATCGATGACTGTGATCGGAAACTGAACGATTAGAGTAGAGTATTCGTGGTTTCTCAAGAGCAATTGGCGCCTGTGATTGGGAGATGAAAGATATTTTTCTTGCTTTCTAGTTTAAATTTACTGCATTCTTTAACTGCTTTATAAACATCTGATAGTTCTTGAATTTAATTGATGACTATGTTGGTACATAGTTTTCCTAGGTCCCTCTTGGGTCCTGAAACAAGTGGCCCAATTCGGTCCACGTGGACTATGGCAGAAGGCGATAGAATAGTAATCTAAGGAATACTGAAAGGGGAAAGGGAAATTCTACATGGAGAATACCTTGGTTGATGTGATCGCCCACTATCGATATTTATCGATGCTGTAACTCGTCACTTATCATGCTCTGCGGGATGTGGGTTGACTCCTTTACTGAACGTCAACTGACCAACTTCAGCAGCTACGAGTTGCCTAAAGTCTATCTAGCTTGGTTTCCAATTCCTATTGAACCTATCTAAAAGGGGTGGTGGTGGCCCTCTATGCTAGGGAGGATCGATCCCGTTCTCGGGTACCCTCCGTAAGCTCCCTCGGGCAAATCGGCGAGGCTATTTTGAAAACACTAAGGGGGTTAGGGACCTAATTGACTCTAAAGGGGAGAGAACTGCAAATTTCCAGAAGAGCGAACTTAAGAAAGGAAATTCGCATAAGAAAATTAGTGAGTGGGGTTGTGGAATGGGGTCTTTTTATAGGTACATAGATAATTATGCGCATAGAGCAATGGGTGCAAATTTTCAATTAAACACATGAACACTAGCGTGCAATTCAATTACGCGCATGGTCTCATGTGCATAATTGCTTGAAAGTCCGTCACCGACTAGGTGATGACCGGATGACTGGCTCAGCCAGGTATCCAAGTTCCATTATGCTTGAAACCAATTATGTGCATGTAATCATGCGCATAATCGAATTATGCGCATAAGCTCATGTGCATAATTGAGAATTTAGGGGGTCTTAGGATTCTCAGACCTGGTTCAACTTGGGACCAATTGCGCCACCATGTGGGGTGTTTAATCGAATTGCACGCTCGAAGTCAAGTGTGCAATTGGGGTCTTAAGTCAGTGCCCAGAAGGTTTACCCTGGTCCATCTTGGATCAATTGTGCGATGTAGTCATGCATGTGATCGAATTGCGTGCATGGGTCCATGCACATAATTCGGGATTCTCTCGGGCCGGGTCGGTTCCAAGTCAATGGGTTGAGTCTTCAACCCATAACTCCCCTATACACTTTTTGTATGGTGTGTGAGTCCTGAATGGGTTTTAAGGGATTCTAAGTCTTTTGGAGAGGATCGGTACCTTTCTGAAAGTCATGGGCAAGGTTAATGGTTGATCGAATAGGTTTGTATACTCCGAGAGGGCGAAAATGGGGTGTCTACAGATGTCCCTCTTTGGCGCATTCTTGTGGAGAAAAGAGTGCATCGAAGAAGTAGACACCCCCTTTTAAAGTGCCTTCCCATTTCTTTGAGAGATCACATGTGTGAACCGGGGAGCTGACATGAAATGCTTGCTTTCTTATCTATCGGTGCAAGCTAACTAAAGGATATTCACATGCCTGTTGATAGCAGTCAAGAGGTGTATCCACAGTTGTGGGTGCATATGGAATCCCATCACATATCGCGACATGTCGCATATCGCAGTCAAATGGAGGGAAATTGAAACAAACAAGGTACCAGTGGCGTCATACGAGTATCACGATACGAGGTCAAGTGACCAGATAATAAGATGTAATATAATAGCAAAGGGTTTTGCAAATCATGTCAGACCGGGCGCATCATTGCTAACACCAATGACGTGTCAGGGGTCCCTTTTCAATGGACATTTATGATTCCTCAAAGTTTTAGTATAATCGGTGTTCAGTTCTCCAGGGGAAAGAAAGGATTGGGGTTATGAGAGATAGAAGTTTGATAAACAAGGGTTTTGAAGAATCGGGTTTTAACTTGAGATCAAATCGGTAAAAACTTTGAAAAATGTGGCTCTCATGATGTCATTAAGCAGATTTGTCGGTGCGAGATTTAGGGACCCGACCTTTGGTTGGTTTTCAAGGCGACGCTTGATATGCCGGATACACCTTCTAACCTTCTCACGGATACTGATCATTGTCTCTTATGGGAGGACTACAGTGATTCACGAATTTGGAGAGTAATGATTTGAAAACTTTTAACTTAATATTAGCTAGCTATATTTGTACAAAGTATTGAGTAAAGGGAGATGATACTTACCTGATTTATTATTGGCAAAAGGCCTTTATGTTTCTCGCGATGGGACATGATGATTGTTGGCGCGATGGGACGCTTGGGAGGTTCAGATTTTTTACTTGCTTCTTCGCAATGGGACATTCATAGACCTCCCTTCTGGTTGCCTGATGTGGTGGATTGAGATGGGACCTCATGTCGTGCCAGAACTTGCCTCTAGTGCTGACGATGTGGTGGGGCTTTTTGAGGTCGCGATGGGGCAACAGGTTTTGTTGGTTTAGTTCAGGAATTGGGATGGTGGTGATTATTTATGCATTCTATTTCGATGGGATGTGTTATCATGTGTGGTTGTAGGTGTGTGATGGGACATTGGCGGCCCTCCCTTTTGGTCAGTATGCGAGGTTACGCGATGAGACAAGGGCATCTGAGAGAAGGCAGTTGTTAGGGTTTACTCATTTCGGGAGCATGCGAAATCATCATCCACATTGGTTCGTCGATTCTCGGGCTATTGCGTTTCTTATTTAATTTTTCCACATGAACTCAAAGCCTTCTTGTTGGTGTTTATGCAGTGTCTTCTTAATGCTAGAGACGATTTCTCATACTATTCTCTTGGTAAGAACCTTCGTCGCTTGGGAGTATCATCACTGTTGTTTTCAAAGTCAAGTCCATCTAATGTCAAGAGGCAGCCACCTTTGACAGTAGATGTTTTGTGCCAGATTTTCATTAGGGGCATGCAGTCATGGATGGTAAAATATATATGATCTCCAACTTAACAGGAGAGCAGAATCTGTAAATAAACTTGTGTGATTCTCGAGTCATCCTTTGGTGTAATTCTCAACTTGCCTCTTCCTTTGGTGAAATTCTCGGGTCATGATGGCACAGTGGGGAAATGATTTTGATCGTAGTGGGACATTATTTATGGGATAGTGACGGAATGGTTTTTCTTTTTGCTGCTTTGTTATTTTTTTTTAGGACTTTTGTCATTTTAACTTGTTGCCCATTTTTATTATTATTTGAATTGTTATTTTATTATCAATATTTCTGTTTATTTTTGGAGTTCTAATGGGTCTATCTTTGTCATTTTTCATGGGTTTACTTGCTGATTTATTTGTCGCGGTGAGATGAGGGTGTTGGTATGCGCTTTTTTTGGGTCCCTTTCGGTCCCCGAAATAAGTGGCTCAATTCAGTCCGAGTGGACTTTGGCTAGGGACGATGGAGTAATAAACTAAGAAATATTAAATTGTTGAAGTTAAAGAGGCAAATCTTAAATGAAGAATACTTGGATTGATGTGATCGCCAGCTGCAAATGTTTATCGATGTTGCAACACGTCACTGATCACGCTTGAAGGGAAGAGGGGGGCTTGCAGGTTGAACTCCTTTACTGAATCATCGGCCGACCAATGTCAGAAGCTATGGGTTGTCTTGGGGTTTAGCTAGTTTGGTTTCCTAATCTTGCTAGAAGTCTAATTAACCTAGTCTCTTGATCCTACTGGGAGTCTAATTAACCTAGTCTCCTAATCCTACTCGGAGTCTAACTAAAAAAAAAGAGTTGTGCCACGTTATTCTAAAGAGGGTCGGCCCCAATCTTGGGTACCCTCCGTAAGCTCCCTTGGGCAAATCGGGTGGCTGGGTTTAAAAATTAGAGAGGTCAAGGAACCTAATTGGTTTTAGGCCAAGTATTTCCTACTTTGATATTACTTCGAGACTAACGGGCTAGTGCCATTAGCTTGGCTACCTGGGGCTCCCGGGTAAGAGTTAGCAATTCTAGAAGTCTAGAAGGCAGCTCGACCCCTTTTGAAAGCCCCAGAGAGAACCTCAAATTTTCTCAAAGGGAGAAGTCTCGGATAGAAAAAAAAATAGTAAATTGGTTTTTTATAGCTAAGAGTAATTTTAAAGAGACTGAGTTTGAATTGATGATTAAAAGCTTAGAAAATTGGGGATTTGAAATTTTAGAGATTAGGGATTACGAACTAAAGACTGAAATCTAGAACTTAAGAATTAAGAACTAGAATGAAAATTAAGAATTGGGGTAAGAATTGAGAACTAGGACCTAGAAGTTAAGAACTAGAAACTTGAATTAAGGACTCGAAACTAGAAATTAAGAACTAGAAACTAGAACCTAAGAGATTACCTGAAGTTGGGCGCCGAAGAGAGAATCTCAAAATCCCTAAGCTTGGAAGAGAGGAACTCAAAAATTCGATTGCTGGATGTGTCAATTGGTGTAGTAGGGAGGTCTATTTATAAGTATACAGATAATTACTCACCCTGTAGGAGGTGCGTAATTAGCCGATCAGACCAAATTATGCGCCCTGTTTGGTAATCTTAATTGGATTACGCGTCTTGGCTTGGACGCTTAATTGAGTTTGTGTCGGTCACGGACTCGGGGAATGACCAGCTGATTGGCTCAGTCGATGTCCTAGTTTCAGTTTGGTTGGAACTAATTGCGCACCCTATGTACCATGTGCAATCCAATTAAGCGCCCTCGTACATGTGCTTAATAGGGGAGTTCGGGCGGTCATGGGAATTAGAGACCAGGTCAAATTGGGAATCAATTGTGTGCTGGTGGTGGGGTGCACAATTGATTACGCACACTTGTCAAAGCACGTAATTGGGTTTTAGGTCGGTCCACAGAAGGAAGGAGCCTAGCCCTATATAGACCAATTGCGTGCGGTTGTCAGAGCAGGCAATTAATTACATGCATGGGTGAGGGCGTGGAATTTGAAAACCTTCTGGGTTGGGCTGGTCTACGTGTTGGAATTTCAGGATAGACAGACTAGCAGGCAGGTAAAGACAGACATGTATACATATTTACATGTAATATTATTTAAGTAAATGGATTTACTTGAGATATTACATGCAAATAACGAGATACCCCCTATTTGAATTGGGGAGCTGAGGTGTCTTCTCGTTTCTTTTGAAAATCACAAGTGTGAATTGGAGAGTTTACATGAAATGCTTGAGTTTCCTATCTATCAGCAGAAGCTAAGGAGGAGCATTCGGGGGCTCAGTGGTAGTTATCGAGAGGTATATCCTCATCTGTGGGTGCAAGTGGCATCCCACCGTATATCGAGACCTGCTGCAAGGGGCAGTCAACAGAGGGACATTGACGCAATCGTGGTACTGGGGGGCATCATACGAACGTCCAAAGACAAGGTCAAGTGACCGAATAATATGATGTAATTTGATATAATGGCGAAGGCTTTTGCAGATCATGTTAGACTGGGTGCATCATTGCTCACACCAATGACACATTAGGAGTCCCTTTCTAGTGGACATTTGTGACTTCTTAGAGTTGAGTATGCTTAGTGTTCAATTTCCCAGGGGAAGAAATGGATTGGGGTGATGAGAGATAGAATTTTGATAGATAGATAATTTATTTATTATTTTTTGAAAGTTATTTTCTTTTTTAATTTTGGAGATTTTAACTTAAGATCAATTCGGTGCAAAACGACAGAAAACGTGGCTTCCGAGACATCCCTGAGAAGATCCACCAGAGTGGGATTTGTGGACCCAACCATTTGCGTGGTTGTCAAGATGACACTTGGTATGCCGGATACTCCATCTAATCTTCCTATGAATACTGATAATTGTCTCTTATGGGAGGACTACAGTGATTAATGTGTCAGCAGAGATGGGTTTTAAAAATGTTTGACTTAATATTATCTAACTATATTTTACAAGGAATATCAAGTAGATAAAGAGGGTGATGTTACTTACCTAATTTGGGCATAAGGCCCTTGTATTGGTCGCGATGGGACATCAAAGAGTTTCATCTCCTCTTTCGTTTCTGTTATGGCGGGGCCTAATGGTTGCCAGTGTGATGGGGTGTTTGGATCACCTGATGAAATGTTCGCGATCGAACTTGATAGTTGATGGGTGCGATGGGACACCAGAGAAATTTCTCTCCTCTTTTGTCAATAGTCGTGTGTTTCTGCTGTGGTGGAGTCTGGCGACTACTGCGTGATGGGGCATTCGGGAGTCGTTGTAATGAGACGTGATGATTGTCGTGGTAAGATATCTAGAGGGAGGTTCAACTCTTTGAGATGGGATATTGGATGAGCCTTCCCTTCTGGTTGTGTGCCATAACGGGTTCTGACGAAATTTCACGAAAGTGTAATTGGCGATGGGACATTAGTGGTTATGTGATGGGAAAGCTATATTATTTTTTTCTTTGGTAGACCTTGGGTTATATGACTAGATCAGGTTGTAGTTGCATCGTGACAGGACGAGTTTATGAGCATGAGGTGTCGGTCTGATGACCCCTTGGCTATTTCAATATCGTGATGGGATAATGATGGTGTCTTTCTTTGGCAGATCTTTGTTGTACGATGGTGTCTTGAGATTATGACAGGACTTGCGTTTGGCTTTGGTGGTGTGGCGGGGCTTTAGCGTCATGATGAGAGTGTGTGATGAGGTGTTAGCGACTCTCTCTCTCTGATCGGTGTGCAAGGTCATGTGATGGGTCAAGGGAGAGTGATTCTGATCGTGATGGGACGAGTAGCATGATTGACTACTTTGTCACCATTACTTTTCGCTTTGTGTCATGAGGGGGATTTATATTTAGCGATGGGGCTGTGAGTGATGATTTTATTTTATTTTGTTTTATTTTGCTGGCTTATTTCATGCAGCGGATGTTGTATTTGTGAGTACGAGATGAGACTCTGGGGAATAATTTTGATCGCGGTGGGACGTTAATTCGCAGTAAGTCGTCAGGGGGTGACTTGGCTGTGATGGGACTGCATTGGCACGATTAAGGGTTAAGTTTGACGGACATGTAGAGGGGTAAGGGCTTTCTTCTGATTTTCAATGCGTATATGCCTAAGTCATAATGCCTGTGTGTGTTCTTTGTCATGGGTGCTGTTTGGTATAGGTATCTAAGTCAGTAGCTTCATCTCTGGCCGTTTGTTGTTTACATATATTTTTTGTCATAGCTGGGTGATTACACACTTGATACAAGGCATTTAATTCAATTGCTCGCCCAATTGAGAGCGATTGGGGGTTCAGAGGTTTGATTATGCATTGGAGTGTGTGCGTGTAATTCAATTGAGCGCTTTGATCAGTGTGCGTGATTGGAGCATCACCAGGTCACTGTGTAGGTGACCGTTCAAATTGTGCATAGGGTGGAGGGCGCGAGATTGGTTCGTCGCGCCTTTGGGGCGGACGAAAGTTTTATTATGCGTCCTAGGGAGCTCTGATGATTCAGAATAGGCGCGGTTGTGCCTGGGTGCAATTCAATTGCGCCCTGTGTCTGGAAGCGCGACTAGCCCACACTCTATATAAGTAAAAAAAACTTTCATTTCGCCTATGCTTTCTGGTTTCTTCTCTGATTCTTTTTTTCCTTGCTTCCTAATGCCTTGATTTCCTTATTTTCGAGATATTTTTTTATATGACGGTCCAAGTTCGATGTTGTTTCTTCCAATCTATGTCATTTCACAAGTTTTATGTATGGAAGTGGTTTCTAATGAAGGTGTAGCTATGGCTTGAGAGGTGTTGGGATTGAGGTGTAGCATACATCCATCATTATTGTTAGAAGGTGAAGATGGTGGGAGGGAAGTCCTCCAAATGGATGGAAAGAGTATTACCCAACCAATCCTCCCCTCGCTATTTTATTGCTTTTGATTGGATGTTCCGCGAGTCGTTGTTTTGGGTTTGTATCTATTTTGGGTTCTGTGTTTGTTTTAAGTTGTATGTTCAAGTTCTAGTCTTTGTTTTGGGTTGTATGTTCAGAAGGTATGCCTCCAGTGACATCTGTAAAATCTTTGTCATAAAGAAAATGGTGTTTTGTTTATAGTGTTTGTTTCATTTATGTTTGTTCATATTTATTGTTGTATGTTTTTTGTTTGTCATGTTTTGGATGTTTTTGGTCCCACGACAGAAAAGTAAGGAACAACCTGAAAATAAAAAAAATACTCCAGTTTGGGGTGTCGGTCTCATGACCCGAGTATCGTTACCAAGGTGCTAGCACTCTTAAAAAAAAATGCCACAGTGTTAAGTGACGGTGGGACTTTTATCAGCCTCTCAGATATCCTGAAGTGCGTTAGTAATGATCTCATGTCGGAAAGTAGTTTGATTATTTCAACCACATGTCAGGTAAGTGCGGAACGATCATCATGTATCGTAGCTTTTTAGCGAGGTTGGGATGAATGGTAGTTAATGTCTGATTGCATCACTTGCCATTCGAGAGTTTTCAGTTTTATTTTGAAAGTTATTTGACTCATTGTCCGAAAAGAAAAAAAATAAGGGTGAAGAACAGGTAAGGTTTATTGATCTTAGGGTAGCTTCTTATTTAACCGATTTTTGAAATAGTAGTCAACTACTTTCTTCTCGGGTGGATAGTGCGGTGTCATAATTGAGCTCTCCATCATGGTCCAGCACCATCAAGTCATCAAATTTTATGGTTAGCAAAAGTTTTGTCCTTCTCCCGCCACTATACAGTGATATCTAATAGTGTGAAGATGTCAGGGATGCCCTCGCAGCTTGCTTATACTTTCCTAATAAGACTACCAGAAATACCCTCATAATTTGCTTATGCTTCCCTGAATTCATTGACTATTCATTCGTCGTATTGCTCTCGCTCGGTTGTGCTTCTTTTGTGTATAATTTTTTGAAACAACGTGTAACGCAATAATTGTGAGGTTTGATGGAAATTTGTATTTTCATTTTTTTTGCTCTAACATCAACTCCAATGGCAGAAAAGGTGTGTGAGAATCCAAAGTTTTCTATATTTCAAAAAGGTTTCATGATTCATTGGTCCTTTCGATCACTTGCCTGAATAGGAGGGCGGTCAATGAGTCAGATGATTTTTAAAATAGTTCAAAAGAATAATAACCTACGACTGACGCATGCCTTGCGATGACTACGAGGGTGATAAAAATATAGTTACGCCTGTTTAGGCTATGAGACATGATGATCATTGAGTCATGATTCCAAGGGTTAGGAAGTCTTTCCCTTGTAGCTATTTTTTGGGCATGTTGCCAAAATAGTGAAAGTACTTCCCATGTGTGGTTTTGATTTCCTCCAGGTGAGGCAGTTGTGTAGGCATTGTTTCTTAGCAGTAGTTCCCCCAACTTCGAGTTTTCGATGGGATATAAGTTTGAAGAGTTTGGGCATAAAATGTGAGTTAGAGATAAAAATATTTTTTTGTTTTCAAGTATATATTTATATATATTTTTTTTTGGTTTTTTTTTGTATATATATTTTCGATTTTTTTATTGATTTACTATGATACAACATTAGTTCTTTCAAGAAGAGACTAACTTAGAATGTCCAACTAGTAGGACATATTGAACAGTCGGAGTGACCGTCTATCTGTGATGTGTCGGTTTGTCGCTAGTCCTCGGTCACCCTCGATTTGATTGATCTGAGATGAGAGAGATATAATTTTTAGGTTTGTGATTTGCATGGCATAAGATTTATCAAATAAGGTGTGGATTCATTTTGTAACAACCCCAGATTTTCGGAACCGTACAAGCCATATGCCACGCACGTGTATGTGTGGTTCACAAGGAAACCTGGGTCAACATATACACACGGTGTGTATATGTGTGTAACATATTATATTTTTCCCTTCCTTTCACTATATAAGTGAAAGTGGTGAGAAGGCCCTCCCCTACATAATATAATTTTAACCTAAATAGAGAGGAGGAAAATAGAGAAAGAGAAAGGAGAGTCTTGTAGAGAAGAAAGGCTAAGGCCTTGTTGGAGTGTAAACCGGTGGAAGACCTGGAGAGAAGGTCGGACCAGAAACGTAGAGATCTCTTCGAAGTAACAGGGGATTCGAATGTTAGATCGAGCCGATTACGAGATCCGCCGATTTAGGTAAGAGATAATGCTTGAGAAGTGCTTAGGTATATCTTAATGATAACCTACAATGTATTGGGCAATGGCCGATTAATTATATTTAAGATTTAATGAAATAGGATAGATTTCTTGAAGAATCACGGGGTGAAGGTTTCCGCTCCTCGCTCGAGTGATCTAAACGTCTCGCTCGAGCGAGGACAGAATATATACCTAAGAATAGTACGTTCTGGGCTCGCTCGAGCGAGACCCATATAGAAGGAATAAGCTCGCTCGAGTGAGGTATCACTTTAGGCTTCAGACGCCTCGCTTTAACCGCTCGAGCGAGGATAAGAGGCCGCTCGAGCGAGGCTTGGCAACCGCTTGAGCGAGGTTAAGAGGTCGCTCGAGCGAGGCTTGGCAACCGCTTGAGCGAGGTTAAGAGGTCGCTCGAGCGAGGCTAAGCAACCGCTCGAGCGAGGTACCAAAACTAAAATTAAATTTCTTTTATGTATACAAATATACCTCATGTGAACTATGCGCTCTAGGAGTGCTAGTGACCACTGGTGACCATTCTAAGGCATGTCCTTTCGCATGAAATGTAGATTGACGTGAGATCAGTACGTGTCATCACTACGAGAAGGGACCACTGGGTTTTGCCTTGAGGTAGGGAACCTTATCGAAACACGTATATTGTTCAATTTCGCATATGTGTAGTACAGATCTAATTGCTAAACTAAGTATCTCATCATGTCACATAAATAGAGCGTGCATGTGTAGACTTCAGAAAATGAAGCCAGAGGTCCCAAGGGGACGCAAGAACTACAAGATGAATACCTATATGATACGATATATCAGTAGCATCCCAGGGGTGCAGATGAGAATCAATGGGGAAAAGAAAGTAAGGTGATAAGGCCTAATATATTAAGAATTAGCACAATCACGGTGAATAACTACATGTAAAGCACACTTGATATTTTTGTTATTTAAGGTTTGTTTAGAATACCCCACCGACGTGGCGGGATACCCACGACTGACTCGGCAGGATATCCGTGCGTGACGATTTATGTTAATCCATTTAATAGTAGACCCCGCCACCTAGGAGAAAGGGGCTTAAAGATATTCGGTGAATACAAAAATTGATAACTGTCTAGTTAGACGACGATGGTGGGTATTCCATCGGGGCTCGATGTTATATTGCTCGGGGACTATTTAAGTTAAAGAGTTAAGTTATTAGGCCGAATTCACAACTAAACGAGTAAGATGAGAAAGAACAAAACCATGCAAAGTAAATAGTTGTATTCATCTTTCCCTTCAGTTATTTCGATTGTCCTTCCAGATAGTAACAGCAGATAAACTGTATTTTTCTTTTACTGCACAGCATATATGTCAGAATTAATTTATATGTTCTTTACGTTTCTCTACTGAGCTAGGATGTAGCTCACCCCTTAGACTATACGTCGCAGGTGCAACACTCGCAGCAACATAGGCTTCGAGAGACGTTGATCCAAAAGGCTCAAATTTCGCGGCCGGAGAAGAGTTAGAACCTCCTCCTGAGGAATTCTTTTAGAAGTTCTTTACGTTTAGAGGTGGTGAGTAGAGAGTACTCGTGGCTTGGCATGTCAAGTCCTTTCTTTTAAATGTAATTAAAATACTATACTTTCCTTTTGACGAATCATCGGGGGTGATATGATTGTCACCAATGGCTCGGGACAGTTCCTTTGCTCATGAATTGGCATGAGACCGGAATTGTCTGTTGGTTGCTAGACTTTGATGAAACACGAAGACTTAGTTAGTTCAAAGTTTTGGTATTTTGAATTGTTGGCTTTTACTTGTTACTTGATGTTCCGCATAGATATAAGGTGCATGACCTCGAGGGTCGTGCTGACGGCACAGATTTCGGAGTGCCAAAATTTGGGCTGTCACACATTTAATTTCTTCTCTTGATGAGACTTTTATGGTCAGAGTTTCCTTGTCAGGTGGGACTTTTTTTAGCCTCTCAATAGAGTGGGGCATGCTGTAAAGTTGGGATATGTGACAGGGTCCTTCCCATGAGGTTTTGTGTAATGTTATTATTTTTAGCTGGTGGTTATTTGAGAATATTTCTGGGATGTATTATTTTGATTTGGTAAAAGGAGTTAGTTGAAGGGGAGTGCTATGTTGATTTCATAAAGAGAGTGAAAAGGTGAGACATAGGCAGAACAAAAGGAGAAGATAAAGAAGTGTGGACCATGGTGGACCCTTCCTTAGCGTGTGGATTTTTAGTTTTGTTTGATTATGCTTGTTTTGTTTAATTCGCACTTTAGATTTATCGTGAGGTTGTTTTAAAGTTTTATTTATAATTTTTCGGGAAAGCTCTGTGTCAACTGTTTGACGTAGCGGTTTCGTTGTCAGTTGTTCTATGAAGGTTTTGATTGTGAGGTCTACGGAAATTTAGATCCGGTGGTTAGAATCGGTCTTAGTTATGATGTCGATTTTGTGTTGTGGTGGGATTTGAGGATTTGGCATCATATGGATTTGGATGTTGATCGGGGTCATAGGATTTAAGCTTGATTTATTTTTGAGAGTGGGAGGAGCGATGGAGTTTTTGATTGATTTATCGATAGGTTCAATAGTTGATATTAATGTTGTAGAGGTAGATTTGATGATATATTCGGATTTGATCAGTTCCGATTTGGTGTCAAGTTCGGGTTTAGGTTTGGTAGTTGGTTCATGTTCGATAATAAATTTAAGTTTAAGTTTGATGATAAGTTCATGTTCGAGTTTGATGCTAGGTTCAAGCTTGATGATAGGTTTTGGTTTGATAGTAAGTTCAGGTTCGATGCCTAGTTCAGGTTCAATGATGGGTTAGAGTTTGATGATAAGCTTAGATTTGGTGACAAGTTTATGTTCAATGGTGGATTTAGGTTTGGTGACAATGTCGGGTCTAATGACAGGTTTATGTTTGATGATAGGTTTAGTGATAAGTTTATGTTCAACAGTAGATTGACGTTTGATGTCAGGTTTGTATTCAGTAATCGGTTTAGGCTTGATGGTAGATTTGGGTTTGAGGTTCAGTTTCATATTCGATGGAATGGTAAGTTCAATAGTGGGTCCCTGTTTCAGAGTTGGGGGGATGATAAGTTTGGTAGTGAGTTCATGTTTTGAGGTGGGTGTAGAGATTGATTTTTGAGTTGGTTCTGGGATCGGCCCAATGTGCAATTTTGGAGTGAGTGGTTCGGAGGTCTGTTTGGCGACAAAGTCGGATTCGGGGTTTCGTTTTGAAGTTGGTGAGGTGACGAGTTCGGTAATGGGTTTAGATTTTGAAATGGGTTTTGGTTCGAGAGCTGGTTCTGAGGTTGGTGGGGTGAAGTGTTTATTGTTGAGTTCAAGTTTTAAAACAGGTGTAGGGATTGATTGAGAGACTGGTTTTGAGATTGGTGGGGCGATGTGTTTAACAATGTGTTTAGGTTTGCGGATTAGTTTCGGAGTTAGTTCAATTAGGGGTTTTGATTGGATTACGAGTTCATGTTTAGAGATTATCTTTGTGATTGGTTTAAGTATGGATGGTGTCGTAGTATACAAATGGATTAATTTGGGAATTGTTTTTGGGATGGGTGTGAGAGTTTGTTTAGGGAATGGTCGTGGAGTTGGTTTTAGTGTTGGCTGAGGTAGCGTGGGGATTAAATTTGTATTAAAGGATTTTAGTTTTTGATTGACCCCAACTTCTAGAAGACTGCAATACAGTGTAACGATATTTTAATTTTGTAAATATCTGAGACTTGAAGGATTGTGATTGACGACCATAATCTAGAAAGAGGAGGATTTAGATTTATTTTCTATAATTAGTTTAAGAAACTATTCTTTCATTCATATTTCTCAAGTAGTTTATAACCTTAAAGATAAATATATGTTTTCAGAAAATAGAAATACAAAAATAAATCACTTCCTCATGAGAACGATCCTATACTAGCATTAAAATTTCCATTGTGCTCTTACAATAGGTTAAGACTTAATTAGAACAACATAAAGAGCACATGACTGACAGAGAGTGCAATTAATTGCACGCATGGGTGAGGGCGCGAAATTGGAAAACCTTCCGGGTTGGGTTGGTCTAGGTGTTGGGATTTTAGGATAGATAGACTAGTAGGCAGGTAAGGACAGACATGCATACATATTCGTTTAAGTAAATGACTTTACTTAAGATATTACATTTAATTAACAAAATAACCCCTATTTGAATTCAATAAAAATAATCTCGGATCAAAAATCTCAATGAATAAAAAGTCAACTTTCCAGTTCAAGAATAAAATCATATTTTTTAAAATTTGGTCAATTTTCTAACTTTCAAATGGTAAGTCTTTTTGCGAAACTTTAAAGCCTATAAATTCTACCATATCAAAGTATTGCTAAAATATCAAAGTCTGATAAAAGAAGTTCATATTTGGGCTTTCGAATAGGGAATATATTGCCAGGGTTCTGACTCAACCTTTGACCTTCGGTCAACAGGCCTTGGGGCATAACTATACACTATTATTATGGTGCATAACTCTTGGGTTGTTGGGTTTTTAGGGCTTTAGGACTCTTAGAGAGGATTGATTTCTTTCCAAAAGTCATGGGCAAGGTCAAGGGCTGACCAAATAGGATTATATACTCCGAGAGGGAAAAATTAGGGTATCTAGAGAGGGGTTAGTAACTTTCTCTTTCCCTGGGGTAGTTGTGATAGGTCACATGGGAATGATCTGGATTGTTGTTTCTTTCTTTGAGTTTTGTTCGTTGAGACTAGACTATGGGTGATTTTCCCCTCTTTCTGAGTTATTTATTTTATTTTTATTTTTATTCTTTTTTGTTTTGTTTTATTTATTTTGTTTTTATTACATTTGGGTTGCAATGGCTATCCTAGTGGTGAGGGTAGCTGGTCATGCTTAGTTTTATTATTGTCTGGCATTTTAGTTACTTTATTTGATTATTTATTATTTTTATTAAGTGTTTATTATCATTTTGTATTTTTGGATTAGTGAAATTTTTGTCATGGTAGAGGGGAATTTCATGTATTTGTTTTGTTTAAGGTTTGGGCTTTTGTTTTGCTCTCTTGTTTTGTTGGGATAACACTTGTTAAGAATGTGTAAATTTGGGAGATGTTAGGTGTCTTTGCTTTATTAGTGCATTTCTTTTTACATGAATTATTTTTCTTAGGGAGCTAAGTGTCTCTTGGCTATTAGTTTATCTTTGTTTTTCATGGATTGTGTTTCTTAGAGGGCTAGGTGTCTCATTTTGGTTTTTATAGATGAGTGATGACTATGGGTTAGACACTTGTCATATTATAGCTATATGGTTGTGACCTATATATAGGTGCCTATGAGCTTGTGTTTTAGTGTACTTTTTTATTATTCACTTAGCTTCATTTTTATGAATTTGTAATTTATTTTTGTGTAAGTTTTGGTTTATTTTCAATGTCTTTTGTCCCTTTTTATTTTGTAATCCGGGAACTATGCCCTAAAGGTGGCTACGATGGTGGACTATTTCTGAGGTTGATGATGTTAATCTGATGAAGAGTAGCACTAGGGTAGATGATGTTAATCTGAGCCAAAGTGCTACTGTTTTGGAGGAAGAGATGGAGGAGGATTGAAAACCAAAGAAAAGAACAAGGGGAGCCACTTTTTGTTAGGGAGTGGAGACTTTCTTTTACCTCCTTCCCTCTCATCCCGTGTCTGTCTCTCAGGATTGCCCTTTTGTGAACCCCTCTTTTAGGGCTTTCTTTGTTAGCTCTCCTCGGGTGCGCTACCTGGCCTTGGGTGTCTTTGAGTGTCTATCCTGAGAAATTGTACACGAAGCGTCGGCAGACCACCCAGTCATCAATTCTCTTGTTCATCATCATTCGAGCGCGTGTCGCTCGAATGTTTTGATTTTAAGTTTCTTGTTTTGAGTTGTATATTCAGGGGGTATGCCCCCGGTGCTATTTGTAAGAGATTTTTTTATATATGGAAATTATTTTGTTTGATTATATCTGTTTTAAGTTTTTGATTCTTTGTTTAGTTCGTTAATGTTTTTTTTTTTGTTTTTTTTTTAATTGATTTTTGGGTGACTTTCGGTTTATAGTTCTACTTTGTGTATTTTCTTTGATCATCCATGTGTTAGTATTTTCTTTGTTAGGGTTTGTCAGTTAAATTATTTTTTTCTGTGTTTTGGCTTCCTTATTTATAATTTTATGGTGATTTTTAGTTTGTTATATTATTATTGCTTATATATATTTTTTTGGTTTGTACTTTTCGTAGGCTTGCATTTTTCTATAGCCTAAAATATATATATATATATATATATATATATATATATGTATGTATGTATGTGTATATGAGTATAGGTTTTGTTTTTGCTGTTAGTTTATGTATATTATATACATATATACGTGTATGTGTAAATGCGTTCTCGGCCTTCATATATATATATATATATATATATATATATATATATATATATATATATATATATATATATTTGTTCTGGCTTACTAATTATGCGCTTATGCATTCATGGTTAATTCAATTGCGCACATAATGGTATGTGCACAATCGAAATGTTAGCGAATCACTGAATTGGGTGGCTGGGTGTCGTTTCGTATTACGCGCATGTGAGTTTGCATGTGAATCGAATTGCGTGTGGGTGAACCGACGCATTTTCAGTTCGCCGTTTTTCTGGGCCGACGAAAGCCCAATCAGGCGCCAAACGTTTGGCGCATAATCAGAAATGCTCGCAACTGTCCTCGCACGCAATTCAATTATGCGCATTGGTTCACGTGCGTATTCAGCCAGAGTCTATATAAACCAAAAATTCTTCTCATTTTACCCGCGCACTCTTACATTTTTTGGTTTTCTTGCTCTTTGCTTCCTTAGAGCCTTTATTTCTGTGTTAGTACGATATCTTGCAATCCATTCGTCGGATTTTAGTGTCGTTTCCTGCGTTCTCCTCAATTTTTCGAGACCTTTCTTCTGAGATGGAGCTTGAGGGTAGTGACCGAGTCTCTGCAATTACTTCTGAGTTAGAGTTCGGGGTCAATTTGATGTGCCAGTTGCTCGAGCTTTTGAGCAGAGAGGGAAGAGAGGAGGGTGCTCCCGAGGTTGGTGAGGCTCCTGAGGCTGTTGGAGAGGGCATCCCTGAGGCCGCTGCCAGGGTCGATGGGGGTGAGATCCCTGCCGGTGTTGATGTCGACGTTGAGGGTGTTGTTGTTGAGGGCGCGGATGGTGATGTTGATGTTGTTCCGCCTCAAGCTCTGCATCTGATTTACATTCCACTGGAGGACGCCTTTGCGAGGGATCTGGTAGGTGTCCAAGAACAAGAGTCTCCTTCATTTTCCTAGGCATTTAGGTTAAAACGTAGATTTTTAGGTGTAGACACCCAAATTTGGCCCAAGGATCGATTGACCTAAACTTCGAGAAAGGCATACTTCCCAGCTTTTGAAAGTACTTCCCAAATCCTTGAAACTCAACCCAAACTCCTAGGAACCTTCCTGTACCCTTAGGAATCAACCCTAACCCTTAGAACCCTTCCTGGACCCATTTCGAACCATCCAGAAGAGCAGATAGAAACAAGAGTTCTAAACTTTACATAGACATAAGTTGAGGCTGAGGCATATACCATTGGAAAGCAGACATTCCCAGCTTTCCAACGAGTCAAGAATCGCCTAATTCCAAGTTGTACATCAAAAGTGGCCGAAAATGGCTAGGCGTGCATAGTATGCATGCCCAGCCAATTTGTGGCAGAAAATTGGCTAGGATCTGAGCTGGTCCCCCCTCGGGTCTTCACTTCCAGAACCCTTTGGCCTAGTTCTTAACATAGGTGTGCATATTATGCACACCTTCATTAAAATTCAGCTTTTTTGCAAAAATGGTCGAATTTCAACTTTTGAGTTTGACATGTAGACCACCCCAAAGTTTGGGGTGGGTTTCTTTAGGAACCCAGTACCCGTACTAGCCCTCTTTATCACCCTTATGCCACATAAAACCCCACCCTATCATCTACCATTAAAACCCAATTCCCACCTATCTAAGACCTAGAAATCCTAGAAAACCTTAGATCCCTATTACCTAATTGCTAACCCAATTAACCCAATTAGAACCTTAACCCCTCACTAATCTCCTCTCCTTCTATAAATAGAGAGCCACCCCCCCCCATTTGTTTAACCACTTGAAAAAATTTCGAAAGAGAGAGAAAACTCTAGAGAATTCCCTTCCTATTTTCAAGCCTTAATCCTCTAAGCTTTAGAACATAGGTTCTTCCCTGACACCGCTAGCCTAGATCATCATCATCATTCCTAACCTCCCAAGCTCATACCCCCCTAGCCATAGCAAACTAGAACCCCTCCCTAAACCTTTGTGCTATCGGAAACTCGCGGTATTGCTCACACGTGAAGATCCAACTATGGTGCTACAAGGGCCCGAGAGCTCCGACTCTCCCCTCTATTCCTCTACCTTCTTTGCTTTTCCTCTCTCTTAAAATTCGAGCCATTACACCGTCGAAATTTTGGTGATTGCAGGAGGCTCAAATAGGATCGGAGTGCTTTCAAGAAAGAGGAAGTGTCGTTTAATTTTTATTTTTTTTCTTACATTTGGCCATAGTAGTGACCGCTTACGAGAGGGTCAATTGGGTGCGTAACACCTTACCAATTGATAACTGAAGTCCTTACCCAAGAGACTTTTGGCATGGATTGGTAATCTAGAATCATATTTTACACTTAAGGGTTTATAATATTGATTTGAGGGTATCCTGGCACACCAAAAGCTCTGGGTGGCGACTCAATTCATTGAGCGCATCATCACGACAGATTGATACAATCCACGGTTGCACAGATGGCGACTTCGCTGGGGATAGTTTTGAACTTCTACTTGAAGTTGGCCCCTCTTGCATGTGTTTTCCATTTTATTAACTTTTTGCTTATTTTTGCTCACTCACTCCTATGACTCTGTCATTTTTACTTACCCCTACGATTCTGTCATTTTTTCTACTTACCCTTACATTTTTGTCATTTACATGCCCTAGCCGTTTGGTGGGCCTACTTGAGCATTTCATTTAAATTTCTTGCCATTTACAATCTTAGCCGATTGGCGGGTTACTTGATAACTTAGCATTAATTTCTTATCATTTACCACCTTAGCCGATTGGCAGGCCTACTTGTTGTATTTTACGTTTCCTGCCTAGTCGCTTGACTAGCCCCATAATTTTCTTATTCCTTGACATATTTCAATAGTGAACGTTGGCCCGTAAAGGCGGCACGGGATTCTCACCACCCATTTTGGAACATAAGTAAACTTCCCTCAAATTGAACTCTAAAATTGAACGAAGGGACATAATTAAACTTGTTTTTGCGGGTAGATTTTACAAAAGGGGGGAAAATAGGTTACAATACATTCGTCCCGGTTCTAAGTAGAGCGATAGCCTTCGTTGTGATGGTTTCAAAAGGAACCACCCCATCCAGTATCTGAGAAGGCGCTTCCGCCGAAGGTATATATGGTGGGTGATTGAGCTTGTTACTTTGCTTAAAACCTTGGGGAGCGCATTAGTATACACCGAAACGAACTTGTATCCCTTTAGGAATGGTAAGGAGGGACCTGATAAAGCAAAGGAAAAAGTCCCGAGAGGCATTGCCCCCAAAGCCAAGTTTTAGCCCAATTCAGATCTGCTATCAGGAAAAAAAATAATATATATATATATATATATATATATATATATATATACAAACTAGACATGCATATTACCCATGGCCAGCCAAAAAAAATCAAATTTTGCTCAGACGTGCATATTACGCACGCCCAGCTGAAAAAAATCAGTTGTTTGCTTAGGCGTGCATACTACAAACGCCCATCTTAAAAATTGAATTTTTGCTCATGCGTACATATTATGCACGCCTAGTTTGTTTGCTAGGCTGTCCGAATTTGGGGCCTTTTTTTCACAGTTTCCCAAACCCCCTCGCTTAGTGGTTTTAAAACCCCCGATAAATCCCATATTTTTTACACCCAAAATGCCCTCACCGGTCAAGAGAAGTCACCCTCTTATTGACTCTTCCGAGGGATCGAGTTGTCGCATGGATTTTCATGCCTTTACATAGATCAAAGGATTCCCTTTAATTCTTCCAAAGTGCATCAGGATCCCACCGTAGAAAGCATTAGGGGTGTGAATGCCACCTGAAAAGGGAATTTTGAGGCCCAAAAGAACACCGCAAGAGAAGATCCAAAAAGTTTTCATTTTCAAAAAATTCAAAATCACCAAAACCTTAAAAATCATCCAAAAAAACCAAAAAAAACTAAGGAAAGCTTGTGGTGCCGAAACAATGACATCGCCTTTCCCTCCATCATCTCGTAGGGGAAGGAGAAAGAAAGTGTTCGGGTCTCACTCGATGAATCCACACCCGACGCACTACCAAACCATGTCTTGGGCGGTTGATCCAACTTACGCCGATCCCGATTCATCCCCCCCACCTTCCCCATCACATTCCCATATAGAGGAGGTACCCATCTCCGATTCTCCCACCCAATCACGATTCAACGCCACTGGACCATTCGGTGCACTAATTTTTCCATCCACCACCACTCAAGATCCCCCCCATTTTTCCTCCACTACCACCCAAAATTCACCACATTTTCCTTCTACGCCCACTCCAAATCTCCCCTATTTTTTCACATCCACCCAAAATTCACCCCCTTTTCCTTCTACATCCACTCCAAATCTCTCCCATTCTTTCCCATCCACCCAAACCATGCCTAATTTTCTCCCATCCACAGAAATCATGCCCCATTTCCCCACATCTACACAGGTCATGCCCAATTTTCCCATATCCGCTCCACATATACCTAACTTTCCCTCCACATCCAATCCAAATCCATCACATTTCCACCCATCTACCTAGGTCATGCCCAATTTTCCTCACCCATCTACCCGGGTCATGCCCAATTTTCCCCAATCCACCGAAGCCATGCCTAATTTTCCTCAATTCACCCAAGTCATGCCCAATTTTTCCCATACACCCCCTCATCGGAAGGGTCATCCACATCCACCCCCTTATTCGATCCTATGTCCATGATGGAGGACATGATAAGGGCGTACACCGCATGGAAGGCTTCTCAAAGCCTTCCTAATCCATTAACAAACTCCCAACATACTCTCCAAAATCTCCATACCTCATTCCCCCAAAACATCAACCTCAATCAGCCACCCATAATCCATACCACCCAAGGCTCATGGAACCATCCGAGTGGGCCTAAAAGGCCCCATGTCCAATCCCAAGTCCATGCTCATTCAAACTCAAGGGCCATACTTCCAAAACTACCCCATTCCTCCTCAAATTACAAAGTTATTTTCTCCAACTCCCCAACCCGGCACGAGCCATACTCATCCACATCAATCATACCCAACCCAATATGGGAACCCACCTCAAACTATCAACCATCCCCAATTTACACATCCCCTTACCCCTCAACACAATCCCCAAAATTTCCTCCAAATGCAATGGCCCAATCCGACACCCACTCAACCCCTCCAAAATCCCCCATTCACTCATCCCCTCACCCCACAAACTAGTCATCAAAATCCTCATCAGCCATAGTGGCCTCCCAGATACCCACTCAACTCCATCAGAATCCGCCTGAAAATATCATCCCTCCCCCCATACGTTGATCAACAATATGAGGAGGATGAGATAAAAAATAGTGGGGCATATACAGGGGCATTCGCCAGTTTTAATCCCCCACCACCTACACTCACCAACTAGCAGGCAGTCCAAAATGAATGGGGGCAACCAGCAAGGAGAACAATCCTAGCCTTGCAATCAAAAGAGTCAGAGTTGCTGAAAGAACAAATGGATAAAATCTAAAAACAACTGTTGAAATTGAGAGGAACCGAGATCCATGCCACAGATTTTTCAGGTCTGTGTTTATTTACTGAGGTGCCTTTGCCACCCATGTTCAAAGTGCCATCATTTGACAAATATAATGGCGCCGGTAACCTTATTGCACACCTCAAGTCATATTGTGGGGATATGTGCCAGTATGGAGGGGATGAACGCTTGCTCATAAAAGCTTTCCAAAAAAGCCTTATGGGTCCAACACTAAGATGGTTCACTTCCCTTGAGCCATCTATGATTAGAACGTGGAAAGACCTCACCCACCTATTCCAAGAGCAATATGTCTATAACATAGACATTGAACCGTGCAAATCAGATCTAGCATTGTTGAAATAAAAACCCGATGAGACTTTCAATGAGTATCTCGGGAGGTGGAGGGCCCTAGCAGCCCAAGTGAGAAATCAGATCCCGGATGAAGAACAAATCGAGATGATCTTGGAAAGAATATTACCCATTATATCAGATTTCCTCGTGTACCAATAGCAGGCAAAATTTTCCGATCTAGTCAGAACGCCAACCGCTGTGAAGATGCGGTAAGAGAGAGTCGATGAAGCAAGAATGTGACTAGTGGAGCCCGTAAATTCCCAGAATAGAGATATAAGAATGGGGACTGAAATCCAAGCAATAATATCTTCATAGCCCAGTACCAGTATAACACTGTTTCAATATGGGGTAGTGCAGCAAGCCCCAGCACAAGCACATCAGGTACAAAGACCCGACATTGGTTCATGGGCATAGATTACCCTTGAGCAGAAAAGAGCTTGATATAACCGAGTGTTTACTCCCTTGGGACAGTCCCTGAATGTCCTCTTGCCCTTAATGGTCAACAAGGGTTGGTCAGCATACTCCAGCAGCGACCTCCGTTGAATCCAATCCTGAGGAATTATGATCCAAGCACGCATTGTAGCTTCCATCAGGAACCAAGGCACCCAACTGATCACTACTTTCCATTAAAACATGCGATACAAGACCTGATCGAGGCAGGAAAGCTCATTACCCCAACACCTCCCCAAGCCAATCTGCACACCAACATTCTCCAAACACCATTACCATCACACCCACAAGGAGGAATGGGCCCATGGGCCACCATTAACATGTTGAAGGAAGGGATGAAAGAATTCGATCCCTCTGAATCCATCACTAAAGGAGGGAATTTTATAGTACCCGAGAACCAAAGTCATGAGAATGAGATCATTGGGGTAGTCAAGCCTTTAAACTTAGCTGATTATTTCCCAAACCCTATGCCGCAAGTAGCACCTCTAGATTTGAGGATATATTTCCCTGCACCCGCGCCCGTTAACCATGTCCAACCCAATTTTACCTAACCCCAGATATACTAGCCATTCCAGCACCAATAGCTGACCACTATATGGAATCCAATCCATCTCCAACACCAATCCAATATAGTTGGGCCAATTTTGCTCCACCCTCACCAGTCTACCCATCTCTAGCACAAACCCAATACAGTTGGCCCAATATTGCACCCTCACCAGGCTACCCATCTCTAACACCAGTCAACAATATTTTGCCCAACGTCGCCACACCAGACCCACCAGTCCGATCATATCTGACGCTACCATCCGTCCCATTCCAAATCCCTGAACCATCATATGATCCCCATCAATCCCACTCAACTACAACCAAATGGATGCCAATACGGGCGACAAAAAGGAAGGAGCAGTTGAATTCGTAACCCAGTCTGGTAGAATCTCCAAACAGCCTGAGATACCGGTACCGGCCCAGCCAGATGAGAGAAGGGAACTTGCAGCGATACATTCCATGGAACGCATGAGTCGAGAATATGTGCTAGAAACTCAGTTGAGGTGAACTCCGACCCACATCACCATTTGGGACCTAGTAATGACGTCTCCAGGACACTTCTAAGCTCTAATGGGGGCATTGAAAGATGCCCATGTATCAGGGAAGATCTTCCCAGATGAAGTAGGACAAATGATCAGGCAGGTATTGGCTCCTAATGTCATCTCGTTCTTAGACGCCGATCTCCCAGCTTAAGGAGGGAAGTTTTCCAAATCCCTCAATATCACGGTCGAAACTAGGAACTTGGTAAACCATTTGTATTTGTGGATAATGGTTCGACATTGAATGTGTGCTCGCTATAAACTGCGACCAAGATTGGGGTTGATCCCTCCACATTTAGGCCAACCAGAACAAGCGCGAGAGGATTTAGTAACACAAGAAGGGAAGTAATAGGAGAAGTCGATCTTAAGCTCACCATCGAGCCAATGACCTTCTCTATTACTTTCCAGGTTAAGGATATTAAGTCCATGTTTAATCTACCTCTGGGGCGCCCGTGGCTGCATGAAATCAAGGCAATACTTTCGACCTTGTATCAAAAACTCAGGTTTATATCAGATCAGAAGGTCATTACCATCATGGAAGAGGGGTGAGAGGAAATAGAGAAAATAGCCCACAACATAAAAAATCTCAAGGTGTTGGTTGCACCGCACACCGCTGAGGACACAGAGCTTCATAGTTTTCAACATGATGGATCAGCGACAGTAACGCCTAAATCCCCCAAAAAGATCATCGAAAAAATTGGAGGAGGAATGATTGCAGTGGTAGGAATGCTCCAAAAGTGGCGTTACCAGAGAGGTAAAGGGTTGGGCACTCACTTGCAAGGTAGGAGGGACCCAGTTAGAGTGAAAGGCGATCAACATGTCAGATTCAACTTACGCTACAAGCCTACAGAAGAAGAAACCAAGAGGCCAAGGAAAAGGCTCGAACCATTGTTGCAGCCAAAGCAATGGGGATAGACCTGGAGAATGAACCCTGATCGTAACCTCACATCTGAAGCACTTTCATGAGCGTAGGGGTCATCAAGATAGACTAGAATGGGGCAACACAACTAACCCCACATAAATCGGTAGCCACTATCCACCTAACCAACCCCTAAATCATTCCCTATGATATTGAAATAGACCTCGCCTCCTATCCCTTTTTAAGGAGGAGGTACCCTTGCCTATAGGACCACCTATCTTAGCCCATCGCAAGCCCGTGTTAACCTTCGAAGACCAAGTCTTGAATGAATCAATGATAAACATGATGGAGGCTGACCCTCAAAAGCCATCTCAGTCAGCCTCCTCCACCAGACCAGGTAAAGGTGTGACACCCTGATCAGTTACATAATACACTATTTTACCACCCTTAACTTAGTGATGTTAGACCTTAGTTTGCTATTAACAAGTCACTGATGCGCAGATATTAAGGAAAAATAGTAAAAAAGAGCCAAAGTGTTAATATTTGTCAAAATGAACTCATAAAATAATAAGAAAGACAATCGAATGAAAAAGATGAAACATCACCTACGAAAAGACAAAAAATCATACTTTACGATTTTGTGGAATGCTGCGAAGGAAGTAAGAAATCGTGATTTACGATTCTTCAAAAGCCGTTCAAGAGTGAAGTATGATACAATAGAAGACGATCAATCATAAATAAAGAATCGTTCTATTGAAAGCTATAAAGTCATAATTTACGATTTTACAAAAAGGAAGCTTTCTGAAGCTACTGGTCACGTGAGGATTTACACTACCATGCATATAATTAGAAGAATTCTTGACTTAGAAATTTGGCCACTCACGGATTTGAGAAGATTGACGAAAGAAGACTCCTAAAGGACTTTGTTGCTGAAATAAAGAAGAAAATCTATGAGTACATCAACTGTTGAAAGCAAGGAAAGATAGGATTAGAGGTAAAGTTATATTAGGACACTTTTTTTTAGTAGTTTCTTTTATTAGAATTAGGAGTTTTATAAATCGACCCCTTATGATCTATAAATAAGAGGGCTTAGTACATGAATTAATCATCGATGAAATTCTCAGCATCAATTGACGCCCGAGGTTGGGTTGTCTTCTAATCATTAGAGTAGTTTAGTTTAGATATCCAACGTTCCTCGATCACAATTGACGACTGGGATTAAGAGCTGGAAGATTAGAGTAGATATCTGTAGTTTCTTAGAAGCAATTGACGCTTGCGGCTAAGGGGTGAAAGATATAATTTTTATTGTTTTCTAGTTTAGATTTATTTTCATTGCAATTTATTGCTTTGTAAACATCTCAAAGTTTTAATTTGAATTAACAACTCAGGTTAAGATTTGTAAACTAGTGTAATAGTTTTTATTTTCCATCTATGAATTTCTGGAGTTTGATTGATGCCCAAATTTCTGGTAGATTAAAGATTAGTATAAATCTATATTGAAGGATGCTAGTTTTTTATTAACGCCCAAATTCTAGAGGACTAAGATATAGTGTAATGATATTTTAAATTTGCAAACATCTGATAACTGATGGTTGTGATTGACAACCACAATCTGAAGATGAAAGATTTAGGATTTATTTTCTACAAATTAGTTTAAGAAACCATTATTTTATTCATATTTCTCAAATAGTTTAGGATCTCAAAAGATAAATATAAGTTTTCAAAAAATTAATATATATAAGATAAAATACTTCCCCGTGGGAATGATCTTATTCTAGTATTACAATTTCCATTATGCACTTGCAATAGCTTAAGACTAAATTAGAATAATATAAATATTTCAGCAATCAAGTTTTTGGTGCCGTTGCTAGGGATAGCAGATTTTATCTTTATATTAGTTTAAGAAAAAAAGTATTTATCTTTTCCTTTTTATATTTCTTTATATTTTTAATTTTCTTTGATCTTCTTAAATCTTTAGCAGGTTTATTCAGAGTAATAAATTGAGGTTTCAACTTTCCCTAATTAGAGAAGCTAGAGGCTCAGATTTATTTATCTCCCTTCTTTCTAGAATAAAATTAAATAAAGCTAAAAACACAAAAACATAGTTTTTCTTTTTGTACGCATCACACTCGATCTCAAAGTCTAGATTTCTTCGAGTGTGATCCAAAAATTGAAAGGACTCTCTGTAGACATCTCCATTTTGCCCTCTCGGAGTATATAAACCTATTCAGTCAACCTTTGACCTTGCCCATGATCTCTGGAAAAGGATTAACCTTTTCTGAAGACTTTAAAATCTTATACGGAGACCATACAGTGAAACAATAGTACATGGTTGAGACCTAGGCTAAAACAATATCTCTATGGCTCGGACCTAGCTTAAACTCAAGAAAATCTCAAATTACGTGCCACTTTTAGCATGCTTAAGTAGATTGCACGCCCCATAGCTGGCACGTAATTGGTCCCTCCTGAACTAGGATTTCCCTTCCCGAGGATTGCCTTAGGCCTTGATTATGCGCTTTACCAGGTGTGCTCAATCATATTGCACGCTTCACCACTAGCGCGCAATTTGTTCCTTTTGGACTGACCGTCTACCTTTCTAGAAACCACCTCTCGACTTGATTGTACGCTCTATTTAGAGCACACAATCCATTTACGTGCTTCACCACAAGCACGTAAACAGTTCCTAAACCAACCCGATCTCTAATTCCCTAGATCGCCTAAAATTCCCCTATTAGACGCAAGTGATATAGCATTTAATTGATTGAGTGCACTAAACAGGGCGCGTAATTAGTCTAATTAGACTAGGACTAGGATACCCGGCTGAGCCGGGCCACTCGGTCACTCACCGAGCCCACACCGACCAAAGTGATTGAGCGCACTTATAGGGCACGAATTGAAATCACCGACCTGGCAAAATATATATAAATAGGACCCACCACCTCGTCCCAAAAACACATCACAGCGCAGTCAGCAGACAATTTGTTTTTCCTCTCTTCCAAGCTTAGGGATTTCGAGATTCTCTCTTTGGTGCCTGACTTCCGGTAATTTCTTAGATTCTAGTTTCTAATTTTTAATTTCTAATTTCTAGTTTTCAATTTTTTAGGTTCTAGTTCTTAGGTTCTAGGTTCTAGTTCTTAATTTTGGCCTTAGTTTTTAATTTTCATTCTAGTTCATAATTCTTAAGTTCTAGATTTCAGTCCTTAGTTTATGATCCCAATCTGTCTCAATTGTCAATCCCATCACTTTTATTTTTGGCCTATTTTAAAGCATCAAATGAAGTTGGATTTGTGCAAAATTAGTCAAGTTTGAAAGCTTATCGAAGTAGGTTTCCAACGAGCTAAAAAATATGTAATTCTGACAAGTATAAAAGAAGTTATGATCAACTTTTGGAAGTTGCCCCAAAAAGTGACGTTTTTCAAAACTCCTAGTTGAATTAGGATTAGTCTCTTTATTATTTTATTTTAGAAAATAGGATTCGTTTCTTTTATTAGAAATAGGATCAGTTCCCTTATCATTCTAGGACTTTACTTTATTATTTTAGAAGAACTAGGAATTAGAGTTACACTAGAATTTCTAGTAAAGCCTATATATAGATCTTTACCCCCTAGCCATTTAACACACAATTTTACTCTACATAATTTTCCTCTATATAATTTTCCTCTACACAATTTTCTTCTACACAATTTACACGATTCTTACACACAATTTTAGCATCTAACAATCAAATTTTCGAGTTCCTCCTCTCCAGCGCTTAGCTTCAGGTAATTCCTTAGTTCTTAATTTACTAGTTCTAGTTCTTAGGTTCTAGAGCCAGTTCCTCTTTTTTCCTCTGCAACTCTTGGCTTCAAGTAATTCCTTAGTTATTAATTTTCTGGTTCTAGTTCTTAGGTTCTAGAACCAGTTCCTCTTTTTTTTTTAAATTCTAGTTCTAGATTTAGGTCCTAGCCCTCTGTTTCTTAAATTCTAGATATTAGATCTTAGGTTTTAATCTAAATTTCTAGTTTTCTTATTCTAGTTTTTAGTTTCTAGAACCAATCCTTAATTTCAGTCCTTGATTTTAGTCTTAGAATTTTAAGTTTAGTTCTAAATCTCTAATTTTAGATCTTAGGTTCTTATTTTTAGATCAATTTTGACATTCTAGTTCCAAAATTTTAGTTCTAATTTTCAACTTGATTATCAAAATCTTCGATCTTCGATCCGTAAATCGATAATTTTTCAATTCAAAATTTATTTTTCAATCTATATTATTTTCAAAGTAAACCCTAACCAACCGATTTGCCCAAGGGAGCTTACGGAGGGTACTCGGGAACGGGGCCGATCCTCCTTAGCATAGCGAGGCTAAAATTCTTATTTTTTAGTAAAATTAGTATATTTACTTTAATTAGAATTTTAATAGAATTTGTATATTTTTAATTAATTAGAGTTTCAATAGAATTAGTATATTCCAAATTAATTTCTGTAGAATTAACATATTTGCATTTCTAGTAGAAGTAGGAGACTTTTTTAAATTAGACTCCTAGTAGAATTAGGTGAACTTTTTTAATTAGACTCCTGTAGGATTAGGACATTAGATCAATTAGACTCCCAACAGGAATAGGAAAACCAAACTAGTTACACTAAAGGCAACCCCCAGCTGCTGACGTCGACTGACTGGTGATTTAGTAAAGGAGTTCAACCTGCAAGCCCCCGCTCCCCTTAAAATGTGATCTGTGACGTGTTGCAGCGTCGATAAATATCTGCAGCTGGCGATCACATCTTCTCAGCTATTCTCCATTTAATATTCGCCTATTTAATTTCAACAATTTAGTATTTTCTAATTTATTACTCCATCGCCCTTAGCCAGAGTCCACTCGGACTGAATTGGGCCACTCTTTTTGAGGACTGAAAGAAACCCAGAAAAAGTGCATACCAACAGACTGGCGTTCACGATGAGACTCTTTTTCGCTAAGTTTGCCCCGATTTAATTGATTTGATTTTCTGTTTTCCTTGCTTTATTTAATTTGGTTATTTATTTATTTATTATTTTAATTTCTATTTTGTTCCGCTTTATCACTTTTCTACATACAATTGCACATAGATAAACTTTTCAAAAAAAAAAAACTACTTTAAAATGGCTGGCATCAGAAAATATAATGATATCGACCCACCCTCATAGGGCTCTCATAGCGACCCCGAGTATAACGTTAAGCCATCCCCGTGGACAGCCCAACAACGTGCTCAAATAAACATGGTTAGTGAGAGCGAAAAATACCCCTTCGCTCCACAAAACACAAATCACAACAACAGTAATAGGGCAAGTGACAGCAAGCCAAGATACACCGTCAGCCAGATTATAGACCTCACCGCCCAAAAGCTAATGAAGGAAGGAGAAGAAGTTGATGTCTTACGACAAGCCCTAGCCGAGATATTCAAAGCTAACATAGACTAGAGGCTGAGGGATGAGCAATGAGTTACCTCAAGAATTCGACAAGAGGAAAGGACGCCAACTCCTCCAACACCTAACAGACACGCGTTTCGCACCTTGTTCGATTATAGTCACCGAAGACAACCCTCACCTGAGACACCTAGAAAAGACACCGCTATAAACATAAATGATTTCCCTCAACTTCTAGATGACTACATATCTAAGAAAGAGCGTTCTAAACAGTTTTTCAGATTTGATAGATTTTGCCGAGACATCGACTTCACTATACCCGTCGGGTTCAAACCACCCAAATTCAACAGATATAACAGTACAGGAAACCTAAAGCACCACTTGGCCCTGTTCTAAAACAACTGCCTACTGATTCAAACCAATCAGGGGCTCCTGATCCACTACTTTCAGAAGTCTCTGGAAGGAGAAGCCCTCGACTGGTTCGCTGCCTTACCTCTAGCCGAAATTGAGGCATTTGAAGACTTAGCCAGTAGATTCCTAGACCAATACCAACACCTAACTCATGAAGAAATCAGTCTCACTGACTTGATGCACACGAGACAAGAGGACGATGAAGACTTCTCATCATTCGCCATTCACTGGAGAAGACTTGCCGCTCGAACGAGGAATTAGATAAAAGAAAGCGATGCGATAGAAATCGTGATTAGCAATACTCGAGATCCTTTTCGAAGCGTTCTCATCCTAAGTGACTACTCCGATTTGTCTAGCCTTTGTGCGCCTCACGCGTAGAACGTCAACTGAAGAATGGGAGCCTTAATCTCTCTAAGGTAACATCTGAAGGACCCTCCTCCGATAACCCTAGCGCAAACGCCCTAAATGAAGCCTTAGACTTTGAAAAAATCAACACCAACCAAGAACAAAACCAAACAAACTCTCAACCATACCACCCATATGACCTATACCCTGACCAAAACGAATCACCACACACAAACCTAGATCAACACCCTTACCAACCTTTATACAGCAACCAATACACAAACCCGCACTATGATCAAAACCAGTACCCCAACGACACACAAACTAACATCACCTGCTACAACCCATTATTTGAACCAACTCCATCAAGCCCTCAACTCACATACGAGATTGTACACTCATTCACTCCTGCCCCATTCCACCCGTCTAGCCTGATCAGGAGGATTGAACCTCCCTTAGAGCAAGTCCATACTATTCGCTCACAACTAACCAACCTATCGTTGAATCCACTCTTAAGCTAACTAAACCCATCACAAAACTCATCGCCAAGCTCAATGCGCTGATCTTCGAACCGACTCAGCCTACCCTTGAACTTGACAACCTACCAACAAATGAATCAACCCCCACACCTACTAAATAGATGCCCAAACCAATGATGCAAACTACCCCTGAACAGGCTCATGTGCCGATTCTAGAAGTAATTTTTGAATCAATCAATCGGTATTATACGACGCCATTCATACTTAAACCAATCACAAAACTAAACTTTGAACCGAACCCATAACCCGATTAAAACCCCTAATTAAACCAACTCTGAAACTAATAAAAACTGAACACATTGACAAACACATTGCCCCACCAATCTAAAAACCAGTCCCTGAATCAATTCCTATACCTGCTTTAAAACTTGAGCTCAATAACGAACACTTCACTTCACCAACATTTGAATCAACTCTCAAATCAACTTCTATGCCCACTCCAGAACCTAAACTAACTACCACCTCACCAACTTCAAAACAAAATCTCGAACCCAAATCTGCTACCAAGCACACCTCCGAACCATCCATTTCACTCACCATAGAATCAACCATTGAACCAACCTCGGAACCAGCTCTTGAACCAAAACTCATTTCAAAACCTAAACTCACTACCAAACTCGTCACCTCACCAACTTCAAAGCAAAATCCCAAATCCGGCTGTGTCGCCAAACACACCTCCGAACCACCCATTTCACTCACCACAGAATCGCTCGTTGGACTAATTTCAGAATAAACCCCTACAGAACTCGCCACCGAACTCATTGTCCCCTCAACTCCGAAACAAGAACTTAAACCCACTATCGAACTTTCTATTCCACCGACTACAAAACTAAACCTTGAACCTAAACTTATCATCAAACCGATCCTCAAACTTGAATCTACCATCAAATGTAAACTGATCACTGAACACGAACCTGTCATCAAACTCAAACCTATTATGAAAACTAAACCTATCATCAAGATAGAACCTATTATCAAAACTAAACTTATCATAAAACCTAAACCTACTATCAAAACTAAACCTATTATCAAATCTAAACCTATTATCGAATTTAAACCTATCCTCGAACATGAACCTACCGCCAAACCTAAAACCATCATCGAACTTGAACCAGTCATCGAACACAAGCCCAAACCGATCATTGAACTTAAACCAATTGTCGAACCTATCATCGATCCTGCACCCATCCGCAAGCTCGAACCCGCCACCAAAGGCGAATCCGCCATCAAACCTGAACCCATTGTCAAACCTGAACTTGTCGGCAAACTCGAGCCTGATATCGAACACGAACTTGTCATTAAAACCGAACTTGTTCCTTCAACCCCAACTTCACTCGCCTTTGAGCCAACCACCGAACCTATCAAGGAGCCGATCATCGCTCCCACTTTCGAAATCAAACTAGACTTAAATCCTTCGACCCCGATTAACATCCAAATCAACATGCCACCTAATCCTCGAATCCTGCTACAGCATGAAATCAACGTCATAACTAAAATCACTTCTGATCTCCAGATCTAAATTTCTATAGACCTCACAATCAAGGTCCCCATAGAAATTCAACCGATGATAATACTGTAATATCAAACATTCAACGCTAAACCTCCTCAAAAAAATTACAAACAAAACTTTAAAACAACCTCATAATAAACCGAAAGTGCTAATCAAACAAAACAAGCATAACCAAATAAAACCAAACCGCCCCACACGAAAGAAAGGTCCACCTTGGCCTATGCCCTCATGTCTCCTCCTCCTACTCTACCTCTGCCTTATCCTCTCACTACCTTTACAACACCATGTTCCCTCTCAACGCATCCCGCTCTAACTTCACCCACGAACAACTTTCCAACAACCCATAAATAATTCTGGAAAACTCTCTAACAACTTTACGCTTCAACTCTATGAGAGGCCTCTCTCCGTCGAAAAACTGAAGGAGGTCCCTCCCGACAAGGAGGCCCCGACCGTAAAAGACTCATCAATAGAAGTTAAAAGACGTCACACCTATATTGACAAATCCTATGTCACCCAAAACATGATTTCCCTCTCATCCCAGATTGATCAAATCGAGAGGGATCGAGGACCCTGAAACAAACCATCCAACTGTCACTTTGCCCATCCGACCTCCTGAGTCAGACTCTGCTTAAGGAATATATACAAAATAAAAGAAAATATATACATATGTCATCTACCCAGTAATATCTCTCATCTATAATTCTTTCCTGACCAAGAACTCGAAGTCGGGGAGCTAGTGCTAAAAAACAATGCCTGCACCACCATCTCGCCTGGAGGAAATCAAACCCTTATGGGAAGTACTTATATTATCTCGACAACATGCCCAGGAAATAATCACAGGGGAAGGACTTCCTAACCCTTGGAATCATAGCCCGATCGCCATCATATCTCGCAGCCTAAACAGGCATACTTATATACTTATCATCCTCGCAGTCATCCCAAGGCATTAGCCAGCCCTAGGTCATTATTTTTGAAACCATTTTGAGAATCGTTTGACTCATTAAACACCCACCTATTTAGGCAAGTTGATTGAAAGGACTAGTGGACCATAAAACTCTTCTTTTAAAATGTAGAAAACTTTGGATTCTCATACACCCTCTTCAGCCATTGGAGTCGGTGTTAGAGCAGAAAAAATAAAAATGTAAGGTTCCATCAAATCTCATAATTCTTGCGTCAGCAGGATGTTTCAAAAAAAATATACATAGATGCTTCAAAAAAAAAGAGAGACAAAAAAAAGAGAGAGAAAAGAAGCACAACCGAGCGAGAGCAATACGACGAATGAACAGTCAATGAATTTAGGGAAGCATAAACAAATTATGAGGGCATTCCTGGTGATCTTATTAGGGAAGTATAAGCAAGCCGCGAGGGCATCCCTGACGTCTTCACACTATTAGATATCGTCGTACGGTGGAGGGAGGAGGATAAAACTCCTACTAACCAAAGAATTTGATGGTTTGATGGTGTTGGACCATGACAGAGAGCTCAATTATGGCACCGCATTACCCACCCGTGAAGAAAGTAGTTGACTACTATTTCAAAATTTGGTTGAATAAGAAGCTACCCTCATGCCAATAAACCTTGTCTCTCCTCCACCCTTTATTTTCTCTTCTGACAATGAGTCTAATGACTTTCAAAATCTCTTTCGGAATAAAACCAAAAACTTTCAAATGATGAGAGATGCAATCACTCATTATCTGCCATTCACCTCAATCTTTTTAAGAGCTATGATACATGATGATCTCTCAGCACTTATAAAATCGAGTCTGGCATGTGGCCGAAATAATCAAACTACTTCTCCAACATGGGAGCATTACAAATACACTCCAGGACATCTGTGAGGCAGATAAAAGTCCCACCATCACTTTACACTAGGGCATTTTTTTTAAGAGCACTAGCACCTTGATAGCCATACTCAGGTCACGAGACTGCCACCCCAAACTGGGGCATTTTATTTATTTATTTATTATTTTATTTTTTCAGTTTAGTCTCTTACCTTTCTGCCATGGGACCAAAAACATCCAAAACAAGACAAACAAGAAACACACAACAACCAAACATAAACAAGCATAAATGAAATAAACACAATAAATAAAAGCACCTCCTTATTTATATAATAAAATTTATACAGGTATCACCAGAGGCATACCTCTTAAATATACAACCCAAACGAAAAACTAAAATCCTAACCTACAACCCAAAACGAAAATTGAGGACCCGAAACGGACACAAAGTAAGGAGAAGCATCCAATCGGAGGCTTCAGAAAAGGCAGGCGGAAGATTAGTTAGGGAGAACATCCCTCCATTTATAACACCGACCCTTCCGCAATCTTCACCACCTTTGCTGCTGCCTCCTCAACACTGCCTTCACTTCTCCCTAAACGGGACTGATGTGAAGGCTAATCCCCTCCTTCCTAATACCGCCCATTCTCAAAGTCACACCACCGTTGGAAGCCCCGCCAGGCTGAAGATCACGTGAAACCATGAACAGCGAAAGAAATGACATTGAAATCTGAGGGTTGGATCACAAGATATCGCCAAAACACGAAAATTAGAGTAAAACAGGAATGAATAAACAAAAATAAAAGAAACTCAGATATATATAGAAACCCGCCTAATTAAATGCCAGAAATGAACCATGCATTCAATTATGCGCTTAGACAAATACGCATAAGCCCAATCACGCGCATCTCACAGAGCATGCAATTGAATTTCCTCCCGCACACAAGTCTCGACAAATCAATCGTGCGCATAGGAACTAGTATGCAATGAAATCACGCACCAAATTTACAGTGCGAAATCTGAAGAGTCACCCGCACGATTGCGTGCATGTACACAATCACATAAAAAGATTACACCCTATTCCTTATGCTCGAAATCTCAATCGATAGCCGAACACCTTCGCTGTACTAGCCTAATGACGCTTCGATTGTGCGCTATTCATAGAGTGCATAATTATATTACATGTACACACACTGATGCGTGATCACTTCCCTAATCCCATAATCACACTCACTCACCCTGACACACAAATTTGATTAAACGCCTGATACCTTGCACGCAATGCTCAGCTACGACCATATTTTGAACAGAATGCACACCCTCACACCTTTTGCCCCATCTCGATCAGAATCCCTCTCCCGTGTCTCATCATGTAACCTCATACATTAACATTGACCACACCTGTGTCCCACCATGATGCTAAAACCTTGCCACGCGACCTAACACGCCATGCGACCGAAGGAAGCCTCAACCGATGTCCTATCGTGAAGAGTTAAGAATGAGCCGTCTGAAAAATCTCACCACACCACCAAGGTCAAAGGCAAATCTCGTCGCAATCTTAGACACCATTCGAGATGACCCCAACCCATTACATGACCAAGATCTGCCAAAGAAAGAAACACCATCACTGTTTCATTGAAACATTGAAACAACTAAGGAATCATCAAACCTTCCACACACTCATGCACACGTCCTGTCATGATGTAGCTGAAACTTAATCTCCTCACAAACCTGTCCCGTCGTGACATTGCTACACGAAACATTCAGCCACAAACTACCGCGATACCCAACCAAAAGGGGACGACAACCAAGTTTCGTCACCATTTAACCTACTCGAAACCCCATCGCGTAACTCCACATAACAAACGAAGGGAAAGGCTCAACCAATGTCCCATTGTGAAAGCAGAAAGCCCACTTCCCAAATCCCTTGACTCCACCACAATCGAAACACACGCTCACACATAGTGGAGGAGGATAGACCCTCCACCATTCCATCGCACCTGCAACCACCGAGATTCATCATAGCACACAACCGAAAGGGGATAAGCACCGTGTCCCATCACGAACTTCCCCAAGACATTTCATCACATTGATGAACGTTAAGTCCCACTATAGCAGAAGTGAAGAAAAAAGAGAGGAAACCCTCCAATATCCCATCGCGACATCACTACGACAACTAATCATTCCCGTCGCAAGCTATACAAAGACCCTCAACAACAATTCAGGTAAGTATCATTCCTTTCTTTTCACTCGATATTTCTTCTAAATTATAGTTAGTTACGATTAAGTCAAATGTTTTCAAAACCCGTCTCTCTATCCGTGAATCACTGTAGTCCTCTCATAAGTGACAATTATCAGTATTCACGAGAAGGTTAGATGGAGTATTCGACATGCAAAGTGTCGTCTTGACAACCACATAAATGGTCGGGCCCTTAAATCTCATACCGACAGATTTGCTCAGCGATATCTCGTAAGCCACATTTTTCAAGGTTTTAATACCGAATTGATCTTAAGTTAAATTCCCAAACTTTCAAAAACAAACATTTTCAAAAAAATAAAAATAAATAAAAATAAAAACAAAGAAATAAATAAATCTCCAACCTATCAAAATTTATTTCTCACCACTCCAATATGTTCTTTCCCCTAGAAAACTGAATACTAAATATATTTAATTATGAGAAATCACAAATGTCCACTGGAAAAGGGAAACTTGACGCGCCATTGGTGTGATCAATGACGCACCCGATTTGACATGCCTTGCGAAAAGCCTTCACCATTATATGATATTTTATCTTATTATCGGTCTCTGGACATTCGTATGATGCCCCTCGATACCTCGTTTGTGTTATATATCCCTCTGTTTGATTACCCCTTGCACCTACAGATTAGGATATCGGCTCTCCTACCATTTGACTGCCCCCTGAAGCAGGTTACAATATGCGGCAGGATGCCCCTCTGCACCCACGAATTAGGTTATACCACTTTTTCCCCATTGACTGCTACTAGCAGTAGGTAGCGATATGCGATGAGATGTCACTCGCATCTATGACATGGAATATGTCTTTCGACAACTATCACTGGGCCCCTGAATCCTCCATCTTTAGCTTGTGCCGATAGATAAGAAAGCCAAACATGCCATGTCAGCATCCTCGATTCACATTTGTAATTTCCCAAGAAAATGAGAAGGTCCCTTGGGTGAGGGGTGTCTACTTCTGCGACGCATTCTTACTCCGCAAGAACGTGCCAAAGAGGGGCATCCGTAGGCACCCCCATTTTATCCTCTCGTAGTATATAAACCTATTTGGTCAACCTTTGACCTTGCCCATGATCTTTGAAAAAGGACTAACCTTTTCTAAAGACTTTAAAACCCTATACGAGGACCATGCACTGAAACAATAGTACATGATTGAGACCTAGGCTGAAACAATAGCTCTATGGTTCGGACCCGACTCAAACTCAAGAAAATCTCAAATTACGCGCCACTTTTAGCACGCTTAACTCGATTGCACGCCCCATAGCTAGTTCACAATTGGTCCCTCCTGGACTAGGATTGCCCTTCCTGAGGACAGTCTTAGGCCTTGATTATGCGCTTTTCCAGGTGCACGCAATCATATTGCACGCTTCACCACTAGCGCGCAATATGTCCGTTTTGGATAGGCCATCTACCTTTCTAGAAATTGCCTCCAGACCTGATTGTACGCTCTATTCAGAGCGTACAATCAATTTATGCGCCTCACCACAAGTGCGTAAACGGTTCCTAAACCAACCCGGTCTCTAATTCCCTAGACTGCCCAAAATTTCCCTATTAGACACAAGTGACATAGTGTTTAATTGATTGAGTGCACTAATCAGGGCACGGAATTAGTCTAATTAGACAAGGACTAGGATACCTGGGTGAGCCAGTCAGCCGGTCACTCACTGAGTCGGTCACAGACTCAAAGTGATTGAGCGCCTAAAAATAGGCACGTGATTCAATTAAACGCACCAGATAGGGCGCGCAATTGAAAAAATACCTATACATAGGACCCACCACCTCGTCCCAAAAATACATCACAGGGCAGTCAACAAACAATTTTTTTTCACCTCTTCCAAGCTTAGGGATTTTGAGATTCTCTCTTCGGCGCTTGACTTCATGTAATTTCTTAGGTTCTAGTTTCTAATTTTTAATTTCTGATTTTTAGTTTTCAATTTTTTAGGTTCTAGTTCTTAGCTTCTAGGTTCTAGTTCTTAATTTTGGCCTAAATTCTTAATTTTCATTTAGGTTCTTAATTCTTAAGTTCTAGATTTCAGTCCTTAGTTTATGATCCCAACCTTTCTCAGTTGTCAATCCCATCACTTTTATGTTTGACCTATTTTAAAGTATCAAATGAAGTCAGATTGGTGTAAAATTGCTCACGTTTGAAATCTTATTGAAGTAGCTTTCCAACGAGCTAAAAAACGTGTAATTTCGACTAGTATCAAAGAAGTTATGGTCAGTTTTTGAAAGCTACGTAAAAAGTGACATTTTTTAAAACTCCTAGTTGAATTACGATTAGTCTATTATTTTATTTTAGAAAATAGGGTTCATTTCTTCTATTAGAAATAGGATCAGTTCCCTTATCATTCTAGGACTTTACTTTATTATTTTAGAAGAACTAGGAATTAGAGTTACACTTGAATTTCTAGTAAAAGCCTATAAATAGACCTTTACCTCCTAGCCATTTAGCACAATTTTCCTCTACACAATTTTCTTATGCACAATTTTCCTCTATAGAATTTTCCACTACACAATTTACACAATTCTTACACACAATTTTAGCATCTAACAATCGAATTTTCGAGTTCCTCCTCTGCAGCGCTTGGCTTCAGGTAATTCCTTAGTTCTTAATTTTCTAGTTCTAGTTCTTAGGTTCTTGAATCAGTTCCTCTTTTTTTTAGTTTTAGTTCTAGATTTAACTTCAAGCCCTCTATTTCTTAAATTCTAGATCTTAGATCTTAGGTTTTAATCAAAATTTATAGTTTTCTTATTCTAGTTCTTAGTTTCTAGAACCAATCCTTAATTTCACTCCATAATTTTAGTCTTAAATTTAGTCTTAGAATTTCAATTTTAGTTCTTAATCTCTAGTTTTGGATCATAGGTTTTTATTCTTAGATCAATTTTGACATTCTAGTTCTAAAATTTTTGTTCTAGAATTTTAGTTCTCATTTTCAACTTGATTCTCAAAATCCTCAATTTTCAATCCGTAAATTCATAATTTATTAATTCAAAATTTATTTTTCAATCTATGTTACTTTCAAAGTAAACCCTAACCAACCGATTTGCCCAAGGGAGCTTACGGAGGGTACCCGGGAATAGGGCCGATCCTCCTTAGCATAGCGGGCACTTTTTTAGTAAAATTAGTATATTTACTTTAATTAAAATTTTAATAGAATTAGTATATTTTTAATTAATTAGAGCTTCAATAGAATTAGTATATTCCTAATTAGTTTCTGCAGAATTAACATACTTGCATTCCTAGTAAAAGTAGGGGACTTTTATAAATTAGACTCCTAGTAGAATTAGGAGACCATTTTTAATCAGACTCCCTGTAAGACTAGGAAACTAGATCAATTAGACTCCCAACAGGAATAGAAAAACCAAACTAGTTACACTAAAGGCAACCCACAGCTACTGACGTCTGCCATCCGGTGATTCAGTAAAGGAGTTCAACCTGCAAGCCCCCGCTCCCCTTAAAGTGTGATTAATAACGTGTTGTAGCGTCGATAAATATCTGCATTTGGCGATCGCATCTTCTTAGGTATTCTCTATTTAATATTCACCTATTTAATTTTTATAATTTAATATTTTCTAATTTATTACTCCATCGCCCTTAGTCAGAGTCCACTCAGACTGAATTGGGCCACTCTTTCCGAGGACTGAAAGGAACCCAGAAAAAGTGCATACCAACACCCTCTTACATAATTTAGCGACAAACCAAATTCTCATAAGAGAATCCTTAACCATAACTGACGACCGTTCAATTCAAGCACATTTCAGCCCGATTGTTCTAACTGCACCCTCTTGTATAGTTATACCAGAGGTTGCAGCCGGACAAAATTATGAAATCAAGCTCAATACACTTCAAGCTGTACCTGCTTTTCATTGGCTTGATAGAGAAGATCCCTATCAACATTTAAGAGATTTTATAAAACTCTACATGATATTACAATTGTTGGCGGCTAATGAGGAGTCAGTTAAGCTAAGGTTGTTCCCTTTCTCTCTCAAAGATAGAGCGAAAGTATGGCTGACTTCACTGCCTACTAGGAGTATAACCACTTGGGATGAACTGCAATCCAAATTCTTAAATGAGTACTTCTCAATTGGTAGAACTAACCAGATTCAGCAAGCACTTGAAGATTTCAACCAGCAACCTGAAGAATTGTTCCATGAAAGCTGGTAGTGCATGAAAGACCTACTGAGAAAGTGCCCTCATCATGATGTGCCGAATTGGTCAATATCACAGAGTTTCTACCAAGGGTTGACTGAGACTAACTAGTCGACAGTCGATGCCATGAGCGGAGGAGCCTTTATGGCTCAAAATGGCCAACAGTCCTAGAACCTATTCGAGAAACTGGCGGATAACTCAAAGCAAAAATAGGCCCTGCTTAGATCTGATCCCAATATCACTCGTTAGACCCCGCTCACGAGGGGTGGACTTTAGGATAACAGTAAAGATTAAGTAAAGAAAGAGGATGATATGAATGCGAAGGTCTTGGCTCTTGAACAAAAGATCGCAACACTATTGGCTGCCAAACCAAACACTCCGGATAGACCCTTGGCAAACTGTTCTAATTGCCTGAGTCAGACTTATAATGAAAACTCAGCTGAGCCATTATACCAAGAAGGGGTGGAAAATGAGCAAGTAATGACCTTTTAGAGGAGAGATTATGGAAACACGTATAACCCAGTGTGGAGGAACTGCCTCAGATTTAACTATGACTCCACAGGAGGAGCACAACTAGTACCATCGGTTGCACAACCCCGATTTTCCCAAACCCAAGTTTTCCACCATATACCTCAAATGCCTACTGCGCAACTCCAATTTGAACCACAGAGCAATGCACCTGATGCCACAGTTGTTCAAATCCTTCGGAATTTGCAGCAGCAGTCACATCAGCACTCAAAAGATTTACATAAGCTTGCTCAATTCTCTCAAGTGCTCCATTCAGACACTCAGTCCATTACAAGGCTGGAAAGCCAGATAGGCCAGCTAGCTTCACAAGTGACGAAAAGAGAAAGTGGCCAATTGCCGACACAACCAGTCAACAATCCTAGAGGACAAGTATTCTTGGGGGAGACATCGGCTCCCCAAAATCCAATATGAAAACCTCATGGATCATCGAGCTACCAACTCATCTGTAGCAACCCTTGTAAAATATGTAAAATTATTTCTTTTCTTTTAAGTATTAGGCATTACATTACAGCCGAAATTGTTGAAAAATGATGAATCGTAAATAATTCCTATTATATATTATAGCGAATAATCGTAAGGATTTACAATTGATCGTCATGGATATACCTATCAGTTGAGACGCAGCGATGCGATTTAACTAATACGAGGGCTCATATTTACTATCGCTGAAAGCTAGAGTCGACCGACGAATCTAGGTTAAAATACGTGTGACAACCGGCTCAGCAGGTCATCAATAAGATAGGGCCTACATATTGGAGAGAGGATACGTTGGCCCCATTATCGAACCCTCCATTTTTGCTATCATTTTCCCTCTATTTTTCAAAAATCCATCAACTAAGATCCAACCATTTTTATTTCTTAAATTTTCCTTGTATCTCCTATTTGATTTTGGAAACCCTCATCAGGTCCTAAGTAATATCTTAAACTAGGGTTGGTTGATTAGTCAAGATCAAGGTAACAATCTCCACTTTTAAATGGATGAGTCTCTGTAAATATTTATGAATTTATATTTGCAAGTTGCGATTTACTAAATAATATTCTCTATATCTTACAGAAAAGGAATTGTAGCATGTCGAGAGTAGCAGGCAAGTGACAGAGAGAGGAAGAAGGAGGAGGTAACAGTTCCGATAACTCCCCACTTATTAATCGCATCCCACGGGCTGCTGCCCTTAAAGCTAAATCAAAAGCGGTAGACTTACCTAGAAGGAAAGCTAAGCCCTCAGGGGTGGTTATTAGAGAAGCTCAATCCGAAGGAGTAGGAACTAAATCAATACCTACGCCTGGGAAGGGCACAAAATTGGATAAAGGTAAAAAAAACCAGCGTCCTCCGACGTTATAGCAGAACGACTCCAAAAATCAATGAAACACCATATTGTGGGGGCCGAAATCATAGTGGACGTTGCCTTTTGGGAAGAATGTGAAATAAGTAGAGGGGCAATCCAATACTTTAAGGATGTTAGGTTGCAGTACTTCCAAGAGCCCGGAGTCATACAAGTCTACCCGAGATTGGTACAATTGTTTTATAAAAATATGGTTAATAGTAGTAAGGATTCAGAGCCAATTTTGTCCACAACCATTGACGGATTCCCAATTGCAATAACAAAGGCAATGGTTATTGGGGTGATGAATGCACCCTTGGAAAGACCTGAAGTGTCCCCTGACAATCCAACAGCCAATATTTTCAGAGAACAACCCCATACTCTTCCGAACTTTGTTCAAATGGTGACAGAGCTACTGGAAAAACCCTCAAAAGATCAATCATTTTTCTTGAGAAAAGATGTAGAATCACGGAGTCTATAGATTCACTTCTTGGATGTATTAATTCACAAGACCATCCACCCAACGGGTCATGGGACACAACAATGAGCACTCTTCATAAGAGCCTTGTATCTTATGGCTAATCACTACTAGTTCAGTGTTCCAGCCTACCTGCTAGAAGTAATCAACATCGTGAGGGAAAAGTTGAACTAAGAAAATATCAAACAAAGAAATTATGTCTACCCTTTGGAGGGTTAACTACAAATTTATTAATAAATGTGGGATACATTATTGATCCCAAAGAAAAGGCATATCCTAGAACAGAGGATAGCCTCACTACTAAAACTTACAGGAGAACTCTAAGTGCTGCAAACAAAAAGAAAATTCCTATTTTAGAACACATAGAGAGTGTCTCCTCTATACCCGAGGGCAAAGAAGAGTCTGCCATAGAGCAATTAGCAACAATTATGGCCTCAGAAGAAGTAGTTACAGAAAAGGGAATGGGTACTTCTACTCAACCTCAAGAGAGAGCAGAGATTGGCTCTCCAATACATGAGAGGGTAGCCGAGTTAGAACTCCTAGTTGCAGATCAAGCTAGTCTGTATGACTCAGATCTGGACTCACCAACAGGGCCTGCTATGCCCCCTTCAACTGAGGTAGACACACTGCCAATTGTTCTTGAAGCAGAGCTTGTGAGCCCAATGATAGCTGTTGTAGAAGATATTTTTCAGCCAACACAGTAAGTTACTAAAATGGCAATTTCTAGCCATGTCTCTGCATGTATTGAGCCTGTTGTTCCACCCACAATTCCTTCCAATACCAAGCAGACTCTTACATTCCAAGCAGCAGAAACAAGACCAAGTTTTGAAATACCAAGATGAGGTTTCACAAAGTTGTTAAATGGAGAAGTACCCCCCGTTGATCCTCCAACCACACCACAATAGTTCCCACTTTTAAATGGCCCTAACTATAAAAAAGACTGAGGGAGTAGAGCAATGGCAAAATACTTATGCCCCAAATTTGATGCCACTATCAGGTGTGGTAAGAAAGTTGATGGAGGAGTTTCACAGACTGAAGAACATAGTCCTTAAATCTACACTCATTACTCAAGAACGCGCTAAGATAGTGGAATGCTTACGACAGAAAGTTGTCAAAGATCACCATGCACACTAGATGGAAGAAACAGAAAAAAAAGTCCAAGTGGCCACTTCAACCCTTCAAGCACAAATTATCCAAATGTAAAGAGAAAATAGAGTGATAAGTGAAAACCAGCAAGCATGGGAAGGAGAGAAGAAGGCATACGAGGATAAAATTGCAACTCTGATGGAGCAATTTGACGAATTCATTGAAGACCCAGATGCCAGAGAAACTGTGAAGGAAAAAGCTCTCAAAGATTACTAGCAAGAACTCAATAGACAGCTAGATGAGAAAAATTATCTACTGACCATAGAAGAGGGGACAATTCTGAAACTTCAAGAGGATAACGAGTCCCTCAGGTTAGCTAATGCTGAATAGAAGAAGACTATTGAGTCTATCACAAAGAAATGTTGGGCTGCAGTGATAAAAGAACAAATTAAAGCAGAAAAGCTGAGAATGGAGATACAACTCAAATCCACCGTGATTAAAAAGTTGAATGAAGATTTGAAAAATAAAGGAAAGATTGAAGAGGCGTTGAGAGCTTTACAAAAAAAGTATAAAATGATAAAAACTACAGAAGAGAGTGCTAAAGCACGTTGCAAGGAAGTTGGCCCAGAATCACATAAGAAGCCCGTACCAGACAAAGAATCAGATTGCTCTACAAATGTGGTAGCCGACTCGGAGGAAGATCTATCAAACAGCTCCTCCTCACTGCTAGCCGTACTAGCACCAGCTCCACCTGCTGCTTCCATCCTTGTACCATACCCTTCATCACCGAGTGAGTGAAAATTACATCATGCATCATAAAAACTCACAGGTAAATAAATTTTGAGTGTCTCCTATTTTTGTGCCAAAGATGGCATTATCCAAATTAAGTTTGGGGGGATACACAACTTCTGTGTATAGTATGTTAATTGGTATATCAGTTTGTTAGTTAGTTTTATTTAGTTTACTTTTTGCATAAAAATAAAAAATTTTTCTATTTTTAAAAAATAGTTTTCCAAATAGTTAACCATTATATGTGAATTATGATAGAAAAAAAAATCATGAATCTTGAAAATTTACGATCCATCATAGTAGAAGTTCAAAAATCAAGAATATAGAGCAGTTACAATTCCTGTTTAGCCTTTGAACACTACATTAGATTGAATGTTTGAAACAATAAATCGATCTGAACTGTAATATTTAGACTATAGTTTCAAAATTTTATAAGCTAGTGAGCATTAGAGACTAATTTTTCTTTTCTATGAGAGAGAGACTGCTTCTATTCAAGTCAAAATTCTTTTGAACTTCTTTAGTTCTTTTATGAAATCACATATTGCTGAATTTAGAATCAAAATATTCTATGACTATGAGAACCTGATTTTTGGACTAGAACTATTTATTGGAAATATTAAAACAATAAGGCATGTATGCTAGTAAATCGAAAAGATGGTTAAAGGCCATCTTTTATTTAAAACAGAGCCAAAAAGCTAAAATCCTAGGAAAATAACTTTTCCTTCGGACCCATATTAGAAGCCTAAATCGAATTTCTTGGTACAAAAAATTTGATAAACTCTTAACCATGTGTACTGCCCAAAATTTTCTCTAACCTTTATTATTTTCTAAGAATTTTGAATACAAAAGAAGGGAAGAAGAGGGAGTGGAGGGAGTAAAAGCAAAAATAAATAAGGGGAATGTTGAAAAAGGGTACAACTGAAGTAATTATTTTGAAGAACATGGGGAAAGAGATGAAAAATCGAAAAAGATGATTCTAAATAAAAAGGGAAAAGGCTGGAAAGAAAAGAAAATAAATGAGATTTTATAAAAATAAGAATTAGTAAATGGGAAGAAGCATCCAAATTTGTGGATACTTACTGAAGAAATAAAGGAAGAAGAAGAAGAAAAGATAGGTGAAAGAAGAACTGAATTCTTAGAAAAATACTGTGAATCCTTTTTACCTTTCTTTGACACCTTCTGAAACCCAAAACCCCATTACAAGCCGAAGGAAAGTCCTTTTTGATTTACGATTTGTAAAAGTATAAGCCTAGTAGAGATATGAATAATAGATACTATGGATTGCACAGGGAATCATATGAATAGAATAGATTATCTTTTCCATGAGATTAAATTTTTTTTGAAATTATCCTTGGAATTTATCATAAATATTGAGAGAACCCAGAATTTCGATATTTTTTCTGAGAGTATGCAAATAGTGAGTTTTTGAATGAAAATATTTTCTAAATCTGCAGTTTAGAAAAATTTATGAAGAATAAACTATTCACTGATGCATACACTTCCTGCTTACTATGAATTGAAACTGTTGGAGCTCTAATCAAGGATAGCTGCCACGATGGAATGTAAGGATAAAAGATTGGTAATTTTAGAAAATTATAACAGCCATGTAATAATCAACTTAGTTAACTTAGTGTACGAAAATTTGTTTAGATTTTTAACCTTTTATTTCTTTGTAAATTTTGAAAAATATTTTGAAATATCTCAAAAATATATGAAGTTTGTAGGTAACTTCACTAAAAACCTTTAGGAGATTACAACTCCTCCACTAGGGATCACCTAGGAGTTTAAATGCTTGTTGCATCTGCTAAATGTAATTGTGCTCCCTACAAAAGTGGCATTTAAATTCTTAATTTAGAATGTTCTATATTTCCTTGTTTGCTAGGGACTAACAAAGTGTAAGTTTGGGGGTGTGATCAGACACATAATACACCATTTTACCACCCTTAACTTAGTGATGCTAGACCTTAGTTTGCTATTAACAAGTCATTGATGTGCAGATATTGAGAAAAAATAGCAAAAAAGACGAATCATCGCCTACTGAAAGACGAAAAATCGTACTTTAAGATTTTACGGAACATTGCAAAGGAAGAAAGTAAGAAATCGTGATTTATGATTCTTTAAAAGCCGTTCAAGAGTGAAGTACGATACAATAGAAGACGATCAATCGTAAATAAAGAATCGTTCTATTGAAAGCTATAAAATCATAATTTACGATTTTACGAAAAGGAAGCTTTCTGAAGCTACTGGCCACGTGAGGATTTACACTGCCATGCATATAATTAGAAGAAGTCTTGACTTAGAAATCTGGCCACTCACGAATTTGAGAAGATTGACAAAAGAAGACTCCTAAAGGACTCTGTTGCTAAAATAAAGAGAAAAATCCATAAGTACATCAACTGTTAAAAGCAAGGAAAGATAGGATTAGAAGTAGAGTTATATTAGGACACTTTTGTTTTAGTAGTTTCTTTTATTAGAATTAGGAGTTTTATAAATCGACCCCTTATGATATATAAATAAGAGGGCTTGGTATAGGAATTAATTATTGAAAAAATTCTCAGCATCAATTGACGCTTGAGGTTGGGTTTTCTTCTGATCATTAGAGTAGTTTAGTTTAGATATCTAAGGTTTCTCAATCACAATTGACGACTGGGATTGAGAGTTGGAAGATTAGAGTAGATATATGTAGTTTCTCAGAAGCAATTGACGCCTCCGGCTGAGGGGTGAAAGATATATTTTTTATTGCTTTCTAGTTTAGATTTATTTTTATTGTAATTTACTGCTTTGTAAATATCTCATAATTTTAATTTGAATTGATGACTTAGGTTGAGATTTGCAGATTAGTGTAATGGTTTTTATTTTCCATCTTTGATTTTCTGGAGTTTGATTGGCGCCCAAATTTCTGGTAGATTAAATATTAGTATAGATCTATATTGAAGGATGCTAATTTTTTATTGATGCTCAAATTCTAGAGGACTGAGATATAGTATAACGGTATTTTAAATTTGTAAACATCCAATAACTGAAGATTATAATTGACGACCACAATCTGAAGAAGGAGGATTTAGGATTTATTTTCTGTAAATTAGTTTAAGAAACCATTCTTTTATTCATATTTCTCAAGTAGTTTAGGATCTTAAAAGATAAATATAAGTTTTCAGAAAATTAATATATACATATATATATAAGATAAAACACTTCCCCGTGGGAACGATCCTATGCTAGTATTGCAATTTCTATTGTGTGCTTCTAATAGGTTGACTTAATTAGAATAATATAAATATTTCAGCGATCACACTCAAGGTAAGAAATTGGGCTTCAATGCCCCTAACTCTGGAAGCTTCTAATGGCCTGAAATTTGACACCAGCTTCCCAAAAAAAAATAACCTATAAAAAGTGAGGTTAGCCCTTGACAAACAACACTATTCATTTATAGAAACCCGCTTTACCAAGGGCCCATCTTCGAAGAAAAGAAAAACCATAAAAAAATAGAAAAAATATAAAATCTAAAAATAATATCTTTCAAAATTTGCGAGGAAAAAAAAGATTCCTTAATTGAAAACTCGTTCGACATGAAATCAACCTCTTTCTTATAGAAATATAGGGAGAAGTAAGAGTCACGGATCTGGATGGCGAGGACTTAATCGAAGAGCTTCCCAATGAGCTCCTTGAACAATATGCCAATTTTGAGCATGGCCCTACCCCGAGCATTGAAGAGACGGAAGATGTCAATCTGGGTACTGATGGGGTCTCTAGAATCCCTAAGATCAGAACGTCGCTGTCTCTCGATGTGACAGCCCGAATTTCAGAACCCCAAAATCCGTGCCATCAGCATGACCTTCGAGGTCGTGCCCCGGGTTCCTTGCAAAACATTGATATATATACAATCCAAAACTTTAATTGCGACATGCGTAGCTACTCTAAATAAAATCTCAAAACCATCAAGGTATCACAAGGCAGTCCTTGTCCCATGCCAATTCATGGGCATAAGAACTTACCCAAAGTTTAGTGATGACAGCTCATCCTATACGTTTTGTCAAGAAACGGTATTTAAACATTCGAAATAAAGAGGCTTGATATACCAAGCCATACATAATACTCTCAACTCACTCTCAAAGTATGCAGCGGGTTTCCTAGAAGAATTTCTCAGGAGGAGGTTCTGACTCTTCAGTGGGCACAAAAACCGAAACCCTTGGATCAGCTTCTCCAGAAGTCTTTGCTGCCGCTAGTCCTGGACCTGCGACGTATAGTCTAAGGGGGGTGAGCTACATCCTAGCTCCGTAGGGAAACAAAAAGAACATATAGATTGACCTTCACACATATGTCAGCAATTTAACAAGCATAGAATTATTGAGTAATCACTTATGGACAACAACTTGAGTAACTGGAATTAAACCCATGATTTTGATCGTTACTTAGCATGGTTTCGTTAAATCTCTGTATTTATTTAGTTGTGAATTTGGCCTAATCACTTAAATCTTAACTTAAGTAGTCCTCGAGCAATATAGCATCGAGCCCCGATGGAATACCCACCATCGTCGTCTAACTAGACAGTTATTATACGTATCCCCTGGGGATACTGCCCAAGCCCCTTTCTCATAGGTGGCGGGTCTAATTTTAGATCTACATCCCTGGGGTGTACTATGAATGTACGGATTGGCCGCCGTACCGGTCACGGATATCCTGCCGAGTCAGTCGTGGGTATCCCGCCACGTCGGTGGGGTATTCTAATCAACCTTAAATAATAAAAATATCAATGTGCTTTACATATAGTTATTCACCGTGATTGTGCTAATTATATTACATCAGGCCTTATCACATTACTTCCGTTTCTCTGTTAGTTTTCATCTGCATCCCTGGGATGCCCCATATTTCTGTCGCACCCTTCTTTGTTTGAACTATATGATTTTTCGTCCCCTGGGGACCTCAAGACTTTCACGTTGCAACTCACTCACACACCATTATCATGAGGATTCATGCAATATGTGACTATTTAAATAGATTATACTACGCATATGAGTTCACGGGATAATGCACATGTTTCAAGAATATTCCCTACCTCGACGAATCTCAAGGCACGCCTGCTCGTAGATGGTTATAATGCATCAAACCTACATTTTAAAAATAGGTTTAGAACAATCACTAGAATCATTGGGGTGTATGACCCCCAAGTTTCTTGTATTCGAAAAACCAAGATCTGAGTGGTCACCAGACCTCACTCGAGCGGCCACTTGACCTCGCTCGAGCGGTCACTTGACCTCGCTCGAGCGGTCACTAGACCTCGCTCGAGCGGTTAAATCGAGGTCGCTCGAGCGGTTAAATCGAGCCATCGAAGTATTACTGGGGACCCTCGCTCGAGCAAGCTTCCCTTTAGTTTTGGGGACCGCTCAAGCGATCCCAGAGTTATATTTTTTTCCTGTTCATCCTCGCTCGAGCGAGCCTTTTAGACCGCTCGAGCGAGGAACGATGATTTTGCTCCTCGATCAGATCGAGAACATGCTTCCTCCCATCATTTAACCTTAATCTCATAAAAAGAAACATTCAGCCAACATTCTTCCTACTATTTAAAACATTCCTAGGCATCTATCATGTCTTTAACGTACCTCTGACGATGAGTCACGCACAAGTTCGATTTACGATTCGAAATTCTACTAGGCTAACAGGCCTCCAAGGTTCTTCCTCCAGTCTTTTCCTCTAATCTCCTTTGCCGACATAAGTCCCAACGAACCCTAGTTCTCTACTAGGCTCTTCTCTTCTTTCTCTCTATATTCTCCTTCTCTCTATTTAGGTTAGAATAGAGTTACGTAAGGGTTCCTCTCTCTCTCTTTCACTTTTATATCTATAAGTTAGGGATATACTAGTGTGTTTCCCACATACACACTTAGTGTCTTTGGTTCGTTTTGGTCTCTTTGTGAAACACATATACCTATGTGTAATGCATGCCGTGCACTCATCTCAAAAATCTGAGGTTGTGACACTCGAGGAAAATAAAGGCATGATTGACTTCTTTCGGGCTTACCAAGATGTCTTTGCATGGTCATACGAGGACATGCCTAGTTTGGACACCGATTTGGTCGAGTATGAGTTGCCACTGTATCATGACATTAAGCCAATCAAGCATAAGTTGAGACGTCTCCTGTAACATCCCCAAAATTTTCAAAACACTAATACACTAATTAAGTGTATGTGCTTAGAAAGATATACAATGTATGCTACGAAATTTTCTTTAAAATATTATGAGAAATAAATTCCTTAATTTGAATAACTCAAATATATAATTGTGTAAATAAATACACAAGCTCTGTGAGAGCATTATTGGTAGGAGGCTTGAATTCTAAGCAAGATGTTTAGGGTTCAACCTTGCTAGAGACTTAAAAACCTTATTTTAGAGTTTAGGCTAAAAGCCTATACACCCACACTTGGTGTGTTGGCTCCACATAGGGCAAACCCCAACAAGTTAGAAAAGGTTGGATACGGGGAGACTAATTAAAATTTCTCTAAAATTTTAAATTTGTAACCTATTAGGTTCTAAGAAAAGAACCGGGAGAAAACCTTATTTGTTTTCTCTATAAAAGGAACCCCAACCCTTTAGTCCCTTATTCTTATTTTCCTCTATAAGAAAACCTAGCCTTCTTCTTCAAACCTCCTTCCTTCTTCAACCTTCTTCAGACCATTAAGGTGTTTCTCCATAGAGCACCTTGATTACTGCCATTCATACGAAGGAGAAGAAGAATCATGTAGCGTGGAACTTCAGGATTCTAGCAAACTATCGTAGGATCATCGGCCACGCTGCAAGAGGTAGGTTCTAATTACTTATGATGACCTATAGGGTTGAAATCACAGTAGATAATCAATTTTACATTTTTCAAATCATTAGAATAATACACGATTAGTGAAATTTGGATCTCGAATGAATAAGAAACTCAGATGCTAAAACACCCCAATGACAGCTCGCTGTGCTGTGATAAAACCCATAGCATGCTGTCATATGTCACAGCGTGCTGTGACAAGTACCACAACACGCTGTGGTATATATGACAGCGCGTTGTCATGAATGACAGCTCGCTGCTACTTAAATGAAACCAGTGCCGCTGAGAAGAGAGTTTCTTCAGATGGCCATAACTTTTGATAGAAAACTCCGATTGACCATTATAATATATCGTTTTGAGATAGCTTGAGACGATGCATCTAATGGGCATGAAAGTATCTATAGCTCACTGTGGTATACATGACAACTCACCGTGGATACCAAAATAGTGTATATTTTTGTGTTTACAACTGCAGGTCGCTGTGAGCACTGAAAATCAGGAATATTTCTATACAGTTAAGTCATCCAATTCTAACTTTTAGTGATTTATTCCTTTATGTATAAACTGTACATGGACCATAGAAGGGAGAATCGAACCTATTGCAAGGAGAATATCATTCTAAATCGTACAATCTTCGAAATTGAGGTAGGGGAAATTCACTGCATAATTATGCTTTGAGTTTGATCCATGGCTTTAATGATATTCTCGATATAAACCTGTGTAATATTAGCTGTAACATCCTAAAATTTTTTATTTTGAATAGTGTGCCTTTGTGTGCATGCCTGACTGGTCATGTGCCTGATTTTGTGAAATTAATTAAGTGGGGTATTTTAGGTTGGATCTTAAGTGGAAAAAGATTGATTTAGATTATGTGTTGAGCATTAGATGATTTCTTATGCACCAAGCTTCTGTGTATTGGCTCAACACCGAGTCCGATTAGTGGATGGTTTGGGTGTGTAGGCCCACACCTAATCAAAGAAAACCATTTTGTTATGAGATAACACCCAAATAGGTACGTTTATTTCACACAGGAGCTAGATCCTTAGATGAGAACTAATACGCCCAAAGACAAGTATATGTGTTTTGTATGGGAACTAGTCCCATTGAATTAAAGAAAAGCAAATAGCTTCCTTTGGAAGCTAACACCCGATTTGCACAAGGGGTTTTGGGTTTTGGGTTTTTGAGGAGAGAAGGAAGAGAGAAAGAGGAGGAGATTAAATGAACGTGTTGAATCCATATGCGCCGAGCCTTAGATTTGTGTGAAGAAGGTTTGTGAGATCGTGTAAGGGGAAGATCGCCGTCGATTTCAATGTTTGGAGTGGTTAAGTGGGTTTTAGAGCCGTTGGGGGTTTTGAAACCCTCTTCTTGTGAAGAGATCGTGAGTTTTGATCAGCTTTTAGTGGCGAGGATTTGTGTATGTGTGTGTGGGGGAAGGATCACCAATGAATTCATTAGCTTGGTCGTGATTGTAGAGCTCGAAAAGGATCGATATGGGTTTTAGAAACCCTTTTGTCCTACGAAGAAGACGATCCGATCTACAGGTAGATCGCCTATTTAAAGAGGTAAATAACGCAATTCTTCCATGTATTTAACTAAATATAGGTTGCTTAGATGTATACAAAAGATTAGGATAAAAAAATTGAATTTTTATGTAAAATGAGTTTTAAAAGTCCAAAAACATGTAAGTCGTGCACAGTCGCTCGCCTGAGCGAGCTATAATCGCTCGCGTGAGTATCAGAACCTGTCTTGGGATTTTAGCCATAACATTTTACTATGAACTCCGATTGACACGATTCTTACGGCGTTGGAAAGAGAACAATGAACTCTACAACTTTTGTGTTTTGACCAACTTAGGAATCTATATACTTAAAGGTCAAAAATTAAGGGAAACGTTACGTCAAATTCTTTATTATCATGAACTTGTTCGTTTTCACCTCTTTTGAGAAAACACTCAAAGATGTCTAGGTTATTAGTGATTAGAGTTAACCCTGGATGCCTCAATGTATGTGTGAATCTGGGCGAAGGATGGTAGAGAGTTGAGAAGGATCGAGAGAAGAAAAATGGTAGATCTGAGCCGTTTCTGTTTCTCGCTCGTGCGACTATTATATCTCGCTCGCACGAGAGACAACTATGGGGAGATTTATTCTGTGCTCACTTACGTGAGGCCCTATGTTAAATAAGGATCACTCGCGTGAGGGCTCGCGTGGGTTTCAGAGGGCTCGATTATAATCGATCGAGCGAGGGGTTTGCTCGCTCGAGCAAGGTACAGAGTATATGTTTTGTTTAGTTTTATTTGAGCTCCTTAGAGATGTGTTCCTTGGATCCTTTAGAAGATTTTTAAGGAAAATTTAGGTATATTGAATGTAGGGGTAAAGTGTTGAACCATGCGTGGAATGCGGATTGTGTTGAGCGTGCCTTGAGGTAGGGAAACTTCAACACAAACTTGCATGTTTAACTTTGATGCATAGTTTCTTTGAGGTATTTATATGAAAAATGATAAGTTTCTTTCATGTATTTAGATAAAAAATGATAAGTTTTCTTGATGTATTTTGATATAAGTTTGATAGTGATTTGAACTATAACTTGAACTCCTTGCAAAATAGAAATTTAAAATCTTTGAGTCGAAAATGATGAATTCTGAACTGTAAACTTAACCTAGAATTTCTACTATGGTATTCGATTTTAAACTTGATTTTTAAATGATGATTTTTAAAACCTTTGAACCAAGAATGTGAGCTTTGGACCGTGAATTAGAAATCTGAACTAGAATGCGAACTCGAAATCATTGAGTCTTGTAGATTTGTCAGAAGGTGCACCCTTGGACCGTTATGACGGGACTTATGTACACCCTTGGATCACCGTGGCGAGATTTATGTACACCTTTGGACCATTTTACGAGATTTTATATACTCCTTTAGACACTATTGTGAGTCATGTACGCCCTTAGACCACTTTCGCGAGATTTTACATACTCCTTTGGACTTTGTTGTGCTTATGTACACCCTTGGACCGTTTTTACAGGATTTACGCACTCCTTTGGACTTTGTTGTGCTTATGTACGCCCTTGGACCATTTTTACGGGATTTACGTACACCTTTAGACTTTGTTATGCTTATGTATGCCCTTGGACCGCTTTCGTAGGATTTTACGTACTCCTTTGGACCTTATTGTGACTCGGTACACCCTTGGACCGCTGTGGCGAGATTTATGTATGCCCTTGGATTATTTTTACGGGATTTACGTAAACCTTTGGACTTTATAGTGCTTATGTACGCCCTTGGACCGCTTTCGCGGGATTTTACGTACTCCTTTGGACACTATTATGAGTCATGTATGCCCTTGGACCGTTTTTACAGGATTTACGTACACCTTTGGACTTTGTTGTGCTTATGTATGCCCTTGGACCACTTTCGCGAGATTTTACGTACTCCTTTGGATACTATTGTGAGTCATGTACGCCCTTGGACCGCTTTCGCGGGATTTTACGTACTCCTTTGGACACTATTATAATTCATGTACGCCCTTGGACCGCTTTTGCTGGATTTTACGTACTTTTCATATTATACTTCGTGAATCAAATCATAAGTCGTGAGATTAAAGTGGACCGCTATGGGCGAATATTATATATGTGGACCGCTATGGGCAGATTATGTGTATGTGGACTACTGTGGGCGGATTATGCTTATCGTGGACCGCTATGGGCTGAGTAAAGTACCATGTGGGCTGCCGGGTTTGATTTCAAAATTAGTTTTATGTGATAAATAAATATTTTGAAATCACTTTTGTGTGTGAAAAGAAAATCAGTTTTGAAATCAGTTTTGTATGATAAGGAAATTAGCTTTTAAATTAGTTTTATGTGAAAAAGGAAATCAGTTTTGTGTGATATGGAAATTAGTTTATGTGATAAAAAAATAGTATTTGAAATCAGTCTTTGTTTGATAAGAAAAGTACCTTTGAAATGAGTTTCAACTTTAAATAAGAAAAGGTTTGATTATGACATTGAATCTATGTTTCGTTATAATAAGATGTAAAATTGTGTTGAGTTTCCTCTACTAAACTAGGATGTAGCTCACCCTTCGACTATACGTCACAGGTATAGCTTCTATTTGGATACCGGACTTGCAGATTGAGGAATTGAGGAGTGATATGATGTTCGGGGTCGAAGATTGAGTACTTTGTGGAGTTTGGTAAGTGTGGGTTCGTACAATATGTTATTATATACTCGTTGTACACCACTGTTTAGTGATATTGGAATATCACCGGTGGTCGTTGTTAGTTATTGTAATATTAGATATTAGAATTGGAGATTTATTTATGCCATATGTATTATCTGCTTTGATTTCTGTATGTATGTGGATGTATCAAGTATTCTCTGTATTCAGATCATGTTCTATGACCTGACGGTCCAGGTTTTCCCATTTGGTTTTGGTGTAAAGTTAAAGAATAAAAATATATATATATCTCAAAAAATTCAGGTTGGGAAAATCCGGGCTCATTGAGCTTATTGCATCAAAACTTGGAATCTTTTGAATATTGCACATTAGAATTTACTTCGAATTATGAAACTTTTGCATCAGACTGATTGAACGTTAAATATTTATTTTTGTATTTGAATTCAGATATTTAATTAAATCTTCATATTGAACCCTCTGAATCAACTTTTTAACTTTTGAAACCTTTGGACTCTTTGGACTTTGAATTATGAACCACGAGGATTGAATTATGTGATAGAAATTGCATGTGAGTTATAGAGATTCATGTGGGACGAATCCTATGCTTCGGTACCTTTGGACCTTTCGACCGCACAAGTATCCCTTACAAAGCAGGGGCTTGGGCACTTTGAAAAATTATTTTTAGAATGACGATAGTTAGGATTTCCACTGGTTTTGACTTTAGCTCTAGCACTATATTCACGATTTAGAGATTATTTAAGTTATGGATTTAAGATCTACATTGAATAAGGAATTGCATGTGAACCCTAAGGATTTGTCTCATTAAATCTTGCATGAAAATCATTATGAACATGTGTTTCGCTCTTTGCACCTTAGAAATTATGTTTTGTCATTTAAGCAACTACTTTGAATCTATCATTAGAACTATGTTTGATCATATGGAATATAATTGTGTATTGCACTACCCTACTAAGCTTAGATTGTTAGCTCACCCCGACACTATGTGTCACAGGTACTAAAGTAGTTCCGGACCTTGAGTTAGAAGAAGACCCGAACTTTGTACTAGAGAATGAGGCTAATCTTCTTCCTGAGCAGTTTTATCCATAGATTTCTTTTGGACACTTAGATTTGGATAGTTTAAATGAACTTTTGAAGCCTATTAATATTATTTTGGATGTTAAGTGCCACTATTTGTGTGACGAACGGCCGTCACCGGTGGTTTTACTTTTTCGTTTAAGTTTTAATTATGGACATTATGCAATGGTTTTAATCTAACGGCTTCCTTTCTGTTGATACTAAATAATCTCTATAATTAGATTATGATCTATGATCTAGCGATCTGGGAATTTCCATATGTTTTGGGTTGGAAATTTTGGGGTCGTTATAGTTGGTATTAAAGCTATGGTGTTAGATTTCGTATCACACCATAAGAACGGGTCAACTGTGACACCATGTGTCATAGTTGGTATCAAAGCCATGGCTTTTGATTTCCGTGTGGCACCATGGGAGCGGGTCAACTATGACACAATGTGTTACAGTTGATTCTAAAATTCGACCTTAGATCTGTCAAAACATGGCTTAAACTTCGCGGTCACACTCAATCTAAACTTTTGTTTATTCACGACAGATCCTCATGGCACTGGGTGGTAGACCAAGGACTGTTAACACTGAGAGCATCTCAGAGGGAGTCGGAATTGCCACAGGCGCCAATGACATTCAGGTGTGGGGAGAAAATAATAATGCACATGTCAATCAAACCCTGGAGACAATGGCAAATGCCATTGCACAACAGGTGAACACTAGGGCACAACAGACTACCCTGCTTGCAATCGGGTACTAACCCTCTGAATTCCAGGAATTCAGAAGGATGAAACCTCCTAGCTTCTTCATAAAAGTAGACCTTGGTGAAGCAGAAGCATGGCTGAACCAAATGGTAAAGATCTTTCCCATGATACCTTGTACGGAAGATGAAAATTTCCGATGGCGTCATTCTAATTAGAAGGGGAAGTAGATCAATGGTGGAAATCCATGGAAAGGACCTGAGAATAAGAAATACTGAATACATTGTGGACTTGGGCTCAATTTATCGAGAAGTACAATGAAAAGTATTTCCCTGAAGTAGTCAGAGATCAATACAAAGTTGATTTTATTTCACTGCAGCAAGGCCAAATGACTGTGGCAGAATACGAGACAGAGTTCACACGACTTTCAAGGTTCGCAACAGATTTCGTGGCCTCGGAAATAATGAAGGCAAAGAAATTTGAACGGGGATTGAAACCAATAATCCAAGAAAGAATATCCATTTTCAAGCTGAGAACCTTTGCTGAGGTGATGGACATAGCTCTCATTGCCGAGAAAGACATCGAAAAGATGTATAAGAGGAGGGAATAGCAAAATAAAAGTAGGATGAGTCAAAGGAAAGCGAATATCAATGACCAGTCAAACAGGTGGATAAAATATTCAGCCCTAGTATCTTCTCGATCCATTCAGACTACTTACTTTAGGCTAGTCTCATTAGCACCTACAAGACCTTTTTGTCCATCACAGCCTACTACTTCTGAAGCATCGATAACACAAAGGACAGAGTATAAAACCCCCTCAATACCTACCGAATCCTGCTGACAATGTTGAAAGCGTCACAGATTAGATGAATGTCGGTGGAAATTGGGTGCATGTTTCCAATGTGGCCAGCATGGGCATTTAATCAAGGATTGTCCTGAATCGAAGAAGGAAAAGATGTCAGTTGCATCTACACAGAACTCTATGCGACCTACAGTCCAGGGACGTGCCTACTAATCAGTCACATAATTCACTATTTTATCACCCTTAACTTAGTGATGCTAGAACTTAGTTTGCTACTAATAATGTCATAACCCCATATTTTTGGGAACCGTGCACATCACATACCATGAACGTGTACCACATATCATGCACGTGTATTTGTGATTCACAAGGAAACAAAAAAAAAACTACATATACACACTATGTGTGTATATGTGAAACTTTCTAGTTTTCACTATATAAGTGAAAGTGGGGTGGAGAGTCTCTCCTACGTAACCTAAATTAGCATAGTTAGAAAGAAGGTAAAATAGAGAGAGAGGGAGGAGAAGGTTTGCAAAAGAGGAGGAGAGGTTCGTTGGTTTTAAGCAAGAGAGAACCTTGAAAATTTTCATGATTAGACGAAGCTTGGATCAAACTATAGGAGATCTATCGAGTAAGGTATGATTTTAGTTGTTTACGTATGTTTTAAGTAGAGTATAAACTATTAGATGAATGATCCTTAACGCTATTAAGCCTCTCATGAAGAAAGTAATAGTTCTCGAACAGATAGAGAACATACATCTTTTCATGGCTCGCTCGAGCGAGGATAGAAAGAATATTCTGAGCATATTCGTGTTTTGGACTCGCTCGAGCGAGACCCACAGTAAAGGAGAAGCTCGCTCAAGCGAGGCATCACTTTGAGCTCCAAGTACCTTAAATTATGACCGCTCGAGTGAGGAATAATTACCGCTCGAGCGATAAATAGTGCTCGCTCGAGCGATGAATAATGACCGCTCGAGCGAGAATGTATAACCGCTCGAGCGATGCTAAATGACCGCTCGCGCGAGGAATTACCCAGTTTTCTCATTTCTTTTAGTGTAAATTATGAGAGCTGTATTTCCAAGGGTTCTAGAGACCATTCTGAGTAAATTCGTAACATATGCGATGTAGGTGTGATGTGAGTCGTTATGTGTAAACCTCTACAAGAAAGGAGCGCGTTGGATTTTGCTTGAGGTAGGGAATATCTTGAAACATGTACTTTAATTCGTCAAAACCATGTATGTAGAGTATCTCAAGAGAATAGTCATATTAAATATGTTCCAACACATGTGTGTGTGTGAAGTTAAATGGAATCATGAAGTCCCCAGGGGAAGAAGATTTGTAACAATGGGCATCTGAATGATGCATTAAACCAGTAGCATCCCAGGGATGCAGATGAAACCAAATGGTGAAATAAAAGAAGAGCGATACGACCTAATGTAATAAAATTAGCACAATCAGGGTGAATAACTATATGTAGAGCACATTCGATATTTTATTATTTAAGGTTTAATTAGAATACCCCACCGACGTGGCGGGATACCCACGACTGACTCGACAAGATATCCGTGACCGGTACGGCAACCAAACCGTACACTATAGCACATCCCAGGGATGTTGATTTGAGAATGAACCCCGCCGCCTAAGAGAAAGGGGCCTGGGTGGTATTGAATTTTAACATATAACAAGTGTCTATTTAGACGACAATGGTGGGTATTCCATCGGGGCTCGATGCTATATTGCTCGGGGACTACTTGAGTTAAGATTTAAGTGATTAGGCTAAATCCGTTACTATACTAGTAAGACAAGAATAAACAAAGTCATGCAAAGTAACAACTGTATCTATCATTTTATTTCCAATTATTCTATTGTCTTTCTGCAGTTCTATCAGATAAATTGTATCTTTAAACTATTTTAACATACATGTGAGAGCTTAATTTATATGTTCATTGTGTTTCCCTATTCAGCTAGGATGTAGCTCACCCCTTAGACTATACATCGCAAGTCCAGGACTAGCGGTAGCAGAAACTTCTGGAGATGTTGATCAGGGGGATTCGGATTACGTGCCCACAGAAGAATCAGAGCCTCCTCCTGAAGAATTCTTCTAGGAGACCCATTGCGTACTTTGAGAGTGAGTTGAGAGTATTTAGGTACGGCTTGGTATGTCAAGCCTCTTTATTTTGAATGTAATTAAATACCTTTATTCTTTTGACAAACCATCTGGGGTGAACAATTATCACCAATGGTTTGGGTCAGTTCTTATGCCCATGAATTGGCATGGGATAAGAACTGTCTCTAGAGTTTCTTTTATTTTAAATGCATGAGAACTTGTTTAGAGTAGATGCTTGTGCCTTACTTGTAGTCTTTGGCTTGTATATACTAATGCTCCGTACATAATCATAGGGTACGGCCTTGAAGGTCGTGCTGATGGCACGGGTTTTGAGCTGTCGAAATACGGGCTGTAACAAATAAATTGCTGATGTGCAAATATTAAAGATAAGCAGTAAATAGAGCCAAAGTGATAATATTCATCAAAATGAACTTATGAAGCAATAAGAATGACGGTTGAGCATAAAGTAACGATTTACCAAGAGTTTAGAGACAGAAAATTGTACTTTACGATTTGGCGCTACTGCTAAAGGAAAAGAAAGAAAGAAAAGTAAGAAATCGTCAGTTTACGATTCTTCAAAAGACGATTCTTTAGGAAGCGACAAAAGAAGAAGGGCACTGAATCGTTGTAAATAGAAAATCGTCTAGTATGAAAGCCATGAAAGAAGACAAGATCGTGATGAACGATTTTTCAGAAAAAGAACGATTATTTTAAAAGAAGCTTTCCTACTTGCTACTGCTGATGATCACGTGAAAACTATCACGACCATGAACAAAATTAGAAGATCTCTATAACTAGAAGTTCTACTGATCACGGATCTAAGAAAATTGATAAAGATATATCCCGAAGGGCTCTGCTGCTACTAAAGAAAGAACACTCCAGAAATTCATCAACTAAAGAAAGCAAGAAAAGATAAAATTAGGAATTAGAGTTGTATTAGGATACTTTTAGTTTCTTTTGATAGAACTAGATCTTTGTAAATCGACTCCTTATGATCTATTAATAAGAGAGCTTGGTATAGGAATAAGCATCAATTGACGCCTGAGATTAGATTTTCTTCCGATCAAAATAGTGTATACTAGTTAGAGTAGATTAGATATCAGAGATTTCTCAAGAGCAATTGATAACTGTAATTGAGTGCTGAAGATTAGTGTAGATATCCTAATTTCTCATAAGCAATTGACAACTACAACTGAGGGGTGAAAGATATATTTTACTTTGCTTTGTAGTTTAGATTTATTTGCTTTGTAAACATCTTCAAGTTTTGATTTGAATTGACGACTCAGGTTAGAATTTGCAGATTAGTGTAACAATTTTTTATTTTCCATCTTCAATTTTCTAAGGTTTGATTGACGCTCAGATTTTAGGAAGTTGTTGATTAGATTAAATCTATATTGATAGGATTTTAGACTTGATTGACGACCAGTGCTAGAAGACTAGAAATATGGTGTAATGGTACTATTTAAAATTTTAAATATCTAAAAGCTGAAAATTGAGATTGACGACCTCAATCTGAAAGAGGATTAGGATTTATTTTTATACACTTTAGATTTAGAAAACATTCTTTTATTCATATTTCTCCATTAGGTTAGATCTTAAAGATAGATAGAAGTTTCTAAGATAAGGATTTAGATAGAAGGGATAAATAAGGAGATAAAATAGATAAATAACTTCCTCATGGGAATGATCCTATGCTAGTGCTATAATTTCCATTGTGCACTTGTAATAGGTTAAGACTTGAATTTAACATAATTTTAATACACACAATCAAGCGAATCATGTTTTTGGTGCCATTACCGAGAAGCGAAATTTATCTTTATTTTCTTTATTTATATCTAATATTTTCATTCTTTTAGAAACCAATATTTATCTTTCTCTTTTTATATTTCTTTATATTTTTATTTTTCTTTGATCACTTCTTACACTTTCGCAGGTTTATTCAGAGTAGTGAATCAAAAGTCTCCAACTTCTGTCAACCATGAAATTTAGAGGCTCAAATTAGTTTCTTTCCTTGCTTTCTAAAATAAAAATCATATTGCGAATTAAAACTAGACATATTACATTCTAAAAATCATATAAAATTAAAACTAGACATATTGCGTTCTAGCCATCTTGCCTTCATATGAATATAGCAAGAATTAATAAAAGTAAGGCTAAAACGATGGGAGACTATTATGCATTGACACCTCTTATACAACCCCCAATGTATTCAACCCCCAATTGCTGGTAATAGGACCTTTGAAATTACACCCAACACACTTCAATTGCTTTCGGCTTTTCATGGGCTAAGGGATGAGGACCCCTATTTGCATCTACATAAGTTTGTAAAGGCATTGTAATAGCCCAAAAAATCACACTAAACTATGACCTCGGGATTCGTGCCCGATCGGTCATAGGTTTGACCAAATGAGAGTCAAATAGTTAGCATACAATGTGATGAACGGACGAGATGTGATGGTTTGAGTGATTATGTGATGTGTGACGTAAATGAGAAGTCACTTACACCTACAACGGTGTATGTGCTCAACACACAAAGAGGGAGATAGATAAAAGGGTTTAATAGCCCTAAAATCAAGAGTTTGGTTGTTGAAGGAGAGGAGTAAAGAAGAGAGAGAGAGTAAAGAGAGTGATTAATGCAAGGAGTGAATGCTAGTTGAGGAAGGGAGATTCGACGCGAGGGATCCGCTAAAAGCAAAGCTGGAACCCTAGCCTTCCAACCACTGGATTGAAATCAACTTGAGATCTATTCAAGGTAAAATTCTTGTAAATAAAATGCATAGAGTATAGGGGTTAAGTTGTGGTTGGATGTGGGTTAAAATCATAGGATAATGGCTTAGAAAAATAGAGGAAAAAGTATGGAAGAAGATTGGGAAGAAACAATGAAGAAATTTGAATCGACAATTTTGATTAATCGAAATTGGGTTTCGATTAATCAAAATTGGCCAGGAAGTTGAAAGGTCAGAGGACCCCGATTTTGATTAATCGAATTTGATTTCGATTAATCAACTTTGAATTTCGATTAATCGATTTGGGGATCGATTAATCGACTGGGAACCTCCAGTGGACCCCAGGGGTTGGAGGAAATGACTTGAGGAAAAATCGACTAATCGAAATGGGATTTCGATTAATCGATTTTAGTTTTCGATTAATCGATTTGGGATCGATTAATCAACTTGTGAAACTTCGTCAATCGAGGGTCGACTTTGCGAAAAGAAGAATTTCGATTAATCGAAATTGGATTCGATTAATCGAATGAAAACTCGACTGTTCGAACTAAGAATCGACTTTGCGAAAAGGAGAATTTTGATTAATCGAAATTGGATTCGATTAATCGAATGAAAGCTCGACTGTTCAAACTGAGAATCGACTTTGCGAAACAGAGAATTTCGATTAATCAAAATTACTTCGATTAATCGATATTGACCTTCGATTAATCGATTTTGGAATTCGATTAATCGACTGAGATAAATTATGTTGACTTTTAGGTTTGACTTTAAGATTCTTGGAGGGTCTTATACCTTCTTTATTGCATCCTTTGTGATGTGTTTCACCTGTTATGTTGTACCATAGGTGGTACGTGTGGACTAGTGCACAAGGAGCCACGTGGGACCTTGATGCATTGATCAAATGAAGACTTGAGGTAGGGAACACCTTGAACATGTACTTTATTTTACAAGAGCATGTATGTAGTGATATAGAATTCAATTCAAATGTTTATTTCTTAAGAATTTGTGAAAAGTGTGTGTGTGTGACATCCATAAGAGTAATCATAATGAGCCATCCCTAGGGGATGAAGAAGTAAAGAGATAAGAGCATCAGGTGTGATGCAAGTAAATGGATACATCCCAGGGACGTATCCAAGGATTGAATCATGTTTGATAGGGCCTAACTGATATAAGATAGCACATTTACACGGTGAATAATTATATGTAAGGCAAATACTTTTGTTATTTGAGGTTTGATAGGGTACCCACCAACGTGGCGGGATATCCACGTCGACACAGGATATCCATGACCGATAATGGCGAAATCGTAGGCCAGTGCGGAGGCTTATCCGTACATAGTAAGTACACCCCAGGGGTGTTGATTGAGACAAGTGAAACCCCGCCACCAATCCCCAGGGGAAAGGGGCTTGGGTACCATTTGTATTCCCAGGGAATACGGTTAAAACTGTCTATATAGATGACAATGATGGGTATCTCATCGGCGCTCGATGCTATATTGCTCGGGGATTACTTAAGTTGAAAGTTTAAGTTTTGCTTTAGGCCTTTTCAGCATCATTCATGAGTAAATGAAAACATATGTAATCAACAGTAAAACGAAATGCTTTTTAACTGTTTCATCAATAATTTCATAGACACATCATGCATGGCATATCATGGAATATATATGAGTCATAATTTATATGTTCAACTGTGTTTGTTCCCTATTGAGCTAGGATGTAGCTCACCCTATAGACTATACGTCGCAGGTCCACTACTAGCAGCTGCCGAGGCTTTAGGAGACGCTGATCCCATGAGTGGACCTTGCGGTGATTTGAGTTGGAGCCACCTCCAGAGGACTTCTTCTAGAGGACTCCGTTGTGCCACTTTGAGAGATTCTTGGAGAGGTTTTTGTACAGCTTGGTATGTCAAGCCTTTATTTTATTTAAAATCATGTATATGAGGGGTTGGGATATCCCTTTTGGGACGAACCATCCGTGATGATTGCTATCATCGATGGTTCGGATCGGTTCTCTATTCATGCAGAGGTATGAGGGTAGAACTGTCTTTTGGGGAGTTAATTAATATAGATTTAAATTCCGAAATTTTGTTTATTATACTTTTTGATGCTTGATATACCAGTGTTCCGTGCTTAGCAAAAAGGGCACGGTCAAGATGATCGTGCTGATGGCACGGGTTTCGGGGTGCCGAAATCTGGGCTGTCACAGGCATGTACTATCATTTGAATCAAGAGGTTAACGAAAGAGTCCACTCGGTTGAGGTTGTTCGCATATTCCCTTAGGGATGAAGCAAAGCAGTGGATAAACTCCTTGCCCCATAATTCAATAGCTAATTGGGAAGAATTGAAACACATGTTTTTGATAAAAAAATTTCCAATTACTAAAACGAATAAAATTCGGCATCTTATCGAGACGTTTCTACAGTTTCCTAATGAATCTCTTCGAAAATGTTGGAATCATTTTATGGATCTTCTGCACAAGTGCCCTCACCATGGATTTGTGCACTGGCAATTAGTGTTCATTTTCTATGACGACCTTGGAAATGCAACCCGACATATGATTGATGTAGCCTGTGGTGGTCTATTTCATAATTTAACAGCAGAAGCAACTTGGGAACTCTTTGAGACCCTTAGCGAGAAATCGGTGCAACACCACGCACTGGGTGAGATTGACTCGGAGACTTCAACAAGTAAGCTTCCTAAGCAAGGAATACTTTACAAATTAAAGTCAATGATGAGATGTTTTTCAAGAATAAGGCATTGGAAGACAATTCAATCTCTGGTGGGTATAAAATCGTACCCAATATCTCAACAAGGAGAAGCTTGTGGTCCTAACCATGGCCCAACTCAATTAGTCTTCTGGCTACCATACAGAGGCCCATTACCACGTTGCTACAGAGGATACTCTAGTGCCAATAGCTTACAGCCAGATGCAACAGAGTTATTTCCAGTTATTACCTTTCGATAGAGAGAGAGTAACATATTACCTATATATGCAGTTGGTACATCTAGAGGACGTATACTTATGGGAGGCACATCAACTCCCTCTGATTTTTGTTAATCCCTTCTAGAACCCGTCAAGCTACCGACTCATCCATAGCAAAATCTTGTAGCATATGTATATCATTATTATTTTTCTCTCTCAAGACTTTCATGCGATTCACAATGAGCAAAATACATTAAATCGTATGGATATCTGTCTTTGTGTTCGTGCATGAACGTATGGATTTACGAGCAACCGTAATGATGAATCATAGTGAATACGGTTCGACTGAAGAATCTTTTCAACGGATCATTGATAGCTAGAATTGTAAACAACAATTCTAGGGACCAGGCAATTCCAGTGCCCTGTCTTATCAGTTACATTGGAATTTAGACCTATTAAATTCATATGGGAAATACACAAGTTTTGCATTCAAGACTACCACTTGCCAACCACCCTAGCCTAGGAACCTACACATCGACATTTACTTCGAAGTGACGGTTCACAACCAACCCTTTTTCCTATACCCATCCATAGACTTAAACCATTTCACAACCTCTCTTCTTCCTCCGTCCTTAACCCCACACCCAATGCTGGAAGAACATAACCAGCGCAATTTCAGTAAGCAACTTGATAGAATTCATGAGATTCACAAAGTAGAGTTCCTGGTTGTAATAGTTGCCCTAGGTTAAAACCCCATTCAGCGGTATGAACACAGGTTAAGAAAAGCATGTACCTACACACGAGACACAAATGAAATTTGACTAACGTTACGAGTGATGGTGTATTCTAAATATACAAGAATTAGTAACCTTATTAGTCAAAGATAACAACCAAATAAACACAATTTACTATTGTATGTGTACTAAGTACTTAGTACTTTTGTTAATCCCGAAGGAGTAGTTTAAGTAATAGGTGGGCTCATTGGAATTTGGCTTCTATGAATAAATAAGCCAAAGCATATTTATATATTCATCTATATGTCCTAGTGTTACAAAAGAGTATACCTTAATAGCTTTCATAGCTTATACGCATCGGCAGTATATGAGACTGGTATGCCAGTAAAGATGTTTTTGTCTGTTATGTGTATATATTATAATAGCTAGTACTAGCTGTACACCAAGTATTAACTCTAAGCGCTTATAACCTGTTTGGAGCTTCATGTAAGTACACATCCTCGTGAGTCAACAATCGAGAGCATGCACACAAAGTGCAGCTACTAGTTATATAAGGCAATCAAATTCCTTTCATCTTCCCATTTCCATTTTTGTGCAATCCAACCCTGCAACTAGGAAATCACAGCCATAAATCCAGTTTCCTCAAACATAGAAATTTATAGAGAGACCTTTCTGTTATGCTTCCGGCATTCAAGGGCACAAAGTAACCCGACAAATACGGTCACGTGATTTCAGTTCTCATTTATCTAGTTCGGTGAACTTGATACCAAGTCGGTAGCATCACACCCTCGCAGGCACCAGAAAGGTATGCCGTCAATATACATTAAAACTATAGGGTCATATATACAACGTTGAACTTGAAGCAATAGCTCTGAGCTTAGCATGAGTATAGAAAGTTTGAGTGCAGATTGTTGCACTTCGGAGACCTGCTGAACTGAATATATATATATATATATATATATATATATATATATATATATATATATATATATGTATGTATGTATGTATAGATACTACAAATACAAGATAACAAATATAGATAAATCTATATTCCTATATATCTATATATATATATATATCTAAATAAAATCGGAAGAACACAAAACACAGAGATACCATGGAAATAACCACGGCAAGCCTGATGCTCAGACTTGCTGTGGCAATCGTATAAGGTTGCCGCGGCAAGATGCTCAGCTGGTGAGCTTGCCGCGGCAACCCTTGAACCCTGCCGCGGTAACCTATATGGGGTTGTGCTCTTTACATGTAAGCGGGGAAGCATGGGTCCATTCATGGCCCACATCAAATATTGTAGCATTTGTTAAAATACATGTTTATATAACATACATGTATATTAATATATATGTACATACGAGTATATTAATATAGATCGATATGTTAGGTGCAACATGGTGCATATAGCCAGTTTGCACAATTAAGAAGAATGATCTTTGATGCATGAGCTCACTGTGAATCAGATTCACCGAAGTGTATGTGATCAGGTAGGGAATATATATTGTTATTCATATTTGTGTAGAATGTCACTTAATTTTCATAGACGCTTTGATAAATACTTATATAAGTACTGAGAAGCATGCTAGGAGTGACCATTTTTGACTTACATGGATAAATCTGATCAGATAAGCAATAGGTAAACTTGAGTAACTAGTAATTTGATAAGGAAAATATGTCCTCTATGACACATGGTAGCTTTGACACATAGTCAGCAAAATTTGATATTTCTATTAAATCAGTGTTGTAAAATAAATGTCATTTTATAACAATAGTAGTGGCTACTTTTATGTCAGTGTTATCAATAATTTAGTAAAAAGGTAATTGGGATACATACATGGAACTGTAACTACATCTTGAGTATTCTACATTGTTCAATATTCAGATCCTGTCCTTTGCAATATTCTTTATACGTTGTTACTCCATCTTGAGTCAAGTGATCTCGCTAACTCGGGAGCTTGAGTTCCTCGGTTTAAGTGATCCCGCTACCTCGGGAGCTTGATTTATCCTGGTTCAAGTGATCCCGCTAACTCGGGAGCTTGACAAGTGATCCTGCTACCTCGGGAGCTTGAATTATCCTAGTCTAAGTGATCCCGCTAACTCGGGAGTTTGACAAGTAATCCTGCTAACTCAGGAGCTTGACTTTTCTATGATATCCTATATGTGTATCTTGTTTCAGCTTGATTTTTATATTTGTGCATCATGATTTCATTAGCTTGTCAGCATATATTGTTAGTGATATAAGACTAAAAACATGTTCTTGATATTATTCTATGAGAATATGATAAACTTTTCATATATGCTAACAATGTAATATTCTCTACCGAGCTTTGATGATAGCTCATTCCATGACTTAAATGTCTTAGCTGTAGAGCCTGATCCGTAGCATGCTGCAGATCCTACTTACATGCCCGATGAGGAAGAGGGAGAAGACGACTACGAGGAAGACGATTTCCTAGAAGAGTTCTTCCCAAAGTAGGTTTTGTGGCTTATGGAGTTAGAGGAGATAGGGAGAGAGAGATAGAGATAGATAACTTTAAGGAACTTGTCTGAATTATATACGGTAATTTAAGATATTTTATGTTTAGATGTATAGGTTTTCTTTCCATTGTTTAGATGACGGGTGGCCGTCATCGGTGGAAAGCTATACATCAGATCTTTTGTGCTTGTTTATATTGTTACTAGTACTGCATAGATAAGTAAAGCTCAGTTATTTTGCCATATTATCAACTATCAGAATTACTATATTGCTTTCATATTTGTAAAACTTTGTACAAGAAATAACCCCCTTAGATGAAAGGATCATGTTAGGTGATCCGATGACGCGACATTTCCAATAGTAAAAGAAGGGAAACGGCGGGTTGTCACACTGGTTGTATAACAGAAAATAGAAGATCTGAAACACCTGCGACTTACTCAAGATGCTGAATTGTCCACTCAAATTACCCTTTACCCTAACCCTAACCCAAATCCGAATCCATATACCAAGAGCCCATTTTCCCCCACTTCCTAAACCTTATACCATTATATCCCATCCCGAATGCAAACTTCCATATGTTGATGGTGGGTTGAGCCGTTCCTTGTCACCCTTCTCCATTGCTTACCTTCTCCCTTCGTTTGCGCTACATTCCCTTCACATAGTCTTCGCAAGAGAGCAGTATAAGCAAACGATGAATCGGGGAGGAGTTCACTTCACACTCTTCAAAGGACTTCCACAGTGCCTAGCATTTCTTCCCAAAAGGAGCTATGTGACGTGCATTGCTCGACGGGACTTGGAAGACAGAGGGTGCGACCCTGCAAAGGCATGGATATGCCTTTGGTAGGAAGGAATGATAAGATTTTTAATTAGAGATAGTTAGAAGTCGAGGATCGATCTTTATCGAAGACAAATCCTTATCTCGGATGTTGCTGCTGGTATCTTAGCTTAGTGTGTGTCTAGATTTTTCCTAGGTTTGCTCTTTTATGTAATTAGTTTTTCTTATTTTCTTTTCTGTTTACTGTAAATATCCAGTAATTAATGAAATTTCCTTTTACTATCTTGATTTTTTTTTACTAACAGTGTTGCTAATATCTAACTTTTTAGATTACTATAAAATCAGAAGTATTTTTCTCCTAAGTTTGGAGAAGATTTTTGATTATTTTTGCAGATTTTAGCCCGGTATACTAACTTAGTAGTAAATTCAGGTAATTTTTCCGGTATGTCCCCTGTTTTGCACAATGAGGACATTGTCCTATTTAAGTTTGAGGGGTACATAAATCTGTATATAGTAAGTAACAGTTTTATTTTTATTTTTAACAATTTTTTAATTTATTTTCAATAACAATTTTTTTAGTTAATCATTATATGAAAATTATAATGAGAAAATTTGAAAATCTGCAATTCTTAGCAATCCATCATAGTAGTAGTTCAAAAATTCAAATGAAAATGGTTGCAATTCAAAGTAAAACATCTCTAGACATTGTATCAGACGAATTTTTAAAGCTTTACGATTGATCTGAACTGCAAATATTTTAAATTATAGTTTCAAAATTATATGACCAGTGAGCTTTAGAGCCTATTTCCTCTTTTATTCTGAGAAAGAGAAACTATTTTTATTCATACTAAAATCTCTTTGAACTTCTATACTGTTGAAATCTCATACTGTTGAACTTATAATCAAAATATTCTGTGAAAATGATGAATTATTTGTTTAGAACTGTCTAGTAAATATATCAAAGCAATAAGACATTCATATTAGTAAATCGTGAAAATGACCAAAGGCCATCTTTTGTTAAACCAGAGCCAAAAAACCAAAATCCTGAAATATTTATCCTTTGAACCCATATTAGAAGCCTAAAGCCTATATTCTAAAGTTTGTGGGTAACTTCACTGAAAACCTTCAGGAGACTACAACTCCTCCACTAGGGATCACCTAGGGGTTTAAGGGATTGTTGCATCTGCTAAATGCAATCGTGCTCCTTACGAAAGTGACATTTAAATTCATAGTTTTAGATATTTTATGCTAGGGACTAGCAAACTTAAGTTTGGGGGTGTGATCAGTCACATAATTTACTATTTTATCACCCTTAACTTAGTGATGCTAGGACTTAGTTTGCTATGAATAAGTTGCTGATGTGCAAATATTAGAAATAAGCAGTAAAATAGAGCCAAAGTGATAATATTTATCAAAATAAACTTATAAAGCAATAAGAATGATGATTGAGCATAAAGTATGATTCACCAAGAGTTTAGAGATAGAAAATCGTACCTTACGATTTGGCACTACCGCTGAAGGAAAGGAAAGAAAGAAAAGTAAGAAATCATAAGTTTACGATTCTTCAAAAGATGATTCTTTAAGAAGCGATAAAAGAACAAGGGCATTGAATCGTTGTAAATAGAAAATCATCCAGTATGAAAGCCATGAAAGAAGAGAAAATCGTGATGAACGATTTTTCAGGAAAACAATGATTATTTGAAAAGAAGCTTTCCTACTTGCTACTGCTAATGATCACGTGAGAACTATCACGGCCATGAACAAAACTAGAAGATCTCTATAACTAGAAGTTCTACTAATCACGGATCTAAGAAGATTGATGAAGATATATCCCGAAGGACTTTACTGCTGCTATAGAAAGAACACTCTAGAAGCGCATCAACTAAAGAAAGCAAGAAAAGATAAAATTATGAATTAGAGTTGTATTAGGATATTTGTAGTTTCTTTTGACAGAACTAGATCTTTGTAAACCAAATCCTTATGATCTATAAATAAGAGAGCTTGGTATAGGAATAAGCATCGAAGAATTCAACATCAATTGACGCCTGAGGTTGGATTTTCTTCCGATCAAAGTAGTGTATACTAGTTAGAGTAGATTAGATATCAGAGGTTTCTCAAGAGCAATTGATGACTACAATTGAGTGCTAAAGATTAGTGTAGATATCCAAATTTCTCAGAAGTAATTGACGACTGTGGCTGAAGGGTGAAAAATATATTTTACTTTGCTTTCTTATTTAGATTTATTTGCTTTGTAAACATCTTCCAGTTTTGATTTGAATTGACGACTCAAGTTGAAATTTGCAGATTAGTGTAACAGTTTTTTATTTTCCATCTTCAATTTTCTAAGGTTTGATTGATGCCCATATTATAGGAAGTTGTTGATTAGATTAAATCTCTATTGATAGGATCTTAGACTTGATTGACAACCAATGCTAGGAAACTAGAAATATGCTGTAACGGTACTGTTTAAATTTATAAATATCTGAGAGCTAAAGATTGGGATTGACGACCTCAATCTAAAGAAGGAGGATTAGGATTTATTTTTATGCACATTAGATTTAGAAAACATTCTTTTATTCATATTTCTCTAGTAGGTTAGAGCTTAAAGATAGATAGACGTTTTTAAGATAAGGATTTAGATCGAAGGTATTAATAAGGAGATAAAATAGATAAATAACTTTCTCGTGGGAACGATCCTATGCTAGTACTATAATTTCCATTGTGCACTTGTAATAGGTTAAGTCTTGAATTTAACATAATTTTAATACACAATCAAGCGAATCACCTACACAGTCTTTGCTCAAAAAGTCCAAACAACAAATGATGTCATCCAAGGTAAAATTCTATTTAAATTTTAAACCAATCACCTTATATTTAAATAGTGAATTCTCTTCAAATTTGGAATTGTGCTATATCATTGCATGATAAATACAACCCATTACACATTGTTGATTGAATTAATCACATGAACCTTAGGTACTTTAAATATGTACCAGAGTACCGACATTTGCCAACACAACGCACATGTTCTGCCAACACAACGCACATGTACTTTAAATATGTACCAGCATACCGACATCTACCAACACAACACAATGCTATTTAATCACATGATCCGAGCTCTACACACTCATTCGTGACCTCTCAGTTTATTGCTGAACTGAGCATCACACCAGAGCCCTTGGATTTCATCTTATCCATATCAGTCCCTATAGGCAACTCAGTAGTCACAGACACTATCTGTCGATCAGTAATCATTTTGATTGAAGACCACGAGACATCAGCCAATCTGATTATTTTGGATATGCAGGGATTTGACATGATCCTTGGCATGGAATGGCTATCTACTCATCATGCAAATATGGACCGCCTTCGAAAGATAGTCACTTTTCGCCCAAGGGGGGAAAACCATCACCAAGCTAAAAATTGCAACTTTTATATTCGTTATTCGAGCAGAACGGTTAATGAACAATGGATCCTACGGTTATCTCCCATTTGTATAAAATCAACGGGAAGAGAAGGTCACCATTACCGATATTCCCATTGCATGCAAGTTTTCTAATGTGTTTTCTGAAGAGTTACTAGGATTACCACCAGACAGAGAAGTTGAATTCGTAGTGGACTTAGCTCCAGGCACAGAGCTAATATCGAAGGCACCATACCGTATGACACCGGTAGAGCTAAAAGAACTCAAGGAACAGTTACAAGAACTCCTAGACAAAGGATTCATAAGACTAAGTGTTTCTCCATGAGGAGCACCCATACTATTCATATAAAAGAAGGATAGTTCTATGCGACTTTGCATTGATTATTGTAAATTGAACAAGTTAACGATCAAGAACCGTTGCCCACTTTCTCGTATTGACGACCTCTTCGATAGGCTTTAAAGTGCAAGATTTTTCTCAAAGATAGATCTGAGATCAAGATACGATATGCTGAAAGTTATGGCAGAAGACATTCTGAAAACAACTTTTCACACAAGATATGACCACTATGAGTTTCTAGTGATGTCATTTGGGTTAACGAATGCACCAGCATCCTTCATGGGCCTGATGAATAGAGTGGTCAGATCACATCTCGAAAAGTATGTGGTAGTCTTCGTGGATGACATCCTCAACCATTCGAAGACCAGAGAAGATCATGAATAATATCTACGTCTAGCTCTTCAGACACTGCATGATCACAGGCTGTATGGAAATTTTAGTAGGTGCAAATTTTGGCTGGAACAGGTGAGTTTCTTGGGATATGTAATTTTCGAGGAAGGCATTAAAGTCAACCCATCAAAAATTGAGGCCATTATAAAATGGGAACAATTGAAGATAGTGACCGAAGTTCGAAGTTTTCTGGGCTTAGCCGGATATTACAGAAGATTTGTAGAAGAGTTCTCCAAAATTGCAGGACCACTTACTCAACTTACAAGAAAGAATAAAAAGTTCGAATGGAATGACTAATGTGAAAAGAGCTTCCAAGAACTCAAAAAGAAGTTAACTTTTGCTCCAGTACTAGTAATACCTTCAAGCAGTGGAGGTTTCGTAGTATTCAGTGATGCCTCGCATAGTGGATTGGGTAGTGTACTCAACCAAAATGAGAGAGTTATCGCTTATGACTCTCGATAACTTAAGGATCATGAGAAGAACTACCCGACTCATGACTTGGAATTGGCAGCTGTTATTTTTGCCTTAAAAATTTGGAGGCACTACCTCTACAGTGAAACATTCAAGATCCTGACCGATCATAATAGCCTAAAATATCTTTTCACTCAGAAGGACTTGAACATGAGGCAACGAAGATGGATTGAATTCTTAAAAGATTATGATTGCACCATTCAGTACCACCCTGGTAAAGCCATGTAGTAGCTGACGCTCTGAGTCAAAAGTCATCTGCTTAGTTGTCAAACCTCATCACGACAATTCATAGATGGCAATTGTTTGAGGATATATCACTATATAACAAAAAGTTTGAGATTAAAGAATCAGGAGGATTACTGGCTAACATCACCATCAAGCTAATAATATTCGATAATATCTGAGAACTCTAGATGACTGATGAAGAACTTATGACAATCAGACAGGATGTAATGAATGGGGATAAACCAAATTTCCCCATTAGAGAGGACGATTCCTTACTATTCAAAGATAGACTATGTGTACCATCGGATACCGACCTTCTATGTCTAATCCATGAAGAAGCACACAAGTCAATGTACACTGTCCATCCTGGTTGTATAAAGATGTATCAGGATCTGAAGAAGAGCTTCTAGTGGAGAGGCTTGAAGAAAGATATAGCATATATGTATCGACATGCTTAGTGTGCCAACAAGTGAAGGCTGACCATCGAAACCCCTCTGGTTTATTGCAACCTTTGTCAATACCAGAATGAAAATGGGAAGCTATATCCATGGATTTTATCCTTGGATTATCAAGAACTGTGAAGGGCATAATGCGATTTGGGAGATGGTTAATCCCTTAGCCAAGTCTGCCCACTTTATGCCATACAAGACAAGATATATAGCTAGTCAGCTAGTAGAGTTGTATCTCAAAGATATTGTCAAATTACACGACATCCCAATCAGCATCATCGCAAATAGATATCCGATGTACACATCAAAGTTCTGACAACGATTTCAAGAAGGAATGGGCACAAGATTAGATTTCAGTTTCGCATTTTACCCTTAGACAAACGGCCATACCAAAAGGGTGAATCGGATTATCGAATATGTGCAACTGTGGAAATTGAGACATCTCGTCACAGCAATGCGCACTTGCAAAGATTATAGAGTCACCACCTGGAGCTTTTGGTGTCCCAGGAAACCCAAATCAAATTTAATGAGCACCAAAGTACTAAAATTGACTATGAATCCAGACTACGCCAAAGGCTCTTGGGTAGGGGCTTCGATTATCGATTGGAAAGGTGTTAGGCACCCAATCAACCTGTTCAATGCGGTTTCTATTTATGTCCAAAACAAAATTAATATAAAAGAAATAAAAAAGGCTTTCTCTTGCCCAAAGGGCCTTAAAATCCTATTTGTGCCCCTCCGCTTCTATAAAAAATTCAGCGGTGTAACGGCACAAATGAGAGGATGGAGGAAGAACTAAGAAGGTAGAGGAAAAGAGGGGAAAGCCGAAGCTCTTGGGCCCTTGTTGCACCACTGTGGAGCCTTGCGTTAGCTTACTTCGATGAGCTTTTGATGGCTTGTATAGCTTGATGATGGATTCTAACTCCTAGGGTGGATAACTAAGAGGTAAAGAGGGGAGGCTAGGGGGTAGCACACACCTAAACTAAAGTTTTTAGGTGAAATGCTAAGGTTTTTAGAAGGTTTAAAGGTTATGGAATTTTTGTGTAAAGAGTGCATTGGAGGAAAGAGAGAAGAGATTCCTAAATCTCTTACTTCGCAAATTTTTTTCAAGCCTTTATAAAGGGAGGGGTGCCTCTCTATTTATAGGAAAAAGAGAGTTTAGGAGGGTATTTAGAGGCTAACTTGGATTAGCAATTAGGTAATCTAGCCATCTAAGGTTTCCTAGGTTATTAGAGCCTGAAAATATATGAAAAGATGCTCCAATGGTGGATGATAGGTTAGAGGGTTAAACCACTTAAGGGATTGCAAATAGATAGTGAATGGGTGCAACAGAACTAGCAAAATACACCCCAAAGGTTAAGATGGTTAATAAGTCAAACCCTATTCTCAAAATTCGAGGCAAAAACTCAAGGGTACTGTTCATAAGCTTGGTGCAACTAATAAGTGCACCAGGTATATGTATAGTAAAATAGTGTTTCTACAGGGTCTGGAAGTTGGCTGCCTGAGGTGGGGTCGACCTTATAACTGTGTGTGGCGGAAGTAACATAAAAATATGGCTATCTTTTTTCTTTTTCAAAATGATTTTATTCTTATCTTTTTTTGAAAAGACTAGACGTCGGTGGTGAGATGCTTCATCTGATTTGTCCATCGCTGAGAGGTTACCTACTTTGAGGCTTCGGACCATTTGACGTTCATGCAAATCTTGAGAAAACATCAATCCCTTTTTTGTTTATATAGTTAACAATATGAATCCTAATTAATAGAAGGAGAAACAAACATTTACCTATACATTTTCAATTTTCAAGATTTATATATTTTAGATTTTTATTTTCAGAAATTTTTTTGTTCTTTTCTTTATTTTGAGATAGAAGTATGATGTTGTACATATGTATATGGACATAAAGAAAATGGGGATATATGTATATATATTTTTTTAGATTTTTGATTGATTGATTTTTTTGTTCTTTTTCTTTATTTTTTGAAATGGAAGTACGATAATATACATATGGAAAAGAGTAGAAATATATACAGTTTTTTTGTATTTCGATTTTTCTTGATTTTTTATTCTTTTTCTTCATTTTTTGAAATTGAAGTACGATGTTGTACATATGGAAAAGAGTAGAAATATATTAAAAAAAATTATGTATTTAGATTTTTCTTGATTTTTTATTCTTTTTTTGGCTTTTCTTCTTCTCTTTTTTTTTGGCGCCTTATCAGTCAGACGAAGTAATTGGTCTCATTTTGAGCATAGTCAAATCCGTTCATGTGATTGGCCCTGAGTGAGGTTCAACAATTTTACCAAGGTCGGAACATTAATCCCTTTGGATTGAGTCAAACCTTTCTCCTTACCTTGTGTCATACGTTGGATAAAGCAGTTTCACAAAGACAATTCTGATCGGAGCCCGATTTGAACTAACATGAGCGGCCCAATCAAAAAATGGGTAATAGGGAGAGTAACCAAAAAAGGATCCTCAAACGTCAATCTTATCAATTATTTCGAGCCTTTCTTTTTCAATTCTTTCTTTTTAATCCCTTTTTTACTCACAATGCCCAAGGTGGGTTCGTCATGCCTGTTTTGCCCTCTTTTTACCCTTGGCGCCCTTTCGAGTTTTCACCATGTCCATGGGTTTTACTCTCTTACCCCAAGCACCCTTTTCGATTTTCACCTGGTCCGCACAAGCTCGCTGTTTTTACCCATAGCGCCCTTTCAGATTTTCACTACGTCCATCTTACTTTGAGCTTGTATATTTTTATTTTATTTTCTCCTTTTTTCATTTTTTTGAAAGCCACGACATAAACGTCGATTTCGTCATAGCCGGCTAGATGGGGTTCTGGTGTTGTCTCACAACTCTGTTCATGTTGACTTGACAGACACTATGACTACTTGTGAACCTAAAATGAGGGCTTTCTTCATGGTGTAGCTTGGCCATGGGTCAGGTTAAGATTTGAAGGTATGTTGGGCTAGGAAAGGTTTTCTTTATATGGTTTCAGTTTTCTATAACATAATTTCCTCCTTGGGGGATTTTTACTGCACATGCCCCATGATTTTTCTTTTCCTTTTTTCTTCATTTTATTTCAAGCAATCTCTTTTTGACGTTTTACTTTTCTGATCTTTTTTTATTTTGATAGTAATGCTATTTTCTCCTCTTCTTTTTGTATATGTACATACTTTTTCTCTTTTTCAGGGAATGGGTTTATTGAAAGAAAGGCCAAAGCTCAAATGGGATAGCAAAGGATATCATCATTTTTAGGAATGCTTTTTGGCTACTGTGCTTAGAATGATGGCCTCTTTTGGGTGGTTCTTAGGCAGTCATGTATCTGTTTCGCCAATTCTTACCTTGTCATGATAGACTAAGAGTAGAACCACCAAATGTATCTAACATTGATGGATTCAGGAAAATGATCTCCGTCCATGGTGGTGAAGCGGATGGCGTATACCGACAACACTTCTAGGACGACATAAGGTCCTTCCCAGTTCGGCTTGAATTTTCCTCTCGAATCGGCGTGGAGGGATGGGAAGATCTTCTTCAGCATAGTGTCTCCCACCTTCAGATCTCCATCGTGGACATGTTTATTATAAGCACGTGCGATTTGACCTTGGTAAAGTTGGGTATGACACAGGGCTAAGAGTCTTTTCTCGTCCAATAAGTTCAATTGGTCAAAGAGGGATCTCTATCTCTCTGCTTCTGGTAGACTTGATTCAAGGAGGATTCGGAGCGAGGGTACTTCAACTTCTACCGGCAGGACGACCTCAGTTCCATACACAAGGGAGAATGGTGTTGCCCCTGTAGCGGTACGGGTCGATGTTCTTTAGGCACATAAAGCAATTGGCAACATTTCGCTCCAATCTCATTAGGTGATGACCATCTCCTCAAGGATGCGAACGACCATCTTATTCATAGCTTCTACGGCTCCATTAGTTTGAGGCCGATAAGGTGATGAGCGATGATGCTTGATCTTATATTTCTCACAGAAGGCCCGGATGCGCTTGTTCACAAAGTTGGTGCCATTGTCCATGATGATGTCCTTGTGTACTCCAAATCGGCACACAATATTATTCTTAAGAAACTTCTTGATGTGACCGACTGTGATGTTGGCATATGACGCTGCCTCTACCCACTTGTGAAGTATTCGATAGCGATCAGGATGAATCGATGTCCATATGAGGCTTTTGGGTTAATCATTCCAACAACGTAAAGACCCCAGGTAGCAAATGGCTAAGGAGTGGTCATGCAGTGTAGATCAATGGCAGGAGCGTGTATCAGACTGGAGTGTTTCTGACACTTGTAGTGCTTCTAAACATGTTTGCAGCAATCTGATTTCATAGTTGTCCAAAAGTATCCCTATCGCAGAATTTTCTTAGCGAGCATGTGACCGCTGAGGTGGGCACCACATACTCCCTCATGGATCTCCTTTATGATATTAATCGCTTCACCTTCGGTAAGACACTTGAGCAAGATGTTATTGTACAATCGCTTATAAAAGCATTCACCACAGATGACGTAGCCTGCCGCTAGACGTTGAATGGTCCGCGAGTCTATTTTGAACAATCCCTCAAGGAAAGTTAGTGTCTAGAGGAAATTCTTGATATCTAAGAACCAAGTTGGCTCATCATTAGGCTCTAGGGGTTCCTCAATCTACAGGCAGAAGGCCAGCTCGTTTCTCCGCTCGATCATGATCGGCTTCATCTCAACACCATACGGGATTTCTATCATTGACACCAAAGTTGCTAGTGCGTCGGCAAAATGGTAACTTATCCGTGGGACATATGAGAATGTCACGGTCTTGAAACAAGCTATCAGATCCTTGAGGAGCTCATGGTAGGGGATCAGTTTCTCATCTTTCGTCTTCCAATCTCCATTCGTCTGGCATATGATCAACTGTGAATCACTGAATACTCGGAGGTGAGTTATATTTAGGTCGAGAGCCTGCTTGTAGGCCTGCTGCACAAGCTTCGTACTCAGTCATGTTATTAGTGAATGGGAAGTTGAGCTAGATAGAAATTGGTACATGGGATCCTTTCGGCGAAATCAGAATGGCACCAACTCCCTGACGCTCGGCATTTGATGCCCCGTCAAAGTGCAATACCCATGATTCTTTCACTACTTCTGTATCGTCTTCTGTCATAAACAGGATGTCTTCATTAGGGAACCCGGTTCTTGAGGGTTCATAATCTGGCAAAGGATTGTCGACAAGATGATTGGCGAGTGCCTGGCCCTTGATTGACTTCTGAGTAACATACATGATGTCAAACTCAAACAATAAAAGTTGCCAATGTGCAGTTCATCCAGTAAGAGCTAACTTCTCAAATAAGTACTTCAATGGGTCCATTCGGTCTACGAGTATAATGGCTTGGGATAGCAAGTAATGGTGGAGCCTTTGAGTGGCCCATACAAGAGCTAGACATGCTTTCTCCAGATGAGAATAGTGCGTCTCGTAATTGGTGAACTTCTTCCTTAGATAGTAGATGGCCTGCTCTCTTCTTCTCATCTTGTCATGCTGCCCTAAGACACATCCCATCAAGACTTTTGTCGTGGAGAGATACATCAAGAGTGGTCTCCCTGGCTCGAGTGGTACCAACATAGATGGGTTAAGGAGGTAGCTTTTGATTTTGTCGAACGCTGTCTGACAATCGTTGTTCCACTCAACGGGTGAGTTCTTTCGGAGGAGTTTGAAGATCGGCATGCAGATAGGCGTGAGCTGTGCAATGAACCAACTAATATATTATATTCTACCCAGGAATCCTCTAACTTCCTTTTCAGTAGACGATAGCGGCATTTTTTTGATGGCTTTCACCTTGATCGGGTCAACTTCGATACCTCTCCTGCTGATGATGAATCCTAACAATTTTCCAGACATAGTGCCAAATGCGCACTTCTGTGAATTCAGACATAACCTGTACTTTTTTAGCCTCTCAAATAGATTCTGGGGGTTTAACAAGTGATCGCTTTGCTCTGGTGACTTGGCTATCATGTCATCGACATACACCTCAATTTCTCGGTGCATCATGTCGTGAAACAACGCAGTCATAGCTATCTAGTACGTTGCCCCGACATTCTTCTGCCCGAATGGCATGACATGACAGCAAAAGGTTCCCCACAGAGTGATAAACGTTGTCTTCTCTCGATCCGCCTCTGCCATCTTTATCTGGTTGCACCCGAAAAATCCATCCATAAAAGAAAGCATCTCATGCTTAGCAGTATTTTTGACTAAGATGTCGATGTGCAGTAATGGGAAATCGTCCTTCGAACTTGCCTTGTTCAAATTACGAAAATCGATACACATGCGGACCTTTCCATCCTTCTTTGGCATAGGCACAAAATTGGCTAGCCACTATGGGTACTTGGATACCATAAGGAATCTCGCATCATACTGCTTAATGACATTGTCCTTGACTTTCAACATCCACTCGGGTCGGAGATATCTTAGCTTCTGCTTGACCGGCCTCATATCAGGGTAGAGCGGTAACTCATGCTCGACCAAATCGGTGTCTAGAACAGGCATGTCCTCATACGATCAGGCAAAAATGTCTTGGTATGACCGAAGGAAATCGATCATGCTTTTTCTTTCTTCGGGTGACAACGACGTTCCAATCTTCATAATTTGGGAAATCTCCTCAATCCCTAGATTGACGTCTTCGGTTTCTTCAACAATGGGGGTAGAGCCATGCTCAAAGTCGGCAAACCGGTCAAGGGGCTCATTGGGGAGCTCCTCAAAAGGGACATCCTTGTCCAGACTCGTAACTCCTACCTCTTCTTGTATTTCTACAGGAAAGGGGTCAATTTTATGTGGGATGGGTATTTCAATTAAAGCATCTTTTTATGGGATTTCATTTGGAATTTTAAATGATAATATTTTTGGATTTTGTATTTTTTCAATATTTTTAGAATTTTTATTTTCTTTGGAGACGGACCCTTGGCAGCACGAGTCTGTGTATATATAAGGTATTACCTGCCAAGGGCTTATCTCACTTTTTACAAGTTATTTTTTTTTAGGAAACGGGTGTCAAAGTTTAGGCTACTCCCTGCCTCTAGAGTTTGGGGCATAAACGCCCAATTACGTACTTGAGAGGCCGCTCCTTTACCTTTTCGGATGAAGGGTGTTGATTGATATGGCTCATTGGAGTCAGCTTCCATCATATTAATCCCGAATTCATATGATATTCTGTCCTTAAATGTTAGTACCGTTTAGTGGTGATTTACCAAAGGGGGAGATTGTTCAGGTATGGAGCGTCGTTCCTCAAAGAGGGATAACACAACCTGGTCTATTTCCAAGCTGAGAAGGGTGATGTGGGGATTGGTGGGGTGAGCCGATGTTGTAGGCTTGTGTGGGGTTAATTGGGTTACCCAGTTTCGATCAATTTTCATGACCCTGACACTTACGAAAGAATCCTTGATGTGAGGCCTAGGATGAGGCTTCTCTTCTAAGTGTATCCCTCTGGCTCTTGCAGCTGTTGTGGCTCGGGCTTTCTCCTTAGCCTCTCGAACCTCTTCTTTCGTGGGCTTGTAACCTAACCCGAATCAGACTTTTTGACCCTTGACTGTGACAGGCTCTCTTCTTCCTTGTAATCGGGGTCTCAACCCTTTTCCTCTTTGATAGCCCCACTTTTAGAGCATGGCCACTGTCGCTATCATTCCACCTCCGATTTTTAGAATGATGCCCTCGATGGGTTTCGGGAGTAATACCATTGATACTTCGTACTCAAAACTATGGAGTTTGACATAGCTGTGTGTGACACATCCAGCACCTTGGGCTTTTCAATGCTGTTGGTGGCTTTTTCCTTCTCACTGTGCGCCTCACCAATGATGGTGATAATCTTCTGCCCCGACACAAACTTGAGCTTCTGATGCAGTGTCAATAGTATCGCTCTGACTTTAGGCAACCAGGGGTGTCCTAACAACAGATTGAATGAAGATTTGATGTCCATTACTTGAAATAATATGGAGAAGGTCATTGGCCCAATCAATAGCTCAAGGTTAACATCTCCCATTATCTCTCTCCTCGTATTGTCAAAACCTCGGGCACTGGTTCTCGTGGGTCTCAGCATGCATCAATCTATCCCAATCTTGGTAGTGGTTCTCAATGGGCATATATTTAGAGCAGTAATATTAGGGATTTAGAGTGGCAACTTCCCTCATCTGGCAAATCGGCATCCAAAAATGAAATGGCATTTGGAGCCATAACTTGACTAATTATTTGTCCAACTTCGTTCGGGCTTACCTGAAGCAATACATGCGCATTCTTTAACGCCCCCATTAAAGCTTGAAAATAGAGTGGGGACGTCATTAATAAATCTCATACAGTGATGTGAGCTGGCATCCTTCTCAATTGAGTCTCCAGTATATATTCTCAACTCATTTTTTCAAAAGGATTAATGCACTATCTTTCTTTCCCTCCGGTTGGGCTTATGCTGCTGTCGGTGCTTTCGGCTACTTTAAAATCTTCCTGAATCTCGTGACAAATTCCACTACCCTTCTCTGCTACTGCCGACATTGGCATTTATCTACTCGTCACTCAGCGGGACCTGATGAAGATTGTAGGTTGGTCCCGAAATCTGAAATAGTGTAGCTACTGATAACTAATGCACTTGTACTATTGGCTCCGGAGGGGTGGGTAATACTTGGTCCACCTCAGTGATGGATGTTATTCAGTGAAAAATACCATTTTTTACCCTTTAACCTGATCTTTGATAGACCTGTGAATAGACTAATAAGTGCTTGTTGAGCATGTTTTGTAGATAACAGTAATAAGCAGTCATAGTGCAGAAATCCACCCTAAAGTGCTCCACAAGAAGGTCCATCTCTCATCACAGCTCTGACCCAACTATGGAACACAGAAGGGCCCCACACCAATGCCCACTTGGGGCAGGCAGCAACAGCAAAGCATCATTGAAAAAAGGAAAGGCAGGCTAAAAATAACTTGCCGATAAGTTATTGCAACCTATCGATAGGATCTGAAGGCTGAAAAAGGAACAAATCGTGAAGATGGGGAGAATTCGACAGGATCCAGAACCTATCATGCAGTCAGAAACAACAAGGGAGCATCCTATTGAATGGTTGCCTGAGCTTGAACAGAACCTATCAAAAAGTCTAAGAACCTATCGAAATCAATTGCACAAGAGCTCAACCTGTCGAAAGGATCCTTCAACCTATCGAAAGCATCAAATGAAGGCTGCAAATGCTGAAGCTCTAATTGCAGGATTCAACCTATCGGAACCTTTCGATAGGATCCTGAATCCTAGCGAAAGGACCAAAGTACTTGATTTCAACCTATCAAAAGCCTCTTCAACCTATCAAAATCGATCTAAACACTTCCCAGAAAAGCTGTTGTGCACACGTTGCGAGTTGGTGACCTGCTGCAAGCAAACCGAGGCACCTTGGTGACCGGCACGAGGCTTCTAGAAGTGCCCTGAGAAACCCTAACCGACCCACATGCTCTCCCCCAATGCGAATGAACTAAAAGAGGGAATAACAGAATCATTCTAGAAGCTGGGATTGGCGGGAAAAACTAGATCTGAGGCTGAAGGAGAAAGCTATAAGAGAGGAAGCCATCAGAAAAAGGAGGATCAATTCTAGAAACCAAAGCTTGCAATGAAATTCTCTAATTCTTTCCTTTAGCCCAACTATGGTTGGCTAATTTCTTGAGAGCAGCAAAGGGTGAGGTCAAATCTGTAATTAGGGAGAGTTGAGAGTGTTATTGAGGGTTAAATAATGCACAGACTACAAATCTGAGGGCATTTCATTGTATGGTTAGTTTAATTCAATGTAATGTTGGTTTAATTGTTGTAATTAGATCTATAGTTCCTTTGGTTTCATTTGGTGCTCGATCGGCTTTGTGTAGATGAGAATAGCTCACCCACTTAACTGGTAGACCTCTTAGATGCCATTTGATCTCCCTAGATCTAATGCTCCTATAATTTCTTGTGTCTGTGGCCTGGTAATTGACGCATTCGTTTATTTGTATAGGCATACGGCATAGATAGCCTAACACCGACTATGTGTGCGAGCCTAGCAAGGCATACGCCTTAATTTTTAGAATGTTATAATTTATTAAAGATATTTTAGTTATCCCACTGGTCAATGCCTTGGTATATAACCAAGAGGTCTAGGTATCTGAACACCCCAATGACATCTGACCTTAGTTGGTCTTTTTATTTTTTATTCCCCTGATTAGTTTGGGTGTTGTATTGATAGTTCACGGTATCAAGACCCACATATAGCACCCTGATATGGGTTGATGTAGATGACAGCCCAAGAATCGGGAACCGTTAGTTAATCAAGCCCATGAATCCAGACCCGTTGGTTAATCTGGCCCGGAGAATTAGACCCATTAGTTAAAGCTTAAGACAGACCCATACACCGGGGCTTGTGTGTGCCGAGTATACACCGGATCAGACACCCAAATTATAAAGCCACCCCCCCATGCATAAGCTGCGTGGGATTCGGATTTGGGATTTAGAGTTGAGTTGGGAGAGAGCCTTCTTCTTCCCTCTCGTCTTCCATCTTGGAGAGCCCGATCTTGGAGAGCCCAAGCCATTCGAGTTCATGCAATCTCCCTAGAGGAAAACTTCCGCAAAACTATAAAGAATCTCTATGGCGACGACCACACCACGCGGTGCGATTTGCCGAAATCCTACAATCGAGGAATCGTGTGGAAGAACGCATGCAAATAGCGAGACACCTCAACACCGGACACCAGAATCCCTGCATGTGAAGAATCTACAAAGGTGAGTGTTTACTCTATCTTATTAACCTCAATTCCCTAGAATTATGGTCGATTTAATCGTGTCTAGGCCGCATGCACAGAAATCCCTAAAGATCGGAAACGTGAGAGGCTTTGTTGCCAAACTCCCTTGATTCGATCATCCAAATCCTTGCGCGTGTGACATTAGGAGATAGATTTGCAAATAAAATCATGTAGGATAGATTTAGCCTTAACATTGGGTGAATCTAGATGTGCATACCTTAAATTTTGGAATTTTTCGGACCCAAAAAGGGTCACAAATGGTTACTAACAGTCGTCGCGGCGACCCAGACTCTCGCCGCGGCGAGACCCCTCCTGAAGCATTCACTGTGGTGAGTGCCACATGAAAAAATAGGCCAAAAATAGCACTGTTCATTCTCGTCGCGGCGAACTATAGGTGTCTAAAGACCTCGCCACGGCAAGCTACTGTTCATAGTGCTCCAACACCTGTTCGATATTTCGATCATAACTTTTGACTCTGAACTCCGATTGGTACGATTCTTGAAGCATTAGAAAAAAGACAACAAGCCCTACAACTTTTATGAATGAATAAATTTATGAATAAAAAGTTTTAAAGGTCAAATTTGGACGGAAAGTTAAGTCAAGTTCAAAGGTTAACACGAATTTGCCAATTTCCGCCTTAGTGTTGGGAAAACACTTAGGTGCGTCGAAGCTAGTAGCAAGTAGGATAAATCTTTAATATGTTGTCATATGTTGTGATGTAGATTGAGGATTGGAGATCATTAATAGGACTTCTGCCTTGCTTCCGTTTCGCACGACTTCGAGTTTAAGGTAGGGGAACTCAATGCTTAATTGCATCCTGTTTCTGATTCATAGATCTTTGTAATAGATGGAATAAATTTATGGTTATTATAATCCGAATTCAAACCTGTGCTTGATTTTATTAGACATGCAAAATTTGATTTGATTTAGTTATTCATTTGAAATTTGAATCTTTGATCTTTGAAATATGAATCGTCTTTTAAATTATTTACCATCGAAATTATCAAATTATTTGCCTACTTTTGGAACGCTTGAAATATGAATTCCCTTTGAAATTGAATACAAATTAGAAACCATGATTGAATCTGAAAATACGAACTAGAGATTATGAATGAACTGAGAATATGGGCTTGACCATGAGCTTTGAATCTCGTCGAATCTGAATTATGAACTTTAACGTAAGATTTTGAAATATGAATGATTTCGTATATGACATGTGAATAAGAACTCCGAAATTTGAGCCGATACAAAGGGTCATCCGTGTAATAGAATCGACGCGGTAGTAAATCCACGTATTTGAACCGACACGACGGTGGATCCATATATGTACCGGCACATTGAAATGTGAACGTATTATACTGACACGACGGTGAATCCGTGTATTTGACCCGACACGGCGGTGAATCCATGTATTTGGACCGACACGGTAGTAAAACCATGTATTTGAATAATAAACTTCGAACGTAAATCTTGGAACTCTAAATTATGAACTATGAAATGTGAATCCTTATATGTGGGCCGACACGGCGACAAAACCGTGTATTTAAACAATGAACTCCAAAAACTGATCTTTGAACTCGGAATTGTGAAACTTTGAATCCTGAAAAGACGAATTACAAATAATGAGTTGTGAATTATGAACTTTCAATCACGAACTTGGAATAATAAAGATATGAACTACTAATGTTGATCTCTGATTTATGAACAATACGTCCGAACTCTGAAATTTGAACATGAATAGCAAATTTGAATCTTGAATCCAATAAATTCGAATTCAGAATCCAAAATATGAAGTCAGCGCCTCGCTATCGAGGTGTCAACGCCTCAAATTTTATGAGTAAAATATACCTTAAAAAATAAATCTGACACTTTCTTGAAAAATGGATAGGAGAAAATAAAGAGACTTTAAAAGAGTCAAGAGTGACGGCTATAAGGGTATTTAACTTTTTAAATATTTTAAAAATATAACCCTAATTAGTCAAGTGGCCTCAAGCCACCCATCACTTTACAAAAAGGCGCTACATATTGCGTCAATATTAATAGGCACAGAGATATCTCTACACCTTTTCGCATATCCCCAACCCTCTCTCTCTCTCTCTCTCTCTCTCTCTCTCTCTCTCTCTCTCTCTCTCTATATATATATATATATATATATATATATATATATATATATATATATATATATGTAATTGAACAATAGATTTGAAACCATACGAGGGCGGTGGGTTTGAACCCCAAACATGCCACGTGATTCCAAAATAACATCCATTTTGGGATCATGTGCCATGTGGCTCCAAAATAACATCCATTTTGAGATCATGTGCCATGTGGCTCCAAAATAACATCCATTTTGAGATCATGTGCCACGTGATCTACTCAGGCTACTGAAGCTGTATGTGGCACTAAAACAGTTTATTGTGGCCATGTGGACTTCAATGTGGATATTGGAGTATGGTAAGGGTACTCCACTTGGAGTACCTTCACCTTTCCCATATATAGGGTACTCCACTTGGAGTACCTTCACCTTTCCCATATATATATATATATATATATATATATATATATATATATATATAGCTTGCAAAAGCCTCTACATGAAGAGTTGAATCGAATATGAGCAACAAACTATATGGGCATCAATTCGAGACATCAAAACGGCACATCATTATGCTGATGGGACTCGACCCAAAAATTTCGTCCATTTGAGCCAGGGATAGGCCCGAGATGGCAGTTCAGAAAGCATCGCCTCCTTTTGATCCATTTTGATCCGTGCAGGAGAGCTTCCTATGGAGGAAGCTTCAGAAAGATGGAATTGATACGCAAAAACACTGAAATCCCCCAAACCAGGTACACGAAGCTTCCCAAAAAAATTATCATCTGTTTTACAACAGCTAATGGAAAAAAATGATCATTAAAGAACAATTAACTACTACTTGGCAATAGTCCTTATTGGGAAGCAAGACTCCATGGACAAGTCAATATGCTCATCTTTTTCCATCTTCTTCTTCATTCAATTTGAAAACATTTACCTGTGGTTTTTTACATATGCTTTTGATTACTGATTCTGTATGATGGGTATTCTGTAAAAGTTACATTCGCAGAACTTTTTTTTCCCATCTCACTATTTTCCATCACCCCAGCCCGGAATGTTAGCAGTAGCCTCGTTCACCTTCTTTACTAGAGTGACCTGAGCAGAAAAAAGAGGTATAAAATTACATGCAAGAGAAAATTCATGAAATAGACAATGGCTGTGTATGGCATTGCTCTTTGGTAGCCCCTACCATAGCAAAGCTCACCTGCTTTAGCAGGTTACCATCCTCTTTGTTAACATCCCGCTACCTGCTTTAGCAGGTACCCCTTCTCCTTGATAACTCCTTGCATAGCAAGATTTTATGCAACTCCTTGCATAGCAAGATTTTATGCACGACTTACCTGTTTAGCAGTTCTACCCTCCTCTCCACTCCTTATCAGAGCTGATTCTATTTGCTCTGATAGAGAGCTAGTAGAGAGCAGGGAGGTTGCTGCTAATGCAGGTCAATCATGCATAAAATCTTGCTATGCAAGGAGTTATCAAGGAGAAGGGGTACCTGCTAAAACAGGTAGCGGGATATTAACAAAGAGGATGGTAACCTGCTAAAGCAGGTGAGCTCTGCTATGGCAGGGGCTACCAAAGAGCAATGCCATACGCAGTCAATAAGATCTTATATACAAGCATTACACTAATGATCTATAAAGAACGCCATATCGGTAATTATGTGGCAAATTGATATAATGAGTTTCTGAAAGGTTGATAATTATTAAGATTTTATATTCAAACAGACTACCCTTTTTTCTTAGGCCTGACTGAAATCCAGGCCTGACCTGACCCGACTCATTACCATATATCTTAAGTAACCCCACTTAGCCCAACCTGACCCGAGCTGAGATTTTGCTAATAGGGTCTGGTCAGGTCAGGTTCTGGTTGAGGTAGACCACAGTTGACCCTGACCCAACCCATTTGTAGCCCTAGATGTAGAAGTGATGACTAGAATGTATGTGGTCATATCATTTGGGAGATATCCTAGCAACATATAAATTTCCTAGAATCTGCACCAATCCTAGGACCAAAATAACTTTTGGATTATAGCTGAAGTCATCTGTGGAAATCACCAAGAGTTGCCATGCCCTCTAGAAAGCTAGTAATTACAAGTGTTCCAATATTGTTTGGCAAGTTTTTTATCGGTAACGAAACTGTTCATTTAAAAAAAAAAGAGCGAGAAGCTGAGATAGACTACAGAAAAAGGATGAAGCCAAAAAAGAACCAAAAAGGAAAGAAAAAAAAAAACACAAGCAAAACGCTTCCAGACACCGGCTAGCAACCCCACCCCTAAAGCACATCCCAAAGCAGAGGCAGCATTATAAACAAGGATCAGCACATCCTTGCCCCCCATACTTATCAAGTACTACCCAGTAGCACATAAAATCCTTAGCAGACTTCAAAATAGATTCGAGAGGGCATCGTTTACGATTAAAGATACGAGCATTTCTCTCAAGCCATGTACTCCACACCACCGCATAAGCTCCCACCTCCAAAACGTGCCTTGAGAACCTTCCCATTTAAGTCCATTCCAAGTCACTAGTAGTTGTGGAAGGGTACCCAGGAAACCCAAGAGAGGCCAAAAGATTTCAGGATAGTACTCCAAATTTCCAAGGCAACCCACCAGTGAATAAAAAGGTGTGGAATTGATTTCTCCAAGATAAGGCACATGGGACATCAATTACGGATGTCTTTGCCCCTGATAATCAGCTGATCGATGCTCAAAATTCACCCTTTAAATCACGGTCCACACGAAGAATCTAACTTTGGGAGGAATCGGCGCTTTCCAAATAAAAACCCATTCAACTTTAATCAAAGGTCGGCATAAAAGAGCGAGATAAAAGGACATAACCGAGAAGTCACCGTTCTTGCTTGTCACCCAAACCCTCACACCGCGACGCTGCTGATTCCTGGAAGCCTCATAAAGAGAAGCCAGCAACCGTTGGAATGGTTCCATTTCAATATCCCTTAAAGCTCTTCTAGTGATCAGGTTCCAGGCAGGGACTCCCCCATTTTCTGAAAATAATTCCCCGACAAGACCACGAGGCTGAGGCGACAAGTTGTATATCGAGGAGAACCTATTCTTCAGAGGATAGAAGTCTAACCAGGGATCATCCCAAAAATAGATCCTACTGCCATCACCCCAGTTGAAGCAAATCCATCTTGAGAAATCGGGCTTACCTTTCCACCAAGCTGAAACGCGGCAGGACGGTGTGACATTAACCCCCCAAGCCCCCGAGCATACTCCCATACTTCTGAAGGAGGATCAACACACATAACCTTCCTCTTTTGGGGATGGAGCCAGCCCGCCACAACCATTTACCAAGGAGAGCTAGATTGACTTGGTGGAGATTCCGAATACCCAAGCCTCTGAAACATTTGGGCAGCAGACACACCTCCTAAGCCACCAAGTGGTACCTCTTCCTTAGACCCGAGCCTTCCCACAAAAAATTCCTTTGAATTCTCTCAAGGGAATTAATAACAGCCAAGGGGCATTTGAATACAGACATGAAAAAAATGGGAAGGTTAGACAGAACCGAATTCAGCAATTGAAGACGACCCCCGCTGCTAAGAAGCTTGCCCTTCCAAGCTGACAACTTCCTTTCAAACCGCTGAATGGCCAGATCCCACTCACCAGCCTTGAGCTTGCCGATCCCCAAGGGAAGACCTAAATAAGTGATACGAAGGGGAACAGACACACATTCAATCTCTTCAACCAAAGCACCAACCTTTGAGGGATCTAACCCAATGCCTGAGATCGAGGATTTGAACAAATTAACCTTTTGCCTGGATACCGCTTCGTAAACCGAAAGGAGATTAGCAAAACCTTTAATCTCTCCCAGGTCGGCCTTCCCGAAAAGAATTGTGTCATCCGCATATTGAAGGTGCGTGACAGCACAACTGCCGCTGATGTCGGAAATCTGACCCAGCTCCCGAGATCTGGAAATAAGGGCTCCTAAGACCTCCCCTACCATGTTAAAAAGGAACGGGAATAGGCGGTCCCCCTGTTTGCTGCCTCTCGAACTTTTGAAGTACCCCGCAGGAGAGCCGTTAACCATGACCGAGAACCAAGGCAAGGATACACAAGCTCTCATCCCTTTCCTCCATACATCGCCAAAGCCAAATCAGACCATCATGTAGTCAAGGCAATCCCAACTTGTTTGGCAAGTTGCAAAGGAGATAATAACAGGAAAACAATAAAATATTTAGGAAATATACGCTTCTAAGGGCAAACAATTTTCAGGCACCCTTTCAGTTCCTTCAATCTTCCTAACATTGGGTAATAAGCAGGGCAGCAGAGTCAGAACAATATCTTGAATGGAAGATAAAAAAAAAAAAGACATACGGGCCATCTGGTATTTGATGTGATTTAATGGAGATGTTATCTCTAAAAATAATGTTAACAGCCGTAAGGAGTTTTCGCTTTGGCTTCATATTCCTAAAAAGTTTTCGCTTTGGCTTCATATTCCTAAAAATATTTATAACCAGAAAGAAGAAAACACAGGCAGGAAACCACGCTACGTGCTGAGAATCACCAACTCCAACAGTTGGTGAGCCTGTGAGTCAAAACCATTGTTTAGGGAACAATGAACTCCTGATTAACATGAAAATTACCTTGTGGATGAGAAATATTCCTCAAAGCTCAGTCAACAGAACTTGACAAAAATTAAGGATCATACGAGGCATTTAGGAATTTCAAGGTTCGATAATTTGAGGACGCAAACTCTTTTCTTTATATTTTTCGATAAGCCCGAGAACGCAAACTCTCTAGTGATTATTTGCTAACAAGGTTGTTCATTTCTCCAAACTTTGGTTCAAATTCTCAATCATCTCAGGCTTGTGATGATACACTGCTATGTTTTTTGCATTTGCCATTAATTTCTTGATTAATAAAAAAATGCATACTATTGACCAAATGGATGTTTTCTGCCATAGGATTGTAAATATTTTCGATGAATATTGAAAAGTGTGGGTCCCAATGCCTCTCACTTTCAAATTTGATGACAACGATGTGGCACCCACCCACCAATATTATAGCTACCTTCACAAAAGGAGCTAAAAAGGATGGAGTTCAGCCTTTCAAGATTCCCACGTTATGGTATACATATACAAAGGTCGATGTCATGCAGACAATAGCTGTATCAAAACTTAGCTACCTGAAGAAAGAGCAGCAACAGAAAGTTGAGAATCAACTATCTGATGACCCAAAGACTCTAGGACTGAGCATCACCTTGAGAGTCGCAAACATAACAAGGAATTAAGGACACTATTTTTCAGAAACTTGTCCCTCATTGTGCAGACTATAGAGAACTTTCAAATCCAACCTTATTACCACATTTCAGATTCATCCCTAGGTTTAATTTCCTTTCGTAGTCATTTTTCCAACCTTTCCCTTTAAGGCGATGGAAGTTTTTCTTGTGGCTCTTTTCAGGCAGACTCCAAAACATAAATTTCCCTAAATATGTTATTGTTTGGTTGTCACTGCCACCATATTTTCCATTTCCCTCTATTCATTTGAGCTTCTTTTCTTTTCATTTGTGAATTTTAAAAGGATAAACGCCACAAGAATTAATCGTTGTGATGGAAGTGGGAAATTTAGTGTATGATTAATGGCAAAATTACGGGTGATTTAGTCGTAGCTACAAGTGGTTTGGCAGGGTTTCATATTTTCATTTTGTTCTTTTCATCAATGTGTAAAGAACTGGATGAAGAACAAATCATTGTGGAAGTATATCAAAAATCTCATTTTGTACGATCATTGACACAATAAAAGCAAGATGGTTTTGATTTGGGATTTGTTGTTGGTTCGAACAACTGGAAAGTTTTACCAGCTATGGGTGATTTCATTGAAGCAGAGAACATAAATTTGCATTTTCATGATAAATTCATCATCAACATGACAACCTTATCTGTTCTATTTGGGGTAGGCTTTGCAAGTGCTATTTATCCACTCATTTATCATCAATACTAATCTCTCTATAACTTCAAAATCTTTCATATCCCCTCTCACGGCTTCCCTTCAAGTCTTCATTAGTCTTCCTCTTCTCCTACTTGTGGATCAATATCTCCGCCGAGATTTCAAATTCTCCGGTGAGATGACTTGGTTTCGGCTCCCACTGAAACGAGAGTTTGAGAATTTTTGGGTAGGGGCCGAAATTTTCAATTTGTCGCACAAAAAACCTAATTATCGACCGATAACTTGAAATTATCGGCCGATAATTAGGATTTTCAATTTATCAGCCGATAATCCGATAATTTCAAATTATCGACAAACAGTGACACTGTTGCATTTTTTTAAAAAATTTACCCTTTTAAAACCCAGATTTGGGTTTTTTCCCCTTCTCTCTCCCTCTTCCGGATTTAACAATTTTCTCGACGGATTTCGCCGGATTTTGACGGAATCATGCCCAAATTTACCGTAAGTTACCGAATTTGGTCGTATTCGCCATATATACTCAGTTCTCAGTGAATCTTGTCGGAGTTCGCTGAATCTAGCAAGTTTCTCGCCAGAATTTGACATAATCACTCTCAAATTTATCGTAAGTTACCGAATCTTGTTACATTTCGCCGTATACACTCGGTTCTAGCTGAACCTTGCCAGAGTTCGACGAATCTTACCGGTTTCTCGTCGAATTTTGACCAAATCGCGCCCAAATTTACCATAAGTTACCGAATCTTGTCGGGTTTCTCCGTATCCACTCGGTTCTCGCCAAATCTAGCCAGTTTCTCATAGGATTTTAGTCAAATTTTGCCGGATTTTGACCGAATCGCGTCCAAATTTACCATAAATTACCGAATCTTGTAGGGTTTTGCGTATCCACTCGGTTCTCGCCGAATATTGCCAGAGTTCGCCGGATCTAGCCGGTTTCTCGTCAGATTCTCGCCAGATTTTGATGGAATTTCGCCCAAATTTACTGAAGTTACTGAATCTTGTCGGGTTTCACCGTATCCACTCGGTTCTCGCCGACTCTTGTCGGAGTTCACTAGATCCAGCCAATTTCTCCGGATTTTGACAGAATCTCGCCCAAATTTATCGTAAGTTACCGAATCCTTATTTTAGTTTTTTTATTTCTTTAAAATTCAAATTACTCATTAATTTTTTATAATATTGGAGTAATTATTAGTTATATAATATTTATTATATATATAAATATGGCTTATTTAAATTATTAGTTAAACATGGCTTATATAAATATAGTTTTATATATATATATATATATATATATATATATATATATATATATATTATTGGATATGTTTGTTATGAGATGTGTTTTTTATGTGATATTTATATCTAAAATAATCGTTATTCTTTAGGGATATATTTAGCTTATTTTGTATGGGATATATTTGTTATGGGATAGATTTTCAATGGGATATATATGTTATAAGATATATTTAGCTTATGTGATATGTTATTTAAGAGATATATATCTGATTAATCATAATTTTTAATGGGAGATATTTAAATAATTTTTAATGATTTTTTAATGGGAATAATTTTTCCTATACAAATTCAAGAACTTGAGATATAGAGATGGTTCGCGATCTCGATTCTGCATGGAAGTATGACACTCCTTTGGGGCCTAGGCTAAATTCAAAATGTCACTTCTTTCATAAGGAGTTAAAGGGTGGGTGTCAGCAGACTTAAGGAACACTTAGCTGGCAAGAAGGGTGACGTGCAGCCATGCACTAGCGTGCCCAAGGAAATTAAGGAGAAAGTAAAAAACCAAATGAAGACATTAAAAGGGAAAAGAGTAGAAACCGAGAGAAGGAATCAAGAATTTATAGAAACTATATCGCAACCTCACTGTGGTTCACTTCCAATTGACTTGGATGATGATAATGGAGGTGATGAAGAGAGTCAGCTTAGGAGGGTAATGAGGCAAAGTTTGAATGAAAGGAGAAGACAGGAGGATGAAGAGAATGTATTTCGATGATTCGGGTATAGTTTGCATGGACAATCTATGGCAATAGCTGGAGGAGGGTCAGGTCATACCCAAACCCATGGAGACATAGGTTTACGCAGGTTATCCACTTTTTATACAGTGAGACCTATGAATCCCTTTTTATACAGATCAGAGAGCTTTAAGCAGTCCAAGCTATGCACAACGTTGTTGAAGACCTGAGGTAAAAAACTAGGGAAAGCAATAAAAAAATTTATTATGTACAATCATATTCCAACTCAAGTAGTTAAATCACTGTACTTTAAGATTGTTGGACACTCGTACCGAGGCAGGGCCTAGTGTAAAAATCTCAACCGTTTATAAGATAGTTTGCCCATATTTAGAAGAAGAAGTGGCCGAAGTAAGGGAGTACGTAAAGAGCTTCGAGAAAGTATGGAATGAGAAAGGTTGTACAATTATGTGTGATGGTTGGACGGGTGTTACTAAAAGACCCTAATCAACTTCTTACTGTACAATGAGTGACCAAGGAACAATTTTCATGAAGTTTGTTGATGCCTCAAATGTGACAAAGGATGCCAACTATTTGTTTCAATTGATAGATGAGATTGTTCTATTGGTTGAGCCGCAACAAGTCGTACAAATCATCATCGATAACACATCAAACTATAAGGCAGTTGGCAACAAACTGATGATGAAATACAAACACATCTACTGGCCCCGTGCACAGCCCAATGTATTGACTTGATTCTCACCGACCTAGGGAAGATGGAAAGTGTGCATACAATTACACAGAACAGTAAGATGATAATCAGTTTCATCTATCAAAGTGCAAGTCTAGTTAACTTGATGAGAGCATTCACAGACCAAAGGGACGTTATGAGGCTTGCAACCACTCAGTTTGTCACCCACTTCGTTGCTCTTCAAAGCTTATATAAGTACAGGGCGGGCTTGAAGAGTCTGGTTGCATCTCAACAATAGGCAAGTTATGAAGTCAGCCGTCCAAAGGCAAAACGACCATTGGCCAACAAAGTGGCTGCTACTATTTTCAACTCCACATTTTGAGACAATGTCGAGTACATTGTGAATATCGTTGAGCCACTAGTGCACATATTGAGATTGGTAGTTGGGGATGACAAACCCAATATGGGGTACTTCTATGGGGCAATGGACAAAGCGAGGCCATGGACAAAGCAAGTTGGTCATTAGAAAAAAGTACCCCAAAAATTACAAGAAACTCTGGAAGGTGATCGATAAAAGGTGGACCAAGCAGTTCCAACAAAATCTACATGCAGCAGGTAATTCACTATTTTAATTAATTGAGAATCGTATTTTGGTTAGATTTATCTTTATTGTTCTAATTAAATGAGACGTTTCAATAGGGCATTTCGTGAGCTCGGTCTATCAATATAGTCGAAATCTTAGTATAGATGATGAGGTCTATACCGGCTTACTAAGTGTTATTCAAAAGATGAAGTCAGACATCACCATTCAAGGGAAGGCACTAAAAGAGGTAACAAATAATTAAATTTCTAGTAAAATTATTAAGATTATTGTTACTTCTATCGGTGAACATTGGTCTTCCCTGTTTGGCAATGTTGTGCAAATTGAATTCTTTCGGAATAAAATTGGATGTTTTCGAACTCCGCTAGCATTATCCGATATCTATAACGGAAGCCGGGTAAATTGGATTGTATTTTACTTATGAGAGTTTATAGTTAATTAAATTTGATATATCTACATTATTCAATATAGCCAAATGGTGGATTAACTTCGATGAAGTGAAGGTCTCCCAATTTAAGGAGGATAGCAATTCGAGTGCTAATCAAACTACATCCTCCTCTAATTGCGAGAAAAATTGGAGCACATTCTCTCTTATCCATACAAAGACAAAAATAAACTAACCATGGAGAGATTGGAATATTTAGTCTATGTCCACTATAATATGAGGTTAAGGGTCAGAAACATCAAAAGAGCGAGTCTTTGTAAGAATATCTAATAAAACCAAATTTACTTTCAAATTGATCCATGAATTTCAATTATAATGTTTAATAAGACATATTAATTAATTTTCTGTTCATCTTCTGTAGAGGAGGAATACTTTAATCCGATCGAAATAAATTATATTTTTCTCGGAAGATGATCCTTTGAGAGAGTGGATTGAAGAGAGAGAAGCTCCAGTTTTGGATGGTGAGAGCACAGAATGATTAGATCAAGCTGAAAGAGCTGCCTAAGACTAACCCTCACAATCTCATAGAAGGTGAAGGCTTTGTCGCCTATGATCACCTCTTATAGATGACGATAAGGGAGGTGGTAGTGGTGATGGCGATGAAGGAGGTGGTGGTGGGGATGAGGAGGGTACTGAGAGTGATGACGGTGGCGGTGGAGAGGGCACACAATGGGGGTGAACTTACAATGGTGGAGGTACTTTCTACGGGCAATCTTCAGGCAAAGTTGCACAGTGGACTGATGATGACATGACTATATATGACATTCCCACATTTTGTAGTGGAGGGTTAAAAGGAAGAGGACCATCAGAATCCTACCAAACTCCAAATGATCAAGACATCATTAACTCCACAATTAGTAGCTTTGGTGGGTTTGAGTTTCAACTTACCGACCAATCTTACATCAACCCACAGTATCCTCGGCCAAACAACCCAGGAAATGAGACTTTCATTTCACATATATTTGGTGAATAGTATGCATACTACTATCCCCAACATGATCAACCACAAGAACCATCTCAGCAAAGGGCATATGGCTATGAATACGGACAATATTATAGGCCACGACAACACAATGATGTTGGGGATGCTGATGAAGAGGAAGAACCAGCAGAAACTCTATGTGGCTTTGAGTAGTTGGCTTCTCGAGTACAGGTAATGAAGTCCATTTAAATGGTCGAAAATTAGCCTCACTAGTGCGAATATGTCTTCTAATAATCTAAAAGAGTTTTAAAAAACCAAAAAAATAAAGTTTGGCAAAGTTCAGATCATATTTTCAAAAAAAATTCGAAATTTACCGAAAATTTGACCAATTTACGGTTCAGGTGGTGAATGAAACAGAAACTGAGATTTTGATCCATGCTCCTACTTCCTTGTGCTTATAGCGTAGCAGCCCTTCGTACAGGGTCTGCATCGTGCCTTTAATGAACATGACCAAACCACCTCAAGCAGCATTCTGTAATTTTTCTTTTATGGGTGCCACTCTCAAATTTTCTCTTATGTCCTCGCTTCGGCTTTTATCCTTTCTTGTTACTCCACACATTCATCTCAACCTACACAGTTCGGCCACATGTATCTTCTTGTTGCTTTATTGTGGCCCTACATGCTGCGCCATATAATAGGCCAGGTCTAATAGCCGTCTTATAAAAACTTCCCTTCAATATAAGTGGAACTCTTGGGTCACACAGTACACCGCTTGCTTGCCTCCATTTCATCCAACCTGCATTAATCCTATTTGAGACATCCTCTTCAAATAGTTACGTTATTTTCATGGTAAAATTATGTACTTATATATGGGCTTTGACTTGGATGTAGTTATGTTATTGTCCTTCTAGTGAGTTTTTTGCTCTCTTAGTTGTATAAATAAACAGTCATGTCTGATATATTGTTTTTGATTGGTCAGACAAAGAAACAAACAACTTAGAAGTATGAACTTTAGAGGGGAGCTTAGAATTATGGAGCACAAAATAAAGACAGAACATATGGAGTGCAAGTTTAGTAACCACGAGAGCATGGTGGATGATTTTGTCATATTATATCATTTAGTTCTACAATGTCACACGGATTTCTATTTTGAGCTCAACTAAACAACCAGATGGTGAGTTTGAGGACCATCCCAAACGAGATCAATGTCGGGAGGGCAGAAACAGGCAAGTGTTATGTGACCTATGAGTATTGCTTCGATTGAAGGGACTTTTATAAAGTAACAGTAAGACCTACATTACTTCATGGTGCAGACTGTTGGGCTACGAAGAAGCAATGGGATAAAGTACACGTGGCTGAGATGCATATACTAAGGTGGATGATTGGAGTAACAAGAAAGGATAGAATTTCAGAACATGAACATAATAACTTTAGGTGTGGCCTTAACTAAGGAGAAAATTAAGGAATGTTGTCTGAGATGGCATGTCCATTGAACAATTGAAACAGCCCCTAAACGAAGGATTGAAATGGTACACACATAAGTAGCAGAAGGGGAATACTAATAATAAATTAGACACGTAATGCGAAACGATATAATGGATTGTGGATTGCGGAGTAATAGAGAATTTAGCCTTGAATGAATCACAATGATGAAATAGGACACAGCAGATCTCAACATAGATAAGGTGATGATGAAAATGATGATGATGATGATGCTGAATGTATGCATTTTAATGCAACCGAAGCATGAAATATAAGCTTGAATACATGTAATTTAGAAGTTATGAAAAGCAATCACTTGAATCAAAAATTATATATCCTCTAACAACACAAATGACTCCACTTAAATCATTCACTGAGAACTGCCTCAAGATTGGTACACATTATTACAACTGAAAAGCGTGTCAAACCACATCAGTATCTATCCACAAAAGGACAATAAAATGCCTCAAATTCTTCACATTGAATATAAATTAGTACTTATTGTGATTTGCTAAGAAAATAAATCTCAAAGAATTCTATGCCAGCTTGGCTTCGACCATGCTGTTATAGTCAGTCCTCACTTAGGAACAAAGAGAATGAGAACAATGGAAGATTATAAAGACCAACAAAAAGTGGAGTTCGCCCTTTTTCTGATTATATTGGTGCTAGTATTAGAGAGCCAAAGATTATTTTTCAAACACATTGCTATTTATTATGTACTGTTATGATGGCATCAGTATATAGTAAATACTAACAAAATTTACTGTGTAAATTCCCAAGACAAAGCACAGCCTATATCAATCTTTTCGGGAATTATATTATGAGCGTAGGGAATATGCGTTCAGACGAAGCCCTGGAGAGCTGCACCCGGACGCCAGATCGCATGAACCCAAAACAACACCCGTTTTGGGTTGTCCAGCCATGTGGCATGTGGTTTAAAAAATATTTAATTACTTTAACATTTTTGGTCATGATTTCATGGTCCAAGATTAGGTAACGCCCAAACTATTTGTGCATTGAATTTGGGCACCTTTGACAACATTTTCAACGATGGATATGCATCGGATCATGCCCAATTTTTTTGTATCGTACTTGATTGATCTTGTCCGATATGGCGTGGAACCCAATCCTTGTGATGTGTGCCACATGGTGCCCAGCTACACTGAGTACAACGGTTAGGGCTGCACTCGGATGCATTGTCCCAGTCATCTTATATTATATACAAATTTGGTAATGTGAAGCATAGTTACCAAATCGGGGTTCGGCAATAATTCGGCAAGGTCAAAAACCATATTCTGCTAAACAAGTTTCCAACTTGGCTACTAAGCTGGAAAGATTATTTGGGTGGAAATAATTACTAGAAGACAAAAAAGTGAACTTCATTGCTAGCTAATACTCAATTATTGGCAAGTCATCTTTAGGGTAGGAGTGTGGACGTCCAATTATTGCATTAGAGAAGGGGGGAGAAGAAAATTTTATCATGGAAGGAGATGAAGATCGTGGATATTTATTCCAGGATGATTGTGTTCAATCTGGTTTTCAAGAATCTTAATTTCTTCAGCAAGGCGAACCAAACATATAAGAACACAAGTGGGTTCCATGACCAAAGTTTGTCATCTCGCATGGAGGGAGGGGGCTTTGGTATTCTTAGATGATGTGAAATGAATAAGGCCCTCCTCGAGGGATGGTTTTGGATTAGGATTGAGAAGGGTAGAAAATAGTTCCAAGTGCTGCCCTCTAAGTACGGAGATTGTAATCGTGGTCGGGAAACTAAAACAGAGAAAGTAGCTTCGGCTTGGAGGAAAGGGGTGTGCTCTGTTAGGAATGAATTTTACCATTGTATTAGATATGATTGGGTTATTGGTGCTGAATCCGGTTCTAGGATAATATATGGGTTGGGGATGTGACCCACTTATATTTATTTGGTTATTATGATTCGGGTGCGTTGATAGCCGATATGTATAGTAGTGTAGTTACTAATATCATTTGGAATATTCAAACAAGGAACCTCAGGCACAACAAGTTTCTCACCTAACAAACAATATGGCTGTAACAAACAATCCTCAAGAGAGAAATCCATGACATTGCCAAGGAGTTATGCATGTGTTTAGTGGATTTTCATTGTGCCACAGCTTCTCCAAGACTACTTTAGGAAGAAGAAACCAACTGCGTATAGCTTTTCTAACTTTGTGATCACTGATTGTAGTAGTTCTCCATCTTATTGCTTTTAGGCTGTGTTTGGGATTGCTTTTTGCAGCAAAGAGCAGCCCATTTAAAAGAGCAGGTTTAAATGCTCTTTTAAAGAGATCTAAATTCAGTTCTTTCACTCTCCGAAAGAGCTAAGCGCACTTACAACCAAACACAGATCCATACTAAAGTGCTCTGCGCCAGAGGAGAGAGCTGCTCTTTCCCTCCAAAGAGCAATCCCAAGCACAGCCTTTAAGTGTCAAGCACATGGGATTGGATGAGTGTCTGAAGCATCAGATCACTGCAAAATGAATTACACAAATGCAGATAATAAAGAAGGCAGATTTTCATGGCTGAGCTTGAGGAAAACGAGCTTATAATGATGAAAGTTTAGGCAACCTCAAGGTCGCAGGTTCGAGCCCAACTAACCAATAATAAAAAAATGATGAAAGTTTAGGCAATGGAAATGAAGAACAAGGTAGGGTTGCTCTATGTGATTTACTCATTGTTAGATGAGCATTAAACATCACTATAAATTCGACAATAATCGACTGGGCAGTAACATCCTCAACAAGTACTTTAAGAATACAGTTTCGCAAGAGATGGTGACAAAGCTGAATTGGAAGTGTGATAAGCATCCAACACTTTTTCCATAGAGGACTCTTCAATTCAAAAAGGGAAAGCAGGTAAGCGTTAACAAATATTAACAAGTGTCATTCTAAATAAGGAAAATATAACAGGATGATGTATACTGTAATATTTACATGCATGCAAGGTATAGCTGGGTCATCCATGTCAATACAGTAAGAAAACCAAGCATGATGGGGGAGAATTATAACTTTCGAAACACGATGCCAGAAAGGTACTTTCGTACAAGAGAGATGTGACAACCCTAGACTGCTAAGCTCATGTTCTAACCTGCTCTATATAGCTGGTTTCAAAGAAGAGATTGAGGAACGTTTGCTCATTTGTGCCCTTGTAGTGAAAGAAGTCTGTCGCATCCAAATCTGGAAGAGTTGGACTCATTGAAATGTGATTTAAGATAATCCTATCAGGATGGCTATCCAATGGGATGCAGCCTACTAGGGCTATTCAACATCCTCTAAATGTGATGCCGGTTCAACTCTTGCTCAACTATTGTTTCTTCAGAGTATGAGTGATGAGGACATCGCACCCACACGATCATACAAAGTGTATAGGAGGCGCAAGAAGAGATCTAAAGCACCTCAAACTTTGAGGATGGGTGATTGAAGATCCGTGTGCACGAAACGTGAAGACCCAACAGTTGGAAGACGCGCACATGTTGAGAGAAGAAAAGGAGAGAGAACTGAAAGGAGGCAAATAGTTCAGAAGACAGCCTCTCTGTCCTATCTCGCGTGCACGTGAGATCCAACCTCATGCTCGTGAGATCGAACAGAGAGTGAGCAGAGAACCGGGCAGCGGCGAAGATAGTTCGCGTGCGCAAGAACCAATCTCCTGCCTGCAAAGTTTCCAGACTTGTGCGTGTGATCCTAGTTTCTGAGAGTGAGTTTGGGCTGAACTATCGGCAAGCAGAAATTTTGAGGCAAAATTTTCTGTTTTAGTCTAGTTTGATTAGGAGTTTTCTATTTTTAGTAGTTTAAGCATAGTTTAGGGTTTTAAACCTATACAAGGCATTGTAAAGACAATCATATGACTTACTTGATGAATAATGAAATTTCTAGCTTTGTGCAAACTTGAGAACGTATTGAGCATTTTCCTCTTCCTCGAGTTTAGGGTTTGGTGCGAGGCTAATAATTTTGCTGGTAAAATTTCAGGGATTTTTTCGATCTTCTATCTTCTTAATTCTTCGGTGCACGGTATTTAGTTCATTGTTTCTTCGAATTATTATTACTTTCATGGTTGTTGGAGTTCCATAAATCCATTGAGAATACCTTTTGATTTTAAACTTCTTTAATAGCCTTTATCTCTTCGAAACCCTAGAATGGAATCAAAAGATGTCATCACAGATTGTCGTTGATGCCCTAGGCTAGAGGGAAGTCAAGTTCTATCTTGAGAACCCACGTTCGAATTGTGTAGAGACTATCGAGTTGTTCTAATTTGGACCTTTGTGATTTCCTATTTTGAATTCCGCAATAATCATTGGTTGATCAAATTTAAATTTATATCTCTTATTGCTTTTTGAAATTACAATTTAATTTCAATAAATTGCATATTATGGTTGTAGTGTGATCCTGCATCAGCTTTGGTATTAGAGAAAATAGGTTCTAGTTTAGGGTGTTTGCATTCTAGATTGACTTTTAGAGTTTCATATAGTGTTGAGTTTGTGTCGATCACTAATGGACGCCATTACCAATGAGATTAAAGCAATAATTCGAGCTCTTACTAATCGTTTTGCGTGCATGGAGATCCGTATGGAAGGATTCCAAGAATCCTTAAATGACGTGGTTAGCAAAACACCTAAGCGAAATATGGTTTGGAGAAGAAGCATTCAATGAACCGAGAAAATAGGTTCTAGTTTAGGGTGTTTGCATTCTAGATTGACTTTTAGAGTTTCATATAGAGTATTGAGTTTGTGTCGATCACTAATGGACACCATTACCAATGAGATTAAAGCAATAATTCGAGCTCTTACTAATCGTTTTGCGTGCATGGAGATTCGTATGGAAGGATTCCAAGAATCCTTAAATGACGTGGTTAGCAAACCCTTCCTTGATTTGTTGATTGGGAGCAGGAGCGTCATTAAAAGCTTAAGAGTACACTATTTTATGGTTGGAAGGGGGTGCGGCTCACTAATTAGAAGTTTCTTACTACTAGGTGTTAAACATAGAGCAGTACTTTGACTAGTATGACTTGTTGGATGAGCGTAGGGTGAGATTAGCTAAGATGAAGTTGGTGGACCAAGACAGAATTTTCTGGACCAACGTGAAACGTCGTCAAGAATCCACCGATCATGCACCCATTTCCACGTGGGAGGACATGAAAGAAAAAATCCATGAAAAAGACGTCCCAACAGCCTACATTGAACGTCTTCTAGACCTGTGGCAGAACCTTCGACAAGGAAGTATGTATGTTGCTGACTACATTGACAAATTTGAAGAGTAAGTGATGCGAGCCAATGTGGTAGAAGAGACCCAAGTCACCCTTTCCAGATTTCAAATGGTCTTCGTCCAGAATTGCAAACAAAGCTAATTCCCCATAATGTTGAAAACTTTAGAGTGTTATCTGATGGTGCAAGGGTTGGAGCGGAATTTGAAAGCACCATCCCTCACGTTTTGACTCTGGTAATTCTAGCTTTAGGTCCACTTCATCTAAAGTTAGGCCTAATGTTCGGAGTCAACCTCCAAGGGCCGCACAAATCACTTCGCCAAGTTCTAAAGTTGAAAATAATAAGGTTGTGGTTGGCGAGAGTTCCAAGAATGGAGGCCAATAAAAGTGCTTTTAAGTGTCGTGGTTTTAGACACTTTGCTGCTCAATACCCTACATGAGATCTCATAAGAAATTTGCTCATTGAAGAAGAAAGCGAACAACAGGGGAACTGGGAAGAGGAGGTTTATGAACCCGAAGGTGGAACAAGTGACGAAGAGGTTTAGAGAAAAACCTTGTGTGTGTTAGGGAGGTCTCCAATATTATTGGGGATGGTAATACCTCAAAGGCATTAGTGGTTAAATGTGCCTAGACACAACAGAAAGAGTGCAATGACTAGCAAAGGGAGAACATCTTCTACACCTATGCCAAGTGTAGTGAGGAGCATTGGGTGTGTACTTTTGTGGACACTTAAGTAGGGTCTCTACTTCAAGTTTCTTAATTTACACGAGATTGTATGTACATGATTCAAATACTAATGATAGAATGGGGTTTGGGTAACAACTCAACACTAATTTCTTCCACTTCTCTTCTTTTTCCTCACCTAACCCTAACCCTAATTTTATCTTGGTATCAAAGCGAGGTTACTTAAGAGGAACCCATATACACCTATGGATTCCGCTCTTGTCACCCTGCTGACGTCAGCAAGTCAACCTTTGACCTCGAAAGTCATATGACTGGTTGGTTTTGGTCGGAATAGGAACATGAACATTTCTTCCTCGTGCAAGTGTAGAATCATGAACCTTAGACCTCGAAAGTCATATTTGACAGGTTGGTTATAGTGATGTATCACCTCTTCATGCTGGAAACCCTATCCAGTCTTGCCAGAAACCACCAACAAGTGTGCCGGAATTTGTGAAACCTGTTGTTTATGTCCCTTTGTGTCATTTTTTTATGGATATATGCTACCTCTTGATGTTTGACTGGAAGTCGAGGTTCTGATTGGTTTGAAGTGCTAATGATGGCTGTCATGGTGTCTTGTGGATTGTGTACGAAGTTGTAGGAGCTCCTTGTTGGTGCCGAAAATCTGTGAGAAGGTCTGTGACCTTGCAAGGGAGTGAAGAGCTCATGTGTGATCTGTGAGAGGTTGTAACACCTAGATTTGTGGTTGTGGACTGCATAGGGCAGCCATCTACGTTTGTTTCCTTTTTGTGGTTTGTGAAGTGATACCCCTCATGTAAGAGATGGATGAAAGTCAAGCCGGGGTTGGTGGAAGCACCAAAGAAGCTCATCGTCTTCAAATCACCATAGCCAAATTTGATGGTACAAACTATTTGCTTGGTCTCGCTCAACTGAGTTGTTTTTATATGCAAAGAGGAAGATCGAATTTGTGGATGGATCTATCCCTGACCTAGATCCTACAAATGCTAAGTATGTTGATTGGCAGTGTGATACCTCTCAGGTAATGATGTGGCTTTTTCAATTGATACAGCCTAGGATCAACAGTTGTTTTATGTATGCTACTTCGGCAATGAAGCAATGTTTGGTAATTGGTGAGGGATATGCTCAGAAGTATAATTATGCAAAAAAATTTGGTCTCACTGAGAAGATCAGTTTGATGTCTCAGGCTGCAGTTATAGTGACTCTTTCCCATAAAGAGTATCAGGGGTACCTCAAAGCTTTTACCAGTAAGGCCTCATCCAGGTACCATTGGGTCTGCCCATGTCACTTCTTCATCTTAGTCCCCTTGGATTATTGATTCAATAGCGACAGACCACATGTCTGGTATGTCTATTGCTTTTGACCCCATTTATCTTAAGTCTTCCCCTTGTCATATTCAGATCATGGATCAAAATTTTGGCCGAAATGTTTCGATTTCGGGCATGCCCGAAATTCAAAATTTCGGATTCCGATCATGCCCGAAACCGAAATTAAACCCGAAATTTTGATCCTTGATTCATATAGTCAATGGCTCTCTTGTTCCTGTACAATGGTAAGGGAATGTTTACATTGGTAGTTTGCCTCCTAACTCTACATTTCATAATCCTCAGATGACACTTAGTCTTCTTTTTGTCAGTAAACTTACAAAGAATATGAACTACAACATAACCTTCTTTCCTTCCTATTATGTATTTTAAGACTTGATCACGAGAAAGACTTTTGGCCATGGACGCATTAAGAGGGGGGTCTCTACATATTTGACCAACGTCACTTAGTGTTGCCGCAACGGCCACTACATCTACTTCTATGCAGAGTGCCCATTTATGGCATAGGAGGCTTGGACATATTCCCCTTCCTCGTTTACATATGTTATTTCCTTCTATGTTTGATGTTTCTGTCTAGAGAATTTCACTGTACAACTTGTCAATTGTCAAAGCATCATAGAACTGTTTATCCTCGTACTAGTAAATGTGATGTTCCTTACAAAATTGTTCACTCTAACTTTTGGGAGCCTCCCCAGTTGTCTCTGTTGGTGATTATCGTTATTTTGTTATCTTTATCAATGAGTGTGCCCGATACACCACCCTCTTTCAGAGGAAGACAAAAGGGGAGGTTAGTGCGATCTTTCATGTCTATCACAAGTGGGTAGAAACTCAATTCAATGTTAAAAGTTCAGATTTTAGGATCTGATAAGGGGTGAGAGTATTCCTCCCAATCCCAAGATTTACAATCTTATCTAAGGATGCATTACATTAACTGGCAATCCACTTGTCACCTTCTTGAGGTCTCTAGATCTTTATTATTGTGCATGACTGTTCTTAAAAGATTATGGGTTGAAGCTATTCTCACCTATAGCTATCTCATTAACCGCATGCCTACACCTCTCCTTAGGGGCAAGTCTCCTTACTAAACTTTGTGACCTAACGGTAAGCTCTTTCTTGTGCCCAACATTTGGTTGCCTCTGTTTTGTTCACATTCCCTCAAAGTATTAGTGGGGTACCCTGCCACTCAGAAGGGACACAAGTATTATTATCCCTCTACAATAGCATCCATTGTCTCTATGGATGTTACCTTCTTTGAGTCTACCCTTTTTTTATCCCTCTCAGTGCCCTCTTCAAGGGGAGTGTCCAAGTAATGAAGAGAGCACAGAGAATCCTCTTCTTCTACCTTGTATAGGGGAAGAACACCTTGAAGAAGATATTGAGGAGATGGCAAGGGCAAATGACCCAAGTGCAAGTGATCCCAAAGTACCACAATGGGATAGATTTGGGAAAGTTAGTGAAGGCAAGTTCTTTGTAAGGAAGAAAAAAGTGCCAAAAGTTACTGCTACCCCTCTTGCTCACAACATGTATCAAAGAGCGTCTCCTGAAGCAGGTCCTCTTCCTTCTAATCTTGACCTCCCTATTGCCCTTTGCAAAGGTACTAGACATCTCATTAGTACGTTTGTATCTTATCAAACTCTATAAACTTGTTATTCAAGCTTTATTTCATCATTGGATTCCACATCTATTTTATACTTTGTGTCTGAAGCTCTATTGCAGCCCAAATGGAAAGACACAATGGAACAGGAAATGAGAGCCCTTGAGCAGAATAAGACATGGGAGATCACTGAATTATCTGTTGAAAAAAGGTTGTAGTATACTATGAAGTATCACCTTGATAGGTCCATTGAGAGTTACAAGGTAGAATCATGGCCAAGGGGTTCACTCAAACCCCTTGTGTTGATTTCAGGAGACATTTGCTACAGTTGTCAAGCTCAACTCCATTAGATTCCTCATATATCTAACTGCAAACAAGGATTGGACACTGTATAAGCTAAATGTTAAGAATGCATTCCTACATGGGGACCTCAAAGAGGAAGTGTACATGGCTCTACCTCCTGGGTTTCTACTTCAGGGGGAGAAAGTTTGTCAGTTGAGAAAAGCTATCTATGGCCTAAAACAGTCTCCAAGAGTTGGTTTAAGAAGTTCAGTAATGCAATGAAGCAGTTTGGATACAAGAGAAGCCACTGATCACACATTGTTTGTTAATAGAGGAGCACGTACCACTGCCCTTATTATGTATGTAGATGACATCATTGTCACTGGGGATGACAGTGACGAAATCCTCAAGTTGAAGTGTTATCTCAGCAAGGTCTTTGACATCAAGGACCTGGGGCCTCTACAGTACTTTCTTGGCATTGAAGTGGCAAGGTCTAGCAGAGGGATTGTTTTGTCACAAAGGAAGACTGGTATGGATGTCTTAAAGCAAGTCGTAATGTTAAGTTGTAAACCCACTAATTCTTCAATGGATTTGAATCATAGAACTAACTCAGAAGTTAGTGAGCCTCTCAAAGATATCACAAAGCATTGAAGGGTATTGGTAAGCTTGTTTACCTCAATATCACCAGGCCTAACATTTCATATGTTGTTTTTGTAGTGTGTTAGTTTATGCATGCTCCTTGCTACTCTAATTTAGATGAAGTTTATCAGATTCTCATAAAGTTTAGTCCTGGAAAAGGGCTCCTATATAGCAGCCATGGACACTTGGATGTGGAGGTGTTCACTGATGTTGATTATGTCAGGTCGGTTAGCGATTGAAGATCTACTACCGATTATGTCACCTTCCAAGGAGGGAAGTTCGTTACTTGGAAGGATAAAAGGCAACAAGTTGTTGCAAATTCTAGTGCTGAAGCCAAATACAGAGATATGTCCCAAGGTGCTAGAGAGAGAATGTGGCTGAAATTTACCTTGAATGACTTGGGTATCCAAGTTAAACTTGCAATAATCTTGTACGGCGATAATGAAGCAGCGATTCATATAGCTGAGAACCCAGTATTTCATGAAAGAACCAAACACATTGAGGTTGATTGTCACTTTATGAGAGAGAAAGTTGAATCTCAAGAATTCAGCAATCCACATGTTGCTACAAAAGATCAGCTGGTAGATATCCTCACTAAGGATGTTGGGAGAGTCGGAATGAAAGACATGTCATCTAAGTTGGGCGTGAATGATATCTATGCACCAACTTGAAGGGGAGTGTTAAACTATGTAATAATGCGTGTGGTGTGCAGTTAGGAACATTGGGTGTGTGTGAAGTGTTGTAGACACTTAAGTAGGGTACCTACTTCCAGTTTCTTAATTTACATGAGATTGTATGTACATGGTTTAAATACTAATAATAGAATAAGGATTGGCTAACAATAACACAACCCTAATTTCTTTCAGTTCTCTTCTTCTTCCTCACCTAACCCTAACCTTAATTTTATCTCATTTAACAAAACCATTAAGGTTTATATACAATGAATCCTTAAAAAGTGAGTTTCCAAAGAAAAAAGAGACATTGAAAGAAAAAAGAATAATGGCATTACAAGTATGCAATAATGTAACTATTCTCTTATATAACTCAAGTGTCTAAAAGTCTAATTAAAAGCCCATTGTACTGAAGTTTTGAGTTTAATATTTCCAAAGAGGAAACATGAGAGTTGATGCAAACATAGCATCGAAGATGAAGGGTCCTGATAAGCCACCAGATTTGGACTAGAAATCTACTGACTATGAGCTGTTTAACAGCAGAAAACAGGGTCATAATAGGCCTGATAAAAGGGGAAGAGAAGGCCGCTGGACAGCATTTTTAATTTGGCTGTAAAGTGTAAGGACACAACAAGAAGAATTTTACAAGCCCAATAACAGGCTTGATGATAAGAAGTGACATCAGTGTTACGTGGTCCCTTAACAGACCATGTCAAAGAAGATTAAGGAAGCACAAGATTTCTCTTTTCCAGGGAGAAAGAAAATATGAACATGGTGACTTCTTTCGTAAGTTTGTTTCTTAACCCTATTTATATTTCGCGCAACTTCAGATATCATAAGTTATACTATATTTAGGCAAGTAAAAACTATGAAGTTATGAACCATAGCTTAGGTGGCTTTTATATGCTCATGATCGTCATTGTCATAGCATTATCCCATCTATATGGGGTCAGCTTTGTGAATCCTATTTCTCCACTCGTTTCCGTTCAGCGCTAGGTTCTCTATAACTTTGCAATGCTTCATGTTCCTTCTCAGTGCTTCCCTCCAGATCTTCACTGCCTTCATCTTCTCCTACTTCTTTATGCTTGTAGCATCTCAGTCTTTCATACAGGGTCCGGTTCTGGCCTCCTATAGACATGTCCAAACCCCCTCAAGCAACAGTTTGCTTTTATATGATGCTATGTTTTGATTGTGGAAACAGTTTTATGATATTTTATTGAGAATAAACTAATGAGAGTTTGAAAGGGTATTCAAACCCTAGTACCAAAGTTGTTTGTGCACTCTTTTGTGAGTGGATCGTGTTATTAAAGTACATTAATTTTGAGTTTATTTTCATTTTCTTGGATAATTCTTCCTCCTTTACCCCGTGAAGGGTTTAACGAATATAGACATGGAGAGAAGTAGTTTATTGAATGAAAATTTGGAGAGTGATCGAGTGTTTAGCTTAATTAAAAATGAGAGGAGAAATAGTTCTCGCACAGCCGACCCTAATAGGTGGGACAAGGTGATGACTATCATGGCGATACATGGGAGCCGAGAATAAAGAGTAGTCATGAATTATTAATAGTTCCAAGTACAACCCAAAATTACTTACATTAAACAGATTTTGTTACACATACAAAAATTAATATGCAAATCACACCCAGAGGAAAATTCAACAATTTGAGATCTAACTGTTGACAAAAATATCCACATAAAATTGCCCATGAGTTAAGATGCCCTCTGCACATACTGATACTGAACATGTTGAAATAAGAAAATTTGCAAAACAACACGCAAGTATGAAATATATGTCATACATTTTTGCTATCTTTATTTCCAATGTTTATGTACTCTGCTTGCTTCCATCATTCAACTAATTTCTCACCCAAAAAGAGTGAAAACAAATAATAGTAACGTCCATAGAGACACTTGTAAATTAGTGATTTATGGAAAAGAAAAAATTTGATAAGAGGCGAGCCAATCGAATCAAGCATCAAATCAAACATTATTTATGAAGTCCACAACTTCATAGAATAGTAACCATGTCAAACATATCTATCAGAAAAATACAAAAAAAAAAAACCTGGAAACATCAGCTCGGAACCCAGTTCCAGGACAAACTGTGCATATCTTGGTTGAGTACCAATTTCATGTTCCAAGATTTTGAATAATGAAGCAGAGTTTCTAAGCTAGACCTAATGCACGAACAGGACTCGTACAATTCTTTAAGGGCCCCAGTATGAAAGAAAAATGCATCCAATAGTATCAAGTTTTCCAGTATATGTTATGGCCTAGAAACAATAGGACTTGTATTGTAAAACTAATAAAATGTTTGTAAGTCCCAACCCCAATTTACTCAACAAAAAAAACATAAAACTAAATTTAAAACTCCCAATCATTACTTGCATGTGTAACAGCTACAGTAGAAACAATGTGCCTGTATGCAAGCAATCTCGAGTCTGGATATGTAAAAAATAAACATGTAAAACCATGGTTTATAGATAGCCCTTCAAAAGCTGAACATGATATCCTTTAAAGCAAACATGAGGTAGTTATCGACATACCACACTTTCAGGCACTTTTGGAGGAGGTAAGGGTAAGTTTTTTGGTGGAGGACCCATAAGGTATGATCTTTTGTCAAAGCGCCATTCCCCAATTCTCCCATAAGTTAGTTCACCCTAAAGAGGTACCGATTCAAAATACACAAATAAAGAAAAATTAAATACATGTAAGGAGTTGTACCAGAGCATTTCTCAAACTAAATAAATGCATCAGAATACAGAAAGTTAAAATCAGTTAATCAAAAGACTGAACAAATAGCATCTTTCCATGGCGGTGCTCAATAACATGTTAACACAGGGATGGGAGGATGCAATCACCTTTAAAGAATAGTCGCATCCATATGTATAATGAATTATAAACTTTTTCCCAACCTCTAAATCCCAAGGAGGCTGAAATCAATAAATTCAACGCCAATTAACAGAGACTTCAAAGCATCAGAGAAGTATTTGCAATCACTGAAAAAAAACAAAAAACTTAAAAAATACCATATTACAATAAGCTTATCAGATAGCATTCAATACCTGTATCATAAAATCTTTTCGAAGAATATGAGGTACACCATGCAACGCAGATGCAACGGCATATGCATACCTAAGTTGAACCAAGGGACAAAAAATGAATCAGGACCACCTACACAAACTAGTCTCCACCAAAATGAAAAAAATATAAAGATTTCAAAAAGTTTTCCTTACATTTCTAGAACCCAGCCAAAAGATTTATCAGTCTCAGGGTCGTCTTTCATTCTTAATGAAACATTCATCCATGTAGGAGCAATTTTCTCCAGCTGGGACTGAAACAGGTAATTCAATTAAAACCACATGTGACTAAGGAAAGTCCATCTAAAAGGTTGGAAAATTAAATAAATAATCAAGGAGAAACAACTGGAAAGCCAAGAAAATTGCAAGACAAAATCGCCTAGGATCTCAATAAGTCATCCTAGATTATAACAAACTAGCAAGTTGAACCATGTAATCTACTGAATATGATTGACAGATCCTTCCTACTTTTCTAGATCTACAACAGCAGCCATAATTTCTACCTTCTTGATAATTACAGGGGAATTGCCAATGGGGTCAACATCTGTAACAGGGCCCTTCTCTTCTGGATAAAACTTCCTTATTGTTTTCTCATTTTCAGCAGGCTTAATATAGAAAAACGGAAACGCTGCTGGGTATTCTCCACGTGCTAAATTCGGGAGAGGATTCACAAAGATGTGGTCTGGTTCGGCCATCAGTACATAGCTGCATTTTCCGTAGAAGAACAAGATGTTATATTTATTTAAAAACTTAAGCAACAGAAAAGCCCGAACGGTCAAAATATTGAACTCACTCCTCCGGTATATTTGCTTTTTCCAGCCATTGCACAAAGGCCCATGGTCTATTTAACACAATGTAGCCCTAGAAACAACATATGAAAAATGATGTAAATGATAATAGTAATAACTCAAGTATATACTATTACTTAGAAGATATTGATAGTTGATACATGACTAGGGAAACAGTTAAAAGCAGTTACAAGTAGCAACAAGAAACCCATGAAAATGGTATCCTTGGCATATATGAAATCTTGATGATCTGGCAAAAAAAGAAATAAAGGTGCAATAACCAACCGGGGGTTGGCACAATGGCCAGGACCACACCTCAAGAAGCGGAGGTCCTGACTTTGCATCCCACTCTCTGTTGGCCACCCGCAGGGAATTATCCCTACTTACCTGGTATGTGTGATGTGCGGGTGTTGCACATGCCCGGGGACTTAGTCGGGTGCTCTAAGAGGCCCGGATACCCCATCATCGAAAAAAATAATGGCTCTATTCATCATCATCATCGCCTTTGAAAAACTAACGGTGGAACTGATATAGAAAAAGAGACAGATTATAAGTAAAGTAACAGATGCAGCTTTTGTTCTACAAAGGCGGATATTGAGATTGTCTGAGACTCAAATTCTTGAACCATTCATCCCCAATCATTGATCTTTACGCATTTTACAAAATGATTTATCTAAGTTACAACAGAAAAAAGCTACGGAAGCAAAACATATAGAAAGCAGTATTTAGAATGGTAAAGAAGCCCTCACCCGATCCATACCAGCGGGAAGAGGATCGACCACGAAAGTTGGGATCTCATCCATCAGATTGTCGGGGCTTCCTGAATGTAGAATCCTCGTAAATCCACCCATCTCGGACCCAGGAACATCCTTCATCTTCTTATACCAATAGTACATTATGCGACACTGCCATTTACTATAGGGAGCATCAGTAGCTGTGAGCGCCACATGAAAGAACAACTTGGAATTCTCTGTTGCTTTTGCATCTTTTGGCATCTGAATTACTGGATCAAAAGAAGCAGATCCTTCCAGCCCATCGGACATCCCTCTCCCTTGTGCAGTGGCTCTATTATGAATTATCGACGTCAACAAGTTATACGTCACCAAGAAAAATCCTAATGCCAGAAGAACAAGAAATAGAGGGGAAGCACTTCCCATGTTTTTTCTTCCGATCATCACTGCTTATTGTGTGAATTAGTTCTTCCGAATCAACACATTAACACAATTGCCCTATCTATAATATCTACCAATGACATGACCATCAAACCCACGGAGCTCCACTGAATACCCCAAACGCCTGCACACAATCAGATCATGGCAAAATGCAATCTTTTTACAAATACGGAAATTTTCACACAGAAATCAACACAAATTTGAGCTCCACAAAATGCAATTTTTTTACAAACAAGGATCAACTCATGCAGAAATCAACACAGATTCGAGCTCTGTAAAATGCAATCTTTTTACAAATAACGAACAATTCATGCAGAAACCAACACAATCGACCTTCCCAAAATGCTATTCTTTTATAAATAAGGAACAATTCATGTAGAAATCAACACGAATTCGAGCTCCACAAAATGCAATTTTTGAAGACTAAGGAACAATTCATGCAGAAATCAACAAGAATTCGACCTCTAGTAAGAAAATTGCTTCCAAATTGCAGGCACAAATGAAAAGGTCGATACAGAGTTCAAATTCAGGCATGCAACTCCGCAAACAACCTTTAATAAGCCTCAAATACAAAACTTTCCCAAAAAAAAAGGGACATTATATTCTACATCATGCAAGTGAAAGTCCTGAAAAAACTAAAATTTCAACAGATCAAAATCAAACAATTAAAAACAAAACCTAAATTCAGATAAGAAAAGCTTAAATGAAATTAAGCACATCATTTTCAACAACTCATTTAATCCTGATCTAAGAATTCAAAAAAGAGAACTCTCAAAACACAAATAAATGAACAAAATGCCAGAAACATTAATATAATGAAGAAAGAGACAGGCTGAAATGAAACATAAATCGCACGTACGATTTGGCAGAGAGAGATTAAAGATTGCTGCAGAGAAAAAATAAAATAGATAAAATAGGGAGGTCTAATCGAGAAGATGAGAGAGAGAGAAACAAAGTACCTGAAGGACAGAGAGAGAGACAGAATTCAAAGCTTGCTCAGATCCAAAGAAGATAGATTTTTAAAAGCTGGAGAGAGAAGAGAAAAGGGTTCAGGTCGCTTGTTTATTTCGGTGAGAAGAATCCTCGTCATTAGTATTAATTAATAATTATATCAATAATAATTATATCAAATTAAAAAAGCCTCTCGCTGACGAAGATAATTACGTGTCCAAAATTTGAGATTTTGTTTCTATAAATAACCTGTATGCTATTATTGCGAGAGAGAGTGTGAGAAAAAGCTTGCTTTTATTACGAGAGAGAGAAGAGAGCTTTTGATTTTGTAAAGAACGTTTTAGCCGGTCAATGATGCTAAGAGACTGGTTTCCCAGATTTTGAGGGTTTGGAAATTTGTTTGTACTAAATAACGTCCATGCTTTTAATGAGAGAGAGAAGAGAGAGAGGGAGAAATGATTTCCTGTTATCAAGCTTTAGAGACTCAAATCGTGCCCAAAAACTTATTTGCACACGAATTTTAAGGGTCATTATGTATGTGCATGTCAGGTTTCAACAGGGTTAATGGAGAAAAAGCGGTTTTTGCGTAGCCGGAGGATTTCACGGCACGGCTGAAGCGTATTTAATATTTTCCTTTAATATTTTCCTCCCAAAAAAGATATTTATATTTTCCCTGATATAGGTTTCTTTCCTTACTAAGGAGTTTGGTATAGGCAATTTCCCCGTTGACTCTGGAGTGTGAACGGGTCAAGTTCCCGTGTGCTAAAATAAAATGGGGGAACTTTGGCAAGCGCATAGCCAGGTGATTGCACTAGATTGCACCGAATTTAAAAGAAAGACTTACAAGTTCGGTGACTTTTACTATATGAAAATAACATCTAAGCTATTTGATTTGAAGGCCATGATTTAAAGATTTCAATTGCAAAAGATTAGAACAAAATATAATTTTCATCATTTGATTAAATAGAGTCAAAAGCTATTATATAACTCAACAGCTGACTACAACAGATCATATGACAAGTATCGTGTTTTGCTCCAATTTTATGTACTAGAGATCTATTGATCATGAACTTCAAATCAGACGGCCCATATTGTATTTTTACATATCACACGTCCCTAAAATACCAAGTCTTTCTTTAAATTCGGTGCAATCACTTGAAAACTGTGTGCAAGTAATGGCTCCCATAAAAAATAAGACTATTAGCGGCAGTCAAAAACTACCGCTATTGTTATCGGGTTGGTCCGGGTCTGTTTTCATGCACTATAAAAAATAAAACTATTAGCGGCAGCAAAAAACTACCGCTATTAATAAAAAATTGCTGCTATTAGTCATATCGCTACCAAAAACTTTCGCTATTAGTCTTGTCGCTACCAAAAACTACTGTTATTGGTCATGTCGCTACCAAAAACTGCCTTCACAACAAGTGCCGCTGAAACACCATATTTTTGTAGTGATGCTAAATCGAAACTAAACCAAAAACTATCATTTTCTAGTTTCTCAAACTGAAACCGAACCGATAAGCCTCCAAACTGAAACCAAATAGATAGTTATCGGTTCGGTCGGTTTTCGATTTTTAAACCTCAGTTTTTTTTTGTAAAATTTAAAAAAAAAAAAAAAAAATTTACAAATAATACCTATTTTTGTGATTTCCTTTTTACAAATAATATCTATTACTTGTAAAATTTCCTTTTTACAAATAATACCAATTACTTGTAAAAAAAAGTAACTATTATTTGTAAAATTTCATCTTTACAAATAATACCTATTATTTGTAATAAGAAAAATAATACTTATTACTTAGGTAGGTAAAACGTTAATTTTTTTTTAAAGAAAAGAAAACCTACTTTTGTATGCACCTAAGTAGTACCTTATTATCAGATTCTTATCTATTTGGCTTTGGATTTTTTACGTCAAAATTGAAACCAAACCAATAACCTGATAAACCACTTTTTCAAAATCGAAACTGAACCGATATGCCCTAAAACCAAAACCGAATTGAAATTTCAGTCGGTTTCGATCAGTCTGGTCGATTTTCTGCTCAACCCTACCATTTACTAACAATTTAGCATGCAAACCAGCGAAAAGGAATTGACCCATTCATATTTAACTCGAAAATCTGAGTTGTCTCGGACACCTGTTTCGACAAGATGTCTCTGTGAGATGGTGTGATATGCTGAGATAAAAAATGATTTATTTTTAATTTAAATTGATAAAATATTCATAATAATTATATTTAACTTAAAAAATTATATATATACATATATATATATATATATATTTAAAAAATATATAAAATTATTTAAACATATTAAACATAAAAACCATTTTAAAAATCATGGGAACCTGGGCTTAGGCCCTAGTGGGTACTTTCTTTTAAGGTACCTTCATTTACAACTTAAGATTCTTCCTTCTCAACCTCGGTTTCACATGCTTAGACCTTTGATTGCTTTGAATCGGATGATGAAGATTGTTTTTTGTTTTAATCCTCGATACTATAGATATTGCGATCATGGTCCTTTCATCATATGGCCAGATTTTGATTTCACATGTGATCCAACCTTAAATATCATACAATTTAGAGCCGAATCTCGACATTGCTAGACCCCGTATGATTGCTAATGTCTACCTTTAATACACTTTCAGGTACAAAAGATTTTGAAGAGCAAAATGTAAGAAAAGAACTAAAAGAAGAAAGAAAGAAAGAAAATGAAACACAAGGGCCAAAGCAGAGGAAAGAAAGGAGAAAAGAAGAAGCAAACTGTATCTCGACTGGTCGAAATCCCATTTCGACCAGTCACGATCAGAAGAAGTCTTGAAGAAACTGCAAAAGTTGACCGGTCGAAAATCCCTTTCGACCGTTTGAGAGTACCAAAAAGAGATATAATGGCTTATATAATCTCGATCGGTCGAGATTGGGATTTTCAGCGATTTTCAAGGTCGACAGTTCTAGAATTCACAGTTTGAGAATTTCTTCTTTCCTATTTTATTTAGAGTTGTTTTAGGAATAGTTTCCTAGTTAATTTCAATGTACTAGGGTCTTATGCATCTATAAATAAGGACCCTAGGTTTAAAAATAGATATAGAATTTTATATAGAGTTTAGAGAGCAATTAATTTCCAGTTTTAGTTTTCTAGTTTTCAAATTTCGAGAGTTTGTGACATTTACGGCAAACTTATCTTTGATGTAAGCCATCGTTCTATGATCGATTCAGCAATGATAAAGATCAAAATCGCGATGCGTGGCTAATTCCTGAAGTTTGGGATCTCTTGTACATCAAAGATAAGTTTTAATTCAAAGTTCTATTTCCTTTTCTAGTTTGAATTCATTTGTGGAAATGATTGCATGATTGGGATTTACTTTTGTTATTGTGAATGATTCTAAAGCGTTTTAATTCTATTTTTGATAATCATAATCGTCTTGTAGGGATTAGGTTAGATCTAATAGAATATTCACCTTTGAATTACTACTTATAGTCTAGTTTGATTAGTTTTGTGCAATGATGCTTACGGATTAGATCGCTAGAGATTAGATGGTTTATATCGTCCCGACTAGTCGATGACTATGAATAGGATCTGATTATTTTACCTACCTTTAGCTTGTAGTGAAGAGAAGATTATTACGCAGAATTCAAATTAGATTAGGAGTAGAACCGCGAATCATTACGAATCAACGATTAAGAGGGATCTCGGACTATTTTCTCTATTGCTTATCAAATCTGATTTCATTGCTTTCTTAGATAGCTTAATTATGATTTACTTCAACAAACCTTTTTCTAGTCAAGGCTTTAGTTTAAATAAACAATTAGTCACTATGGTTCAACACCCTTAGAACTTGCCTAGTTCAACAAACTTGTGCACTTGTAAGGTTTCTATTATTTAATGATTAAGTTTTTGGTGATGTTTGTTGAGTAGTGAAAAATACCATTTTTCACCTCTTAACCTGACCTTTGTTAGACCTTTGAGCTGACTAATAATGTGTTTTAAGTATGTTTTGTAGTTAAGCAATAAATTACAAGCTTAATACAGATTTTCACTTAAAAGAGCCCAAGAAATACTGTACCATCTGTCACAACCCAGATTTTTGAGATCTGCGCATGGCACACTTTGTGCACATAGGTATATGCGTTTCACATGGGGACCAAAACACCCAAATACTTAAAGTGTGTACATGGGAAACACACTAGTATATCCCAATTCTGATAAATATAAAAGGGAAGAAGAGAGAGAAGAGTCCTTACGTAAAACTATTCTAACCTAAATAGAGAGGAGGAGATTATAGAGAAAAAAAAAGGGGAGAAAAGAGCCTGGGAGAACTAGGGTTTGCAGAAACTTGGCTCGGCAAGGGAGATCAGAGGTAATGACGGGAGGACGAACCAGGGAGACCGGATAGCCTAGTGGGTTTACAAATCTTCAATCGAACCTGTGCGTGTTTCATCGTCAGAGGTACGTTAAAAACATATAGATGCCTAGGAATGTTTTAAATAGTAGGAAGGATGTTGGCTGTATGTTGCTTTATATAAGATTAAGGTAAAATGAAGGATGGAGGCATGATCTCGATCTGATCATGGACAAAAAATCGGTGTTTCTCGCTCGAGCGGTCTAAAGAGGCTCGCTCGAGCGAGGATGAACATAGAAAAGAAAGACTCTGGGCTCGCTCGAGCGGTCCCTTAAACTAAAGGGAGGCTCGCTCGAGCGAGGGCCCGTATCTTAAATTTGAAAGCTCGATTTACCCGCTCGAGCGATCTCGATATGCCCGCTCGAGCGAGGTCTAGAGACCGCTCGAGCGAGGTCAAGTGACCGCTCGAGCGAGGGCTAATGACACATGAGCGAGAGGTTGACCACTCGGATATTGGTTTTCTAATAAGAGGAACTGGTGTCCTACACCCCAAAGACCTTAGATCATTCTAAAAGTATAATTCTTTAAATGTAGGTCGATGCACTATAACCTCCGAGGACAAGCGTGCTTGAGATTCTAGGAGTATTCTTGAAACATGTGCATTATTCTGTGAACTCATGCGTAGTAAAGTCTATTTAAATAGTAGTATATACATTAAACTCTCATGATAAGTGTGTGTGTGTGTAAAGTGTGAAGAATCCTGAGGTCCCCAGTGAAATATAATGTGGTTAAATCAGAAAGTTGAAATAGAAGTATGAGGCATCCCAGGGATGCGTAAGAAGTAAAATAGAGAAACAGAAACAATGTGATAAGGCCTAATGAAATATATCTAGCACAATCACGGTGAATAACTATATGTAAAGCACATTGATATTTTTATTATTTAAGGTTAATCAGAATACCCCACCGACGTGGCGGGATACCCACGACTGACTCGGCAGGATATCCGTGACCGGTACGGCGGCCAATCCGTATAGTTGTAACACATCCCAGGGATGTAGATTGAGAATAGACCCCGCCGCCTATGAGAAAGGGGCTTGGGCAGTATTCCCAGGGGATACACATAATAACTGTCTAGTTAGACGATTTATGGCGGGTATTCCATCGGGGCTCGATGCTATAGTGCTCGAGGATTACTTAAGTTAAGATTTAAGTGATTAGGCCAAGTTCACAAATAAATTCATAAGAAGATTAAACAAAAACTGTGTTAAGATTGGTTGGGAGTCATTGAATTACTTTTATCCTTCAAATGGTTGTACCTAAATATTTCTTGAGAATTTATGTAGTTGGTACTAACATATGTGCGGGAGATAATCTATATGTTCTTTTGTTTTCCCTACGAGCTAGGATGTAGCTCACCCTTTAGACTATACGCCGCAGTCAAGGACTAACGCAACAAGGACTTGGTGGAGTTAATCCAAGGGCATCGGTGTCCTGCACTACAGAAGAGTCAACCTCCTCCCTGAGGAATTCTTCTAGGAAACCCAGCATACTTTGATAGTGAGTTGAGAGAGTCGTGTATGGCTTGGTATATCGAGCCTTTTTAATTTGAATGTTTAAATACTGTCACTTGGTAGACCACCTAGGAGGAATGAGAATCATTAAACTGTCGGGTATGTCCTTATGTCCATGAATTGGCATGGAACAAGAACAGCCTGGTAGGATCAACTAACATATAAATTCTTAATGGTGCTTAGAGTATTCGCTTGTGCTTCAATTACCGTTTGGCTGTATATATGAGGAGTTATGATATGAATGTAAGGCACGGCCTTGAAGGTCGTCTGAGATGTAGCACGATTTCGGGATGCAAATTGGATCCTGATTAATATCGAGGCGTTTCTTTCCAGAGTTCTGACTATCATATCGTCAGAATATAGGGACTTCTGCTAACGAGATTTTAATTCTCATGCAGACCGTTATGTTTCCTAGAGGGAGAGGCCGACCCAGGGGTGGCCATGATAGGAATTCTGTGATGAGATGGGTTCGTCTCACCTACAAACAGAGTGCCATTGGGAAACAGGAGATTCCAGAGCAAGCGGTGGAGGAAATCAAAATCAAGCAGAGGAGCAAGATCAGGATAGACATGATCGAGACCAAAGGGAACAAGATAGGGTGAGAGAAAGGAATGAGGAAAGAGAAGAGCGTCAGAGAATGATGCACACAATGGAGACCATGGCAACTGCCATGGCACAACAAGGCCTCCTTGGCGCCATGAAGAGAACCACAACGAACACCTACCCCTCCAGTAGGACTTACACCTTTATTGGCTTCAGCATTCACCGAGTTCAGAAGAATGAGACCTCCCAATTTTTCAGGACAGGCAGACACAATGGCCGCGGAAAACTGGTTGGGAGAAATGGAGAAGGTGTTCAGCGTACTGACATGCACGGAGGATGAGAGCGTCCGTTGGGCAGCATATATGTTAGATGGAGAAGCTGGACCTTGGTGGAAATCAGTGTCGCGGACGAGAGCACAAGAAACTCCAAAGCGTCGTGGACTTGGGACAAATTTGTAGAATTCAATAAACAATATTTTCAGTTGTGAGAAATCAGATGGAGACCCAATTTTTACAACTAGCACAGGGAAGAATGACCGTGAGAGAGTATGGAGTGGAATTCATGAGACTGGCTCGCTTCGCCCCAGACTACGTAATCTCAGACGGGATGAAAGCGAAGAGGTTCCAATAGGGCTTACGGTCAGACATCCGAGGGGGTGTTGCGCCTTCAGTGAAGACTTATGGAGAAGTAATGAGTAAGGCATTGGTGGTTGAGGAAGAAAATAATAACCGATACCGCGAGGGAACATCAAAGGCGGAGAATGCACCGATCTGAATAGGGTAGGGGTTATGAATCGTCATATAAGAAGCAGAGGTTTATAACACCAAATCGTAAACCGTCATTTCCGGGTTATGGGAGAGCTGCTCCACGATCGACTCATCAAAATTATCCGTTGCTCGCATCGGGGAGATCGATGAGGTATCAAGGTCCCACTTATTCCAACAGACTACAACTCCACAAGTTTTTCCGATAGCCGCTAATTCATTTCAAGGGAAACTTGTGCTAAATGTGGCAAGTCCCATAAAACAACAATTGTAGGCAAGGAATGCGAAATTTGTTTCAAGTGTGGCAAGATAGGTCACATGATGAGAGATTGCCACGACGACCAAAGAAAAGACGGCTCCAACCGCCATGCCACAACCAATTCAAGCTCGAAAGCCCGTTATTCGAGGAAGAGCCCTCTGTGATTCTTGCTTGAGGAAGCGAGTGTACACGACATTATCCAAGGTGAGAACTCCTTTAAAAAAATAGAGAATTTCGGTTTCAATATAACTCTAGATAAAGAATGAGTTTATATTAGGATATATAAATATATGTATCATATTAAAGCGTAAGGGTGAAAATTGTTTATGGATATGTTGTATGTATGCATGTATTGTAGGTACGTTCTGATTCTGAGAAAGGGTGCTATTAGCACATGACCGAGTCTTGATAGACCGAGGTCTACCCACTCTTTCATTACCCTAGATTTGCGAAGAAGATGAAGATTGTTCCGGAAACGCTAGACTTTGTGTTATCAGTATCCATTCCAACAGGAGAATTGGTGGACACGGAGTTAGTCTGCAAATCGGTAGTAGTAAGCATTAGGGATCACGTTGTCCACGAATTAGACGCAAATTTAATATGGTTGGACATGCAAGGATTCGATGTAATCCTTGGCATGGATTGGTATCCACCATTGCACGGTGGATTAGAAGGATAAAGTTGTTGTCTTCCGTCCTAATACAAGGAGATCGTTCGATTTCAAGGGAGAGGTCGACTCGGTACCACTTATATCTCTGCGATGAAGCGAGCGTTTAATTAGGAAAGGGTGTAGTGGTTATTTGGCATTTTTGAAGGAGGATAAAGAAGAAAAGAATATTATCTCGGACATAGCCGTGGTGCGAGAATTCCCAGATGTATTCCCAGAAGAATTGCCAGGATTACCTCCAGAAAGAGAAGTAGAATTTGCGATCGATTTGGCACCAGGAACGGAACCTATTTCAAAAACACCTTATAGAATGGCCCCTGCAGAGTTGAAAGAATTGAAAGAACAATTGCAAGAGCTCATGGACAAGGGGTTTATACGACCAAGCGTGTCTCCGTGGGGAGCACCAGTGTTGTTCGTGAAAAAGAAGGATGGGTCGATGCGTTTGTGTATCGACTACCGCCAATTGAATAAAGTCACGGTGAAGAATCGATATCCGTTGCCAAGAATAGATGACTTATTCGACCAATTACAAGGAGCAAAACACTTTTCCAAGATCGACCTAAGATCCGGGTACCATCAGTTAAGAGTCAGGGCCGATGACATACAGAAAATGGCTTTTAGAACACGGTATGGACACTATGAATTTTTAGTGATGCCATTTGGGCTGACAAATGCACCAGCGTCGTTTATGGATTTGATGAATCGAGTGTTTAAACCACACTTAGACTCTTGGGTTGTAGTGTTTGTTGATGACATCCTAATCTACTCCAAATCAAAAGCGGAGCATGAAGAACACTTACGTGTCGCTCTACGAACTTTGCGTGAACACCAACTGTACGCCAAGCTCAGCAAATGTGAGTTTTGGCTAGAAGAAGTCAGCTTTCTGGGACATGTCGTCTCCAAGCATGGTGTCACTATGGATCCCGCTAAGATCGAGGCAGTAGTGAACTGGGAACAACCAAAAACCGTGACAGATATCCGGAGTTTCCTCGGACTGGCAGGATATTATCGGCGTTTCGTTGAGGGGTTTTCAAAAATATCAGGACCTCTCACAAGGCTTACAAGAAAGGACTCAAGATTTGATTGGAGTGAGGCGTGTGAAAAGAGTTTTCAAGAACTCAAGAAAAGACTCACCTCAGCTCCAGTGTTAGCCATTCCATCGAGCGGAGGATTCGCAGTTTATAGTGATGCTTCGTATAACGGGTTGGGTTGTGTACTAAATCAACATAAAAAGGTAATAGCTTACGGCTCCAGACAGTTGAAAGAGCACGAAAGGAACTACCCAACACACGATCTAGAACTAGCTGCAGTCATATTCGCATTAAAAATATGGCGACATTACCTATACGGAGAAACATTTGAAATTTTCACTGACCATAAAAGCCTCAGATACCTGTTTACACAGAAGGAACTGAATATGAGGCAGCGGAGGTGGATGGAATTTCTCAAAGATTACGACTGTTCTATACAGTATCATCCAGGCAAAGCTAACGTAGTGGCCGACGCCTTGAGTCGAAAGAGTTCCGCACAGCTGGCTAGCCTAGTTTCAGGTATACATCGATGGAAGCTGTTGGAGGATCTAGCGTTATGTGGTGCAGACATCCAACCACAAGCCACAGGAGCCTTCTTAGCCAACATATCCGTGAAGCCAGTGATATTTGAACACATACGAGAACTACAGATGAAAGACCCGATTCTAACACGGATACATCAAAATGTAATAGAAGGTACTACCTCTGAGTTTTCAATCAAGGAAGACGGTTCCTTAACATTCAAAGGCCGGCTTTGCATTCCGGACAACGCCGAATTGCGGCGAACGATTCTTGATGAATCACACAGGTCAAGTTATGCGATCCACCCAGGAAGCACGAAGATGTATCAGGATCCAAAAGAATTCTTGGTGGAGAGGATTGAAACAAGATGTGGCGAGTATGTTTCACGATGTTTGGCGGTAGCAGTGAAAATCGACCATAGACACCCGCAGCCTATTACGACTTACCCATACCGGAATGGAAATGGGAATCTATCTCAATGGATTTCATAGTCGGGTTACCACGAACTGCAAGGAGGCATAACGCCATTTGGGTGGTGGTGGATCGATTAACTAAGTCGGCACATTTCTTGCCGTACAACACGATGTACAATGGGAAGATTAGCGTGAACTTTACATGAAGGAGATCGTTCGGCTACATGGGATTCAAGTAGCATTGTTTGAATGAGACCCATTATATACGTCAAAGTTTTGGAGGAAATTCCAAGAAGGAATGGGAACTAAGTTGGATTTCAGTACGGCATTTCACCCGCAAACAGACGGGCAAACTGAGAGGGTCAACCAAGTCATTGAAGACATGCTTAGGGCATGTATGTTAGAATTGCAAGGATCGTGGGATCAACATCTACCATTGATTGAGTTCGCTTATAATAATAGTTTTCAGACGAGCATCGGGATGGCACCGTATGAAGCTTTATACGGAAGACGGCGATGTAGGTCGCCAATCAATTGGGAAGAAAGCGGGAGAAATTTGTTTTGGGACCCGAGCTACTTGAAGATAACGCCATTGTCCGCATGATCGTGGAGAGGCTAAAGGCGGCTCTCAGAGCAGAAAAGTTATCTTCGACATCAAGCGGACTGTAGACTTTAAAGTGGGGGAACATGTGTTCGTGAAAGTATCACCAATAAAGGGGATGAGATTTGGGAAGAGAAACTAAGTCCCCGCTTATCTCGGACCGTTTGAAGTTTTGGGTCGAGTGGAGAAGTAGCCTATCACATTGGGTTGCCACCATTGTTTGATCAGTACAACGTGTTCCACGTGTCTATGCTTAGAAAATATCTCAATGACCTCGATCCGTCTTTGGCGGCCAATCATTGAAATGCATGAAGATATGACCATGATTGAAGAACCCATAGAAATTGTAGATCGAAAAGAAGCGGTGATTCCCTTAGTACTTGTTCGATGGAAGAACCATCCGATCGAAGAGGCAACATGGGAACGTGAGGCTGATGTTAGAGAACAATATCCCAAATTGTTCGAAGTTGCCAACTGAATGATTTTCATTGGTTTGAGAATGTGTAATTTCGGGTACTATGAAGGTTAGGTATGTTTTCTTTTGATATAGGATTGCAAATAATGTTTGAGAAATCTTTTGTTCAACTCTTAATTGATGAAACTAGTGATGTATTCAAACCTAAACGAGCAAGAAGGTACCCAGAAACATCTCTGGTCTCGCTCGAGCGACCACTTATGTTCGCTCGAGCGAACAACATAAAATTTAAATTCTCTTCTCGCTCGAGCGAGGTCTAGTGACCGCTCGCGCGAGGTTTTTTGAACCGCTCGAGCGAGGCATTATAACCGCTCGAGCGAGGATATAGTATATAATAAAAACTAGTTCTGTTCTCGCTCGAGCGAGAATAGATGACCGCGCGAGCGAGGTATATTTGAACCACTATAACCGCTCGAGCGAGGCACTATAACCGCTCGAGCGAGGAAGGATTATGCTGAAAACGATTTCTGTGCTCGCTCGAGCGAGGGCTAATGACCGCTCGAGCGAGGCGGAACTATAAATATGACAGACCAGGCGTCTGTTCATCTTCAAGCGAGAGAAAGGAGAAGCGATCGGGGAAAGGGTTAGGGCAGCCGTTTTCAACCATTTTTCTTCCGATTCCAAACGGATTTGAGCAATCCGATCCGTTAAGACGATCATCCTAGGTAAACTCTACCTATTTCCTAAAGTTTTTCCTTCTTTTTTTGCATTATTATACTAAATGGCCTCAAGCCCGAACCCCCAACCAAAGAAACGGATGGCGACTTGCATCTTGGCGCAACAAGGCGCCACAAACCTCGCAACCATCATCAAACCCACCCTCTACACCAATCACCTTTGGATGATTGGTGGGGAGCAAAAATTTTGAAGCCGAATGAAATACATCCCTCTTGCTTGAGGATCCGCGTCCACCGGTGGACATCGGACTTCATAACCAACAATCAACTCAAGTCCCTCCTTACGCCATTCGGGGATCGATACTACCCGAGGCTAGTGAAACTTTTCTACCAAACCTTAAACATGAGCATCGATGAGGACGCCACACTTGTTACCATCGATGGTAACGAGTTAGTTTTTAGATGTGCCGACATCTCCTCGACCATGAAATGCCCCCACATCTACACTCCTAGCCCACTCATCCTACCACCCTTTTCTGGGAACGTAGAGTTCCCAACGATCATCTCCGACATCACTGGCGGTAGGTCCGCCTCGGGACAATCCATCACACGATCACAACTACCGCCGCAAATGTGGCTTTTAGACATTATCTTCAAGAAGAATTTGCACCCAACCGGTCATGATCAAGAACGCCGAGACGCGTTTTTGCGAGCACTGCACACCGCTTTTCACAATAGGTGGATCAATGCACCTATGGTCATCATAAAAGGCATGGCACACGCCTACAGAAGAAATGTGAGGGGTGCTGTCCCTCCACCTATCAACCGACTACCGTATGCACGACTGATTTCCCGACTTTTGGAGTCGCGAAACGGGAAGGGAGGATTTAGGATTCGGGAGGACGAGTTGTTCCTCACCGACAACGTCGTCCCATACCTCGCCCAGGATTGGAGCAGAAATCTTAAAAGCCTCCAAACCAAGTTGATAAGAAGAGAGACCGGCAGTCTCGGATCACCACCCATCAAACTCCGCGGACCACTACTTCCTCCACCACAGTTCCGCAGCCCATACCCACTACTGACACGGGCATGATGCGAGAGATCCTTCAGCAAGGAAGGGACATTAGGTTGCATCAGAGGTTCCAAGAGGCGCTACTTATCGACCTCATGGGCCATGCGTACCCGCAAACCTACATGCAGCGCGTTGGTGCCATGAGGATTCTATATTTGGAGCATCTACCTCCGGACCCACTCTGAGGAGGCGCCACGAGTCTGCGGCCGTCCGCAGTGGACGCACGATGCGATGGCGGCAGACAGCGGCAGCGATGACTATGAAGAGGAAGAGGATTAGGAAATAGTAAATATTGAACACGACATGTAATATTTTGAAACTTGATATGGATGTTAGAATCTTTTTTTTTGTTAAAAAACTATCTTGACATGAATGGCACAAGTTTTGGTTTAAATAGATGGAAAAAAAATGGAATGGGTATCAATAATAATCTTTTTGTTTAAATTGTTTTGTTTTTGTCGTATAGAAATTTTGGGGCATTGACCAACACTGATAGCTACAAATGCGGCTAAATAGTAAATTTCCTGATTGTATGCAAGTCAGATGACAAAAGTGATACCGAATTAAGAAATAATATCGATTTTCGAGGGCGAAAATCTAATAAGTTAATTGATTGTCACAACCCAGATTTTTGAGATCTGCGCATGGCACACTTTGTGCACATAGGTATATGCGTTTCACATGGGGACCAAAACACCCAAATACTTAAAGTGTGTACATGGGAAACACACTAGTATATCCCAATTCTGATAAATATAAAAGGGAAGAAGAGAGAGAAGAGTCCTTACGTAAAACTATTCTAACCTAAATAGAGAGGAGGAGATTATAGAGAAAAAGAAAGGGGAGAAAAGAGCCTGGGAAAACTAGGGTTTGCAGAAACTTGGCTCGGCAAGGAGATCGTGAGGTAATGACGGAGGACGAACCAGTGGAGACCGGATAGCCTAGTGGGTTTACAAATCTTCAATCGAACATGCGTGTTTCATCGTGAGGTACGTTAAAACATATAGATGCCTAGGAATGTTTTAAATAGTAGGAAGGATGTTGGTATGTTGCTTTATATAAGATTAAGGTAAAATGAAGGATGGAGGCATGATCTCGATCTCGATCATGGACAAAATCGGTGTTTCTCGCTCGGCGGTCTAAAGAGGCTCGCTCGAGCGAGGATGAACATAGAAAAGAAAGACTCTGGGCTCGCTCGAGCGGTCCCTTAAACTAAAGGGAGGCTCGCTCGAGCGAGGGTCCGTATCTTAAATTTGAAAGCTCGATTTAACCGCTCGAGCGATCTCGATATGACCGCTCGAGCGAGGTCTAGAGACCGCTCGAGCGAGGTCAAGTGACCGCTCGAGCGAGGGCTAATGACCCATGGCGAGGTGCAGTGACCACTCAGATATTGGTTTTCTAATAAGAGGAACTCGGGTGTCCTACACCCCAAAGACCTTAGATCATTCTAAAAGTATAATTCTTTAAATGTAGGTCGATGCACTATAACCTCTGAGGACAAGCGTGCTTGAGATTCGTCGAGGTAGGGAGTATTCTTGAAACATGTGCATTATTCTGTGAACTCATATGCGTAGTAAAGTCTATTTAAATAGTAGTATATACATTAAACTCTCATGATAAGTGTGTGTGTGTGTAAAGTGTGAAGAATCCTGAGGTCCCCAGGGCCGAAATATAATGTGGTTAAATCAGAGAAAGTTGAAATAGAAGTATGAGGCATCCCAGGGATGCGTAAGAAGTAAAATAGAGAAACAGAAACAATGTGATAAGGCCTAATGAAATATATCTAGCACAATCACGGTGAATAACTATATGTAAAGCACATTGATATTTTTATTATTTAAGGTTGATCAGAATACCCCAAGCGTGGCGGGATACCCACGATGACTGACTCGGCGGGATATCCGTGACCTGCACGACGGCCAATCCAGATAGTTGTAACACATCCGGGGATGTAGATTGAGAATAGACCCAGCTTATGAGAAAGGGGCTTGGGCGATTTCGGGGATACACATAATAACCTGTCTAGTTAGACGATGGCGGGTATTCCATCGGGGCTCGATGCTATAGTGCTCGAGGATTACTTAAGTTAAGATTTAAGTGATTAGGCCAAGTTCACAAATAAATTCATAAGAAGATTAAACAGAAACTGTGTTAAGATTGGTTGGGAGTCATTGAATTACTTTTATCCTTCAAATGGTTGTACCTAAATATTTCTTGAGAATTTATGTAGTTGGTACTAACATATGTGCGGGAGATAATCTATATGTTCTTTTGTTTTCCCTACGGAGCTAGGATGTAGCTCACCCTTTAGACTATACGTCGCAGGTCAAGGACTAACGGCAACAAGGACTTCAGGTGGAGTTAATCCAAGGGCATCGGTGTCTGTACCCACAGAAGAGTCAGAACCTCCTCCTGAGGAATTCTTCTAGGAAACCCGCTGCATACTTTGATAGTGAGTTGAGAGAGAGTACTGTGTATGGCTTGGTATATCGAGCCTTTTTAATTTGAATGTTTAAATACTGTCACTTGGTAGACCACCTAGGAGGAATGAGTATCATTAAACTGTCGGGTATGTCCTTATGTCCATGAATTGGCATGGAACAAGAACAGCCTGGTAGGATCAACTAACTTATAAATTCTTATTGTTGCTTAGAGTATTCGCATGTGCTTCAATTACCGTTTGGCTGTATATATGACGAGGAGTTATGATATGAATGTAAGGCACGGCCTTGAAGGTCGTGCAGATGGCACGGATTTCGGGATGCCGAAATTCGGGCTGTCACACCATCTAATTGGAAAGGCCAGAGACCAAATCTAGCGGCAAGAAATAAAGTCTGAACCTACTAAGGGGTTGCTGAGTGCTAAACAATGGAAGAACAGGACACCCAAGAAATGTGCCAGCTGTGGAAATATTGAAAATTTGCCGTCGAGAGCTTCCTAGCACCTATCGAGAAGTCCTGAGGGCAAGGAATGAAGCAGTTGAGAGGTTGAACATGTGTAAATGAACCTATCGAGAGGATACTCTAAGGTACAGATGAAGTCGAGAAGTTTCAAGATACTTATCGCAAGGTTCAACTGAACCTGTCGAGTAGTACAAGACAACCTATCGACGACTTACCTAAAGTAGCACTCATTCTCGCGAGGAATGAGCCTACTTGTCGAGCACTTCATTGGAGAATATATAACTTAACGTCTGGTTGATTGTAACCTGTCAACAAGATGAATGAAGAACTGAATAGAACGGTGAAATGAGCTTCCCAGCTTGTCGACGAGACATCAATCCTATCGACAAGTTCAAACCAACCTCTCGAGACGTTCTCCCAAGCCGTCGGCAGGAACTTCATCAACCTGTCGAGATGTGTTCAAACCTATCGATAGCCATTCCAAACCTGTCGAGAAGTCGGCAAAGCTGTCGGAAGCCAATGCAACCTGTCGATGTGATTATAATGTAGATTCAAAACTTGTTGAGAGGATCCCCTGAACCTCTCGACACTCATTTTAGCAACTTCTTAGCGTCTTCCTTCAGTAGCTGTCAATTCCAAATTTCTGTGCACGATCCAAAGCACTTCAGCAATCCCTGAGGGTATTTTTGGTACATATTTGGGCACGCATGGAAACCCTAGCTACTTCACATGTACTCGCCAGTTGAGAGCCAATTGAAAGAGAGCTTCTAGAAGAGAAATTGGCCACATCAGTAGCCCAGAATAATAAAATTATTCTCTTGAGCTCTGATTGGCTGAAACGGATCTGAGGACAGAGGAAGAAAGTATAAAAGCTTGAAGAAAATACAAACCAAAGGATCCCGGCTTGGAGAGAACCAGTGCCTAGAGCGAGATCCATTTTTCCCTCCAAATTCTCCCTCCTTCTTCCTTCTTCTCCCAGTCTCTCTTTAGCCAATCATGAGTGGTTAAACTCTTCTCAGTAGTTAGGGTGAGATCTTAAGTTATAAATTGAGAGATTCAGAGGCTTGTAATAGACTGTATATTGCACAGATTACAGATCTGGGCGTAATAGTATTGTAAGCTTGTAATATAATTATAGATTTTAAAAGTTATTCTGATCTATACTTTACTTTTTCGTATTTGATTTCCCTGGATTGGATATTCTTGTGGATGCCAGCCAGAAACAAGGAGTTGGTAGCTTGATATCTGCAGCATCTGTAATAGTTTTCCTGTTCTAATCAAGATCGTTAAAGTAGAACAATCTCTAGGATGGTCTGTGACTATTAAAGTGGACAGATCATAGCCTTAGGATTGCTCCAATTCTCTAGTTGAGATTGGATCCTTATACCTTGTATCTGCCAGAAATGGGGAGCTTGTAGCCAGATGCAAGATTGTAGTAAATCAAATCTATGTCAGGCCTTTTGATTCCCTTGATTTTCAGTGAGAGACCAATACCCCTAGCTGATGTTCTCACCTTTTGAATTTCTCATCTCTTCTATATCTCCTCTATTCTCTGTGTTCGACTAGATCTGAATCAATAGCATTTAATTATGTAGTCTTTAGTTAAAGTGATAAAACCATAAAACCTCTCCTCTTTCCTGCTTTAGTTTAGTTTAAATTAGGATAAAGTGTCAGATCTACTCTAGATCTGGAGATTTACTATCCTTTAGAACACATTTCCCCGTGGACATATCCTTACTTACCTTTTAAAACTTGCTACAACAGCCATGGATCTTGCAAGACTGGCTGCTCACCTTGATTCCATTTCTCTGACTTTTGTCTTTTAATTGGATGATTTTAATTCTTTAATAATCATAAGGTGGCAACAACAACAAGGCTGTCGAGGATTACGATTTTATTTGAATTATTATCTTTTAAATTAGGTTTATATTAGTAATTCTTTAATTGTTGTTTCCTATTTTCTGTTTTACAGATTTGGAGACCGAGGTTCGATTCCGCCAAAGCTTCACAAGGGATAATCACGAGAGGCTAAGGTACGCATCTTTGTTTTCAGATTTAAGTTTTTTCTTTGTTTGTTTAGTAGTTTTAGAACGACTCGACCTTGAGATTGAGATGATATGTCGGTGTAATTATGCTTCCTCTCGCTTCTCTCAACCGATTGTTAGTTTTATCCGTACCAACTGCCCGACTCTTCCTCCACCTATCTTTAATATGGAGGGAGAAGAGCAGCCTGCTGATCAGTCACATAATTTACCATTTTACCACCCTTAACTTAGTGATACTCGACCTTAGTTTTCTACTAATGAGATGTTGATGTGTAGATACTTAGAATAATAAGTAGAATAGAGTCAAAGTGCTAATATTTTCCAAAATGAACTCAAAAGGCAGTAAAAAAGATGGTCGCGTGAAGATATGATTCCAATCGTGTTTAAGAACTAGTCTGAGAGTAAAAGAAAAGTTACGATCCAATCGTAACCTTGAGAGAGCGAACCGAAAGAAGAAAAGAAGGAATCGTACTTACGATTCTATAGAAAATCCTCAAGACTGTAAACTACAAAGCGAGGGTACGATTGTTCGAGAGCTAGAAATCGTATTGAAGAAAGAATGAAATCATATTTACGATTTTATAATATCAAAGCTCACTATTATTGAAGATCACGTGAGGATTGCACCACCATGCACAGAATATAAAGAAATCTTAAAATAGAAGTCTTGCACCTTACAGATCTGAGAAGATTGGTGAAGAAGAATCCTAAAGATCTATGCTACTGAAATTAAGGAAGAGAATCCTGCATGCATCTACTATTCGAAGTAAGGAAGATTAGGATTAGAAGTTTAGTTTTATTAGGAAACTTTTGTTATTAGAAGTTTACTTTTATTTGGAGTTGAATAATATAAACCGGTCCCTTATGAAGCTATAAATAAGAGGGTCGACATCCAGAATAATTTATCGAAGGAATTCTCAGCATCAATTGACAACTGAGGTTGGGATTCCTAAAGATCACATTAGTTTAGTTTAGTTTAGTTTAGATATCTAAGGTTTCTCAAGATCATTTGACAACTGAGATTGGAAACTAGAAGATTATAGTAGAGTATCTGTAGTTTCTCAAGAGCAATTGACGCTTGTGATTGGGAGATGAAAGACCTATTTATTGTTTTCTAGTTTAGATTTACTGCTTTATAAACATCTTATAGTTCTTGATTTTAATTGACACCTAAGATTGAGAATTTGAAAGATTAATGTGATGGTATTTTATTTTTCATCTACATTTTTTTAGTTTTTGATTGACGCCCAAATTCTTGAAGGTTGTAGACTAGTAAAAATCTATATTGAAGGAATTTCATATTTGATTGACGCCCAAACTCTAAGAGACCTAGATATAGTGTAACGGTATTTTAATTTGGTAAATATCTAAGAACTGAATGAGACTGATTGACGACTGAAATATGGAAGTAAGAGGATTTAGATTTATTTTCCTGCACTTTAGTTTAATTTAAATCATTCTTTTTTTTTAAAAGGCAAATAAATATTTTTTTTTTATTTTAACCTTCCTCGTTTGAACGATCTTATACTAGTGCTGCAATTTCTATTGTGCGCTTGCAATAGGTTAAGACATAATAGAATTATAGAGCTATCAAGTTTTTGGCATCGTTGTCGGGGAAGCGAAAAATTTAGAAAGCCAATATTTATCTTTCGAAACCTCTTTTCTTTTTTATTTTTATTTTTCTTTGATCGCTTCTTTATCTCTTACAGGTTTATTCGAAGCAGCGGATCAAAGGTTTCGACACTTCTTCTGACAATAGAAGCTAGAGGCTTAGATTTGTTTTATCTCCTTGCCTTTTAAAATAAAAAGCAAATAAAATTAAAAACACAAAAATATATATATATATCTTTCTGGTGTATGCATCATACTTGATCTAAGAATTTAGAACTTTCTAAGTGTGATCCAGAAATAGAATGGACTCTCTTGCGGAACTTAGCTTATAGCCGAACTTTCGAAAGAGAAATTCTTACAATGGCCGAAGGCCGCTCTATTCAGGAGCTTATACCCCAATCACCTTGACCAAGCCCCCTTGTATTATTTTACCAGAGGTAACGGCTGGTCAAAACTTCGAGATCAAGCTTAACATGCTTTAAGCTTTACCTACTTTTTACGAGCTTGATCGAGAAGATCCCTATCAATACCTTAGGAATTTTATGGAAATTTTCACCATGTTATAACTGTCAGCACTTAATGATGAAGCCATTAAATGACTACTATTTCCCTTTTCTCTCAATGATAGAACGAAAGTGTGGCTAATCTCATTGTCCGCTAGAAGTATTACCACTTGGGATGGACTACAGGCCAAATTCTTGGTCGAGTATTTCTCAATTGGTAAAACCAATCAAATTCGTCAGGCAATTAAAGATTTTCGGTAATTGCCCGGAGAATTATTTCACGAGAGCTGGGGACGCATGAAGGACTTAATGAGTAAATGTCCTCATCATGATGTGCCAAATTGGCCTATCACGCAGAGCTTCTATCAGGGGTTGACTGAGACCAATTAGTCTACAGTTGATGTTGTGAGTGGAGGGGCCTTCATGGCTAAAAATGGTCAGCAGTCCTGAAATTTATTTGAGAAACTGACCCATAATTCAAAACAGAAATAGGCCCTACTTAGATCTGACCCAGATGTGATTTGTCACACCCCTCTCGCTAGGGGAGGTCTTTATGAGGTCAGTAATATGACAAAGTAAAGAAGGAAAATGATATCAATGCTAAGGTAGAAGTCCTGGAGCAAAAACTCGTGACTTTGTTGACTTCCAAACCTAGAACCCAGGAAAGACCTGCAATTGCCTATGCAATTTGCCAGAGTTTAATCCATGTCATAGTCGAGTGCCCAATTATGCCATTATACTCGGATGCGGTGGAAAAAGAACAAGTTATGGTATTTCAAAGGGGAGATTACAGGAATGCATATACCCCATCGTGGAGGAACCACCCAGGGTTCAACTATGGTTCCATGAATGGAGCGCAACTAGCACCATCAGCTATGCAGCCATGATATCCCCCTGGCCAAGTTTTCCACCAAAGACCATGAATACCTGTTGTACAGCTACAGTATGGACCATAGAGCAATGAACCTGATGCCACGGGTGTTCAGATCCTTTGAGAATTACAACAGTCGCATCAACATTCAAAAGATCTATCCTAGCTTGCTCAGTTCTCTCAAGTACTTCATTCACATACCCAGTCCATCACGAAGTTGGAGATCCAAATTGGTCAACTAGCTTCTCAGATGGCCAAGAGAGTGGTCAATTACCTACGTAGACAATTAACAATCCAAGAGGACAAGTATTTATAGGGGAAACATCCACCCATACTAATCAAAATTGAGTTCCTCAAGGATCCGTCGAGCTACCGACTCATCCGTAGCACAACTTTGTAAACTATGTGAAGTGTTTTTATGTTATTTTAGGAATTTTGTTGAGAGATACCTCACGATTCAAATCGTAGTAAAATACGACCGATCGTAATGACTCTTCGATGTATATTATTGTGAGTGATCGTATGGATTTACGAGCGCTCATAATCCTTCTTGCAAAATTAAGTCCTACAGGAAAATCATAATGATTACGATTTGACTTATATGAGAGTTTGATCTTGCGAAAATTGAAAGGCTAGAGCCAAACAGACGACTCTAGGTTACACATATGCGTGATGATCGATTCAGCGGGCATCACTAAAATAGGGCCTACAAATTCTAGAGAGGAGACGTTGTCCCCAGTTTCAAACTCTCCAGTATCTACCCCTTCCTCTTCTCCCTCCATTTTTCAGAATCTCCTGTGCCCAACAAAACCGTTTTCTTTGTTATACTTACCTTGTGCTTGCCCCTCTCTCCTTTGAAACCCTACCGACGATTCATTTCCTATTTTATTTATTTTTAGATTAGGTTTGGATCATAAATGCATAAGCAAGGTAATGATTCTCATTTTTAATTGGCTGGTTCTTTTAGAGGTTTTTGATTCGGTAGGAGATATATTTTGGATTAATTGATTTTGTTATTTCAGGACAACAATAACAGAGCATGTCGAGATCCAAACCTGCAAGGCAAAGGGAAGAAGAAGATGGAGGTAATGATTCTAACCATTCTCCATCCCAAAGGCACAACACACGGGCTGCTACCCTCACTGCTAAATCTCAAGCATCAGCCCCACCTAAAAAGAAATCTAAGTCCTTTGGGGTAGTTATCAGAAAACTACCTGAAGGGAGAATAGAAATTGAAGGAGAAATCGTATTTGCCCCCAACCAGGATACACTAGCAAATAAGGACAAAAGGCCAACATCCACTAGAAAATAGTTGGATCAACCCTCGACCACCATGAAACAATATATTGTGAGGGCTGAGGTTGCAGTGGATATCGCCTTTTAGGAAAATGTGGATATCAGTAGAGGCGCTATCAAATACTTCAAGGCTACAGGGCTCAACTATTTCCTAGAGCCGGGAACAACACCAGTCTACCCTAGATTGGTGAAATTGTTTTATAAAAAGATGACTAATAGCAATGCAGGTCAAACCCCAATGCTTTTCACAATTGTAGATTGGCTTACTATTAAGGTGACAAGGAATATGATTGTCGGTGTTCTCAATGCACCTTTAGAAAGACCAGAATTGTCCACTGACAATCTGAAAGCTAATATGTTAAGATTACCACCTCTAAACCTCACGAATTTTGTTCAAATGGCCACAGAACTTTTGAGTCGGCCTCAAGAAGATAATTTAAAATTTATGCGGAAATATTTAGAGGAGCATAGCTTGTCACTTCATTTCATGAATGTCTTGATCTATAAGACCATTCATCCCACCTGTCATGGTACAGAAAGAAGAATCCTCTTTGTCAAGGTCTTATATCAAATGGCCAATCGTATTTGATTCAATATACCCTCTTACCTCTTATAGGTAATGAATGTTGTAAGGGAGAAATTGCACATAAAAATATGAAAAGTATAAATTGGACCTACCTTTTGGGGGTCTGATCACCAACATTCTCATGAATTTGGGATACCAACTAGAACCGAATGAAAAAATCCTTAAAAAGAGATATGAAGACCTTATTGTTGTAGCCTACAAAAGGACATTGAATCCAATAAATAGAAGATGTCTACCATTTTGTCTATAGGCAGTGTATCATCTGTCCTTGTCCCGACCGAATCCATTCAACCCTCTGTAGTAAATACTGGAAACCAGGACACACCTAGGATTGAAGTTATTGTTGATGACCAGGACACACCTGGCATAGATAATATTGATGATCCCACTATTACAGTTGAGCCAGTGGTGATTGGGGGAGTGAGTACTTCTACTCCTCCTAAGAAAGATTAGAACCTGGCTCCCTAAGTTGTCCGATATCTACTGAGCCAGAGATGATGGTTGTGTCAGTGCCCGCACAAGAACAAATCAATCTTTATGATGCAACCTTGGACTCACCAACAGGACCAGACATGCCTCCTTCACCTGTGGCAGAAACACTGCCAATTATTTTTGAGGTAGATCCTGTGAGCCCAATTGTATTTTCAATAGAGGAGATGCCCCTGTCCCCAGTTGAGCATGAAAATCCTGAGGTGGCTACTTTCTAGTTTGGTTCCTGTTTTACTGAGTCTACCCCACCCATGATTACATCAACTATGGAGCAGACTCCTATTGTTCATACTGTGGAAGCGGGACCTAGTTTTGAAACCACAAGAGGAGGTTTTACAAAGCTTTTGAATGAAGAGATATTTACACCTCCTACTATCATTGCTACACCAGTCCTGACATCTTCCGGAGTACAGGCTGAATGGGAAAGAAGAGTGTTGGAATTGGAGAAATGGCAGAGTACACACGCTCCACACTTATTGCCGCTGCCTGGGCTTGTTAGAGGACTTATTGCTGAGATTCACCAAATAAAATATAGAGTTCTTGATACACTTCCTACTGCACAGTAATGAAAGGAACTAATAGAAAACTTGAAGCAACAGGCCCATCGAGATTATCGATTTCAATGGAAAGCCGAAACAATGAAAGAAGTTCAGAAGGCAACTTCTCCCCTTCATAATCAAATCGCGTAGTCACAACAGAGAAATATTATGTTGGAAGAAGGACAACAGACATGGGAGCAAGAGAAGAAGCATTTTGAGGAGGTGATAACACATTTAAAGGATAAAATCAGATCTTTATTCGAAGACCCTGGAGCCAAGGAGATTGCTCATCTTGAATATCAATGCATGCTTAACGTCTAGCTGGATGAGAAGATTCATCAACTCACATTAGCAGAGGGGCAGTTACTGAAGCTTCAAGAGGGAAAAAACTTCTTAGTTCGAATTCGTGAAGATCAAAAGAAACATATACGAACCATCATCGACAACAGTATTGTGACGGTGGGAAAGTTACAAGAAGAATTGGAAAAGCTAAGGGTCGAGGCTAAAGAAAAGTTTGTTGTGATTTTCAAATTAAAGGAAGACTTGAAAGAAAAAGGAAAAGCAGAAGAAGAGTTGAAGGTTCTGAATGGAAAATATACCAAGTTGTTGGCTGAAAAAGAGAGTGTTGATGCTCTCTACAAGGAAGTGGAACCCGAGCTTTACGAAGTCCCTGCTCCAGAAGATGACAAAACTGATATTACGCCTGCACCTGTTGTGTCTGATTCAGAGGTGGAATTTTCAAGCATCCCCACTTCACTTCTAGCCTTACTAGCGCTGACAATAGCTCCATCATCGGCAATTGTCCCATACCCCTCATCATCAAGTAAGATCTGTTACAATATTTTGAATCTCACGGGTATGATGTTTTTTTTTTGGCATCCCCTGTTTCTAAGAACAATGAGGACATTGTCCTATTTAAGTTTGGGGGTACACACTCTATGTATATTATTATATACTATTTCTATTTCTTTGAAATATATATATATATATATATATAATTTCCTGTCTAGAATATTATCATTTTTTCTGTTTTAGGATTTATTTTTAGATTTTTAGGTTTATTTTTATTTTATGTTAATCAATAAATGCGAGTAATAGTTAGATAAGATATGATTCTAGAAGCATTATCATCATCTTAGTAGAAGTTCAAATATCATTAATAGAAGCAGTTATAATTCATGTTTAGTTCCTTCTGTACATTGTATCATAAACTGAATGTTTGAAACTATACCTTGATTTAAATTGTATAGTTTAGACAATAGTTTCAGAATCATATAACCAGTGAGCATTTGGACTTATTTCCTTTGAGAGAGACTGCTATTCTCTTTAAAATTTAAAATTTTCTTGAACTTCATGACTGTATTTTAATGAAATCTTATATTGTTGTTTTTATTTGAATAAAATATTCTACGATTATGTTAACTGTTTTTTCAGAACTATTTGTTATATGCATCAAAACAATATGACATTCTTGCTAGTGAATCTTGAAAATGATTTAAGGTCGTCTTTTGATTCGTTTGAGCCAAAATACTAAAATCCCAGAATAAATTTATTCCTTAAACCCATATTAGAGCCTAAATCGAATTTCTTCGTACCAAGATCTTATAAACCCTTAATCATATGTACTATCCAAAGTTTTCGATCTTTTTACCTTTGTACTTCTGAAAATTTAGAAGAAAGGGAGAAATATGAGAGTGGAAGGAGTATGCAAAAATATATAAGGGGAATGCTGAAAAAAGGGTACAATCAAGAAAGAAATTAAATTTTGAAAAAAAAATATGGGAGAAAAAGAAATGAAAGAGAGAAGTAAAAAGCTTCCAAAACTGAAAAATATATTTTCAAGAGGATATCTGAAAAAGAAGAAAATCAAGAAAAAGGGATTTACGAAAAAAAAATAAAAATGTATATGGAAAGAAGTTGTCCAACTTTTTGATACTTAATGAAGCAGAAAAAGAAGAAAAGATGAATAAGAATAGGAGGGAGATGAGCTGAATTCTCAGAACTTTTGATGAGAATTCAGCTCATCAAAAGTTCTGAGACACATTTCGAAAATTTTGTAGACACCCAAATTTGGCCCAAGGCCCGATCGAGACACATTTCGAGAGAAGCATACCTCCGAGCTTTTGATGGCATGTATGGAACTCTTAGGAATCCTTCTGAAACCTTAGGAACCTAGGAATCACCCTAGATCCCTTAGAAACCAATCCCGACCCTTAGAACCCATTCCATACCTGAACCTAGTTTTCCCGAGCCACGAATGAAGGATGGTGTATCGAGACTAGCTACAACCTTCTATTGTAATCGAATATCATACCATTGACAAGTAGAAGTCGTCAGCTTTCTAACGGTCTAAGAATCACCCCAATCGGAGTTGTGTACGCAAAGATATGGCGGTCCGAACTCGAGGGGCAAAGAGATAATTTCAAGTGGCCCCCTTAGGGATTTGGCGCAACTAATAGTTGCACCAGTTATAAGTAGGCTTGGCACAACTATTAGCTGCACCAAGCCACCTTTCCCCAGATTAAGCCTGGTGCAACTAATAGTTGAGCCAACATTTAGGTGGGCCCCACCTCGGGGGGCCAACTTCCAGGAATTGTTCAAACATCAGACATAAAGACATATGCTTATGCTAATAGTTGAGCCGCATATGAACAAAGGACCTCCAAAAATCGTGATTGGGGTTTGACTTGTTGACCACCTGAGTCTTTGGGGTGTGTTTTGACAGCACTGTTGCACCCTTTTAAAGCTTACTTGCAACCCCTAAGTGCCTTAAAACCCCCTACCCTATCATCCACCATTGGAGCTTCATTTCACACATCTCCAAGCTCCAGAAACCCTAGAAAATCTTAAATGCAAGATCACCTAATTCTAAACCTTATTTAGCATCTAAACTCTCCCCCTAATCCCTCCTTTTCCTATAAAAGGAGAGCCCCCCCCCCTTACAAAGGGTTGAGAATTTTTACCTAAGAGAGAAAGAGCTTAAGTGAGAAGATCTTTCTCCCTTCGGTGCACCATTCCCACACAAAAACTAGAATTCCAAAACCTCCTTTGAGTGATATTTTCCACCTTAGATCCCCTAGTTTAGGTGTATGCTACCATTTACGTTCCCTCTCTACCTCTTAGTTAGCAAGCCTTAGAGGTTAGAACTCCATTCCATACCATTCAAGCTTTCAAGAGTTCATCAAAAGCAAGTCATGTAAGGCTCTCCTATGGTGCTATAAGGGTCCGAGGGCTTCGGCTTTACCCTTTCTTCTCCTATCTCTTTTTAGGACTTCTCATCCTTACATTTGTGCTGTTACGCCGCCGACTTTTTGGTAAGAGCGGAGGGGCACAAATAGGATCTTTGAGCTTTTTGGGTAAGAAGAAGCTTCTTTTGCTCTTATCATTTTCTTTTTGTTTTAGCTATAAGTAGAGACCGCTTCAAGCGGGTTGATCGGGTGCCTTACACCTTTCCGATCGATAACCGAAGCTCCTATCCAAGAGCCTTTGGCATAGACCAGTGAACCGGAGTCATATTTTTAGCACTTTGGTGCTCATAAAAATGAACTAGGTTTCCCAAAATACCAAAAGCTCCGGGTGGCGATTCCAAATCGATACATATTTGAGAGTGAGCGCATTATCGCGACGGGATCGTCACAAATCCCACGATTGCACAAATGGTGACTCCGCTGGGGATAACTTTTAGAGTTTCTCCTTAAAATTTGGCTATTTCTTTTTATTTGACTAACCATTTTTCTATTTTTTTACTTTTTTTATTTATTTTCTCACCCCTACTTTTCCGTCATTTATATGCCTTAGCCGATCGGCAGACTTACTTGCGTATAGTCTTTAATTTCCTTTATATTTTCGTCATTTTTGGTGCCTTAGCCGATTTGCGGGCCTACTTGTGCATTGTAATTTAATTTCTTTACATTTCCATTGTTTAAAGTGCCTTAGCCGACTGGCGGGCCTACTTGTGCAAACATACTCTGACAGTGGACGCCGGCCCGTAGTGGTGACACAGGGACATCACCCCCGACTTTTGAACTAAAGAAAACTTCCATAAAAAATTTTTTGTTTGAAAAAAAAGAGTTAAAATTGAATCAAGAATAGGGAGCTTAATTAACTTGTTTTTACGGGATAGATTTTCAACGGGTTGGGTTTAGGCAAACATACAACCACCCGGGTCTTAGTATGGCGGCAACCCCTAGTGGTGATAATCCAGAAAAGTCCCAGCCCACCTAGTATCTGAGAAGGCGCTAGCGCCAGAGGTATATCGGGTGGGTTCCCATTCCTACAAAGCTTAAAACCATTGGGGAGCGTTCTAGCGAGTTATACCGGACTCAAACCTTTTAGGCATCGGTGAGGAGAGAACCAATCATATAAACGGTAAGTTCCTAGAAGCCCAGCTTCCACAAAAAACCAAAAATAGACCCATTTCAAGCTGTTGTTCCTTGTTGTCAAAAGTTCTGGAGCTTTATTTTTGCTTGGCGCAAGTATTAGTTGCACCAGTGCAAAAATCTCGGAATTATAACTGGCGCAACTAATAGTTGCGCCAGCTTTAAATCCGTCAACTTTTACCTTGGCACAACTATTAGTTGTGCCAGTGTAAAAAGAGGCTTTTCTGACTTGGCGCATGTATTAGTTGCGCCAAGCCTACCTGGACAGTAGCAATCCGAATTTTAAGGCTTTCTCACCTCCCGAGTACCCCGATTAGTGTGCTTAGTGCCTTTGTTTGGGCCCTGCCATCTTTGACACCCAATATGCCCTCGCCGGTCAAAAGAAGGTAACTTTTTTTTGGCTCATTCTGGGGATCATGTTGTTTACCTCGATTTCCGTGCCTTCAATAGATCAAAGATTTTTGTTTGATTCTTCCGAAGTGCTTCGTAATCATCGCCGCGGGTCTTAAATTATGGTACGAAGGCCACCCGAGAAAGAAATTCTAAGGCCTCAGAACCGTTGTTTTTAAAAAAAAAAGAAGAGAGAAAGAGTTTTCTCCAAAAAAAATTAAAAATAAAAAACCTAAAACATAGAATCCTTGTGGTGCCAGCACAATGGCATCACCTTGCCCTCCATCGTCCCGTAGGGGGAGGAGAAAGATTTTTGGGCCTTATCCAATGCACCCTTACCTAACCCGCCAACAAAGGATGTCGTGGGTAGTGGACCCGGCTTATGCCGATCCCGACTCATCCCCGCCACATTCTCCAACCCACTCCCATACGGGAGAAGCTTTCATCTCCATCCCCATCACCTTATCCCCTTTTACTGTTACCGACATGTTTGGTGCCTCCATATTTCCAACCACCACTTCCCAAAACATCCAAAATCCAATCCTCCATTCCCCATCTTTTTCCCAAACTACCTTTCCCCCCATGCCCATGCCAAGCCAACCACCCATTCCATCCACATCCCCTCAAAATCCAACACCTTTCCAATCCACATTCAGGACAAACCCAACCCCATTTTCCCAATCCACATCCATGCCCCACTCTCCACCTTCCCCATATAGGCCCAATCCACCCTCATTCACCTATGTCACCTCCACCCTATCCAACCCCCAACAAATCCCCCCATCTACCCGAGTCATGCCCATTTTTACTGGGGCCATGCACAGTTTTTTCCAAACATCCACACCCCACCAATCATCATCCCTAAACATCCCTAATCCTTCCCCATCTTTTGCCCCACCTCAACTCTCCAATCCATCTCATATCCCATCCCATACCATGGTCATGCTCGATTATACCGGGGCCATGCCCAATTTCCCTTTCACATCCATCCCATCCATACCCAACCATTCCTTAAATCCACCATCCACATCCGATCCTCCTTTCATGACCATGATGGAGGAGATGTTTCAAGCCTACTCCTTATGGAAGGCTTCCCAAAATATCTCTCCCCATCCACACCCCACATCCATGAACCCATCTCATACCTTAGCCAACCTTCATGCCTCACTCTCCCATGACCCCCATCAACCCCCCATAATCCACACTATCCAAACTCCCATTCCCCAAATACCTCAAGGGCCCATGCCCCAAACCCCTCTAGGGCCCATAGCCCAAACCCATTTGGCCCAAGCCCAAACCCTCCAAGGGCCCATGGCCCATACCCACCAATGGCCCATGGCCCATACCCCTCAAAACCCAGTGGGCCAGGCCCACATACCCCAAGGGCCCATTGCCCAAACCCATACACAAGCGCCCATGGCCCAAACCCATCTAGGGCCCATGGCCCAAGCCCAAACCTATAAGGGCCCATGGCCCATACCCACCAATGGCCCATAGCCCAGACCCATCTGGCCCAGGCCCATACCGACCATTGGCCCATGGCCCAAGCCATCCAAAGCCCAATGGGCCCTACCCATCAAAGCCTAATGGGTCAAGACCCTCCAAACCCCATGCCCTTTATCCAAACCCAACCTAATCAAGGCCTTGTGGCCCAAACCTACCCCGAGCCCATGGCCCAAGGCCAAACCTCTTACCCTCCACAATACCCCCAAAATTTCACCCACCCCCAACCTTCACAACCGGGTCAAACCCATGCCATACCTCAGACCCAATTTTCCCATGGCCCCACACCCCAAGGCCATCTCCAAACCTTCCCCCATTTCCAATGGCCCCATCAGGCCCCACCCACCCCTAAACCAAACTACCACTCATCCCATCATCCCACAACACTTCCCTTACATTCAAGGGGCTTACCCAACCCATATCCAATCCAATCCCATCTAGTTAATGTAACAACAATTTGAGAATCCCGTCCTCACTGCACCTTACATAGATTAGCAGTATGAGGAGGACGAGATAAAAAATAGTGGTGCCTATGTCAGGGCAGTGACCAATGTTAATCCTCCACTTATAGTTACCCCACCCTTGATAGCGTAGAGCGAGTCGAGACCGACTGTTGAAAAAGTATCCCCCATGTCCAAAGAATCAAAACAGTTAAGGGAGTAGCTGGACAAGATCCAAAAATAGTTGTTGAAGATGGGTGGTGTTGAAATTTATGCCATTAATTTTACGAATTTGTGTCTATTTGCCGAGGTCCCCTTGTCCCCTAAATTTAAAATGCCAGTATTCGACAAGTACAATGGCACGGGCAACCCAATTGCACACCTCAAGTCCTATTGTGGGGACATGTGACAGTACGAGGGGGACGAGAGACTGCTAATAAAAGTCTTTCAGAAAAGCTTGACTAGTCCGGCCTTGAGGTGGTTCACGTCTCTTGAACCATCCATGATGAAGACATGGAAGGATTTGACGTATTTATTTCAGGAACATATGTCTACAATACTGATATTGAACCGCACAAGTCTGATTTGGCCTGTTAAAACAGAATCCCAACGAGATCTTCAGTGACTATTTGGGGCGTTGGAGAGCACTGACATCTCAAGTTAGAAACAGAATACCGGACGATGAGAAGATAGAGATGATTTCAAAGAACACTTTGCTAGTGATTTTTGATTTTCTTGTCTACCAACAGCAGTCCAGTTTTGTTGATTTGGTAAGGATCGCCAACCACTGTGAGGATGCCATCAGGGAAGGACGGCTCAGCAAGAATGCTTCAAGGGGACCTAGCGGGGTTAGGAGGTTTATTGAGCAGAAGAACGACAGGAGGACAAAAGCAGAGGTACAAAATGTGACCAATACCAGGCCCAATAACAATATAGTCCCCTTTCAGTTTAAGGCGGCGAAACCAGCTCCCGTCAGACTAGGGCTAGTGCAGAGAGCAGGGAACGGACAGGGGGTACAAATGACCCCGGAGAGGAGAGCCCATTATGATCTTGTTTTTACGCCCTTGGGGTAATCTTTAAGTGCACTTTTACATTTATTAATTGAAAAGGGATTAGTAACTGCGCTCTAACCACGACCTCCTCCCAATTCGATTCCATATAATTTTGATCCGAATAGTCATTGTAATTTCTACAGGATCCGGGTCACCCGACTGATCGATGCTTCCCATTGAAGCACACGATCCAAGATTTAATTGATGCTGGGAAGATCATTCCCCCAGCACCCACCCAAGCAAACCAACATGCGAATATTCACCAGGTGCCTTTGCCACCACACCCTACTGGAATAGCAGGTCCCAGACCCACCATAGGGATGGTAGAGGAAATTGAGGAAGAGTATGAATTTGACTCCTCTGATTACATCAGTAACAGAGAAAATTTTGTGATCCCAAGATAGCGAGACCAAGAAGAAAGAACTATTAGGGTGATTGAGCCCCTGAATCTGGCAGATTATTTTCCTACCCCTACAACAGCAGTTGAGCCCCTAGATCTTAGGGCCTATTTTTCACCACCCACCCCCATTAACTACGTACATATAAATGCATATCAACCATATTCCATCACCCCCATCAATAATCTAATAAACCAATGGGCCTCCAATCCTCCACTACCAATAAACTACCAATGGCCTGCGCCCACCCCATTATCTCCGATTCAACCACCTGCAAATTCCACCACCCCCGTCAATTACCTAATGGCCCATCAAACCCCCGATCCCCCACCCACACCTATTAGCTACCAATGGCCTACTTCTACCCCCTTTTCCCTAATACCACCACCCTCAAGCTTCACCACCCCCATTTGGCCTAATTTTTCCACCCAACCAGCTACCATCGAAATAAATCAAGTATTGCCCACACCTCTTGAGCCATCAGTGCATGCACTTCAGGTATCGGCAGTCATACCATTCCAGCTCTCAGGACCAACTTATGATCCACATCAGGTCTCGCTGAGCTATAAGCAAACCAATGCTAACACCGGCAGCAGCAGTAGGGAGGAGGTAGTGAACTTCGTTACCAGATCAGGAAGAATCTCGAAACAGCCTAAGGCAACAACAACAACTGCAACATCAGCGACAACAGTAGTAGCACCAGTACGGCCAGAGGGAAAGAAGGACAGTGCAGTCCACCCATTTGAGAAAATGAGCCGGGAGCACATTCTCGGGACTCAATTAAGAAGGATGCCAGCCCATATCATGGTCTAGGATCTTTTGATGACGTCCCCACTCTATTTCCAAGCTCTAATGTGGGCGTTAAAGAATGCACATGTGTCCCAACAGGTGAGCCCAGACGAGGTCGGGCAAATAATCAGACAGGTGATGGCACCCAATGCCATTTCATTTTCAGACACAGATCTACCTGAGGAGGGAAACAGTCATGCCAAATCCCTTAATATTACTGTCAAATCTAGGAACATGATAATTCCCTTAGTTCTAATTGATAACGGGTCAGCTCTGAATGTGTGCCCGTTGAGGACTGCCACTAAGATCAACGTGGACCCCTGTATGCTAAGGCCGATAAGGACTAGAGCTCAGGGATTTGATAATACAAGAAGAGAAATAATGGGAGAGGTCGATCTGGAATTAGTAATTGGGTCCATGACCTTCTCTATACCTTTTCAAGTGATGGGTATCAAATCTTCTTTTAATTTGCTGATAGGACGCCCGTGGTTACATGAGGTCGGGGTGATACCTTCTACCCTCCATCAAAAGTTAATATTCATATCCGGGCAGAAGGTGATCACCATCATTGGTGAAGGGCACGATGAGAAAGACAAGGCCACCCACAGTATTGAAAATCCTAAGATAGTGGATGTTCCACATACTGAGGAAGACATCGACCTCCACAGTTTTGAGTATGAGGTGTCAGCAGTAGGCCCGGAACCCCCGAGAAATATCACTCCCACAACCGGCGACAGAATGGAAGCAGCAGTGTGTGACAGGGTCAATACTCGAGCTTACAGCATGGTGCCTTGGGCACGCGATGTGGTGCCAAGATAGGCATGCGACATCTTTGTGCTGGGACGGCACGACATGAGGTGCCAAGAGAGCACATGACATGGGGCCAAGAGGGCCTGGAGCTAGGTCTATGTCGCGTCCATGTCACGTTCGTGTCAAGACCCCCATGCGACCGTGTCGCGTCCTTGCAGTGCGTCCACGTGGCCAGGCCCTCTTGGCCCCATGTCATGTGCCCTCTTGGCACCACATGTCGTGCCGTCCCGACACCAAGACGTCGCGTGCCTATCTTGGCACCACATCGCATGCCCAAGGCACCATGCTGCAAGCTCGAGTGTTGACCTTGTCACAAGTGGGCATGCTCTAAAAATGGGGCTATCAGAAAGGCAGAGGACTAGGGCCCAGATTGCAGGGCAGAAGAGAGCCAGTCGTTGCCAAGGGGAAAAAGGTTCGATTTGGGCTAGGATACAAGCCCACAGAGGAAGAGGTCCGAGGCCAAAGAGAAAGCTAGGGTTGCTGCAGCTGCAAGAGCTCGAGGAATCAACATAGAAGAGAAACCTCGCCCTAGACCGCACATCAGGGAATCCTTTGTTAGCGCTGGGGTCGTAAAGATCAATCGAAATGGGGTAACCCATTTGACCCCTCACAAACCAATAACCCCTGCCCATCCCACCAATCCCCACATCTCCCTTCCCAACCTCGAAATAGATCTGACAGCCCTATCCCTATTTGAGGAGCAGTATTCCATACCTGAACAAACTCCTCTAGTGGTAAACCACCACAGGATTCTGCTGACATTTGAGGATAAAATCTTAGATGAACCTATGGTCAATATGATGGAGACCGGTCTAGAAGAGTCACATTTGCCAGCCTCCTACATCCAAAAAGGTAAAGGGACAACAAGTTAGGTATGCAATTGGGCATCTTTGCCCCAAACTCTGAAAGCAGGGAGTGGCCTACAATTTGACACTTATTTCCTAAAAAAAATAATAACCTATAAAAAGTGAGATAAGCCATTGACAGGCAATACCTTGTATATACACAGACTCGTGCTACCAATGGTCCGTCTTCGAAGAAAATAAAATTCTCAAAAATATTAAAAAAATATAAAATCCTAAAAACATTAAAAAAATATAAAGTCCAAAAATATTGCCATTTAAAATTTCAGATAAAATCCCACAAAAAGATGCCTTAATTGAAATACCCGTCCCACGTAAAATCGACCCCTTTCCTGTTGATATACAAGAAGAGGTAGGAGTTACGAGTCTGGACGAGGATATTCCCTTGGAGGAGCTCCCCATTGAGCTCCTTTATCGATTTACCAAATTTGAGCATGGCCCTACCCCCATTGTCAAGGAAATCGAGGACATTAATCTAGGGACTGAGGAGATTCCCCGAATTACCAAAATCAGAATGTCGCTATCTCTTGAAGAAAGAAAAAGCATGATCGACTTCCTTTGGTCATACTAAGATGTTTTTGCCTGGTCATATGAGGACATGTCTGGTCTGAACACTGATTTGGTCGAGCATGAGTTGCCTCTATACCCTGATATGAAGTCGGTTAAGCAGAACCTGAAACGTCTCCGACTCGAGTGGATGTTGAAAGTCAAAGACGAGGTCATCAAGTAGTACGACGTGAGATTTCTCATGGTATCCAAGTACCCGCAGTGGCTAGCCAATATTGTGCCTGTACTGAAGAAGGATGGAAAGGTCTGCATGTGTATCGATTTCCACAATTTGAGCAAGGCGAGCTCGAAGGACGATTTCCCACTACCACACATCGACATCTTAGTCAATAACACCTTGGGGAACCTTTTGCTACAGAGTCATGCTGTTTGGGCTGAAGAATGCTAGTGTAACATACCAGAGAGCTATGATCGCACTGTTCCATGACATGATGCATCGAGAAATTGAAGTTTATGTTGATGATATGATAGCCAAGTCATCAGAGCGAAGCAATCACTTGGTAAACCTTCAGAAGCTGTTTGAGAGGCTAAGAAAGTACAAACTATGTCTGAATCCACAGAAGTGCGCATTTGGTGCATTGTCAGGAAAACTATTAGGATTCATCGTCAACAGGAGAGGGATCGAGGTCGACCCAGTCAAAGTTAAAGCCATCATTGAAATGCCGCCGCCATCTACTGAGAAGGAAGTTAGAGGGTTTTTAGGTAGAATACATGTTAAGACCTGAAAAGTACCACTCTTCACCCCTTAACTTAACCTTTGATTAGACCCTTAGCCTCCTAATAAGTTCTCGTTAAGTGTTTTGTGTAGGTAATAATCAGCAGTGAAATAAGGCCAGGAATCCTGTTAAGGAGCCTGCTTTGGCACCAAAAATCCCTCAGAAGAATGAACTCTGAATCCAGACCAGAAATGAGCCTCGCGCAGCTGACCCAAGCTTTAGAGGATTCAGGAGAAATATACCTCGTGCAGTTCAACTAAGCTTCCCAAGACTTTACAGCAACCTCTCGCACAGATGAGTGACTGAAGAGCTTCAGAAACTCAAACTCGCACAGCTCTCGCGAAGCTCAAGAGTAGAACACATCGCGCAGTGTTGCGCAGTTCAAAGCAGACCTCTCTCAATCTCACGCAGTTCGCTCAGAATGGCTGGGGAGAGAGAGCTTCAGAAGATTCCTCATGCAGCTGTCGCGCAATCGCCGTGGGATGCAATTATCAGAAGAAGAACTCCTCGCACAGTTCTCGCACCATTCAAGAAAGAAAACATCCTGGCGAAGGCAAAGCCAACCTCACGAAGATCAAGTAAGACATAGAACCTCGCGCAGTTCAGAACTCAGTAGAGCCTCGCGAGGTAACTCACAAAATCCAGTAAAGAGAAGTGCTCCCGAAGTTCTCGCGCTGCTCAAATTCACTCTCGCAAAGATCAGCCCAGCGAAGACCGAGCGACCTCGTGACTGCTTGAAGTTCAACCCCGCGACACCTGAGACTGTGTTTTCTACTCAACCTCGCAAAGCCCAATCCAGCGAGAGCGCAATTCCCTACCACATGACTGCCTGAAAAGCAAACCAAGGTAACCTCACGACGGCTGAAGCTACAATGTCAAAGCATCCTAGCGAAGAGCAAAGAGCTACCACGTGACAAGTTTGGGAAACGACAGCTACCTAGCGAAGCTCTGAACCTAAACTTCCATCTCTTCAGCAGAGGACCTTCTGGGAATTTCTAGCAATTAGGGCACGCACTCCCACACTCAAATCTCTATGCACGTACCTCGAGGCATCCAAGGATCACTGTTAGGCCATGTGGCATTATTAAAATTAGGGTTTCCTAACCCTAATGCGCCGCCACCCCACTGCTATATAAACCCATACCTTTCTTTTCTCTTTCTTTTCTTTTTCTCTTTCCTTCTCTCCATAGTCCAGCACTTGCTGGCTATGCCTTTGTATGTGTTTTTGAATTAGATCAATGGAAATTCTATAATAGGATCTGTATTTTGTGGGATTTATGTTTGGATGTGAGATGCTCTGTGCAAGGCCGCTGCCTTGTGATCCGTCATTGCTTGGGCTGTGTTTCAAAGCAATGGAGGACTGATTCTAAGGGCCACTCAGATCCAAGTGACCTGTGTGTCTGGGCTATCATGGTCCTAACGCCTTAGCCCCACCACAGGACCCACTAAATTTGAAATTCCCATGGGAGCTTGAGCTGGTAGCCTTGTGACCATGGTGGTAGCAGCGATATTCTTGTTTTGTCTAGGGCTCCGTGAGGAGGATAACCTCTGGGATAGTCTGTGACCATTTAAGTGGACAGATTATAGCCTTAGGGTGATTCTGATCCACCGATCCAAGATGGATCCTTCTTCTTTGCACCTGAGCTTGTAGAAGCATGGTGAGAGATTGTACAGAGGCAGATTCCCCTATATTGGTATAGATCCGCCATCAGATGTTGGATCTGATCTGGTTATAGAGATTGTAGGCTGGTGACTGGACCATTGTAGCCTCACTTAAGCAATGGACAGCTAGATAGAAGGTTGTACTTAATCTCTTACTGGTTCTATGTGTCTGGGCTATCATGGTCCTATACAGCCTTAGCCCCACATATAGAGATTTAGAGATTGAGGTCCCCTATGGATTCTTGAGCTGGTAGCCTGGATGAAATAGTGCCTGCAATGATTTACTTGTTGTGTTTTGACCCATCCCTGGATAGTGGCTCCCCTATGGGATAATCTGTGACCATTTGAGTGGACAGGTTATAGCCTTAAGGGTGGAATCATGGCAGAGTGATGGGTTGGATCCTTTCTCCTCAGTGGTGATAATGTAGCCACTGGACAGGATTTTTATAACATCAGATCTGAATCTGAGTTACAAAACTCCTCTGATCTGGGCTCAATAACATACTTCTCACCCTTTTATATTTATTTTCCACACTCCATTTATCCTTTCAACCCTTTTTGTAGTTTAGACATTAGAATACTTAGAATAAGTGACCTTAAACTCCCTTCCTTTTAGGACTGCCAGATCTGTAGTCAGATCTGGAGGGACTACTAGAGATGGCTCCTTTGGAGCTGTAGATCACCTTTCCCTGTGGGACAAACTCTTACTTATCAAAACTTGCTACAAAGGACCCTGTATCTTGCAGGTCTAGGACTTCTGAGTTGTGCTGAATTCACCCCCTGTTTTACTCTGTCTTTGATTTTTAAATAACTTTCACCACCAACCAATAATGTAAGCACACCAGAATCAACCCAACAATACAATATATCAGTCGGTTCATTGCACAGCTAACTCCAATCTGCATGCCGATCTTCAAGCTACTAAGGAAGAACTCGCTCGTTGAATGGAATGATGATTGTCAGGCAGCATTCGATTAAATCAAAAGCTACCTCCTTAACCCACCTGTTTTGGTACCACCCGAGCCGGGGAAACCACTCTGGATGTATCTCTCCATGACGAAAGTTTCGATGGGATGCATCTTAGGGCAGCATGACGAGACGGGAAGAAGAGAGTAGGCCATCCACTATTTGAGCAAGAAGTTTACTGATTAGGAAATGTGCTATTCTCATATGGAGAAAGGATGCCTGGTTCTTATATGGGCTACTCAGAGGCTCCGCCATTACTTGTTATCCCAAGCTATTCTACTTTTGGCTCGAATGGACCCGTTGAAATACTTATTCGAAAAGCCAGCCCTCACTAGGCGGACCACACGATGGTAGCTTCTATTATCTGAGTTTGACATCACGTACGTCACTCAGAAGTCGATCAAGGGGTAGGCACTCACCAATCATCTTGCCAACAATCCTCTATCAGATTATGAGCCTTTAAGAACTGAGTTCCTCGATGAGGACATCCTATTCATGACGGAAGACGATACAGAAGAAGTAAAAGAATCATGGGTAATGGCACTTTAACGGGGCAACAAATGTAGAAGGTCAAGGAGTTGGTGCCATTCTGATTTCTTCGAAAGGATCCAACGTACCCATCTCTATCAAGCTCAACTTCCCTTGTACTAACAACACGGCTGAGTATGAAGCATGTGCCTCTGGTCTGCAGGCGGCTCTCGATCTGAATATAACTCACCTCCGAGTGTTTGGAGATTCACAGCTAATCATATGCCAGACGCATGGTGACTAGAAGATGAAACATGAGAAACTGATTCCTTACCATGAACACCTCGAGGATCTGATAGCTTCCTTCCAAGATGTGACATTCTCATATGTCCCTCGGATAAGGAATCGCTTTGTCGACGCATTAGCCACTTTGGCGTCAATGATAGAAATCTCGTTTGGTGCTGAGATGAAGCCAATCATGATCGAGCAAAGAAATTATTTTGCTTTTTGCCTCTAGATTGAAGAACCTATAAAGCATGATGATGAGCTACCTTGGTTCTCAGATATCAAGAATTTCCTCGAGACACTAACTTTCTCTGAGGGTACATCCAAGATGAACCGGCGAACCATTCAACGTCTAGCAGTAGGCTATGTCATTTGTGGGGAATGCCTTTACAAGCGATCATACAATAACATCTTACTTAGGCGCCTTACTGACAGTGAAGCGACTAATATTATGAAGGAGATTCACGAGGGAGTATGTGGAGCCCACGTCAGTGGTCACATGCTCGCAAAGAAAAATCTGTGGCAGGGATACTTTTGGACCACTATGGAATCGGATTGCTACAACCATGTTCAAAAATGCTACAAGTGTCAGGAACACTCCAGTCTGATACATGCTCCTGCCATCGATCTTCACTGCATGACCACTCCTTGGCCATTTGTTACCTGGGGCCTTGACGTCGTCAGAATGATTAATCCAAAAGCATCAAACTGACATCGATTCATCCTCGTCGCCATTGAATACTTTACCAAGTGGGTAGAAGCAGCATCATATGCCAACATCACGACCAATCATGTTGAGAAGTTTCTCAAGAGTAATATTGTGTGTCGATTTGGAGTATCCAAGGATATCATCATGGACAACGACACAAACTTTATGAATAAATGCATCTGGGCTTTTTGTGAGCAATACAAGATCAAGCACCATCGCTCATCACCTTATCGGTCTCAAACTAATAGAGCCGTGGAAGCTGCGAACAAGATAGTCGTCTGCATCCTCAAGAAGATGGTCGCCACTTATGGAGATTGGAGTGAAATGCTTCCATTTGCTTTATGGGCTTACAGAATGTCGATCCATACTGCTACAGGGGCAACACCATTCTCCCTTGTGTATGGAACTGAGGCTATCCTACCGGTAGAGGTTGAATTACCCTCACTCTGAATCCTCATAGAATCAGGCTTACCTAAAGCAGAGAGAGAGACATCCTGCTTCGAATAATTGAATCTACTAGATGAGAAAAGACTCCTACCCTTGTGTCACACTCAAGTTTACCAAGGGCGAATCACACGTGCTTACAATAAATGTGTTTGCGGTTGAAATCTAAAGATAGGAGACATTGTATTGTAGAAGATCTTCTCATCCCTCCATGCCGATCTGAGAGGAAAATTTAAGCCGAACTGGGAGGGACCTTATGTCATTCGAGAGGTGCTACCAGGATATGCCATCCGCCTCGCCACCATGGATGAAGATCATCTTCTTGAGCCCATCAATGCTGGATACGTCTGATGGTTCTATGCTCAGTCTATTACGATAAGGCAAGTATTGGTAAAACAGACACGTGACTGCTTAAGAATCACCCAAAGAGGCCATCATTTCAAGCACAGTAGCCAAAAAGCATTCCTAAAATGATGATATCCTTTGCTATCCCATTTGAGCATGGGCCTTTCTTTCAATAAACCCCTTCCCTGAAAAAGAAAAAGTAGGTACATATACAAAAAAAGAGAGGAAGTAGAATTACTATAAGAAAATAAAAAAATCAGAAAAGTAAAACCCCAAAAAGAGATGGCCTGAAATAGAGTAAAAAGAACAAAAAATATAGAAGAATCATGGGGCGTGTCCAGTAAAATCCTCCAAGGAGGAAGAATGTTGAGAAAAATTGAAGCCATATCAAGAAATCCCTATTTAGCCCAGCATACCTTCAAATCCTAACCTGACCCATGGCAAAGCTACACCCTGAAGGAAGCCCTTTTTGTTGGTTCACAAGCAGTCATAATATCTGTTAAGTCAACATAAGTCGAGTTGAGAGATGACACAAGAATACTATCTGACCGGCTACGACAGAATCAACGTCTATGTCATGGCTTTTAAAGAATGAAAGAAAAATACAAAAGAAAAAATATAAATATAAATATAAGCTCAAAGCAAGATAGACGTCTCTACCCTGATATGAAGTCAGTCAAGCAGAAGCTGAGACGTCTCCGACCCGAGCAGATGTTGAAAGTCAAGGATGAGGTCATCAAGTAATATGATGCAGGATTTCTCATGGTATCTAAATACCCGTAGTGGCTAGCCAATATTGTGTCGGTGCATAAGAAGGATGGAAATGTCCGCATGTGCATCGATTTCCGCAATTTGAACAGAGCCAGCCCAAAAGACGATTTTTCATTGCCACACATCGACATCTTGGTCGATAACACTGCTAAGCACGGGTTGCTCTCTTTCATGGATGGATTTTTGGGATACAATCGGATAAAGATGGACGAGGTTGATCGCGAGAAGACAACGCTCATTACCCCCTGGGGAACCTTTTGCTATCGAGTCATGCCGTTTGGCCTAAAGAATGCCGGTGCAACGTATCAGAGAGCTATGACCGCACTGTTTCACGACATGATGTACCGAGAGATTGAGGTGTACGTCGACGATATGATAGCTAAGTCATCAGAGCAAAGCGACCATCTGATAAACTTTCAGAATCTGTTTGAGAGGCTGAGAATACAGGTTATGTCTAAATCTACAGAAGTGCGCTTTTGGGGCTATGTTCGGAAAATTGTTAGGATTCATCGTCAGCAGGAGAGGGATTGAGGTTGATCCAGTTAAGGTTAAAGCTATCAAAGAAATGCTGCCACCGTCTACTGGGAAGGAAGTTAGAGGGTTCTTGGGTAGAATACAATATATTAGTCAGTTCATTACACAACTAACTCCAATCTGCACGCCGATCTTCAAACTACTAAGGAAGAACTCGCCCGTTAAATGGAATGATGATTGTCAGGCAGCGTTCGATAAAATCAAAAGCTACCTCCTCAACCCACCTATTTTGGTACCACCCGAGCCGGGGAGACCACTCTTAATGTACCTCTCCATGATGGAGTTCTTAATGGGATGCGTCTTAGGTCAGCATGACAAGAAGAAGAGAGCAGGCCATTTACTATCTGAGCAAGAAGTTTACTGATTATGAGATGCACTATTCTCATCTGGGGAAAGCATGCCTAGCCCTTGTATGGGCTACTCAGAGGCTCTGCCATTACTTGCTATCTCAGGTCATTCTACTTTTGGCCCGCATGGACCCATTAAAATACTTGTTCGAAAAGCCAGCTCTCACTAGGCAGACTGCATGATGGCAGTTGTTATTATCTGAGTTCGATATCATGTACGTCACTCAGAAGTCGATTAAGGGGCAAGCACTTGCCGATCATCTTTTTGATAATCCTTTGCCAGATTATGAACCCTTAAGAACCGAGTTCCCCGATGAGGACATCCTTTTCATGACGGAAGATGATACTGAGGAAGCAGAAGAATCTTGGGTAATGCACTTCGACGGGGCAACAAATGTCGAGGGCTAAGGAGTTGGCGCCATCTCGATTTCACTGAAAGGATCCCACGTACCCATCTCTATCAAACTCAACTTCCCTTACACTAATAACATGGCTGAATACGAAGCTTGTGCTGCTGGACTGCAGGCGCCTCTCGATCTGAATGTAACTCACCTCCGAGTTTTTGGCAATTCGCAGTTAATTATATGCCAGACAAATGTTGACTGGAAGATGAAAGACGAGAAACTGATCCCTTATCATGAACACCTTGAGGATCTGATAGCTTGCTTCCAACACGTGACATTCTCATATGTCCCCCCGAATAAGGAATCATTTTGTCGATGCACTAGCAACTTTGGCGTCAATGATAGAAATCCCGTATGGTGCTGAGATGAAGCCGATCATGATCGAACAGAGAAGTGAGCCGGCCTTCTACCTCCAGATTGAGGAACCTATAAAGCCTGATGATGAGCCACCTTGGTTCTCAGATATTAAGAATTTCTTCGAGACCCTAACTTTCCTTGAGGAAACATCCAAGACAGATCGAAGGACCATTCAGCGTCAAGCAGCAGGTTACGTCATTAGCGGGGAATGCCTTTACAAGTGATCATACAATAACATCTTACTCAGGTGCCTTACCGAAGGTAAAGCAGTCAATATTATGAAGGAGATCCACGAGGGAGTACGCGGAGCCCACGTCAGCGGTTACATGCTCGCCAGGAAAATTCTACGGCAGGGATACTTTTAGACCACTATGGAATCAGATTGCTATAAACATGTTCAGAAATGCTACAAGTGTCAGGAACACTCTAGTCTGATACACGCTCCTGCCATCGATCTACACTGCATGACCACTCCTTGGCCATTTTCTATCTGGGGCCTTGATGTCATCAGAATGATTAATCTAAAAGCATCGAACGGGCATTGATTCATCCTCGTCGACATTAAATACTTTACCAAGTGGGTAGAAGCAACATCATACACCAACATCACGACCGATCATGTCGAGAAGTTTCTCAAGAACAATAATGTGTGCCGATTTGAAGTACTCAAAGATATCATCACGGACAACGGTATAAACTTTACGAATAAGCACATCCGAGCCTTCTGCGAGCAATATAAAATCAAGCACCATCGCTCGTCACTTTATCGGCCTCAAACTAATAGAGCCGTAGAAGCTGCAAACAAGACAGTCATCCGCATCTTAGAGAAGATGGTCGTCACTTACCGAGATTGGAGCGAAATGCTGCCATTTGCTTTGTGGGCCTACAGAACGTCAATCCGTACTGCTACAGGGGCAACACCATTCTCCTTTGTGTATGGAACTAAGGCCATCCTACCAGTTGAGGTTGAGGTACCCTCACTCAAAATCCCCATGGAATCTGGCTTACCCGAAGCAGAGAGAGAGAGATCACACTTTGATCAGCTAAACTTACTGGATGAGAAAAGGCTCTTAGCCTTGTGTCATACTCAAGTTTACCAGGGGCGAATCGCACACACTTATAATAAATGTGTCCGCGGTCGAGATCTAAAGGTAGGAGACACTATGTTGAAGAAAATCTTCCCATCCCTCCATGCCAATCCGAGAGGTAAGTTCAAGCCGAACTGGGAAGGACCTTACGTCGTTCGAGAAGTGCTACTGAGATACGCCATCCGCCTCACCACCATGGATGTAAATCATCTTCCTGAGCCCATCAATGCTGGCTACGTTTGACGGTTCTACTCTTAGTCTATCACGCTAAGGTAAGTATTGGTAAAATAGATACGTGACTTCTTAAGAACCACTCAAAAGAGGCCATCATTCCAAACATAGTAGCCAAAAAACATCCCTAAAAATGATGATTTCCTTTGTTACCCAATTTGAGCCTGGGCCTTTCTTTCAATAAACCCCTTCCCTCCAAAAAAAAAAGAGTGTGTGTACATATAAAGAAAAAGGAGAAGTAAAGTTACCATCAAAATCTAAAAAAATCGAAAAAGCAAAACCTCAAAAAGAGATTGCCTAAAATTGAGCAAAAAGAATAAAAAAAATGTGTTGAAGAATCACGGGGCATGTACAGTAAAAACCCCCAAAAGAGAAAGTATGTTGAGAAAACTGAAACCGTATCAAGGAAATCCTTTTAGCCTAGCATACCTTCAAATCTTAACCTAAGCCATGGCCAAGCTACACTCTGAAGAAAGCCCTCTTTTAGGTTTACAAGCAGTCATAATATGTCTTAAGTCAACACAAGCCGAGTTGTGAGATGACACTAGAACCCCATCTAGCCGGCTATGATGGAATCGACGTCTATGTCGTGATGTTGAAAAAAGAAATGAGGAAGAAAAAATACATATATATAATAATAATAAATAAAATAAAAATACAAGCTCAAAGCAAGATGGACGTGGTGAAAACTCGAAAGGGCGCTACGGGTAAAAACAACCAGTTTATGCGGACCAGGTGAAAACCTGAAAGGGTGCTTGGCATAAGAGAGCTAAACCCATGGACGTGGGGAAAACCCGAAAGGGCGCCACGGGTAAAAAAGGAGATAGAAAAAAAAAAAAAGAAAAAAAATTAAAAAAGAAAGGTTTGGACTGAGTGAGAAGATTGATGTTTGAGGAGCCCTTTTATTACTCCTCCTGTACCCTCTTGTCCTACTGGGCCGCTCATGGAAGTTTGAATCGGCTCCCGACCAGAATTGTTTTCATGAAATTGCTTTGTCAGACGTATGACTCAAGGTAAGGAGAAAGGTTTAACTCAATCCGAAGGGGATGAACGTTCCGGCCTTGGTAGGACTGTTGAAACTCTTTCAGAATCAACCAGTAAAAAGGGGGGTTCGACTATGCTCAAAAGAGGACCCCGGGTTTCACAAGGTGATTAAGGCACCGCATAAAAAAATATACATATATGCACAAAATAAAAAGGCCAAAGAGTCTATGTAGATGTATATAATAAACTACCTTTCATTTACAAAATGCACTACTTATACCACATCCCAAAAAATAGCCGGTATGATGACTAGCGTGTTTTCCTTTTTACAAATAAACGAAAAATAGAAAAAACATAAAGATTTTATGCATACCAAAAATGTGTGTATCAGTAAAGGAGTTTTTATGCCCCTTTTTCTGTGTATCTGATCTGTGTAAAAAGTTCTATGTGCATAAAGGAGTTAGCGGCCTAGCTCGCGCTTCAATGTGCTAATCTCAGCATGAAGGTCATCTTCTCGAACATTCTGCTTAGTCAACCAGTGACCATGAAGGCTCTTATACTTCTTTCGAGAAGATTCGGTGGCCCCAAAAGCGATGCTCAGTGATCCCTTCAAACGGAGGACCTCACCCTCTGCTGTTTCAGCTCTAACCTTTTCATGTGCCAAAAGTTCTTATAGGACCCTCTTCTCAACCACTAGTAGCTCGATACGGGCTCGGAGTGCCGTCTCCTTCTTTGGCCAGGGGCCTCCAGTATCAACAATCTCTGTCAGATCTGGACCATCAACAACAGGCCGCTTAGTCAATAGCTAGGCCTCGTACTCAGGAGAAGTTCTAACCAAATCTCCTTGCTCAATATCACACATTAGCATCGATTGATGCGTTTCCCAAAGAGCAACAATCCGATCTATGTCTCCCCCTAGAAAAGATCAAATCACATAGGGGGGTTTTGCCTCGCAAGGCACCTGCTAAGGGCAGCAAAACTGACGCAACACTAGAAATGGGAAGTAAAAGGTGCTGCCAGTCAATCATAGGAGGGTGATGCCCTCATGGTCTCTAGAGCGAACTATTGGGAAGGTGCGATCCAACCAAGGAAGCCTCCATTTTAGCTCGGCATCGGCCAACCAAAGTTTCAGAGCTGACACATCGCCCTGTGGAAGCAAATGGCACATACCCAGAAAGCACTGAGCCGCCTCACCTTGAGTAATATAAAAGCGGGGCACAGGCCCCAAGATAGCGAGGTGCTCACCCAACCAGACCTGAAGCAGTAAGGGGCATCCCCGAAGGCCCTCCACCTTGCCCAAAGCAAATGAATCAAGGCCTCGATACAGCTCGATAAGAACCAAATGCATCATGGATCGGCCTGCCTCCAGCTCCGTCAATACATTGCAAAATGCCAATGAGAAGCTCTCCCCCCTAGTAAAGAAGAGGATTTCAGAAATAAGACCGAGTGCTAGAGCTTTCACGTTGAAAATACTCATAACCGGCAATTTTTGGAGACTTTCATCGCCGAAAAGTTCTTTGAGGAATTTTAGAGAACACCTTGTGGGCCCCCCGATGAGACTTTTCTCATACTTAAGTTTCTTCAAACCGAGAGTAAGGTGAATGGATTTGGAGTAGCCCGGCCGAGGCGTGGCTCTTGCAAGGCCCTTGTGAAGCTTCAGGCCAGACAAGTTGGATAGTTCCTCAAGGGTTGGGGTTAGCTCCCGCTTCCCAAAACAGAATACATGGGAACTCACATCCCAAAATGAAGCGGCAGCGAAAAGGAATTCCCATTGTGTAGGAACCTCTAGAAAGGAAGGAAGGCGAGATAGCCCAAGGCGCTCCAAGTCGGTGAGCTCACTCTCATTCAAGCTCCCAAACCAGGCTGTTAGAAATTTGGGCCCCAAGCCCAAGGAAGGGGGTAAATTGGCTCCAGGCCCTCCACGTAAGGGAGCGTTAGAAAGCGGGTCCATGAACGTACAAAGATCTTTTGAGAGGATAAAAATCAATGTATGGTGATGGACCGCCTTAGAAAAGCAAGAGCAAAAAGAATCGATAAAAGGGGCCAAGTAAAACTGAAAAGGGATAAGTTTTGGGCTGCCTCGGGTATATAAGGATCCAGAGCTCCCCAGCATAAGCCTGGCGCAACTATTAGTTGCGCCAATACATTTTGTCCCCATTTTTTACCTAGCACAACTAATAGTTACGCTAGTACAAATTCCCTGGGATTTAGCCTGGCGCAACTAATAGTTGCGCTAGATTAAAGATCCCCCTCCCCAGCCAGCTCGGGACCTTACTGGGGGGGGACTTTCACCCTTTTTTTTTTTCTATATCTATGCTTCCGATCACTAACGTTTTGGGAATTACTTTGTATTTGTGCAGGATTGATCCTACATTAAGGCATGTGACCCAAAAAGTCACTTTCGAAGAGCATTTGGCAGACACATCCGACAGAAAAATAGACACGGGGCAAGGAAACCATGGCATAAAATCAAGCACTGAAAATATTTTTCAAAAAAAATATATCAGCCAAAGTGACACATCATCCACCCCATGAAAAGTTGTCTAAACAAACAAATCCAAATCAAATTCCCAAGAGTATTGAGTTTTCAAAGCTAAAACTAAAAGCCTAGTCCTTGCTTGTGCCCTTCAATTTCTTGCGACAACGAGAGGAGCTCTAGAAGGTCCGAATGTCCCCCACTTGGACCATGCCTGCGAGATCCTATTGAGCAAAGAACGCGACTCCTTAACACGAGCACGCTGCAAGGCACAGTCAAAGTCAAGAGTTAGGATCAGTTAAAGGACAAATGATAATGAAATGAATGGGAGAAGTAGAGCAGCAAGGTACTCACTGTCTCCACCTCCCTAAGCTCTGCAAGATTATGATGGTACTCCGCATATTCCATGGCCGAGTTGAAATCGTACGTTCAGAACGACATAACATTAATTATCAGGGCACTCTTAAAAAGCATATGCAGAAGGAAATCGAAATGGAGAGTGATTAGGCCATCAGAAGACTTACCCTGGAACCACCTCAGGAGGAGGAACACGGGCCGCCTTGGCAGAAAGTCGCGCCTGTCGATCTACATCAATGCAGAGGCCTGAAAGGAAGCTATCATCCAGGCACCGGAAGGTCCCATAAACCACATGCGGATCAACACCAGGGACACTGGCATGAGAAGTACCCGACAAACCAACACCCGAAGAGCCCTCGCCCAAGGGACCCACACCAGAAGGGCCAGCACCGGAGGGATCTTCCCCTGACATATCAACTACACCCGTCCTGCCTTCACCATCCGAATCATCCCCGGGAGCAAACTGTGAACAAAATAAAGATCCGCTTAGAAGGAATGAAGAACCGAGCTAAAGCATAAAGGGAACTAATCCAAGCTAAGAAGAATTACCTGGCCGAGAGGGCTGCCGAACGCAAGGAAATTGGTACTAGGTACAAAGCACAGCAAGATAAATCGGTACGACAGACACTCGTACCAAAGATGATAGTCCCCGAGCACATGGAGAGCATGAATGGGAAGCCCATTGTTGAAGAAGGTCGAGGTAAGCTCGTCAATACTGCCAATAGGATACCAAACATCCGTCGAGGGATCCACAGGTATGGCATAATGGCCCTGGAACTGGTGCACGATTCGCTCCCCTAGATAATAGAATTTGGCTGATGGTCCATAGAAGAAAATGATGCGGCGATTGTTAAATAGGCGGGAAGCGCCTATAGCTGCTCGGCCCCAAAAGGGGGATGCAAGGTACCCAGGAAGGATCTGCCCAAGTAAAAAAAAGAGAGAATCCAAGCAGTTAGCACATCAGTAAAAGGAGATTCCCGAGCTAAAAATAAACAAAGCTGAAAGAGAGTTTTACCTGCTCGGGAACCATCAAGTCGAGTTGGGACCTAGACCCGTCTCCAAGTGCTTTAAACCTACATCGCGGCGCCGAGCCTGATTCCAGTTGTTGAGGAGGGGATAGGTGAGCACCTCCGAGAAGAGAAGCGGGCACTCAGGGTGAAAGTGATGATATCCCCATACCTGAAAAGGGAGGGGCATTGCACCGGAGCAGGTTAGTAGCGTATATGCATCATTCAAAAAAAAGAAGAATGGCAAGGGCAAAGGAATTACAAATTACCTCTAGAGAGGCCTAGAATCCAACAACCGACTTTGAATCACCGGTCGTGACCCAAGACAAATTGTACATCAGCCATGCATACCCTGCCCCTCCCCAGTCATTCCTGTGGATGTCACCCCAGTTTTCCATCACACTCAGCAAGGCTAGGCTGACTCAGCCACCGCTCACATTGGTGAAAAGGGTCTTACCAAGCAGGAGCAGGAGAGTGATGCGGGCTAGGATGATCGCCCGCTCAGGCATCATGAGGTGTGATGTAGAGCACCCTGTCTGGCTGACCCAGATCCACTAACTCATCAGGCGTGTAAAGCGAGGTCAGCTAAGACATCTTGACCTCGGTGCCATGTGTCTGCCCTCGAGGAGGATAGACCCCAATCAATCGAATGATGTCCTCTTGACTCGGCACCGCGAGATCCGATATTGGTATCCCCCCTATCCTGATGCCGATAATCATGACCCAATCGACTGGTGTCAAAGTCATCTCTGCATACAGCATGTGAAAGGTCATTGTCTCAGGGCGAAACCTTTCAATCAGGGCTTTCAGATAGGCAGCGTCGGCCCTCATGGCAGGGCAAGATAGAAATTCTTCGAAGCCCACCTGTGCCAGCAAGACCTTCACCACGGGAGGAACATAGAGGTAGAACTCATGAAAGTTGAGCATCACACCACGGAATACAATGTTGGGCAGGTCCTGCACCCAAGAAAATGCGTATCAGACCACAAAGACAAAGCAAAAACTGCATAATAGAAATAAATTGAACCTCTCTTTTACCTTGCCCGCTATCCTGAAATTGGAAATGTGGGTATGCTGTTGGTGAAGGAGGCCGACTTGGGCAGCCTCGCCTTGCATCTCAAGCCATGGGCCCGCCCTCCGCTCTACCCAAATGAATTGTTCCCCCCGTGGGTCGTATACAATCTCGGGCCCCTCCTCGTGGCCCTCCTCGGGAATAGGCTAACCCTCACCTAACATTCTGGCGCAACAAAAGCAATCACGACATAGCAGATCATTGATAAAGAGCCATGATATTCTATGCTGCCAACAGGAGGTAAGTATGCTCACCCTTCCCCTTTCTTTTCACATATTTTCAGAAGTAAGAGATACACATGCCTAAATGAAAAAAAGAGAGATCCCTTTTAGGTTGAAAATGCAAAAAAATCTTTCCTTCAGAAAATGAAAAAAATAAATAAAATTTCCCCTTCCTGTATTCGAAAATAAAGTAAGTTAAATTCATTTATGTTTCTAAAGAAATAATAAAAAAGGGCCCTTCTCTCTTACAAAAGCAAAAAAAAACCTTTACTTTGCTTACAAAAATCATAAAAACAAAAAAAATCCTTGCTTTATTAAAAACAAAAACAAGAAAAGCCCTTTACTTTGCTTACAAAAAAAAAAAAAAAAATCATTATAAAAAAATCCTTTGCTTTATTCTAATAAAAACAAAACAAAAAAAGAGAGAAATCTTGCTTTAGGTCTCTCTTTTTTATAAAAAAACAAAAAAAAACCAGAGGAAAAGTCCTTATGTTTTATAAAAAAAAAAAAACAAAAACAAAAAAAAAAAGCCTTTTTCCTTAGTCGGTTTTCAAAAATATATATGCAAAAAATATCATCATTTTCCTTAAAAAAATAGAAAGCAAAAATCATTTATTTTTCTAAATATATAAAAGAAAAATCTCTCTGTTTTCCTAAATCAATATTCACAAAATAATAACCCAAAATCCATTGCTTAATATGCAAAATAAAAACAAGAAAAAAAATAAATAAAAAGTAACGAAAAAAATCATTCCGTATAAAAACAAAAAAAATATATATATATTATGCACCAATAAATCCATAAAATAATAAAATAGGGCATTGCTCATAAAGAATCATCCACACTTCATCAAATAAACATACACACCGTAAAAATAGACCATCACTCATCAAAGAATACAAGATCATGATCATATCTACAAGAAAAAGTAAGAAAAATCAAAGAAAATGAGTTTTAATGGTCACCTTTAAAGAGAAAAGGGGTCTTTGATCTAGCGTGTGCCGACAATTGATCCACACAAGCAAAGCGACGGTGAGGCGGCACGCGTAGAGGCAATGTAAAGGAACCCTAGGAGGAGTTGGTTTTTGATTTCAAAGATAAAGGAGGGGGGAGAAAGATTCGAAATAAAGCCCCAGCGCGAACTCGGGCTGTTTAAATTCCCCCAGCCAAGCCTGGCACAACTAATAGTTGCACTAGGCAAAATTGTGCCCACCTCTTGCTTGGCGCAACTATTAGTTGCGCCAGGCTATTTTGTGGCCCCTAGTGGCCTGACACAATTAATAGTTGCGCCAGCCACTTAGGCCAGGTCTTGGGCCTAGTACGGGCCAGATGAGAAGACCGGTCCCCCCACTCTTTCTTGTTCTGTCGCCCGGGCAGATACACGCATTCTCAATGCGACATTTCGATCATCCTTCGACTTGCCAAGAGAGCCGTACTAGAATAAAAGCGGACCGAGATCAGTGAGCACCCCGATCCTACAAAAAAAAAAAAAAAAAATCGAAAAAATCCCCACAGAGAAGCAGAAAGTATTCCTAAGAAAAATCCACATAAAATAGTAGTTTCAAAATTCCAAAAAAAATCACATAAAATAATAAACTCCAAAAAATCACATATAACAATTGAAAATTTGAAAAAAATTGCACAAAATGATAGAAAAATCAAAAATAGATTTGTATTCCCCACTGAGACGCAGACTTGCATGTTTTCAATGCGGTAAAATGTCAATCTTTTATCAGCAATGTAGTTGTGCCATAGTAAAGTCCTGAGTCTAGGGTTCGCCTCAGATTTTTAGATCTTGCTTTAAGGTAGGAGCAACAGTATTAGTCCCGGTCAAACAGTCAATGTTTTGATTGAGTCGACTCCACTGCTAAATCTTTACGATAAGCGCTCTGTTTTGGATTCATGTGAACTTAAGTGTCTTAAGCTTCAGATTCTCCGTTGGAAAAGGTCAATCATTGGTTGAGACCAACCTATTGAGAATCAGATTACGTGTCAATCAAACTATGTGCAACCATGCATTCAGAAGGGATCATCTCCCTTTTTATTTTCTGTAGGCTTAAAACCTGTATGGGCAGCGGTATCCCAGTAAAGTGTATGCCATGCATCTGGGTATCCATATGATGGTCGTTTATCCCCGTAAAGTATACCCGGGCAGCTTATTACCCCTGATGGGTGCATGATTATGCATAGTTAATTGATGTGATGATCATTGTCAGCAAAGATTAGGATTGGATGTCCCTTCATAGGGATATCCCAATATTTGGTTGGGTTTGTTCAAGGAAATCAAAGTTGGATGCTCTAGGTCGTGTCATTTAGTTAGAAGATTGAATTAATTAGACCCTCGGAAGAATTAGAATAACTAAAGCAATTAGGATTAGAGTGAGAATAAGAAAATCAAGCTAACTAAATTTGCAGGCAACCCAGTGCTGCTGATGTCGGTAGGCCGACGATTTAGTAAAGAAGTCGAACCCACACCCCGAAAAGGCATGATTAGTGACGTGTTGCAGCATCGATAAATATCTACAGCTGGTGATTGCAACGAACCAGGTAATTTCATTTTAGGATTTGCCCTTCCTTTTTTTTCCTACCATTTATCTCTTTTCGTTAGAGTTCACAAAGACCACATTGGGCCACTCTTTCCGGGGACCGAAAGGGACCCAAAAAATGCGCGTACCAGTACCCCCCTTCGAAAATAAGTGATTATCGGCCGATAATTTCAAATTATTGGCCGATAATCTCGAAAATCAAATTATCGGCCGATAATTTCCCGAGATCACACATTGAGAGTTTTGAAATTTTTTTAATAGGGTTTAAACCCAATTTTTGCAAATTTTTTTTTATTTTTTTCCCTTTCTTTCTTCTTCTCTCCTCCATTTCCCCCCCCCCCCTCCCCCCCCCCCCCCTTTTTTTTCCCTTGCTTGCTTCTTTAATCCTAGAAAAATAGAAAATTGGAGGAGAAGAAGAAGAAAGGAAAAAAAAAAAAGGAGCTACTTGACTGTTGCCTTGGCCTCCCAGAATCAGATAATTTTTTTTTTTTCCTTCCTTTCTTTCTTCTTTTTCTTCTTCTTCTTGTTCTCTGTTTTTTTTGGCTTTGCAAAGGAAACTCTAAAGGTACCAAGTTTCGATAAGAGCCAGTCTCCTTATTTTTAAGCATTTGTCTGGCCTTATAGGGAATGAGTTTCTCTTGGCTTGAATGAATAGGTGAATCCATTCCTTGATTACGATGAAACCAACGGCAGATATTGTTGAGACGCGTGTAAGAGTCTTCTACTTATACGCGTCAATACTAGAGAGCTGTAGCAGGGCCAAAAGCTGCAGAGGCTTCAGAAGACCAAACAACAAAGTAGTCTTTAACACCAAAAGTTAAGAAATTTCATTGTGTGAAACAAGTATATATTTTATTAGTTTGCAGTGGGTCTTATAAACTTGAGGAAAATTGAGGTGTTGCAAGAAATTACCAATAAAAACTGTGTAAAGATCTAATGCCACACGATGGATCTTGATATTGTTGGTGTACCATCAGACGGTTGGTGTTTTATTTCACGTGGCACACATCTCAGAAAAGTGAGCTTAACATCACATGCATGCTTAAAATTGATTTTAAGGTCACTTTATGGGTTGTACCACATGAAATAAAAACCCGACCATGTGATGGTACACCCATGATCTAAAGATCGATCACATGAAAGATTGGGATGATAAACAATCTCCATCGTTTGAACTGTGGTAGATGATGTGACTTAAGGGAAACCCATTTTTTTAAGTGAGCCATTACTTGCACACGCTTTCAAGTGATTGCACCGAATTTAAAAGAAAGACTTGCAAGTTTGGCAACCTCTACTATGTGAAAACACCATCTAAGCCATTTGATTTGAAGGCCATGATTTAAAGATATCAATTACAAAAGTTTAGAACAAAATATAATTTTCATCATTTGATTAAATGGAGTCAAAGCGTATTACATAATTCAATAGTTGACTACAATAGATCATATGGCAAGTATCCAATTTTGTCCAATTTTATGTACCAGAAATCTGTTGATCATGAATTTCAAATCAGACGGCCCATATTGCATTTTTACATATCACATGTCCCTAAAATACCAAGTGTTTCTTTAAATTCAGTGCAATCACTTGAAAAACATGTGCAAGTAATGGCTCCCTTTTTAAAGGGGTTTTCGCTGTTTAAGGGGTATAAAACCCATTTTTTAAAGGGGTTTTCATTTTTTAAGCTTCTTTAAGAGATAATGGACATATAACTACTTTAAACGGACGAAAATTAGGCTCACTAGTGTATATATGTGTTCTAATAATGTTAAATAGCTTAAAAAACCTAATAAAATAAAGTTCGGCAAAGTTCAGTAAAGTTCAGAGCATATTTTCAAAAAAACCCAAAATTTTAACCGAAATTACCAAAATTTTGACCAATTTACGATTCAGGTCATGACCGAAACTGAAACCGAGTCCGAGATTTTGATCCATGTTACCCACTACATGAAATTTAAAACATGGAACTCCCTTAGCACAATGTTAACCATTCGATAACTATAATATTTGCTAAATGAAAATTACATAAAAGTGATTCACTAGTCTTATACATCATATTGCAATAACTCAAAATTTTACATGGCTCCTTCGCTCAAAGTTCATTCGAAGAGTTGCGGATACTCGTCGCTTATGTACGACTCGCGTTCCCAAGTAGCTTCTTCTGGCGAATGGTTTCGCCACCTCACTAGTACCAATGGAATTCATTTGGTACGTAACACTTGCTCCTTCCGATCAAGAATCTATATTGGTTCTTTTCTAATGGTCAAGTCTTCTTAAATCTTGATCGGTTGATAGCCTAGGACCTGAGTTGCATCCTTCACATATTTCCTTAGCATCGACACGTGAAATACGTTTAGCATGCTCGATAGCTGTGATGATAAAGCAATCTGATACGCAACCTCTCCAACTCGTCCCAAAACTTTGAATGGTCCTATATAATATGGACTCAACTTCCCACATTTCCTGAAGCGCATTACACCCTTCGTGGGTGAAATCTTTATAAATACCTTGTCCCCATTTTGAAACTCCACACTCGTTCTTTTCAGATCGGCATAACTTTTCTACAGACTTTGTGCCACTTTTAATCTCTCTCGGATTAAGCATACTGCTTCGGTGGCAGTCTCGACAATTTTCGAACCGAAAACAAAATTTTGTCCGATTTCTTTCCAATTAATCGAAGATTTACATCTTCGTCCATATAGTGCTTCGTAGGAAGCCATACCGATACTTGTCTGATAACTATTATTGTATGCGAACTCAATCAATGGTAAGAGTTGATCCCACGATCCTTGAAAATCAAGCATACAAGCTCAGAGCATGTCCTCTATAATATGGTTCACCTTTTTGGTCTATCCATCTGTTTGTAGGTGAAATGTAGAGCTAAATTCTAACCTTGAACTCATTGCCTCCTGGAATTTTTGCCAAAACTGTGATGTATATAACAGGTCTTTATCCGAAACAATGCTCACAGGAATACCATGCAATCGGATAATCTCTTTTAGGTACATCTCTGCAATTCTATCGCTATATACTTGGTGTTGTAAGGCAAGAAATGAGCTGACTTGATTAGCTTATCGATGATTACCCATATGGCATTGTGCCCTCTCATCATCCTCAGTAATCCCATAATAAAGTCCATGGAAATGGATTCCCATTTCCATTTTGTTATCGGTAGAGGTTGTAACAAACCCGATGGATGTCGATGATCCATTTTCACTTGCTGACACACCAAGAACTTTGAGATTTACTCGGTGTTAAGTGGTGAAAAATGCCACTTTTCACCCTATAACCTGACCCTTGATAGACCTGTGAGCACACTAATAAGCTTGTGTCAAGTGCATTTTGTAGACAATAACAAAAGAAGATATTAATGCAGAAAAGCACTCAAGAATGCCCAAAAAGGAGCTATCTCTCAGCACAGGAAAAACCCAGCAACAGCATACCAGAGGGTAGCACAGCACTGGACCCTTGGAGCGCATGGCTACAACAGGGCAAGGTGAAGGAAGTGAAAATAGGCTGAGAACGTCCTATCGATTGGTCACCTGAAGACTTCGATAGGAGCTGAAAGCAAAGAAAGGAAGAATTCGTGCAGTTGAAGCGGTCTTCGATAGGATCTGAAGGCAGAAGAAAGATGAATTCATGTGGATTAAGGAGTTCGATAGGATCTCAGAACCTATCAAGCAGCTAAAAGGAAAGAAGAAACCATCCTATCGAAAACCTGCCTGAAGTGTCAAAGGAACCTATCGAATGGTTTCTTAAACCTATCGAAATGGTGGAATGCAGACTGGAACCTATCGAAATGGTTTTCCAACCTGTCGAAGAGTTTATCCAACCTGTCGAATACTCCAAACCAAGGACTGAGAAGGTTCGAACTCTAAGCGAAGATTCTTCCTATCAGAACCTATCCAACAAATCTGAGAACCTAGCGAAAGGAGCAAAATACTCGATTCCAACCTGTCGAAAGCTTCCTGAACCTGTCAAAATCATGTGCAGAACTTCTCAGAAATTCAGCTGTGCACATGTTGTGATTCAGTGACCTGCTGCACGCAACTCGAGGCATTTAGTGACCGACACGACGGTTTCAGAAGATGCCCTAGAAAGCCCTAACCGACCTACGTGCTTTAACAGAACTCTAACAAACTCTGAACCAAAATTTTGGAGATTAGAGCTTACAGAGAAATTCAATTTCCCTCCTTTAGCCCAACCATGGTTGGCTAAGTCCCTTGGAGTAGCGAGGAGCGAAGTTAGATCTGTAATTGGATAAGGTTAAGAGTGCTATTGTAGGTTCCTAGTTGCACAGACTACATATCTGAGAGTGTTTCCATTGTATAGTGACCTTGTTTGCAATGATAATGTTGTATTTAATGCTTTAATTAGATTTAAATTTCCTTTGGTTCCATTTGGTGATCGATCAGATTTGTGTAGAGGAGTTGTAGATCAGCTCACCCACTTAACTGGTAGACCTCTTGGATACCATCTGATCTCCCTGGATCTGATGCTCCTGTGATTCCTTGAGTCTGTGACCTGGGAATTGCAGCATCTGTAGTGGTTTTATTTGTTCTAATTGAGGCTCTGACTTTGTAGGAGATCCCTAGGATGGTCTGTGACCATTAAAGTGGACAGATCATAGCCTTAAGATAAATCTAAGCTCAGGCCTCAATTGGATTCATCTGCTGCAATCCATGGATTTGATAAAGTCTATAGGATGGTCTATGACCATTAAAGTGGACAGATCATAGCCTTAAGGCCAGGTGGATCCTGTGATTTGGAGTGGAATTTATACCCTGCAGCTGTGCTTATAGCCAGCGAGGGAATTGTGTGCTCTGAACCTCTGTAGCATGATTAATCAAATCCGATTTCAGTGAAAACCAACCTCCAAGCTACTCTTCTCCATTTTTTGCTTTTTACTCTCTTCCCCTGCAAGATCTAATCTCCTAAACTCGATCCAATTTAACTTATGTTTAATTGTAGCTTAGTTTAAGTGACAATCCATTCCAAACTTCCCCCTATCTTTTAGCTAAATTAGTAATAGTTAGGGTGCCAGATCTGGAGATTTACCATATTTCTAACCAACCTCCCTATGGACATTCCCTTACTCACCATTCTTTTAAAGCTTGCTATAACAGATCCTGAATACTTGCAGGTCTGTATGAGTGTGTCTGCCTAGTTTTATTGATGATTTTAGAACCTCATTTGAGGGTAGGCAAACACACCAACAAGTTTTTAGCGCCGCTGCCGGGGAGGCATGTTTAGAAATTGATAGATCTAAGTTTTGATCATAGATCTATAGTTTTTTTTTATTTTTTACTAACTGCATTTGTAAGTTGTGTTGTTTTTCAATTGTTTGTGTGCAGTTCATCAGATCAAAGGCTACCAGTGAGAGGAGAATGATGCTAGAGATTGCTCTGTAGTTTGCATCCCTCTACTCCCCTGTTATTTTTCAGATCTGTTGATAATTTTTGTTAGAATAGTTAGAAAATTTGGTTGATTCTGTTTATTATGTATTTGGATCTGTTCTGCATTCGGAATCTGAGTGTTGTATGTTTGGTAGGAGAACTTTGCAACCTCAGATTGCCCCACTAAATCCAGAGGTTGAAAGACTTCTCAGATCCAGACTAACTACACCCACCTCTGTTGCATTTGATTATGTAGAAATGGGTGAGTAACAGCAGCCGAGAACCCTTAAGGAGTTTAATGCACCAGGGGTCTACAATTACCCCTTCTGCATTCAATTCCCAGCTGCTCAAGGAAACTATAAGATAAAATCATCCATCATTCAAATGCTGCCCTCATTTCATGGCCTGACCAAAGAAGACCCCTATAAGCACATTGATGAATTCTTAGGATTGTCTACTACATTTAATATCACAGTTTTGGGAGAGGAGGCCACCAGGATGAGACTCTTTCCTTTTTCATTAAAGGACAGAGCCAGGACCTAGTTGTCCTTGCTTCCACCTAACAGTATTCAGTCCTGGAGTGATCTCCAATGTTAGTTTCTTGCCAAATTCATTCCTATGTCAAAGACCAGCCAGTTGAGGAAGGGTATCATCTCTTTTACCCAAGATCCAACTGAAGACTTTCATCAATCCTAGGAGAGATTTAAGGAACTCCTCAAGAAATGCCCCCACCATCAAATCCCTGAATGGCTATTGGTTCAAAGTTTTTATCAGAGATTTGATGCTAAAAGCAGAGATATGATAGATGCCTCCTGTGGTGGCACCTATCTCCATAAAACTGTTGAAGAGGCATTGGAGCTCTTTGATATCATTTGTGAGAACTCTATGCAAAGGGAAACCTTAGTAAGAGATCTAGAGTCTCCTAAATTGATGAAGGAGAACACCTCAAGGGGAAAGATATATGAAGTGAGTGTGCCAAGTGAGTTGGAAAGGAAAGTGGACAGCTTAACTCTAAAATTTGATAAGCTGATGGGAGCAATGCAGTCATCTGTGACTGCCAGAGTGGAGGAAGCATGTGCCATATGCCAGTCCCCTGCTCATCCCTTGGAAGAATGCCCATCTGCTGACCAATTTCCTGATTTTATAACAGAGCATGTGGCTGCAGCTCAGTCTTATGGGCAGCAGCCTGCAATTGGGTATCAATGGAGGAACCACCCCAATCTGAGGTGGAGACAAGCCCAGAGCCCATGCCTTGAAATGCTCAGACCCTATCGAGAAGGTTATGCCCCAAGACCTCGTGACAAGAACCCATGGCCCAACTCAGTAGCTCCTCATGCGCAATCAGCACCCTCCACCGTGAGAGCACCATCCTTTGAGGAACAAGTTCTATCTTCATTATAGAGCTTGAACACCTTAACCCAAACTGTGCACTCTCACAACCAGAGCATCAAAAAGATAGAGGACCAACTTGGTCAGCTGTCTGATGCTCTGACTAGGAGAGAGGGAGGAAGGTTGCCTAGCCAACTACAGGACAATCCACTAAGGCAGTTTGTAGTGGGTGAAGTTTCCTCCACTTATGAGGAAGCTAAATCTATTACAACTTTGAGAACTGGCAAGTTAGTAGACAACCAAGTGGTCTGTGAGCCTGTGAGGAACTTGGATGAAGAAACAGAAGTAATTTCTACCAGTACACAACAAAGACCACCAATGGTGGACTTGAAGGAACAATAAGCTGTGAATAAAGAGGGTAATGAGGATCCTCAAGAAAAGAAAAAACTCAAAAAGAAAGAGACACCATTGGCTAAGGCTGCAAGTGAGGGAGCAATCCCACAATTGCCATTTCCGAAGGCACTACAAGCACCTTCCCCTTTTGATAAAGGGCAAGAAAAAATTGAGGAAATGATGGAGACTTTCAAATAAGTAAAGATCAATCTGCCTTTACTTGATGCCATCAAACAAGTCCCAGCCTATGCCAAATTTTTAAAAGACCTGTGCACCCATAAAAGACAGTCTAGGATACACCTATCTAAGAAAATCTTTTCAGCAGAAAAAGTTAAGCATGTCCTCTCCATTGCAACTCCCCTCAAGCTTCAAGACCCTGGACTCCCCACCATTCCCTGCATCATTGGGGATCATACCATTGACAAAGCCCTATTAGATCTGGGAGCTAGTGTAAATTTGCTTCCATATTTAGTATATGAGAAGCTGGGCTTAGGCAAATTAAAGCCCACACATGTGGTTCTCCAGCTGGCTAACAGATCTGAAAGGAAACCTGTGGGGATAATCGAGGATGTTTTGGTTGGAGTTAACAAATTCTTTTATCCTGCTGATTTTTTGGTGCTGGATATGGAACCAGGTAGGAATGCCACTTCCATACTTGTGATTCTAGGCAGACCCTTTTTGGCCACAGCTAATGCTTGTATTCAATGCAGGTCTGAAATCATGGAAGTGTCATTTGGAAATATGAAGGTCAAATTGAATGTGTACAACGCAGCAAACTAACCTCATCGTGATGAGGATTGTTTTTCTCTTGATGTAATAGTTGTGGTTATCCAGGAAAATGTGAATATGCTGCTACGTGGTCAGGAATGGTGTAATGAATTAGCCAAAGTATGGAAGGAAATAGAGGTAGAGTAGGGTCTCACCTCTAAGATCGAGCATGTGAAACTTGTCTCTTCTGAAGCTCCACTAGCACATCACCATCCATGGAGGCCTACCTTGTTACCCCTACCACCCTCCTCCCAAACACCCCTATTGCCCTCCCTCATCAGTCCCTCAGAGGTGGAGTTAAAGCAACTCCCACATTCTTTAAAATATGCCTTTTTAGGAGACAACACCAAACTGCCTGTGATAATCGTTTCTTCCCTCACTCTCAAGCAGGAGAAAGAATTACTGTGTGTACTAAAAAGGCATAGGAAGGCAATAGGATGGACCATTGCAGACCTTGGGCAAATAAATCCTGCTGCGTGCATGCATAAAATTCATCTCGAGGAAGGATCCAAACCTTTCAGAGAGATGCAGCGAAAAATCAACCCACACATGCAGGAGGTGGTGATGAAGGAGGTGGTCAAACTCCTCGATGCTGGGATAATTTATCCCATCTCGGATTCACAATGGGTAGCACCTACCCAGGTAGTACCCAAGAAATCTGGCATTACAGTTGTTGAAGCAGATTCAGGTGAGCTGATCCCAACCAGATAGACCACTGGTTGGAGGGTATGCATAGACTACCGAAAACTCAATGAAAAGACCAGCAATGATCACTTCCCACTGCTCTTCATAGACCAAATCTTGGACAAGCTGGCAGGCAAGGCCTATTACTATTTTCTTGATGGATATTCAGGGTACAATCAGATCCCTTTGTACCCCCAGGATCAAGAAAAAACCACATTCACTTGCCCATTTGGAACCTTTGCATACAGAAGGATGCCATTTGGGTTGTGTAATGCACCTGCCACGTTCCAAAGATGCATGTATGCTATCTTCTCTGACATGATTGATAAGTTTTTAGAGATCTTTATGGATGATTTCTCCATTTATGGAGATGATTTTAGCCAATGCCTACACCACCTCAGCTCCGTACTGCAAAGGTGTGAGGAGACCAATCTAGTTCTGAGTTGGGAGAAAAGTCACTTTATGGTGACTCAAGGCACTGTTCTAAGACATGTTGTCTCTCACAAAGGAATCGAGGTTGATCAAGCTAAGATCAATTTAATTGCCCACTTGCCCCCTCTGAAAACTGTCAAACAAGTTAGGTCATTTATGGGTCATGCTGGCTTCTACAGAAGGTTCATCAAGGATTTTAGCAAACTCTCCAAACCCCTCTGCCACCTGCTGTGCCAGGATGTCCCTTTTGACTTTAATGCTGAATGTCAAGCTGCTTTTGAACTGTTAAAAACTTGTCTAACCACAGCCCCCATCCTGCAATCCCCTACTTTTTCCCTGTCATTTGAGCTGATGTGTGATGCATCAGATTTTGCCATGGGAGTAGTGTTGGGGCAAAGAAAACACAAGACACCTTTTGTGGTAGCATATGCCAGTAAATCAATGGTTGATGCTCAATTGAATTACACTATAACTGAGAAAGAGCTATTAGCCATTGTTTTTGCCTTAGAAAAATTTAGGTCTTATGTGCTGGGATAAAAAATTATTGTGTTCACTGACCACTCAGCCTTGAAATACCTCTTGTCCAAAAAAGAAGCTAAAGCACGACTAATCAGATGGATTCTTCTCTTGCAGGAATTTAATTTAGAGATTAAGGACAAGAAGGGGGTGGAGAACGTGATGGCTGACCCTCTGTCAAGGAACCAAACAACTGACATAGCAAGCTTGCCCATCAATGACTCCTTCCCAGATGAGCAACTTCTAACTATCCAGATAAGTATGCCCTGGTTTGCCAATATTGTCAACTACCTTACTGTAGGTAGGACTGCCCCACATTAGAGCAAGGATGACAAAAATCTGTTCTTTGCACAGATTCGACATTACATGTGGGAGGATCCTTACCTTTTTAAGCATTGTATAGACCAGGTGATCAGACGCTGTGTACCTGAAACTGAGTTTCACAACATCCTAACCATGTGTCATGAACAGGCTTGCGGGGGCCATTTCAGTGGTAATAAGACTACCTCCAAGGTCCTTCAAAGTGGTTTCTACTGGCCTACCCTATTCAAGGATGCTCGACAGCACTATAAAGTTTGTCATCTATGTCAGCAAATGGGCAGTATTACAAGGAGAAACTCTATGCCCTTGCAACCTATACTAGTTGTTGAACTGTTTGATGTCTGGGGAATCAACTTCATGGGACCTTTTCTCCCTTCTGTTGGATACAATTTCATCCTTGTCGCTGTGGATTACGTCTCCAAATGGGTAGAAGCTATAGCTATAAGAACCAATGATCACAAAGTTGTCATTCAATTCCTGAAAGACAACATCTTCTCCAGATTTGGCTTTCCTAAAGCTATTATTAGTGATGGGAAAGCCACTTCTGTAATAAACCTTTTGACAAACTGATGGAACGATACTTTGTTACCCACAGAGTAGCCACTCCCTACCACCCACAAACCAGTGGACAGGTAGAGATTTCCAACAGGGAAATCAAACATATTCTTGAGAAGACTGTGAGATCTGACAGAAGAGATTGGTCCAACAAGTTGACTGATGCCCTATGGGCATACGTAACAGCCTATAAAACCCCATAGGCATGTCCCCATTCAGATTAGTCTATGGTAAGGCATGTCATTTGCCTGTTGAATTGCAACACAAGGCATATTGGGCCATTAAAGCAGTGAACTTTGACTTACACTCTACTGGAATTCACAGGAAACTCCAGTTATCCGAGCTGGATGAACTACAAATAGAGGCTTCTGCAAATGCCCAGAGTTACAAGGAGCGAACCAAAGCTTTTCACGACAGACATTTGCTCTGCAAAGAGTTCAAGCCCAATGACAAGGTATGGTTGTTCAACTCCAGAATGAAATTCTTTCCAGGGAAGCTGCAGTCCAGATGGGATGGACCTTTCACAGTGGTACACATTTCCCCATCTGGAGCTGTCGAAGTCATGCATCCTACAGATGGCAGAACCCTTAAGGTCAATGGCCAGAGGCTAAAACTTTGTGTTGACAATATTTGTGAGCCTGAAGAGACCGTTGATCTTCAGGATCCTCCAGGTTAATACCCGACTTCAATTTGTATCATATGTATTTTATTTAATTTATACCTCAATTCGTTCCAACAATATTCTTTGCAATAAAATGACCAAGGGCACAAGGTCAGAGGCCAATTTACAAACTGCTAGCGCAGCAGATGAGTTGCTGGGGGACTAAGGCTAAATGCTCTGCACACATAGGCCATGTTTTTAAGCTCATTGAACCTCTCGATAGGTCATTTGGACCTTCCGCTAGGTCAGCTGCTGATGTCGATAGGATTGGTGAGGATTTCGATAGGTGTTGTGACCTCTCGATAGGTGAGAACAACTGTGTGATAGGTTTTGGACTCTTGCCGGGAACCTATCGACAAAGGTGCAAATGTAATACCCCACCTATCAAAAGGTTGTTCACACCCATCAGTATCCTAACGAAACCTATCGCAACCAGCCAACCTAGCCTATCGAATGCATGTTTATTCTGTTTGATAGGACAGGTTAAACCTATCGAGAGCTTTTACCTGCATGCCCCATACTTGTTCGGCTTCGATAGGAAGCCTTAACCTATCGACACTTTACACTCATCCTATCGAAATTGACTTTCCTCCCCTCACTCCTTCCATGCTTACTGTGCAGTTGCACTGCACAGAAATTTTACCATGTGTACCATGTACAACTGTGCACAGCACGAGCTTTAAAACTCCCCACGCTAAATATAGGCTGCCAGCTAATGCACGTTTTCGTTCCCCATGCTGATTGTTCGAATTCACCATTCATTCCTAGTCATCGACAGTGGTGATATTGAATGCACCGTTTCATATTCCCCCGCACTTCCACCTTAAATAGATGCAGATAGCTCGACTTCTACCCATCCCTTCCCTTCTACCCTCTACCCTCCTCCTCATAACTATGGCCGATGGCAAGCCCATGCTCACCCCTGCATAACTCTACCTCTTCTGGCTGGAGCCATTACCGCCCAAGGATCCAGACCCGTTGCAGTTCCTGTGGGATGAATATGAGGAGGTCCAGCGGATCCTCGCTCAGGAGGAAAAGGACAAAGTTAGGAAGGAGAAGAAGAGGCTGAAGACCGCGTCACCGGTGTCTCCGCCACCATCCTCCTCCACCAACCATCCCCCTGCCCCCTAACCTTCTTCATTTTCCTTTTCTTTCTCCCTACCTAGCTTACAGTTCCTCTTCCACCCGATGCAGGCTGAGGATTTCCCTGAGCCAGGGGGCGATTTCTTGAACTATCTGCGATATTTTATCCACCGGCCTACTTCACTTTCTTTCTGCTTGCACATTGTAATCATGCCATTTCCCTATGTTAATAATAATTTTGTTTCTTACTAGCTTCTGTGTTTGCTCTATAAAAAAAATAAAAAAAATATTAATAAAACTGCTCCACTCCCTATGATGGAAACAGCGAGGACACTGTTTAATTTAGGTTTGGGGGTGTGGCATGTATGCATGCCAATAAATTAGTTACTTTTAGTACAGCTAGGCTAAAATGAAGTATTTGGAATTAATTAGAGTAAATTCTCACTGGAATTTTTGTAAAAGGAGGATATTAAGAAAACAACTTTTTAAAATTGAAACGAGTTGTAGTTTTAACATTTTTCATGAGGCAAATGTCAACAATTTGTGAAAAATAATTTCTGATGTGCAGTAAACCTGAAATGAGAGAAACTTGTGAAGACACAACCCCTAAAAATGAGATGGAAGGCCATACCTAGTGAGATTTGGGCCTGAAAAAGTTTCCTTGAAGAGTGCCTTGGCAATTTTTCTGCTTTTTAGACTAATTGGATCTAATTCTAATCACTAGAAGTTAGGCAATTCCAAATTAAAACAACTTGACAACACTCATGACATTAAGGACATGAAGTAAGGCCATCCCTTGGTCAGTTTGAGCTTAAAATGTCCCACCTTTGAACTGCCCTTGATGCACACCACTTGAGCCTTAAAAGTCCCAACTTTCTTTGAGGAAAACTAGAAATGTTAAACCCAAAACCTTTTGACCTATTTTAGTTCACCCCCAATCTGAGAAATCAGGAAGAGGAAGGAGAAGTGAGATTAGAGGAAGATGTTAAATCTGGTTGAAAGAAAGGAGAACACATGTTGTGGTGTTGTGGTATTCCGCTTTTTTTAAAAAAAAAACAAAAAAAGGATGAGAAAGAGAAATCACCTCATCTGAAAATCTACAAGAAAATAAGAGGCTAATCAATTCAAGTCTGAAAATTCAAAAGGAAAGTAAAAAGGTGTTGAAATGAAGGAGTTGTCTAGACCTCCTCCTTACCTTTACTGATTTCTCAATTTGAACCCCTTTTACCCTTTCTTTTACAAACCTCATCCATAAGCCACATTACAACCCAATGAAAAGACCTTACTAATCTGGAATGGATTGAGCTGTCATGTGGAGATAAGGATCTGTCTAATCTATGGTGAAAAGAGTTAGAAAATTTTAGAAATTAGAACAATGCCTATGCTCATGCTTACAGCCCTATTTGAGGACTGTAACTGCTCTTGAGCTGTCTGGAATTCTACACCCTTCATTGTTGTTGTGAGTTAACAGCCCTGGTGAGACTTGGGCTTGAAATTCAATTTGATGGGGGTAGTATCAAAACAGAGTTCTCAAATGAAAGGTGAGCCATGCATTAATCTTCAGACATAATACCTTGACATGAACTGATTGATGATGAAGGAATTACTACAAAATTTCATGTTTTAAGTTGGTGACTTTTCTGCTGAAAACCCTCAAGAACTGAAAAGACATGATGAGAATTTATTCTAGTTTACTAAAATTCTATTTAGCAGGATGTACTATTATTAACTAACTTTATTGGGGAAGTTTGTGGGTACCTTCACTGAAAACGCTCAGGAGACTTCACTCCTCCACTAGGGATCACCTAGGGGTTTAAAAGGCTTGGTGCATATGCTAAATGCATCCGTGCTCCCTACGAAAGTGGCATTTTTATTTTTTCTTTGAATTCTCCTTTGCACAGGGACTAGCAAAGCTTAGGTTTGGGGGTGTGTTAAGTGGTGAAAAATGCCACTTTTCACCCTATAACCTGACCCTTGATAGACCTATGAGCACACTAATAAGCTTGTGTCAAGTGCATTTTGTAGACAACAATAAAAGAAGATACTAATACAGAAAAACACTCAAGAATGCCCAAAAAGGAGCTATCTCTCAGCACAGGAAAAACCCAACAACAGCACACCAGAGGGTAGCACAACACTGGACCCTTGGAGCGCGTGGCTACAGCAGGGCAAGGTGAAGGAAGTGAAAACAAGCTGAGAACGTCCTATGGATTGGTCACCTGAAGACTTCGATAGGAGCTGAAAGTAAAGAAAGAAAGAATTCGTGCAGTTGAAGAGGTCTTTGATAGGATCTGAAGGCAGAAGAAAGATGAATTCATGTGGATTAAGGAGTTCGATAGGATCTCAAAACCTCTCGAGCAGCTGAAAGGAAAGAAGAAACCATCCTATCAAAAACCTGCCTGAAGTGTCAAAGGAACCTATCGAATGGTTTCTTAAACCTATCGAAATGGCCGAATGCAGAGCGGAACCTGTCGAAATGGTTTTCCAACTTGTCGAAGAGTTTCTCCAACCTGTCGAATACTCCAAACCAAGGACTGAGAAGGCTGGAACTCTAAGCGAAGATTCATCCTATCGAAACCTATCGAATGAATCTGAGAACCTAGCGAAAGGACCAAAATGCTCGATTCTAACCTGTCAAAAGCTTCCTGAACCTGTCGAAATCGTGTGCAGAACTTCTCAGAAATTCAACTATGCACATGTTGTGATTCAGTGACCTGCTGCACCCAACTCGAGGCACTTGGTGACCGACACGACGGTTTCAGAAGATGCCCTAGAAAGCCCTAACCGACCCACGTGCTTTAACAGAACTCTAACAGACTCTCACGACCTTCTAGAAGGAAGTTTTGGTGGGAAAATAGAGATCCCCAATTGCGATTGGGTGAGATCGAGATCTGAGCCAAAATTCTGGAGATTAGAGCTTGCAGAGAAATTCCATTTCCCTCCTTTAGCCCAACCATGGTTGGCTAACTCCCTTGGAGTAGCGAGGAGCGAAGTTAGATCTGTAATTAGGTAAGGTTAAGAGTGCTACTGTAGGTTCCTAGCTGCACAGACTACAGATCTGAGAGTATTTTTATTGTAAAGTGACCTTGTTTGCAATAATAATACTGTGTTTAATGCTTTAATTAGATTTAAATTTTCTTTGGTTCCATTTGGTAATCGATCGGATTTGTGTAGAGGAGTTGTAGATCAGCTCACCCACTTAACTGGTAGACCTCTTGGATACCATCTGATCTCCCTGGATCTTATGCTTTTATGATTCTTTGAGTCTGTGACCTGGGAATTGCAACATCTGTAGTGGTTTTATTTATTCTAATTGAGGCTCTGACTTTGTAGGAGATCCCTAGGATGGTCTGTGACCATTAAAGTGGACAGATCATAGCCTTAAGATAAATCTAAGCTCAGGCCTCAATTGGATTCATATACTGCAATCTATGGATTCGATAAAGTCTATAGGATGGTCTGTGACCATTAAAGTGGACAAATCATAGCCTTAAGGCCAGGTAGATCCTGTGATTTGGAGTGGCATTTATACCCTGCAGCTGTGCTTATAGCCAGCGAGGGAATTGTGTACTCTGAACCTCTGTAGCATGATTAATCAAATCCGATTTCAGTGAAAACCAACCTCCAAGCTACTCTTCTCCATTTTTTGCTTTTTACTCTGTTCCCCTACAAGATCTAAGCTCCTAAACTCGATCCAATTTAGCTTATGTTTAATTGTAGCTTAGTTTAAGTGACAATCCATTCCAAACTTCCCCCCTGTCTTTTAGCTAAATTAGTAATAGTTAGGGTGCCAGTTCTGGAGATTTACCATATTTCTAACCAACCTCCTTGTGGACATTCCCTTACTCACCATTCTTTTAAAGCTTGCTACAATAGATCCTGAATACTTGCAGGTCTGTATGAGTGTGTCTGCCTAGTTTTATTGATGATTTTAGACCCTCATTTGAGGGTAGGCAAACACACCAACACTCGGCGACATCCTTCTTCAAACCTCTCCACTAAAAGTTCTTTTTAAAATCCTGATACATCTTGCTATCACCCGGATGAATAGCATATTTTTACTTATGGGCCTCTTCTAGAATAGTATGTCGGAGATCAGCATCTGTCGGTATACATAGACGCCCTCTGAATAGTAGCGATCCATCTTCCTTGATGGGAAAATCTGGTCTAGTACCATCGGTCACACCTCATCTGATCTTGGTAAATTCTGCATCTTTTTTTCAGAAGCTTGTAGATGTCATCAAAGATTGTCAGTCTGATCGTGATATTTGCCACTAAGGCTCCTAAATCTTTCACCTCGATCTGTGTCATACAATGAGATGTCCTATAATAATTTTCATCTACAGATCCCCTTGGTGAGGCTCGATAACTGAGCCAATGTCTTTCGACTCATGCATTTTCCACGACGTTTGCCTTACTTGGGTGATATTGAATGGAGCAATCATAGTCCTTGAGAAACTCAATCTATCTCCTTTGCCTTATATTCAGATCTTTCTGAGTAAATAGGTACTTGAGGCTCTTATGATCAATGAATATCTCAAGGGTTTCCTCGTAAAGGTAATGCATCCATATCTTCAATGCAAAGATTATTGTTGCCAATTCAAGATCATGAGTTGGGTAATTTTTTTCAAAATCCTTAAGCTGTCTCGAACCGTAGGCAATAACTTTTTGGTTCTGGTTAAGCACATAGCCTAACCCACTATGTGACGCGTCGCTAAACATGACGAAACCTCTAGTGCCTAATGGAATAGCAAGAACTGATGTAGAGGTAAGCCTTCTCTTAAGTTCCTGAAAGCTCTTCTCACACGACTCGATCAATTCAAACTTCACATTTTTCCTTGTAAGTTGTGTGAGTGGTCTTGATATCTTGGAAAAGCCTTCTACAAACCTTCTGTAGTTGCCAGCCAATCATAGAAAACTTTACACCTCTGTCAGTATTCTTGGTTGTTCCCATTGTATAATGACCTCAATCTTCATTGGATCAACCATAATACTCGTTTCAGAGACAACATGTCCCAAGAAACTCACCTTATGACAGCCCTGATTTTGGCACCTCGAAACCCGTGCCATCAGCACGACCCTCAAGGCCGTGTCCCATAAGCCTGCATGGAACATTGGTATACCCAAGCAACAATAAAGTAAAATAAAAGCATAAGAACTGATAACGAACTAAATCTCTAGTTCTATAAAATAAAGTCAAAATACTTAGCCCAAAAGATGGTTATGATCTCATGCCACTGCATGAGTAAAAGAACCCACCCGAACCATCAGTGACGACATAACAGTCACCTTGGATGGTTCGCCAAAAGAATATCTCTGTATATATTACATTTTCTCAAAAAATAGGGCTTGACATACCAAGCCGTACAGTACTCTCTCAAAACTGCCTCAAAGTACGCAGGGGTCCTTTAGAAGAAGTCCTCATGAGGTGGCTCTGAATCCTCTCCAGGCACATAATTCGAATCCTCCGGATCTATGCCTCTCAAAGCAGTAGCAGCCGCAATCACAGGACCTGCGACGTATAGTCTAAAGGGTGAGCTACATCATAGCTCAATAGGGAAACAACTGAATGAACATATAAGTTAACTCTCACATATATTCCATGACATTTAGAAGCATGATTTATCAATGTAATAGCTGGAAAATAATTTAAATGACTGAAAAGATGAACTGATGCAATTGTTACTTCACATAGGTTTACTTATTCTCAACTTGCTCAAAAAGACAATGATTTAGCCTAAAAACTTAAATGGTAACTTAAATAATCCTTGATTTACTATAACCTCGAGCCCCAATGGAATACCCTCCATCGTCGTCTAATTAGACCATTTTTATTTCCTTTTTCATTCATTTAATACTACCCAGGTCCCTTCCTCGAAGGTGATGGGGTATAAATCTCACATACATCCTTGGGATTTCCAACTAGTGTACGAATTGGCTGTCGTACCGATCACAGATATTCTGCTGAGTCAGTCACGGGTATCCCGCCGCGTCAGTGGGGTATTCTCCAAACCTTAAATTAAAAGTGCACTACATTTAGTTATTCACCGTGTGATTATGCTAATTATAGTATATTAGGCGTAATCAATTCTCATTTACTTTACATTTTTCCATACATCCCTTGGATGTGACTAGCTTAATGCATCACACAGATGCCCATATAACATTCACATCCCCTGGGGACGTCACATACTCATATTATAATTTATTTCCTTACTTAGTGTTCACTCACACACATACTTAAGATTCAAATTTTTAAGGCATAATTACTCATTTCTATATCACTACCTACATGCTCTTGCAATTAAAGTACATGTATAAGACGTTCCCTACCTCACGCGTATAAATTCTCAAGCGTCAAGGTCCAATGCAGCTCCCCATGCTTGCAGTCACTTGTATAACCTATGGTACATCATAGCATAAGCAAAGCATCAAGAACGATATATAAAAGAAGGTACAAGACCCTCCCAGAACTCGAAAGTCTAAAACAAAAGTCAACAGAAACTGTCTAAATCGATTAATCGATCCCCAAAATCGATTAATCGAATTCTCAAAATTGATTAATCGATCCCAAATTGATTAATCGAAAATCCTCGATTGATTGATTTTCAAATCGATCAATCGGTTTTCCCAGGCTCTTCATTTTCGAGCCACTGGGAGTGCTCAGACGATTAATCGATTTAAAATCGATTAATCGATTTCCACAAATCGATTGATCGATTTCAAATCGATCAATCAGTTTTGGGCATTAGTGCCCAGGCTTACTTCTAAGACAAAATCGATTGATTGATTTTCAAAATCGATTAATCGATTTTGCCAGAAACCCAACCTTTTTCGGGCATATCTTCCAGCTTTGATCTCTCTCTATTTTTCCTTTCTTTTCCACATCTTTAATTCAACATTTAGTTAATTTTAACATACAAACACAACCTCATACACATTGAATTTAAAGAATTCTTACCTCAAATCAATCTCTTGATTGATTCAAATGCTTAGGTCATTGGCTAGGGTTCTTAGCCTGATTCTACGAACTCCTATGCGTCACCTCCGGAGTAATTGCTCAAGCACGTCTTCAATTCGAAATCTACACTAACTCCCTTGCATTTACTCTCTCTTACTCTCTCTCTCTCTCTCTCTCTTCATAAATCTCTACAGCAACCTAATTAAAGAGAAATAACTCTCTTAAGTCATTTGTCTCTTTTAACCCATCTCTTGCTTTGGTGTAAAGCACATACACCCCTCAATGGTATATGTGACCTTACCACAAGATCCAACAACACATATCTAGTGTGCCCTCTCACCCCAATACCTAGGCTAGTCTAAGTCATCCAGTCGACTTCCACTTGGTCAAACCTATGACCAGTCAGGCATGCATCCCGACGTCACTGTTCAAAGCCCAAATTTTGGGGATGTTACATTCTCCCCACCTTTGGAATTTTCGTCCTCGAAAATGTACCCAAGGGTTTCCCTTTGGAAGACCCACACACAAAGAGACATGTAGTTTCATTCAATAGCTATCACATCACATCTTGCATGAAGACCAATTATATTTTACATTCCATACAGCAGTTACCCGCACCCAAAACAAGTACAACTTAAAAGAAATGGCATCCATGCCAGATAGGTCCATACATAAGATTTACATAATAATTACAATCCCAAAAAGTAATTACTATGCACAAAGAAATGACACAAGCTAATGATCATGCCGTTCCATCCCCGGGCTGATCCGCCTCATCCTACTGGTGAGTACCAAAACCCGATGCATCAGGAGCCCATGTCCGAGCTGCCGCGATGCGCTGCTGATAATCAGTGGGATATATGAACTGCATGGTCTGATAGAACAATGCCTCATGAAAATCTAGCCTGTGGTCCATCCGGGTGCTGGTCTCTTCCATACGCTGATGGTGCTCCAGCATTTGGCGATTGTTCTTCGCCATGAGGGTGAGAACATTGTCAATGGTACTAGGCACAGGGAACGCACAAGAGCCATAGGAGTGGACTGTGAAGGACCGATAGGTGGTACTAAAGGATGCTCCTCAGGTGGTATTGCATCAGGAGGCTGCTCCCCTATTGCGTGGTCCTGTGGTGGTATAACAGGCTGCTCTTCCTCTGCTGGTGGGTCCTGCTGTGGTGGTGGTGCATCGCCAGCCTAGGTAGGCGCTGGCCCCTCAAGTGGTAGAGCCTTCTTCAATAGCCTATAGCTACGGCCCCACGAAGTGATAGAATAGTGTTTAACATGGTTTGTGCCCCTCTCCTCGGTAGGAGAAATATCATACTCTAGGGTGTCAGAGTAGCACTCTAACATGCTTGAGATGAGCCGATGTAAGGCATACGCTCCTTGGGTCTCAAAGAGCCCTTCATCATTTTTCGTTTGATGTAAATCATACCTTCAATTACTAACTTGGTTGCGTCGAACCAATGGCCGTGGTATGCCGCATATAAGGCTTGTTGGACCAACTCTATCCACTCAGTATCGTGGTGCATGGGTTAAAGGTTACACTTGATTATCGAATCAAGAATCCACATATAAGGGGGTAAGTCTACTCTCCGTATGGACTTCCCAGATCCTTTGTTTCCTCGTGTCATTTCGGTTCTTATCTCCTTAAAATTTATGATATGTGGGAAAGAAGGTAAAAGGTTAGTCTCAGGTACGCGTGTCAGAAAACACTCCAAATACTCGTGAACATGGCGTAGGGTAAAAAGATAGTTATGACCATCGATCTCGGTCATAACAGTGTCATCTACGCGACCCACTTTTAAGTTTTGGTAGAACAACCTAACGAGTCGAGGATAGAAATAAACGTGTAATGGTTTCAAAAGGTTACCGAGGCCCGCATTCATAGGGTATTGTTGGGGCCATTTGGTTTCGCCCTAAACCTCGGAATCGATAAATAGAGCCTCATCGATGATGTATTCATATTCAAACTCCCTTGTGGCCCACCACTCATTTGGTTGAGGTAAATGTCCTGGTGGTGGTGGTGGCACGACGTTCTTATGCCGTACCGGAAGCTTAGAAGCCGATTGCTTTGTAGCTAATCGTGTCTTAGGTGGCATTTTAGGTTTAAAAATGAGAACATTTTGAAAACCTAGGGCTGTAAACTATGCCAAAAAGAAAGGAATTTGAAAAACTAGGGCTTATCGTGCGTGTTCGATCCGAACGGGTGTGATTCGATTCGAATGCGATCCCCTAAAGCCCCTAAACCCTTACCATTTGGCTAGCTAAAGGAGGAAGCAAAATGGCTCCAAAGAACAAAATCCGTTGAAATGGGGAAAAATCCCACAACTGTTATATATAGGAAAAAATCGATTAATCTATTTCAAAAATCGATTAATCGGTTTTTAGAACTTAAACCCAGCTGCACGAAATCGATTGATCGATTTCAAAAATCAATTTATCGATTTTCAAAATCGATTAATTGAATTTAACTCGATTAATCAAAATTTACTGCTATTATTTTTCCAGGTTTTTCATCTCACTGGTGCGTGCCAGTCGTTCAATCGAACGAAATCAATTAATCGAAATCCAAAATCGATTAATCAATTTGGAAATCGATTAATCGATTTTGACAGAAATTTCAAAATTTTTTGCATTTTATTTTCCTTCACTTCCTTTTTGTTTCTTTGTCAGTTTGTATTTGGCTTTGTGGAGTACATATTGGTCATCCTTTCTCATGATGTAATGACCATTAAGTTCACAATGGATCCATTTACAACCCACATTCGTTCTTTTCATTCCTTGAATAAGTTGGCATAAACGCACAACTTTTGATTACATAGAAGGGTCAAACTCCAAAACATACATGCAATGTTACAATTAGGCTCTCAACTCTCCGCTAATAAGTCCAGATACTGCTTTCTTACATCCGCCTCTCATTCCCACGTAGCTTCTTCGGCCGGATGATTCTTCCATCAAACAACCACTAAAGGAATCACCTTCATGTGCAACACTTGCACTTTTCTATCCAATATCTCAGCCGGTTCCTGGTCATATCTTCGTGCATTTCCAACGGTTGACCTCCTAATATATGGGAAGGGTCATTCACATACTTTCTGAGCATAGAGACATGCAAGATGTTGTGTACCCGATCAAACGATGGTGGTAATCCAACGCGATATGCGACCTCGCCTACACGACCCAAAATCTCAAAGAGTCCAGGGTAACGGGGACTCAACTTTCCTCTGTTTCCAAACCTCATAACGTCTTTCATAGGCGATACTTTCACGAACACATGCTCGCCAACGGTATAGTCCACACTCGTTCTCTTGATATCGGCATAGCTCTTCTGTCTGCTATGAGTCGATCTCTTTGATCATACGAATGATGATAGCGTTATCCTCAAGTAACCCTAGTCCCAAAACAAACTTTTCACCGATTTCTTCCCAATTGATAGGCGATCTACATCGCCTCCCATATAGAGCTTCATACGGTGCCATCCCAATGCTCGTTTTGAAGCTATTCTTTTATGCGAATTCGATCAACCGTAGGTGTTGATCCCATGATCCTTATAGTTCAAGCATACACACTCTGAGCATGTCTTCTATCACTTGGTTTACCCGCTCCGTTTGCCCATCGGTATGTGGATGGAAAGCCGAATTGGAATCTAATCGCATACCCATGCCTTCTTGAAACTTCTTCCAAAACTTGGAAATATATAACAGGTCACAATCAGAGATAGTGCTACTAGGAATCCCATGCAAACGTACGATCTCCTTCATATACAACTCCGTGAGTCTTCCTACTGTGTATATCGTGTTATAAGGCAAGAAGTGTGCTGACTTGGTTAATCGATCCACGACTACCCAAATGGCATTATATCTCTTTACTGTACGCGGTAGTCCCACAATGAAATCCATGGAGATTGATTCCCATTTTCACTCTGGTATGGGTAGAGGCTGTAATAATCCAACAGGATGTCTATGATCAACTTTCACCTGCTGACATGTCAAACACCGAGACACGTAATTGGCCACGTCTTGCTTCAAACCTCTCAACTAATAATTCTTCCTCAAGTCTTGATACATTTTGGTGCTACTAGGGTGAATTGCATATTTTGACTTGTGAGATTCATTAAGGATAGTTTGCCGCAGATTGGCATCATCTGGAATGCAAAGACGGACCTTGAACAATAAGGAACCATCTTCTTTCACTGAGAACTTTGGTTTGATGCCTTCAATCACATCTTGGCGAATCTTGGTTAACTCTGGGTCTTTCATCTGTAGCTCGTGAATATGCTCAAAGATCATAGGCCTCACTAATATGTTAGCCAAGAAAGCTCCTCTAGCTTGCACCTCAATATTTGCGTCATACAGTGAAAGATCTTCAAACAATTTCCATTTCTGCATTCCCATGATCAGATTAGTCAACTGAGCTGAACTCTTTTGACTCAAGGCATCGACTATCATATTAGCCTTGCCTGGAATATTGTATGGAGCAATCAGTATTTTAGAAACTCCATCCATCTGTGCTGTCTCATATTTAATTCCTTCTTTGTAAACATGTACTTGAGGCTCTTATGGTCGGTGAAGATCTTAAAGGTCTCACCGTAAAAATAATGTCTCCAAATCTTCAACGCAAATATGATCGCTGCTAGTTCCAGGTCATGTGTCAGATAATTCTTCTCATGATCTTTCAGCTGTCTCGACCCATAAGCTATCACCTTCTTATGTTGGTTGAGCACGCAGCCCAAACCATTATGCGAAGCACACTATATACCGCGAACCCTCCACTGCCTGAAGGAATAGCTAGCACTGGAGCTGAAGTGAGTCTCTTCTTGAGTTCTTGAAAACTCTTTTCACACGCTTCACTCCACTCGAATCTCGCATCCTTCCTTGTAAGTCTCGTAAAAGGTCTCGATATTGTAGAAAATTCCTCTACAAAACGTCGATAGTAGCCAGCTAGACCAAGAAAACTACGAATGTCTGTTACCGTCTTTGGTTGTTCCCAATTTATCACTGCTTCAATCTTAGCTGGATCTACTGTGACACCATCCTTTGACACAACATGTCCCAAAAAGCTAACCTTCTCCAACCAAAACTCGCACTTACTAAGTTTGGCGTATAATTGGTGTTCACGTAAAGTTTGTAGAGCAACTCTCAAGTGTTCTTCGTGTTCCTTCTTTGACTTGGAGTATATCAGGATGTCATTGATAAATTCTACGAAGCCAGTGTCCAGGTGTGGTTTAAACACCCGATTCATCAAATCCATAAACAATGCTGGTGCATTCATCAAACCAAATGGCATCACTAAGAACTTGTAGTGTCTGTACCGTATCCTGAATGCTGTCTTCTGGATGTCCTCTGCCTTGACTCTCAATTGATGGTATCCAGATCTCAGATCGATCTTAGAAAAGTACCTCACTTCTTGTAGCTGATCAAAAAAATCATCAATCCTAGGCAATGGATATCAATTCTTAATGGTTAGTTTGTTTAACTGGTGATAGTCAATACACAGTCGCATTGACCCATCCTTCTTCTTTACAAACAAGACCGGTGCTCCCCATGGAGACACACTAGGTCTTATAAACTCCTTATCTATGAGTTCTTGTAATTGCTCTTTCAATTCCTTCAACTCAGCAGGAGCCATCCTATATGGTGCTTTGGAAACAGGCTCCGTTCCAGGTACTAAGTTGATAGCGAACTCCCCCTCTCTATCTGGAGGTAATCATGATAATTCCTCCGGAAACACATCTTCAAATCCATGTGTAACTGCGATCTCTGAGACAATGTTCTTCCCTTCCTTATCTTCCTTTAAAAATGCCAAGTAACCACTGCACCCCTTTTTGATTAAGTGCTCGGCTCTGACTACAGAGATAAGTGGCATAAACGTCGATCTTATTCCCCGAAATCGAAACGATATCCTTGTTTTGGGTCTGAAGACGACGACTTTGTTCTTGCAATCTAACGTTGCACAATGCTGTGACAACCAGTCCATGCCAAGGATCATGTCGAATCCTTGTATGTCTAACATAATTAAATTTGCCGATAATTCAAATACGTCTCCGTCTCTGATGGTCACTATCACCGATTTACACACTCTTTTTGTGTCGACCGAATCTCCAGCCGGGATAGATTCCGCTAATATAAAGTCCAACATCTCCGTGTTGACCTTCATCTTTCTAGCAAATCGAGGAGTGGTAAATGTGTGGGTAGACCCCGGGTCTATCAACACTCTAGCCTCGTAAGCTATATAACCTCCCTTTTCATACAACTCTAAGGTACCTATATCACCCATATATATATACATAACACACTATATGCATCAAAATTTATGGAAGAGAATTAGTCTACTCTACTTCTTACATGAATGCACCTTTTCTATCTAAAAACTTTAAGAAATTGAAATTCTTTATTTAAAAGGAATCTCACCTTGGATCACGTTGTTGGTATTATGTGCTTCTTGAGCCGTAACAACATAGGCTCTTCATTGTACGACCAACTCCCTTGCTTGTATCGGTCGTGACATTAAAGAAGAAGCTGTCCTCTCTTTGCTCATCTCAGGGCAATCTTGGATTATGTGGCCCACCTTTCCACATTTATAGCAACCCCGAGTACCCCTTCTACACTCAGCTGTCTTATGAGACTTGCCACACTTGGCACAAGTCTCCACTGTAGTAGACGCTGCCCGTGAGAAACCCTGTGTAACTGGTACACCAGTGGTGGTAGCAGGGTTCTCATATCTTATTGGCCTCCCCGACGCAAGCACAGGTAATCTCTGATAGTTTGTCTACTGCGCCGGTCTAGCATAATCGGTATGGAATGATTGCCTCTGAATGGGTGCTATTAATCTTGATTTTTTATTCACCAGCTCGTAGTTCCTAACTTTACTCTGATCCATTCTACCTCTCCCTTGCTGATACCTTCTTCTGTATCTATCTTCATTGTCCTCTTCAATGACTAAGGCTTTACTCATGACCTCTCCATAGGTCTTCAACTCAAACACCGCTAACTTTCCCCTGATGTCCGGCCTCAAGCCTCGTTGTAGTCTTTTTTATTTCATCAGATCCATGTCTACAAAATTAGGAGCAAAGCAAGCAAGCCTCATGGATTGTATGTCATACTCTCTCACTGACATTCTTCCCTGCTCGAGCTATAAAAATTTAATTTCCATCTGATTACGTACTACTTCAAGGAAGTACTGCTTGTTAAATTCTTCTACAAGCTCCTCCCATGTCCAGGGCAATCCTGGGGTCTCCTGAGCCCTAGTCCTAGAAATGAACTTCCACCATGGGCCTGCCTCCCCAGCAAGCATATACGCTGCCCAACGGACACTCTCATCTTCCGTGTACGTAAGCACGCTAAATACTTTCTCCATTTTGTTTAGCTAATTTTCTGCAGCTATTGGCTCTGCTTACCCTGAAAAGCTCGGAGGACGCATCCTCCTAAAATCTATGAATACAGAGGGCAATGGCGGTATAGGACCTACTGGAGGTGTAGGTGGCTGATGCTGGTCGTTGGCATTATGAGCTGCCAAGGATGCTGCTTGCTGAGCCATGGCATTTGCCATGGTTTCTATAGTGTGCATCATCCGCTGACACTCTTCTCTCTTTTCGTTTCTTTCTCTTACTCTTTCCTATTCTCGTTGATCTCTATCCTGAAGATCTCTATCCTGATTCTCTACCTATTCTCGGTTCTCTTGGCTACTACTTCCTGGAGTCTCTCTATTCCCCATTGGTACTCTATTCGTAGCCGAGACAAAATCATCTCTGCTCCACAAGTTTCTCTCGTGGCCATTCTGAGGCCGTCTTCTTCCTCTAGAAGACATAATTCTCTACTCATGAAACCATAGTTTCATTAGCAGAAGGTCCTATGCTCTGATAAAATCAAGACTTGTCAGAAATTCTAAAAGAAACTACTCTTATACCAACTGTGACAGCTCGAATTTTGGCACCTTGAAACCTGTGCCATCAGCATGACCCTTGAGGTCGTGCCCCATAAGCTTGCACGGAACATTGGTATACCCAAGCAACAATAAAGTAAAATAAAAGCATAAGAACTGATAACGAACTAAATCTCCAGTTCTATAAAGTAAAGTAAAAATACTTAGCCCAAAAGATGGTTCTGATCTCATGCCACTGCATGAGCAAAAGAACCCACCCGAACCATCAGTGATGACATAACAGTCACCTTGGATGGTTTGCCAAAAGAATATCTCTGTATATATTACATTTTCTCAAAAAATAGGGCTTGACATATCAAGCCGTACAATACTTTCTCAAAACTGTCTCAAAGTACGTAGGGGTCCTCTAGAAGAAGTCTTCAGGAGGGGGCTCTGAATCCTCCCCAGGCACATAATCCAAATCCTCTGGATCTCTGCCTCCCGAAGCAGTAGTAGCCATAAGCACAAGACCTGTAATGTATAGTCTAAAGGGTGAGCTATATCATAGCTCAATAGGGAAACAACTGAATGAACATATAACTTAATCTTTCACATATATTCCATGACATTTAGAAGCATGATTTTTCAATGTAATAGCTGGAAAACAATTTAAATGACTGAAAAGATGAACTGATGCAACTGTTACTTCACATGGGTTTACTTATTCTCAACTTGGTTAAAAAGATAATGATTTGGCCTAAAAACTTAAATCGTAACTTAAATAATCCTCGATTTACTATAGCCTCGAGCCCCGATGGAATACCCTCCATCGTCGTCTAATCAGACCATTTTCATTTCCTTTTTCATTCATTTAATACTACCCAGGTCCCTTCCTCATAGGTGATGGGGTACAAATCTCAAATACATCCCTGGGATGTTCAACTGGTGTACGGATTGGCCGTCGTACCGATCACTGATATTCTGTCGAGTCAGTTGCGGGTATCCTGCCGCGTCGGTGGGTATTCTCCATACTTTAAATCAAAAGTGCACTACATATAGTTATTCATCATGTGATGGTGCTAATTAAAGTATATTAAGCCTGATCAATTCTCATTTACTTGACTTTATATTTTTCCATACATCCCTGGGATATGACTAGTTCAATGCATCACATAGATGCCCATATAACATTCACATCCCCTGGGGACGTCACATACTCATATTATAATTTATTTCCTTAGTGTTCACTCACACACACGTTTAATATTCGTATTTTTAAGGCATAATTACTCATTTCTATATCACTACATACAGGCTCTTATAATTAAAGTACATGTTCAAGGCGTTCCCTACCTCACGCGTATAAATTCTCAAGCGTCAAGGTCCAATGCACTTCCCCGTTCTTGCACTCACTTATATAACCTAGGGTACATCATAGCATAAGCAAAGCATCAAGAATGATGCATAAAAAAAGGTACAAGACCCTCCCAAAACCCCAAAGTCTAAAATAAAAGTCAACATAAACTGTCTAAATTGATTAATCGATCCCCAAAATCGATTAATCGATCCCAAATTGTTTAATTGAAAATCCCAAATCGATTGATTGATTTTCAAATCGATCAATCAGTTTTCCCAGGCTCTTCATTTTCGAGCCACTGGGAGTGCTCTGACGATTAATCGATTTAAAATCGATTAATCAAAATCTACAAATCGATTGATCGATTTCAAATTGATCAATCATTTTTGGGCATTAATGCCCATGCTTACTTCTAAGATAAAATCGATTGATCAATTTTCAAAATCGATTAATCGATTTTGCCAGAACCCCAGCCCTTTTCGGGCATTTCTTCCAGCTTTCATCTCTCTCTATTTTTCCTTTCTTTTCCACATCTTTAATTCAACATTTAGTTAATTTTAATAGTACAAATACAACCTCATACACATTGAATTTAAAGAATTCTTACCTCAAATCAATCTCTTGATTGATTCAAATGCTTGGGTCATTGGCTAGGGTTCTTAGCCTGATTCTACGAACTCCTATGCGCCGCCTCTAGAGTAGTTGCTCAAGCACGTCTTCAATTTGAAATCTACACTAACTCTCTTGCATTTACTCTCTCTCTCTCTCTCTTCATAAATCTCTACACTAACCTAATTAAAGAGAAATAACTCTCTTAAGTCATTTGTCTCTTTTAACCCATCTCTTGCTTTGGTGTAAAGCACATACACCCCTCAACGGTATATGTGACCTTACTACAAGATCCAACAACACACTTCTAGTGTGCCCTCTGACCCCAATACCTAGGCTAGTCTAAGTCATCCAGTTGACTTCCACTTGGTCAAACCTACGACCAGTCAGGCATGCATCCCGAGGACACTGTTCAAAGCCTAAATTTTGGGATGTTACACACTTGTTCTAACTAGAACTCACACTTGTTGAGCTTCACATAAAGCCGGTGTTCACGTAATGTCTATAGCGCAATCTATAGATGTTGCTCATGTTCTTCTTTTGACTTCAAGTAAATGAGAATATCATCTATGAACACAACTACTCATTTATCGAGATGTGATTTGAACACCCTATTTATGAGATCCATGAATGAAGCTGGTGTGTTAGTCAAGCCAAAAGGCGTCACTAAGAGCTTCTAATGCCCATATTTGGATCAGAATATCGTCTTCTGAATATCTTCGGCCTTAACTTTTAACTGATGGAAGCCGGATCTTAAATCGATCTTAGAAAAGAACCTTGCTCCCTATAACTGATCAAATAGATCATCAATCCTTGGAAAAGGATAACAGTTCTTGATCGTTAACATATTAAACTGACGATAGTCGATGCACAACCTCATCGACCCATCCTTCTTCTTGACAAATAAGATCGGTTCTCCCCAAGGAGAAACACTTGGTCTTATGAACCCTTTATCTCAGAGTTCCTGTAATTGCTCTTTCAACTCTTTCAATTCAGCTGGAGCCATCCTATAAGGTACCTTAGATACTGGCTTCATGCCTGTGGCTAAGTCAATCGCGAACTCAACTTCTCGATCTAGTGGCAATCTTGGTAGTTCTTCAGAAAATACATCTGGAAACTCTCATGCAATTGAAATATCAGCAATGTTGTTCTTTTCTTCTCATTACTCTTGCAAAAATGTGAGGTATCCATTGCATCCTTTTCTCATCAGTCGTTCGGCTCGAATCACGGAGATAAACGTTGCTACATTTGTCTTGACACCACAAAATTGGAATGACTTTCCCTTCTGAGGGTGAAAAATAACTATTTTTCATAGGCAATCAATGCTTGCATGATAAACGGATAGCCAGCTCATGTCAAAGATAACATCAAATCCCTGCATGTCTAATAGGATGAGATTTGTCGTCGTCTCATGATCTTCAACTGAAATAACAATTGATCGGTAAAACATGTCCGTGCTCACCAAACTTCTCCTAGGAATTGACATGGCTAGAATAAAATCTAAGGGTTCTAGAATAACACTCATTCATGTAGCAAATTGTGAAGTTACGAAAGAGTGCGTAGAACCTGGGTCTAACAATACGCTTGCTTTGTGATAGCAAATGTCGTTACTCTGATAAGATGTAGGGTACCTACGTGTCAATATACAACTCGATTCAGAGTGTAAAAGTGTGTGCGGTGGTACTCATGAATTGCAATCATTTGCAAACAACTATAATGGAATTTGCTAATGGAACTAAAGAAAAATTTATAATCCAATTTAAATTATACCTTGGATGACATTGTTGGATGTCTGAGCATCCACGGCAGTAACAACATATGCACGACCTTGAATGGTAGGTCGCGTGGTGCGTGTAGGTCTCTGTGCGGCAGCTGATGCCATCCCTTCCTTCCTAATATCAGGGCAATCTCTTATCATGTGCCCCATCTTACCGCACTTAAAGCATGCTCCGGAGCCCGTCTACAATCCACCTTCTTGTGTATTTTTTGCAATGAGCGCATGTTTCTATCAGAGTAGATGCTGCTACTCCAGGATGACCTTGTGTAACAGATGCTCCGGTTGTCATAGTAGGACCTGATGGAAGAGAAAATCTATTAGGCGTAGGCACGAATGGTCTTGAGTAGACACTCTGAGCAAGTTGCCTTGGTGCCGGTACCGCGAACCTCGACTTCTTATTTGCCAGTTCATAGTTACTTGGCCGCATTTGGCTTGCTTTGCCTCGACTTTATTGGTCCCTTCTCTTATACATCTCTTCAATATCTTCTTCGGCAACAAGAGCCTTACTCATCACTCCTACATATGTCTCCAACTGAAACATTGAGACCCTATCTCGAACAAAAATCTTAAACTCTTAGTCTAATCCTAGGTCTTGTCAGAAATTTCTAAATCCATAAACTTTGATTCCAACTATGACAACCCCAATTTCCTAGCCCTGAAACTCGGATCGTCGAATCGCCGATAATGATGATCCCCGAACGGAACACTTGGCACATCCACACAAAACAGAATTCGAAGCAGATGTACTCTTATGATAATAGAAATCTCTAATTCTATATATAAATCTGATTAGAGATAAAATAATGGTTCTATCCTTGTACAAATCACAAATCTGATAGAACCAAAATGAACCATCGGTGATGGTCGACCATCACCTAAACAGTGGTTCACACAAAAATGTAAGTACAACATTTCATGCATCTAAAGTTCTACAACAAAATAATGGCTGGACGTACCAAGCCCTAGTCACAAGATTTCAAAATAATCAAACGTCCCCTAAGGGAAATACTTGTTTGGTGGAAGATATGAATCAAGAAACATAGGCATCAATTCTGTTAGGAAATTCAAAAATCTGTTGGAACTTCTAGAAGTTCCCGCCAAGTAATTTCATCTTTGGATGTTCACATGGGGTGGGATATGCCTCTGGTTTGTGCTTCGAATCTTCCAGAATGCCCCTGGGTTTTTAAATGCATTGGGGCACATGCAAAGATTACCAAATTGCCCTTGCAGATGCTAGGAATCTTCAGGATACCATTTCGCAAAGTTTGAAGACCTTTTCGAAAGGTATTGTAACTTCTGAAACTCTATTCGCACAGATTGGAGACCTTTTCGAAAAGAACTGTAACTTCTAGAGATCTATTCGCAAAGATTGGGGACCTTTTCGCAAAGATTTGGGACCTTTTCGAATAGCATTCTGTAGTGCATCCTTCTTTTCGAATAGCTCCAAACCTCTTTCCAGGTTGAAACTAGGCCTTTGTCCTCTTTATTTTAGGCATTTTGACAGCCAGTGAGGTTGTCCTTTCTCCTTCTTCCTCCAGATCAAGATGGGTCATCATCTTTTTGGCACTTTTAAGCTACTTTCAAGGTTAAGCCTGCCTTTATTGTTAGCTGTAAAACAAATACTTAAAACACTTATTTAGTTCTCTCAAGGGTCTATCAAGGCCCAGATTAAGGGGTGGGAAATGGAATTTTCCAGTTCTCAACACACCCCCAAACCTAAACTTTGCTAGTCCCTGAGCAAAGATAAAATTTAAAAAAAGAATGAAAAGCCATTTTTGTAGGGAGCACAGTTGCATTTAGCATATGCAACAAGCCTTTTAAACCCCTAGGTGATCCCTAGTGGAGGAGTGAAGTCTCCTGAGGGTTTTTAGTGAAGGTACCCACAAACTTCTCCAATAAATCAGTTAATATCAATGCAGTTCTGTTAAAGCAGACTTTCATCCAATCAGATTATTCACACCTACATCAGTCAGGCTGTAAGAGGAATCTCAAGAAACTATCAGTCTAAAACTAAAATTCTGCTGTAATTCCTTTTATCATTCACTCAGTTTGTGTCAAAAAGTTTTTACAAGAAAAATTAATGAAAAGTTTGCCTTCTATTTGAGAATCTTGCTATGATGTTACTCCAAATAAGTTGATTTCAAACCCAACTCTCACCAGGGTTTTCACTCAACATGCAGGTAGGAGGGTTGTACTATTTCACACAACCCAAGAGCGCATACTCAAATAGGGACAAGAAGATTGCTTTTAGTTCTGAATTCACCGCTCTTTTCACCATAGATTACACAAATCCTTATCTCCATGTGACAGCTCAATCCATCTTTGATCAGTAAGGACTTTAACTTGGGTTGTAATGTGGTTTATGGGTGAAATTTATCAAGAAAAAAAAAGGTGGAATGGAGTTCAAAATTTTAGAAGTCAGTCAAGGTAAGGAGGTAGTATGGACACCTTCTTTATTTCAGCACAATTTCATCTTCTTCTTTGAATTTTCAGAGCCAAAGTGGCCATCTTTTTCTCTTTCTTTTTCAAACTTCCAATGAAATGACTTCTCCTTTTCTCTCTTTTTTTATTTATTTATTTATTTATTTTTTCAAAGCAACATTGACTGGAATGCCACATTTCTTTTGTTGATACATCATTGCCTTCAATTGTTTTTTTTTTTCTTTTACCAAACTGTTATCCAACTCTCCTTTCTTCAACTTTCTTTCCTTTACCTTCTGAATTCTCAGAGTGAGGGTTAGACTAAATGAGGTTGATGAGGTTTCAAAGAAATCTTTGATTTATAAAGCTAAAATGGTGTGTATCAAGGGCAGTTTTAAAAGGTGGGGCTTTTTGAAGTTCAAACTGTCTAAAAGGAGGCCCTACATCATGTCTTTAATATCATGATTGCTGTCAAGCTATTTTAACTTGGATATGTGTAACTTCTAGTGATAACAAGTAGGTTCAAACAGTCCCTAGAGCAAAAAAAATTGCCAAGTCATACCTCAAAATAATACATTTCAGCAGGCCCAAATCTCACTGGGTGTGGTTTTCTATCAAATTCCTGAAGTATATCATCACTGTTTTCTCTCTTTTTAGGTTTACTAAAACATCAATTTTTTTTTTGGAAATTTTCTGACATTCACTTCATGAAAGTAATAGAATTACACTAGAAATCAATTTTAAAAAGTTTTAACTTCCTCATTTTTCAAAACAACAAGTGTGAAATTACTTCATTTACAAAAATTTTGCTGGTCATAAGCTGCACCAAGCATTAACTTATTTTATTGGCATACCTGCCATACCCCCAAACCTAAGATGAACAATGTCCTCAATGTTCTAGACAGTGAGAAACTAGGGGCAGCAGGGTGAAACGAGAAAGAAGAAAAAAAGAAAAATATGAGCAGAAAAATCTAAACTATGGAGCAGAAAATACAAATGCAAAACTAAATACATGAATAGGGAAAAATGGAAAAAAGATATACAAATGTAGGAAATTACTGCTAAACCAGAAAAAATAGCAAAACAAATCTAGAAAAATTGAATGTATGAACAGAAAAAAGAGGAGTACTGTAAAGAAAATGAAAGGAAACTAACGCTAATAATAGAAAAATAAAAAAAAAATTCAGATCCAAAAATAGAATTTCAGAATTATAAAAAATCAGGGAAAAAAATTAGGAACCGAGTACTAAACTACCAAAATGCAAAAAAAATTAGTAAAATTAAGACCTAAGAAAGAAAAATCAATGATCTAAAAATAGAATTTTAAACTAAAATTCCTAAAATAAAAAATCCTAAAAGAAACTCTAAACCACCTGTTGCTTGTGTGAGTATGAATCAATATGAATTTGAAATTGATGAAGCATGGGAGTACACAGTTAAAAATAGGATTCATACATAGCTGAGACCTATTTATGGAGCAGAAATCTTGTAGGAAAATAAAGTCAGTGGCTCCATTGAATACTCAAAAGAGCCTATGAGCCACTGCTCATTATCCTACATGATGAAAAAATAAAAAAAACATGATCTCAGCAGGTCCAAATGGGAAAATTGGATACAAACAAAGAAAAACAGCCCATCTAGAAGATATTTTTTTTTATGCTTTTATAATTTTTTATTTTATTTTATTTATTTGTTTTGGGTCAGCCCGGGGTCCATAAGAGCCCTTATTTACTACTGCAGAAAAAATAATAAGAAACAACTCAAAAATTTTCTAATTGTGTTTTCATTTTCTTTTATTTTTGTATTTGGTTTTATATAAAAAAATCAACATGCCTAAAAGACAGCAGAAATTATAATCAAAATAAACATTAAATACAGCAGAACTACTGGTTCTCAAGAATTTAAAAATAGAAAATGAATGCAAAGGAGAAGCGGATGCAAACTTAAGCAGATCTGCTCCAGCTTTAGTCCAGATGCTCCTTGTTGGATGACTACTCGGATCGCAAAATCCAAAAATCGACACCTTATTCAAGTATATTGACAAAAATAAAAAGAAAAACTCAGGCTACTGCCCAAATTTGACAAAAAGATAGAAGAGTGGCAGCAGCATTTATTCAAATAACTAGAAGGTAAAAAATAAAAACTTAGAAAAATAATTAAAATTCTGCTGCTGTAAAACAGGTTTTCTATACAAAACTGCAGTAGACATTTAATAAGGCACTTGAAATACAAAGTGCAGGTTTAAAGTAAAAATTAAAATGAAAATCAGATCTACAAAATTGAAAAACTTAGGTCTACCAATTTTAAAATCTATTCCCCGGCAACGGCGCCAAAAACTTGTTGCTGTTCTAAGTGTGCATGATTTATTTGTATTTTGAAAATAGATTTGCAAATGATAAATTATACTGAATCTGGAAAATTAAAAAGAATAAGAAATATCAGCACAGAGAGAAGTTAATTAGCCTGTAAGATCAGGGCCAATTGTAGCAAGTTTTAAATGTAAGTGAGTAAAAGATCGTCCACAGGGAATTGATTTAAAATGTAAGATAAACCTTCAGATCTTAGCTACCAGATCTGACCTCTAATCCTATCTACAAAGCATATAAGATGGGAGGTTGAATTTGTCACATTAACTAAATGATAAAAGTAAAAGATTAAAACTAAATGATCTAGATCCGAGTTGGGGAGATTTGATGCAAATTAATAAGAATGGAGAAATAATATCTAACTTCGATTTAGTACTTGATTGCAGAATGAGAATAAATGTAAAATAAATGAGATATTATCTAATCTTCATCTGGCTACCAGCACAGATGCAAGAGAAAGTAATCCAACTCAAGGATTGGAATTGAGTTGGACTTATGGATATGGTCTGTCCACTTCAATGGACACAGATCATCCAATAGTCTTCAATTCAAATCAGTGATTCAGAACAAAAAACACCACTACAAATGCTGTGAGAAATTAGGTTACAAACGCCAATTCTCACAGGAATAATGAATTAAGGGAAATTGCTTTAAAAATAATAAATCTAAAGGAATCTAATGAAATGAGGAGATCACAGGGAACCCTTAACACGAATCCAATTGAGAACGTACGGTTCACAGCAACATTTTCAAATTCACCATTACAATTACAGAGCACAACTAAACAGCTCTCGGATTTATAGTCTTGGATACAATTCTCACGTGAAGTACAGAGATATCTCACAGCTCTCAATTACAAATAAAAGCTAGGCTATTACAGAAATTTCAGACAAGCTATCTGAAATGGAAATGAGGCAATAAAAATGAAACTCAAAATCTGGATACCCAAATTGGGCAAATAGTTCATCTATTTATAGTTTTCCCCAAGTCCATCTCAGATGTGCATCAACCAATCAGAATTGGTTAGATCCATATCAGCCAATAGGAGTCGAGCACCAGGATCCAGATCTATTCTAGCCAATCAGAACTGCTTGATCTGGTTCAGCCAATCAGGAAACAGAGGCATCAATTCTATTAGGAAATTAAAAAATCTGTTGGAACTTCTAGAAGTTCTCGCCAAATAATTTCATCTTTGGGTGTTAACATGGGGAGGGATATGCCTCTGGTTCGTGCTTTGAATCTTCCAGAATGCCCCTGGGTTTTCAAATGCATTGGGGTGCGTGCAGAGATTACCAAATTGCCCTTGCAGATGCTAGGAATCTTCAGAATACCATTTCGCAAAGTTTGAAGACCTTTTCGAAAGGTATTGTAACTTTTGAAACTCTATTTGCACAAATTGGAGACCTTTTCGAAAAGAACTGTAACTTTTGGAGATCTATTCGCAAAGATTGGGGACCTTTTCACAAAGATTGGAGACCTTTTCGAATATCATTCTGTAGTGCATCCTTCTTTTTGAATAGCTCCAAACCTCTTTCCAGGTTGAAACCAGGCCTTTGTCCTCTTTATTTTAGGCATTTTGACAGCCAGTGAGGTTATCCTTTCTCCTTCTTCCTCCAGATCAAGATGGGTCATCATCTTTTTGGCACTTTTAAGCTACTTTGAAGGTTAAGCCTGCCTTTATTGTTAGCTGTAAAACAAACACTTAAAACACTTATTTAGTTCTCTCAAGGGTTTATCAAGGCCCAGATTAAGGGGTGGAAAATGGTATTTTCCAGTTCTCAACACGACTCAGCTCCCTTAATTCTTGTCAAAGCAGCCTGAGACAGTCGCCCGTGCGAGCTCCTAAGTCATGCGAGCGACTTCTCCTGGCACACTATCAGTCATGCGAGCGACAATCCCCCTCTAATTTCATGCCTATTCTAAAGCTTATCTCGCGCGAGATCCAAAATTGCGCCAGTGACTTTCGAGATTGCAACATTAAATGTTTAACTTTTAGAGCAATAAATGCTCAATATAATCTATAAATAAACACAATTAAACCACGAGATCTCACCTTAATAACTCACGAAAGTCATGTGTACATCGATTGGAGGAACGTGCTCAACGGCGCTTTCACCACATGCATCAAAAGTGTTCGAACCCACCTCCCCGCGATTGTATCGGAACGTATGCGACACTCAAATCCCTTCAATTACATATAACCAATCACACTTCTTGCTCTATGGTGATTTCAAGATGAATTCTCTACGAAAGAGAGTTTCAATTCAAGAGGGTTTCATAGGAATGACTCTCACTCTTCCCAAATCGTAATTACTCGATCATCGGTACTTCTTGCATCGGCAATTCAAAGTTATGGAGAGTTGATCACACACTTGTGGTTCCGAAGGCAAGGGTCACGTGAGAGCACTTCTCTTCTTCTTTCTCCTCACTTTTCATTCAAAGGTAAATGAAACAAAAGCAATGGCTTTTCACATAAGCCATTGCCCTTAATACTTGGTTCTTGCATCCATGTGAAGCAGAAACACACATACTTGTGTGTTTTCTGCCTCAAGTGGTTTGGCTTATTTGTGAAGCCCGTAACATCTAAAAGGTGTTTCACACGGTATCGAAATTTGGGGGATATTACATAAACTGACCCCTTATGAAGTAACAAATAAGAGGGTTCAGCATCCAGAATAATTTTTTGAAGGAATTCTCTGCATCAATTGATGATTGAGGTTGGGATTCCTAAAGATCATCTTAGTTTAGTTTAGTTTAGTTTAGATATCCACGGTTTCTCGAGATTAATTGACGATTGAGATCAGAAATTGAAAGATTAGAGTAGAGTATCCATAGTTTCTCAGGAGTAATTGACGCCTATGATTGGGAGATGAAAGATCTATTTATTGCTTTCTAGTTTAGACTTACTGCTTTGTAAACATCTGATAGTTCTTGATTTTAATTGACGCCTAAGATTGAAAATTTGAAAGATTAGTGTAATGGTACTTTATTTTTCATCTATAGTTTTCTAGTTTTTAATTGATGCCCAAATTCTGAAAGGTTGCAAAGTATAAATCTATATTGAAGGAATTTTATATTTCATTTATGCTCAAACTCTCAGATACCTAGATATAGTGTAACGGTATTTTAATTTGATAAATATCTTATAACTGAAGGAGATTGATTGATGACCAAAATCTGGAAGTAGGAGGATTTAGATTTATTTTCCTATACTTTAGTTTAATTCAAACCATTCTTTATTTTTTTGAAGGCAAATAAAAGTTTTTTTTTATTTTGACCTTCCTGATGTGAACGATCCTATACTAGGGCTATAATTTCCAGTGTGTGCTTGTAATTGGTTAAGACTGAACAAAATTATAGAGCTGTCACCTGCAGCTAGGACATTGAGGGAGTACTATACTCCGTCCATTCTTTTATTTCCCTCATGTATTCAGCTTCCCACATGTAGACACCCCAATTTTGCCCTCTCGGAGTATACGAACTTGATCGGTCAACCATTGACCCTACCAATGATTTTCAGAAAGGACTTACCTTCTCTGAAAAGGCTTAAGGCTCTAGCACGGGGCCCATATACTAAAACAATAGTATATGACTAAACACAGATTGAAACAATTGCTCTGTGGCTCAAACCCCACTTAGCCAAGGCAAATCCCAAATTGCGCGCCCAAATAGGCGTGCGCAATCCAATTGCATGTCCCATACCTAGCGCGCAATTGGTCCAGGACTGCCCTTCCCATGACCTGCCTTAGGATCCAATTGCGCGTGCCAAAGAGTCCGCGTAATTTAATTGCACGCCCCATCACTGGCGCGCAATTTAATTGCATGGTCCAATATGGACCGGTCCTTAACCGTATAGAGGCCACCTTAAGACCCGATTGTGCGCCCAAACCAACACGCGTAATCGATTGCATGTGCTATACAGGGTGTGCAATTAGTTTTAATTAGATTAGAACTCGGACACCCGGCTGAGCCAGTTAGCCAGTCACTCATTGAGTCAGTCACCGACTCAGAGATATTAAGCGCCCAGGATAGGGTGCGTAATCCGATTAAGCGTACCAGACAAGGCACGTAATTGGATTTGATCGGCTAATTATGCACCTCTCACAGGGCTCGTAATTACTTGTATACCTATAAATAGACCTCCCTACCTCGACCAAAATACACCAATTGTTATATCCAAGTCTCGAGTTCCTCGCCTCCAAGCTTAGGATTTCGAGACTCTTCCTCCGGCGCTTAGCTTCAGGTAATATTTTAGGCTCTAGTCTCTAGCTTCTAAATTTCTAGTTTTTTTAGTTCTTAATTTTTAGGTTCTAGTTCTTAATTCTGATCCTAGTTCTTAATTTTTGTCCTAGTCTCTAATTTTTATTCTAGTTCTTACTTCTAGTTCTAGTTCTTAATTCTTAAGTTCTAGATCTCAGTTCTTAGTTCCTGATCCCTGATCCTTAAAATCTCAAATTATCAATTTTTAATCCTTAGGCCATTAATCATCATTCCAAACTCAGTCCTTTCAAAATTATCCTTAGCCATAAAAATAATTTACTATTTTATTCTTCTTTCCCTCAACTTTTCTCAATTGTCAATCCCATCACTTTTATGTTTAGCTAATTTTGAAGTATCACACGAAGTCGGATTGATGTAAAATTGGTCATATTTGAAAGCTTATCGAAGTAGATTTCCAGCGAGCTAAAAAACTTGCAATTCCGACAAGTATCAAAGAAATTATGGTCAATTTTCAGAAATTGCACAAAAAGTGACTAATCTCAAAACTCCTAGTTGAATTAGGATTAGTCTCTTTAATATTTTACTTCAGAAAATAGGATTCATTTCTTTGATTAGAAATAGGATCAATTTCCTTATCATTCTAGGACTTTACTTCATTGTTTTAGAAGAATTAGGAATTAGAGTTACACTAGGATTAAGAATTAGGATATTTCCCTTATTTGAATTAGGAATTAGAGTTATACTAAGATTTTTAATAAAAGCCTATAAATAGACCCCTACCCCCTAGCTACTCAACACAACTCTCTTCTACACAATTCTCTCCTTTAAGTTTCTTCCTTTTAGAAAATTCTAGTCCTTAATTCTAGTTCTAAATTTTAGTTCTAATTCTTAGTTCTAGTTCTAAATTCTAGTTCTCTTTCTAGTTTTAGTTCTTAACTTCTAGTTCTAGTTCTTAGTTCTTCGATTCTAGTTCGAGTTCTTAATTCTTCTTCTAGTTCTTAAGGCTAGTATGAATCCATTGTTCTAGTTCTAAATTCTTAATTTCCGATCTCGATTTTTGATTCTTATTCTCAAATTCTAAGTTTAAATTCAGTTTTTAATTTTTAATATTTATAAAATAATCCTTAGCCACCCAATTTGTCCAAGGGAGCTTAAGAGGGTACCCGGGAACGGGACCGATTCTCCTTACCATAGTGGGCCAACCCCCCTTTTTTAGATTCCTAGTAGAAGTAGGAAATTTAAAATAATTAGATTCCTAGTAGAAGTAGGAAACTTAAAATAAATAGATTTATAGTAGAAGCAGGATATTTAAAATAATTAGGCTTTTTAATAGAATTAGGGCACCTATGTTAATTAGAGTTCTAATAGAATCAGGATACTTGAAGTAATTAGAGTCCTAATAAGATTAGGATATTTGGATTAGTTGGACTTCTAATAGAATTAGAATACTTAAAATAATTAGATTTTTAGTAGAAGTAAGATATTAGAAATAATTAGATTTCTAACAGAATTAAGACACTTAAGTTAGTTAGACTTTTAATAAAATTAGGATATTTAGGCTAATTAGATTTCTAGTAGAATTAGGAGACTAATACTAATTAGACTTCTAATAGTAGGTTAATTAGACTCTTAGTAGGATTAGGAGGAAATAGGAGACCTGATCAGTTACATAATTTATCATTTTATCACCCTTAACTTAGTGATGCTAGGCCTTAGTTTGCTACTAATAAGTTAACGATGTGCAGATATTAAGAAAAAATAGTAAAATAGAGCCAAAGTGTTAATATTTATTAAAATAAACAAAAAAAGTAGTAAAAAGATGATTGAACAAAAGAAGACGATTTGCCGCTACTGAAAGTGAAGAAATCATAGTTTACGATTGTGCGCTAAAGTTGGAGACAAAAGAAATAGAAAGTTAAGAAATCATAATTTACAATTCCTAAAAAGACGATTCTTCATAAAGCGACAAAAAGAGTAAAAAGCGATACAAGAAAGCGATTGTTCATTTTAGGAAATCGTCCAGTAAGAGAGCTGTGAGAAAAAGAAGAGAAATCGTAATTTACGATTGTGAAAAAGAAAAGCTTTCTCTCTGCTATAACTGCTGCTGTTGATCACGTGAGTGAAGACTATCACTGCTATGCATAGAATCAGAAGATTTATGAAATTAGAAGTTTGGTGAATCACGGATCTGAAAAGATTGATGAAGAAAGACTCTTAAGATCTTTGTTGCTGATATCAGGGATAAGATCTTGTGCACATCAACTATCCAAATCAAGGAAGAATAAAAATAGGAATTAGAGTTATATTAGAATACTTTTATTTTAGTAGTTTCTTCTATTAGAATTAGATCTCTGTAAACCGACTCCTTTAATCTATAAATAAGAGCTCGACATAGAAATAAACATCGAAGAATTTCATTATCAATTGACGACTGAGGTTGAATTTTCTTCCGATCAGTAGTGTAAAATAGTTAGAGTAGATTAAATATCAGAGGTTTTTCAAGAGCAATTGACGACTGCTATTGAGTGCTGAAGATTAGTGTAGATATCTTAGTTTCTCAGAAGCAATTGACGACTGCGGCTGAGGGGTGAAAGATATATTTACTTTGCTTTCTAGTTTAGATTTTATTTGCTTTATTACTGTTTTGTAAACATCTTCAAGTTTTAATTTGAATTGATGATTCAGGTTAGAATTTGTAGATTAGTGTAACGATTTTACTTTTCTATCTTCAAATTTCTAGAATTTGATTGACGCCCAGATTTTAGGAAATTGTTTATTAGATTAAATCTGTGTTAAAGAATTTTAGTTTTTGATTGACGACCAAATTCTTGAAGACTGAAATACGGTGTAATGGCACTATTTATTTTATAAATATCCAATAGCTGAAGATTGGGATTGACGACCTCAATCTGAAGGAGGATTAGGATTTATTTTATACAATTTAGATTAAGAACCATTCTTTCATTCATATTTCTCAAGTAGTTTAGAACCTTATGTTAATCAGTGAAAAATGTCAGTTTTCACCTTTTAACATGAGCGTTGATAGACCTATGAGTGGACTAATAAATGCTTGTTGAGTATGTATTGTAGATAGCAGTAAAAGGCAGTCATAGTACAGAAATACATCTCTCAGTGCAGTTCAGACCCAATAATGGCCCACTTAGGGCATGCTGCAACAACAAAGAAGCTTTGAAGGAGTGAAAACTGGTTGAAAACAACCTGTCGAGAGGTTACTGGAACCTGTCGATAGGATCTAAAGGCTGAAAAAAGGAAGAAGTCATGAGGATGGGAGTATTCGATAGGATCCAGAACCTATTGTGCAGTCGAAAATGAAAAGGGAGCATCCTATCGAATGGTTGCCTGAGCTCGAAGAGAACCTATCGAGAAGTCTGAAACCTGCCGATAGGGGCTAGAAGCAAACCTATCAAAATTTATTGCACAGAGATCAACCTATCGAAAGGATTCCCTAACCCTTCGAACACACCAGATGATGGCTGTGGATGCTGGAGCTCTATTCTCAGGAGCAACCTATTGGAACCTATCGAAAGGATCCTGAATCCTAGTGAAAGGAATAAAAGGCCTATTTGGAACTTGTCAAAAGCTTCAAGAACCTTTTGAAATCGACTGAAGGACTTCTTAGAAAAGCTACTGTGCACACGCTGCAAGTTGGTGACTTGCTACACGCAATCCGAGGCACTTTGGTGATCGGCACGAAGTTTTTAAAAGTGCCCTGGGAAACCCTAACCTACCCATGTGCTCTCCCCCAACTCTAACTAACTGAGAGAGCCTTCTAGAAGGGGAATAAAAGAGGGAATAACAGAATTATTTTAGTTGAGCTGTGATTGGCAGGAAAAATAGATCTGAGGCTAAAGGGGAGAGCTATATAAGGAGAGAAGCTACCAGAAAAAGGGGGGGGATCAATTCTTGAGATCAGAGCTTGCATCGAAATTCTCTATTCTTCCTTTTTACCCAACTATGGTTGGCTAATTTCTTTGGAGCAACAAGGAGTGAGGTTGGATCTGTAATTAGGGAGAGTTGAGAGTATTATTGAGGGTCAGATAATGCACAGACTACAAATCTGAGAGCATTTCATTGTATAGTGAGTTTATTTTAATGCAATGCTAGTTTTATTGTTTTAATTAGATCAAAAGTTCCTCTGGTTTCATTTGGTGCTTGATCAGATTTGTGTAGATGGGATCCAGCTCACCCACTTAACTAGTAGACCTCTTGGATACCATTTGATCTCCCTAGGTCTGATATTCTTTCAATTGCCTGTGTCTGTGGCCTGGCAGTTGCAACATTTGTAGTGATTATAATATTCTAATGGAAACCTGAGAATGGGGTGAATCTATTGGATGATCTGTGACCATTGAAGTGGACAGATCATAGCCTTACGATCAATCCAAATCTCTGGCTTAGATCAGATCCTTTTACCCTGCAACTATGCTTATAGCCAGATGAGAGATTGATGCAGTCTGAATTCTTTGAGACACTATCAGCTCAATCCAATTGCAACAAGACCAAACTCCAAGTTATTTCTCTCCATTTTCTGTTTCCAATTTCACCAAATATTCCCCTCACTTGCAAGATCTGAACTCTGGATTCAATATCAATTCATTTATGCATTTAATTATGTTTCTGTAGTTTAGTTTAAAGTGACTACCCCTTAAAACCTCTCCTCTCTCTTTTGCTATTTAGTATTAGGTAGGGTGCTAGATCTGCCTTAGATATAGAGATTTACTTAATTTTTAGCTCACATTTCCCTGTGGGCATACCCTTACTCACCCTTTTAAAACTTGCTACAACAGGCCCTGAATACTTGCAGATCTGTGTGTCTGCTTGCCTTGGTGTGTGCAACCAATATATCTTTTAATTGTGTGATTTTAAACCTCTTTTTAAACACAAGGTAAGAAGCCAACAAGTTTTTGGCGCCACTGCCGAGGATCTGTGTGCTTAAAATTGGTAGATCTAAGTTTGTTTAGTATAGATTGTAGATCTGTAATAGACTGTTGAGTTTTTCACTAATTGCTTTTAAAAGTTTTTGCTGTTTTGGAATAGTTTTTGTTGCTTTTAACAGATTGGAAGCTGTGTCTAAGGAGGAGCATTGTGATAGAGGCTGTGCTAAAGTTTGCATCTCTCTACTCCTTTAAACATTCTGATCTGTGGATTTGTAGATGTATTAGTTAATTGTGTTGTTCTTGATTGTTGTGGCTCTGCATTATGTGTGCATTATGATTGTGAGTGGTATATGTTTGGAAGGAGAACTCTCAATCCTCAGATTGTTTCATTAAATCTAGAGGTTGAAAGAATTCTTAGGTCTAAACAAATCTCACCCACATCTGTTGCATCTGAATCTGCTGAAATGGGTGAGCAACTTAGAACCTTGAAGGAATTCAATGCACCAGAGGTTTACAATTCCCCCTTCTGCATTCAATTCTCTACTGTTCAAGGGAACTATGAGATCAAGTCTCCATAATTCAAATGCTACCCTCATTCCATGGCCTGACCAAAGAAGACCCATATAAACATATTGATGAATTTCTAGGACTGTGCACTACATTCAATATTACAGGTTTGGGGGAGGAAGCAACCAGGATCAGACTCTTTCCTTTTTCATTAAAGGATAGAGCCAAGACTTGGTTGTCAATGCTCCCACCCAACAATATTCAGTCCTAGAGTGATCTTCAATGTCAATTTTTGGCCAAGTTTTTCCCCATGTCCAAGACAAGCCAGTTGAGGAAGGGCATTATCTAATTTGCTCAAGACCCAACTGAGGACTTTCACCAAGCATGGGAGAGATTCAAAGAACTCCTGAAGAAATGTCCCTATTATCAAATCCCTGAATGACAGCTTGTTCAAAGTTTCTATCAGGGAATTGATTCTAAAAGCAAAGATATGGTAGATGCCGCTTGTGGTGGTACTTACCTCCACAAAATTGCTGAGGAGGCTTGAGAGTTGTTCGACATCATCAGTGAGACCTCCATGCAGAGAGAGACATTATCCAGGGACTTGGACATCCCTAGAATGGTGAAAGAAAATACCACAAGAGGAAAGATGTATGAAGTGAGTGGGCACAATGATTTGGAAAGGAAAGTGGACAGTTTGACCCAGAAGTTTGATAAGCTCATGAGAGCAATGCAGTCACCCATGGCTGCTAAAGTGGAGGAGGCATGTGTTATATGCCAGTCCCCCACTCACTCCCTTGAGGAATGCCCCTCAACTGTTCAATTTCCAAACTTTGTGATGGAGCATGTGGCTACCACTTAGTCTTTTGGATAATAGCCTACAGCTGGTTACCAATGGAGAAACCATCCCAACTTGAGGTGGAGACAAGATACCTTTCCAAACCAGCAGCAGTAGCCCCAACAGTCCATGCCTTATAAAAATGCTCAGCCATACCACCAGAATTACTTTCCAAGGCCCCATTATCAACAACCCATGACTCAGCCTATGGCTCAGCCTGTGCAGCAAGCTGCACCCCCTCCAGCTGCTAGATCACTTTCTTTTGAGGAACAAGTTCTGGCCTCATTGCAAAATTTAGGATCCTTGTCTCAAACTGTACACTCTCATAGCCAAAGCATTAAAAAGATAGAAGACCATCTTGGTCAGCTATCTAATGCTTTAACCAAGAGAGAGGAAGGGAGGCTGCCTAGTCAACCCATGGACAACTCAAGGAGACAATATGTGGTAGGTGAGGTTTCTTCTTCCCATGAGGAAGCCAAATCTGTCACCACATTAAGAAGTGGAAGGTTGGTGGACAATCAAGTAGGCTATGGGCCTTTAAAAATTTTAGAAAAAGAAAAAGAGAAGGTACAATAGGAGCAACCCATGTTGATTAAGAAGGATAATGATGGTCCTCAAAAAAAAAAAATCAAAAAAAGAGATGATGAGTTGGCTAAGGCTACATATGGGGGAGTAGTCCCATATTTGCCATTTAACCTTCCCCTTTTGATAAAGGGCATGGCAAAATAGAGGAAATGATGGAAACTTTTAAGCAAGTGAAGATCAACCTGCCTCTACTTGATGCAATCAAGCAAGTTTCAGCCTATGCCAAGTTTTTAAAGGACCTTTGCACCCACAAAAGACAATCAAAGATACATTTTCCCAAGAAAGTCTTTTTAGCAGAAAAAGTGAAACAAATACTGACTATTGCAACTCCAACAAAACTCCAAGACCCTGAAGTCTCCACTATCCCCTGCATTATTGGGGATCATACTATTGAAAAAGCCTTGTTAGATCAGGGAGCTAGTGTGAATTTGCTTCCATATTTAGTATATGAGAAGCTGAGCTTAAGAGAGTTGAAGCCCATACATGTGGTCTTACAACTAGCTGACAGATCTGAAAGGAAGCCTATGGGAATTATTGAAGATGTCTTGGTTAGGGTTAACAAATTCTTTTATCCTGCTGATTTCCTGGTGCTGGATATGGAGCCGAGCAAGTGTGCTACTTCTATCCCTGTGATCTTAGGCAGGCCCTTTTTGGTCACTGCAAATACTTATATACAATGTAGATCAGGGGTCATGGAAGTATCTTTTGGCAATATAAAAGTCAAGCTGAACATGTACAATGCAGCCCATCAGCCCCACTTAGAAAATGAGAACTATTTTTCTATTGATGTGCTGGATGAGTTTGTACAAAAAAATCTACCTTAGCTACTGCATGGTAATGATTTGTTTAATATTTTTGAAGACGTATGGAATGAAACAGTGGAAGAGAAAGCTTCCACATCTGAGCTTGAGCAAGTAGAAAGTATAAATTCTGAAGCAGGGCCAACAAAGCATCACCCATGGACTCCTGCTTTATTACCTCTTCCACGACCTTCTAAGGCACCCCTACTACCTTCACTCATCAGTCCCCTAGATGTGGAATTAAAGTAACTCCCAAAATCTTTAAAATATGCCTTTTTAGGAGCCAATCACAAACTACCAGTGATAATCTCTTCTTCCCTCACTCTTGAGCAGGAAGAAGAACTGTTTTGTGTGCTAAAAAGGCATAAGAGAGCAATAGGGTGGACTATTGCAGTTTTGGGGGGATAAATCTAGCTGTGTGCATGCACAAAATTTATCTTGAAGAGGGCTCTAAACCTTCCAGAGAGATGCAAAGGAAGCTCAACCCACACATGCAGAAAGTTGTAATGAAGGAAGTAGTCAAACTTCTTGATGCTGGGGTTATTTAACCTATCTCAGATTCTCAATGGGTGGCCCCTACCCAGGTGGTGCCAAAAAAATCTGGGATCACAGTAGTTGAAGCAGACTTAGGTGAGCTAATTCCAACCCGACAGACCACTGGTTGGAGGGTATGCATAGACTATCGCAAGCTCAATGAGAAAACTAGAAAAGATCACTTCCCATTGCCTTTTATAGATCAGATCTTAGATAAGTTGGCAGGCAAGGCTTTTTACTATTTTCTTAATGGTTATTTAGGATACAACCAGATTCCTGTTTACCCACAAGATCAAGAAAAAACCACATTCACTTGTCCATTTGGAACCTTTGCATACAGAAGGATGCCATTTGGGCTATGTAATACACCTGCCACTTTTCAAAGATGCATGTATGCTATCTTTTCTGACATGATTGACAAGTTTCTAGAGATTTTATGGATGATTTCTCTATTTATGGAGATGATTTTAGCCAATGCCTGCACCATCTCAGCCTTGTGCTGCAAAGGTGTGAGGAGACCAACCAAGTTTTGAGTTGGGAAAAGAGTCATTTTATGGTGACTCAAGGTATTGTCCTAGGATATGTTATTTCCCAAAGAGGAATAGAGGTTGATCAAGCTAAAATTGATTTAATTGCACATTTTCCCCCTCTCAAAACTGTCAAATAAGTCAGATCATTCTTGGGCCATGCTGATTTCTACAGGAGGTTCATCAAAGACTTTAGCAAAATTTCCAAGCCTCTTTGCCACTTGCTATGCTAAGAGGTTCCATTTGTGTTCAATGATGAATGCCTAGCTGCTTTTGAACTTCTGAAGACCTATTTGACTACTGCTCCTATATTGCAAGCTCCTGATTTTTCTCTGCCATTTGAGCTTATGTGTGATGCATCAGACTTTGCCATTGGTGCAGTGCTGGGACAAAGGAAAGATAAAGCACCATGTGTGATGGCATATGCTAGTAAATCAATGGTTGATGCTCAATTAAATTACACCACAACTGAAAAGGAGCTGCTAGCCATTGTATTTATTTTGGAAAAGTTCAGATCATATGTGTTGGGTTTCAAGATCACTATGTTTACTGATCATTCAGCCCTGAAATACCTCTTGTCTAAGAAGGAGGCTAAAGCTAGATTAATTAGATGGATTCTTCTTTTGCAGGAATTCAACTTAGAAATCAAAGACAATAAGGGGATTGAAAATGTGGTTGCTGACCACTTATCAAGGATTCCAGATGTTGAAATAGAGAGCTTGCCCATCAATGATTCTTTCTCAGATGAGCAGCTTTTTTCTGTGGAGATAAGTATGCCCTGGTTTGCCAACATAATAAACTATCTTGCTATAGGAAGGGTACCCCCACATTGGAGTAAGGATGATAGGAATTTGTTCTTCTCACAAATTCGATATTACATGTGGGAGGATCCTCACCTCTTTAAGTATTGTGCAGACCAGGTGATAAGAAGATGTGTACCTAAAACTGAGTTTGAAAATATTCTAACCATGTGTCATGAACAGGCTTGTGGGGGCCATTTCAGTGGCACCAAGACTACTGCAAAGGTGCTTCAAAGTGGTTTCTATTGGCCCACTCTATTCAAGGATACCATACAGTATTGCAAAGCTTGTTCTAAATGCCAGCAAATGGGAAGTATTATAAAAAGAAACTCCATGCCCTTACAACCTGTGCTTGTTGTTGAACTATTTGACATATAGGGAATTGATTTTATGGGACCTTTCCCCCCTCCTATGGATATAATTTCATCCGTGTAGCTGTGGACTATGCGTCCAAATGGATAGAGGCCATAGCTATAAGAGCAAATGATCATAAGGATGTCATTAAGTTCTTAAAGGACAACATCTTCTCTAGGTTTGGCACCCCCAAAGCTATTATTAGTGATGGAGGAAGCCACTTTTGCAACAAACCTTTTAAAAAACTATTGAAAAAATACTCTGTGACCCACAGAGTTGCTACTCCCTACCACCCACAAATCAGTGGGCAAGTAGAGATTTCCAACAGGGAAATCAAACACATCCTAGAGAAGACTGTGCGAGCTGATATGAGAGATTGGTTCATAAAACTATCAGATGCCTTGTGGGCTTATAGGACTGCCTATAAGACCCCCATAGGGATGTCCCCATTCAGGCTAGTATATGGCAAGGCATGTCACTTGCCTGTTGAGTTAGAACATAGAGCATATTGGGCCATTAAAGCATTAAATTCTGACTTAACTTCTACTGGTGTGAATAGGAAACTACAATTATCTGAGCTTGATGAGTTAAGGATGGAAGCATATTCAAATGCCCGGATCTACAAGGAAAAAACCAAAGCCTTTCATGACAGGCATTTGTTGTAGAAAGAATTCAAAATAGGTGACAAGGTATGGTTGTTCAATTCAAGATTAAAATTCTTTCTAGGAAAATTACAGTCCAGATGGGATGGGCCTTACACAGTTTTACGTGTTTCCCCATCCGGGGTTGTAGAAATCATGGACCCCAACGATGGTAGTCATGAAAGTCAATGGGCAAAGGCTAAAGATTTGTGTTGAAAAAATTTGTGAGCCTGAGGAGACCATTGATTTTCAAGACCCTCCAATTTATACATGATTTCAGTGTGTATCATATGTACTATATTTAGATTTTGTCTTAAGTGATTACTTCCTATTTTGATGTTTTGTTCATTTTCAATAAATTTGCCATGCTAGCATTAGGTCATCATATCAATCTTGCCAAGTAGTCCAGGGACCATGGGAGTATGTCAATAATGAAAACAACATAAATGGAAGCACAACAAAGGAGTTTGCTGGGTGTTGAGGCTGAACACAACACAAAAATGCAGTTTCTATGAGCATATGGGACCTTTCGATAGGTCATTTGAGGATTTTGATAGGCACTGAGACTTATCGATAGGTGAAAACAACTCTTCGATAGGTTCAAAAGGTCAAAAAGAAGTTTTCGATAGGTTCTGGATACCTATCAGGAACCTATTGATAGGATGAATCATGTACTATATGAACCTATCGATAGGAAGGATTTGACCTATCGAAGCATCTCATCTGCACGCTGTATTCTTTCTAGTGTTCGATAGGACGCCTTGACCTATCGAAATCACTTAGCTCATCCTATCGAAATCGATTTTCACTCTTTATACACCTGTCGTTAGGTCATTTTTGCTCATTCAACACCTCTTGCGAAACCCTAGCTCTCTCTTCCTCATTGGTTGCTGCTCTCATTTTCTACCAAATACTCTAAGGACCTTTTGCCACTCATTTTGCCACTCCTCAAGTTCATTCAGCCCGCAGAAAGGAGCATTTTGCACCTAATTTTTGGGAAATTTGAGTTGTGCATCACGATTTCTACAAAACCCTAGGAGTTTTAGGTAAGCTGTCTCTCTGCTTCACTCTATTGTTTTTCTAGTTGTTTACTTCAGAATTTGAATTCAAATTGGTGAGTGAGCTTTAAGAGATCAATTTCTGAGAGCATAATGGTCGATTATGAAGAAACCCTAGCTGACCTATTCTGAAAACCATCTTCTTCTACCCCAAAGTCTTCCAAAAAATCAAAGCCTACCACCAACCCACCTACCAAGAGGAAGCTTCCTGAGGGGAAGCCCAAGAAGGCTCCTAAAGCAAAAAAGGTCAAGTTTGTCACAATTCAGGAGCCTGATGCAGAAATAACTATGGAGAGATCTGCTCCAACTGGGAAACACCTTTGCCCAACCCTAACATATTACCTACGGTGGAGCTTCCTGCTGTATTAACCACCCCTAATGATTTTGTGAATGGGTTGAGCCTTATCCCTGAGATAGATTTTGATCTTGCATACTTTACTGAGATAGAGGAATGTCAGGGGACATTAATGTATCTAAAGGAGGGATTGTTACCCCTACTTACACCCTTGAAGGAGACTGTGTACCCCAGACTGGTTAAATTGTGGTACCAGAATTTGACAAAGAAGGTGGTGCCTGGGAATGAAGCTGTGCTGGAAATTCTGATTGATGATTGTCAAATCACTGTGGATTGTAAGGACATTGGGATGGCTTTGAGAGTTCCACATCAATTTGACTCCACTAGATCTGAGGGAGCACCCAAATGGGTTACATTCAGAGAAATGGCTAAACAGCTCACCAATGGAATTGTGGGATCTGGTGAATCTTTGATGAGAAGAGACCTCCAACCTAACCTCAGATTCATTGACACTAGTCTGAGAAAGAATGTGTATGTCACTGGGCACCTACAGGAGAGAAGGCCCCCAGTTGTAGATGCATTGTACTACTATTCAAAAGGGCAATTTTTGAGTGCACCACAACTAATTTTTTAGACAATGGTAGACATTAATGATAAGGTGCTTAAAAGACAGGCATTTGCTAAAGGTGCTGGGTTGCCTTTCAGCAGGCCCATTACATGTTTGCTCAACGCTAAGAAATATATGGTTAAGAGGAATGAGCCAATCGAGAAGTTGACTCCAAAAAAGTATGGAAAAAGGGCATGGTCCACCAGCCTAACCCTGATTAAGAAGAGTAAGCCAACTGAGTTGGAGGAGGTTGAGGAGGTACCCACTACCACTGCAGTAAATCTTACTGCTACGATACCCTCATCCATCCTTTCACCTACCTTACCTACATCATCATCAACACCTCCACCCACTTTGCTTTTCCCCTTTGTATCAATCCCTCTTCCAACAGACCCCCCTCCTCCTACCTCTGAGCCAGTTTTACCTCCACCCACCACTCAAATTCTCGAACCTGAAGTCCTTGCACCTCCAACACTACCAGAGCCTACCCCTACCCTTTCTTCTCCACCCTTTGACCAACCCATTTCTGACTTTCCCCCTCATCAACCCCTCCTTCATACCCAGGGCTTAGACCAGTTTACCACTGTTGGGTTCACTGCCCTCATGACATCCATTGTGAAAGATGTTGGGCATGAGTACACCCCACTCCCTGACTCCCCACACCCCAACCCCCCTCATTTCAACCATGCACCCTCCTCCCCTTTCCACCCTTTTCAAACACTTGTCCCCTCTAATCCCACCATTCCTGATACTTTCACTCAAATTCTCTCCCTATTACAGTCCATTCAAACTCAATTGATCACCAACACCAACAATAAAGCCCTCATGAGTTCCTGCCTTCAATCCATTCAGTCCACCCTTACCCCATCCTCTTCAACTCCCCAACCCCCTCACACTTTCCCTCTTTCCCCTGTCCAATCACCTCTCCATTTATCTCCTCCATCTTCACCCATAGCTCCACCTCCCACAGCTGCTACCCAATCTAAGGAGGCAGCAACTCCATTTTTCCCCATACCTATCTCATCCCCATCTTTTACCCCTCCATCACCTCCAATAGTAGCCATTGAAGTTGCTGTGTCACCTACCACCCAACCACCCACTCTCACTCCACCTATCTTCACAGATGCCTCAACCCAAACTGATCCACTTGAGGAACTGGTTTTCTCCACCCCCTCCTCATCTTCCACTCCACCCCTTTCCTTACCCATTATGCTCAAATCCCCCATCTACATTCCCCCTTACCTCACTCAGCTGTATGCAATGAGGGACAATTCCTACATCCGCAGGGATGTCCTGACAGGTATGGCTGCCCTCCGAGCTTCCCTAGAAGTCTCCTATGAGGAGAGGATAGCTCTCATGGAATTAGAGCAAAGAATCCAGCTCCGAGATATCTCTCATGGAATTGGAGCAAAGAATCCAGCTCTGGGATATCTCTGAGGGGTGGAAGGAAATCTTGACTCGTTATAAGTCTGCAAAACTACTTGCTGCTGCTCAGAGTCGCATTGCCGAGTTTGAGAAGAAGAATGCTAAGCTTCTCCAAAACAAATTAACCAATGTTCAGGAGATACTTAAGGCCACCCAGGAACTCTCTGAGTCCAACCTGCTTTATGCAGTGAAGAAAATCGATATTCTGGAGAGAAAAGTTGCTTCATTGACTTCTCAACCATTTCAACCAACCTCTCTTGCTACAGCTCCTCCTTCCAACCCTCCTGCCACTCAACCTACTCCTACCCCACCTTCTTCCACTCAACCAACTCCTACCCTGCCTGTAGATGTCCCCCCTCCTCCAGCCTAAGATCCTCCTTCCGTTCAACCTATCCCCCCAATACCTAAGAGGACTTATACAAAAAGAAATGTTACTGCAAAGAGATCTGTTTCCTCTGCTTCTGCTCATAGTAAAGGGAAGGAACCTGCTACCCAGTCTGAAGAGGTAGCCCCCACCCCCACAGGACACCTCCTCCACCTTACTCTCCAAGGAGGAAAGAAGGAAAGTTGCTGCTGCCCTTGGCCTAGATCTTACTGTCCTTTTCCCTTGATTACGATTACATTGTCTTTAGCCAAGAAAACCAAGAACTCTTGCCAGAGGAGGCCCCTGCTCCACCAAGTCCCAACCTAAAGGAAAAGCACCTTTATCCAAGGAGGATTGGAAAATTTTGGCAGACTTGTATGATTGGCTTGATGATGCTTGTAAATAAATATAGACTATTTTTGTTTGTTTTCCCCTAATGATTTAGACCATGTACATATGTTAGCTGTTCATCATAGTTTCTTTTCTATACTTTGTCTTTCTTTGTGCTTATTGTGCATCTGTTTCTTCATCTACCCTTTTCATGGTTACCATGCTCTCTGAACAGTGAGGACACTGCTTAATTTAGGTTTGGGGGTATGATAGGTGTGCCAATGAAATGAGTTAATACTAGTGCAACAATGTTGAAAAAAGTTTTTGAAAATAAAGTGATTTCCCACTTGATTTTTGAAAAAAAGAGGAAATTAAAAAACTTTTTAAAACTGAAATGAGCTATAGTTTTAGCATTTTTCATGAAGCAAATGTCAAGAATTTTCAAAAAGTGATGTTTAGTGAACCTGAAAAGAGAGAAAACTGTGAGGATACACCCCAGAAATTTGATGGAAGGCCATACCTAGTGAGATTTGGGCTTGAAATTTTTTTTTCTTTGAAGAGTGTCTTGGCAATTTTTCTGCTCTAAGGACTAATTGGATCTAGTTTCGATCACTAGAAGTTAGGCAAATCCAAATTAAAACAGCTTGACAGTATTCATGACATTGAAGACATGAAGTAAGGCCATCCCTTGGACAGTTTGAGCTTAAAATGTCCCTCCTTTGAACTGCCCTTGATACACACCATTTGAGCCTTAAAATTTCCAATTTTCTTTGATAAAAACCAGAAAATTTGAACCCAAAACCTCGGTGACCTGATACAGCCTGACCTTCACTTTGAGATTTCAGAAGGTAGAGCTGGTTTGATGGTTGGTTGAGAAATAAGAAAGCACATTTGGTGGTGTTGTGGCATTCCAACCCATAAAAAGAAAAATGGAGAAAAATACAAAAAGAAAAATATACAGAAAGAAAAGAAAAAATAGAAAATCAAAGAAAAGGAATGAGAAAGAGAAGTCATTTCATTGAAAGACTGAAAAGAGGATTAGAAACTGGCCACTTCAAATCTAAAAATTCAAGAAGTAGATGGAATTGTGCTGAAATGAAGAAGGTGTTGTCTAGACCACCTCCTTACTTTTACTGATTTCTCAATTTGAATCCTTTTTATCCCATTATTCTTTTGCAAATTTCACCCATAAGCTACATTACAGCCCAATAAAAAAAACCTTACTGATCTGAAATAGATTGAGCTGTCATGTTGAGATGAGGATTTGTTTAATCCATGGTGAAAAAGAGTTTAAAAAATTTCAAAAATTAGATCAATGCCTATGCTCATGCTTGTAGTCCTATTTGAGGGCTGTAACTGCTCTTGAGCTATGTGAGAAATGATGCACCCTTCTACTTTTGTTATGAGTGAATAACCCTGGTAAGATTTGGGTCTGAAATCAAAATTGATTGGGGCATTATCAAAATAGAATTCTTAAATTAAAGGTGAACTCTGCATTAATTTTCAGGCACAATGCCTTGACATGAACTGATTGATGATGAAGGAATTACAGCAGAATTTCAGGTTTTAAACTGATGATTTTTCTGCTGAAAATCCTCCAAAACTGAAGGGACATGCTATGGAATTTATTTTATTTTACTTAAAATCTATTTTAACATGTTGCATAAGTATTAACTGATTTTATTAGAGAAGTTTGTGGGTACCTTCACTGAAAATCCTCAGGAGACTTCACTCCTCTAAGGATCACCTAGGGGTTTAAAAGGCTTGATGCATATGCTAAATGCATCTGTGCTCCCTACAAAAGTGGCAGTTTAGTTTTCTTTATTCTTCCTTTGCTCAGGGACTAGCAAAGCTTAGGTTTGGGGGTGTGTTAATTAGTGAAAAATGCTAGTTTTCACCCTTTAACATGAGCTTTGATAGACCTATGAGTGGACTAATAAATGCTTGTTGAGTATGTCTTGTAGATAGCAGTAAAAGGTAGTCATAGTGCATAAATCCATCTCTTAATGCAGTTCAAACCTAACAATGGCCCACTAGGGCATGCAGCAACAACAAAGCAGCTTTGAAGGAGTGAAAATAGGCTGAAAACAACCTGTCGAGAGGTTACTAGAACCTGTCGATAGGATCTGAAGGCTGAAAAAAGGAAGAAGTCGTGAGGATGGGAGTATTCGATAGACTCCAGAACCTATCGGGCAGTCGGAAATGAAAAGGGAGCATCCTATCGAATGGTTGCCTGAGCTCGAAGAGAACCTATCGAGAAGTCTGGAACCTGTCAATAGGAGCTAGAAGCAAACCTATCGAAATTTATTACACAGAGATCAACCTATCGAAAGGATTCCCCAACCTGTTGAACACACCAGATGAAGGCTGTGGATGCTGGAGCTCTATTCTCAGGAGCAACCTATTGGAACCTACCGAAAGGATCCTGAATCCTAGTGAAAGGAACAAAAGGCTTGTTTGGAACTTGTCGAAAGCTTCAAGAACCTATCAAAATTGATTGAAGGACTTCTCAGAAAAGTTGCTATGCACATGCTGCAAGTTGGTGACCTGCTGCATGCAATTCGAGGCACTCTGATGACCAGTATGAAGTTTTTAGAAGCGCCCTGAGAAACCCTAACTGACCCACGTGCTCTCCCCCAACTCTAACTAACTGAGAGAGCCTTCTAGAAGGGAAATAAAAGAGGGAATAATAGAATTATTCAAGCTGAGCTGTGATTGGCAGGAAAAATAAATCTGAGGCTGAAGGGGAGAGCTATATAAGGAGGGAAGCTGCTAGAAAAAGGGGGGGATCAATTCTCGAGATCAGAGCTTGCATCGAAATTCTCTATTCTTCCTTTTTTCCCAACTATGGTTGACTAATTTCTTTGGAGCAGCAACGAGTGAGGTTGGATCTGTAATTGGGGAGAGTTGAGAGTGTTATTGAGGGTCAGATAATGCACAAACTACAAATCTGAGAGAATTTCATTGTATAGTGAGTTTATTTTAATGGAATACTATTTTTATTATTTTAATTAGATCCATAGTTCATTTGGTTTCATTTGGTACTCGATCGAATTTGTGTAGATGGGAATTAGCTCACCCACTTAACTGGTAGACCTCTTGGATACCATTTGATCTCCCTAGGTCTGATATTCCTGTAATTGTATGTGTCTATGGCCTTGCAGTTGAAGCATTTGTAGTGATTATAATGTTCTGATGGAAACCTGAGAATGGGGTGAATCTATTGGATGATCTGTGACCATTGAAGTGGACAGATCATAACCTTAAGATCAATCCAAATCTTTGGCTTAGATTAGATCCTTTTACCCTGCAGCTGTGCTTATAGCCAAATGAGGGATTGATGCACTCTAAATTTTTTGAGATACTGTCAGCTCAATCCAATTGCAGCGATACCAAACTCCAAGCTGTTTCTCTCCATTTTTTATTTTCAATTTCACCAAATATTCCCCTCACTTGCAAGATTTGAACTCTGGATTTAATCTCAATTCATTTCTGTATTTAATTGTGTTTTTGTAGTTTAGTTTAAAGTGACAGCCCCTTAAAACCTCTCCTCTCTCTTTTGCTATTTAGTATTAGGTAGGGTGCCAGATCTGCCTTAGATATGGAGATTTACTTAATTTTTAGCTCATATTTCCCTGTGGACATACCCTTACTTACCCTTTTAAAACTTGCTACAACAGGCCCTGAATACTTGCAGGTCTGTGTGTCTACTTGCCTTGGTGTGTGCAACCAATAGATCCTTTAATTGTGTGATTTTAAACCTCTTTTTGAACACAAGGTAAGATGCTAACACCTTACAAGATAAATATGAACTTTAAAATAGAAATAAGAAACAGAATAAGAAAGAAAAAGAAGATAAAGAAGGAAGAATTAAATTCTTAGGAACGTTTGAATCCTAACTACCTTTATTTGAAACCTTTTAAACCTAAAGCCTCATTACAAGCCGAAGGAAAGACCTTTTTGATTTACGATTTGCAAAAGTATGAGTCTAGCAGAGATATATGAAATAGATACTATGAATGAAAGAAAAAGTCATATGATCATAATTGGTTATCCATTCCATGAGATTTACCTTCTTAATTGATTGTCCTTTGAAGTTTATCCTATATATCATAGTGAGAGAACCAAAAATTTCAACATCTTTTTGAGAGTATGCCAATAGTGAGAGATTGGATGAAAATATTTTATATATCTACAGTTTAGAAAAATCTATGATGAATAAACTTTTCACTAATATGCACACACTCCACGCTGTATAGAATTGAAATTGCTGAGTTCTGATCAAGGAAAATTATCGTGATGGAAAGTAAAGGAGAAAGATGTGGAATTTTTGAAAATCATATCCAACATATGATGATTAATTTAACTAGTAGTATAGATTTTAGTTAAATTTTTTTTTTTTTTTTGAAAAAATCCAAAAATATTTGAAGTTTGTAGGTAACTTCATTGAAAACCTTTAGGAGACTACAACTCCTCCACTAGGGATCACCTAGGGGTTTGAAGGTTTGTTGCATCTGCTAAATGCAATCGTGCTCTCTACGAAAGTGACATTTAAATTCATAGTTTAGATATTTTATATTTTCTTGTTTGTTAGGGACTAGCAAAACTTAAGTTTGCGGGTGTGATCAGTCACATAATTTACCATTTTATCACCCTTAACTTATTGATGCTAGACCTCGGTTTGCTACTAACAAGTTGACGATATGCAGATATTAAGGAAAAATAGTAAAATAGAGCTAAAGTATTAATATTCATCAAAATAAACTCAAAAAGTAGTAAAAAGATGATTAAGCGAAAGAAGACGATTCACCGCCTATGAAAGCTGAGAAATAATAATTTACGATTCTTCAAAAAGACGATTCTTTAGAAGAAGGCGACAAAAGAGTAAAAGCTGAAAAGCAATCGATCGTTATAGAGAATCGTCCAATGAGTAAAAGCTATGAAAAGAAAGAAAATCATGATTTCCGATTTTACAAAATAGAAGCTTTCAATCTGCTGTTACTGACGATGTTGCTGATCACGTGAGTAAAGACTATCACCGCCATGTACCGAATGAAATTAAAAGTTCGGTGAATCACGGATCTGAGAAGATTGATGACGATAAGCCCTTATAAAATCTCGGTTGCTGAAATAAAGGAAATAAATCCGAAAGCACATCAACCATCCACAAGCAAGGAAGAATAAAATTAGGAATTAGAGTTATATTAGGAATCCTTTATTTTTAGTAGTTTTTTTTATTAGAATTAGATCTCTGTAAACCGACTCCTTATGATCTATAAATAAGAGAGCTCGGCATAGAAATAAGCATCGAAGAATTTTAGCATCAATTGACGACTGAGGTTGGATTTTCTTTCGATCAGTAGTGTAAAATAGTTAGAGTAGATTAGATATCAGATGTTTTTCAAGAGAAATTGACGACTGCTATTGGGTGCTGAAGATTAGTGTAGATATCCTAGTTTCTCAGAAGTAATTGACGACTGTGACTGAGGGGTGAAAGATATATTTATTTTGTTTTCTAGTTTAGATTTTATTTTCTTTTATTTGCTGCTTTGTAAACATCTCCACATTTTGATTTGAATTGATGACTCAAGTTGGAATTTGCAGATTAGTGTAACGATTTTTACTTTTTCATCTTCAATTTTCTTGAATTTGATTGACGCCCTGATTTTAGGAAATTGTTAATTAGATTAAATCTTTGTTAAAGGATTTTAGTTTTTGATTGACGCCCAAATTCTAGAAGACTACAATACGGTGTAATGATACTATTTTTATTTTTTTAAATATCCGATGGTTGAAGATTGGGATTGACGACCTCAATCTGAAAAAGGAGGATTAAGAATTACTTTTATGAAATTTAGATTAAGAACCATTTTTTTATTCATATTTCTCCAGTAGTTTAGAACCTTAAAAGATAAATATAAACTTTTGAAAAAGGAATATAAAGATCTATATAAGATAATCACTTCCTCATGGGATCGATCCTATCGCTACGCTATAATTTCCATTGTGCACTTGCAATAGGTTAGAATAAGCCGATCATAGCCCTTGATTTTATTAAATGTTGCTTGACAGTCGTCGTTCCATTCAACGGGCGAGTCTTTCCTCAGTAGCTTGAAGATTGGCGTGTAGATAGAAGTCAGCTGTGCAATGAACCGACTGATGTACTGTATTCTGCCCAAGAAGCCTCTGACTTCTTTCTCGGTGGGTGGTGGTGGCATTTCGACGCTGGCCTTTACCTTGATGTGGTCAACCTCGATGCCTCCTTTGCTAACAATGAAGCCCAGTAGCTTTCTTGACATAGCACCGAATGCACATTTCTGTGGGTTCAGATGTAGCCTATATTTTATCAGTCTTTCAAATAGCTTTTAGATATTTATCAGATGATCACCTCTCTCTATTGACTTGGCGATCATGTCGTCAACGCACACCTTAATTTATCGGTGCATCATGTCATGAAAGAGTGCTGTCATTGCCCTTTGGTATGTCGCTCCCGCATTCTTCAGTCTGAAAGGTATGACTTGGTAATAGAAAGTTTCCCATGAAGTAATGAATGCTGTCTTCTCTTGGTCGGCTTCTGCTATCCTGATCTGATTGTACCCAAAGAATCCGTCCATGAATGAGAGCATCCCATGCTTGGCCATGTTGTCGACCAAGATGTCGATGTGTGGCAAAGAGAAGTTGTCTTTTTGGGCTTGCCTTGTTAAGGTTTCTAAAGTCAATGCACATGCGGACCTTTCCATCCTTCTTCGGTACTGGGACGATATTGGCTAGCCACTGCGAGTATTTGGAGACCATAAGAAAACTTGTGTTGTATTGCTTGATGACTTCATCTTTCACTTTTAGCATCCATTCTAGCCTGAGACGTCTCAACTTCTGCTTGACTGGCTTCATATCTGGGTATAATGGCAACTCATGCTCGACCAAATCGGTGTCCAAACAAGGCATATCCTCATATGACCATGCAAATATGTCTGGGTATGACCGAAGGAAATCAATCATACTTTTTCTTTTCTCTGGAGACAGTGACGTTCTGATTTTAGTGATTCTAGGAGTTGCCTCGATCCCTAGATTGATGTCCTCTATTTCTTCAACGATTGGGATAGGGCCATTGTTGTCGCTCCAAGTGTGCCAAAAATGTGTGCAAAAAATTAAAGAATTAAAGAATGCTAAATTATATGGATGTTAACTTATGAAAGGGATATCAGCACATTGGGGCTAACACTGGCCTGCAAGATCAGGGCCAATTGTAGCAAGTTTTAAAAGTAAGTATTTCAAGATCGTCCACAGAGAAGTTTGTCTAAAATGAGAGATAAACCTCCAGATCTGTGCTACCAGATCTGGCTCTATAATTATCTAAAATAAAGAATAGATAAAAGAGAGTGTTGGGTTTTGTCACGTTTAACTAAAAGCAAATAAAGAAAAGAACTAACTACGTGATCCAGATCCGAGTTGTGGAGGTGTTTAAAATAAGACAAATGCAGAAATAATAGCTTCATGTATTTTAGCCTTTGAATTTTAATGGAGAATCAGTAGTTCAACAGGCAGATTCAATCTTCATCGGCTACCAAGACAGATGTAAGAGAAATAAATCTGAATTAAGGAATAGGTTTAGACTTATGGTTGATTTATCACGGATCATCGCCTAGTATGGCCTATTCTTTATTTGAACATGAACATCATCATCAGTAAATCTTTGCTTGAATTAGGTTACCAACGCTAATTCGCATGGGATGATGAATTAAGGGAAGTTGGATGCGGATGAGTGAATCTAAAGAAGTCTAATGCACTAAGGTGAACATTCGTAACCCTCGACATGACTCCAATGGAGAAGACACAAATTACGAACCTTTAAAATCCAACGTTACAATTACAGAGCACGGCTTCTTAGAGAGCCCTCGGACTTACATGAGCTTCTCGAAGAGCCCTCGATTCTGATCTTGAATCCGAACTTGGAAGTACAAATCACTGCAATGGCTCTCAAAGGTAAAATACAAGAAGGGATTACAGGGAATCGGATGAGCTTTCGTAGGAATGGGGGAAAGCAGAGATGAAAACTCTAAAACTGGATGCCTCAATTGGGCAAATGTCTTCTCAATTTATAGCTTTCCCTCTATCACGCACAAAAGGCTGAATTGACCAATCGAAGTGCTCGGATCTGGATTGCCCAATGGTACATTGAGCACGAGGATCCGGATCTGATACGGCCAATGAAAATGCTCGATCTGGTTCACCAATCAGCGTTAAACATCAATTACATTATAGAATTCAAAAGTTTGTTTGAGCTTCTAGAAGTTCCCCAAGTGATTTCATCTTTGGGTTTTCACGTGGGCGGAATATGCCTTTTGTTTGTGCTTGGATCTTCCAGGAATGTCTGTGGGCTTTTAATTACATTAAGAGTCGAGTCGAAATGCCCTTCAAAGTGGTAAATCCCAGATGCCATTTCGCAGAGTTTAAGGGTCTTTTAAAAGCATTTTGGCTTGAAGTTCTTTTCGCAAAGCATTTTGGCTTGAAGTTCTTTTCGCAAAGCATCTTGGCTTGAAGTTCTTTTCGCAAAGGACTTTGGCTTCGAAGTTCTTTTCAAAGGACTTTGGCTTGAAGTTCTTTTCGCAGGACTTTTGCTTGAAGTTCTTTTCAAAGGACTTCTCTTCTTTTCAGAGGTAAATCTTCTATTCGAGGAGTGTTTTCTTCTTTTCGCAAAGTTCAAGGTTCTTTGAATAGTAAAAGTTCTTCGAATTGGACTCTAGGCTCCCATTCTTCTTTGCGAATGGCTCTCTCTCTTTTTTCGGTCTTTATGCGCTCTTTAGACCCTTTTAGCCATTCTTTGAGGTTGTTTCTTCAATCCATCTTTCGACTTGACATGAGTTGTCGACTTTTTGATCATTTTAGGATGCTTTTGGACTTGGACTGTCTAATTGGTTAGTCAGAAAATACACACTAAAGCACTTATTTAGTCTACTCAAGGGTCTTTCAAAGCTCTTGTTTAGGGGTAAATAATGGTATTGTTCACTACTTAACACACCCCAAACCTAAGCTTTGCTAGTCCACGAGCAAAGAAACATAAAAGCAAAATAAAGAGCCACTTTTGTAGGAAGCACAGTGCATTTAGCATATGCAACAAGCCTTTTAAACCCCTAGGTGATCCCTAGAGGAGGAGTGAAGTCTCGAGGGTTTTCATGAAGGTACCCACAAACTTCTCCATGAAGCAGTTAACATCGATTGCAATATTATCAAATGAGCAATCAAGGAGCAGGGTTAGTTACTCTTGAATCAATGATGAAAGAAAATTTGATTATTGTTTGCAGGATTTAAACATTTATAAACCTCATGAATGTTTCAATATTTCCAATCTGTGAACGATCATAGAAACTCATACAAATGTGCCGTGAAGAAGCTCATCCTATGGATAAAAATTAGGTTATAAGTCATACTTAAGGTGCTCAAGTTCCAACCCAAACACTCACGGTATACTCTCATTGGTGTTTTGTTGAGGGGTTCATTTTCACTCAAGCTCAAGAGCGATTACATCTCCCAAATGGATCTGTAAGCATGAGCATAGGCATGATTCTTAGGCAATGGCATCATTGACATCTCCTCACCATAGATTAGGTCACTTCTTATCTCCACATGATAGCTCACTCAACTTTGGATCACAAGGGCTTTTAATCTAGGTTTGTTTGTATGGCTTATGGAGTGAAGTTTCAAGGAAAGGCAGTTTGAACAGAGGTTTGCATTTGCGAACTCAGGGAAGTGCGGAGATGGTTCATGACTCCACCTTTTTGAGTTTAGCTTCTTTCTTCTTCTTTTCGAGATTCTCACATTCAGGTGATCAGTTCTTTCTTTGATCTTGAATTTTCAACATAAAGTCCCTTTTTGCCTTTTGCTTGCAACTTTTTCACATTGTTTGTCTCTTCTTTTCTCGGTCACCATATTACTGTTTTTGAGGTATTTTCTCTTCATTTTCTTGATGTTGCCCAGAAATGGTCCATCTTGAGTTCTTTCTCCTTTACCTCCACGAATTCTCGAGTGAGGAAGGCTGAATTAGTTCCATAGGTTGTGCAAGTACTTTTGAGTATTTTTGATGAAGAATTGTAGGATTCTGACTCAAATGGGGTACAAGCAGCAGATTTTTCTTGGTTGGTTACATTAGGTTCAAGTCCAAAGAAGGCCTTGATCTTTCCTCAGTTTCATGAGTCTGTTACTTGTTTTAATTTGGAGTTTCCTAACTTCTAGTGGATCTAATGCCTCACCAATCCTTTGAATCGAGAAAAAATTGCCTCATCCACTCTTCAATGAGAGATGGAAAATATATGGGCTCAATTCTCACCGGTTATGGTTTTTCCTTGAGCTTTTAAGTATATCTTTACCTTTTCTCTTCCTTTGACTTGCTAAATGATACCAAGAGGTTTTCATGGTGCTAGCATCGTGGAAATGTAGAATATTGAAAGGTTTATGATGTCTACATTTGGCAAAGAAATTTTAAATTTTCTAGTTGTCATGATTCTAAAGTAAATTAATACATTTCCTAATTACTTAGGTGATTCTGCCTTATGTTAACTATTCCTAGGCAGACTTATGCCACACCCCAAACCTCAGGGGGAACAAAGGTGTCCTCACCGTTCAAAGGTGGTGGACAATTATTAGGGAAGACAATGAAACAACAATAATCACAACGATTCTGACAAGCACATCGAAATTTGGATAGAAAATAAAAGGAAAAAAGGAAAGGGAGTAGGGGGAGGGGTTGTAAGTTTTTACGAAATAGGGAGAACAAAAAGCAGTGGTTAGGCACGACTTATAACGGAAAAAAATTGCAATAGAATAAAAGCGAAAATAAGAAAATAAGAAAGAGACAATGAATTGGGCTTGTAAACTAGCTACCTCAGACTGTGTGGACTAAGTGCAAGTGGTTGATTTGGTCACCACAGGGAGTTGGGCTTATGGTAGGGCTGGTGAGGCTCGAGGGCTGGTTGAGGCTCCACGGCAATTTCCACTGCTGATGCCCACCCACACTTCGAGGCTTGGTTCTCTGTCATGCTCAAGAAGAACTAGCTCTGGCTCAGTGCTATGGGTTCAGGCTGACAATAGGGCAGTGGAGTGCGGAGGCATGGGGGCATGGTTCTCCGACTTCCTCATTCTTCTTAACATGGCACGACTTGTGGTCCGGGCTTTCTTGCCAAAGTTGTGAGGAGGAGTACCTCAAAGGGCTCTTCCTATTAATGTCAAACTTGGCTCTTAAGAGGGCTGTAATGAGTCTTCCAAAGGGAGGCCACAATCTTACATTCCTTTTTACCTTGGCACTCACATGACCCATTGCTTTCGGGATCGGCATGGGGCATTGAAGAATTGCCCTTAGAGAAGTGAAAGAGGGCTTCTAAGATGGGGGTTCGCCTCTCTGGGTGTGCTGATAACATAAAAACTCTCTGAGTATGGAATCCATCAAGTAGATATTGGGGAGATCTCTTCTCACTATTGATTGCCAGAACCCACCATGCCACTGTGTCAAATGGGCAGCCATATCTCTGAAAGAGGCAACTTCAGGAGCGGTCAAGGGTCCATCAGAGTTGAATTGAAAAGGTATCCCTAGGGCATGTCCAATGTCCTCGGCGATCCTGATTAAGTCACTTGTCTATAAAAATAACTAGGGTTGGCACATCGGCATGTTCCTCTGTGACTGTGAGTGAGGTTCGATACCACTGACTTTGTCATCCTTGGGTAAATTTTCTCGTAATGGAGTGAGGATGGTCTTTGAGGAAGCCTCCACGAGATATCTTAAAGATAGCACGCAATTAGGTTTGGAGGAGAAAAAGTTTCATCCACCAATAGCTCGTATGAGCTTCGGGCATCAATGAATGGGTTAGGCAAAACCAAAGGAATGGATTTCGGACTACTGGGCTCGAGGTGAGGTAAAGAAGAAAGAAAAACTAAGAGAAAAAAATCTAAACTATATGCAAGAAAAAATAAAAATGTAAAAGCGAAGATATGAGCAAGGAAATGGAAAACATGATATACAAATGCAAGAAAAATCAACAAAACAATGCTAGAACCGCTAAATAAAATCTAACAAATAGAAGGATTACTATGCAAATGAAAGGAAACTAATGCTAATGAAACAAGAAAAGCAAGGTAAGGGATGAATACAAAGTTAAAAAAGAAAAAGAAAAGTGTTGATACAAAACTGAATTTGTGAATGCAAAATAAGAAAACAAAGTTAGAAACTAGCTATACTCACGAAAAATGACGAAAATCAAGAAACGAGGACACATTAACCTAAGAAAGAAAAAATTCAGCGATCCGAAAGCAAATTTGAAACTAAAATTCCTAAAACCGAAAATCTAATGCCAAATGATTCATAAGATTCATAAGATTGACCCTTTGTTGATGATGGGTATGAAAAAAATAATGAAGCATGGGAGCACATATTAAAAACAGGTTCACACAGTGAGACCCATTTATGATGAAGAAATCAAGGAAAATAAAATTAGTGAGTCCATTGAATATACAAAACAGCCTATGATCCACTACTCATAATCCTACATGATTCCTAAAAAAAAAAAAATGATCTCGAGGTCCAGGATGGGAAAAGTGGATGCAAATGGAGAAAAACAACCCATCCTAAGATATCTATATTGCTTTTATAATTTTCTAATTTTTATTATACTTTTTTTTTTTTTTACTTGTTTTGATCAGCGGGCTCAACAAGAGCCCTTATTTACTACCGCTGAAAATAATGGGAAACAACTCAAAGATTTTCTATTTGTGTTTTCATTCTTTTATTTTGTATTTGGTTTTGTAAAAAAAATCAGCATGCCTAAAAGGCAGAAATTATAATCAAAACAAACATTAAACACAATGAGCTGCTGGTTCTCAAGAATTTAAAATAGAAAATGAATGCAAAGGAGAAGGATGCAAACTCAAGCGAGATCTGCTCCATTTGGTCCAGATGTCCTTGTTGAATGGCTACTCAGATCTCGCAAACATCCAAAAGCTGCAGCGATACCTTATTCAAGTATTGACAAAAATAAAAAGAAAACTCAGAACTCGCCCAAATTTGACAAAAAGACAAAAGAGTGGCGCAGATTTATTCAAATAACTAGAAGGCAAAGAATAAAAAAACTCGAAAAAAAAAAAAAAAAATTACTGAAAAGCAGTGTTTTCTATACAAAAGCTAGAGACATTTAATCAAGCACTTGGAATGCAAAGTGCGTTTAAAGAAAAATTAAAATAAAAATCAAATCTACAAAATAAAAAACTTAGGTCTACCTATTTTAGAACAAACTTCCCGACAGCGGCGCCAAAAACTTGTTGTCGCTCCAAGTGTGCCAAAATGTGTGCAAAAAATTAAAGAATTAAAGAATGCTAAATTATATGGATGTTAACTTATGAAAGGGATATCAAGACATTGGGGCTAACAACGGCTGCAAGATCGGGCCAATTGTAGCAAGTTTTAAAAGTAAGTATTTCAAGATCGTCCCACGAGAGAAGTTTGTCTAAAATGAGAGATAAACCTCGGATCGTGCTACCAGATCCGGCTCTATAATTATCTAAAATAAAGAATAGATAAAAGAGAGTGTTGGGTTTGTCACGTTTAACTAAAAGCAAATAAAGAAAAGAACTAACTACGTGATCCGGATCCGAGTTGTGGAGGTGTTTAAAATAAGACAAATGCGAAATAATAGCTTCATGTATTTTAGCCTTTGAATTTTAATGGAGAATCGTAGTTCAACAGCGAATTCAATCTTCATCGCTACCGCCACGGATGTAAGAGAAATAAATCCGAATTAAGGAATAGGTTTAGACTTATGGCGTGATTTGTCACGGATCATCGCCTAGTGGCCTATTCTTTATTTGAACATGAACATCATCGTAAATGCTTGAATTAGGTTACCAACGCTAATTCGCAGGATGATGAATTAAGGGAAGTTGGATGCGGATGAGTGAATCTAAAGAAGTCTAATGCACTAAGGTGAACATTGGAACCCTCGACATGACTCCAATGGAGAAGACACAAATTACAGAACCTTTTAAAATCCAACGTTACAATTACTGAGCACGGCTTTAGAGAGCCCTCGGACTTACCCGAGCTTCTCGAGAGCCCTCAGTTCTGATCTTGAATCCGAACTTGGAAGTACAAATCACTCGCAATGGCTCTCAAAGGTAAAATACAAGAAGGGATTACGGGGAATCGGATGAGCTTCGGCGGAATGGGGAAACAGAGATGAAAACTCTAAAACTGGATGCCTCAATTGGGCAAATGTCTTCTCAATTTATAGCTTTCCTCTATCACGCGCAAAGGTGAATTGACCAATCAAAGTGCTCGGGATCTGGATTGCCCAATGGTCGTTGAGCACGGGGATCCGGATCTGCTCGCCAATGAAAATGCTCGATCTGGTTCATGAATCGCGTTAGAAGCATCAATTACATTATGGGAATTCAAAAGTTTGTTTGAGCTTCTAGAAGTTCCGCCAAAGTGATTTCATCTTTGGGTTTTCACGTGGCGGAATATGCCTTTTGTTTGTGCTTGGAATCTTAGGAATGTCTGTGGGCTTTTAATTACATTGGTAGCGTCTGAGTTCTTGAAATGCCCTTCAAAGTGGTTGTAAATCCCATTATGCCATTTCGAGTTTAAGGGTCTTTTGCAAAGTAGTTTGGCTCAAGTTCTTTTAAAAGCATTTTGGCTTGAAGTTCTTTTCGCAAAGCATCTTGGCTTCAGAAGTTCTTTTCGCAAAGGACTTTGGCTTCAGAAGTTCTTTTCGCAAAGGACTTTGGCTTCAGAAGTTCTTTTCGCAAAGGACTTTGGCTTCAGAAGTTCTTTTCGCAAAGGACTTCTCTTCTTTTCGCAGAGGTAAATCTTCTATTCGAGGAGTGTTTTCTTCTTTTCGCAAAGTTCAAGGTTCTTTGCGAATAGTAAAAGTTCTTTGCGAATTGGACTCTAGGCTCCCATTCTTCTTTGCGAATGGCTCTCTCTCTTTTTTTTCAGGTCTTTGTCTGCTCTTTTAGACCCTTTTTAGCCATTGCTGAGGTTGTTTCTTCAATCCATCTTTCAGCTTGACATGAGTTGTCAGCTTTTTGATCATTTTAGGATGCTTTTCGAACTTGGACCTGTCTAATTGGTTAGCTGTAAAATGCACACTAAAGCACTTATTTAGTCTTCTCAAGGGTCTTTCAAAGCTCATGTTTAGGGGTAAAAAATGGTATTTTTCACTACTTAACAGCCATACTCAAAGTCGGCAAATCGTTCAAAGAGTTCATTGGGGAGCTCCTCAGTAGGGATTTTCTCATCCAGACTCGTGATTCTTACCTCTTCTTAAATTTCTACAAGAAAGGGGTCGATTTCACGTGAGACGAGTTTTTCAATTAAGGCATCAATTTCTTTGATTTTTTTGGGAATTTTGAAAGACAATATTTTTAGATTTTATATTTTTTCTATTTTTTTAGGAATTTTCTTTTCTTTGAAAATTGGCCCCTGATACCGTGGGCCTTTGTACATATATGGTATTGCCTGCCAAGGGCTAATCTGACCTTTTATAGGTTGGTTTTTTTTAAAAGGTGGTGCTGTATTTGCGGCCACGCGATGCTTCCAGAGTTAGGGGCATTGATGCCCAATTCCTTACCTGTGGTGCTGCCTCTTTACCTATTCGGATGGAAGAGGCTAATTGATATGTTTCTTCGGAGTCAGCCTCCATCATGTTGATCCTGGGTTCATCTGGGATTTTTTCCTTGAACGTCAGAAAGGTCCTGTGGTGGTTTACCATAGGGGGAGATTGTGCAGGTATGGAAAACTCTTTCTCAAAAAGGGATAGGGTGGCTAGCTCTATTTCCAAGTTGGGGGGGATAATTTGGGGGTTGGTGAGGTGGACAGGAGCTACCGATTTGTGGGGGGTTAATTGTGTTGCCCCGTTCTGATCAATCTTCACAATCCTTGCGCTTAAGAAGGTATTCTGGATGTGAGGTCTAGGACGGGGGTCCTCTTCTAAGTTTTTTCCCTTGGCTCTAGCAACGGCTATGGTTCCGGCCTTTTCCTTGGCCTCTCAGACCTCTTCTTCAGTGGGTCTGTAACCTAGCCCGAATCTGACTTGATGTCCGCCCTTGGCCCTAACTGGCTCTTTTCTGCCTTGTAATCGGAGTCCCAGTCCCTTACCTTTATGGTAGCCCCATTTTTGGAGCATGGCCACAGCCGTAACCATTCTGCCTCTGGTTTTTAGGGTGATGCTTTTTGGGGGCTGTGGGACTACCGCTGATACCTCGTATTTAAAGTTATGGAGGTCCATATCTTCGGTTGTGTGCGGCACCTCTAATATTTTGGGGTTCTCAATGTTGTGGGTGGCTTTTTCTCTTTCATCATGTCCTTTACCTATGTTGGTGATGATCTTTTCCCCAACCACAAATTTAAGTTTCTGATGCAATATTGAGGTATTGCCCAGACCTCATGTAACCAAGGGCGTCCTAATAACAGGTTGAAGGAGGACTTGATGTCCATTCCTTGGAAAGGTATGGAAAAGGTCATTGGCCCAATCACGAGCTCAAGGTCGACTTCCCCAATTATCTCTCTTCTCATATTATCAAAACCTTTGGCATTGGTTTTTGTTGGTTTTAGCATACAAGGATCCACCCCTATCTTGGTGGCGGTTCTTAGAGGGTACACATTTAACACAGACCCATTGTCGATCAATACCAATGGGATTACCATATTTCCAATTTCTATAGTGATATTGAGGGATCTGAAATGATTATTTCCCTCCTCTGGTAAATCAGCATCCGAAAAAGATATGGCATTGGGAACCATCACCTGCCTGATTATCTGCCCGACCTCATCTGGGCTTCCTTGGAGAGACACATGCGTATTCTTTAATGCTCCCATCAGGGCTTGGAAATGAAGCGGGGATGTCATTAACAGATCCCAAACTATGATATGAGCTGACATTCTCCTTAGCTGGGTTTCAATTATGTGCCCTCAGCTCATCTTCTCAAATGGGTTTACCGCAGTAGTATCTTTCTGCTCGAAACTGAGAGGCACCTGATGGAGATTGTAGGTTAGTCCCGGAATCTAGAAGGGGGTAAAAGAGGGTATCAGATATGTCTATGCCGATGGATTGGGATGGGCAGGGATCACCTGGTTAACTTCTGTACAAGATGGAAGGGTGGAAAACGTGGGTCAAATGGGGTTGGCGAGGATTGTAGATGACTGTATTGGGGGTGATGTGATAGGGGTGGGCCATTGATAATTGATTGGTGATGGAGGGGGATGGGGGACACAATCGGTCCTTGGGTAGTTGACGAGGGATGTCGTATATGGTTGATAGAAATTCATTTGGACGTAGTTGACGGGAGCTGGCGATGGGAAATATACCCTAAGATCTAAGAGTTCTGCTTGTGGTGTGGGGTTAGGAAAGTAATCAGCTAAATTCAAAGGTTCAATAACCCCAATGCTTCTCTCCTCCCGGTCTCTTTGCCATGGGGCTATAAAATCTGTAGATGTAATCTAACAGGTCAAACTCCTCGTCATCCTCTTCTATCATGCTGAAAGTTGGTCTTGAGCATGCCCCTCCTGGTGGGTGTGGTGGTAGCGGCACTTGGTGTATATTTGCGTGTTGATTAGCCTGGGGAAGTGTCAGAGGGATGATCTTACCAGCCTCTATTAAGTCTTGTATCACATGCTTCACGGGGAAACAATGATCAATTGGGAGGTCTGGTCTTTGGTGGAAGTTACAGTGGGTGTTGGGGTCATAATTTCTTGGGATTGGATTCGGCGGGGGGCATGGATGGAGTGCTGTGACCAAACCCTTTTCAATTAACAAAGGCAGCAAAATATTTAGGGACTGCCTCAAGGGTGTGAAGACTGGATCAAAATTGGCTTTTCTCTACTCTGGGGTCATCTATGCCCCTTGTTCATTTTCGATTCTCTGCATTGGCTCGCTTCTGGTCGGGACTAGCTGCGTTGCCCTAAACTGGAATGGGGTTGGGCTGGTATTGGGTCATGTATTGCCAATCGTTTATATATCTGCCTCAGTTCTTCTTTCATTTCTCTGATCGGTGAACCTCCGGACCCCACTGTTTATAGTTTTATTCAGCCATCCTTCTCTTATCGCATCTTTACAGCGATTGGCATTCCTCACCAAATCAGCAAAGTTGGACTGCTGTTGGTATACCAAGATGTCCGAGATGACCGACAGGGTGTTTTTCGAAATCATTTCAATCTGCTCATCATCAGGTATTCTGTTCTTGAACTGAGATGCAAGTGCCCTCCACCACCCAAGATAATCATTAAATGCTTCGTTGGGCTTTTGCTTTAGCCGAGCTAGGTCCGATTTTCTGGGTTCAATGTATATGTTGTAGACATATTGCTCTTAGAATAAGTGGGTTAGATCCTTCTAAGTTTTGATCATGGAAGGTTCAAGCGAAGTGAACTACCTTAAGGTCGGGCCCGTAAGGCTCTTCTGAAAGACCTTTATGAGCAAACGCTCATCCCCTCCATACTGAAACATGTCTTCACAGTAGGACTTGAGATGTGCAGTGGGGTTACCCGTGCTATTATATTTGTCGAAGATCGACACTTTGAATTTCAGGAGCAAGGGAACCTCAGAAAATAGGCATAGGTCAAAAAAGTCCGTGGCATGGATTTCAGTTCCATCCATCTTCATCAATTGTTTCTGGATCTTGTCCAGTTTTCCTTTTAGCTACTCTGATTCTTTAGACGGTGGTGTCGTTCTCTCGACTTTAGGCATCCATTCACTTTATGCTGCCGGTGGATTGGTGATTACGGATGGTAGGGGGTTAAAGCTAGTCAAAGCTCTTACATATGCCCTACTGTTCCTGATCTCATCTTCCTCATACTGTGGGTCTATATATGGTGGGGTGAGGGTGAGATTTTCTTGTCGGTGTTGAGTGCACTGGATGGGTGCCTGATGGGACCACTGTACATGGGGGGATCCTTGATGAGGGTGACTGATGTCATGGGGTGGATTTCTATATTGAGCGAGGTGTGAGGGCTATGGATGAGTGGGACCCAGGCTATGTTGAGAGATTGGCTGACGTGGGTGCATCATCTGGGATGGAATGAGGGCCTATTGGTTGTATGTGGGATGTTGGGGAAATGAAGGGGGATGGGAGAGCGGGGCTCCCAGGTGTAAGCCTTGATGGATTTGGGGTGTTGGGCCTTAATAGGCTTGGGTATAGGGTAATGGACCTTGATGGGCTTGGGTGGTCTGGGCCATTGGGCTTGGGAGGATTTGGGCCATTGGGCCTTGGTGGGTCTGGTCCATTGGGTCTTGATGGGTCTGGGCCATGGGGCCTTGGTGGGTCTGAGCCATTAGGCCTTGGTGGGTTTGGGCCATGGGGGCCTGAGGCTAGCTCAAATGACCCCATGGTTGATGAGGGTCTTCAGTGGTATGGATAATGGGGGGTTGATGAGGGTTTTGGAGAAAAGGGGCGTGGAGATTTGAGAGTGTATGAGATGGGTTTGTGAAGGGTGGACAAGGGAGGTTGCTTTGAGAAGCCTTCTAGCTGATATAGGCCTTGACCATCTCCTCCATCATGGCCATTGGATTGGGTGAGGGGGTGGGTGCTAGGGGTGTATAGGGTATGGATTGGGTGGGTGTATGGGAAAAATTAGGCACGACCCTGGTAAAATTGGGCATGACCTGGGTAAATGAGGGGATATTGTGTGTGGTTTGCAAGGATGAGGGATAATTGGTTATTGCTTGGGGGGATTGGGAAAATGTGCGGTAAAGGTGGAGGGTTGGATTGGATTTTGGGGAGGTGTGGATGAGAGATGAGGGGGGGTTTGGAAGGGTTGTTGTGGAAAAATGTGGCATGTTTGGTTGGGACGGGGAGGAGGGAGGGATATTGGATGTGGAGGGGAAATGGGGTGAAGTTTGGTTTGAGGTGGGGGAGAAAGAGGGTGAAACATAAGGTGGATTTTGGGTTAAGGTGGGGGGAAAATTGGGGAGATTTGGAGTGGATGTGGATGGGTCCTGAGTGAATGTGGGCAAGGGATTTTGAATGGGTGTGGATGGGAATATGAGTGCACCGAAGGGTCCAGTGACGGTGAATGATGGTTGGGTGAGCGGAATGGAGGTGAACATTTCCTTCGAATGAGAATGGGTTGGGGAGTGTGGCGGGGATGAATCGGGATCGGCGTACACCGAATCAACCGCCCATGACATGGGCGACGGGTTGGGTACGGATGCCTTAGGTGGGGTCCGTAGAATTTTCTCCTTCTTCTCCTCTGGGATGACGGAGGGTAAGGCGATGTCATTATGCTGACACCACGAGCTATGTTTTTTTGTGTTTGTTTTATTTTAATTATTATTATTTATTTATTATTATTTATTTTAATTTCTTTTTTCTTGATTTTTATTTATTTTTGAATTTTTGGATAAAGTAAATGAACCTTTCTAGGATGAGTTTCGGGGCCTTTGGAAATCTCGCTTCGGGCAGCATTCGTACCTCAAATATTCCCCACGGCAGGATCCCGACGCTCTTCAGAAGAATCAAAGGAAAAACCCCTTGATCTATTTGAAGGAACACGAATCCATGTGACAACCTAATCCCTCGGAGCAAATCAATAAGAGGGTGACCTCTTTTGACCGGCGAGGGCATATTGGGTGTTGAGGAATACAAGATTTATGGGAGGTACTAAACTACTAAGCGGGAGACTCGGGGAGGTGATAAAGGCGTTAGATTCGAGTTGCCCAGCTCAGAACAGGCTTGGCGTATGTATTATATGCGCTAGGCCAAATCCTGGAGATTTTGGCTTAGCGTGTGTATTACACACGCTAGACTAAATCTGAACATTGTTGGCTTAGCGTGTGTAATATACACGCTAGTGAAATTCTTGGAAAAAATGCTTAGCGTGTATTTTACACATGCTAGGCAACACAGGATATAGAAATGGTCTTTGACAGCAGACAACAAGCCCGAAATTGGTTTCTTTTTTTGGTTTTTTGGAAGCAATGCTTTCGGGGACTGATTTTCTTGTTGTAATGGGTCCCTCTTCACCGAACCTAGGGATAGAAGGATGATTCGGGGAAACTAAATGCACTCCCCAAGGGTTTTAAGCTGTGTAATCAGATCGGTCACCCACCCTATTGTTGGTATGCATTTTTTCTGGGTTTCTTTCGGTCCCCGGAAAGAGTGGCCCAATTTGGTCCAAGTGGACTCTAGCAAAGGCGATGATAGGGTAATAAATTAGGAAATATTAAATTCCTAAAATTAAAAAGGTGAATATTAAATAAAGATTACTTGTATTAATGCGATTGCTAGCTGCAGATATTTATCGACGCTGCAACACGTCACTGATCAAGCTTTAAGGGAAGCGGGGGCTTGCAGGTTGAACTCCTTTACTGAATCGTCGGCCGGCCGACGTCAGCAGCTGTGGGTTGCCTATAGTCTAACTGGTTTTTTTTCCTATTCCTGCTGCGATTTTTAATTAACTTGGTCTCCTAATCCTACTGGGAGTTTGATTAAAAAAAAAGACTCCTACTTCTACTATAAGTCTAATTTAAAGAGAGTCTCCTGATTCTACTAGGAGTCTAATTAATTTAAATATCTTAATCCTATTAGAAATCTACTAGGATTTTAATTAATTTAAATATCTTAATCCTATTAGAGGTCTAATTAATTAAGTCTCCTAATCCTACAAGGAGTCTAATTAATTTAAATATCTTAATCCTATTAGAGATCTAATTAATTAAGTCTCCTAATCCTACTATGAGTCTAATTAATTTAAATATCTTAATTCTATTAGGAATTTAATTAATTTAAGTACTTTATTTTCACTAATAACTAACTTTCGTAATCCCACTAGAAGTATAATTAATATTAGTCTCCTACTTGTACTAAGAATGCAAATATACTAATTTTACTAAGACTCTAACTAATTAAAAATATGCCAATTCTATTAAAATTATAATTAAAGTAAATATAGTAATTTTACTAAAAATCTAAAAAATAGGGTTTTGGTTCTTTATGCTAAGGAGGATCGGCCCCGTTCCCGAGTACCCTTTGTAAGCTTCCTTGGACAAATCGGTTGGTTAGGGTTTACTTTTAAAATAATATAAATAAAAAAATGAATTTTAAATTTATAAATTATGGATCTACGGATCGAAAATTGAGGATCTTGAGAATCAAGTTAAAAATTAGAACTAAAATTCTAAAACTAACATTTAGGAACTAAAACGTCAAAAATTGATCTAAGAATAAGAACCTAAGATCTAAAACTAGAGATTTAGAACTAAAATTGGAATTCTAAGACTGAATTTAAGACTGAAATTTAAGGACTGGAATTAAGGATTGAAATTAAGGATTGGCCTTACAAACTAAGAACTAGAATCAGAAAACCAGAAATTTAGATTAAAACCTAAAATCTAAAATCTAGAATTTAAGAACTAGAGGGCTAGAACCTAAATCTAGAATTAGAATTAAAAAAGAGGAACTGGTTCTAAAACCTAAGAACTAGAACCATAAAATTAAGAACTAAGGAATTACTTGTAGAATCGTGTAAATCGTGTAGAAGGAAATTGTATAGAGGGGAATTTTGTAGAGGAAAATTATGTATTGAATGGCTAGGGGGTAAAGGTCTTATTTATAGGCTTTTGCTAGAAATCCTAGTGTAACTCTAATTCCTAGTTCTTCTAAAGTAATAAGGTAAAGTCTTAGAACGACAAGGGAACTTATCCTATTTCTAATAAAAGAAATGAATCTTATTTTCTAAAATAATATAATAAAGAGACTAATCCTAATTCAAGTAGGAGTTTTGAAATATGTCAGTTTTTGCACAGTATTATTCACTGAAAAGTATCACTTTTCACCTCCTAATCTAGCCTTTACTACACCTTGGAGCCATTTAATAATTCTTTTTGAGTTGTTTTGTAGTTGAGAATAAATTTACAGCTTAGCATAACAGTCATGCTTTGGAGGCCAAGAAGAGAGAATTGAAGCCAAACTGGGAAGCCTAGTGAAGAACGGATGGAACACTATGGTGGTGCACACCATAGTGGCTATTTTGGTTGCCTAAGTGTGCACTAGAAGTCAAGCATTTGAAAAGAAATGGACCTGAGTAGAGGAAGCTGCTACAGCAACATGTGCATTGAAGAGAGGAGCAGATGGAAAACTTCGCGTAGCTCTCGAGTGGCTCTCGCAAAGTTGAATACTACCCAGAGAATCCCCTCGCGAAGATCTCGCATAGTCCAAAGAGGCAGCATATTGAGGATCTCGCAAGGTTCAAACATTTCAGAAGGCTAGAGGGTCGCACAGTAATAGCTTCAGAAAATTGCTCGTGCAACTCTCGCGAGCTCTTGCACGCTTCAAAGCCAGAACTAGCCACGCGAGAAACCTGTTCCATCCTAGCAAGCAATCTCGCGAAGCTCAAACCTTAGCCACACGACCTGCAGAATGTAGTGCATGTCACCCACATGACGCCCTCGCGACTTAAGCACCTGAAGCTCTATCTGTGCGAGATGCACCATTCAAAGCAAAGAAAAGCCTCGCGAGGTCTCTCCAATAGCTAATCTAACCTCGTGAGCAACCTGTAACTACAAAGTCATCCAAGTGACAGCCTCGTGAGAAGCCAATATGCATAATCCAGCTGCGCGAAGCTCGGGATCCTGACTTCTCAATCCATACACAGGAACACTTTGGGGATTTCCCCCACTTCTGGGGCACACATCCCGAGGTTCTAATCTATTTCCCACTTCTCGAGGCATCTAAGGGTCACAATTGGGTCATGCCTTCAAGCAGCAATTAGTGTTTTTCTCTTTTGTTTTCTTATTGGCCAAGGTAGTGAGAGACTTGGCATATAAGTTGTCATTTTTATGAGAAATAACATTTTCCTCTTAACCTAATTTGGTTGTGAGCTTGGAGAGCCTGTGCTTAGGTCATTTAGGGTTAGGGTTAGGTCATCTATTTTACTTTTCTTCTTCCTTAGTTCAGCATTTGCTGGCTAAGATCTTTGTAAGCAGTTAGGTTTGATTTCAATTTTGTAATGGGTTCTGTATTTACATAGAGAGCAGCTTGCACTCTTGCACAGACTGTGGGCTTGAGGCTGCTTCATTGTAAGTTGTAATTATAATCAATGAAGAGCAATTTTTATCGTTTCATTAGATCTGTAATTTTTTCTATTCAATTGCTTTATAATTTTATAGATCTGATGCACCTATGGATGACTGAGCTTGTAGCCCTGCATCCATAATGCCTGCAGTATTTTTTTTGTTCCATTCCTTACCCCCATGACTAGACTAAATCTATAAGATGATCTGTGACCATTAAAGTGGATAGATCATAGCCTTAAGACTAATCATGGCCTGAGGGTGGAGTTGGATTCTTCTTCTCTGCACTTGAGCTTGTAGCCAAGTGAGAGATTATTGTAGAGCTAAACTCACCTTGGTTTTACATTGCCATTTTTAATTTTAGATCTGATTTCCTGTAGAGATTGCAGACTTGTGAGCTGAGTCATTGCAAGCCTTTTGTAATAGTGACCAGTTGAATCTAAGTCCCCAAACAGCCTCTGATCATCTGTGGTTTCCACTAAATTTTCAAGGACCATTTGCTCCTATGGATGCATGAGCTTGTAGCCTTGTAAACATTGTCTACAATGGTGTTCATATTCTGATTTAGTTCATTGATTGGAGAAAATCCCTAGGATTTTCTGTGAGCATTTAAGTGGACAGACTATAGCCTTAAGATCAATCCATTCCATTGGATTAGGTTAGATATCTGATTTAATCCATGTGATTTGGTCATCTCTATAGGATAGTCTGTGACCATTTAAGTGGACAGATTATAGCCTTAAGAGCAGACTAAATTACAGGGATTGATTTGGATTCTTCTACCTTGCAGATGTGCTTGTAGCCTTCTAAAGGATTTCTGCAGAAGTCATCTCTAGATCTAAGTTACTTGACTGATTTACTCTCAGCTGCATAATTCTCACCCTTTTCCTTTGTTTTTACACAACCATCACCATCATTCTCTACCCTTTCTCATAGCATAGGATTGTAGTTTCATTTTATTTTGTTTTTTGTTTTAATTTTGAACCCCAAAACTCCCTTTCTTTAGGATTGCCAGATCTGGAGGCCTACTAAAACAATCCTTGTAGTTCTAGATCTAGTTTCCCTGTGGGACAATCCTTTCTTATAAAAACTTGCTACAACAGGCCCTGTATCTTGTAGGTCTATGATATTTTAGACTTGCTGTTTGTGTTGTATTTCTACTCCATTTCAACCCCTCTTGTCTGTTCTATTTTTACCACTATTTTCTAATAAGATAACAACAAGCATTTGAAATATCCCAACATGTTTTATGCGCTGCTGCTGGGGAGACTTGATCTAATTAGTAGACCTGAGTTTTTAATTTTTAATTTTTTGTGTTTATGAAATTCATTGGTAGCAGTGCCTTTGCTTGAATAAAAGTACTATTGATGTTATATTGATTTTTGCGGACTTGGACAGTAGCAAAGGGGAAAAGCTAGAGTTGCAGTTGGAGCTTTGCTGGCTTTAGTTTGCACTTCTTTATCCATAAATCTTAGTTCCATTTCTGTTGGATTTTATCTCAGTGGTTTAGTAGTACTTTTTAGTAGTTTCTTTTTGTTTGAAAATTCTTTAAGTGTGTTGTAAGTGCTTTCTTTACTTTCTGTTTGTGTGTTTATGCCTGGTAGAAGGTCCCTTAACACTGACCTAGAACCTCCTAATCTAGAGATAGAGAGGGCCCTTAGACCTAGGTTAAACATAGAAACCCCTCCTGATAATACTGAGTCAGCTGAGATGGGTGAACAACAAAAAACCTTGAAGGAATTTAATGCACCAGGGGCATATACATCCCCCTTTTGCATTCAATTCCCTGCTGTTCAAGGAAATTATGAGATTAAATCATCAATCACCCAAATGTTGCCTTCATTTCATGGGCTGAGTAAGGAGGACCTCTATAAGCATATTGACGAGTTCTTTGCTCTCTGCACCACATTCAATATTGCTAGCTTGGGAGAGGAAGCCACCAAAATGAGACTCTTTCTTTTTTTTCTTAACGGACAGAGCCAGAACTTGGCTATCCATGCTCCTAGCCAACAGCATACAGTCATGGAATGACCTCCAATGCCAGTTTCTGGGTAAATTTTTTTTCGATGTCTAAAACAAGCTAGTTGAGAAAGAACATAATTTCCTTTACTCAATTCCCAACTGAGGACTTCCATCAAGCATGGGAAAGATTTAAGGAGATTTTAAAGCAATGTCCCCACCACCAAATTCCTAAGTGGTAGCTTATCTAGAGCTTCTACCAAGGAATTGATTCCAAAAGTAGGGATATGGTGGATGCCTCATGTGGGAGTACTACCTCCACAAGACAATTGATGAGGCTTGGGAACTGTTTGAGGTCATAAGTGAAAATTTCATGCAGCAGGAGACTCTGTCCTGAAATGACATTGAGACTTCTGCTAAAATGGGGAAAGAAGTCACCTCTAGAGGTAAAATGTATGGAGTCAATGTGCATAGTGACCTTGAGAAAAAGGTGGACAGCCTGACCATGAAATTTGATAAGTTAATGAGTGTGATGCAGCCTAGACTGGCTATACAAGCGGAGGAGGCATGTCTGATATGCCAGTCACCCATACACTCAATTGAGGATTGTCCATCAGTAGGTTAGTACCCTAAGTTGGTTATCAAACATGTTGCTACTGCCCAATCATATGGGTAGCAACTTGCTGGGTTACCATGGAGAAACCACCTCAATTTGAGGTGGAGACAAGACACATATCAGCAACCCCAGCAGCAGCAGGCTCTACAATAAAGACCATAACCACAGTACAACCAGGGTTATGCACCTAGATAGTAATTCCAGCTACCTGCCCCACAGCCAAACCACTTGGCTTTGCCCCCACCATAGCCTAGGGCCCCCTCTTTTGAAGAATAGGTTTTGTCTTCATTGCAAAACCTGGTTTTTCTATCACAAACTGTAAACGCTCATAGTCAAAGCATTAAAAAGATAGAGGACCAGCTGGGCCAAATTTATAAGGCTTTGGCTAAAAGAGAGGAGGGTAGGCGTCCTAGCTAACCTATGAACAATCCTAAGGGTCATTACCTGATTGGTGAAGGTTCCTCATCCCATGAGGAAGCTAAAGCAATCACTACTCAGAAGTGGCAGGAAAGTGGATAATCAAGTGGACAGGGAGGACAAGGAGGTGAATGAGAGTGAAAAAGAGAGAAATGTGAATGAAGAGGAGAGGAACTCATCTCCTGCTGATGACCAATAGGAGGATAATAATGGGGCTGTTTTTGAGCCCCAATAAAAAGAATTAAATGAAGAAAAAAGAAAAAAAAAAAATTAGATCATGAAATAGCTAGGCATGCAACTGAGATACCAGCAATACCATAACTGCCATTTCCTCACTCTCCTTTTGAGAAAGGGAATGAAAAAATGGAGGAAATGATGGAGACCTTCAAATAGGTCAAGATTAATCTACCCCTGCTTGATGCCATTAAACAGGTCTTTGCCTATGCTAAATTCCTCAAAGACCTATATACACAATAGAGGAAATCAAGGATCCACTTGTCCAAGAAAGTTTTTACAGCAGATATAGTTAAATCTGCACTGTCTATTGCCACACCTGCAAAATTGCAAGACCCAGGGGTACCTACTATCCCCTGTGTCATTGGAGACCACATCATAAGCAGAGCCCTCTTGGACCTGGGAGCCAGTGTTAACCTGCTGCCATATTCAGTGTATGAGCAGCTAGGTTTGGGGGAGCTGAAACCAACTCGTCTTGTGTTCCAGCTGGCTGACAGGTCTGAGAGGAGGCCTATCGGTGTGGTTGAGGATGTGTTGGTGGGTGTGGACAAGTTCTTTTACCCTATGATTTCTTAGTCTTGGATACAGAACCTTCAAAAAGTAGCACCTCCATTCCTGTTATTTTGGACAGGCCTTTTTTTGCCACAGTCAATGCCTGTATACAATGCAGATCAGGGATAATGGAGGTGACCTTTGAGAACATGAAGGTCAAATTAAATGTATACAATGCTGCCAAGCAACCTCAGCCAAACAATGAGGACCGCTTTGCAGTGGATGTACTAGAGGACCTAGTTGAGAGGAATTTATTCAATCTACTGGATTGGGATAAAGTTTTTGATGATGTTGATAGTGTTTGGACTGAGGTTGAGGAAGAGGCCCCAAAGTGCATTTATGAAGACAACAACACAGTGGAGTCCTCATTGGGTCTAGTGCAGCATTCCAATTGGAAACCTCCATTGTTGCCCCTACCTCAAACCTCTATGTACCTTTGTTGCCTTCCATTGAGAGTCCACCTGATTTGGAGCTTAAACAGCTGCCTGACACATTAAAGTAAACCTTTTTAGGGCAAGATAATAAACTTTTTGTGATCATCTCTTCCTCTTTGACTAGTGAGCAAGAAGAGGAATTATTATGGGTACTCAGGAGACACAAGAAAGCAATAGGCTGAACAATAGCAGATTTAAGGGGGACTGATCTGTCAGTGTGCATGCATAAGATACACCTAGAAGAGGGTTCCAAACCCTCAAGGGAAATACAGAGGAAACTGAATCCTTATATACAAGAAATGGTCTTGAAGGAGATAGTGAAACTGTTAGATGCTGGGGTCATATACCCAATTTTAGATTCAAAGTGGGTGTCCAATTTCAGATTCAGAGTGGGTGTCACCTATTCAGGTGGTCCCCAAAAAGACTGGTATATTAGTTGTCACATCTGATTCTGAGGAGTTGAAGCCAACTAGGGAGACCACTGGTTGGAGAGTTTACATTGATTATAGAAATCTCAACTCTAAAATCAGAAAAGATCACTTCCCTTTGCCCTTCATAGATCAGATCTTGGATAAATTGGCTGAGAAAGCATAATACTATTTTTTTGATGGATACTCAAATTATAATCAGATACCTGTGTATCCTCAAGACTAGGAAAAGATTATATTTACCTATCCATTTGGCACTTTTGCTTATAGAAGAATGTCATTTAGACTGTGTAATGCTCCTGTCACATTCCAAAGGTACATGTATGCTATTTTCTTATACATGATTGACAAGTTTTTAGAAATATTCATGGATGATTTCTCAGTTTATGGGGACAGTTTTAGTCACTGCTTTAATCACCTCAGCCTGGTATTGCAAAGATGTGAAGATACCAACCTGGTCTTGAGCTGGGAAAAGAGCCATTTTATGGTAACACAAGGTATTGTGTTGGGCCATGTGATCTCCCATAAAGGCATTGAGGTTGATAGAACAAAAGTTGACTTAATCTCACACTTGCCCCCACCAAAAACTGTCAAACAGATTAGGTCTTTCTTGGGTCATGCAGGATTCTATATGAGGTTCATCAAGGACTTCAACAACATTGCTAAGCCATTGTGCCACCTGCCATGCCAGGATGTGCCATTTGATTTTTCTACTGAATGCCTTGAGGCATTTGAGGTCTTAAAAAAATGATTAACCTCTGCCCCTGTGATCCAAGCCCCAGACTAGTCTCTCTCATTTGAACTAATGTGTGATGCATCAGACCTGGCTGTTGGTGCTATCCTAGGACATAGGAAGGATAAGCTACCATGTGTGGTATATTATGCTAGCAAGACATTGGCAGAAGCTCAACTTAATTACACCACAACTGAGAAAGAGCTTCTGACAATTGTCTTTGCTATGGACAAATTTAGACCTTACCCACTTGGGTCTAAAATTATTATTTTTACAAACCACTCTACCCTTAAGTACCTTTAGCCAAGAAAGATGCCAAACCTAGGTTGATTAGATGGGTCCTCCAACTGCAGGAGTTTAATCTTGAAATCAAAGACAAGAAGGGAGTAAAAAATGTGGTGGCTGATTTCCTGTCTAGGATTTTGTTAGATGAATGTGCTGCTACACTTGTTAGAGATATTTTCCCTAATAAGCAACTGTTTGCCATTTAATCTGCTTTCCCATGGTTTGCAAACATAGTTAATTACCTTGATATAGATATAATTCCCTCCCATTGGTCTAAAATGGACAAAGACTTGTTCTTCTCACAAGTCAAGTACTTTTTCTGGGAGGATCCTTGCCTATTCAAATATTGTGCAGACCAGACCATGAGGAAGTGTGCCCCTGATAGTGACATCCCTAGTATTCTTAGCATGTGCCATGAAAATACCTGTGGGGTCACTTCAGTGGGAAAAAGACAACATCTAAGGTGGTGTACTGTGGATTTTATTAGCCTTCCTTGTTCAAGGATGCCCATACACACTGTCAGGCCGGTGTCAGATGTCAAAGGATGGATGACATTTCCAAGAGAAATTCAATGTCATTGCAATCCATCCTTGTTGTAGAGTTGTTTGATATATGGGGAATTGATTTCATGGGGCCCTTTCCCTCCTTCAAATGATTATAATTTTATTCTTGTGAAAGTGGACTATGTGTCTAAGTGGGTAGAAGCCATTCCCACAAGAACCAATGACCACAAGGTAGTCCTAAAATTTATAAAGGATAATATTTTCTCCAGATTTAGCACCCCTAGAGCCATCATCAGTGATGGGGGCAGCCATTTTTGTAACAGACACTTTGAGAGTTTGTTCAAGAAGTATGCTATTACACACATGATTGCAACTCCCTACCACCCACAGACCAGTGGGTAAGTTAAAATTTCCAATAGGGAGATTAAGCACATCTTGGAAAGGACAGTGAGAACAGATAGGAAGGACTAGGCTGTGAAGCTTAATGATGCAATGTGGGCCTATAGGACTGCCTATAAGACCCCAATAGGAATGTCCCCTTTCAGATTAGTCTATGGAAAGGCTTGTCATCTGCCAGTAGAGTCGGAACACAAGGCCTTTTGGGCTATTAAGAGTTTAAATATGGATATAACATTTGCTGGTGTTCACAGGGAGCTACAACTGTCAGAGCTGGAGGAGCTGAGATTAGATGCTTATGCCAACTCAAGGATCTATAAGGAGGAAGCTAAGACATTCTTTGACGAGGGCCTTTTGAGAAAAGACTTTGAGGCTGGTACTAACGTATGGCTATTCAACTCCAAGCTAAAAATTTTCTCAGGAAAGTTAAGAACTAGATGGGATGGTCATTTTACTGTTCTTCATACATCCCCATTTGGGGTTGTAGAAATTATAGACCCCACTTCTAGGAAGATCATGAAAGTGAATGGTCAAAGGCTCAAGCTGTGTGGAAAAATCTGTGGAGCCTCTTGAGACCATCCACCTTTAAGAACCTCCCACTCATGAGTGATCCATAGCCATGTACACTTTGTAAAATAACTGTTTTGTGTGTGTTAAAATTCTGTCATTTGCTGTTTTTAGTTTGTTCTTATATGCTGCCATGTTTTGTGATAATGCTTGAGTTTTCAGAGTATCTGGATCTGAGTTTATGAGTCTTCATCTACCATGGATCGATCCATCTACATGTGTGATTTGAGTGTGTAGAGTAGACTGTGAACCAGGGGTTTAAATTGATTGACTACTATGATTTATGTTTTGAACATATGTGTGCATGAATTATGCAATGGGCATGAGTCTAATAGTTGTGAAATAGCTGAGATGTGACCGAAATTTGGTGCTGGTGCACCATGGTAGGGTGCATGACAATTTAAATGCACATGCCAATGAGCTGGCTCTGAGAAGCAGTCAATTTAGTCTTGTCGCGAAGCTCAAGCACCCTCACGAATAGCTATCAAGGCAAATTTGGCCTTCTCGCATGGCTAACTTAACCCGTGAGCTGCAATTCAGGGAAACATAAGGTGCTCGCAAGGCTTTGATGTGCAACTCTTATCTTCACGAGAGCCTCGCGAGCAAACTACCTGAAGACTGAACTGTAATGAGCCTCGCGAGGTTCCTTGTTCTCAACAAATGTACCTGTCGCGAAACCCATTTTCAATTGCGCGAGTAGAGAATTCCATACTCATTTCAGCTCGCGAGGCTCCTTTTGAACTGCACGAGTTGTGATTTATCTTACACAGAATTACGTGACAGATGCATCCAGTGCTTATTTCTTTTAATCTCATCCTCGCGATAACCCAGCGAGCACCTCACGAAGCACGGGTTTCATTGATTTAAACCCCACGACTGCTTCTTCTTCATTCCATCTCTCTGCCCTATCTTCTAGCGCACACCACAGAGCTGTCATTTCTATTCTTTCACCTTCACTGCCCATTTTGCCCCAGCACTTACACCCTACTCCTGTCACTTTTCTCCATGTCAGCTTCTGATCATTTTGCACCAGGAACAGTACAAATTGGTTTACTATGCAATTTTTTAAGCTGAAACCCTAGCTGTCAAAGGGTAAGTGCTCTATTTTCTCAGCTGTGATTTTAATTTGTATTCCCTCTAGTTTGCTGTATGATTTTTTAAGAGGAATTTGTGTGGAGACACCTCAGTGGAGCTGCAACTACTTAGGGTTTTTGTTTCCAGACCTAGAACCTAGGATTTTGAGAAATGGCGAATAAATCCCTATTTGTAGAAGACCTAGATGCTTTGCTGAACCCTCCACCTACTGCCACGCCAGCTGCCACTAGGAAGTGTGTAAGGATTGCTGAATCCTCTTCTATGGAGGCCTCTGTTGCCCTAGTTCCCCCAGCTGAAAACCCTAAAAAGAAAATAGCTCCCAAAAAGAGAGCTAGAACTGCCTCTTTAAACACCAAAAAGCCCAAGAAGCAGAAGGGCAAGGAGGTTATCCCTCATGTAGACCCACGGACAACTCCCAATGAATTTATGGCTGCCATTAATTTGGAGCCTAGGTCAGCCTTTGATAAGGCATTTTTTGAGTAGGAGCCCTTGACTGCCCCATCTATAGAATTTCTTACCAAGGCCTCCATTGGAGTTAGCCTTTCCTAGGTTAGTCCAACTATTTTATCAGAACATCAAGGTTAAGAAAGATGAAGCTGAAAACCCTGTGTTGCTGGTCTTGATAGATGATTTTGAAATGCTAGTAAGTCCAGCTGTGATAGCACAAGTCTTAGGCATACCAGTTGCCTACAGCCCTGACTGTAACATGGGAGTTCCCCTGATTGCCTCAATCACTGAGATTGCTAAGAAAATTACAAGAGGAAAGAAAGCATCATGAGACTCCATCAAGAGGGGAAATTTGGAGCCAAGCATGTTGTTTATGGATGGAGTTCTAAGGAAGAATATTTTATGCTCTGAGCACCAACAGGAGAGAAGGGCACCCATAGCTGATGCCCTTTATTCCTTTTCCCTGGAGCATTACATCAATGCAACCCAACTCATATTTGATGGGATGAAGGATATTCACGAGAAGGTGTAAAAGAAGCAGAAGCCCCATGCACTGCCATACACCAGGTTGATCACTGGCCTGCTAAAACTAGGTGGATATCAATTCAAGATGGGAGAACCAACAGACACTGGCCCCAATAAAATTTGGGAAGAAGCTGTGGAGGATCAGTATGACCCTCATGAAGAAAATGAAGAAGGTATAGGAAGTTGCACCTACCATGAAAGAAGCAGCAGCAACACCCACCTTTGCTACCACCTCTACTGTCACCTCAGCTGCTACAACAGCATCCCTCACTACAGCCATACCCATCCCTCCTTCCTTACCTGCCTCACACATTACCACACCCCCCATTCCATCACCAGTAGCCACCATCAGTACCACCTCCATCACTATCCCTATACCTACCATCCCTATTTCCATACCTTTCCCTATCCCATCAATCCCTACTCCACAACCCACTCCTTCTCTAGCCATCCTTGTGATAGCTCCCATTGCACCACTGCCCATGTACCCTGCATATCCCTCCCCACCTGCCAAACAAAAATACTATAAAAGGACTGCTCTCTCCTTCATTACAACCACTCCCCCACCCATACCCATACCCATTCCAAGCCCTAAACCCATCCCTTTAACCCAACCCATCTCACCCCCACCTACCACTGAGATACCTAGCCCTACACCAACCCCACCTTCCCCTGTCACTATGCCTGACATTGAGCCATTCCACCTAATGGAGTCCCCTACCCATTCCATCCCCTTTTCCCCCACACATACCAAGAAACCTTCACCACTGAGGGGTACTCTGCCATGATGGAATCCATTATGGGGGACATCAGGTATGAGTACACAACCCTCCTTGACTCCCCACAGTGTACCCATTTTTAGCATGCACCCACTTCACCTTTCCAACCTATCTCCACCCCCCAACCATCAACCTCAGCCATCCCAGATCCCTTACCCTAAATTTTTACCCTTCTAACCTCACTTCAAACCCAACTGTTAGCCAATACCCAAAACCAAGCCACACTCTAAACAAGCCTACAAGCCATCCATTCAACCTTACAAACCTTTACCCCCTCCACCCAGCCACCTTCATCATCACCCATACTTGCCCCCACCTCTCTAATCCTATCCCAGCTTTCACCTATAGTAGTCATGGCAGCTGCTGCCACTCAAACTGAATCTAAACCTATGGAGTTGATCCTTATTCAACCTTCACTGGCCTCTACCTCCACCCAAACCCGACCTGAGGTAGAGGAACTACCCCTCCTTCTACCTACCTGTACCTTTACCTCTACCCAGACAGCCCTGAGCCCGAGGAGATAGTCCCTACCTCACCTACCTACACCTTTGCTGCCACCCAAACAGTCTGTCCTGTTGAAGTACTACCTTTGCCACCATTAACCTTCACCTCTACCCATATTGACCCCAGTGAGGAAGAGCATCCAACCACCCTTCTACATCCATCATTTGTCCCATCATCCTCAGCCATTGTCCTTGCTTCCTCAAATCCTGTACCCCCATTTTCCATCCTCAAAAGAATAGTGGCTGCTAACCCTTATATCAGGAGGGATGTAATAAGAGGAATGACTGAGATCAAACACATGGTGAAGCAGTCATTGGTAGCTGAGATTGCCCAGCTCCAGCTGAACCATAGAGTAGAAAAGAAGAAGCTGGAGGAGGTGGTGATGAAAGCCCTGAAATTATACGAAGTGGAAAAGCAGAAAGCAGAGAGTTTGGCAAAACTTGCAGACACCCTCCAAAAAATCATCTCAGTCATGCACCCACCCTCATCAGCAGGAGTTACCATCAAAGAGCCCTCAATGGAGAGGAGCAGCACCAAGGCCAAGAAGCCAGCTGCAAAAAGGACAACAATTGGTGCTACAAAAGCTGACACTGTCAAGAAGGAGAAAGAAAAATCTGCTTGGACCTCTGATTTTGTCCTCAGCTCATATTCAGATTCAGACTAGCTCTAGGATGGCATTCAGCCAGTCTGTAATTAGATTTTAATTTCTAGGTCTCTTTGTAATATAGTGTCTAATTTCAGTCATTTGCAATTGTAGTGTCTGATATATGTTTCTTGTTAATGGAATTATATTTTTGTGTGCCTCTGTACATTGTCTTTTATTTCTACATTTTTAGTTAGTCTTGGCATTGTCTCTCTATTTTACTACCCTGCTACCCCTTTACATGTGTCTTTCAAACAGTGAGGGCACTATTCCTTATGGGTTTAGGGATATGGTAGGGTATGCCAATGGGATAATTAACCTAAGTGTAGTAGTATTAAGTGAGTAAGAAATAAATAGAGTTTCGTAAGAAATTTTGAAAATGAGAAAATTTAAACTGATGCATAGTTGTTAACACTAAAATCAATTAAAATTCAATATTGCCATGAAGTGAACATCAAGAAATTTTTTCAGTACTAAGTGAACCAGTGAGGAGAGAGAAAGGTGAAAGCATACCCCTTTGAGCTCAATTGAAGGCCACGCCCAGTGAGATTTGAGCCTACAAAATAATTTTCCCTTTAAGGAGTGCCTTTGGCAATATTTTTCTGCTCTGAGGACTAACTGAGTCAAGCCCTTTTCACTAGAAGTTAGACAACCAAGTTGAAACTGTTTGGCAGCATGCATAACACTAAGGAGTTGATCAGTTCCTTCACTTGGACAGTTTGAGCCTAAAGTACAAATCCATTGAAATTCTCCTTTTGCATACACTTTTTGAGCCTCCAAATTATTTTTTCTTCAAGATACACCAAAGTACCTGCACCTCAACCTGTAGGCCTGATTCAATTCTACCCTCACTCTGAGATTTCAGAAGGTAAAGGAGAAGAAGTTGAAGAAAGGCAAGCTGGGTGCAACATTTGGTGAATGGAAAAGAGAAGCAATATATGAACAAAAGTGTAGCAATGGTATAGTTGTGGCATCCCATAAAAAAAAAAAAGAAGCAAAAATAAAAGGAAAAGAGAAGTCAAGAGGATAATTTCATCTGAAAAAAAAAAAAAAAAAGAAGAGAAGCTGGTCACTTTGAATATGAAAAATGTCAATAAATATGAAGTACGCTAAATTCAAGAAGGTGAAGTCATGAATCACCTCCTACACCTGCTGATCTCTTAGTTTGATTCTCCTTTATCCCTTCCCTTTTTTACAACCTCAAACCATAAGCCACATTACAACCTATGTAAAAGCCCCTGTTGATCCAAAGTGAAGTGAGTTGTCATGTAGATATGAGGAGTTGTCTAATCTATGGTGAGAAGTGTTTGATGATGACAGAAATTAGGAGCTATGTCTATGCTCATGCTTGCAGGCCCATTTGGGGTCTGTAACTGCTCTTGAGCTTGTGTGAAATGGAGCACCCCTTGAATTCATTTGTGAGTGACAGCCCTGGTAAGCATTGGGTCTAAGATTGAAATCATTGGGGTATTATTTAAACCTAAATTTTAGTAAGCATAGTACTGGTTTGCATACATTGTTTTTCCTTATGTCAGCTGATTGGTTTGATGAGTATACATGCATGATTTAGGTGTTAATTGTTTGCATTCACTATGTTACAACTCAAATTTGGAAGATCAAGGGTGGACTGATACTCTATTTGCTGAAAACTAATTTGATCATGGTTGCACTTGGCTTACTTATTTTATTGAGAAGTTTATGGGTGTCTTCACTAAAAACCCCCAGGAGACTTCACTCCGCCACTAGGGATCACCTAGGAGTTTAAAAGGCTTGATGCGTAAGCTAAATACATTCGTGCTCCCTACAAAAGTAGCATTTAAAATTTTAGAATAGTTGTTTAAATTTTACTTTGCTCGAGGACTAGCAAAGATTAGGTTTGGGGGTGTGTTTTTCACTTAAAAGTATCACTTTTCACCTCTTAACTTCGCCTTTACTACACCTTAGAGCCATTTAATAATCATCTTTTGAGTTGTTTTCTAGTTAAGAATAAATTTATAGCTTAGCATAACAGTCATGCTTTGGAGGCCAAGAAGAGAGAGAATTGAAACCAAACTGGGAAGCCCAGTGAAGAATGGATAGAACACTATGATGGTGCACATCTTAGTGACTATTTTGGTTGCCTAAGTGTGCACTAAAAGTCAAGCATTTGAAAAGAAATGGACCTGAGTAGAGGAAGCGCTGTAGCATCATGTGCATTGAAGAGAGGAGCAAATGGCAAACTTCACGCAGCTCTCGAGTGGCTCTCACGAAGTTGAATACTACCCAGAGAATCCCCTCGCGAAGATATTGCATAGTCTAGAGAGGCAGCATATTGAGGATCTCGCGAGGTTCAGACATTTTAGAAGGCCAGAGGGTCACACAGCACTTGTACAGCAATAGCTTTAGAAAATCGGTCGCGCAGCTCTCGCACGCTTCAAAGCCAGAACCAGTTGCGCGAGAAACCTGTTCCATCCTGGCGAGCAATCTCACGAAGCTCAAACCTTAGCCACACGAGCTGTAGAATTTAGTGCAAGTCATCCATGCGATGCCCTCGCAACCTAAACACCTGAAGCTCCATCTACGTGAGATGCACCATTCAAAGCAAAGCAGAGCCTTGCAAGGTCTCTCCAGCAACTAATCTAGCCTCGCGAGCAACCTTTAACTGCAAAGTCATCCAAGTGATAGCCTCGCGAGAAGCCAATATGCATAATCCAGTCGCGCGAAGCTCGGGATCCTGTCTTCTCAATCCATACACAGGGACGCTTTAGGGATTTCCCCCACTTATAGGGCACACATCCTGAGGTTCTAATCTGTTTCCCACTTCCCGAGGCATCCAAGGGTCACAATTGGGCCATGTCTTCAAGTAGCAATTAGGGTTTTTCTCTTCTATTTTATTATTGGCCACGGCAGTGAGAAACTTGGTTTATAAGCTGTCATTTTTGTGAGAAATAACATTTTCCCCTTAACCTAATTCGGCTATGAGCTTGGAGAGCCCGTGCTTAGGTCATTAGGGTTAGGGTTAGGTCATCTGTTTTACTTTTCTTCTTCCTTAGTTCAGCATTTGCTGGCTAAGATCTTTGTAAGCAACTAGGTTTTATTTTAGTTTAGTAATGGGTTCTATATTTGCATAGAGAGCAGCTTGGACTCTTGCACAGACTGTGGGCTTGAGGTTGGTTCATTGTAAGTTGTAATTGTAATCAATGAAGAGCTGTTTTTATAGTTTCATTAGGTCTATAATTTTTTCTATTCAATTGCTTTAGAGTTTTATAGATCTGATGCACCTATGGATACCTAAGCTTGTAGCCTTGCATGCATAGTGCCTGCAGTAATTTTTCTGTTCCATTCCTTACTCCCATGACTGGACTAAATCTATAGGATAATCTGTGACCATTAAAGTGGACAGATCATAGCCTTAAGACTAATCCAGGCCTGAGGGTGGAATTGGATTCTTCTTCTCTGCACTTGAGCTTGTAGCTGAGTGAGATTGTTACAGAGCCAAACTCTCCTCTATTTTTCATTGCCATTTTTAGTTTTAGATCTGATTTCCTGTAGAGATTGCAGACTTGTGAGTTGAGTCATTACAGGCCTTTTGTGGCAATGACCAGTTGAATCTAAGTCCCCAAACAGCCTCTGATCATCTGTGGTTTCCACTAGATTTTCAAGGACTATTTGCTCCTATGGATGCATGAGCTTGTAGCCTTGTAAACATAGTGTCCGCAATGGTGTTCATGTTCTGATTTAGTTCATTGATTGGAGAAAATTCCTAGGATAGTCTGTGACCATTTAAGTAGACAGACTATAGCCTTAAGATCAATCCATTCCCTTGGATTAGGTTAGATTTATGATTTAATCAATGTGATTTGGTCATCTCTCTAGGATAGTCTGTGGCCAATTAAGTGGACAAATTATAGCCTTAAGAGCATACCAAATTACAGGGATTGATTTGGAATCTTTTACCTTACAGATGTGCTTGTAGCCTTCTGAAGGATTTCTACAGAAGTCATCTCTAGATCTGAGTTACTTGACTGATTTACTCTCAGCTGCATACTTCGTACCCTTTTCCTTTTGTTTTTACACAACCATCACCATCCTTCTCTACCCTTTCTCATAGCATAGGACTGTAGTTTCATTTTATTTTGTTTTATGTTTTAATTTTGAACCCCAAAACTCCCTTTCTTTAGGATTGCCAGATCTGTAGCCCGATCTGGAGGCCTACTAAAACAACCCTTATAGTTCTATATTTAGTTTCCCTGTGGGACAATCCTTTCTTATCAAAACTTGCTACAATAGGCTCTATATCTTGTAGGTCTGTGATATTTTAGACTTGCTGTTTGTGCTGTGTTTCCACTCCATTTCAACCCCTCTTGTTTGTTCTACTTTTACCACTATTTTCTAATAAGATAACAACAAGTATTTGAAATATCCCAACAAACAACTTTCAAAAACTGACCGTAACTTCTTCGATACATGTCAGAATCACACATTTTTTAGTTCATTGGAAAGCTACTTCAATAAGCTTTCAAACGTGTCCAATTTTACACCAATTCGACTTTGTTTGATACTTCAAAACAGGTCAAACATAAAAGTGGCGGGATTGACAATTGGGAAAGGTTGGGATCATAAACTAAGGACTAAAATCGGGACCGAAATCAGAAAAATTAGGTCGTAAGATTAAGGATTGGTTCTAGAAAACTAAGAACTAGAACCAGAGATTAATGTTAGGACTGAAAATAAAGATATTGGTACAAAATTAAGATTTAAGACTGAAAATTAGATAATAGAATTAAGGACTGGTTCTAGAAACTAAGAACTAGAACTAGAGATTAAAAACTACGGGTGAAAAGGGAGGTATTATGGTCTAGGACTGAAAATCAAAACTAATAATTAAGACCTAAAATCTAAACCTAAAAATTAAAAACTAACCTCTAGAACTAGAGACTAGAAACTAAAATCTTGAACTAGAAATCAGAAACTAAGACTAGAGAGGGATTACATGAACCTAAGCGTCGGAGGATGGGAAATCCCGAAGTATTGAGCTTGGAGGCGAATAACTCGAAACTTGAATCTCAAAGTTGTGTCCCTTGGGTCGAGGTAAAGAGGTCTATTTATAGGTATTCTACTAATTACATGCCTTGTGGAGTGCGCTTAATTAGGCTGTCAACTTCAATTACGCACCCTATCTGGGGTGCTTAATTGAATTGAGATAGGGTGCGTAATTGAAGTTGAGTGCCCTGAATTAGGCGCTTAACCACTTTGAGTTGGTGACCGACTCAGTGAATGACCGGCTTACTGGCTCAGTCGGGGTGTCCTAGTCCTAGTCTGACTGGCCTAATTGCGTGCCCAGTTTGAGACGCACAATTCGATTAAGCACCTTGCTGATGGCGATTAATCATGGAGTTTTGGCAGTCTAGGGAGTTAGAGGCCAAGTCCGAAATGGACAGATTATGCGCTAGTGATTAGGTGCATAATCTGATTGCGTGCATCTATTGATGGGCGCAAACGGGTCTCGTGGCCGTCGAAGGGAAGGGGAGTTTGGTCTGACGGGGACTGATTAAACGTAGGTGTTGTGGCATTCAATCTAATTACGTGCATGGTTTAGTGCGCATAATTTAGGATTATCTCGAGTTCAGGTCGGGTTCGAGGCGCAAGACTATTGTTTCAGCTTGCGTTTTGGCTATATACTATTATTTCAGTATATAGTCGCCGCCCTTGGGGTTAGGGGGTTTGAGCCACAAAGCTATTGTTTCAGCCTACGTTTAGTCATATACTATTATTTCAGTATATGGTCCCACACCCTTGGGGTTATGGGGTCTGAGCCACAGAGCTATTGTTTCAGCTTGCGTCTAGCCATATACTATTATTTCAGTATATGGTCCCATCTATGGGATCTGAGCCACAGAGCTATTGTTTCAGCCAGTGTTCAGCTATATACTATTGTTTCAATATATGGTCCCACATTAGGGTCATGGGGCCTGAGCCGTAGAGCTATTGCTTCAGCCTACGTTCAACCATATACTATTGTTTCAGCATATGGTTCCTATGTCGAGATTTTGAAACCTTCGGAGAAGGTAAGTCCTTTTCGAAGAGTCACGGTAGGGGTCAAAGGTTGACCGAACAAACTTATATTCTCCGAGAGGGCAAAATGGGGGTGTCTACACCTATATACCTCCGGTGCAAGCGCCTCTTCAAATACTGGATGGGGTGGTACTTTTTTGGATCGTCACCACTAGCGGCTGCCACCGTACTAAGAACCGAGTGTTTGTATCATTGCCTAAATTCTCAACTCTTTAAAAGCTACCCCCACCAAAATAATTTAAGTCCCTTAATTCAATTTTAAATTTAATTTTAAAAGGGAGTTTGCTTATTGTCTAAAAACAGGTTGTGATGATCTCGTGCCGCCTCTACTGGCTGGTGTTCACTGTTAGGATATGATTGCAAAAATGAAAAGCTCAAGTAGGCTGGCTAAATGACTAAGGCGTGTAAATGCACAAGTAAGCCCGTCAATCGGCTAAGGCATGCAAATGATGGAAAAATAAAGAAAAGTAAATACAGTGCTCAAGTAGGCACGCCAATCGGCTAAGGCATGTAAATGATGGTAAAGTAGGGGTGAGAAAAAAAATAGACGGAATTGTAGGGGTGAGAAAATCGATGGAATGGTAGGGGTGAGTACGAAAAAAAAAACAAAAGAGGTTAGTAAACAAAAAAATAAATACAAACCCAAGGGAGTCTAAGTTTCAAGAGGAAGCTCTACTAGCTACTCCCTTGCAGAGTAGCCATCTGTGCAACCATGGGCTCTCGCGAGTTCGTCGCGACGATGCGAACTCTAGCTAAACATATAGAGGCACCACTCAGAGTTTTTGGTGTCCCGAAAAACCTCAAATCAATATTCAATGCACTGAAGTGCCAAATATGACTCTGATTTACCGATTCACACCAAAGGCTCTTGGGTAGGGGCTCCGATTATCGATCGGGAATGTGTTAGGCACCCGATCAACCTGCTCGTAAGCGGTCTCTACTTATGACAAAATGAAGGAAAAATAAAAATAAAAAATTCGGAGCACTTCCTCTTTCCCAAAGGCACTATGATCCTATCAAGCTCTCTGTAAACACCGAAAATTCGACTGCGTAACGGCTTGAATCCTTAGATAGAGAAAAAATAAAGAAGGTAGAGGAGTAGAGGGGAAAGCTGGAGCTCTCGGGCCCTTGTAGCACAACTGTGGACCTTCACGTAGGTGCACTCGGTGAGCCTCCGATGGCTTGAGGGGTTGGAAGATGGGTTCTAACCTCTAAGGCTTGATGGCTAAAGGGTAGAGGAAGAAGTCTAGGGGATAAATCTCATCTAGGCTATTTGGTTTTTGATGGAAGATGGGGTCTAAAGGGAAATTTTTAATTTTGGAATTTGTATGGGTATTTGGTGCACCAAAGGGGAGGAGGGGATCTCTTAATCTCTTTCTCTCTCTTGAAAATTTTTCAAGCCATTTGCAAGGTGGGGTGCCTCTCTATTTATAGGAAAGGAAGGGTTAGGAGGGTACTTAAGAGCTAATTGGATTAGTAATTAGGTAATCCTAAATCTAAGGTTTTTTAGGTTTTTAAGGTTGTGGATTTGTGCGAGAATGGGTTCAATGATTGATGATAGGGTGAGGGTTCAAATGACTAGAGGGTTGCAAATAGGGTAAATGAGGGTGCAACAGTCCTAATGAAACTCACCCTAAACATTGGGATGGTCAACAAGTGAAACCCCAAAAGTAGATTTTGATAAAAAACCCACAGTTACTGTAGCTATGCCTGGCATGTATTTTATACACACCAAGCATAGCTACAATGTTAGAGAAGTCCAGAGCCCGCTGTGGGACCCAACTATGCTTAGCATGTGTATTATCCATGCTAAGCCATTTATGGGAAAAGATGGCCTAGAGTGTATAATATACACACTAGGTTATATTTCTCCATAAATGGCCTAGCATGTGTATTATGCACGCTAAGCATGCCCACCTCCTCGAGAGGTTCAGAGCCAGTCGAGTGGTTTACCTAAAATGTGGTTGTGAGGCTCGAAACTTTGGATTGCCATATCTTCTGGTGTAGGACTCGGATTGGGATGATTCTTGGCTTGTTGGAAAGTTAGGAACTTCTTCTTTTCAATGGTATATGATTTAGTCTTAGTAGAGGTCCCTATCAGCCTTGGTACATCTCTTCCTAACCATTGCTCGGGAGGGTTAACCATGGGTCCAGAGAGGTTGGGGGTAGGGTTAAGTTCTTAGGTTTTGGGAAGTGCCATCGGAAGCTCAGGGGTATGCCTCTCTCGAAGTATGTCTTGATCAAGCCTTGGACTGAATTTGGGTGTCTGCAGTGTGTGACGAGGAGGCCCTATGGCGTTGTAGAAATTTGCCTACTTTCGGAACATGGTTATCTTCTTTATAGTCCATATCAACTTTCTATTCAAAATTTTGTATCTTCATTTATGTTTATGATTTTCTACATTAATTTACTTTCTTAACCAATAGGGTGACATGGGTGTGAAAGATTAAGTTCCCTCTTTTTTAAGAGTTAGTCTACAATGGGTGTCCACCCATCATGTATATCTCTGTGACTGCTTGACATGTGCAATACATGAAAGTCCGTGCACGTCATGCAATCACGTAGATGTGTGGACTCACATGATGGGTGGACACCCATTGTAGGCTAACTCTTTTTGTTAGTGGTTATGAGTTATGATAAAGACTTTCCCAATCACTCTAATATATGTTTGCATATCACCTAGATCCCAGGCCTACTCGTATATGATATATCAGATACATACCTGATATATTTGATACGTATGGGCAAAACCGACCGAAATTAACCACTTATTTCATTTTTAAAATAATAAAAATATATATAAAATATAAAACAAGGGAAAAAGACTATTTTCGGTATTTCACTAAGGCCTCGTTCAGGTGTTTCTTGGTTTTTCCCAGAAAAGCTCAGATTCTTAGACACTCAGAATCCTGATAGATTCTTAGCAGACTCAGATTCCTGATTTTTCCCATATGCGTTCTTAAGTTACTCAGATTCCTAACAAATTCTTATAAAACTCAGAATCCTTTGTTTTTAAGTTCTTCTAAGAAAATCCACAGAATCGATTCAATCAGTGGTTATGTTATGACCGTAGAAAAGTTATCTAATCATCGATTTATGCATCGTATTCAGATTTCTCTCAAAATTTACGGGCAACCAATCGAGATGGGGCTGAACATATTTGACGGAGTCTTTTTCCGAATTTAATTTAATGACCATTACTTTTAAAATGGGCCACTAATACTACAAATAAAGGTACCTACGTCGACGACTGGCAGCCGTCGGCGTAAACTATACTAGCCGTCGGTAAAGAACATCGTCGACGACTGGAACCTCTATGCCGACGGCTTCCAGTTGTCGGCGATACATCCATCAGCGAATACATATGCCGACGGTTGTAAGCCATCGCCATAACTCAAATATTCTATGCTGATGACTTAGTTTTTTTTTTTTTTTTTTAAATAAATGCACCTACGCCGATGGCTGCAGTCCTTTTCATTAATGACTTAGTGCAATTAAAAAAAAAAATTGTTGATTATTAGTTGAAATACATTAATGACTTTAATGCTTGATAAAATCAACCATATCAAGGACGACAATTAAATTAAACTAAGTTTGTGCAGCTCACTCGTATCAAGAATGTATCCTTCTTGAATATAGGTAAATCACATCCTATGTTTAAAACTCCGACTAATATTTGTAGCTATAACCATTTCAAATATTTTAATCTATCCTCAACATCTACTGTAAATGGTGATTCCTCTTGCAATGTACAAATTGGAAACAATAGGAGACAAGGTCTAGAAAACTAATTTCATATTTTATCTGATGTTAATATATAACCCAATTTAGAAAACACTCAAGTGCACAATCACCAGCACAAACTAAAAACAAAATATAAGCATATGCATATCGATTAGGCCCTCACAAACATAATTGGCCTAATTCAAAGGCACCTCTACCAATCAATAATTGGCAGCATCATCATTGTCGTCGTCCTCCTCTGAAGAGTAGGACGATGTTAAAGTCAGTCTTAGGGAGCTCGTCCCCGCTTCCAAGTTGTCGAACATATCTCGATGGTGAGGAGGAAGCTGATAAATAGAGTCTGAGTTGCCAGAGTCAGAGGAAGACGAGTTGGATCTGACGTAGACGGGACGGAGGTGGTCAACCTGCGGTGGCTGTGCGGGTGGTCGAAGGACGGCTATACGACCCCGTTCTTGTCCAGTGCGACTCTGAAGTGGAGGGGGGCCAACACCATGAACTTGGGGGGGATAGCAGTTCGGACGGGTGGTGGTGCCGGAGCGCGGACTAGTGGTGAGGTCGGGGCTCGAACCAGTGGGGGTGGTTGGGGTCGAACGGCTGGTGGGGCCACTGGTCGAGGGCTGAATCCGAGGGGAACCATGGGTCACATCTGGTGGTGGGCTTGTGGCGGATCTAGGTCGATGACCTCGATCCGTCGCCGAGCAGTTGGGCCCGATCGGGACGCTCTTGGATGGTTGGAGGATGATGATGACCCTGGTGTTCCTGCCATTTCTGTACATTTGATACACATCTAAAACTTCAAAACATTATGTAAGAGAAATAATAAGACCTTCGATAGGTAAGAAACATAATATTGAGAAGTATAAAGAAATCACAGTGACTGCCATACATAAATAACTAAAGTGGATAGGAGGATGATAATAACTGCACGTGCAAACATTCCACACATGCAATCTACATGCACACCAACATCTGGGGCCCTATCTACCACTCTATCCATTAGTTGTCCTTGTTGGGTTATCGGAGGTACATGGCGATCTATGGGTGAGTTATATGAGGATTCGTTTAGGTGTCGTCGTAACGCATTCAGTGCTTCGTCGTACGAATGGAAGGAGCGATGACGAGCCCCAGAATAACCGATTACTTCCCTTGAGCATTCCTCCCAGGTTCGATATATACCCGGTCTCCTACCAACGAACACGACGTAATATTTACCCATATCTACAAAATACGTCAATTAGTTAGTGAGTGAAAGAGTGAGAAGTTGCTCATTTAATAATTTTAAGTTACGAGTTTACAAAAAAAAATCATATAACCAACTATACATTTAATATGTCAATCGTGATTGTGCGTGCCACATAGTATTAGCTATATTATCACGGAATGCGGTCATCCATTCACGATTTGCAGGGGTTTGAGTGCAATGGATGTCAGGGTCTATCTCATGGACCGAGTCGTTAGATGGCTCTACTATACGGTCCTCTAGCCATTCTTCGAAGAACGGATCTTCTGGATCATATAATTTTATAAAATTGTGTAAAATACAACATGCAGTGACTATTCTCACTTGTGATTGGATTGGGAACCTCGTGGTTGTTTTCAATATTGAAAACCGTTGTTTCAGTACCCCAAATGTTCTCTCAACCACATTACGTAAGGACGCATGTCGCTTGTAGAAAAGTTCTTGTGGAGTCAATGGAGGATTCGAGGTATTGAATTCTTTAATATGGTAGCGAACCCCCCGATAGGGAGCTAGAAAGCCTCGCATGTTGGAATAACCGCCATCCACAAGTGGCACTTGAAGTCGATTTTGTGGTCTAGAGAGAGCACTTGCTAGAACTTTCAAATCTGGGGAAGACCCCTCCCATCCAGGGAGTACGTATTGGAATAGCATGTCGAATGATACGACACAAAGAACATTTTGTGATGTCGCATTGTGACGGTTACGATAACGTTGTGAGTCTCACCTGGGAACAGTAACATCAACATGTGTATTGTCGATAGCTCCTACAGCACCCTTGAACCATGGGTAAAACCTTCCATCACTACTAATCTCTGAGGGAGTTCTAATAGTGGCCTATTTCAGAAAATCTCTATGCAACTATAAGATAGCGTCAAGTACGCTACTAAAACATAGGCTAATGGTTGAGCCTGAACGCTGAAATCTATCTTGGACAGTTCTATTCTTTTGATTTTGAGCTATAGTGTACATGAACATAGCAACTGCCTCCTCCACCTTCATCCTCTGTGTATCCTCCAACAGACCCCTCGCCCTAAGGCCGTCACATAAACTTCTGAATGCGGGCGTGCGCATTCGAAAGAGTTCATATGCAATACTGGATGCCCGCGAAGGGTTTCCTGAACGTATAACAGACCAGTGAGAATCAATGTGTGACGTCGTCGCCTTTCTGGTTGAAGTGTTAAGATGATGGCAATGGCGGTAATGACGAAGCCCACTGTACACATCACAATCAAATCGTCATCGGATACGAGGGGGGGTGCCATTATACCTAAATGACAAAACCCATTCAGTTTAATTACAATAATTTTTTTACATTAACTCACAAATTTATAAAATCATTACAATTTTTTAACATAAACATCAATAGGCCTATGGAGGTGGCCATGGCCTTCCACATAAGGCGAAGACGTAGGATTAACGATGCTCTGGGCGCAACCCCATCACTATCTCAGCCATTCGGCCGGACTGCTCAAATCTAACTAGGACCTCCATAAACATAGAATGGTCAATAAAGTTGTTTGCTCTCATTTCTTGTAAAAATTCCAAAAACTGTTCATGACTGGTTCGAGGTGGTTCAGAGATGACCCGATTAGTGATGTTATCAAGAGTTGTTCGAAATCCTGCCAGCTGCTCAATAAAATCATCAGGGAGGTCTACACTCTTCCATTTCCTTCTAGACCCACTTGAATTGGAGTTCCGAGTAGGGCGGGTTCGGGTTGTTGGGTTTGGACCACTCTCCGCAGTTAACGGAGACTCTACATTGGTAGGTCTCTCTCGTGAGGGGAACTCCTCATTTTCAAATACAGGGTGGTAAGAGTCCCCACTACCCTCATCGCCCAAAGGAATAGCACACTCTTCGACAGGGGATCGACGATCCCTAGGGTGGAACTCCTCAGCCCCGATGTATGTACTGTTTCCAAAAAGAAGGCAAAGTAGTGCATAGTCTTGCACCATCCTACCCCGATAAACAGTGGCCCAACTATAACCCTGAAGTCATGTATGCTAGATTAAGTGACATGTTCATTATATGTAAGATTATTTAACTATTATTACGATGTTAAAGTTCGAAGTTGCTAACCCGCCGATTGGTTAAATTGTCCCATATATCAGGCTCCGCACTGACCATTTTGTTGGAGTCGTCCCAACCAAAACCACTAGTTTCAATGATTGTCTTCATTCTAAGGTAATTATTTCTCACTATTTTCAAATGATTATAGCATTTATCTCTAGTGAGTTCTTCAAGTTTGCCTTCGAAGCACTCCTTGGACTTAAGTTTTTCGGCCATTTCAGGCCACACATTTTTTTGCCAAGAACCATTAGCTAGTTTTCGACGTAGATGGTATTGCTCAACAAGCTCTTCGATATAGGCCTTGTCTTGTTCCTCAGTCCACGTGAAATTTCTTGAGGGGCCATCCTTATCGCGAGCAACACCTTTACCCTTACGGCTAGTCATTGGTGAAATTATCCTAAAAAAGGATATATTTTTACAGTAGATCAATAAAATCTGTTTGCCCAGTCTTATAATAGCAATGTCTGATGAAAGCATGGACTGATGTTATATAAAACAACATGCACCAAACACATAAATCTATCTGCTTCAGTGTTAGTAATCAGTCCATGCTTTCAATAGCATACTCGAATTCAGCAGCACTATGCTAACTGCAGTGTTCACATCAATTATATGGCAGTTTTAAGGAACCTCAGGATCTTTGTTTTCAAAAACTGCCATATAAGAGTGTATGCATGGTAAAATTCATATTACGTTTAACTACATTTGTAGACTATATGTCGGCTACTCCAACACAGCTCGCCTGCACCATCATACATGAAGTATATAATGCAACCTGTTTTAAAGCATTACAATTATTATATCACCAATATTCCATCCATCAATGACATCAACATCCTGCGGCTGTTGGTGGTTGGAGCTCTAGGATCTGAACCGTTGTCTGCTTAGCTGTCAGAGAAAGAAAAGAGTTTATAATATGAACTATAATATGCAGGATCAATCATTGATAATTAAAGAAATTATTTAAGTAGATAATAAATAAAAGTAAAGAACATCAATGGTCGACTATAGCTGATTATGAAGTGTTTAAGTAGGGATGCGAAGAAGTGAATGGTATTAGAAATATAGCAGGTATAGTGGCTGTTGGAGTTTCAAAAAACCACATTCAATTCATTCATATTTTCTCAGTTTTCAGGAGAATTCTAAATCACCACCAAATGTTGATTATAGTATCCAACCAAAGGAAATTGAGAGAGAGGCCCAATTCTTGGGATGTGTGTCATGTGGAATCAACATCTATTTCTGATGGTAGGCCCATAATCTCAAGCTTTATTGTATATGGAAGATTGGAACAAAAAAGATCTCCATCAACTGATTAAAAGCAGTCAATAGTCTCGCACATGCAAATGGCAAACCCATAGTTGGTAAGAAAGAATTTATGGTTGCAGATAATCGTACCGATGGCCTTTGAGTCACTACCCAACTGCATTGCTGAAAATGTCTCCTTAACTTCTTGATTTCATATTTTTATATTTTTGTCTTTACTGTTATTTGAGTTGCTATAGATCTTAAGTTGTAATCATCTCTTTTAGGAACATCCAACTTTCCAGAGTAAATATTTTTGTGTACATTGAACATGCTTGCAATATTGAGTTTTATTAATTTATTAAATTTTTTTTACCAACGGGGGTTGGCGCAGTGGGCACACCGACTCCTCAAGAAGTGAATTAAAACCTTTCAGAAAACCATGAAATTTTTTGCTTTTGCAAATTTTCATTGGTAGTCAATACTAGCTGTTGCATATTCTTTAGTAAAAAACATGATCTTATATCAATGTTGGTAATATTTGATATGTTTTTCAGGTTTCGGAAGTAGCAAAACGTATGGATAAATGGAATGACAAGGGTGAACCTCTCATCAAAGAATGAACAAGTTTTTCAATGACAAAATCGATTAAATTTTACTTGTTGATCTAGGCTTAGCCATTAGCTGATTTTGGTAGTTCTCCTTGTTGTATAGTTTGCCTGTTTATTAAAGAAAGGGCGAAGTCCCTCCATCCGTGCTGCTTATTCATTATAAAACAGAAAAAAAAAACGAAGAAGAAAGAATTATTTAATCTATGCTTCAAACACAATATTCTAAGAGAGCACTCATATGAGATGGAAAAAATGAAGGTTAGCTAACAATAAGGCTATAATGAGCAAGGTCAGGCAAATATTTAGGTCAACCTACAGTGGTTTTCGACCCAACCCAATGTATAATATATAATATATATATTTAATCCAGCAAGGGGTTGAAGCAATGGTCTGACGGCTTGATTTTTCTTCCCAAGGTCACGGTATTTAGACCACTCCCTTATATATATATATATCCGGGCCAGGTGCTGGCCGGGTGTTGGAACACTCAATCCAAGCCCAACCCTGATTGATTCGGGTTACAACTTTAGCCCGGTCCACATATCAGGCCGGGTTTGCTTGATAGAATGTACCACTTTTTACGGGTCGGGTGCGGGTTAAAATCCGGCCCTGCAGTGCCCATTGAGAGCCCTATGTAGTGGGCATATGTAATTCCTACAATAATCGTAGCATTGGTGGGGCTCTACATCCCATAGCGACGAGCTAGTTCAAGTGCAAATTGGGAAACATTTCTGTCCTCAATATATATATATATATATATATATATATATATATATATTTCTATATATAGTTATTAATAAATGAGGTTTAATGTTATAAACTTATAATGGCATAAGTAATTTGTGACTTGCTCAGAAGCTATTATCTTTTACAACGCATGTAATTGTTTTTTCAAGTGGAGTATAACTATACTGCATAAGTCAATGAAAGACTGTTGCAATACAAAGTGGGAGATTTATGAGCAAATTAAGCTTCAGCTATATATGCACTCAAGGGTAGCTCTGTTCGCCTCATGCCCCCGCATTTTCTGAAAGTGCCTACGTGTGCAATCCCTTCAAAACCTTTGATTGTGTCGAAATAGATGATGGAGATCGTGTTCCTCTCTGATCTTCCACACAATAGATCTTTAGATCATGTCGCACCTATTAGATGGTCAGTTTTTTATTCCACATCACAGATCCCCAAAATATGGACCTTGTGCGCAATGGAAAACATTACGCTCAAACGTGATTTTAGGGGCATTTTTTGGGGATCTGTGACATGTGGAATCAAAAATTGACCGTCTGATAGATGCAACATGATATCAAGTTCCTTTGTGTGGATGATTGGGGTGAAACACGATCTCCATCATTTGATCCTACCCAATCAATGGGTTTTAAGTAGTCCCCGGCGAAGGCGCTTTCAGAGAACGCATGGGCGTGTTTAGAGCTACCTACACTCAAGTTCATAGGATTAAACCTCTTTAAAACATATGTACTGTTTTTTTATGCTTTTTCTCTGAGTGAAAAAGTTATTGGAAAAAAGGGATGAGAAATATTATGACCAAGGAGTTCATAACTAACCTCGCACCTGAAAGTACAATATAATGAGATGCCAGGAGGATCTAGAGGCACCTTCCTTAATAAAGGCTATTACTTGCACATATTGATTTAAGTATGAAGATACCATCTAAGTCGTCCAATTTAAACATATTCGGAAAAAGATCTTTAATCACTATCATATGATCCAACATAATGAATGATCACCATCTGATTCATGTTTAACAACTTTCAATCATATAATATAGATTGTTTTTCATGCCAATCGTTTGCGTTGAAAATCTCTACTTCACGACCTTCAAATAAGATGGATTAACTAATGTTTCTACTTGCTATAAGTCCCAAAAATACCAAGTCTTTTGTTATACCACTATTAGCTGGGCCAAAATAAAAGTACCCTTTCAAATCATGGGATTTATGTGTGCTAACTAATAGCTTTTTTTGGGTTGTTGATACTCTTGTTGAGCTTCTCATGACAGGCCTATGATCTAAAGATCTAATGTGACTTCTTTGAATCAAATGATGGTGATCGTCTTTGAACTGTCCAAACAGACCCTCACCACAACCTTTTGGGGCAATATAAAGAGGCAGAGATACCATCACCAACACTTTCAGGATAGGTCTAGGGATGCAAATTCTTAACTCCCAAGAGGGATTTACAAATCACGCTGTACGTAGAGCATGAGGTGAGAGAGGAGGAACTAGTTGTCCAGTTTGTTCCTATTGCAATGGCATTAACCACACAGGTGACCATTGTCGGACTTCAGTCCCCATTTGAAGATCAAGAAATCCTTTTAGTGTGTAGTTCATAATATCAACTTCAGGGATGATCCTCAAGTTGTAAACTACGAGTATCTGTCTTGATCGAAATCATTTAATAAGTGTACCTCAGGATCTTATGCAGCAACTCGTTCCATGGCAAGTTGATTGCTGCTTCTATCTCACCTTCCAAATTTTCAGATTTATCTTTGCCTTTGTAGCCAATGGTTTCTTATTTTGACTGTAGAAACAGAAAATGCCTTTGCCCTACCTGTTTAAAGAGGTCTAACATTTCCAATATAGCCTATTTAGATAGTGTTTGGCTTCTATCAAATCACAGAACGTTTGAATTGCTAAACTACTTTCCTTCCATTTGTCTTTCAGGACTCAGACAAGGACAATGATTGGGAGGGCAAGTAAACAGAATGGTTTCTACAATCTGGTTGTGGTGTCATCACAGCAATTTCTTCAAATTTTACTGCAAGGCCTTTTGAAAGGAATGGCAAGATATGCAAGCAAACAGAATGATTTTCACAATCTGGATATCATCAAGTATTTTCCACTAATTTTAGCATAAGGCCTTTTGAAGAGCTCTCGCATAGAAAGTCTCATCTCTCGAATAGTCGGAAATTACGAGAGATGAGTCATCCTAGTTCATTTCCTAGTTATTTAGAGTCTAGGCCACTAGAACCCCCAAAGAAGCCATCTTCTCTGGCAAAGTGGAAAGATATGCTTCTATCACTTCCCCCTATAAAAGAAACTACCTCTTTCATGATCACTCTACTCACATCAAAATGTGGTGTTGTGGTTTTTTCTTGAAGATGTTCTACGTACGCCTCCTATAGGGACTCTATACCAGTTTCCTTCTCTCCTACCAAGAATTGGCATACAAAATTATATGCATCTTGATTTTCAATGAGTCATAGCCCATATGAAAGTTACGTATGACAAAGTAGGCTCTCTTAAGCAACTGTCTCTGTTGTTTGTGAGAGTTCATTCAACCATTCTTCAAAATTTTAGAGAAGTGATTGGGCCTAGTTATCATATCCAGAAATGGGCGTGGGAAATGACAAGACAAACTAATGTAGGAAAAGACCCACTTGCAACATACATGATTCTTCACTCTCTTTCACCAAATTGGTCAAATGAATACGAGAAACCAAGGTAATTGTGAGGGGAAATTGATTTGCAGATAACTTTGGGTTGGAAAATCGAATTTCTAACCCAAAGTAAGGAACTCGGTTTAACTCTTCCCATAAGTGGTGAGGGTGGAACCATAGAACAGTACCCTAACTTTGTGATAAGAGTACAACAATTGGGACATATTATTTTTTAAATGGGCTCCCATACCAAAGCACTAGAAAGTGGAAGCAATTAAGGGGATTGAGGAGATGTATCCTTCCCGGACGCTATATGGACACAAGGACTCTCCAAGATTACTACATGTCTTAGTTGCCTCTCCAATGGGTGTCTTCAGAGGTTTGACAAGGGAGACTACTTGCTCCCTTTAAGGTGTGGTTCAGCACAACAGCCACAACCTATGGAGGGCCCTATATTGAGAGAGGGAAGCGTCTAGTAAAGCCGTAATCATCATAGTTGCTCTCATCTCCTCCAAATATGCCCAATCATTTGTAGGACCAGACACATTAGAGGAATGCACTTGCTTCTCCTGTAAAACAGCAAGGATGGCTTTACCATGATCAAGGGCGCTATCCAGAAATCAGTCAAAGAGTGCCTATGAGAGCTCAGTTGAGGGGGGCCACAGCAAAGGATCAATGATCAATGATCACTTTTCCCTAATGATATAATAGATATAATCTAAAACCCTAAAAGAGAAAAACTTTTTATTACTATTGAGATATAATAGATATAATCTAAAATAATCTGAAATGGGTTTAATCTAGTTATAAAGTTATGTAAACCAAGCAGAGAAAATGAGAAAGACCTTATCTAGTTATGATAAGGCCAAAACCAATCTACCTTGAAGCTGTCCTCGTCATCTCGCTTGAAGATAATGGATTAAAAATGCAATATCTTTTGCAATTATTTTCAAAATTTCAGCACTACATTATTATGAACTCTATATAAATCCATAAGCACAACTTTCTTTCCCATCTAAATTTTTGTTGTTGCCCATCTAGCCCTCTTCTTTCGTTTCAGCCCTATCTCATCTTCTTTTACATGGTCAGTTCTTACCAACATGGTCTGTTGGTAAGAACCTAATTATTATGGTAGTCCTCACTACTATATTTTGGAAAACAGAGTTGATTCTTAGACTTCACATGTTGAGGCTAGATCTCAAACTTTTTAATTTGACATCACAGATTATGGAATACAAATTTTTATTTGAACTACAAAATAGCATGTGGTAGCATCATACCTGACAGTTTGGGCTGTCAAGCTCTCTGAAGTGTAGGTTGTTTTTTAGACCAAAGCAAACACCAAAGCAAACAGGGAAAAAAGAACAAATTAGTTCAACCACAATAATGCGGACAGAAACATTGCCTTCCTAAACAACTTAATCAGCATAACATTAGCAACAAGCCTAAATTGGTCATTAGCTGAGTAGATCTTCATCAATTCTTACATCAAACTCAAATAATGTGGCTATCCTAAGGTGGTATTACTTTAGTAAAAATATAATTTCTACACAAAATTTAAACAAAAAAAAAACAGAGGAAGAGGAAACTCTCTTACTTGGGGCCGGAAATATGCTTTGTGATGAAAAACTCTGTTATTTGCCTTCACATTTATAGAGGTGGAAAGTCCTAAAGGAAAGTTCAAATCGAGCCTCTCATAATTTGCATTCACTGCAGCTTTCATGGCTTCAAGCTCTATTTGCAGGCCTAATTTTTGTTCTCATCTACAAGTTTGAAGTAGGTACACTTCATTGCCAACCTGATAAAGCTGTGTTAGTTGCTGTATCCCATGTGAGTGCAGTGACCTTAGAAAATAGAGTTATAGCTGCAAAAGCATACCATTTCAATATTGAGAGAAGCAATGTGTAGTCTCTTCAACATGTGAATGTACTTTCTCTGATCTTTTCCATCAACACAGGTCTAGGTCTACAATACCCACCATCTACCTATCATCTCTGCTTCAACCTACATAATTAACAACTGATAAATGAAACATCTTTTCATTTATCTGTTAAAAGATATAAAATTGCAATTTTCAGATACTTACAGGCTGCACATCTTCTTCAACCTACATCATTTATGAATTAAAAGCTCTTTCATTAAAAAATAAAATAAAAACAAATATGAAACAACTATGGTTGTGTTCTTGTTACTCAACTTTTCCTTCAAATTGACCAAAATCCATGAAAAAAAATTATAATGCTAGGTAAAATTTATCTAGGGTAAAATACCCATAAAAAAATCTGCTTAGATCTTGAATCCCCACAAAAACTATACATGAAAAAAATTATAATCACAGGTAAAATTTTATAGCTGTTTCCTTCAATATTTGTGAATTAATCCCCAATCCATGAAAAAAATCATAATCACAGGTAAAATTTTATAGCTGTTTTCCCTTCAATATTTGTGGATTAATCCCCAATCCATGAAAGAAATTATAATCACAGGTAAAATTTTTCTATGGTTTTAACCCAGCTGTAAAAATCATCTCCTCAGATCATTCAATCCCCACAAAAACTAACAGATACAAGGATTCTAACCTGAACAGAGGCATTGGAAAATAGCCGTTGGCTGGTTGGCTGGATTTATCCACCGTTCTTCCAAAGGCAGAGTATACTAGCGAGACAGAATCTGAGCTCAGATTCTGAGCCTTTCTGACCCAAAAACTCCGACGAGCAGATGTCGCTATCTCTCAGATTCACGCAGAAAGCGCCAAAATCGATGCGAACTCCCGAACGGCTGATTCACGTAGAAAACCCTAGATTCGAGCTAAAATTTGAGTTCAAACTCAGATTCTAAGGGAGTTTGAACTCTCGAACAAGCCCTAAGAAAAAAAAAAAGAGTACATCGATGGTTGAAATAGGTAGCCGTCGGCATAGGTATATCTTACACTGACAACTATTCCTTGCAGCCATTGGCGTAGGTTATAGGTATATAACCTACCCCGATCTTGTTTTCAAGAATATTAGTCTTTTGTTCTAAAACCAACTCTCTCTCTCTCTCTCAAACCCTAGCTACAGAGATCATCAGATCGGAAGAAGGAAACTTCATTGAAAATCCGTTCGATTCTCCATCTACCTGTCCTCAATCTGCCAAAAAAACCCCAAAAGTAGATCACAGACACTTAAACCTTTACCTATTCACCTCAATTCAAATCACAACCTACGATTCTCAGAGGATTTCTGGATTTTGGTTTGGTGGGTCGATTTAAAATGACATTGCTATGGGTGTTTTCTGGTGCCTCGTATCGTAGGAGACTATCGACACCCAAATTCGGCCCAAGGCCTGATCGAAACACATTTCGAGAGAGACATATTTCTGAGCTTTTGATGGCATGTATGGAATCCTTAGGAATCACCCTCAACCCTTAGGAGTCACCCTAGATCCCCAAGAACCAACCCCGACCCTTAGAACCCTTTTCTTAACCCTAACCTACCCTTCTCAGGCAATAAGGAGGAGGGGTGCACTGGAACTAGCTGTGACCCTCTACGGTGACCAACTCTTATACCATTGAAGAGTAGAGGTCATCATCTTTCCAACGGTCTAAGAATCACCCCAATCAGAGGTATATATCAGAAGATACGACAGTCCGAACCTGGAGGGCAGGAAGGTAACTTCAAGGTGGCCCCCCCTAGGGATTTGGCGCGACTAATAGTCGCGCCAGGCTATTTCTCCCCAGAAATGGACTGGCGCAACTAATAGTTGCGCCAGGTATAAATTTTGCCTGGCGCAACTATTAGTTGTGCTAGGCCAATCCTCCCTAATTTTAAGCCTGGCGTAACTAATAGTTGCGCCAAGTTTAAAAGGTGGCCCCCACCCCGCGAGCTAACTTCCAGCACTATTCCTCACAGTTTTACTGTGCTTTTTCTTGGCGCAACTATTAGTTGTGCCAGGCATATGAACAATAACAATGGGTTTTTACCCCGAATTTCGTGTTTGGGGTTTGACTTGTTGACCACCTCAACCTTTGGGGTGTGCTTTGATAGTTCTGTTGCACCCATTCCTTACCTATTTGCAACCCTCCAAGTGGCTTAAAGCCTCACCCCATCATCCACCATTAGAACTACCTTCGCACCTTTCTAAGCTCTCAAAAATGTAGGAAACCTTAGATCTGAGATTACCTAATTGCTAACTCCGATTAGCATCTAAGTAGCCTCCTAATCCACTCCTTTCCTATAAATAGAGCCCCCCACCCCTTGGTTTAGGGGTTGTGAAATTTGCTTAAGAGAGAAAGAGCTCAAAGTGAGAAGTTCTTCCTCCCTTTTGCGCACTATTTTCACCCAAATTCCAGAACCTCCCAACCTCATTTCATGGTTGATCTTGCATCCAAAAGCCTTAGCCTAGGTGTGTGTGATCCCCTAGCCTCCATCCCCTACCTCTTAGCTTTAAGTCCTAGGGGTTAGAACCCTATTTTCCACCATACAAAGCCTTCAAGAGCTCATCAAAGCAAGCCACGCAAGGCTCCTCTATGGTGCTACAAGGGCCCGAGGGCTTCGGCTCTCCCCTTTCTTCTCTTATCTCTTTCTAGCTCCCTCCATCCTCTCATTTGTGTCGTTACGCTGCCGATTTTTCTGTAGGAACGGAGGGGCACAAATAGGATTCTAAGCCCTTTTGGGCAAGAGGAAGCTATTTTCCTTGCTTCTACTTCATTTTATTGTTGGCCATTAGTAGAGACTGCGTTAAGCAGGTTGATCGGGTGCCTAACACCTTCCCGATCGATAACCGAAGCCCCTACCCAAGAGCCTTTGGTGTGGACCAGATTCAGAGTCACATTTTTAGCACTTAGGTGCTCATAAAAATGAACTAGGTATCCCGGGACACCGAAAGCTCCGAGTGGCGACTCTATATTTTTTATCGTTAGAGAGCGCATCGTCGTGACGGGGATAGTATCGATTTCCCACGGTTGCACAGATGGCGACTCTGCTGGGGATTAGCTAGTAGAGCTTTCCCTTGCACTAGGCCTTTTTGATTTTTTTGATTTTTATAATATTTTATTGTTGCTTTTTTATTATTTTTGCTGTTTTTTTTGTCACTCACCCCTCCGATTACATCATTTTACTCACCCCTACGATTCCGCTTTAAATTTCAGAAATCTTTGCCTAGTCACTTGACTGGCCCCTTTTTTACTTACCCCTACGATTCCACTTTAAATTTCAGCAATCTTTGCCTAGTTATTTGACTGGCACCTTTTTTTACTCACCCCTACGATTCTGCTTTAAATTTCAGCAATTTTTGCCTAGACGCTTGACTGGCACCTTTCTTTTACTCACCCCTACGTTTCCGCTTTAAATTTCAGCAACTTTTTGCCTAGTTAATTGACTAGCACCTTTTAAATTTCAGCACTTTATATTTCCCGCCTAATCTCTTGACTGGCCCCGTCTTTTTTATTATTCATATCCTAACAGTGGATGCCGACCTGTAATGGTGGCACGTGATAATCACCCCCGGTCTTTGAACTAAAGAAAACTTCCAAAAAAAAAAAGAAAAGCTTTGAAAAAAATTAAAATTGAACCAAGTTAGGGAGCTTAATTAATTTGTTTTGTGGGGTAGATTTTTCAAAAGGGTTGGTTTAGGCACACATACAAACACCCGGGTCTTAGTATGGCGGCAGCCCCTAGTGGTGATGATCCAGAAAAGTCCCAGCCCACCTAGTATCTGAGAAGGCGCTTGCGCCGGAGGTATATCGGGTGGGTTCCCATTCCGAAGCTTAAAACCCTTGGGGAGCGCGCTAGCGAGTTATACCGGACTCAATCCTTTAGGTGCGGTAAGGAGAGAATCGATCACCATAAAACAACTCAATTCTCAGAAGCCTAGCTTCCACAAAAAACCAAAAAGAGAGTCATTTTGGGCATTAATGGCTGCTGTTCTATGTTCTGGAGAGGCAGTTTTTGCCTGGCGCATGTATTAGTTGCGCCAGTGTAAAAACACTGGATTTTATAACTTGCGCCCGAGTTGCAGGGGAGGATTTTTACACTGGCGCAACTATTAGTTGCGCCAGTGTAAAAACACTGGATTTTATAACTAGCGTAACTAATAGTTCCGCCAGCTTTAAATCCCCAATTTTACCTTGGCGCAACTAATAGTTGCGCCAGTGTAAAAATCCTCCCCTGCAACCCGGGCGCAAGTATTAGTCGCGCCAAGTTTGTTTGATAGCTTCCAACCCGAATCCTTGGCCCTTTCCACCTCCCGAGTTGCCCGATCAGTGTGCATAGTGTCTTGTTTAGGCCCCGCCATCTCCAACACCCAATATGCCCCCGTCGGTTAAGAGAAGACAACTTCTTTTTGGCTCATTTCGGAGGATCGGGTCATTTGCCTCAATTTCTGTGCCTTCAATAGATCGAAGGTTCTCCTTCGATTCTTCCGAAGTGCATCGGAACTGTCACCGCGGGTCTTGAATTGAGGTACGAGAGCCATCCGAAAAGGGAATTCCAAGGCCTCGAAACCTTTGTTCTTCAAAAAGTTTTCATAAAATTCAAAATATATATATATATATATATAAAACCCAAAAAATATTTAGTTTGTGGTGCCGGTACAACGGCATCATCTTGCCCTCCGTCATCCCGTAGGGGAAGAAGGAGGAGGATTTTTGGGCCTTATCCAAGGCACCCTTACCCGACCCGCTCCCAAAGAATGTCGTGGGTAGTGGACCCGGCCTACGCCGATCCCAACTCATCCCCACCACATTCTCCAACCCACTCCCATTAGGGAGAAGTCTTTTCCACCATCCCCCTCACCCAACCCCCCTTTACCGTTACCGGCCCATTTGGCGCCCCCGTTTTCCCAACCGATACCCCCCAAAATATCCAAAATCCTACCCCCCATTCTCCATCGTTTGCCCAAACCATGCCCATGCCAAACCCATTTTCCCAATCCACATCCATGCCCCAATTCCTATCATCCCCCTATAGACCCGATCCACCCACATTCACATACACCACTTCCACCCTATCCAACCCCCCGCAAGATCCTTCATCCATCCGGGTGATGCCCAATTATACCGGGACCATGCCCAATTTTCCACATCCCTTCCTCATCATGCCCCCCATCATCCCAAAATACATCCCCTCATCCACCCCATACACCCCCACCTACTGTGGCCATTCCCAATTTTTCCACCACCTCCATCCCATCCATACCCCATCACCCCTTGAATCCACCATCCACATCCCATCCTGCTTCCATGGCCATGATAGAGGAGATGTTCCAAGCCTACTCCTTATGAAAGGCTTCTCAAAACACCCCCTCTCCTCCACACCCCATGAACCCATCCCATACCCTAGCCAATCTCTATGCCTCACTCCCCCATGACTCCCATCAACCCCCCATAATCCACACCACCCAAACCCCCATCACCCACATACCCCAAGGCCCCATGGCCCAAACCCCCACCATCCGTACACCCCAAGGCCAAATGGCCTAAACTCCAAACTCCCACATACCCCAAGGCCCATTGGCCCAAACCCACTTTTTCCACACATCTCAGGGCCCCATGGCCCAATACCCCACCATCCATGATCTCCAGGGCGCCATGGCCTAATACCCCACTATCCATCATCCCCAAGATCCATTGGCCCAAAACCCTATTACCCATATCCCCCAAGGCCCATTGGGCCAAACCCATCAAATCTAAACCCATCAGGGGCCCATGGTCCAAATCCACCAATGGCCCATGGCCCAGACCCAACAAGGCCCATCGAGCCAAACCCAATAAGGCCCATTGGGCCAGACCCACCTAGGGCCCACTGGGTCAGACCCATCAAGGCCCATGGACCAGACCCATCAAGGCCCATGGCCAAATCCACCAAGGGTCCATGGCCCAAACCTACTAGGGGCCCATGGCCCAAACCCATCTGTGGCCTATGGCCCAAAATGATCAAGGGTTCATAGCCCAAACCCAAGCCCCACACTCATACCTTCCACAATACCCCCAACACTTAACCCAACCTTCACAACTGGGTCAAACCCATGTCATCCTCCAAACCCAATTCCCCCATGGCCCCACACCCCAAGGCCATCCCCAAACCTTCCCTCACACCCAATGGCCCTATCTGACCCCACTTCAAAACCAAATGCCCATCACCCAACAAACCTTCCCTCATCCCCAATGGGCTCACCCAGTCCCCACTCATATTATTCCAGTCCAACCCATGCAACAACAACAGGAGAATCTCGTCCTCACTGCACCCTACATAGATCAGCAGTATGAGGAGGACGAGATCAGAAATAGTGGGGCCTATGCAGGGGCATTGACTAGCCTCAACCCTCCACCAATAATTTCTCACCCCCTGGTAGCCCAGAGTGAAGTCCAACTGACAGCTGAGAAAGCGGCCCCTCTATTAAAAGAGTCAGAGCAACTGAAAGAACAGCTAGACAAAATACAAAAGCAACTGATGAAAATGGGTGGTGCTGAAATCCATGCCATGGACTTCACAGACCTATGCCTGTTCGTTGAGGTCCCCTTGCCCCCCAAATTCAAAATGCCAGTATTCGACAAGTACAATGGCACAGGCAACCCGATCGCACACCTCAAGTCCTATTGTGGGGACATGTGCCAGTACGGGGGGATGAAATACTGCTAATAAAAGTCTTTCAGAAAAGTTTGATCGGACCGGCCCTAAGGTGGTTCACATCTCTTGAACCATCCATGATGAAGACACGGAAAGATTTAACGCATTTGTTCCAAGAGCAGTATGTCTATAATACTGATATTGAACCACACAAGTCTGATTTGGCCCGTTTAAAACAGAATCCAAACGAGACCTTCAGTGACTACTTAGGGCGATGGAGAGCACTGGCAGCTCAAATCAGAAATAGAATACCGAATGATGGGCAGATAGAGATGATTTCAAAAAACACTCTGCCAGTGATCTCTGATTTTTTTGTATACCAACAGCAGTCTAGTTTTGCTGATTTGGTGAGGAATGCCAATCGCTGCGAGGACGCCATCAGGGAAGGACGTCTGAGTAAGAATACTTTAGGGGGCCCTAGCAGGGTTAGAAGATTTTCTGAGCAGAGGAACGAGAAGAGAACAGGGGGCGATGTCCAAAACATAGCCAACACCAGGCCCAATAATAATATTGCTCCATTTCAATTTCAGGCAGCCCCACCAGCAGCATTTAGGCCTAAGCAAATGCAAAGAATGGGGAATGGGGAAGGAATGCAAATGACCCCAGAACAGAGGAGAGCCTGCTATGACCGAGTCTTCACACCCCTGGAGCAATCTTTGAGTGTACTTTTACCCATGTTAGTAGAAAAGGAACTAGTAGCTATCCGCCAACCGCAACCTCCTCCTCACCCGATCCCAAAGAACTATGACCCAAATACCCACTACAATTTTCATCAGGGTCCGGGTCACCCTACTGATCGCTGCTTCCCATTGAAGCACGTTATCCAAGATTTGATCTATGTCGGGAAAATCATTCCCCTTGCACCTTCTCAGCATGCTAACATTCATCAAGTACCACTACCCCCACATCCTACCGGAGGAGCAGGTCTCAAACCCACCATCAGAATGATAGAGGATGAGGAGGAATTCGAATTTGACCCATCCGATTACATCAGTGATCGGGAGAGTTATGTAGCACCGCTGTTAAGAAATGTCGAAGAAAGGAATATAGGGGTAGTTGAACCCCTAAATTTGTCAGATTATTTCCCAATCCAACTCCACAAATTGAACCCTTGGATCTCAGGGCATACTTTCCGTCACCCACACCCGTCAATTATGTGAATATCAATGCATACCAACCATACACCACAACCCCCATCAATTACCCGATGAGCCACCAGGCCCCCAATCCTACACCTGCACCCATAAGTTACCAATGGCCTGCGCCCACCCCGTTTCAACTACCACCGTACACCACAACCCCCATCAATTACCCAACGAGCCAACAGGCCTCCAATCCCACACCCGCACCCATCAGTTATCAATGGCCTACACCCACTCCATCCCCCCAGCTCAACCACCGGCAAGTTCCACCACCCCGGTCAACTACCTGACAGCCCATCAGCCGCCCTCACCCATTAGCTATCAATGGCCTACTTTTACCTCCTTCCCTCCAATGCCACCACCCTTAAGCTCCACCACCCCCATTTCGCCCAATCTTTCCACCCAACCCACTGCCACCGGGGTGAATCAAGTATTGCCCACGCCACCTGAGATGACAGTGCAAGTACCTCAAGAACCAACAGCCATACCTCTCCAGCTCTCGGGATCCACATATGATCCTCATCAGGTCCCGCTAAGCTACGAACAAACAGATATCAATACCGGCGATAACAACAGAGATGGGGCAGTAGATTTTGTTACCAGATCAAGGAGGATATCAAAGTAGCCTGAAGCACCAGTAGCAGCACAGGCCCAACCCGAAGGAAAGAAAGAGAGCACTGTGAATCCATTTGAGAAGATGAGTCGAGAACACATACTAGAGACTCAATTGAGAAGAATGCCTACCCATATCATTGTATGGGATCTGTTAATGACGTCCCCACTCCATTTTTAAGCATTAATAGGGGTGTTAAAAAATGTGAATGTATCACTCCAAGTTAGCCCAGATGAAGTCGGGCAGATAATTGGTCAAGTGATGGCTCCAAATGTAATTTCATTTTCTGACGCCGATTTACCTTAGGAAGGAGGTAGCCACTCAAAATCTTTGAATATAACCATGGAGTCCGAAAATATAATTATCCCCTTGGTACTAATCGATAATGGGTCTGCATTAAATATATGCCCGTTGAGAACCACCACCAAGATTGGGGTTGATCCATGCATGTTAAGGCCCACTAGAACCAGCGCTAGAGGGTTTGACAATACCAGGAGAGAAATAATGGGAGAAGTTGATCTTGAGCTGTTGATAGGGCCAATGACCTTTTCCATCTTGTTTCAAGTCATGGATATCAAATCCTCATTTAATTTGTTGTTGGGGCACCCGTGGCTACATGAAGTCGGAGCCATACCTTCCACATTGCACCAGAAACTTAAATTTGCATCTGGGAATAAGATCATCACGATCATTGGAGAGGGGCACAGCGAAAAAGAAAAGGCCGCCAATAGCGTTGAAAAACCCAATATGCTGGATGTACCACACACCACTGAGGACGTCGACCTCCACAGTTTTGAGTACGAGGTGTCGGCAATACTCCCAGAACCCATGGAGGGCATCATGTCTAAAATGGGAGGCGGTATGGTAGCAGTAGTGGCGATGCTCCAAAAGTGTGGCTATCAGAAAGGAAGGGGTTTGGGACCCAAATTACAAGGCAAAAGAGAGCCAGTTGTGGCTAAGGGATAAAAAGTGAGATTCGGGCTAGGATATAAGCCCAAAGAGCAAGAGGTCCGAGAGGCCAAAGAGAAAGACAGGGTCGCCGCAACTGCAAGAGCTCGAGGAATCAACATAGAGGAGAAACCTCGCCCTAGGCCGCACATCAGGGATTCCTTTGTCTGCGCAGGGGTCGTAAAGATCGATCAAAATGGAGCAACCCATTTCACCCCACACAAACCCAAAGCCCCAGTCCATCCCACCAATCCCCAGATCTCCCTTCCTAGCTTGGAGATAGATTTGGCCACGTTGTCCCTTTTCGAGGAACGACAGTCGGTACCTGAACAAGCCCCCCCTGTGGTGAATCACCACAAAACCGAGTTATCATTTGAGGACATGATCCCAGATAAAATGGGGATCAATATGATCGAGGCTGACTCCAATGAGCCAGATCAGTCAGCACCCTCCATCCAATCAGGTAAAGGAGCAACCCCTCAGGTACGCAACTGGGCATCTTTGCCCTAAACTCTGGAAGCAGGAAGTGGCCTAAAGTTTGGTGCCTGTTTCCCCAAAAAAAACAACCTATAAAAAGTGTGATAATCCCTTGGCAGGCAATACCTTGTATATACACAAACCCACCTTGCCAAGGGTCCGTCTCTGAAGAAAACAAAAATCTCAAAAACATGGAAAAAACACAAAATCCTAAAAACATTGAAAAAAATCTAAAGTCCAAAAATAATGTCATTTAAAATTTCAGAAAATGTCCCACAAAAGGATGCCTTAATCAAAATGCCCATCCCACATGAAATCGACCCCTTTCCTGTAGAAATACAAGTAGAGGTAGGGATCACGAGTCTAGACGAGGATGTCCCCTTCGAGGAGCTCCCCGATGAGCTCCTTGACCGATTGGCCAACTTTGAGCATGGCCTTACCCCCATTGTCGAAGAGACTGAAGACGTCAATCTAGGAACTGAGGAGGTTCCTAGGATAACCAAGATCGGAACGTCACTGTCTCCTGAGGAAAGGAAAAGCATGATCGACTTCCTTCGGACATACCAAGATATTTTTGCCTGGTCGTACGAGGACATGCCTGGTCTGGATACTGATTTGGTCGAGCATGAGTTACCCCTCTACCATGATATGAAGTCAGTCAAGCAAAAGCTGAGACGTCTCCGACTAGAGTGGATGTTGAAAGTCAAAGATGAGGTCATCAAGCAGTATGACGCAGGGTTTATCATGGTATCCAAATACCCGCAATGGCTAGCCAATATCGTACCTGTGCCAAAGAAGGATGGAAAGGTTCGCATGTGCATTGATTTTTGCAATTTGAACAGAGTGAGCCCAAAGGACGATTTCCCACTACCACACATCGACATCTTGGTTGATAACACAGCTAAACAAGGGATGCTTTCTTTTATGGATGGATTCTTAGGATACAATCAGATCAAAATGGTGGAGGTTGGTCGCGAGAAGACAGCGTTCATTACCCCCTTGGGAACCTCTTGCTATCGAGTCATGCCATTCGGGTTGAAGAATACCGGTACAACATACCAGAGAGCTATGACTGCCCTATTTCATGACATGATGTATCGAGAAATCAAAGTATATGTCAATGATATGATAGCTAAGTCACCGGAGCGATGCGATCACTTGGTGAACCTTCAGAAGCTGTTTGAAAGGTTGAGAAAATATTGACTCCGTCTGAATCCACAGAAGTGCGCATTCGATGCTATGTCCGAGAAACTTTTAGGGTTCATCGTCAGCAGGAGAGGGATCGAGGTCGACCCAATCAAAGTCAAAGCCATCACTGAAATGCCACCGCCGTCTATCGAGAAAGAGGTTAGAGGAATTTTGGGCATAATACAATATATCAGTCGGTTCATTACATAGCTAACTCCAATCTGTACGCCGATCTTCAAGTTACTAAGGAAGAATTTGCCCGTTGAATGGAACGATGATTGTCAAGCAGCTTTCGAAAAAATCAAAAGCTACCTCCTTAATCCACTTGTTTTGGTACCACCTGAGCCAGGGAGACCACTCTTGATGTATCTCTCCACGATGGAAGTTTCGATGGGATGTGTCTTGGGGCAGCACGATGAAATGGGAAGAAGAGAGCAGGTCATTTACTATCTGAGCAAGAAGTTTACTAATTATGAAGTGCGCTACTCTCATCTGGAGAAAGCATGCCTGGCTCTTGTATGGGCTACTCAAAGGCTCCGCCACTATTTGCTATCTCAAGCTATTCTACTTTTAGCCCGAATGAACCCATTAAAATACGTATTCGAGAAGCCGGCTCTCACTGGACGGACTGCACAATGGCAACTTTTATTATCTGAATTCGACATCACGTACGTCACTCAGAAATCGATCAAGGGGTAGGCGCTTGCTGATCATCTGGCCGACAATCCTTTACCTTACTATGAGCCGTTAAGAATCAAATTCCCAGATGAAGATATCTTGTTCACGATGGAAGACGATACAGAAGAAGCAGAAGAATCATGGGTAATGCACTTTGACGGGGCGACAAATGTCTAGGGCCAAGGAGTTGGCGCCATCCTAATCTCACCAAAAGGATCCCATGTACCAGTCTCTATCAAGCTCAACTTCCCTTGCACCAACAACATGGCTGAGTACAAAGCTTGCGTCGCTGGTCTGCAGGCGGCTCTCGATCTGAATGTAACTCACCTTCGAGTATTTGGCGATTCACAGTTACTCATATGTCAGATGAATGGTGACTGGAAGATGAAAGACGAGAAACTGATCCCCTATCATGAACACCTCGAAGATCTGATAGCTTGCTTCTAAGATGTGACTTTCTCATACGTCCATCGGATAAGGAATCACTTTGCAGACACATTAGCAACTTTGGCGTCAATGATTGAAATCCCCTATGGTGTTGAGATGAAGCCGATCGTGATCGAGCAGAGGAATGAGCCAGCCTTCTGCCTCCAGATTGAGGAACCTACAAAGCCTGATGATGAGCCACCTTGGTTCTTAGATATCAAGAACTTCCTTAAGACCCTAACTTTCCCAGAGGGTACATCCAAGACAGACCGACGAACCATTCAACGTTTAGCGGCAAGTTACGTCATTTGCGAGGAATGCCTCTACAAGCGATCATACAATAACATCTTACTCAGGTGCCTCACTGAAAGTGAAGTGGTCAATATTATAAAAGAAATCCATGAGGGAGTATGCAGAGCCCATGTCATCGGTCACATGCTCGCTAAGAAAATCCTACGGCAGGGATACTTTTGGACCACCATGGAATCAGATTGCTGTAAACATATTCAAAAATGCTACAAGTGTCAAGAACACTCCAGTCTGATACACGCTCCTACCATTGATCTTCACTGCATGACCACTCCTTGGCCATTTGCTACCTGGGGCCTTGACATTGTCGGAATGATTAATCCAAAAGCATCAAACGGACATCGGTTCATCCTCATCACCATTGAGTACTTCACCAAGTGGGTAGAAGCGGCGTCATATGCCAACATCACGGCCAATCACGTCGAGAAGTTTCTCAAGAAAAATATTGTGTGCCGATTCGAAGTACCCAAAGATATCATCACGGACAATGACACAAACTTTGCGAATAAGCGCATCTGAGACTTCTGCGAGCAATACAAGGTCAAGCACCATCGCTCGTCCCCTTATCGGCCTCAAACTAATGGAGCTGTGGAAGCTGCGAACAAGATAGTCGTTCGCATCCTTGAGAAAATGGTCGTCACTTATCGAGATTAGAGCGAAATGCTACCATTTGCTTTATGGGCCTATCGAACGTCGATCCATACTGCTACAGGGGCAACACCATTCTCCCTTGTGTATGGAACCGAGGCCGTCCTCCCAGTAGAGGTTGAAGTACCCTCGCTCGGAATCCTCATGGAATCGGGCTTACCCGAAGCAGAAAGAGAGAGAGATCACGCTTTGATCAGCTGAACTTACTGGACGAAAAGAGACTCTTAGCCTTATGCCATACCCAAGTATACCAGGGACGAATTGCACGCGCTTACAATAAACGTGTTCGCGGTTGAGATCTAAAGGTAGGAGACACTGTGCTGAAGAAGATCTTCCCATCCCTCCATGCCGATCCTAGAGGAAAGTTCAAGCCAAACTGGGAAGGACCTTACGTCATTCGAGAAGTGTTGCCGGGATACGCCATCCGCCTCGCCACCATGGACGGAGATCATCTTCCTGAGCCAATCAACACTTGATACGTCCGACGGTTCTACTCTTAGTCCATCACGACAAGGTAAGTATTGATGAAACATATACGCGACAGCTTAAGAACCACCCAAAAGAGGCTATCATTCCAAGCACAGTAGCCCAAAAGCATCCCTAAAAATGATGATATCCTTTGCTACCCCATTTGAGCCTAGGCCTTTCCTTCAATAACCCCCTTCCCTAAAAAAAAAATATGTGTGTACATATACAAAAAAGGATGAAGTACAGTTACTATCAAAATCCAAAAAAATCGAAAAAGCAAAACCTCAAAAAGAGATTGCCTGAAATAAAACAAAAAAAAAGAAATAGAAGAATCACGAGGCATGTACAGTAAAACCCCCAAGGAAGAAAGTATGTTGAAAAAACTGAAGCCGTATCAAGGAAACCCTTTTAGCCCAGCATACCTTCAAATCCTAACCTAACCTATGGCTAAGCTACACCCTGAAGGAAGCCCTCTTTGTAGGTTCGCAAGCAGTCATAATATCTGTTAAGTCAACATGAGCCGAGTCGTGAGACAACACCAGAACCCCATCTAACCGGTTATGACGGAATCGACGTCTATGTCGTGGCTCTTGAAAAAAAAAAAAAGAATAAAAAAATAAAATAAAAATACAAGCTCAAAGGAAGATGGACGTAGTGAAAACCCGAAAGGGCATTACGGGTAAAAACAGCGGGCTTGTGCGGACCAGGTGAAAACTCGAAAGGGCACTTGGGGTAAGAAAGCTAAACCCATGGACGTGGTGAAAACTCGAAAGGGCGCCACGGGTAAAAAAAGGGGGAGATAAAAAAAAAAGAGAAAAAATTGAAAAAGAAAGGTTTGGAATGATTGAGAAGATTGATGTTTGAGGACCCCTTTTGTTACTCTTCCTGTACCCTCTTGTCCAACTGGGCCGCTTATGCTAGTTCAAATCAGGTCCCGACCAGAATTGGCTTGGTGAAACCCGCACCGTCGAACGTATGACCCAAGGCAAGGAGAAAGGTTTAACTCAATCTAAAGGGATCAATATTCCTGCCTTGGCAAAATTCGGAAACCCATCCAGGTCTGACTCCAAAGGGGGGGTCGACCATGCTCAAAGGTGGACCCAAGGTTTCTCAAAATATCACCCATTGATTAAGGCACAAAAAAAAAGAAGAAGAGAAAAAAAGAGAAGAAAGAGGAGATAATACATAAACAAAAAAAAAAAAGATCTGTATAGATGTATATAATTACCTTTTGTATCACTTGCACCACATCTTAAAAAAAAAGCTGGTGTGATGACTGGCGTGTTTTCCTTTTTACAAGTATAGAAAAAAAACAACAAAACAAAAATAAAAATAATAAATATATATATATATATATGTATGTATACCAAAAATGTGTGTGTATCTGTAAAGGGGTTTTCTACGCCCCTTTTTTCTGTGTATATGATCTGTGCAAAAAGTTCTGTGTGCGGGAAGGAGTCAACGGCCCAACTCGTGCTTCAAAGCGCTAATCTCAGCATAAAGATCATCCTCTCGGACATTCCTCTTAGTCAGCCAACGACCATGCAAGCTCTTAAACCTCTTCTGAGAAGAGTCGGCGGCTCCAAAAGCAACGCTCAGTGATTCTTTCAAGCGGAGAACCTCGCTCTCCGCTATGTCTGCTCTAACCCGCTAGCATGCCAAGAGTTCTTGCAGTACCCTCTTCTCATCTGCCAATAGCTCGATACAGGTCCGGAGCGCCGCTTCTTTCTTTGGCCAGGGGCCTCCAGTCTCAATGCTCTCTGACAAATCCGGGCCATCGGTGGCAGGCTGCTCAGTTAACAACCAGGCCTCATACTCAGGAGAAGTTCTAATGGAGTCTCCCTGCTCAAAATCACACATCAAGGTCGACTGTCGCGTCTCCCAAAGAGCAGCAATCTGGTTTATGTCTTTAGAGGATCCCCTAGAAAATATCAAATCACATAAAGGGGGTCTGGCCTCACAAGGCACCATTGAGGGCAGCCAAACTGACGCAACACCCTAAATGGGAAGTAGAAGGTACTGCCGATTAGTCCTAGGAGGGTGATACCCTCATGGTCTCTAGAACGAATCACTGGGAAGGTCTAATCCAACCAAGGAAGCCTCCATGTCAGCTCAGCATCGAACAACCAAAGTTTCAGAGCCGATGTATCACCCCGGGGGAGTAAGTGCCATCTACCCAAAAAACAACAGGCCACTTCGCCTCGAGCAACATAGAAGCGAGGCACGAGCCCCAAAACGGCAAAATGCTCACCCAGCCAGACCTGGAGCAACAAGGGGCATCCTCGAAGCCTCCACTTTGCCCAAGGCAAAAGAATCAAGGCATCGGTACAGCTCGACAAGCATCAAATGCATCATGGATCGACCTGCCTCCAGCTCCATCAAAATATCACAAACTGCCAATGAGAAGATTTCTCCCCCGGTATAGAAGAGGATTTCAGAGATGAGACCAAGTGCTAGAGCTTTCACATTAAAGACATTCATAACCGGCAATTTTTGGAGGCTTTCATCACCGAAAAGTTCTTTAAGGAATTTTAGCAAACACCTGGTGGGTCCCCCCAATGAGACTTTTCTCATACTCGGATTTCTTCAAACCGAGAGTAAGGTGAACAGATCTGGAATACCCTGGTTTAGGCATAACTCTTGCAAGGTCCCTATAAAGCTTCAGGCCGGACAGATTGGATAGCTCCTCAAGGGTTGGGGTCAACTCCCGCTTCCCAAAGCGGAATACATGAAGGTTCACATCCCAGCACGAAGCGGCCGCATGAAGGAGCTCCCGCCAAGGAGGAATCTCTAAGAAAGAAGGAAGGCGAGATATCCCAAGGCACCCCAAGTCGGCGAGCTCCCTCTCGTTCAAACTCCCAAACCAAACCGCCAGGAAATTGGGCCCCAAGCCCGACAGATAGGATATATTGGCTCCGGACCCTCCACGTAAGGGAGGGTTAGGAGGCGGATCCATGAACGTACAAGGATCTTTTGGGGAGATAAGAATCAATGTAGGAAGATGGACCCGCCTTGGAGAAACAAGAGCTAAAGATGCCGGTCAAAGGAGCCAAGTCAAACAAAAAAGAAACAATTTCTGGGTCAATTCGAGCATATAAGGCCTCACTGCCTGCAGGCCGAAGCTGGCGCAACTAATAGTTGCGCCAGACTAAAACCCCCCTCCAGCCATCTCAAGACCGAACTGAAGAGGGGACGTCTGCCCTTTTTGTTGGTTTTATATATGTCGGCACCTCCGACCATCAATGACTAGTGGAGTATTTTATCATGTGCAGGATTGATCCTACATTGAGGCACGCGACCCAAAAGGCCACTTTCTAAAAAGGGTATGAAGCAGGCACTTCTTGCAGAGAAACAGATTTGATGTCAAGCAAGCAGAGCATAAAAATCAAAACAAGACCATTTCCCAAATAATTATAAAAATCATCAAATTTGTTTCCAAAAGTACCACACCAACCATTCTCCAAATTGTTTAAAAACAGATCCCAAAATAAAATCCAAAATGCTGAAGGAAACTAATGGCCTATTCCTTGCTCGCTCTCTTAGACTTCTTATGATGGCGAGAGGAGCTCTGATAGGTCCTCATGTCCCCCACTCTAGACCACGCCTGCAAAATCCTACTGAGCAGGGAACGCGACTCCTTAGCCCGGGCACGCTACAAGGCACAGTCAAGGACAAAATCAGTCAAGGGGCCAATGATAATGAAAAAAAAATGAGAGAGGAGTTGAGAAGCCAGGAACTCACCATCTCCACCTCCCGAAGCTTTGCCAGATGACGATGGTACTCCGCATATTCCATAGCCGAGTTGAAGTCCTACAATACAGAATTCAATTGTTAGAGCACCCCTGAAAGCATGTACCGAAGGCAACCAAAATAAAGGGAAAGCGACTCATCTAAAAACTCACCCCGGGGACCACCTCGACAGAGAGTCGTGCCTGTCGGTCCACGTCAGCACAGAGATCTGAGAGGAAGCCATCGTCCAGACGCCGAAAGGTCCCATAAGCTATAGATGGACCCCCACCAGGGACACCCGCCTGAGAGGTACCCGACGGACCTACACCTGATGAACCCTCGCCCGAGGGACCCGCACCAGAAGGACCAACACCAGAGGGATCTACAGCACTCGGCCCACTTTCATTGTTCGAACCATCTTTCGGAGTAAACTGTAAACCAAACAAGAATCTATTCAGATAAGACTCAGGCCGAGTAAAAAGTAAAAGAGAAATTAATCCAAGCGGAGAAGAGGTTACCTGACTAAGTGGGACCCCGAACGCAAGGAAATTAGTGCTAGGGACAAAACGCGGCAGGATGAACCGGTAGGGGAGGCACTCGTTCCAAGCATGATAATCCCCAGGCACATGGAGAGCATGAATAGAGAACCCATTGTTAAAAAAGGCCACTGTCAACTCCTCGATGCTGCCAGCAGGACTCCAAACGTTAGCCGGCGGGTATGGCATAGTAGCCCTGGAACTGATGCACCACCCTCTCCCTCAAATAGTAGCATTTGGCCCACGCTCCATAAAGGAAGATGATGCGGCGGTTATTGAATAGGCGGGAGGCACCCACGGCTGCTGGTCCCAGAAGGGGGACGTCAGGTATGGATCAGGGAGGATCTGCTCAAAATCAAAAAGCAAGAGGGACCAAATAAGCAACGCCTCAATCAAAAGAAATGCTCAAGCTGAAAGTAAACTAGGTTTGAAATTATCACCTGCTCAGGCACCATCAAATCAAGCTGGGACCTTAGGCCCATCTCCAGGTGCTTTAGGCCCACGTCACGGCGTTGGGCCTGATGCCAGTTGCTGAGGAAGGGATAGGTGAGCACCTCCGTGAAAAGGAGTGGGCGCCCAGGGTGAAAGTGGAGGTATCCCCATACCTGAAAAAGGGGCATGGCATGAGAGCAGGTCAACAATATAAATGGATTAGTTAGAAAGGAAAAATGATGAGTAAATGATAGCGATAACAAGAGTGAAGGGGTGGGGAATTACCTCCAAAACAGCCCAAAATCCCACGGCAGACTTCGAATCCCCGGTCGTGATCCGGGATAAGTTGTACATCAGCCAGGCGTATCCCACCCCTCCCCAGTCATGCCTAGGAACATCGTCCCAATTATCCATCACACTCAGCAGGGCCAGGCTGACCCATCCCCCACTGGCATTTATAAAAAGGGTCTTGCCCAATAGGAGTAGGAGGGTGATGCGAGCTAGAACGATCGCCCGCTCTGGCGCGATGTAAAGCACCCGATCTGGCTGGCCCAGGTCCACCAGCTCATCAGCAGAAAAGAGGGAGGTCAACCAGGACATCTTGACCTCTGTGCCATGGGTCTGCCCATGAGGAGGATAGGCCCTGATCAACCGAATGATGTCCTCCCGGCTTGGTACCGCCAAGGTGGATATCGGGACTCCGCCGATCCTAATGCCAGTAATCATGGCCCAATCAATGGGCGTCAGCGTTAGCTCGGCATACAGCATGCAGAATGTCATGGTCTCGGGACGGAACCACTCAATGAGGGCCTTCAAATAGGTGGCATCCGCCCTCATGGCAGGGCAGGACACGAACTCCCCAAAGCCCACCTGCTCAAACAAAACTTTCACCACGGGAGGGACATAAAGGTAGAACTCGTGGAAATCAAGCCACCCCCCGCGGAACACAATGTTGGGCAGCTCCTGCACCCAAAAAAATATATACACATCAGATGGCAGAGGAAAAAAAAAATTGTGCAAAGGAAAGAAACTGAACCTATCTTTTACCTTGCCCACTATTCCAAAATTGGAGATGTGAGTGTGCGGCTGATGGAGGCCGACCCGGGCAGCCTCACCCTACATCTCGAGCCATGGGCCCGCTCTCCGCTCCACCCAAAGGAACTGCTCTCCTCGCGGACCGTACACTATCTCGGGCCCCTCCTCTTGGCCCTCCTCGGGGACGTGCTCATCACCACCCGACATGCTGGGGCAACAAAGCAATCACGTCAGAACAGATCAATGATAAAGAGCCATGATATCCTATGCTGCAAAAAGGGAGGTAAGTATGCTCACCTTTCCCTTTTCTTTTCACATATTTAAAAAAAAATGAGAGATACACATGCAAAAAAAAAAAAAAAACAACAAAAACAACAAAAAATCCCTTTTTAGGCTGAAAACACAAAAAAAAAATCTTTTCTTCAGAAAAGGATAATAAATAAAATTTTCCCTTCCTATGAAAATAAAGCAAGTTAGAAGCAAATAAAATCGTTCTTTTATCACTCTAAAAAGAAAAAAGAAAGGCCCCTTTCTTTTACACTTAGAAAAAGAAATCCTCCCTTTATATCTAGGGAAACAAAAAAAATCTTTCTTTCATGTTAAAAAAAAAAAAGGGGGATAAAAAATCTTTTTCTTCATGGACCATAAAATTAAAAAAAAAAAAAGAGAATCCTTCTTGCATACTATAAAAAAAAAAAAAACAAACACCAAAAATCCTCCTTTTGTGCCCATAAAACCAAAAACAAAATCCCTCTTTTACAAAAAAACTAAAACAAAAAAAATATATTACATAGATCAATACCTTAGTTAGTTTTCAAAAAAAGACAAACAAAAACAAAACAGAAAAGCAAAATCCTTTTTAATGTTAAGAAAAACAAAAATAAAATCCCGCCCCTTAATAGATCTTCAACAAAAAAAAAAAAAAACAACAACCGAACCATTTTGTTAGTTAGTTGAGATCCCCTAAAAAAAAAAAAAGAAGCCTCTTTCGTTAGTTTTCCAAAAAATAAAGAGGAAGAAGAAGAAAAAAGACACAAAAAAAAGAGAGAGTCCTCGCTTTATATTTAGGATTGAAGAAAAAAAACCTAAAATAGAGTCCTTTCTATGCATAAAAAAACAACAAAACAAAAAAAACATATATATTATGTATTAAATAAAAAAAAACATAAAACAACTAAAATAAGACACCATTCATGGATTATCATCACCGCATCATAAATAGATATGCTCACAAGAAAAATAACCCATTTACCATCTAGAAATGCAAGATTATGATCATATTTGCATAAAAAAAGCAAGAAAAATCAAGAAAAAAGAATTCTAAATGATTACCTTATGAAGAAGAAGGGGTCGTTGGTCTAGCATAGGCCCATGATCGATCCGCAAGCGAAACAACGGCAAAACGCACGCTAGAGGCAACGTAAAGGAACCCTAAGGGGGAGGGGGAACGGTTTTTCAGTTTTAAAGAGGAAGAAGAGGGGGGAAGAATTGAAGCCTTCCTTTGGCTTGGCGCAACTATTAGTTCGCCAGCCTATTCAACCCCATAATGGCTGGCGCAACTAATAGTTGCGCCGGTCGCTCTAACGGTCTTAGGCACTGCGGTCGGATGGGAAGACCGATCCCCACTTCCTTTTGCTTGATTGTTCGGTCACTGCCAACCGATGCACGCGCTCTCAAGGTGGCTTTTCGGTCATCCTTCGATTTGCCCAGGAAGCCGTGCTAAAATAAGGACAGGCCGAGGTCAACGAGCATCCTGGTCCTACACACAAGGAAAATCCAGAAAAATGCAATCCCCACAGAGAGCCGGAAATATTCATGAGAAAAAATCCGTATAAAACTCCAAAAAAATTCACATAAAAATCCAAAAATTCACATAAAATAATAACTCCAAAACTCCAAAAAATTCACATAAAAATCCAAAAATTCACATAAAATAATAACTCCAAAATTCCAAAAAATTCGCATAAGATAATAGCTTCAAAATTCAAAAAAATCCCATAAAATAATAGTTGAAATTTTTTAAAAAAATCGCATAAAATGATAGAAAAATCAAAAATAGATTTGAACTCCCCGCACAATGCACAAGCATAAAGCGGTAAAACGTCAATGTTTTATCAGCAATGCAGCTGTGCCACATCGAAGTTCGGAGTCGGAGGTTCACCTCAGATCTCTGGATCCTGCCTTAAGGCAAGAGCAACGGTGTCTGTCCCGGTCAAACAGTCAATGTTTCGATCGAGTCGACTCCACTGCCAAATCTTTGCGATGAGCGCTTTGTTTTGGATTCATATGAACTGGAGTGCCTTAAGCTTCGGATTCTCCGTTGGAAGGTCAATCATTGGTTGAGACCAACCTATTGAGAATGAGATTATGTGTCAATCAAACTATGTGCAACCATGCATTCGAAAGGGATCATTTCCCTTTTTATTTTCTGTAGGCTTAAAACCTGTATGGGCAGTGGTATCCCTATAAAGTGTACGCCATGCGTCTGGGTATCCGTATGATGGTCGTTTGTCCTCGTAAATTGTACCCGGGCGGGTCCGTGTCGGGGCTTCCATCACCTTTATTGTTGCTTATTGCCCCTAATGGGTGCATGTTTATGCATAGTTAATTGATGTTTATGATTCGTTGTTGGCAGAAATCAGGATTGGATGTCCCTTTTGGGTAGACACCCGATAACTGGTTGGATCTGTTAGTGGTATTTGAAGCTGGACGCTCTAGGTCATGTGGATCTGGGGCACGTTCTGAAAAATGGCACGCACTCCTAAAAAGTGTTGTGACATCTATTCACTTCGCTCAGGTGGTCATGCTAAATAAACTTTGGGAACGATGGGTTCGCCTAAAGATCTCGAACCCTGCTTTCAATAGGGGCACCCGTGAATAATCCAATGAGGTCATCAAATGCCTTGTAGAATTAGACACAAACTGTGGAGCCTTGCGTATGTTTACTTCGCGCCTATCTTTGAATGTGGGTTGATCACCCCTCTTACTTAAGAAGCTGTTGCATTCAGAATGAATCTCGAACATCAATCACCTTCAAATCATCTCGAGGAGCAGACATTTTTTCTGACGAACGGGCTTTCGTAACTTGAGAGGCGAATGTTTTCCCAGCTATTGGGCTTTCGCAACTCATTCCACCTCGGTTATGCCCAGTAATGTCGCTAAGCGCTTGGGAACCGATTACCTCGAGAAATGAATGATTAGCCTGGCACTCTAGGGCTTTCGTTTTCTCACCTTGTTACTCACCTGATGTTTAAAGTTTGTTCTGAATGCAGCGGACACGTCAGTAATGCCTTGGGCCTCTTCGGATGTCTCTTTTCTTTGGCATTCGATCATTAGTGATCGGATACTAAAGAGGGGCATCTGTAGACACCCAAATTTGGCTCAAGGCCTGATCAAAACACATTTTGAGAGAGGCACATTTTCGAGCTTTTGATGGTGTATATGGAATCCTTAGGAATCACCCTAAACCCTTAGGAGTCCCCCTAGATCTCCAGGAACCAACCCCAACCCTTAGAACCCTTTTCTTAACCCTAACCTACCCTTCCCAAGAAATAAGGAGGAGGGGTGCACTAAAAATAGCTACAACCCTCTACAGTGACCAACTCTTATACCATTGAAGAATAGAGGTCGTCAGCTTTCCAACGGTCCAAGAATCGCCCCAATCGGAGGTATATATCAGAAGATACGATAGTCCGAACCCGAAGGGCAGGAAGGTAACTTCAAGGTGGCCCCCCCTAGGGATTTGGCACGACTATTAGTCACGCCAGGCTATTTCTCCCCAGAAATGGCCTGGCGCAACTAATAGTTGCGCCAGGTATAAATTTTGCCTAGCACAACTATTAGTTGCGCCAGGCCAATCCTCCCTAATTTTAAGCCTGGCGCAACTATTTAAAAGGTGGCCCCCACCCCGCGAGCTAACTTCCAGCACTATTCCTCACTGTTTTACTATGTTTTTTCCTGGCACAACTATTAGTTGTGCCAGTCATATGAACAGTAACAATGGGTTTTTATCCTGAATTTTGTGTTTGGGGTTTGACTTGTTGACCACCTTAACCTTTGCGGTGTGTTTTGATAGTTCTGTTGCACCCATTCCTTACCTATTTGCAACCCTCCAAGTGGCTTAAAGCCTCACCCCATCATCCACCATTAGAACCACCTTCACACCTTTCTAAGCTCTCAAAATCCTAGGAAACCTTAGATTTGAGATTTTCTAATTGCTAACTCTAATTAGCATCTAAGTAGCCTCCTAATCCACTCCTTTCCTATAAATAGAGCCCCCCACCCCTTGGTTTAGGGGTTGAGAAATTTGCTTAAGAGAGAAGGAGCTCAAAGTGAGAAGTTCTTCCTCCCTTTTGTGCACTATTTTTACCCAAATTCTAGAACCTCCCAACCTCATTTCAAACTTGTTCTTGCATCCAAAACCCTTAGCCTAGGTGTATGTGATCCCCTAGCGTCCATCTCCTACCTCTTAGCTTTAAGTCCTAGGAGTTAGAACCCCATTTTCCACCATATAAAGCCTTCAAGAGCTCATCAAAGCAAGCCATGCAAGGCTTCTCTACGGTGCTACAAGGGCCCGAGGGCTCCGGCTCTCCCCATTCTTCTCCTATCTCTTTTTAGCTCCCTCCATCCTCTCATTTGTGCCGTTACGCCGCCGATTTTTCGGTAGGAACGGAGGGGCACAAATAGGATTCTAAGCTCTTTTCGGCAAGAGGAAGCTATTTTCCTTGCTCTACTTCATTTTATTGTTGACCATTAGTAGAGACCACGTTAAGCGGGTTGATCGGGTGCCTAACACCTTCCCGATCGATAACCGAAGCCCCTACCCAAGAACCTTTGTGTGGACCGAATTCAGAGTTATATTTTTAGCACTTAGGTGCTCATAAAAATGAACTAGGTATCCCGACACACCAAAAGCTCCGGGTGGCGACTCTATATTTTCTATCGTTAGAGAGCGCATCGTCGTGACGGGGATAGTATCGATTTCTCACGGTTGCACAGAGATGTTGAGCTTACTCATTTCTCACTGTGGTTCGGATATCGGAGAACCGGGACGTGGGCTGGAATCACATGTTTTGGCCATTGATGATAGTTTGGTTCATAGGAAATTGATCGAGAGGTTGCTTAGGAGTTTGCTTATAGAGGTAGGTAGTTTTGGATTTTTTAATTATTTTTATTTTACTTTTTTATTTTTTTTATTGTTTTTGAAGAATTATTAGTACTTAATTAATTAATTTTTAGTTTTGCATTTGTCTTAGATTTTTTTTAATTAATTTTTTATATGGTTTTTGGGTTTTTATTTGCAGTGACGGCGGTGGAGAGTGGTAAAAGGGCCTTGGAATTGCTGGGATTGGGGAAAGAAATTTCTTACAAGGTATTTGTTTGCTTTTTTATATTATTTATTTATAATTTTGTTTTTGAATATAAACAATTTTTGTGGTATTATATTTTTTGTTTTAATGGAAAATAATTATGTTGTCATATTGACCTTAAGATAGAAAATTTTGTGGCATTAGGGAGAGAAAAAAGGGGTTTTTATGGCACTTTTTTATAGTAAATTAGTACACATCTTGTATAGAGATTTACTTTTTTATTTGCTTTCTAAATAAATATATTTGGCAATACATTTGTCTTGATCCATCATCATTTCGATCCATCAACTGAGAAGATGTGTGATTCATCTTATACCTTACAACTATTTGAGAAAATGCCTGAAAAAGATGGTTTAGAATTCTTCTTTGTTTGACACTTGCTAATGGAAACACTGGGTAATGTGCAGTTATATGAGGAAATTACTTTAGACCGCTACCTTGACTTCATAAAGGATTATGTGGTTGGTATTGGACCTTGGAAAGATACAATAGTGCCAGTTGAAAAAAATTATTTGGTAACGCCAACGGATCTTGTTGCCAAAGCACATACCCATGATCTACAGGTATGTTTATTATGCAAATTGCATATCTGATTTTCTCTAGGTGTTAATTAGAATTAAAGTTATAAAAGTACACATTATCATGCATACACGTGTACATTTACGATTTTCTCAGAATCCTAGATAGGTCAGTCCATTTATCATTTTCTCTGAAATTATTAAGATACTGATTGCTTGCTCAGAATCCTAGACATGCCACTACATTTATTATAAATTATTTCGATTGATCGAAACTGCATTCTCATTATGACTTTTTCATGGTTTCAGTTCCATCTATATGGTCTTTTAATTGCTGGATTCTCAATTTTCCTCTTCAACAGTATTCTCCTATGTTAGCTAATCAGTAGCCAACCGGAAATATTGCAGTCCCTAAAGAAGATTCAAACATTTGGTGTCTAAGCCGAGGTACCTCACATTTCCCAGACACACATGTTGTGCTGAAATGCCATCAAAACTTGAGCTAACCTTTTTTATTGCTGGCTCCAAACAAAAAAATGCATACCATAGATTTATTTTGCATGAACTGGAGTGTAGATACAAAATCTGTCAGGAACTAAGATTGCAGTCATTTAAAAATATGCTATTGGCTTTAAAACCATGGTATATAGTATCAACCATGGTTTTAAAATGTGAAAACTCTTCAATCCTGCCCTCTTCATATATTCAGCCATCTTACAAAAATGTTTGGCCGTACCGATCGACCGAAGGTTCGATCGGATGTCTCATGCCCGACCTCTCTCTCTCTCTCTATTTGACTTTTTGAGAGCCCACTATTAGATTAAATGCACCTCAATCTCTCCGTATATTTTTTATTATATGTTCTTCTTAAACAGAGATTGGTTTATCGTTTCCATATATCTTAAATTTATTCAAATGGCATGTCTCTTTCTTTGTGATGAAGAAGGGGCTAAGGTTGTTTTTCTATTGTTCCTATTTTTTATTTCACCTTTGAAGTGATCTGATTAAATGGGTTATTTCTCTTCATATTTGTGTAGAAAATAGGGGGTTGAAATTAAAGGTTGGTTGATGTTTTGGACTGAAGATGTGATAGTGCCTAATGGATTTACTGTATTTATAGCTACTTGCAAATAATTTTGAAAGTATATAGTTGTAGTCTTTGATAGCAGATGCCAAGGAAATATAGTACCATCTGGTATATGCCATATGGACCATATTCTGATTTTTGTATGTGAATGGTTTTAGCCTCATTAGTCCCTCTACTTGCTTTCTCTTGTTTCTTTGTTATTACCAAGCAGGGTATTTGATGAATGGGATTGCTTGTCTTCTCGGTAAGTCTTGTTCCCTTTATCTTTTACTTTTTATTGAGATGGTTTCTGTGGATTTGTAAATTTGTATGTGAATGGTTTTTTCTGAAAAATTGTAGAGTGGGCATAGCAAATTTGCCAGACAAATGAAATTGTTGATGGCTTTCAATGATTACATTGGGAACTCTATAAAGGTATTTAATCTTCTGTAAATGGGTCTTTAAGGTTTTTGGTTTATGGTGTAGATTTTAATGGTGCTTTGTTTTTATATGCAGCGCAGATGGACCCGAAAGCCTGCTTTGAAAAAGTATAAATCACTCATGATAATGTTTTTCAGTGTAGAGCTATATGTAGATTATGAATATTTTGAAGAAACCCCTTTTTTCTCAAGCACTCCCAAGGATTTGTCTGCCCTTTAACTGGTCAGTTGTTTGAAGACCCAATGAGTCTTGAGACTGGTCAGATTTCCCAGTGAGCAGCCATAAAAAATGGTTTAATCAAGGCCATAAAATTTGCCCAGTTACTTGACGGGTACTGGAGTTTCTAACGGTTCCAATTACCAATTTCGTTTTGAGACGCGTTATTGATGGGTGGAAATCAAAACGATGCAGAATTCTCTTTGCCTTTGCCATTGAAATCACAGGGAGCTCGAGTAAACAAAATTATAAATCTAAGAATGAAAGTGCTAATTTTGTATTAGAGAACCTTCTCACTGGTTTCAACACAGGGGAAAGAATGGAGAATGCCAAACACCTTATCTCTCTTGGAGGCTTACATTTTTTCATTTGGAGGCTTTAGTTGGGCAACTTGGAAGAAAAGACCCGTGTGGTTACAATTTTGCCCTGTTGTATTCAAGCAGATGGGTGTTGCAGAAACTACTTGGCCACAAATATAAAGAAGGGATCTATTCTTGAGCTCCTCCACAACAAGCAAGTTAATTCAAGAAGAAACTACTTGGCCGCAAATCCAACCATCCAACAAGCATTCAACCAATAACGCTTGTCCTCATTCCAACAACTACAACAGCAAACTTCTATAACTTATTGCAACTTGATCAGCTCCACATCCATCACTCCATTGGCTAGTCCTCTCTCAGTCAGGAACTACCATCTCAAATTCACTAAAGCATCTCTGCTTCTGCACAACAAAATCCCCTTTGAGCCTAAACACCTTAGGATGATGATAGTGATGATGTGGCTTCCGACAAAAAGCTAGTAATAGGTTTCGCCAATGCAATAATTTCTTCTTATAACTATGCTTTTTTATATTGTTTGTCTAAACTTTTAAGTAGTTCTCCTGCTTTATTATTGGACAATGTATATTTAAGGTTATATATTTTTTAGGCTTTAATATAGCAGTGATGTGCCTGCATATTGGCCTTCTTGAAGGTGCCCTATTCGGCACCTTGTATTTGTCCAACATTGACAAGTGTCCATGCCATTCCTACGTAGTTAATTTTTTGCATCTCATCTTCACCTAAAGCCAAGGCCTGCAATATTGCATAGTGTTTTTGCAAGGCTGGAAGTACTAAGAGTTAGTACATAAAGAATCGTCATGGAGAATAACTAAATGCAGAAATTGGTGAAATTTATAAAGAGCCCAAGTGCTAGGGTCCTTTAGTACTTTTGATTTTACAAGTTCTAATCAAGAACCTACAAAATTAGATTTTGAATGCAATTAGGGCTGTCAATGGATCGGGTCGAATCAAAATCCAAGTTGGCTGGAACGGGCTGGTCAGATCCCAACCTAACCTGTTGAAATTATAAACCCAGTTCGGTTTAAAAACAGGGTTGGGTTAAAAGTTACTTAGGGCTTGGATTGGATGGATTTGGTAGGTGGAATAGGCAAATTGCTTGCACTTTTGATCCTAGGGTGTTTGGCCAAAGAATTTGCAAAAAGCAGGCCTTCACCTTTGCTTGGCCCAATAGTATTATTATGAGTTCCCAGAAGAGTCTGATGGTAGATAGCTATATGTAGATAATAGATAAACTAACAGAAGAAAAAAGTGTCATGTATGGGTGATAGTAAATGATTATAATTCAAAATTACTAGGGCAGAATAAACCTGAAAATATAGACTGCTTGAAAGACCAAACTACAAGATAAATAGATAGGAAATATAAATCCACACAGAATAAATGTAGAATTAATCTTATGAAATTATACGTCACAGTGTTCAAGTTTAAATGTGTAACAGTATCAAGATAACAAGTACATAAATACATCACTAAAATAAGGTAAGAGTGAACATTCTCTCTGAATTTCACTAAAAATGTAAGTATATCAAACAAATTATCAAAATGGCTTTTGAGTTCAGTCATATGGAATGAGTGAAAACACCACAACTTGATCAGTCATATGGAAGATGCTTCTGTGCATCTTATTATGCTTACAGAGGGTGAGGTCAGCTTGACTTCAACACTCTGTAGTTTCTCTTTTTCTTTGTTGGCTAATATGCATATTTATGTGGTATCATTTGCATTTCAAACCTTTGACCATGTGCAAAAAAAGCTGAAACATTATTTTATCAATTTCATTTTGTATTAAATGCATATGTTGTTAAGATTAGGTTTTAATTCTCAATATTCTCTTAACAGGCTGAAGTTGAAAATCTCTTTGTTGAAGAATGCAGAATTGATGATGACATAAGGTTCAATTTTTTACTATAAGCAAAATGGATTTTGAGTTCCCCTCTCCAAATGCTTATATTAAAACTTGTTGTTTTGGGAAAAAACTCCGGGAGAATTTACGGGTCCTGAGTGAAGATGAAAATAATCAAAAGTAGATTCGATCTTCACATGCTATATTTTTGGCTTTACTTCCAACTTTGCCTTCGTTTTTTCTATTTGACAACTCTCATGTCTAACAACAACCTTCCATGCTTTCAAGTTCAGTTTCACTTTGGAGCTTCTAACTTAAGTGAGATTACATTTCTTTATAGTCAGATGTTTTTTTATATCTAACTGCTGCTCTATGCTTTGTTTGGTGTGACAGAATGAAACACTCATTGCAATAAAAGCTCATCACGGAACTACTCTAGAAGTCCTAGCTCCTGATGACGTGGGTAAATCGTTGGATCAATGACGTGAAATTAAATAATGATAATAATAAATTATTTTATTAAATACATTTAAATAATACTAATAATAAATTATTAAAAAAAAATTATTTATTTATTTTATTATTATTTTTAAATTAAAATTACGTATTCCGATGGTTGCAGCCGTCGCCGTAGGTGGGGAAATAAAAATTAAAAAAAATTATGATTTTATTATTAATTTTTTAAACCTACCTATAATACCACGGCTTTGGCACTAAACATTTGCCAACATGACAGTCGTCGGCGATAATTTTCTAGCCGTCGGTGTAGGTTACACCGATGGTTGGGGAACTTTACACTGACGGCTGCCCTCCTTTTTTGTAGTGTTTTGTCTAGTCATATCCGATACATATCGGCTAATATGACCAGATATGACTCGATATTTGACCCCTTAATTACAAAAGTAGGGTTGTATATCGTGTTGGATGGGCATAACTACATACACATCGACTGATATGTATCGAATATGTCTGATATTTAAAACCATGCTTGCAACCGTTTATGCACTTGGAGTAAACCCTAATGGGTGCAGTGCCCCCACCTCTACTCAGCACACCCATTTTCATAGAGGGGTTGTTTTGAACTTGCAACATTGGATGGACTATGTTCAATTCATCTGTGAAATTTAGATATCCTAGATTTTCCTAATGATGACACAGAAAATAAAATAATCAACACATCACAATGGTTTTTACATGGAAAACCCATAAGGGAAAAAAATCACGGGATCTAAGCCAGATCTAAAGTAAAAAATCTATTGAGTTTGATAGTTACAGAAGATCTCGAATAAATGCAAACTCCCTAATCCTATCAAACCCTTCAAACCACAATGCTAGAATCCACTACGCTTCCCCACAACTTCAAGAATTGTAGCCTTCAACGACCAAGTCAGGCGATGGTCAATTTGTGTTCAGACGAGCCACAACACACCTTGAATCCTTGAGGGTCAGTTCTTGAGTCGACGAGCAAAATCACGCTCGAATCATCAAGCGCAATCTCCAAGATAATGGAAGAAAGTAAATGATTTTGAGTTGTGAAGATGTAAGGTCATACAAAAGTTTCTCAAAGGCCCTTAGGATTTCTCTCAAAAGGATGGAATAAGATTACCAGAGGTAACCGTAAAAAAAGTCCGAACAAGACTACTTATACTACCCATAACCCAAAGTGTGCGATCACAAACGATAAATATACAATGACGATCAAATGTGACCACACATACGGTCGACCGTACAATAAGTGACGACCAACCTTAACATAAATGCTACGAGTTTTATACTTAGTTTATTTAGAAGTATTATACATATGAACTTCAAAAATCTTATACCATGCATCCATCAAATGGTTCACATGCACATGCTTTGTTACACATGGCAACATGACACATGGGACTAAATTACTAGGTTGTCATAGATCGTGACAATCCGATCTAACAATCTCCCCCCTTTCTCATCATCTATAACAAAATCCAGTTTACAAGACATCAAAAATAAAAAAGTACATCAATGATAAACTAGTCCTAAATAAGAGATCTAAATGCAATGCAATAGAAAAATATAACTCTATATATCCCCCCAAACTCTATGCCAAGTGATCACAAGATGATCTTACAACAGGAAGACAGGAGGATATATTTATGTCCAACATTCGTCGTTGTTCAAATCGATGATCGTATATCCTCCTCCTAAAGGGCCTCATTGTTTCGATGGCTTCATATAAAAAATGTGGTGCAACTTTACAAGAAAGAAGGAATCCCGAAGTGTCATTAGTAGAAAATTCATATTGTACTTGATAACTATTTTATTGCACTAAAATTATCACCTTGCAAGCCTGCAAGGGAATTATAGCACGTGTAAGGGTATCAATCCACAGGAATTTTTTTTGAAAAGAATCCGTATATAAGTCTTAGAAAACAAGTTGGTTTTGGATTTTTAAAATTAAACTGCAGAAAGTAAATAGATTGATTTTGAGAATTAATTGTAACTAATGCTGAAAAGTAGTGTAAAAGAGTGATTAGGAAAACAAGTCTAGGTGCCCTGATCGCAAATTCATAATCATAATTAATTATCTTTAATTACAATGAATTTTGTAATTATCTTAAGGTGACAACGGCAAGATAAGAAGAAGATAAGATCAGTTTAAGGTAACAACGACAACATTAACTTCTCTAGCAATAATCCCGTTAGTAAAACTAAGGCAAGACGACAACATAGTTGGGGAATGAAAGTCAACTAATTTTAAACCTAAGCAATAACAACAACATAGAATTTAGAATCATAGAAATCCTGAAATCCTTTTAAAAATCATAGACAAGTTTTAAAACTCATTCATTAACCAATTATAATTTGAATTCAAACGAATAAGAAACAAATAACTAATCATACTTATCTTTGATATGACGGATTCCCAGACTTTAGAAAACTTAGTTGTACATCTTCAGAATTACTTTCATTAATTGAAAAGAATGTACTAAAAATCCTATGAATCTATATGAAAAACTATCTAAAAACTACTCTCTCTTCAAATCTTCTCTTTTTTTTCAATTGATAGCAAAGCCTCTTATTTATAGATTCCTAAAAGTTCTAATACATGCTAAATTAAAGTCCTAAAAATCCTATTGCAAATCTAATAAAATTAGAACTCTACTTAGATTGGAACTTTCTAAAAATACATGTCCTTGTCGAATACTCTTGAGTCTGGCATCGTCCTTCGCAATCGTGACTTCAGTCTTGACTTGACTGAGACCTCGATCTCTACAATCATGGTCTACGATGGCACGAAAAAAGATGGAATCGTGATGTGTATTCAATCAATCGTAACTCTTCTCTTCTTGGGATCATGGCCTACGATTGCATGATCCTCCTTTGGAGACTTCCTTTGCTATTACAACCGGTCATGATACTTTTCTGTGCAATCGTCCTTCACTTCTTCAATCGTAAGCCTTTAGCCAAGTCACGATCAATCGTGACTTCCTTCTCTGGAATTGTAGTTCACGATTGTAGAAGTGTTCTTCTATGGAAAACCTTTCTTCTGGTCATGATCAATCGTGATTCTCTTTCTTTAGAATCGTATTTCACAAATGATCGTTCTCTCCTCTCTGGAGTTCTAATTTTGTTACTTTCTTGCAATTGTCCAAGGTCATGACCTATCGTGAGCTTATTTATCTTGAATCTTGATCTTCATGATTCATCGTGAATTATGAGTGTCGTTTGTATAGATTTCTCATTAATGACCTTCTACCTGTTTAAGACTTATGAATCACTCAAGAGATGCCATTAGTATCTTAGTTTAGACTAACAAGGCTTTGTTTAAAGTATCAAAACATGTATTTTCTATGAATGATCAGTACTGCACAGACATGCTCAGTAGTACCTTTGACGAAATGGGGGGATTCCTATCGGTAAAAGCTTTGGCTCCCAATTCTATATTTATGCTTGAGAGATTAGTTAAGTTATGATTTAAGTTTAGCATTTTGATAAGAACAACATGTGAATCATAAACTCTTGGATTTATATTTGATCTGTGTCTTTGCATCCCTGTTTGATATGAAAATGCATATAAAGGTGTCTTTGAAACTCCGTCTTGAATACCATCACTGAATAACTTCTTTGATCTTGTTTATGCATTGATATGATATAAAATGCGATTGGTTTGATTGACCTCTATTGAGCTTAGACTGTTAGTTCACCCCGATTATACGTCACAGGTTTAGACGCGGAAAAGGATTCAAAGCCTGAGAGTGATTCGGATTACATTCCAGAGGAAGAATCTGAGCTCCCGCTAGAGGAGTACTTTCCTTAGAGGACTTGATTAGCTTGGATTTTGTAAGACTTAGGCTTAGTATGTCCAGCCATATTCTGCGTAGATCTTTGGATTCATGAAATGTTGTAAAACATCTTGTATACCACTGATTAGGTGATGGTCGGCCATCACCGGTGGTTTATTTCATCTTTTGTTCACTTATTTTGTATAGAAATGGAGATTTCTTTCACCATTATGATATTGCTTGGTAAGTAGGTATCTGCTTTGAATTCTATTTAAGTATAGATGTACCAAGTATTCTATATTTTGGATCATGATCTACGATTTGACTGCACAGATTTTAGGGTAGAAAATCTGGGCTATCACAGTTGGTATTAGAGCAATGGCTGTAGACATTTGACAAAACATAGAGTTAAGCTATGGTGTTTGAATGTCAGAACTCATAGCCTACGAGATGTAGAATTTTGTTTGAACATAGGGACGTCTGTTAACCGAAACTATTGCTTCACTCTAACAGATTTAGATGGCTCCAAGAGGTCGGCCATGAATCGTTCGTACTCGGGCTTCCGGTGGTGATGACATCACCACTGGTGTAAACACGACTCCAATAGGTAACAACAATCCTCCAGAAGGAGGAAGTGAGTGAAAATGATAGACAATTACTTGAGTTTGTGGTCAATATCGTGGCTCAATAGACCGCGTTACTTACAGAAAGACGCCAACAGTAAGGATTTTTAGAGTTTAGCAGAATGAGACCTCCTAGATTTTATGGTCAAGCCGATCTGCTTTAGGCGAAAAAGTGACTGAACCAGATAGAAAAACTTCTTTAGCAGATACCTTGTATCGAGGAAGAAAAAGTCAGTTGGGCTTCCTTTTAGTTGGAGGGTGAAGCTGACTCATGGTGGAAGTTCGTTGAGAGAACTCGAGCTCAAAGGATACCAGTTACCCCATGGACTTGGGCAGAATTTGTAGAAGAGTTCAACGAATAGTATTTACCTGATGTGGTAAAGGATAAGTGGGATGTTTAGTTTATCGAGTTGGAACAAAGTAGAATGTCCGTATGTGAGTATGGAATCGAGTTTATGAGACTCTTGAGGTTTGCTCCCGACCACGTGGCCAATGAAAGTATGAAGGCTAAGAAATTCTTACGTGGCCTAAGGCCAAATGTCAAAGAAAGAATCATGATGAGTAGACCAAAGACATATGCTGAGGTCATGGAGCTGGCACTCATTGCGGAGCGAGATGTAGAAGACATGTATAAGAGAAGGAATCAACAAAATAGAAACAAGGCAAGTCAGGAAAAATCCAATACGTATGAACCCGCAAACAAGAGGCAGAGATTCTTTACACCGACACTTTGGTAACCTGTTCAGGCTGCCAGCTCAAGGGCACCTATGCCTCCACCTATTAGATCTTTCTGTCCATCGGGCCCTACTACTACCATGACTAGGGCATCTGTAGCACAATGGCCTTCAAGGGTCATATCTTTTACTCTGGTTGAAACTTGTGCTAAGTGTGGGAAACCACACAAGGAGAGAGCATGTAGGAGGTCTACGGGTGCTTGCTTTAGGTGTGGTAAGATGGGACACCTAATAAGGGATTGTCTGGAGGCAAAGAAACAAGGGACAACGTCAGCTTCTACAGAAAGGTCTTCTCAACTTACAGTTCAAGGTCGAGCCTACGCCGTTACAGCACAGGATGCTCAGGCATCAAATGAGGTCATCCAAGGTATGATTTCACCATTTATGGTGGAATAAGTACCTTATTTTCAATTGTTTAATATTCTTGAAATGTGCTTTCAATTAAAATGTTTCATTCATGTTATGACATCATCTTGAATATTTTACTCCACAATGATTGTTAAAACTTAGGTATCTTGCACATGTACTAGCGTAATGATATCTGTCAATATGAAGAACGAGTGTTAATAGACCCTGGTTCTACACACTCCTTTGTGACATAAAAATTCTTGAGTGAATTGAGTATTCCTCCTGAATCCTTGGATTTCATTTTAGAAGTGTTAGTTCCCATGGGAAATTCAATGAACATAGATATGATTTGCTGATCAGTTGTCGTTCCAGTTGAAGATCATGAAACAACGGCAGATCTCATTCTGTTAGACATGTAAGGATTCGATGTGATCCTCGGCATGGATTGACTATCTACTTACCATTCAAGCGTCAATTGCCTATGAAAGGTCCACTACCTTTCGTCCTCCAAAGGGAAAGTCATTCCGATTTCATGGTGTTAAGTGCGAGATTGCACCGTTCATTATTTTCGTTCGAGCCGAACGTCTGATGAAGAATGGGTGCAATGGATACCTTGCCTTCTTACAGGAGCAACGGGAAGGGAAGAACGACATTACCAAAATCTTAGTTGCATGCGAGTTTCCAGATGTATTTCCTGAAGAACTGCCAGGGTTACCGCCTGATAGAAAAGTTGAGTTTGCGATCGACTTAGCCCCAGGCACGGAACCGATATCGAAGGCACCGTATCGCATGGCTCCGGCAGAACTAAAAGAATTGAAAGAATAGTTAAAGGAACTTTTGGATAAAGGGTTAATAAGATCAAGTGTTTCTCCTTGGGGAGTGATTAGTCACATAATTTATCATTTTATCACTCTTATATTAGTGATGCTAGACCCCGATTTGCTACTAATAAGTTGATGATGTACAGATATTAAGGAAAAATAGTAAAATAGAGCCAAAGTGTTAATATTCAACAAAATAAACTCAAAATGCAGTAAAAAGATGATTGAGCAAAAGAAGATGATTCGCCGCCTATGAAAGCTAAGAAATCGTAATTTACGATTCTCCAAAAAGACAATTCTTCAGAAGAAGCCAACAAAAGAGTAAAAGGAGAAAAGTGATCAATCGTTATAGAGAATCGTCCAGGGAGTAAAAGCTATGAAAAGAAAGAAAATTGTGATTTACAATTTTAAAAAATAGAAGCTTTTAATCTGCTGTTACTGAGGATGCTGCTGATCTTGTCAGTAAAGACTATCACCGTCATGTACCGAATTAGAAGATCTCTGAAATCAGAAGTTTGGTGAATCAAGGATCTGAGAAGATTGATCAAGATATGCCCTTAGGAAATCTCGGTTGCTGAAATAAAGGAAACAAATCCGGAAGCACATCAACCATCCAAAAGCAAGGAAGAATAAAATTAGGAATTAGAGTTATATTAGGAATCATTTATTTTTAGTAGTCTCTTCTAATATAATTAGATCTCTGTAAATCGACTCCTTATGATCTATAAATAAGAGAGCTCGACATAGGAATAAACATCGAAGAATTTCAGCATCAATCGACGACTGAGGTTGAATTTTCTTCTGATCAGTAGTGTAAAATAGTTAGAGTAGATTAGATATCAGAGGTTTCTCAAGTGCAATTGACGACTGGGTGCTGAAGATTAGTGTAGATATCCTAGTTTCTCCAAAGTAATTGATGACTAGGACCGAGGGTTGAAAGATATATTTATTTTGCTTTCTAGTTTAGATTTTATTTCCTTTTATTTATTACTTTGTAAACATCTCCAAGTTTTGATTTGAATTGACGACTTAGGTTGGAATTTGCAGATTAGTGTAACGGCTTTTAATTTTCTGTCTTCAATTTTCTTGAATTTGATTGACACTCAGATTTTAGGAAATTGTTGATTAGATTAAATCTGTGTTAAAAAATTTTAGTTTTTGATTGACGCCCAAATTCTAGAAGACTGTAATACGGTGTAACGGTACTATTTATTTTTATAAATATCCGATAGCTGAAGATTGGGATTGATGACCTCAATCTGAAAGAGGATTAGGATTTACTTTTATGCAATTTAGATTAAGAACCATTTTTTTATTCATATTTCTCCAGTAGTTTAGAACCTTAAAAGATAAATATAAACATTTGAAAAAGGAATATAAAGATCTATATAAGATAATCACTTCCTCGTGGGATTGATCTTATCGCTACACTATAATTTTCATTATGCGCTTGCAATAGGTTAAGGCTTGAATTGAATTTAATTATATATACATAGAAGAAGCCGATCAAGTTTTTGGTGTCGTTATCCGGGAAGCGATTTATCTTTTATCTTTTCTTTATATTCCATTTTTAAAAGCAAGTCTTTATCTTTCTTTTTTTATATTTCTTTGTATCTTTATTTTTCTTTATCACCTCTTAAGCTTTTGTAGGTTTATTCAGAGCAACGGATCAGAACTTCAACACTTCTGTTGGCCACAAAAATTAGAGGCTCAGATTTGTTTCTCTCCCTGCCTTCTAAATTTTTTTATTTTTTTTTACAGTCATGCAAGGCCACAACAATTTAGCTTGGCCAATTTATCAACCAGCCTATGCCCCGGTGAAATACCCAGTTACCCCTTTGTAGACACCCAAATTTGGCCCAAGGCCCGATCGAAACACCATTTAAGAGAGGTGCAATTCTAAGCTTTTGATGGTATGAATGGAATCTTTAAGAATCACTCAAAACCCTTAAGAATCACCCAAGACCCCCTAGGAACCTACCCCGAACCTTTAGAAACCAATCCCAACCCTTAGAACCCATTCCGAACCCTAAACCTAACCTTCCCGGGCAATGGATTAAGAGTGGTGCACTAAGATTGGCTGAGGTCTTTACTGATATCAAATCATATACCTTTGGAAAGAGGACTTCTCCAGCTTTCCAACAAGCTAAGAATCACCCCAATCAGAGTTGTACATCAAACATTATGGCCATTTGAAAATCAGGCAGAATTTCTGGATTTTTGCCTGGCGCAACTAATAGTTGCGCCAGGTATTTTTCCCCCAGAAATGGCCTAGCGCAACTAATAGTTGCGCCATGCATAAATGTGTCCCCCAGCCCCTCGTGAGGCTAACTTCCAGGGAACTATGCAGCACTGTTTTACTGTACATAATAGTTGCGCCAGGCATATGAACAGTAACTGTTCAGTTTTGCCTCGAAATTTGTGTTGAGGGTTTGACTTGTTGACCACTTCAACCTTTGGGGTGTGTTTTGATAGTCCTGTTGCACCCATTCCTCATCTATTGGCAACCCCTAAAGTGGCTTAAGGCCTCACCCCATCATCCACCATTGGAGGACCTTCCCACACCTTTCAAGGCCCCAAAAACCCTAGGAATCCTTAGATGCAAGATTACCTAATTGATAAACCCAATTAGCATCTAAGTGGCCCCCTAACCCACCCATTTCCTATAAATAGAGCCCCCCACCCCTTGGTTTAAGGGTTGAGAATTTTGCTTAAGAGAGAGAGCTTAAAAGTGAGAAGTTCTTCCTCCCTTTGGTGCACTATTGTCACCTAAAATTCCAGAATTCTAAAACCCCTTCCAAGCTTGTTCTTACATCAAAAACCCATAGCCTAGGTGTGTGTGATCCCTTAGCCTCCCTTCTCCTTCCCTTAGCTTCAAGCCTTAGTGGTTAGAACCCATTTCTCTACCATTCAAGCCTTCAAAAGCAAGCCAAGCAAGGCTCCTCTACGTTGCTACAAGGGCCCGAGGGCTCCGGCTCTCCCCTTTCTTCTCCTATCTCTTTCTAGCTCCTTCCATCCTCTCATTTGTGCCGTTACGCCGCCGATTTTTCGGTAGGAACGGAGGGGCACAAATAGCTTTGGAGGCCCATTTGGGCAAGAGAGAACCATTTCCTTTTCTTTTATTCTATTTTATTTTTGGCCATTAGTAGAGACCGCGTTAAGCGGGTTGATCGGGTGCCTAACACCTTCCCGATCGATAACCGAAGCCCCTACCCAAGAGCCTTTGGTGTGGACCGGATTCAGAGTCATATTTTTAGCACTTCGGTGCTCATAAAAATGAACTAGGTATCCCGGGACACCGAAAGCTCCAGATGGCGACTCTATTTTTTTTATTAGAGAGCGCATCGTCGCGACGGGACCGTCACGGATCCCACGGTTGCACAGATGGCGACTCTGCTGGGGAGTAGCTAGTAGAGCTTCCCCTTGAACTAGGCCTTTTTCATTTTTTATTTTTCTAACATTTTATTGCTATTTTTTTTATTATTATTTTTGTTATTTTTTTGTCACTCACCCCTCCGATTACGTCATTTTACTCACCCCTATGATTCTACTTTAAATTTATGTAATCTTTGCCTAGTCACTTGACTGACACCTTTTTTTTACCCACCCCTACGATTCTGCCTTAAATTTCTGCAATCTTTGCCTAGTCACTTGACTGGCACCTTTTTTTACTCTCCCCTACGATTCTGCCTTAAATTTCTGCATTCTTTGCCTAGTCACTTGACTGGCACCTTTTTTTACTCACCCCTATAATTCCGCTTTAAATTTCAGTAATTTTTGCCTAGTCATTTGACTGGCACCTTTTTACCACCCCTACGTTTCCGCTTTAAATTTCAGTAACTTTTTGCCTAGTCACTTGACTGCCACTTTTTAAATTTCAGCACTTTATATTTCCCGCCTAGTATTGGTGGCCCGTCTTTTATTATTCATATCCTAACGATTGAATGCCTTGAACCCGTAGTGGCGGCACGGGATAATCACCCCCGGTCTTTGAACTAAAGAAAACTTCCAAAAAAAAGTGAAAAGTTTTGAAAAATTAAAATTGAACCAAGTTAGGGAGCTTAATTAATTTGTTTTGCAGGGTAGATTTTTCAAAAGGGTTGGTTTAGGCACAAATACAAACACCCGGGTCTTAGTATGGCGGCAGCCCCTAGTGGTGATGATCCAGAAAAGTCCCAGCCCACCTAGTATCTAAGAAGGCGCTTGCGCCGGAGGTATATCGGGTGGGTTCTCATTCCTACAAAGCTTAAAACCCTTGGGGAGCGCGCTAGTGAGTTATACCGGACTCAATCCTTTAGGCATCGGTGAGGAGAGAATCGATCATCAAGAAATCAGCTCAGTTCCCGAAAGCCTAGCTTCCACAAAAGCCAAAAAAGAGACTCATTTCGGGTGATTGGTGGCTGCTGTCAAACACTCTGGAGCATCAGATTTTTGGCTGGTGCATGTATTAGTTGCGCCAACACAAAAGTATGGAATTTATAACTGGCGCAACTAATAGTTGCGCCAACTTTAAACTCCCTCTTTTTACCTTGGCACAACTATTAGTTACGCCAGTGTAAAAAACCTGCCCTGCCACCTTGGCGTGGGTAATAGTTGCGCCAGGTCTGCCTGACAGCCCCCAGCCTGAATTTGTGGCCTTCCCACCTCCCGAGTTCCCCGATCAGTGCGCTTAGTGCCTTATTTAGGCCCCGCCATCTCCAACACCCAATACGCCCCCGCCGGTCAAGAGAAGGCAACTACTTTTTGGCTTGTTTCGAGGGATCGAGTCGTTTGCCTTGATTTCTGTGCCTTCAATAGATCGAAGGTTCTCCTTCGATTCTTCCGAAGTGCATCGGAACCGTCGCCGCGGGTCTTGAATCAAGGTATGAGGGCCACCCGAAAAGGGAAATTCAAGGCCTCGGAACCTTTTCTTTTCAAAAAATTCAAACAAAAAAAAATATATAATCAAAAACCCAAAAAGATATAGTTTGTGGTGCCGGCACAACGGCATCATCTTGCCCTCCATCGTCCCGTAGGGGAAGAAGGAGGAAGGTTCTTGGGCCTTACCCAAGGCATCCTTACCCGACCTGATACCGAGACATGTCATGGGTAGTGGACCCGGCTTACGCCGATCCCGACTCATCCTCGCCACATTCTCCAACCCACTCTCATTCGGGAGAAATCTTTTCCACCATCCCCCTCACCCAACCTCCCTTTACCGTCACCGGCCCATTTAGCGCCCCCATATTTCCAACCACTACCCCCCAAAATATCTAAAATCCAACCCCTCATTCTCCATCTTTTGCTCAAACCATGCAAAACCCTAACCCATTCTCCCAATCCACATCCATCCCCCAATTCCCATCATCCTCCTATAGACCCGATCCACCCTCATTCACCTATGTCACCTCCGCCCTAACCAATCCCCCACAAATCCCCCCATCTACACAGGTCATGCCCATTTTTACCGAGGCCATGCCCAAATTTTCCCAAGCACCTACCCTTTACCCTCCATCATCTTTAAACATCTCCAACCCATCCCCCTTCACCAATGCTCCACCCCATTCCTTTAACCCCTCCCATATCCCATCACCTACCGGGGCCTTGCCCAATTTTCCCCTCACATCCACCCCATCCATACCTAACCATCCATTAAATCTACCATCCACTTCCGATCCTTCCTCCATGGCCATGATGGAGGAGATGTTCCAAGCCTACTCCACATGGAAGGCTTCCCAAAATACCTCTCCTCCACATCCCACATCCATGAACCCATCTCATACCTTAGCCAATCTCCATGCCTCACTCCCCCATGACCCCCATCAACCCCCCATAATCCACACCATCCAAACCCCCTTTTCCCACATGCCCCAAGGCCCCATGACCCAAACCCCCTTTTTCCATACACCCCAAGGCCAAATGGCCCAACCTCCAAACTCCCACATATCCCAAGGCCCATTGGCCCAAGCCCCCTCTTCCCACATGTCCCAGGGCCTAATGGCCCAACACCCCATCACCCATGCTCCCCAAGGCCCATTGGGCCAAACCCATCAAATCCAAACCCATCAGGGGCCCATGGCCCAATTCCACCAATGGCCCATGGCCCAGACCCAACAAGGCCCATTGGGCCAGACCCACAAAGGCCCATGGCCCAGACCCACCAAGGCCCATTGGGCTAGACCTAGCAAGGGCCAACGGTCCAGACCCACCAAGTCCCATTGGGCCAGACCCAGCAGGGCCCACGGCCCACACCCACCAAGGCCCATTAGGCCATACCCATCAAGGGCCCACGGCCCAGACCCATTAAGGCCCATGGGCCGAGACCCACCAAGGGCACATAGCCCAGACCTAACAAGGCCCATCGAGCCAGACCCACCAAGGGCCCAGGGTCCAAACCTACCCAGGCCCATTGGCCCAAACCTACCAGGGGCCCATGGCCCAAACCCATCAATGGCCTATGACCCAAAATGATCAAGGGTTCGTGGCCCAAACCCAAACCCCACACTCATACCTTCCACAATACCCCCAACACCTAACCCAACCTTCACCGGTCAAACCCCAATTCCCCAACACCCCAAGGCCATTCCCAAACCTTCCCTCACACCCAATGGCCCTATCCGACCCCACTTCAAAACCAAATTCCCATCACCCAACAAGCCTTTCCACACCCCCAATGGGCTCACCCAACCCCTACTCATGTCATTCCCATCCAACCCATGCAGCAACAAGTTGAGAATCCCGTCTTCACTGCACATTACACCGATCAGCAGTATGAAGAGGACGAGATTAGGAACAACGGGGCCTATGCTGGGGCTTTGACCAGCCTCCACCCCCCTCCAATAATTGCCCATCCCCTAGTGGCCGAGAGTGAAGTCTGACTGACAGCCGAGAAAGCAACCCCGGTATCAAAAGAGTTAGGGCAGCTGAAAGAACAGTTAGACAAAATACAAAAACAGCTGATGAAAATGGGTGGTGCTGAAATCCACACCACGGACTTCACAGACCTATGCTTGTTCGCTGAGGTCCCCTTGCCCCCCAAGTTTAAAATGCCCACCTTCAATAAATATAATGGCACGGGCAATCTTATTGCGCACCTCAAGTCCTATTGTGGGGACATGTGCCAATACGGGGAAGATGAAAGACTACTAATAAAAGTCTTTCAGAAAAGTTTGACTGGGCCGGTTTTAAGATGGTTCACATCCTTAGAACCATCTATGATGAAAACATGGAGGGACTTAACGCACCTCTTTCAAGAGCAGTATGTCTACATTATAGACATTGAGTCGCGCAAGTCCGACTTGGCACGTTTAAAGCAGAATCAGAATGAGACCTTCAGCGACTACTTGGGGAGATGGAGAGCGCTGACAACTCAGATCAAGAATAGAATACCTGACGAAGAATAGATAGAGATGATTTCGAAGAGCACTCTGCCAGTGATCTCTGATTTTCTTGTATACCAACAGCAGTCTAGTTTTGCCGACTTGGTGAGGAATGCCAACCGATGCGAGGATGCCATCAGGGAGGGACGTCTAAGTAAGAACACACCGAGCGGACCCAGTGGGGTTAGAAGGTTTTCAGAGCAGAGGAATGAGAAAAGAACAGGGGGCGATGTCCAGAACATAGCCAACACCAGGCCTAATAATAATACTGCTCCGTTTCAGTTTCAGACGGCCCCGCTAGCACCAATTAGGCATGAGCAAATGCAGAGAATGGGGAATGGGCAAGGAATGCAAATGACTCCGGAACAGAGGAGAGCCCGCTACGATCTAGTCTCCACACCTCTGGGGCAATCTTTGAGTGTACTTTTGCCCCTGTTAGTAGAAAAGGGATTAGTGGTTATCCGCCAACCGCAACCTCCCCCTCACCCGATCCCAAAGAACTATGACCCAAATACCCACTATAATTTTCATCAGGGTCCGGACCATCCTACTGATCGATGCTTCCCATTGAAGCACGCGATCCAAGATTTGATCGATGCCGGGAAAATCATTCCCCCTGCACCCTCTCAGCACGCTAATATCCACCAGGTGCCACTACCCCCACATCCCACCGAAGGAGCAGGTCCCAGACCCACCATCGAAATGATAGAGGATGAGGAAGAGTTTGAGTTTGACCCGTCTGATTATATCAGTGACCGGGAGAGTTATGTAGCACCACTGTTAAAAAATATTGAGGAAAGGAATATTGGGGTTGTTGAACCCCTGAATTTGTCAGATTATTTTCCCAACCCGACTCCGCAATTTGAAGCTTTGGATCTCAGAGCATATTTTCCACCCACCACACCTGTTAATTATGTGAATATAAATGCATACCAACCATATACCACAAATCACCCAATAAGCCACCAGGCCCCCACTCCTATACTCGCACCCACCAACTGCCAATGGCTGGCGCCCCCCCATTCCAGCTACCGCCATATACCACAACCCCCATCAACTACCCCATAAACCACCAAGCCCCCAATCCAACACCCACACCCCTCAGTTATCAAAGGCCTATGCCCATCCCATCATCCCCAATTCAGCCGCCAGCAAGCCCCATCACCCCGGTCAACTACCTGACGGCTCATCAGGCCCCTCATATCCCATTAGTACCCACTGGCTATCAATGGCCCGCTTTTACCTCTTTTCCTTCGGTGCCACCACTCCCAAGCTTCACAACCCCCATTTGGCCTAATCTTTCCACCCAACCCACTACCACCGAGGTGAACCAAGTATTACCCCCACCTCTTGAGCCGATAGTACAAGTGCCTCAAGCACCGGCAGCCATACCTTTCCAGCTCTCGGGACCAACCTATGATCCTCATCAGGTCCCACTGAGCTACGAACAAACAGATGTCAATGCCGGCAGTAGCAGCAGAGAAGGGGCAGTAGATTTTGTTACTAGGTCTGGGAGGATATCAAAGCAGCCGGAAGCACCAGCAGCAGCACAGGCCCAACCCGAAGGAAAGAAAGACAGCGCGGTGAACCCCTTCGAGAAGATGAGTCGAGAACACATATTGGAGACTCAGCTGAGAAGAATGTCGGCCCATATCACTGTATGGGACCTATTGATGACGTCCCCACTCCATTTCCAAGCATTAATGGGGGCGTTGAAGAATGCGCATGTATCGCTCCAGGTCAGCCCAGATGAAGTTGGGCAGATAATTGGGCAAGTGATGGCTCCGAATGCCATTTTTCATTTTCTGATGCTGATTTGTCAGAAGAAGGGTGTAGCCATTCCAAGTTTTTGAATATAACTGTTGAGTCCGGAAACATGGTCATTCCCTTAGTACTAATTGACAACGGGTCTGCATTAAATATATGCCCGTTAAGAACCGCCACCAAGATCGGGGTTGACCCATGCATGTTAAGGCCCACTAGAACCAGCGCTAGAGGATTTGATAATACCAGAAGAGAAATAATGGGAGAAGTTGATCTTGAGCTATTGATAGGGCCAACGACCTTTTCCATCTTGTTTCAAGTCATGGATATTAAATCTTCCTTCAACTTATTATTAGGCCTGGGGTCATTGCAGGTCGAACCATACATCCACTTTGCACCAGAAGCTCAAATTCGTGTCTGGGCATAAAATTGTTACAATCATTGGGGAGGGGCATGGTGAGAAAGAAAAAGCCACCAATAGTGTTGAAAAACCTAATATGCTGGATGTACCACACACCGCTGAGGACGTCGACCTCCACAGTTTCGAATACGAGGTGTCGGCAATACTCCCAGAGCCCATGGAGGGCATCATGTCTAAAACGGGAGGTGGTATGGTAGCGGCCGTGGCGATGCTCCAAAAGTGGGGCTATCAGAAAGGAAGGGGTCTGGGACCCAAATTATAAGGTAGAAGAGAGCCAGTTGTGGCCAAGGGACAAAAAGTAAGATTCGGGCTGGGATACAAGCCCACAGAAGAAGAGGTCCGAGAGGCCAAAGAGAAAGCCAGGGTCGCCGCAGCTGCACGAGCTCGAGGAATCAACATAGAAGAGAAACCTCGCCCTAGGCCACACATCAGGGATTCCTTTATCAGCGCAGGGGTCGTAAAGATCGATCAAAATGGGGCAACCCATTTAACCCCACATAAACCCAAAGCCCTAGTTCATCCCACCAATCCCCAGATCTCTCTTCCCAGCTTGGAGATAGATTTGGCCGCATTGTCCCTTTTTGAGGAACGACGGTCGGTACTTGAACAAGCTCCTCCTGTGGTGAATAACCACAAAGCCGTGTTAACATTTGAGGATATCATCTCAGATGAAATGGGGATTAACATGATGGAGGCTGGCTCCAATAAGCCATATCAGTCAGCACCCTCCATCCCAACAGGTAAGGAAGCGGCCCCTCAGGTACGCAACTGGGCATCTTTGCCCCAAACCCTGGAAGCAGGAAGTGGCCTAAAGTTTGGCGCCTGTTTCCCAAAAAAAAACAACCTATAAGAAGTGAGATAAGCCCTTGGCAGGCAATACCTTGTGTATATAGCAAACCGCCTTGCCAAGGGCCCGTCTCCGAAGAAAACAAAAATCTCAAAAACATCGAAGAACACAAAAATCTCAAAAACATAGAAGAAAGCAAAAATCTCAAAAACATGGAAAAAATACAAAAATTCAAAAACATGGAAAAAACATAAAATCCCAAAAACATTGAAAAAATCCAAAGTTTAAAAATATTGTCATTTAAAATTTCAGAAAATGCCCCACAAAAGGATGCCTTAATCGAAATACCCATCCCACGTAAAATCGACCCCTTTCCTGTAGAAATACAAAAAGAGGAAGGCATTACGAGTCTGAACGAGGATAGCGGGTTGGAGGAGCTCCCCAATGAGCTCCTTGAACGGTTTGCCGACTTTGAGCATGGCCCTACCCCCATTGTCGAAGAGATCGAGGACGTCAACCTAGGAACTGAGGAAGTTCCCAGAATAACCAAAATCGAAACGTCACTATCTCCTTAGGAAAGAAAAAGCATGATCGACTTCCTTCAGTCATACCAAGACATTTTTGCCTGGTCGTATGAGGACATGCCTAGTTTAGATATCGATTTGGTCGAGCATGAGTTGCCCCTCTACCCCGATGTGAAGCCAGTCAAGCAGAAGCTGAGACGTCTCCGACCCGAATGGATGCTGAAAGTCAAAGACGAGGTCATCAAGCAGTATGACGCGGGGTTTCTCATGGTATCCAAGTACCCGCAGTGGCTAGCCAATATCGTACCTATACCGAAGAAGGATGGAAAGGTCCGCATGTGCATCGATTTCCGCAATTTGAACAGAGCGAGCCCAAAGGACAATTTCCCACTGCCACACATCGACATCTTGGTCGATAACACAACTAAGCACGGGATGCTCTCTTTCATGGATGGATTTTTAGGATATAATCAGATTAAAATGGCAGAGGTTGATCGCGAGAAGACAGTGTTCATTACCCCCTGGGGAACCTTTGGCTATCGAGTCATGCCATTCGGGCTGAAGAATGCCGGTGCAACGTACCAGAGAGCTATGACTGCACTATTTCATGACATGATGCACAGAGAGATTGAAGTATATGTCGACGACATGATAGCCAAATCACCAGAGCGAAGTGACCATCTGGTAAACCTTCAGAAGCTGTTTGAAAGGCTAAGGAAATATCGACTACGTCTGAATCCACAGAAGTGCGCATTTGGCGCTATGTCAAGGAAACTGCTAGGGTTCATCGCCAGTAGAAGGGGGATCGAGGTTGATCCAATCAAAGTTAAATCCATCACTGAAATGCCACCGCCGTCCATCGAGAAAGAGGTTAGAGGGTTCTTGGGCAGAATACAGTACATCAGTCGGTTCATTACACAGCTAACTCCTATCTGCACGCCGATCTTCAAGCTGCTAAGGAAGAATTCTCCCGTTGAATGGAATGATGATTGTCAGGCAGCGTTCGATAAAATTAAAAGCTACCTCCTGAATCCACTTGTTTTGGTACCACCTGAGCCGGGAAGACCACTCTTAATGTATCTCTCCACAACGGAAGTTTCGATGGGATGTGTTTTGGGGCAGCACGATGAAACAGGAAGAAGAGAGCAGGCCATTTACTATCTGAGCAAAAAATTCACCGATTACGAGATGCGCTATTCTCACCTGGAGAAACCATGCCTAGCCCTTGTATGGGCTACCCAGAGGCTCTGCCACTACTTACTGTCTCAAGTCGTTCTACTTTTAGCCCAAATGGACCCGTTGAAATACTTATTCGAGAAGCCGGCTCTTACTGGGCGGACTGCACGATGGAAGTTGTTATTGTCTGAATTTGACATCACGTATGTCACTCAGAAATCGATCAAGGGGCAGGCACTCGCTGACCATCTCACCGACAATCCTTTACCAGACTATGAGCCGTTAAGGACAGAGTTCCCAGATGAGGATATCTTGTTCATGATGGAGGATGATACTGAAGAAGCAGAAGAATCATGGGTAATGCACTTTGACGGGGCTGCCAATGCCGAGGGTCAAGGAGTTGGCGCCATTCTGATTTCGCCGAAAGGATCCCACATACCCGTCTCTATCAAGCTCAACTTTCCTTGCACTAACAACATGGCTGAGTACAAAGCTTGCGCCGCTGGTTTGTAGGCGGATCTCGATCTGAATATAACTCACCTTCGAGTACTTGGCGATTCGTAGTTAATCATATGCCAGACGAATGGTAACTGGAAGACGAAAGATGAGAAACTGATCCCCTATCACGAACACCTCGAGGACCTGATAGCTTGCTTCCAAGATGTGACTTTCTCATATGTCCCCCGGATAAGGAATCACTTTGCTGACGCATTAGCAACCTTGGCGTCAATGATTGAAATCCCCTATGGTGTTGAGATGAAGCCGATAATGATCGAGCAAAGGAATGAGCCGGCTTTCCGCCTCCAGATTGAGGAACCTACAAAGCATGATGATGAGCCACCTTGGTTCTCAGATATCAAGAATTTCCTCGAGACCCTAACTTACCCAGAGGGTACATCCAAGACAGACCGACGGACCATTCAACGTTTAGCGGCAGGTTATGTCATTTGCAGGGAATGCCTCTATAGGCGATCATACAACAATATTTTGCTCAGATGCCTTACAGAAAGTGAAGCGGTCAATATTATGAGAGAAATCCATGAAGGAGTATGCGGAGCCCACGTCAGCTGTCACATGCTCGCTAAGAAAATTCTGAGACAAGGATACTTTTGGACCACTATGGAATCAGATTGCTGCAAGCATGTTCAAAAATGCTACAAGTGTCAAGAACACTCCAGCCTGATACACGCTCCTGCCATCGATCTTCACTGCATGACCACACCTTGGCCATTTGCTACCTGGGGCCTTGACGTTGTCGGAATGATTAATCCAAAAGCATTAAACGGACATCGGTTCATCCTTGTTGCCATTGAATACTTCACCAAGTGGGTAGAAGCGGCGTCATATGCCAACATCACTGCCGGTCATGTCGAGAAGTTTCTCAAAAACAATATTGTGTGCCGATTTGGAGTACCTAAAGATATCGTCACAGACAACGGCACAAACTTTGCGAATAAGCGCATCCAAGACTTCTATGAGCAATACAAGATCATGCACCATCGCTCATCCCCTTATCGGCCTCAAACTAATGGAGCCGTGGAAGCTGCGAACAAGACAGTCGTCCGCATCTTTGAGAAAATGGTCGTCACTTATCGAGATTGGAGCGAAATGCTACCATTTGCTTTGTGGGCCTACCGAACGTCGATCCGTACTGCTACAGGGGCAACACCATTCTCCCTTGTGTATGGAACCGAGGCCGTCCTCTCGATGGAGGTTGAAGTATCATCACTCTGAATCCTCATAGAATCAGGCTTGCCCGAAGCAAAAAGAGAGAGATCACGCTTTGATCAGCTGAACTTACTTGATGAAAAGAGACTCCTAGCCTTATGCCACACTCAAGTTTACCAAGGGCGAATCGCACGCGCTTACAATAAACGTGTCCACGGTCGAGATCTAAAGGTAGGAGACACTGTGTTAAAGAAGATCTTCTCATCCCTCCACGCCGATCCAAGAGGAAAGTTTCAGCCGAACTGGGAAGGACCATACGTCATTCGAGAAGTGCTGCCGGGATACACCATCCGCCTCGCCACCATGGACGGAGATCATCTTCCTGAGCCCATCAACGCTGGATACGTCCGACGGTTCTACTCTTAGTCAATCGCGATAAGGTAAGTATTGGAGAAACGGATACGTGACTGCTTAAGAACTACCCGAAAGAGGCCATCATTCCAAGCACAATAGCCCAAAACATCCTAAAAATGATGATATCTTTTGCTACCCCATTTGAGCCTGGGCCTTTCTTTCAATAAACCCATTCCCCAAAATATATATATATATATACGTGTACATATACCAAAAAAGAGAGAAAAGATGACGTAGAGTTACTATCAAAATCTAAAAAAATCGAAAAAAGCAAAAACTCAAAAAGAGATTGCCTGAAATGAAGCAAAAAGAATAAAAAAATCTAGAAGAATCACGGGGCATGTACAGTAAAACCCCCAAGGAAGAAAGTATGTTGAGAAAACTGAAGCCATATCAAGGAAATCCTTTTAACCCAGCGTACCTTCAAATCCTAACCTAACCCATGGCCAAGCTACACCCTGAAGGAAGCCCTCTTTGTAGGTTCGCAAGCAGTCATAATATCTGTTAAGTCAATATGAGCCGAGTTGTGAGACAACACCAGAACCCCATCCAGCCGGCTATGACGGAATCAAGGTCTATGTCGTGGATGTTGAAAAAAGAAAAGAAAATAAAAAGAATAAAATAAAATAAAATAAAAATACAAGCTCAAAGCAAGATGGACGTGGTGAAAGCCGAAAGGGCATTACGGGTAAAAACAGCGAGCTTGTGCGGACCAGGTGAATACCCGAAAGGGCGCTTGGGGTAAGAAAGCTAAACCCACGGACATGGTGAAAACCCGAAAGGGCGCCACGGGTAAAAAGGAGATAAAAAAGAAAAGAAAAAAAAGAAGAAGAAGAAAAAAAATTGATTAAAAAAGAAGGGTTGGAATGATTGATTGATGCTTAAGAAAACCTTTTGTTACTCTTCCTGATTGGGCCGCTCATGCTAAATCAGATCAGGTCCGGACCGAAATTGTCTTTGTGAAACCACACTGTCAAACATATGACCCGAGGTGAGGAGAAAAGTTGGACTCAATCCAAAGGGATTAACTTTCCAGCCTTGGTGAAATTGAAAACCCACTCAGGACCGACTACATGAAAAGGGCTCGGCCATGCTCAAAATGGGACCCATGATTAAGGCTCAAAAAAAAAAAACAAAAACAACCAAAAATGCATAAAACAAAAAATGCAGCCAAAAAGCCAAAAAGCCTGTGTAGATGTATATAGTAAACTGCCTTTCGCACCACTCACACCACATCCCAAAAATAGTCGGTGTGGTGACTAGCGTGCTTTCCTTTTTACAAGTATAAAGTGAAAACAAAAAAAAATAAAAAATAAAATATATAATAAAATATGTATAAATGTGTGTGTATCTATAAAGGGGTTTTCATGCCCCTTTTTCTGTGTATTTGATCTGTGTAAAAAGTTTCATGTGCAGGAGGGAATCAGCGGCCCAGCTCACGCTTCAAGGCGTTAATCTCAGCATTAAGGTCATCCTCTCGGACATTCCTCTCAGTCAGCTAACGTCCATGCAAGCTCTTAAACCTCTTCCGAGAAGAGTCGGCGGCTCCAAAAGCGAGCTCAGCGATCCCTTCAAATGAAGGACCTCACTCTCCGCTGTATCGGCTCTAACCTTCTCATGCGCCAAAAGCTCTTGCAGAACCCTCTTCTCGTCCACCAGAAAGTCGATGCGAGCTCGGAGTGCCGTCTCTTTCTTTGGCCAGGGACCCCCAATGTCAATGATCTCTGACGAGTCTAGGCAATCCGTATCAGGTTGCTCAGTCAATAGCCAGGCCTCATACTCAGGAGAAACCCTAACTGAGTCTCCCTGCTCAATGTCGCACATCAGCGTCACCTGACGCGTCTCCCAAAGGGTAGCAATCCAATCCATGTCCCCAGATGATTCCCTAGAAAAATCACATCGCATAAAGAAGGCCTAGCCTCACAAGGAACCTCTTGAGAGCAGCCAAACTGGCGCAGTACCCGGAATGGGAAGTATAAGGTACTACCGATCAAGCCTAGGAGGGTGATGCCCTCATGGTCTCTAGAGGGAATCACTGGGAAGGTCTGATCCAACCAAGGAAGCCTCCATATCAGCTCAGCGTTAACCAACCAAAGTTTCAGAGCCGGCACGTCGCCCTGTGGAAGCAGGTGGCATCTACCCAGAAAATATTGAACCACCTCACCTCGGGAGATATAAAAGTGAGGCACGGGCCCAAGAACGGCAAAATGCTCACCCAGCCAAACCTGAAGCAGCAAGGGACATCCCCGAAGACCCTCCGACTTACCCAGAGCAAAGGAGTCAAGGCATCGATACAGCTCGGCCAACACCAAATGCATCAGGGACCGGCCCGCCTCCAATTCCGTCAAAACATCACAAATTGCCAACGAGAAGCTATCTCCCCCAGTGTAGAAGAGGATTTCGGAGATGAGACCGAGCGCTAGAGCTTTGATGTTAAAGGCATTCCTAACTGGAAATTTTCGTAGACTTTCATCACCGAAAAGTTCTTTGAGGAATTTCAGCGAACACCTTGTGGGCCCCCCGACGAGACTTTTCTCATACTCGAATTTCTTCAAACCGAGAATAAGATGGACAGATTTGGCATACCCCGGTCGGGGCATGACTCTGGCAAGGACCCGGTGAAGCTTCAGGCAAGATAGATTGGATAGCTCTTCAAGGGTTGGGGTCAGCTCTCGCTTCCCAAAACAAAATACGTGGGAGCTCACATCCCAAAATGAAGCAGCAGCATGAAGAAATTCCCATCGGAGAGGAACCTTTAAGAAGGAAGGAAGGCGAGATAGCCCAAGGTGTTCCAAATTGGCGAGCTCGCTCTCATTCAGGCTCCCAAACCAAGCCATTAAGAATTTAGGCCCCCCACCCAACAAAGAGGATAAGTCGGCTCCGGGCCCTCCACGTAAGGGAGGGTTAGAAAGCGGGTCCATGAGCGCACAAAGATCTTTTGAGAGGATAAAAGTCAGTGTATGGTGATGGACCCGCCTTGAAAAAATGAGAGCAAAAAGAACCGGTCAAAGGAGCCAGGTCAAACAAAAAGAGCTGATTTCTGGGCCCACTCGGACATATAAAAAAACCCATTGCCGCCTGGGTTTGAGGTGGCGCAACTATTAATTGCGCCAATGAATTGTTTCCCCCAAATAAGCCTGGCGCAACTAATAGTTGCGTCAGCATCTTCTGACCCCCAAATCCTATTGGCGCAACTAATAGTTGCGCCATTGACATCTTCAGCCCCCAAATCACATTGGGCGACTATTAGTTGTGCCACCACAGTTCCCCTCTCGTACCACTTCCAGACCTCTTTAGGGGGGACTTTCACCCTTTTTGCTGTTTATTTTGTACACCTACCTTTACGATCACTAACAGTTTAAAGCATCACTTTGTTATGTGCAGGAACGATCCTACATTGGGGCATTTAAAAACCGCTTTCTAAGAAGCGTTGGGCAAGCACATCCTGCAGAGAGATAGACATGAAGAGCAAGGAGACTATGACATGAATTCAAAAGCAAAGGCATTAAGAGCATTGTCAGAGATATATATCCAAAAAAAATCATCACATCATCCATCCCATAACATGTCTGTAAAACCAAATCCAACCTTAAAGGTACTGAATTTTAAAAAAAAGCAAAAATGACTAAAGCCTATTCTTGGCTCGCCCCCTTGGACTTCTTGTGACGGCGAGAGGAGCTCTGGTAGGTCCTCATGTCCCCCACTCTGGACCATGCCTGCGAGATCCTACCCAGCAGGGAGCGCGACTTAACTCCTTAGCAAAATCAAGGCCAAGATCAGTACAGGGGCCAACAACAAGAAAGGAGGGAGAGGAGTCAAGCAGCCAGGTACTCACCATCTCCACCCCCCTGAGCTCAGCCAAGTGATGGTGATACTGTGCAAATTCCATTGTCGAGTTGAAGTCCTGCGAGATAATGATCAGTTGTCAAGACACCCCTAGCAGCTTGTGTAGAAGAAAACCAAAGTAGAGGGGGATTGATACATCAGAAGGCTTACCCCTGGAACCACCTCGGGAGGGGGAACGCTGGCCGCCTCAGCTAAAAGCCGGGCCTGTCGATCCACGTCAACACAGAGGCCCGAGAGGAAACTGTCATCCAGGCGCCGGAAGGTCCCATAAATCACGGACGGGCCGCTACCAGGGATATCCGCCTGAGAGGTACCCAATGGACCGGTACCGAGGAACCATCACCCGAGGGACCTACACTAGAAGGACCAGCACCAGAGGGATCCACACTAGACGCATCAGCAGTACTCGGCCCACCTCCACCATCCGAATCATCTCCCGGAGCAAACTGGGAATAAAAGAAAAGATCTACTGAGACAAGGGCTGATTCAAAATATAAGGGGAAACTAGTCTAAGCTGATTACCTGACCAATCGGGCCGCCAAATGCTAGAAAGTTAGCGCTAGGGACAAAGCGCGGCAGGATGAATCGATGAGGCAGACACTCGTACCAATAATGATAGTCCCCAAGCACCTGAAGGGCATGAATGGGGAACCCATGGTTGAAGAACGCCGCCGTCAGCTCCTCCATGCTACCAGCAGGACTCTAAACATCTGCCGGAGGGTCTACAGGAATGGTGTAGTAGCCCTAGAACTGGTGTATCACCCTCTCCCCCAGATAGTAGCACCGGGCCCATGACCCATAAAAGAAGATGACACGGCGGTTGTTAAATAGACGGGAGGCGCCCACAGCTGCTCGATCCCAGAAGCATGACGTCAGGTACGGGTCGGGGAGGATTTGCAACCAAGGAAGAGACACCAAGCAGGCAACACCTCAGCAAAGAAAAAAGAGAAGAAATGTCCAAACTAGAAGCGAACGAAGGTCAAAAAGTCGTCACCTGCTCAGGGACCATCAAATCAAGCTGAGACCTCAAGCCCATCTCTAATTTCTTTAGGCCCACGTCGCGACGCCGGGAATGGTTCCAATTGCGGAGGAGGGGATAGGTAAACACCTCCGAGAATAGGAGTGGGCACCCAGGGTGGAAGTGGTGATATCCCCACACCTAAAATGGGAGCAATGGCACAAAAAGCATATCAGTAGTACATAAAGACCCTTCATTCAAAAATGGCAAAAACAAAAGGGATGAGGAATTACCTCCAGACCAGCCCAAAATCCTACGGCAGACTTCGAGTCCCCAGTCGTGACCCGTGTTAGGTTGTACATCAACCATGCATATTCGGCCCCTCCCCAATCATACCTAGGAACGACGCCCCAAGGATCCATCATGCTTAATAGGGCCAAGCTGACTCGTCCCCCACTGGCATTTGTAAAGAGGGTCTTGCCCAGTAGAAGTAGGAGAGTGATACGAGCCAGAACAATCGCACGCTCTGGCGTGATATAGAGCTCCCGGTCCGACTGACCCAGGTCCACCATCTCATCAGCAGTAAAAAGGGAGGTCAACCAGGACATCTCGACCTCTATGTCGTGGGTCTGCCCATGAGGAGGATAGGCTCCGATCAACCGAGTAACATCCTCATGGCTCGGTGCTGCTAGAGTGGAGATCGGCACCCCCCCCGATCCGGATACCAGTAATCATGGCCCAATCAACAGGCGTCAGCGTCATCTCGGCATAGGGCATGTGGAAGGTCATGGTCTCAGGCCGAAACCTCTCAATCAAAGCCTTCAGATTGGCCGCATCTGCTCTCATGGGGGGGCAGGACAGAAACTCTCCAAAGCCCACCTGCTCCAACAGGATCTTCACCACCGGAGGGACATAACGATAGAACTCGTGGAAGTCGAGCCACCCCCCACGGAATATGATGGTAGGCAGCTCCTGCACCCAAAGAAATACACATCAGATTGCGGAAGTAGGGTAAAACTATGCAAAAGAAAGAAATTGAACCTATCTGTTACCTTGTCCGCTATGTCGAAGTTTGAGATGTGAGTGTACTGCTGATGTAGGAGGCCGACCCGGGCAGCCTCACCATGCATCTCGAGCCAGGGACCTGCTCTCCGCTCCACCCAGATAAATTGCTCCCCTCGCAGACCATACACTATCTCAGGCCCCTGCTCCTGACCTTCCTCAGGGATGTGCTCTTCGCCGCCTGACATGCTGTGTCACAACCCCAGATTTTTAGGATAAGTGCACGTCATGCACTATATACAGGTATATGTGTTTCACAAGGAAACCAAAACGAAACCGTAGACACTATGTGTGTACGTGGGAAACACACTAGTATTTTCCTAACTTATAAGTATATAAGTGAAAGAGAGAGGAGAGAAGAGCCTTGCGTAACTCTATTCTAACCTAAATAGAGAGAAGGAGAATATAGAGAGAAAGAAAAGAAGAGCCTAGTAAAGAACTAGGGTTACGTTGGGACTTAAATCGGCAGAAGAGTTGGAGAAAAGGCTGGAGGAGGAACCTTGGAGGCCTGTTAGACTAGTAGAATTTCGAATCTTAAATCAAACTTGCGCGAGACTCATCGTCGGAGGTATGTTAAAGGCATGATAGATGCTTAGGCATTTTTTAAATAATAGGAAGAATGTTGGTTGAATGTTTTTTTTTATTTTATGATGTTAAGGTTTGAATGAAGGGAGAAATTGTGTTCTCGATTTGATCGAGGAGCAAAAAAATCATCGCTCCTTGCTCGAGCGGTCTAAAGGGTTCGCTCGAGCGAGGATGAATAGGAAAAATATAGCTCTGGGCTCGCTCGAGCGGTCCCCAAAACTAGGGGGAAGCTCGCTCGAGCGAGGTCCCCAATAATGCTTCAGTGGCTCGATTTAACCGCTCGAGCGACCTCGATGTAACCGCTCGAGCGAGGTCAGGTGACTGCTCGAGCGAGGTCAAGTGACCGCTGGAGCGAGGTCTGGTGACCACTAAGTTCTTGAAATTATGGGTACAAGAAACATGGAGGTTGTGCACCCCAATGATTCTAGTAACCTTTCTAAGCATATGCTACATTGAAATGTAGGTTTGACGCATGATCGTAAAGTGTAAACCTCTGCGAGAAGGCGTGCATTGAAATTCGTCGAGGTAGGGAATATTCTTGAAACATGTGCATTATTCCGTCAAATTCATATATGCAGATGAAAACTAACAGTGAAATGGAAGTAATGTGATAAGGCCTGATGTAACATAATTAGCACAATCACGGTGAATAACTATATGTAGAGCACATTTGATATTTTTATTATTTAAGGTTTGATTAGAATACCCCACCGACGTGGCGGGATACCCACGACTCGACTTCGGCAGATATCCGAGCGATGCGGCGGCAAATCCGTACTTTCATAACACATCCCAGGGATGTAGATCTAAGAATAGACCCCGCCACCTATGAGAAAGGGGCTTGGGCAGTATTCCCAGGGAATACATATAACAACTGTCTAGTTAGACGACGACGGCGGGTATTCCATCGGGGCTCGATGCTATATTGCTCGGGGACTACTTAAGTTAAGATTTAAGTGATTAGGCCAAATTCACAACTAAACCAGTAAGGAGATAAAACAAAACCATGCAGAGTAACAGTCGAAATCATTATTTTTATTCCAGATATTTCAATTGTTTTCCATAAGTGTTACTCGATAAATTATGCTTTTTAAACTGCTGATATATGTGTGAAGGTTAATCTATATGTTCATTTTGTTTCCCTATGGAGCTAGGATGTAGCTCACCCCCCTTAGACTATACGTCGCAGGTCTAGGACTAGCGGCAGTAGAGATTTCTGGAGACGCTGATCCAGGGGATCCGGACTACGTGCCCACGGAAGAGTCAGAACCTCCTCCTGAGGAATTCTTCTAGGAAACCCACTGCATACTTTGAGAGTGAGTTGAGAGTATTAGGTACGGCTTGGTATGTCAAGCCTCTTTATTTAGAATGTATTTAAATACCGTTTCTTTTGATAAAACATCTAGGATAAACAGTTATCACCAATGATTTGGGTAAGTTCTTATGCCCATGAATTGGCATGGGACAAGGACTGCCTTTCGATACCATGATTATTTTTTTGTGAGAATTTGCTTAGAGTAGCTACGTGCGCCTTAATTACAGTTTTGGCTTGTATATACCAATGTATTGTAAGGAACCCAGGGCACGGCTTTGAGGGTCGTGCTGATGGCACGGATTTCGGGGTGTCGAAATGCGGGCTGTCACATGCTGGGGCAACAAAATAGTCACATCAAAGTAGATCAGTGATAAAAGAACCATTTATGTGCTACACGCCAAGGGAAGGTGAGTGTGCCCACCCCTTTTCCTCTTTCTCTAAAAAAAAATATAATAAATAATACATAAAGATACACACACATAAATAAAAATACCCCCTTTTAATTAAAATAAGAAAATGCGAAAAAAAAATCCCTTCCCCTCCTTTTTATCTTCAAAAGCAAACAAAAACATCTCTTTCTCTTCCCATAAAATCAAAAATCAAAATAAATAGGTCCCGTAGAAAAATAACAAGAAAAACCAGGAATAAAATCCTCTTCCTTAATAAAATAAAAAAAAGAAGACACCCAAAACCATTTCTCCTTAACTTTCAGGAATAAAAAGGCAAAAAAAGATCCCTTTCAATAAAAACAAAAAAAATCCCTTATCCTAAATAGGAAAAAGAAACAAAAAAAATCTCTTCTCTACCTTGAATAAAGAGGCCCAAAAAAAAATCTTTCAAAAAAATCCCTTATCCTAAATAGAAAAAAAACCTCTTCTTTACCTTGAATAAAGAGCCAAAAAAAATCTTTCACAAAAAAAAATCCCTTACTTTAAAATAGAAACAAAAAAAAATCCTCTACCTTAATTAAAATGCAAAAAAAAAAGCGAGAGAGAGTAAAACCAAAAAAAATCTTTTTAAATTAGGATTCAAAAATGTATAAAAAAAAAAAAGAAGAGAGAAAAAAAAAAATCATCATCATTGCTTTATGTACAAAGAAAACAAACAAAAAAAAAACAACAAAAATGAAATCCCTTCTATATACACAAACAAACAAAAAAAAGAAAAAAAAAACACAAAAAAAAATATATATATATATATATATGTTAGGCACAAAAAAAAACCATAAAACACCAAAAATGGGGCATTATTCATGAAAAATTCTCAACTCATCATCACTAAATATGCTCATAATAAAAATAAAAATCATTTATCATCAAGGAAATACAAGATCATGATCACATTCGCATAAAGGAGCAAGAAAAATCAGGAAAAATGAGTTTAAATGGTTACCCTATGAAGAAGAAGGGGTCTTTGATCTAAGCGCGCACCCACGATCAATCCACGAATAAAACAAAGGCAATGGGCACGTGAAGAGGCAATGTAAAGGAACCCTAGGTAGGGGGAGGGCAGTTTTCGGTTACAAGAAAGAAGAGGGAAGAAAAAAATTCGAATAAAAGACCCCACAGCCCGTGTTCGGGCTGTCTTTTAAAACCCCCAGCTAAACCTGGCGCAACTAATAGTTGCGCCAGGCTATTTTGAGGCCTCTAGTGGCCTGGTGCAACTAATAGTTGCGCCAGGCATTTAGGACAGGTCTTGGGCCGAGTTTGGGCCAGATGAGAAAAATGGGTCCCCAGGACGGTGTTTCGATTATCCTTCAACTTGCCGCGGAAGCCGTGCTAAAATAAAATGGACCAGGGTCAGCAAGTACCTCGGTCCTACAAAAATCCCCAGCAGAGAAGCCAGAAGCATTCACAAAAGACTTCACAAAAAAAAAAGGTAACACAATAAACTTCAAAGTTCCATAAAATACAAAAATATATACATATATATATAAAACTTCAAAAAATTCACATAAAATGATAGCTTTTAAAAAAAAAATTTCAAAAAAATTCACATAAAATGATAGCTTTTAAATTTCCAAAAATTCACATAAAATAATAGCTTTTTAATTCCAAAAAAATCACATAAAATTATAAACTTTAAAAAATCCCAAAAATCATACAAAATAACAGTCAGAAAAATTAAAAAAAATCATCATAAATGATAGAAAACCAAAAAAAAAATGGATTCCCCACAAGATGCACATGCGTGTTTCGATGCGGTAAAATGTCAATATTTTATCGATAACGCAGATGTGCAAAATTAATGTCCTAGGTCAAAGGTTCGCCTTGGATCCATGGATCCTACTTCAAAGTAGGAGCAACGGTGTCAATCCCGGTCAAACAGTCAATGTTTCGATTGGGTCAACTCCACTGCTAAATCTTTTGAGCGATGAGCGCTCTGTTTTGGATTCGTGTGAGCTTGAGTTGTCTTAAGCTTTTAATTCTCCGTTGAAAAAGGTCAATCGTTGGTTGAGACCAACCTGTTGAGAATGAGATTATGTGTCAATCAAACTATGTGCAACCATGCATTCAGAAGGGTTCATTTCCCTTTTATTTTATGCAGGCTTAAAACCTGTATGGGCAGCGGTATCCCTATAAAGTGTACGCGCGCTGGTATCCGTGATGATGGTCGTTTATCCTCAGAATTATACCCAAGGGTCCGGGTCTGGGCTTCCATCGCCTTTGTTGTTGCTTATTCCTCCTGATGGGTGTATGATTATGCATAGTTAATTGATGATTATGATCATTGTCAACAGAGGCCAAGATTGGATGCCCCCTTTTGGGAGGTGCCCAATGTTTGGCTAGATCTGTTCAAGGAAGTCAAAACTGGATACTTTGGGTCATGTGGATCTGGGGCACATTTTGAAGAATGGCACGCACTCCTAAAAAGCGTTGTGACATCTATTCACTTCGCTCAGGTGGTCATGCTAAATAAACTTTGGGATCGATGGGTTTGCCCAAAGATCTCGAACCCTGCTTTCCGTAGGGGCACTTGCGAATAATCCAATGAGGTCATCAAATGCCTTGTAAGATTGGACGTAAACTGTGGAGCCTTGCGTATGTTTACTTCGCACCTATCTTTAAATGTGGGTCAATCACCCCTCTTACTTACGAAGCTGTTGCATTCAGAATAAATCTCGAACATCAATCACCTTCAAATCATCTCGAGAAGCGGACATTTTTCTTGACTAACGGGATTTCGCAACTCGAGAAGCAAACATTTTTCCCAGCTATTGGGCTTTTGCAACTCATTCCACCTCGGTTATGCCTAGTAATGTCGCTAAGCGCTTGGGAACCGATGACCTCGAGAAACAAATGATTAGCCTGGCACTCCAGGGCTTTCGTTTTCTCACCGTGTTACTCACCTGATATTTGAAGTTTGTTCTGAATACAGCGGACCCGTCAGTAATGCCTTGGGCCTCATCAGATATCTCTTTTCTTTGGCATACGATCACCAGTGATCGGATACCAAAGAGGGGCATCTGTAGACACCTAAATTTGGCCCAAGGCCCGATCGAAACACCTTTTAAGAGAGGTGCAATTCTAAGCTTTTGATGGTATGAATGGAACCTTTAAGAATCACCCCAAACCCTTAAGAATCACCCTAGACCCCTTAGGAACCTACCCCGAACCTTTAGAAACCAATCCCAACCCTTAGAACCCATTCTGAACCCTAAACCTAACCTTCCCGGGCAATGGATGAAGAGTGGTGTACCAGGACTGGCTGAGGTCTTTTACTGATATCAAATCATATACCTTTGGAAAGAGGACTTCTCCAGCTTTCCAACAAGCTAAGAATCACCCCAATCGGAGTTATACATCAAACGTTATGGCCATTTACAAATCGGGCAGAATTTCTAGATTTTTGCCTGGCGCAACTAATAGTTGCGCCAGGCCATTTTCCCCCTGGATTTGCCTGGCGCAACTAATAGTTGCACCAGGTATTTTTCTCCCAGCCCCTTGCGAGGCTAACTTCCAGGGAACTGTGCAGCACTGTTTTACTGTACATTTGCTTGGCGCAACTATTAGTTGCGCCAGGCATATGAACAGTAGCTGTTCAGTTTTGCCCCGAAATTCGTGCTGGGGGTTTGACTTGTTGACCACCTCAACCTTTGGGGTGTGTTTTGATAGTCCTGTTGCACCCATTCCTCGCCTATTGGCAACCCCTTAAGTGGCTTAAGACCTCACCCCATCATCCACCATTGGAGGACCTTCCCACACCTTTCAAGGCCCCAAAAACCCTAGGAATCCTTAGATGCAAGATTACCTAATTGATAAACCCAAGTAGCATCTAAATGGCCCCCTAACCCACCAATTTCCTATAAATAGAGCCCCCCACCCCTTGGTTTAAGGGTTGAGAATTTTGCTTAAGAGAGAAAGAGCTTAAAAGTGAGAAGTTCTTCCTCCCTTTGGTGCACTATTTTCACCTAAAATTCTAGAATTCTAAAACCCCTTCCAAGCTTGTTCTTACATCAAAAACCCATAGCCTAGGTGTGTGTAATCCCCTAGCCTCCCTTCTCCTTCCCTTAGCTTCAAGCCTTAGTGGTTAGAACCCATTTCTCTACCATTCAAGCCTTCAAAAGCTCATCAAAAGCAAGCCAAGCAAGGCTCCTCTACGGTGCTCCAAGGGCCCGAGGGCTCCGGCTCTCCCCTTTCTTCTCCTATCTCTTTCTAGCTCCTTCCATCCTCTCATTTGTGTCGTTACGCCGCCGAATTTTCGGTAGGAACGGAGGGGCACAAATAGCTTTGGAGGCCCATTTGGGCAAGAGAGAACCATATCCTTTTCTTTTAGTCTATTTTATTTTTGGCCATTAGTAGAGACCGCGTTAAGCGGGTTGATCGGGTGCCTAACACCTTCCCGATCGATAACCGAAGATCCTACCCAAGAGCCTTTGGTGTGGACCGGATTCAGAGTCATATTTTTAGCACTTCGGTGCTCATAAAAATGAACTAGGTATCCCGGGACACCGAAAGCTCCGGGTGGCGACTCTATTTTCTTTATTAGAGAGCGCATCGTCGCGACGGGACCGTCACGGATCCCACGGTTGCACACCCTTACTATCCATCCATGATAGAAACCGAGCAAGTTTTTGCTTTTCATTGGGGTAATTACGGGAGTACCTTGATCAGTCACATAATTTACCATTTTATCACCCTTAACTTAGTGATGCTAGGACTTAGTTTGCTACTAATGTGATGCTGATATGCAAATATTTGAGATAAGCAGTAAAATAGAGCCAAGTGATAATATTCATCAAAATGAACTTATGAAACAATAGGAATAACGATTGAACATAAAGTAATGATTTGCTAAGAGTTTAGAGAAAGAAAATCGTACTTTACGATTTGGTGCTACCGTTGAAGGAAAAGAAAGAAACGTAAGAAATCGTAAATTTACGATTCTTCAAAGGATGATTCTTCAGGAAGCGACAAAAGAAGAAAGACACTGAATCATTGAAAATAGAAAATTGTCTAGTATGAAAGTCATGAAAGAAGAGAAAATCGTGATGAACGATTTTCCAGAAAAAGAACGATTATCTTAAATTAAGTTTTCATACTTCTGCTACTGATGATCATGTAGAACCAGGAATAGAATTAGAAGATTTCTATAACTTGAAGTTCTACTGATCACGGATCTAAGCGACAAAAGGACATTGAATCATTGAAAATAGAAAATTGTCCAGTATGAAAGTCATGAAAGAAGAGAAAATCGTGATGAACGATTTTCCAGAAAAAGAACGATTATCTTAAATTAAGTTTTCATACTTGCTGTTGCTGATGATCACGTGAGAACCAAGAACAGAATTAGAAGATTTCTATAACTTGAAGTTCTACTGATCGCGGATCTAAGAAGATTGATGAAGATATATCCCGAAGGACTCTGCTGCTGCTAAAGAAAGAACAATTCATAAGCGCATCAACTAAAGAAAGCAAGAAAAGATAAAATTAGGAATTATAGTTGTATTAGGATACTTTTATTTTTAGTAGTTTTTTTTATTAGAACTAGATCTTTGTAAACCGACTCCTTATAATCTATAAATAAGAGAGCTCGGCATAGAAATAAGCATTGAAGAAATTCAATATCAATTGACGCCTGAGGTTGAATTTTCTTCCGATCAAAGTAGTGTATACTAGTTAGAGTAGATTAGATATCAGAGGTTTCTCTAGAGCACTTGGCGACTGTAATTGAGTGTTGAAGATTAGTATAGATATCCTAATTTCTTAGAAGCAATTGACGACTGTGGTTGAGGGGTGAAAGATTTATTTTTACTTTGCTTTCTAGTTAAGATTTATTTGCTTTGTAAACATCTCTAAGTTTTGATTTGAATTGACGACTCAAGTTAGAATTTGCAGATTAGTGTAACGATTTATTTTTTTTTATCTTCAATTGTCTATGATTTGATTGATGCTCAGATTTTAGAAAGTTGATGATTAGATTAAATCTGTATTGATAGGATCTTAGACTTGATTGATGACCAATGCTAAGACACTAAAAATATGGTATAACAGTATTGTTTATTTTCATAAATTTATAATAGCTGAAGATTAAGATTAACGACCTTAATTTGAAGGAGGATTATGATTTATTTTTATGTATTTATAGATTTAGAAAACATTCTTTTATTCATATTTTTCTAGTAGATTAGATCTTACAGATAAATAGAAGTTTTTAAGAGAAGGATTTAGATAGAAGATATAAATAAGGAGATAAAATAGATAAATAACTTCCTTGTGGGAACGATCCTATGCTAGTACTATAATTTCCATTGTGCACTTGCAATAGGTTAAGACTTGAATTTAACATAATTTTAATACATACAATCAAGAAGTTCAATCAAGTTTTTAGCGCCGTTGCCCGGGAAGCGAAGTTTCATCTTTATTTTCTCTATTTATATCGAATATTTTCATTTTTTTAAAACTATATTTATCTTTCTCTTTTTATATTTCTTTATATTTTCATTTTTCTTTGATCACTTCTTACTCTTTTGCAAGTTTATTCGGAGTAACAGATCAAATTTTCAACACTTTTGAGAGCCCTAGAAATTAGGAACTCAGATTTGTCTCTCTGCTTGCTCAAATAAAAAGTAAATAAAATTTTTAAAAAATGAAAAAAATTTGATACAATAATTGTTCTAACTAAAGTGTCCAAAACATTATGACAGATAACAATCAGAACATGGTTAATACCATGGGAGAACATTATGCATTGACACTTCTTACACCTCCCCCATGTATACAGTTACCCCCTATGGCCGGAAATAAGATTTGTAAAACTACGCCTAAAATATTTCAAGCACTTCCAATATTTCGAGGGCTAAGGGATGAAGATCCTTATTCACATTTAAGATAGTTCATAGAAGTGTGCAACCTTGTCCAAATAAAAAATTTGCCAGACATCTCTCTTCGTCTAAGATTGTTTTCATACTCTCTTAGAGACGAGGCAAGGCAGTGGATACACTCCTTACCTCACAATTCGTTCACTGATTGGGAAGACTTAGAACGAAGATTTCTCATGAAATACTTCCCCATCTATAAAATGAATCAAATTCGACATCTTATTATATCTTTCCATCAATTTTCGGATGAATCTCTCCAAGAGGGGTAGCAGCGTCTTAACGAACATTTATGTAAGTGTCCTCATCATGAAGTCACCTGCTGGCAAATAGTCATCACTTTCTATGAAGGTCTAAATGACAAAACCCGGCACATAGTTGATGTTGCCTATGGGGGGATGTTCCATACTTTGTCTCCGGATACTACATGGGAATTCTTTGAGCACTTTAGCGAGGACTGGTGCAATGCTAAGCACCGGGTGAGATTAAATCAGAGACTTCAAATAGTATACCTCTTCGGCAGAGAGGATTATACAAATTAAAGTCAATGATGAATTGCCTTCCAAAATCAAAACTTTGGAAGATAAAAATTTAATCTCTGATGGGTGTAAAATTGCACCAACATCTCAAAAAGGAGAAGCCTATGAACCTAACCACAGCCTAATTCATGAAGTGCCTCAGCACTCTCCTATATTTTGCCCCACCAGACTCAAGACCATTCTGACATGGAGGAAGCCCTGATGCATATAGCCGAAAGCTGGCTGCAGTATGGCCGGATTCAAACATAGCTACTCAATAATCTCCTGGAATCCATTTCACGATTAGAAACTCAGGTAGAGCAACTAACCATTTTGGCTACCAAGAGAGAGAGAAATTCTTCTTCCTCATGGCCAGTTGGCACCTTAGGAGGAATTACCTTTATTGGAGGGACATCAACTCCCCTTAACCTTCATTGAATTCCTTCTTGACACCGTCGAGCTACCGACTCACCAATAGCAAAAACTTGTAATATATGTATATAAAATAAGAAAAGAGTATTCTACGATCTACAATATGTAAAAGACCAGTCAATTGTAAATGTCTCTTTTAGGTCGTAATCACTTAAAAGCATATGGATTTACAATTTTGGGTGATTCGAAGAGTACAATTGTAGCAAGTACGATTTTCCAGTCTTAGATTCTCGTGACCGTTATCTATAATTGCAAACGAAAATTCTAGGGAATAGGAGAACCTAGTGATCAGTCTTATCGAGTGCATTGGAAGTAAAACCCATTTAATCTTGTATAGGAAACGGACATGAATCACATTCAAAGACTACCACTTCCCAACCACACAGCCTAGGAACCTACACCTCGACATTTACTCGAAGTGACGATTCAATACCTTTCCTTATAAAACCATACCCATACATTACCCAAAAATCACAACCTTTCTTCTTCCTCCGTCCTTAACCCTAAAACTCCATGACAGAGGATAAACCAAGTGATTTTAGCAAAAGGCTTGACGAAGTTCTTGAAATTCATAGACCGGAGCTCCTGGCTGCACAACAGAAAGTTGAAAACTTGAGCTGCCAGCAACTCGTCCCTAATGCTGAATCATCCACTGAGACTACCCTTTACCCTAAACCTAACCCAAATCTGAAACCATCTACCAAGAACCCATTCTCCCTCACTTTCTAACCCTTATACCATTACAACCCACCCAGAATGCGACTTCCTATATCATAAGGATGGGCTGTAATTTCCAGTGTCATTCCCCATCCCATCCTTGATCTCCTTGCCACTCATCTCCATTGCTCCTAGTTCCCCCTTCCCAGCTCTACACCCTCTGCGTACACTCTTTGCACGGGAGCAGTATAGGCTGAAGGGGAGGGCTGAGATGTGTCATCTTTCAGCGTTCCTCCCTGCTTGCATTACATTCTCTTCACATAGTTTTCGTAGGGGAAGCAACTATAAGTGGAGGCTGGTCTGGAGATGTATTCCCTCTCTCTCGAAAGAAGAGGAGGGGAGGTGAGGGATTTGGAAGGGTAGTGAGGAGTGTTCCGACAGCTCTTGGAGTAGCAACCCTCCAAAGGATGGAGCCACTTTTGCTGCCAGGTTGATAATATTTTTTTTTAGAGGTAGTTAGAAGCCGAGGACCGACCTTAAATCCTTATCTCGAACGTTGATGCCGGTGTCTTAGTTTAGTGTGTGTCTAGATTTTTTCTAGGTTTGTTCTTTTATGTAATTAGTTTTTCTTATTTTCTTTTCTGTTTACTGTAAATATCTAGTAATTAATGAATTTCCTTTTTACTATTTTTTTTTTACTAACAGTGTTACTAACCTTTAATTCTTTGTTACTAACATCTAACTTTCTAGATTACCATACAATCGGAAGTATTTTTCTCCTAAGTTTGGAGGAAGATTTTTGATTATTTTTGCAGATTATTAGCCCGGTATACTACTTAGTAGTAAAATTCAGGTAATTTTTCATATATGTCCCCTGTTTTGCACAATGAGGACATTGTCCTATTTCAGTTTGGGGAGATATACAAATCTGTACGTAGTAGGTAACAATTTTTTTAGGTAACAATTTTTTAATTTTAATTTTAATCATTTATTTTATTTTATTTTCAATAACAATTTTTCTTTAAGTTAATCATTATATGCAAATTATAAAAAAAAAGATTTTTTTTGAAAATATGAAATTCTTAACAATCCATCATAGTAGTAGTTCAAAAATCAAAATAAAAATAGTTGTAATTCAACGTAAATCATCTCTAGACACTGTGTCAGATGAATGTTTGAAACTATACGATTGATGTGAACTGTAAATATTTTAGATTATATTTTTAAAATTATAAAAACAAGTGAGCTATAGAGCCGATTTCCTCTTTATTCTAAGAAAGAGAGACTATTTTTATTCATGCTAAAATTTCTTTGAACTTCTCTATTATGCGAAATCTCATACTGCTGAACTTAGAATCAAAAGAATTCTGTAAAAATGATGAATTATTTAGGGAAATTTGCATTTTCAACCCTATAATTTTGCTTATTTGCAAAAATAGCTCTATAGTTTCATTCCTTGCAGAATAGGCCCACTCCAAGCCAAGCCGTTTCCACGTCACCGTCCACTTGCCAAGTCAGCACAATATGATTTATTTATTTATATTATATATATATATATATATATATATATATAATATTATATGAATTCATTCCCCACTACTTATTTTCTATATTCCGTTTCCCATTAGTAGTTCAGAGTTCAGACCAATCCTAACATTATCGCTTTTACCTGTTCAGATCAACCCTATCAATGACAAGGATAACTAGTAAGAATGAATTTTTAGCAAGCAATAGTTTTAGCTAGAAAAGTAAATAATGGGCGGCCCGCTATAGCAGGACGCTACGTTAAGATAGCGGGCCACTACCTCAAGATAGCGGCCCGCTACCTCAAGATAGCGGCCCGCTACCTCAAGATAGCGGGACGCTATAGTAAGGTAGCATCCCACTATCTTGAGGTAGCGGCCCGCTAGCTACCTTGACTAATTTTATTATTATCAATTTAGTGTTTAATTTCTATTATTTTTTCCATTATATTGATCAATTTAGGGTTTAGGGTTTAATTTCCATTTTTTCTAAATATTTATAGATTGAAATGGAAGTTCCCATTCTTTGTCATTTTGATGGGGTCCGTGTTAGAGATGATACTTACAACGGTTGACATCGGAAGATTGTTGTTATCAAAGACAATATACCATTTGATCAATTTAAACAAAAAATGTACAATATTAGTAGGACTCAATCGGAAGAGCATTTAATTTCCCTATTCGTTTCATTGCGTATTGGGAAGGAGTTGGTGTTTGTTGAATTATCGGACTTTGATGATCTTGCAAACTTATTTAGAGCATATCGTATTGGTGATGGTGTGATAAATGTTTATATCGAGAAATCATTAATCACTTATGTCACCAAGCCAATAGCGTCTTTAGACATTCCAATGAGACAAGATGATGAAGATCAAAGATATTGTCCTCAAATGAATCCAATGGACAATACATGTCAGCATAACGATAAAGTGGTAAGCAACATATTCGATTGGAATCAATGGAAAATATTTTTGGGAGGCATTAGTCCATACGAATGACCTTCTGAACCAATACCTTCAGAGCGAACGGTAATCGAGGCCAGAACACAAGAGTGAATACTAACCATACCTCGACGGACTCAACCTCAAGCACATAATAATATTCCAGTCGATGACGGTGATAGTGATCCTAAAAATACTGAAGCACTGCCCTCCTCGCCCACTTCGCGTGTTTATACTAATAGGGGAATTGATCAACCTATGGTGGACGAAAACTATCAGCTTAATGACTCGGAAGGAGAGTATATAGATTCAGATGATGAAGAATTGTATGAAGGAGGGCCATTAACTGTTGGTCAAGCATTCAGAAATAAAAAAACCTTTCAAAAAGCCCTTAGAGAGTTTGCAATGACAAATAATTTTTAAATTAAACCAATAAAAACTAGTCCTCTTCGAGTTACAGTGAGCTATATTTAATTAGGGTGTGCTTGGCGAATACATGCATCAAAATTGGTGGGTGTGGACACGTTCGTCGTGAAGACATTTTGCCCGCAACATACGTGCAGATTGCCAGCTTTCGGAAGAGGAAATCGCCAATGTACGAATTCTTGGATAGCTTCATTCGTGAGGGATAAATTGTTAAAAGGCTTTGACGGGACTCCTGCTTCAATAAGTTTTTATATTAAAAAAAAATACGGTGTAATAGTAAGTTATTGGAAAGCATGGAGAGGAAAAAAAATGGCTTTAAGCGACATCCAAGGTAGCTGGAATGAACAATTTAAGATGTTACCGTCCTATATCGCCGAATTACAGTGAGTTAATCTAGACGTATAGATCGAATTGTGTCGCGAGCCTGATAATGCCTTTCAGAGGCTCTTCGTAGCATTTGGACCTTGCATTAGGAGTTATCGTAATACTTTGTGAAGCATAATTGCGGTAGATGGAACGCATTTGCGCAGATGATACAAAGGAGTGTTGTTAATAGCTACGGCGATAGACGATAATAGACATTTATTCCCTATAGTGTTCGGCATTGTACCCAAAGAAAACGAAGATCATTGGATATGGTTCCTTATTCTGTGATAGCCCAAATTTTGTCGCTCTGAAATCCGTGCCATCAGCACGACCCTCGAGGTCATGCACCTTATATCTATGCGGAACATCAATTAACAAGTAAAAGCCAACAATTCAAAATACCAAAGCTTTGAACTAACTAAGTCCCTGTGTTTCATCAAAGTCTAGCAACCAACAGACAGTTCCGGTCTCATGCCAATTCATGAGCAAAGGAACTGTCCCGAACCATTAGTGACAATCATATCACCCCCGATGGTTCGTCAAAAGGAAAGTATAGTATTTAATTACATTTAAAAGAAAGGACTTGACATGCCAAGCCACGAGTACTCTCTACTCACCACTTCTGAACGTAAAGAACTTCTAAAAGAATTCCTCAGGAGGAGGTTCTAACTCTTCTCCGTCCGCGAAATCCGAACCTTTTGAACCAACGTCTCTCGAAGCCTGTGTTGCCGCGGGTGTTGCACTTGCGGCGTATAGTCTAAGGGGTGAGCTACATCCTAGCTTAGTAGAGAAACGTAAAGAACATATAGATTAATTCTGACATATATGCTGTGCAGTAAAAGAAAAATACAGTTTATCTGCTGTTACGATCTGGAAGGACAATCGAAATAACTGAAAGGAAAGATGAATACAACTACTTACTTTGCATGGTTTTCTTCTTTCTCATCTTACTCGTTTAGTTGTGAATTCGGCCTAATCACTTAACTCTTTAACTTAAATAGTCTCCGAGCAATATAGCATCGAGCCCCGATGGAATACCCACCATCGTCGTCTAACTAGACAGTTATCGATTTTGTATTCCACAGAATCTTAAGCCCTTTCTCCTAGGTGGCGGGGTCTTCTGTTAAATCTACATCCCTGAGATGTGCTACTGTATACGGATTAACCGCCGTACCGGTCACGGATATCCTGCCGAGTCAGTCGTGGGTATCCCGCCACGTCGGTGGGGTATTCTAAACAAACCTTAAATAACAAAAGTATCAAGTGTGCTTTACATGTAGTTATTCACCGTGATTGTGCTAATTTAATATATTAGGCCTTATCACCTTACTTTTTTTTTTCCCACTGCTTCTCATCTGCACCCCTGGGATGCTACTGATATATCGTATCATATAGGTATTCATCTTGTAGTTCTTGCGTCCCTATGGGACCTCTGGCTTCATTTTCTGAAGTCTACACACGCACGCTCTATTTACGTGACATGATGAGATACTTAGTTTAGCAATTAAATCTGTACTACACATATGTGAAATTGAACAATGTACATGTTTCAATAAGGTTCCCTACCTCAAGGCAAAACCCCGTGGTCCCTTCACGTAATGATGACACGTACTGATCTCATGTAAATCTACATTTCATGCGAAAGGGCATGCCTTAGAATGGTCACCAGTGGTCACTAGCACTCCTAGAGCGCATAGTTCATATGAGGTATATTTATATATATAAAAGAAATTAAATTTTTAGTTTTGGGGCCTCGCTCGAGCGGTTACTTAGCCTCGCTCGAGCGACCTCTTAACCTCGCTCGAGCGGTTGCCCAGCCTCGCTCGAGCGTCCTCTTATCCTCGCTCGAGCGGTTAAAACGAGGTGTCAGATTGCCACGCTCGAGCGACCCTATTCTTTCAATATGGGTCTCGCTCAAGCGAGCCCAGAACACACTATTATATATTCTGTCCTCGCTCGAGCGAGACGTTTAGATCGCTCGAGCGAGGAGCGGAAACCTTCACTCCGTGATTCTTCAAGAAAACTATCCTATTTCCTTAAATCTTAAATATGATTAATCGGCCATTGCCCGATACATTGCAGGTTATCATTAAGACATACCTAAGCACTTATCAAGCATTATCTCTTACCTAAATCGGCGGATCTCGAAATGGCTCGATCTAGCGTTCGAATCCCTGTTACTTCGAAGAGTTCTCTACGTTTCTGGTCAGACCTTCTCTCCAGGTCTTCTATCGATTTACACTCCAACAAGGCCTTAGCCTTTCTTCTCTACAAGACTCTCTTTTCTCTTTCTCTATTTTCCTCCTCTCTATTTAGGTTAAAATTATGTTACGTAGGGGAGAGACTTCTCTCCACTTTCACTTATATAGTGAAAGGAAGGGAAAAATATAACATGTTACACACATATACACACCGTGTGTATATGTTGACCCAGGTTTCCTTGTGAACCACACATACACGTGCGTGGCATATGGCTTGTACGGTTCCAAAAATCTGGGGTTGTTACATTCACCCCCACTTATAAGATTTTCGTCCTCGAAAATCGATCATGACCCAAAGCAAAAGCTACATATTTTACGGCTGTGTCCTTGATTAACTGATACTCATTTATCAGTTAGTCATATGGTCCCGTGACCCGAAAGATCTATTTAAAGATTACAAGTGTTTGTAACCACCTGAAACGGCCTGATGAGTTTAGAACCTGACAACCGATCATTTTGAGAGTTGAAAAGTTGTTCATACCACACCACGCATGAAGACTTTTGTCATGTTCTACGGTCATTCTATCAGAATCATTTAATCACAACATGCATATATATATAACAGAAATTTAGTGCCCATTAATTATAATTTGTGACAATCATGTCACAGCAGTATCAAGCATTCACCATACCAACAAAAATTTTTGTTTCATAATACTAACAACAAAAAGTATATCCACAGCGACCTAGTCGTCTTCCTCCTCGTACTCATCGTCGTCATCGCCTGTGTCCCATTCTTCGTCACTCTCCGCACCATCTCCCTCGCCCTCACCAACGGTCTCACCGGCATGGATGGCACCCTCTGTAGTGGTCCTAGCCGCCTGGGTCGAACTAGATGTCCCAAAAATGGCATCCGCCGGCTGCGTGATGCTCATGGGATAAGCTTGACCCATGAGGTCAATGAGAGCGCCTCTTGGAACCTGATGTAGTGGGTCTCCGCACTGCGTTGGAGAATCTCCCCTAACATACTGGAGTCGGTGGTATGCAGATGTGGTGGAGGCACAGTGGAGGGAGTAGCCGGTCCAGTCGATGGTGGTTGTGGTGCCTGCCTTGCGGCCTGACGATCTCTTTTCTTGTTCACACTGTTTTGAAGCCCCTTTAGGTTTCAGCTGAGGTCCTGGGCTATGTAGGGTACAACGTTATCGGTAAGCGATAACTCGTTGGTGTTGATCTTGAATCCATCCTTCCCATTACGCGTATCGAGAAGTCGGGAGATAAGACGTGCATATGGGAGGCGGTTTATCGGCGGGGGAATAACGCCCCTAACATTTCTCCTATAGGCATGCACCATGCCTTTAATGATGACCATTGGGGTGCTAAACCACCTATTGTGGAAAGCGGAGTGCAAGGCCCGTAAAAAGGTGTCACGACGCTCTTGGTCATGACCGGTAGGGTGTAAATGTTTCTTGAAAATGATGTCCAAAAACCACATGTGTGGTGGTAACTGTGATCGGGTGATGGATTGACCCGATGCGGACGCGCCGCCAGTAATATCATCAATGATCGTCGAAAACTCGACGTTCCCAACAAGTGGAGGTTGTGTGTTTGGTGTCGGGGTGTAGGAGAGAGGGCAGTTCATGACGGCGGATACATCGCCGCCACCAAAGGACAAATCCTTCCCATCAATTGTGACGAGAATGGTGTCTTCATTCACATTGGTCTGAAAGGTTTGATAAAATAGTCGGACTAATCTCGGATAGTACCGAGGTCCAAACGGTGTAAGTAAAGGTCGGAGGTGGTGGTTTGTCAGGAAATCCGATGTCCATTTCGTGGATGTCGGATCAATAAAGCATGAGGAATGAATTTCCCACTCGGGTTCCATTTCTTTCATGCCCCACCAATCATCAAGTTGGATCGGGTTGGGTGCCGGTGGTGGAGGTGGTTGTTGTTGTGGTGCTTTGTTTCGAGATGGTGGTGATCGGGTCGCCATTCGCTTCCTTGGTTGGGGATTAGGGCTTGAAGAAGCCATTAGAGTGATAGAGTTTAAAAAAAAAACGTAAAGGAGTATGGGGAAGGTAGATTTTACCTAGGAAAGTGGTTTGGACGGTTCGGATTTTTTTGAATCCGGCTTGGATCGGACGAAAAATGCTTGAGAGTGAAAGCCCTAGATCCTCGCTCGACACCCAAACTCCTCACGTGAAGAAGAAGTGGGCGTTTTAGCAATCTGGCCACTATATATAGTATGTCCTCGCTCGAGCGGTCGTTAGTTATCGCTTGAGCGATCACAGAACTGTAAATGGTATATAATTTTGGCCTCGCTCGAGCGGCTTGGAATCCTCGCTCGAGCGACCAATACACCTCGCTCGAGCGGTCACTATTCCTTGCTCGAGCGATCCCAAAACATGTCTATTTTGTTATTTTATGTAGCTCGCGCTCGAGCGAGCCCATCATATGATTCAGTGCCCATAGGCTCGTATCTTGTCTTCCTCCATTCTTACATTCGGAAACATTGTGATCCAAATCACCTCCTAACATCACTTAAGGACACGGTGATTGGAAACGCATGAGGAGGCCGCCGTAACAAACAATTTAAGCTAGAAAAATATAGGAATTTATTCTTGCAGTCAAAGTGTTGTGTGACGTCACCATTTACAAACCATTCTAATTGACCCTCTCAAACAACTTGGGGTATTGTTCTTTGACATCAGCCTCCCGTTCTCATGTTGCTTCTTCGGTCGGATGATTCTTCCATCGAACAAGTACTAAGGGAATGATTTTGGTGCATAGTACTTGGTCCTTTCTATCTAGTACCTTTGCCGGCTCTTCTATCATACTCATGTCTTCACACATCTCTAGTGATTGACCCTCCAAAATGTGGGAAGGATCATTCACATATTTCCTGAGCATAGAAACGTGGAAAATGTTATGTACTTTCGTCGAACAGGAGGTAAGCCAATGCGATATGCAACCGTAACTCGGCCCAAAACTTCGAATGGTCCCAGATATCGTGGACTCAATTTTCCCCTCTTTCCGAATCTCATCACTCCCTTCATAGGTGACACCTTGACAAACACGTGCTCACCCACCTTATAATCGACGCTGGCCCGCTTGATATCAGCGTAGCTTTTCTGTCTGCTTTGAGCCGACTTAAGTTTCTCCCTAATGATTCAAACGACTGTGGTATTTTCTTTCAGCAGCTCAGGCCCTAAAACAAATTTTTCTCCGGTTTCCTCCCAATTGATGGGCGATTTACACCGCCTTCCGTATAATGCTTCATATGGCGCCATTCCGATGCTTGTTTGGAAATTGTTATTATATGCAAATTCGATTAACGGTAAATATTGATCCCACGATTCTTGCATTTCCATCATACAAGCTCTGAGCATGTCTTCTATTACTTGATTTACCCGTTCTGTTTGTCCTTCTGATTGCGGATGGAAAGCTGAACTAAAATCTAGCCGTGTCCCCATCCCTTCCTGAAACTTCTTCCAGAATTTTGATGTATATAACGGATCTCGATCGGAGACAATGCTACTTGGAATTCCGTGTAGGCATACTATTTCCTTCATATAGAGTTCCGCTAGTTTTCCTGCTGTATACATCATGTTGTAAGGTAGAAAGTGTGTTGATTTGGTCAGTCGGTCCACGATTACCCAGATGGCATTATATCTATTTGTCGTACGCGGTAGTCCAACGATGAAATCCATAGATATTGATTCCCATTTCCATTCTGGTATTGGTAGAGGTTGTAACAATCCTGCAGGGTGTCTATGGTCAATCTTCACTTGTTGACACGTCAAACATCGTGAAACGTATTCTGCTACATCTTGTTTTAAACCTCTCCACCAATAATTCCTTTTCATATCTTGGTACATTTTTGTGCTGCCTGGGTGTATCGCGTAACTTGATTTGTGTGACTCGTCAAGGATAGTTCGCTTTAGCTCCACATTGTCCGGAATACAGAGTCGACCCTTGAACAACAAGGAACCATCCTCCTTGATTGAGAAATCTGAGCTGATGCCCTCAGTTACATCTTGACGACTCTTCATTAACGCTGGGTCCCTCATCTATAGCTCATGGATGTGCTCAAATATTACTGGTCTCACTGATATGTTAGCCAAAAAGGCCCCTATAGCGCGTGGCTCAATATTTGCATCATACGTCGAAAGATCTTCAAACAACTTCCATCTATGCATACGCAAAACCAAACTGGCCAACAGAGCTAGACCCTTCCGACTTAGGGCATCGGCTACTACGTTAGCCTTACCTGGATGATACTGTATGGAACAGTCATAGTCCTTAAGAAACTCCATCCATCTGCGTTGTCTCATATTTAGTTCCTTCTGTGTGAACAAGTATCTGAGGCTCTTATGATCGGTAAAAATTTCGAAGGTCTCACCGTATAAATAGTGTCGCCAAATCTTCAATGCAAATATGACTGCTGCTAGCTCTAGGTCATGTGTCGGATAATTCTTCTCATGTTCTTTCAACTGTCTTGACCCGTAAGCTATCACTTTCTTATGTTGGTTGAGCACGCAACCCAAACCATTGTACGAAGCATCACTGTACACTGCGAATCCCCCACTGCCTGAAGGAATTGCTAATACTGGGGCTGAAGTGAGTCTCGTTTTGAGTTCTTGAAAACTCTTCTCGCACGCCTCACTCCATTCAAACCTCACATCCTTCCTTGTCAGTCTCGTGAGAGGTCCCGCTATTTTTGAAAACCCCTCAACAAAACGTCGATAGTAACCTGCCAGTCCAAGGAAACTACGGATATCGGTCCACCGTCCTTAGTCGTTCCCAATTCCTCGCTCGATTTTGGATGGATCCACTGTGACACCATGCTTGGAGACGACATGTCCCAAAAAGCTAACCTCTTCTAACCAAAACTCGCATTTGTTGAGTTTGGCATAAAGTTTGTGCTGACGCAAAGTTTGTAGAGCGAGTCTTAGATGCTTCTCATGTTCTTCTTCTGACTTGGAATATATCAAAATGTTGTCGACAAACACTACGATGCAAGAATCCAGATGTGGTTTAAACACCCGGTTCATTAAGTCCATGAACGACGCCGGTGCGTTTGTCAACCCAAACGGCATCACTAAAAATTCGTAGTGTCCATACCGTGTTCTGAATGTAGTTTTCTGAATATCTTCGGCCCTAACTCTCAACTGAAGGTATCCCGACCTGAGGTCGATCTTAGAGAAATACCTTGCTCCTTGCAGTTGATCGAACAAATCATCAATTCTCGACAACGGGTATCGGTTCTTCACAGTTAGTTTGTTTAACTGTCGATAGTCAATGCATAAACGCATTGACCCATCTTTCTTCTTTACAAATAAGACAGGTGCTCCCCAAGGAGACACACTTGGTCTTACAAACCCTTTATCCATAAGTTCCTGTAACTGTTCCTTCAATTCCTTCAACTCAGTAGGAGCCATTCGGTATGGTGCCTTTGAGACAGGTTCCATTCCTGGCGGTAAGTCGATAGCGAATTCCACTTCCCTCTCTGGAGGTAACCCTGGCAATTCGTCTGGGAACACATCTTGAAACTCTCGCACCACTGCGATTTCCGAAATGACATTGTTCTCTTCCTTATCAGCCTTCAAGAATGCCAAGTAACGCCCCTTCGATCATTTTCGGCCTTCTTTGAGATCAGTGGCATAGATGACAACCTCACTCCTTGAAATCAAAATGATCTTCTTGTGTTGGGTCTGAAAATGATGACCTTGTTCTTGCAGTCGACTATTGCACTGTGCTGCACCAACCAGTCCATGCCAAGGATCACATCAAACCCCTGCATGTCCAGCAGTATCAATTTCGCTTCCAATTCATGCACCTCTAGGTCTCGAACTGCTACAATGACGGATTTGCAAGCTAACTCCGTGTTTATTAATTCTCCAATCGGAATAGACAAGGATAGGACGAAGTCCAACACCTCTGGAACAATCTTCATCCTCTTGGCAAATCGTGGGGTGACGAATGAGTGGGTAGACCCTGGGTCTATCAACACTCTAGCGTCATATCTAAAGACACATCCTTTCTCATACATGGTTAAAGTACCTATAGTATACATACATACATACAAAAATTTACACATCCTTTCACATCCCTAGTTCACAAATAAAATTTAGTGTTTAGCGAAAGAAACTACACTATTCCTATTGAATGCACCTTCTCTATCTAAGGAAATGAAATTTCAAAAAATTTTATATTTCTCACCTTGAATGACGTCATGCACGTTCCCTGCTTCCTGAGCAGTGACTGCATAGGCTCTCCCTTGCACGAACCGTTTTCCTTGCTTGAATTGGTCGTGAAATTAAAGCTGAAGTTGTCTTCTCCTTGTTTGCCTCAGGACAGTCCTTAATCACGTGGCCCATCTTGCCACATTTAAAACAACCTCGCATCCCTTGTCTGCAATCGGCCGTTTTGTGGGACTTGCCACACTTGGCACAAGTATCCCTTGATGTTGAAGATGCAGCTCGTGAGAAGCCTTGTGTTATCGCAACTCCAGTAGAAATGGCAGGATTCTCATATCTCATCAGTCTCCCTGATGCCGGAAATGGAAACCTTTGATATGTGCTCTGTTGTGTCGGTCTCCCATATCCTGCTTGAAACGGTTGTTTCTGATTTTGTACTATGAATCTCGGCTTTTTGTTTATTGGCTCGTAGTTCCCAGTTCTATTCTGATCCACATTTGTTCTTCCCTGTTGTTCCCTTTGACGGTAGCAGTTGTTGTTCTCTTCTTCCACTACTAGCGCCTTACTCATAACCTCTCCATATGTTTTCAGCTGGAATGGAGCAACTCCTCCTCGAATATCTGGCCTCAAACCCTGTTGAAACCTCTTTGTTTTCATCGCTTCTGTAACCACATAGTCGGAAGCGAAACGAGCAAGTCTCATGAACTCCACTCCGTATTCCCTTACTGTCATGTTTCTCTGTTGGAGTTGTAAAAACTGTACTTCCATCTGATTTCTCACCACTTCGGGGAAATACTGTTTATTGAATTCTTCCACGAATTCATTCCACGTCCATGGCACATTTGGGGTCTCCTGAGCCCTAGTTCGCGACACAGACTTCCACCAAGGTCCAGCCTCCCCATCTAACATGTACGCTGCCCAACAGACGCTCTCATCTTCCGTGCAAGTGAGTACATTGAAAAGCTTTTCCATCTCACTTAGCCAATTTTCAGCAGCCATAGTGTCTGCTTGCCCTGAAAAGTTAGGAGGTCTCATCCTCCGGAATTCCGTAAATGCTGAAACTGCTGGGGGTGTTGGCACCACTGGAGATGTAGGTGGCTGATACTGATTACCAGTATTTTGAGCCGACAAGGATGCTGCCATGGCATCCGCCATGGTTTCCATAGTGTGCATCATCCTCTGACGCTCCTCTCTCTCTTCATTTCTCTCCCTGATCCTATCTTGTTCTCTCTGATCTTGACCCTGACGGTCTTGATCGTGATTTTTGGCCTGGTCTTTGTTCCCTCGAAGACATCACGATCTGCATATGAAATTAACTTTCGTCAGCAGAAGTCCCTATGCTCTGACAAAAGAATGATTGTCAGAATTTCTAGAAGAAATGCTTTGATACCAACTGTGACAGCCCGAATTTTGTCGCTCCGAAATTCGTGCCATCAGCACGACCCTCGAGGTCATGCACCTTATATCTATGCGGAACATCAATTAACAAGTAAAAGCCAACAATTCAAAATACCAAAGCTTTGAACTAACTAAGTCCCTGTGTTTCATCAAAGTCTAGCAACCAACAGACAGTTCCGGTCTCATGCCAATTCATGAGCAAAGGAACTGTCCCGAACCATTAGTGACAATCATATCACCCCCGATGGTTCGTCAAAAGGAAAGTATAGTATTTAATTACATTTAAAAGAAAGGACTTGACATGCCAAGCCACGAGTACTCTCTACTCACCACTTCTGAACGTAAAGAACTTCTAAAAGAATTCCTCAGGAGGAGGTTCAAACTCTTCTTCGTCCGTGAAATCCGAACCTTTTGAACCAACGTCTCTCGAAGCCTGTGTTGCCGCGAGTGTTGCACCTGCGACGTATAGTCTAAGGGGTGAGCTACATCCTAGCTCAGTAGAGAAACGTAAAGAACATATAGATTAATTCTGACATATATGTTGTGCAGTAAAAGAAAAATACAGTTTATCTGCTGTTACGATCTGGAAGGACAATCGAAACAACTGAAAGGAAAGATGAATACAACTACTTACTTTGCATGGTTTTGTTCTTTCTCATCTTACTCGTTTAGTTGTGAATTCGGCCTAATCACTTAACTCTTTAACTTAAATAGTCCCCGAGCAATATAGCATCGAGCCCCGATGGAATACCCACCATCGTCGTCTAACTAGACAGTTATCGATTTTGTATTCCCTGGGAATACTGCCCCAAGCCCCTTTCTCCTAGGTGGCGGGGTCTTCTGTTAAATCTACATCCCTGGGATGTGCTACTGTATATGGATTAACCGTCGTACCGGTCACGGATATCCTGTCGAGTCAGTCGTGGGTATCCCGCCACGTCGATGGGGTATTCTAAACAAACCTTAAATAACAAAAGTATCAAGTGTGCTTTACATGTAGTTATTCACCGTGATTATGTTAATTTAATATATTAGGCCTTATCACCTTACTTTCTTTTCCCCACTGCTTCTCATCTGCACCCCTGGGATGCTACTGATATATCATATCATATAGGTATTCATCTTGTAGTTCTTGCGTCCCCTTGGGACCTGTGGCTTCATTTTTTGAAGTCTACACACGCACGCTCTATTTACGTGACATGATGAGATACTTAGTTTAGCAATTAAATCTGTACTACACATATGCAAAATTGAACAATGTACATGTTTCGATAAGGTTCCCTACCTCAAGGCAAAACCCCGTGGTCCCTTCACGTAATGATGACACGTACTGATCTCACGTAAATCTACATTTCATGCGAAAGGACATGCCTTAGAATGGTCACCAGTGGTCACTAGCACTCCTAGAGCGCATAGTTCATATGAGGTATATTTATATATATAAAAGAAATTAAATTTTTAGTTTTGGGGCCTCGCTCGAGCGGTTACTTAGCCTCGCTCGAGTGACCTCTTAACCTCGCTCGAGCCGTTGCCCAGCCTCGCTCGAGCGTCCTCTTATCATCACTCGAGCGGTTAAAACGAGGTGTCAGATTGCCACACTCGAGCGAGCCTATTCTTTCAATATGGGTCTCGCTCAAGCGAGCCCAGAACGCACTATTATATATTCTGTCCTCGCTCGAGCGAGACATTTAGATCGCTCGAGCGAGGAGCGGAAACCTTCACTCCGTGATTCTTCAAGAAAACTATCCTATTTCCTTAAATCTTAAATATGATTAATCGGCCATTGCCCGATACATTGCAGGTTATCATTAAGACATACCTAAGCACTTATCAAGCATTATCTCTTACCTAAATTGGCGGATCTCGAAATGGCTCGATCTAGCGTTCGAATCCCTGTTACTTCGAAGAGTTCTCTACGTTTCTGGTCCGACCTTCTCTCCAGGTCTTCTACCGGTTTACACTCCAACAAGGCCTTAGCCTTTCTTCTCTACAAGACTCTCTTTTCTCTTTCTCTATTTTCCTCCTCTCTATTTAGGTTAAAATTATGTTACGTAGGGGAGAGACTTCTCTCCACTTTCACTTATATAGTGAAAGGAAGGGAAAAATATAATATGTTACACACATATACACACCGTGTGTATATGTTGACCCAGGTTTCCTTGTGAACCACACATACACGTGCGTGGCATATGGCTTGTACGGTTCCGAAAATCTAGGGTTGTTACATGTTCTATTTGGGAGACGCATAATCGAGGACTTTGAAGAGTAATTTGTATTGATATCAGACCGACAGAAGGGGTTGATGGAAGCTGTGCATAATATTTTTCTAATGCATTTCACAGCTACTGTATGCGACACCTAACTTCGAAACTTTTTTATACATATAAGGATACAATCTCTCGACTGCTATTTTGGGTTACTGCCCTTTCATTCTCTGAGGCAAAATTAAAAAAAAAATTGTGAAAAATTCAAGACCAGGCCCCCCGGAATGTATAACATGGATTGAAGAAGTCGGTGACCATTTTTGGGCGTGCGCATATTTTTCAGGAAAGCGTTATGATATGCTGACAACAAATATAGCTGAAAGTATTAACAGTGTGTTGAAGAGAGCTAGAGAGGAACCCATCGTGACAATGTTAGAAACCATTCACACGAAGGTAGCCGAATTCTACCTTCAGCATCAGGAAGAAGGAGATAAAATGGCACACGAGTTGACACCGATGGCGGAAGAGCACATAACACAGAATTTAGGGTGGGCCCGTCGAAAGAACGTTATTCCCTATGGTTGCGATATATTTCAAGTTAAACGTGGGCAATACACTCACAATGTCAATCTAGAGAAACGAACGTGTACATGCAGACGTTGGGCTATCCTTGGATTACCATGTTCGCATGCGATCACTGTATTATTGCCCAGGAATAGGGATAAAGAGATTCCTCAATTTTGTGATCATTGGTTTACCAGTACCTTATTTAGGGAAACTTATAAAGAATAATTTGTTCCGACCGTTGATATGCGCCAATGGGCAGTTATAAGGGAAGACATCGAGGTTTTACCTCCGTACAACATACGTCAAGCCGGTCACCCAAAGAAAATGAGGATACGATCTAAAGGCGAAGTTTGACCACTACGGTGTAAAAATTATAATGAATATGGACATAATCGTCACTCTTGTAAATTTATTAGAATATAAAATCACTTTTTTTAGTCTTTTTTAGTTAATAAATTTTTTTATTAACCATGAATTATGATTTAGGGAGCTAAATTTGAATAGTGTGAACACCTACTCAGAGTCTCAAACCTGACTTGATTTGATCTTGAGTTTGTATCAATTCGTGATTAAAATTGTAATGGGTTTTCTTGCTGGACCTCGAAGTATACAAAAAATGCATTCATTATCCCAATAATTTGAATCATAATATACAAAATAAAATAAACAAGTGAAAAAATAAAAACTAAGTCTCAAACGTGGACAATGAATGTCCAATTTCAGCTCGAAATTGCTGCATGTATTTCTCTTGAAAATCTACTTTCCACCGCTCGAAAAAGTATTCAACGTATTTCAGTACGAAAATCCCACAGTCCCAACCGTTCTTTTGGAGGGGAAGATCAACACTATTTATGATAGTAAGTTACCATTGCTAATCGAGAGCAGAACTCAATCCGACAGTGTGAAGAAGTTGTGGCAGGTGATGTATCAATGAATCTTTGTGCGTATCAAACTTCTTCGAACACTCTCGAACGACAGGGTCTAGCAACTTTAAAACGCAGTCCGTTACGGAAACGATAGCTAATGCCCAATGATGGTGTCTCTAGCTATGCATTGGAAAATATATCTGCGTGCAATCGTAAATCTAATTAGTAATGTGTTAATTAATAAACTTTAAAAGTGTGATCGCTATCAAAAAATAACTTACCGTCCCACAATCGATAGCATTAATACCGCGTGAGGTACTTCGAAAGAGTGGCTCAAGCGGCTTGGCCTGATGGCAAATCTGCCACCTGTCACAATATGCCTCCCATCTACCTTTTTCATTCAGTGGCTCCAAATTTTCATCACAGACGAATTTTTAAAACTTTACATGGTCTACTATAATGAAGGTCTGAAATTTAATACTAAAATAACTCATTATTTGAATCTATTAATGACGTAAATAAAGGCAGATAAATAAATTAAATCATAAAATCAAATAATAAAAAATAAAAACGATACAAATGCAGAGGCCGATGCAAACTAGCTCTTCTCCACCATTTCCACGAACATATTATCATTTTTACTGTCTAAAACATTCAAATACAAATCGATAACTTCGTTATCGAGCCACAATTTTTCCTTCAAAAGCTTTAAATGCCCTACGGTGACGTCTAGACCGTAGATACTATTAATGACCACTAAATCTTCTTCCGCAGGCCGATTCCATAAGCTCTTCATAAATTTCTGTTCCATTGACTCTGAAACCTCTTCTTCTTGGTCTTCCACTTTTTTTCTTTTATTTGTAGTGATTTTTTTTGTTGGCGACTTTCTTTTGGTTCAATTTCGAAGCTTGTATAGCGTGCCCTTAGTAGAAGCCGGAATCTTCACTAATAAGGGTTTAAAAGATGCCGGTTGTGACTCAACAGTTGGCTGAGGTACTGGCAGATCAACCCCTTTATCTATATCTTCAACCGGCGGTTGGGGTTTAGAAGTTTGAGTGATTGGGGCTGGGTGGTGATGAGTGATTGGGGAAGGGTTATGAGGAGAAGGGGGTTCAGAAGTTTGAGTGATTGGGGCAGAGTGATGAGGAGAAGGGGGTTTAGAAGCTGATGGGGGCTGAGGGGCTGGTTCAGGGGCAAGAGATTTAGGAGTAACAAAGGTTTCAAATAGTACTATAGAGAGAATTTCATCCTATATAAGGTAAAAAAAAAAAGTTAAACAAAGAAATTTCAAAAAAATGAGTCAGGATAGCGGAATGGGGGATAGCGGTCCACTATCTTGGGGGATAGTAGTCCGCTATCTCAAGATAGCAGTCTGCTATAAAATTATTAAAAAATAATATTAAATAAATTTAAACAAAATAAAATTAAAAAATAATTATAAATATAACAAATGAGACTAGTTTTATACCTTTGTCAAATGAGATTTAACCTTTGCAAGTTCGTTCCTAATTACAATATTTTCACTCTTTAAATTTTTTAAATCTTCCTTTAAAGACACTACTTCCTCTTTTAAACTCTTGTTCTCCCTTCCCTGCTGCTCAATTGTGAATGTCTGTCCTTTTAATACAATGAAAGCACGTTTGAAATGACCCTTCATTTATTTAACAACATTGCGTAGGGACGAACATTCTTTTCTAAGCTCCTTAACTTCATTTAGGAGCTTGGGATGTCTAGCCGGTTGTTCTCTAATTGTTGACTTTCCCTTTAATTCTTTTTGATGACGAAATACGAATTCGTATTCGTTATTATCATCACTGTTAGATTCATCGTCGTCATCATTATCTTCATATTCTTCACTTATCTCTTTTTCTTTTGATGGGTATTCCCTTTTTTTGGTAAGGTAATCCCTTTTTTTTTCTTGGTTCTTCAACTAACCATTCCCTTTCTCTCTTCCTATGACTGAAGAATTGTCGAACTGATAGATATTGTAGTTCATGTTTCTCATAATCAAGTTCGACAATTATCGGAGACGTAAGAATTTTTTCTCTGTAATAATTTGGAGTACAGCTGACTTTTAGAGCTTCCAATTTCACTAGCCTCGGAAATGGATTTTTCATTTGTGTACGAGGAGTGTTGATTCCAGGAAAGTGCTCCAACGCCTATATCTGTAACGCTATAATGCAACCGTATATGTTGTATTGTCCTTTTTTCAAGACTTTTGCCGATTCTCTTCTCCCAATTGATTTTTTTATGCAATCAACTAAATTATTGTAAACTTTAAGCCCTCATGGATATTGGTTGAAGCATTCTAAGTTATCAACTAAATTTAAATATTTATTATCAACTTCCTGATATGTGTCCGGAAGTAGAAAAGAGCATACAAGAAATAACAACGATAATTTCAAAATTTCATCTTCGGAAAGATGGGCACTATCTATGACTTCTTCGATACGAGATCTTCTAGCCAGCTATTCCCTAAAGAATTTGTACCAAATGGTTTCCTCTTCTCTTATAGTCCTTTGCTCAAACTCATTTTCTTCAAAATTTTCCAACATTTAGTCCTAAAATCAGTGATATATCGGCCTCTTGCAAAACTAACTTGGTGTTCTTCACCTTAAACATGTTATTTTTCACCCAAAAGCTTAAAATTGCCTCAATTAAGTCTCCAATAAAGATTAATTTCTCAGACATCCTAAACAGATGATCAAAAATTGATTCATCTAGCTCTTCCTCTCTTCTTTGTAATGCATGTGAAATTTTCTAACACTAATACCTGTACACTATCCAAAGGGCTTTAACGGCTTCGACTTCGATATATTAGTATGTGTGAAAGGAACTGCATAGAACATATATAAATATAATTTAGTTATTAATTAAAAAAATAAAATTAATAAATAGCTTATAGCGTACCGCTATCCTAGGATGGCGTTTCGCTATCCTGGAGTAGCGTTGCACTATCCTGGGATAGCGGTACGCTACTCCAGGATAGTGGAACGCCTAAAAATAAATCTGGAAAAAAAAAAAAATTACCTTGAAAGCAGTAATCACCCTGTTCTCTTCTGGAAGGTAAAAGTGAAAAGTGAAAAGTGAAAAGTGGAAAGTGAAAAGTTGTTCTACAGTTTAAATAGTTTCTTGTTTTTTTAAATATCGGCGCTGCTGATGTGGCGGCGCTGTAGCGCGTCGCTACCCTACTGTGGCGACGCTTGGAATCCATGCTGACTTGGCAAGTGGGCGGTGACATGGAAACGGCTTGGCTTGGAGCGGGCCTATTTTGCAAGGAATGAAACTATAGGGCCGTTTTTGCAAATAAGTAAAATTATAGGACCGAAAATACAAATTTCCCAATTATTTATTTAGAACCATTTAATAAATATATCAAAGCAATAAGACATCCATATTAGTAAATCATAAAAATGACCAAAGGCCATCTTTTGTTAAACTAGAGCCAAAAAGCTAAATTTTCATAATATTTTATCCTTTGAACCCATATTAGAAGCCTAAAACCTACATTTCTTTGTACCGAAATTTTATAAACCTTTAATCATATGTACTGCCCAAAAATTTTTACCTTTAACCCTTATAATTTTTGAGATTTTAGAATGTAAAAGAAGGGGAGAAGAGGGAGTGAAAGGAGTATACGCTGAATAGAAAAATAATCTGCTGAAAAGGGTGGAAGAAAAAGAAATACATTCATATGAAAATATGGGAAAAGAAAATTAAAGAAAATCGTGAATAAACAATTTAGCGAAATAGAAGAAATCGTAAAAAGACGATTCTGTGAAAAAGAAAAAGAAAAATGGGATTTACACTATAAAATAAGATGGGAAGAAGTTATTCGATTTCTAGATACTTACTGAAGCTGAAAAAAAATATAAAAGAAGAAGAAAAGGAGAGTTAAATTCTCAGGAATTACTTTGAATCCTTTTTACCTTTTCTTTGAAATGTTCTGAAAATTTAAAGCCCCAATACAAGCCGAAGGAAAGACCTTTGAGATTTACGATTTGCAAAATTATGAGTCTAGTAGAGATATAAGAAGTATATGCTATGAATGAATAAAGAAGTTATAAGAACAAAATTGATTATTTTTTTCATGAGATTTACCTTTCTGATTGATTGTCCTCTAAAAAAAATGAATATTATATTGAGAGAACTCAAAAATTTTGATTATTCTTAAGAGTATGCCGCTAAGTGAGTTTGAATGAAAAAATTTCTAAAAACTACAGTTTAGAAAAATCTGTGATGAATAATCTTTTCACTGATATGCACACACTCCATGCTATATTGAATTGAAATTGTTGAGTTCTGATAAAGGATAATTATAGTAATGGAAAGTTAAGGATAAAAGATTTGAAATTTTTTGGAAATAATGAACATATGATGATTTATTGAGTATTTAGTATATAGTTATATTTTGAATTTTAGTTTTGAAAAAATATTTTGAAAAATCCAAAAAAAATATTTAAAGTTTTTAGGTAACTTCATTGAAAACCTTCAGAAGACTACAACTCCTCCACTGGGGATCACCTAGGGGTTTAAAGGCTTGTTGCATCTGCTAAATGTAATGAAAGTGACATTTAAATTCATAGTTTTAGATATTTTATGTTTCCTTGTTTGCTAAGGACTAGCAAAACTCAAGTTTGGGGTGTGATCAGTCACATAATTTACCATTTTATTACCCTTAACTTAGTGATGTTAGGACTTAGTTTGCTACTAATGTGATGTTGATGTGCAAATATTAGAGATAAGCAGTAAAATAGAGCCAAAGTGATAATATTCATCAAAATGAACTTATGAAGCAATAAGAATGGCGATTGAACATAAAGTAACGATTCGCTAAGAGTTTAGAGATAGAAAATCATACTTTACGATTTGGCGCTACCGCTGAAGGAAAAGAATGAAAGAAAAGTAAGAAATCGTAAGTTTATGATTCTTCAAAAGATGATTCTTCAGGAAGCGATAAAAGAAGAAAGGCACTGAATCTTTGAAAATAGAAAATTATTCAGTATGAAAGTCATGAAAGAAAAGAAAATCGTGATGAACGATTTTGCAAAAAAAGAACGATTATCTGAAATTAAGTTCTCATACTTGTTGCTGCTGATGATCACGTGAGAACCAGGAATAGAATTAGATCTTTATAACTTGAAGTTCTACTGATCACGGATCTAAGAAGATTGATGAAGATATATCCCGAAGTACTTTGCTGCTGCTAAAGAAGGAACAATCCAGAAGTGCATCAACTAAAGAAAGTAAGAAAAGATAAAATTAGGAATTAGAGTTGTATTAGGATACATTTATTTATAGTAGTTTCTTTTATTAGAGCTAGATCTTTGTAAACTGACTCCTTTTATTCTATAAATATGAGAGCTCGGTATAGGAACAAGCAGCGAAGAAATTCAACATCAATTGACGCCTGAGGTTGAATTTTCTTTCAATCAAAGTAGTGTATACTAGATAAAGTAGATTAGATATCAGAGGTTTCTCAAGAGTAATTGACGACTGCAATTGAGTGCTGAAGATTAGTGTAGATATCCTAATTTCTCAGAAGCAATTGACGACTGCGGTTAAGGGGTGAAAAATATATTTTTACTTTGCTCTCTATTTTAGATTTATTTGCTTTGTAAATATCTCCAAGTTTTTGTTTGAATTGACGACTCATGTGGGAATTTGCAGATTAGTGTAACGATTTTTTATTTTTCATCTTCAATTTTCTAAGGTTTGATTGACGCCCAGATTTTAGGAAGTTGTTGATTAAATTAAATCTGTATTGATAGGATCTTAGACTTGATTGACGACCGATGCTAAGAGAGTTGAAATATGGTGTAACGGTACTATTTATTTTCATAAATATCCAATAGTTGGAGATTGAGATTGACGACCTTAATCTGAAGAAGGAGGATTAGGATTTATTTTTATGCACTTTAGATTTAGAAAACATTCTTTTATTCATATTTCTCTAGTAGATTAGATCTTTAAGATAAATAAAAGTTTTTAAGATAAAGATTTAGATAGAAGATATAAATAAGGAGATAAAATAGATAAATAACTTCCTTGTAGGAATGATCCTATGCTAGTACTATAATTTTCGTTGTGCACTTGCAATAGGTTAAGACTTGAATTTAACATAAATTTAATACATACAATTAAGAAGTTCAATCATACCTACAACCCTCAGTGGGAAAACCATTATGACCTCTTAAGGGCAAACCAACAAGACTTCTTGTGTGCATACCCACAAGACTCTCAAGGTTTTCAACAACCCTATGTCAAAAACCAATATTTTGACCAACAGTCCATTAGAAATGATGATGCTATTGTTGTTCAGATCCTTTAAGACCTGCAACAACAGGCACATCGACGATCTAAGGAACTATCTCAACTGAACCAAATTTCCCAAGACCTGCAATCCTACTCTCAATCCCTTGCAAATTTAGGGACCAAAGTTGAACAAATAGTCATGCAATGGGAGAGAATGGAAGACAACCAAAGGTGTTTCCCTAGAGGGACTGATTTAAGAGGACAACCAAGTGAGGAATTTACACCAACCTCTACACCTCACATTCAGGCTGTTAAAACTCTACGAAGTGGGAAAACTATTGACAATAGGGTAGAGTGCCTACACCATTGGCTGCCCCCGAAACCCATACCAAAAAGAAGCAAACCCTAGAAGAAGCCCCCTTGCCAGAAAAATAAAAAAATAGTAATAAGGAAAGTACACCAAAATCTGTGGCTAAAGTACCTTATACACTGAAGTTACCTTTTCCAAATTCCTTTGGTGCACCATCTCCTTTTGATAAAATCCAAAAATATTAGAAGAAATTACCGAAATTTTCAAGGAAGTGAAGATTAATTTGCCTCTCTTAGAAGCAATTAAATAGGTCCCAGCCTATGCACGATTTCTGAAGGAGATGTATTCGCAGAAACGAAAAAGGTGAAATAATGTCTCGCAAAAAGTTTTCTTGACAGAGCAGGTACGCTCAGTCTTGCAAGCCAAAACCCCTCCTAAACTTAAAGATCCGAGAGTGCCTACAATTCCATGTATCATAGGTAATCATGCAATAAATAAAGCACTTCTTGATCTGGGAGCTAGTGTCAATTTGCTACCCTTCTCCATCTACGAAAAGTTAGGACTGGGAGATATGAGTCCTACTTCGGTAACTCTTCAGTTAGCCGATAGATAAGAAAGAAGGCCAATAGGAATCATTGAAGATGTCATGGTTGGGGTCGACAAATTTGTTTTCTCTGTAGACTTCTTATTATTAGACATAGAACCCGGTTCGAAATCTCCAACACAAATTCTCGTTATACTCGGTAGACCATTCTTGGCCACGACCAATGCATGCATCAACTGCAAAACCAGAGTGATGAAAGTTTCTTTTGGAGATATACGAATCCAGTTAAATATTTTCTCAACAGCCAATCAAATGGCCTTAATTGACAATAAGGAATACTTCAACATAGATGAAATTGAAGAACTGGTAGAAGAAGCATTACCTCTAATATTATCTAAGGATGTGCTTCGCTTTGCATTATGGTATATGGACCCGGAAGAATCAGACTACCAACTAAGGGAGGTGACTTTTGTGTTGGACACTTCTGTCTGCGAACTCCAGTCTAAAACATGGAGACCATGGAGAGAACCTTTGCCCACTACTTCCAATGAACCATTACAACCTTCAATCGAAAAAGCATCGTCCCTAGACCCAAAACCACTTCCCAACACCCTTAAGTACACTTTTCTTAGGCCTAAAGAAACTCTCCCAGTGATTCTTTCATCTACTCTTAACAGGGAACAGGAGAGCAAGTTGGTGGCCATACTTATAAAGTATAAACGTGCAATAGGATGGACAGTTGCTGACTTAAAGAGGCTTGATCCGTCAATCTGTATATAAGGAATTCATCTAAAGGACAATGCCAAAACTTCACATGAAAGTCAATGACAGTTGAATCCAAATATGAGGAAAGTCGTCAAGAAGGAAATTGTAAAACTATTAGACGTAGGTATTATTTACCCAATTTCCGACAGTGAGTGGGTAAGCTACATTCAAGTAGTCCCAAAGAAGTCTAGGATTACAGTGAAAGAAAATGAATCCGATGAGCTAGTGCCATTACGTAAAACCACAAGATGGCGTGTATGCATTGACTACCGGAAGCTTAACTCCATGACACGCAAGGATCATTTTCCACTACCCTTATCGACCAAATTTTGGAAAAACTTATGGGTCAGGAATATTTTTATTTTCTAGATAGCTACTTAGGGTATAACTAGGTTCCGGTCTATCTGAAAGATCAAGAAAAGACCACCTTCATGTGTCCTTTTAGAATGTTCGCCTATCGTCACAAGCCCTTTGGGCTATGCAATGCACCCACAACCTTCCAAAGATGCATGATGGCCATCTTTTTTGATATGATAGACAAGTTTCTAGAAGTATTCATGGACAATTTCTCGGTATTCGATCGAACCTTCGATTCCTGTCTTGATCTCCTGGCCCTTGTTCTAGAAAGATGTGAAGAGACGAACCTAGTACTAAGTTGGGAGAAGAGCCATTTTATGGTTGAAGAAGGCATAGTCTTAGGGCACATTATCTCCAAAAGAGAGATAGAAGTTGACAAGGCTAAAATTGACGAATAGCAAATCTGCCACCACCAGCTTCAGTATGGCAGATTCAATCTTTCCTTGGCCATGCGGGTTCTATTGTCGCTTTATTAAAGATTTCTCAAAAATCTCGAGACCACTTTGCCATTTATTAGCAAATGATGTACCTTTTAACTTTGCCGATACCTACCTTGACACATTTAATAAGCTTAAAGCCCTTCTCTCATCTACACCAATCATTCAATCACTTGACCACTCATTGCCTTTTGAAGTAATGTGCGATGCTTCTGATTTCGCAATAGGTGCCGTCCTAGGACAGTGCAAAAACAAGACCCCTCACGTAATTTATTAACCGAGTTGTACCTTGATCGAAGCTCAGGTTAACTACACTACCACTGAGAAGGAGCTTCTTGCTGTCATGTTTGCATTGGATAAATTTTAACTGTACTTATTGAGATCAAAGATCGTCATCTTCTCTGATCATTCCGCACAAAAATATTTATTATTTAAAAAGGATGCCAAACCAATACTAATTTAGTGGATCCTACTTTTGCAGGAATTTAACTTCAAAATCAAGGACAAGAAGGGCATTGAAAATGTGGTAGCTGATTACTTGTCTAGAAGCGAACCGTCTGAAACCATTAGTAGAGAATCTTTGCACGATACCTTCCCAGATGAGCAACTTTTTGCCATACAAGCAACAGTGCCATGGTACGTAAATATCGTAAATTATTTGGCAACAGGTAAGATTCCTCCGACCTGGACCAATCAAGATAGGTACATTTTCTTTTCTAATGCAAAATATTATATTTGGGAAGATCCTAACCTATTCAAGATATGCATTGACCAAATAATTCAAAAATGTGTGCTCGATAGTGACACCCACAAGATTTTACAATTTTGCCACACATATGCTTGTGGGGGTCACTTCGGAGGCAGGAAAATGGCTGCCAAAGTACTGCAATCTAGATTTTATTGGTCATCAGTATTTAAGGATGCCTAGAATTGTTGTTAGGCCTATAATCGATGCCAGTAGTCAGGAGCCATGTCTCGAAGGAACATGATGCCCCTCCAATCAATTTTGATGGCAGAGCCTTTTGACATCTATGGCATAGACTTTATGGGACTCTTCCTCCTTCGTTCAGATTCATGTATGTATGTATCAAAATGGGTAGAAGCAACAGCTATAAAAACAAATGACCATAAGGTGGTAAGTCTCTTTTATCAAGGAAAACATATTTTCGATGTTTGAAATCCCACGCGCCATTATAAGTGATGGAGGAAGCCATTTTTGCAACCGGCATTTCGAGAGCTTGCTCAAGAAATATGATGTCACTCATAAAATCGCAACCCCCTACTACCAGCAAACTAGTGGGCAAGTGTAGGTCTCCAACCAGGAAATAAAGAAAATTTTGAAAAGAACTGTTTGTCCTGACAGAAAAGACTGCTCCCTGAGACTGAATGATGCCTTATGAGCGTACAGAATGACTTATAAAATACCTATTGGCATGTCTCCTTTCCGACTGGGGTACGGCAAGTCCTGCCATCTATTTGTGGAATTAGAGCATAGAGCCTTTTGGGCTATCAAAGCATTGAATTTTGAACTAGACGCATTGAGAGAACTAGAAGAAATTCGTAATGATGTCTATCAAAATGCTCGAATTTACAAAGCCAAAACTAAAGTATTTCATGATAAACATATTTTGAGGAAGAATTCTAAGCCAGGCCAACAAGTCTGGTTATACAATTCCACGTTAAAACTATTCCCAGGGAAATTACGAAGTTGTTGGGACGTACCTTACAATGTGGTCGAAACATTCCCTTATGAGGCTGTCATTATTCAAGATCCCAAGGATAATCGTACATTCAAGGTTAATGGGCAGAGACTTAAAACTATGGTATCTTTACAAGAGAAAGGGATAGTGACCACTATGTCAGTAAAAGACCCGGAGTATGTCTGATATGCTCTTGGGCAACTGTCGCACTACCGACTCACCCATAATACTTTGTATGAAATTATTTTTCCTAATTTTAGATGTACAATTTATATCAATCCCGTCGATATGAGAGAGCGTAGTGATTACGATTCCTTATAGCATACTGGTGCTCCCATACACAATCGTAGACCCTACGATTGCTGGGAATCTAATTTATACGGGCTTTATACGCTACTATCAAAAGGGCACGACTTCCTATAACACTGGCATAGCCTCGTTTCACGCTACGCAGCCACGTCTCCCAGAATTAATAGAAATACCAACCGATTTGCTTTCTTCAACACCAGCCATAACTTCCATTTATAACAACCCTTCGTATTCCCTATCTCAGATTGCTTATAAATAAGCATTCTTACCATTCGTGACTTCATTCCATTCTGTTTGCATCCGTCTTCCATCACCAATCTACTAGTCATGGAAAAACCAACAACATGGTCGGAGATAACAGAGGCCTTCGCCCGCCTCATCCAACGCCATGAAGAAGAGGTTGCCGCACTTTTAGAAGAAAGGGAGCGGTTAATCAGAGAAATCATCACTCTCTTCTCCTCTCTTCCCATCCCGGAACCAACCAACCACGAAACACCTCATTCCCCACCACCCCCTCCTAATTCTTCTTAACCCATCCTTGTCCCTTTTCTATTGGATGCACCCACTGCCAAACGGTGACCCCTTTTTTATATGGGCAACAACAGAAGCCGAGGACCGATCTTTTTCGAAGATTCCTTGTCAGACATTGCTACCAGTGTCATATATAACTTAGTGTGTGTCTAGATTTTTCCCTAGGTTTATACTCTTTATGTAATTAGTTTTTTTTTCTTATGATAGTTTTTAATTTCTCTTTACTGGTCATTGTAAATATTTAGTAATATATATAATTTTCTTTTAATTGGCTTTCATTTTTACTATATGTAAACTCCCAAATTTGGCCTAAGGCCCGATCGAGACACATTTCGAGAGAGGCACATCTCCAAGCTTTTGATGGCATGTATGAAATCCTTAAAAACCTTTCCAAAACCTTAGGAGTCATTCTAAACCCTTAGAAATCACCCTAGATTCCTTAGGAACCTTCCCAAACCCTTAGAAACCCATCCCACCCTTAGAAACCATTTCAGACCTAAACCTAGCTTTCTCGAGCAATGGATGAAAAGTCGTGCACCAAGAGTAGCTGTGACCTTCCACTATGATCGAATCTCATGCCATTGAAAAGTAGAAGTCCTCAGCTTTCCAACAAGCCAAGGATCACCCTAATCAGAGCTGTATGCAAGAAGTTACGACATTCCAAAGCTCAGGGGCAGAGTTATAATTTTGTAGAGATCCCCTTAGGGATATGGCGCAAGTATTAGTTGCAGCAGTTATATGTGGGCCCCCTTGCGGGCTTGTAACCTCCCAAATCCCTATAGAGCACTATTTTACTGTACCTTTGCCTGGCTCATCTATTACTTGCGCCAGTCTTGGGAACAATAACTGTGGGTTTTTGCCTCAAAAATTGATATTAGAGTTTGACTTGTTGACCATCTCGACCTTTGGGGTGTGTTTTGCTAGTTATGTTGCACCCATTTACAATCTATTTGTAACCCGTTAAGTGATTTAAAGTCTCACCCTATCATCCACCATTGGAGCACCTTTTTACATATTTCAAGGCTCCAAAAATCTTTGAAAACCTTAGATGGCTAGATTATCTAATTGCTAATCCAAGTTAGCCTCTAAATATCCTCCTAACCTCTCTTTTTCCTATAAATAGAGAGGTAAAAAAATTTATAAAAAAGAGATTAAGGAATCCCTTCTCTCTCTCCCCTAGTGTACTATTTACACACAAATTCTAAAACCTTCAAACCTTAGCCTTTCACCTAAAAGCCTTAGTTTAGGTGTGTGCTACCCCCCTAGCCTCCCCTCTCTACCTCTTAGCTATCCACCCTAGGAGTTAGAATCCATCATCAAGCTATGCAAGCAATCAAAAGCTCACCGAAGCAAGCCAATGCAATGCTCCACAGCGGTGCAACAAGGGCTCGAGAGCTCCGGTTCTCCCATCTATTCCTCTACCTTCTCGGTTCTTCCTCCATCATCTTATTTGTGTCGTTACGTCGCTGAATTTTTTGTAGGAATGGAGGGGCACAAATAGGATTTTAAGGCCCTTTGGACAAAAGAAAGACTTTTTTATTCTTTTATATTATTTTAGTTTTAGCCATAAGTAGTGATCGCATTAAGCCAGTTGATTTGGTGCCTAACACCTTCCTAATCGATAACTGAAGCCCCTACCCAAGAGCCTTTGGCGTAGTATGGATTCAGAGTCAATTTTTGGCACTTTAGTGCTCTTTAAATTTGATTTGAGTTTTCCGAGACACCAAAAGCTTTGGGTGGCGACTCAAAATTTTTATCATGAGTGCGCGTCGTGCGGTGGGTTTGACGAAAATCTACGGTTGCACAGATGGCGACTCTGCTAGGGAGTAGCTAGTAGAGCTTTTCCTTGAATTAGCCCTCTTTATTTTTTATTTACTAACCATTTATTACTTTTTTTTACTTTTTTTACTCACCTCTCTGATTACGTCATTTTACTTACCCCTACTTTTATGTCATTTACGAGCCTTAGCCGATTGGTGAGCCTACTTGCGTACCGTCCTAAATTTCTTTACGTTTCTGTCATTTCAAGCACCTTAGTCGATCGATGGGTCTACTTGTGCATTGTCATTTAATTTCTTTACAATTCGTCATTTTAAGTGCCTTAGCCGTTTGGCGGGCGTACTTGCGCCTTTAATTCTGCAATCATATTCCGTGAGTGGACGTCGACCCGTAGAGGCGGCACGAGATCCTCACCCCTGGTCTTAGAACTTAAAACAATTTTCTTAAAAATAAAGTAAAATTGAAACAACAAAGGGGATTTAAATTAATTTATGCGGGATAGATTTTCAAGGGTTGGGTTATTTAGGCACACATACAAACTCTCGAGTCTTAGTATAGCGGTAGCCCTAGTAGTAATGACCGAAAAAGTCCCAGCCCACATAGTACCTGAGCAAAGTGTTTGCACTGGAGGTATATCGGGTGGGTAACCTTCTCATTACCAAGCTTAAAACTCAGGAAAAAAGAGAGCGTTAGCAAACCTGAATCGACCTTGTAACCCTTAAGATCGGTGAGGAAAGAGAGCCGATTCATATAAACAGTTAGTCCCCGGAAGCCTAGCTTCCACAAAAACCAGTTTGGAGACTCATTTCGGGCCAGAACTCCTGCTGTCAAACTACCTGGAAACCCAGTTTTTGCTTGGCACCACTATTACTTACGCCAAGCCAAAAAAGCCCAAGAATTACACCAGTGCATGCATTAGTTGCACCAGTATAAAATTGGGTAATTTTTTGTCTAGCGCACCTAATAGTTGTGCCAGCTTTTGGTTAAGCAGCAGTAGCCCGAATCTGAGGGCTGCTTCACAGCCCGGACTCCCTGAATATTGTCTTTAGTGCTTTTGTTTAGGCCCCGCAATCTCTGACACCCAATACGCCCTTGTTGGTCAAGAGAAGGTGACTTATTTTTTACTCATTTCGAGGGATCAAGTTATTTACATTGGTTTTCGTGCCTTTAATAGATCAAGGGGTTTCCCTTTTATTCTTCCGAAGTGCTTTGGAGCCTTTGCTGCAAGACCTATTTAGGTACGAGACCCACCCAAGAAGGGAATTCAAAAGGCCCCAGAATCCTAATTTCTTTTCACTTATAAAAATTCAAAAATATTGAAATTAAAAAACCAAAAAATTACAGTCTTGATTAGTGCCGGCACAACGGCATCATCGTACCCTCCGTCATCCCATAGGGGAAGGAGGAAGCTTTACGGGCCCTATTCAAGGCACCCGTACCCAACCCGATACCAAGCCATGTCGTGGGCTATGGATCAAGCTTATGCCGATCCCGACTCATCCCCACCACATTCCCCAACCAATTCCCATACTGAAAAGGCTTTCATATCCATCCCCCTCACTCAATCCCCATTCGTCATCACCGGCACGTTCGGTGCCCCCATTTTCCCTTTCACCACTTCCCAAAATATCCAAGATCCAACTCCCCATTTCCCATTTTTTCAAGTCATGCCTTCATCCATGGCCATTCCCAACCCATCTCACCTCCCATCCACACCTATTCAAATCCCGGTTCTATCTTCCACCTTCACTAGTATACCCTATTTCTCATCCACCCGACACATACCCAATCCACCCACCTCTATCCATACCGCACACGATCCCCCATACATCCCTCCATCCACCCAGGTCATGCCTATTTTTACTAGGGCCATGACAAGCTTTCCTCTCTCATCATCCACATCCATGCCCCATACATCCTCCCCACACATGCCCAATCCATCCCCATTCACCAATGACTCATCTCATTTCTCCAACCCATCTCATATCCTACCCAGGTCATGCCCAATTTTATCGGGGCCATGCCCAATTTTCCCTCTTCATCCACCCCATCCATGCCCCTCCAACGCTTAAATACCCCATCTCCATCCGATCTCCCTTCCATGGCCATGATGGAGATGTTCCACACTTACAATAGGTGAAAGGCCTCCCAACACGTCCCCTCTCATCCACACCACACATCTATGGATCCATCCCATACCCTATCAGGCCTTCATGCTTCATTCTCCCATGATCATCCACACCATCCAAACCCTCATTACCCACATACCCTAAGGCCCAATGGCCCAAAACCCTATGGCCCATGCCCATCAAGAGCCCATGGTCCAAACCCACCCAGGGCCCATGGCTCAGACCCACCAAGGGCCCATGGCCCAGACCCATCAAGTTTCCATGGCCCAGACCCATCAAACCTAGGCCCAGACCCATATCCATCAATTGCCCATGGCCAAAACCTATCATGACCAAGGCTTTATGGCCCAAACTTCCCAAGGATCCATGGGCCAAGACTTCATAACCCAACCCTCCCAAGGCTTCATGGCCCACACCTAAGCCTAGCAAGGCCCTAACCTTGGAGCCTCACACCCATACCCTTCACAATTCCTCCAAAATTTTACTCACCCACAACCCTCTTACCCAACTCAAATCCACACTTTACATCAACCCCAATTCACCCATATCCCAACATTTCAAAGTTAGTTCCAAACCTTTCTCCATGCCCAATGGCCTCATCAAACCCCCCACCCCAAAATATGACTTCCACCCATCCCCTCTCCCAATAAACCTTCCCTCACCTCCAATGGATTCACCCAACCCCCATTCAGGCCATTCCGATCCAGTCCACGCAACACAAACAAAAGAATCCCGCCCTCACTACACCTTATATAGACCAGCAGTATAAAGAGGACGAGATTAAGAATAGTGAAGCCTATGCTGGGGCATTGACCAGCCTTAACCCTCCTCCTATAATTTCCCACCCCCTAGTAGCCCAGAGTGAAGCCCAACCGACTGATGAGAAAGTGACCCCCATGTCTAAGAAATTAGAGCAGTTAGACAAAATTCATAAGCTGTTGTTGAAGAGTGGTGGTGCTGAAATCCATGCCACAGACTTCTCGAATTTATGTTTGTTCGCTAAGGTCCCCTTGCCTTCAAAATTTAAAATGCCGACTTTTGACAAATATAACAGCACTGGCAATCCCATAGCACACCTCAAGTCTTATTGTGCAGACATGTGCCAGTATGGAGGGGAGGAAAGACTACTGATAAAGGTCTTTTAGAAAAGTTTGATTGGTCCGGCCTTGAGGTGGTTCACATCCTTGGAATCATCTATGATAAAGACCTGGAAGGACTTGACGCAATTGTTCCAAGAACAATATGTCTACAATATTGACATTCAACAGTGCAAGTCAGACTTGGCCAGTTTGAAGTAAAATCAAAAAGAGACCTTTGGCGATTATTTGGGGCATTGGAGAGCACTGACAGCTCAAGGTAGAAACATGATACCTGATGATGAGCAAATAGAAATGATTTCCAAAAATACTTTACCAGTGATCTCGGACTTTCTAGTATACCAGCAACAGTCGAGCTTTGCTGATCTGGTAAGAAATGGATCAATTAATCGATTTTTCCCAAGTCTGATTATCCAACCACTGCAGGTGCTTAGACGATTAATCGATTTTAAATCGATTAATCGAATTTCCAAAATTGATTGATCGATTTCAAATCGATCAATCGGTTTCAGGCAACTCTAATTTTGAACCAAAATCGATTAATCAATTTTCCAAATCGATTAATCTATTTGGTCAGAAACTCAACCCTTTTTCGGGCAGTTCTTCCAAATCTCTTCCTTTTCATTTCCCTTCCTTTCCATTTCATCAATTCATCATTTAACCATATTTTATTTCACAATAACATGTTTATAACAATTTAAATGTGAATCACCTCAATCAATCTTTCGATTGAATAGTTTGATCAGTCTATAGGTTAGGGTTCCTAACATCAACTTCAATGAGCTTCAACGCGTCGAATCCGGTGTTTAATGCTCTTTTTTTCTTCAATTTGAATCCACATTAACTCACCTTCCTAGCATTTACTCTTCCTTCACTCTCTCTCTCTCTCTTCTTAACTTTTCACCAACCTAAACCAAAGAGTAATGACTCCTCCTAGCATTTAACCCTTTTTATCCGCTCTTGCTTCGGTGTTAGGTACATACACCAGAGATAGGTGTACGTGACCTTTAACAAACATCTAAACCCCCTACTTAGGGCACATTCACATCACATTAATACTTTCCTTTTGAGTCCACTGTTTAACCATCACTTGGTCAAACCTACGACCAATCGGCCACGCATTCCGAGGTCACTGTTCATTGTTCAAATTTTGGGGACGTTATATTCTCCCCACTTTGGGAATTTTCATCATCGAAAATGAATCTGAAGGTGTGTCGCTGGTGTCATTCATACACAGAGGGATGTAGTTCTTTTAATCGCGAAGACCCCACAGTGGGCATGAAAACTAATTATAATTGAAGAATATACAGTACACATTCCAAATAAGAAGTGATTGCGATAGAGAAAAATTTTCAAGTAGTTTTTACTGGTAAAATAAGTACAATTTCAAAAAGTAGTTACAATCCATTTCCCCAAAAATTTTACAATTTCCCTAGCTGTGACAACCCACAAGTTAATTACAACACACAAAAATCAAAAAGGCACAAGCTCTAGCTCACGCCGTCCCCTCTCTCGACTGTCTGCTATGTCAGTTAGCTGCGGTCCCTCGCCTGGCTGCTGTGGTCCCGGAGCAGATGTGCCTGCGCTCGAAGTACCCTCAGCAGGAGCGTCAGGCATCCAAGTCCTCTCCTCCGCGAGGCGCTACTGGAAATCCGCAGGATAGATGTACCTCATAGTATGGTACATCAGGAAATCCAGGCGGCGGTTCATTTGTTGGTTGTTGGCCTCCATCCGGGCCAACACATCGTCGATCATAGGGGCGGGGCCAGTGGTTCACCGACGGTATGAAGATGTAGGTGTAGAAGTAGCCGGAGGCGATCGTGATGTAGTAGAAGGTGGCACGATGGACTGCCCCTCGGGTGGCACTGAGCCATGAGATGGTGCTCCCTCAACTGGTGGATCATGCTATGGTGGTGGGGGTGGTAGTGGTGCTGGTACCTCTACTGGTTGGGCCTTCTTCAATAGCCTATAACTACGGCCCCACGAAGCGATGGAGTAATGCTTCACGTGGTCCGTAGCCTTCCTCTCAATCGGTGAAATGGCGTACTCTGGTGCGTCAGAGTAGCATTCTAACATGCTCGATATAAGTCGAGCATAGGGCATCCTTTCCTTGAGTCTCAAGGGACCCTTCATCATCTTTCCTTTGATGTAAATCATACCCTCTAGGATGAGTTTGGTCGCGTCAAACCAACACTCACAGTATGCCGCATAAAGGGCTTGTTGGACCAACTCGACCCTCTTAGTGTCATGGCGCATCAAGTAGAGGTTGCACTTGATTATTGAATCTACCCTCCTTATCGACGATCCGGATCCGTCGAGCCCTTTGGTCATCTCAGTCCGAATCTCCTCAATCGAGATTTCTTTATCAAATGGGGGAAAAAGGTTGGTCTCTGGTACATGATCGAGGTAGCATTCTAGGGATTGGTGGATGTGTCGTCGGGTAAAAAAATATTGACGACCATCGATCTCGGTCTTGACGGTGTCATCAATGTGGCCCTATTTTAGATTTTGGTAAAACAACCGAACGAGTCTAGGGTAATAGTACTCGTGTAGCGGCTTCAAGAGGTTACTGAGGCCCGCACCCATGAGGTAGTTCCGAGCCCATTTAGTCTTGCCCTCAACACCGAGATCGGTAAACAAGGCCTCGTCGATAATATACTCGTCTTCAAAATTCTTTGCCGCCCACCACTCATTTGGTTGGGGCAAAGTTTCAGGTGGTGGTTGGGGTACATCAACATGTGGTGATTGGTGTGTCAGCGACGACTCACGTGAAGATGTTCTCATCGAATCAGATCCTGGATCTGATGAAGAAGATGGTGATGGTGACGGTGGTGGTGGTGCAGCGTTCTTACGCCAAACCGGTTGCTTGGAAGTCGCTTGCTTCATGGTCAAACGGGTTCTAGGAGACATTTTGATAAAAAACCAAAGAAAACTAGGGCTGTGATGGTCCAAACTGAAAGAAAAATTGAATCTAGGGTTTACCTGAAGTGTTAAGTCCAAATGGCATGGGATTCCGATCCGAAATTGATGCCAAAAGTGTGAAAACCCTAGCCGGTATGGTTGCTCGAGGAGGAAGAAGAAATGGCGCCCAGAAGAAAAACAAAACTGATTTTCGAATGGGGGCAAAAATCATAATTTTTTTATATATTGGCAAAAATCGATCGATTGATTTCAAAAATCGATTATCGATTTTTCAAAACTTAACTCAGCCGCGTGAAATTGATTGATCGATTTTAAAAATCGATTAATCAATTTTCAAAATCAATTAATCGAATTCAACTCGATTAATCAAAATTTGCTGTTATTTAATTCCCAGGTTTGTCATCTCACTGGTGTATGCCAGTCGGTTAATCGACCAAAATCGATTGATCGATTTCCAAAATCGATTAATCGATTTCCAAAATCGATTAATCGATTTTGACAAATTTTTTCAAAAATTTTATACCTTATTTTCCTTCATTGGTAGTACTTGACCCATTGGTCATTGGCTTTGTAAAGCATGTGTTCATTAGCCATTGCGTGGCCTAATGAATCGTAGCCACGCATTCGTCATCACATCACGACAAGGTTTTAATTCACACTCTTTCCATTGAATAGATTGGCCAAAGTGCTCAGGATTTTATTACATAAGTCATTTAAATTTACAACATGCTTGCGACGATACAATTAAGCCCTCAACTTGCCGCAAACAAGTTCGGGTATTGCTCTCTCACATCGGCTTCTCTTTTCCACGTAGCTTCTTCGATCGGGTGATTTTTCCATCAAACAAGTACTAAAGGAATGACTTTGGTGCACAATATTTGTTCCTTTCGATCTAATATTTCCGCCGGTTCCTCTATCATGCTCATGTCCTCATGCATCTATAATGTTTGATCTCTCAACACGTGATCAGAGCCATTAATATACTTCCTAAGCATAGATACGTGAAACACATTGTGCACCCGATTGAACAATGGTGGTAATCCAATGCGGTAAGCAACTTCCCCTACTCAGCCCAAAACCTCGAATGGTCCAAGATAGCGGGGACTTAAGTTTCCTCTCTTTCCGAATCTCATCACGCCCTTCATAGGTGACACCTTTACAAACACTGTTCACCCACCTTATAGTCTGCACTGGTCTACTTGATATTGGCGTAGCTTTTCTGCCTGCTCTGAGCCACTTTGAGTTTTGCTCTAATCATGCGAACATATGTGTCATTATCTTCAAGTATCTCAGGTCCCAAAATAAATTTCTCCCCGGTTTCTTCCCAATTTATGGGCAATCTACATCGCCTTCCATAAAGAGCTTCATACGGTGGCATGCCAATACTCGCTTGGAAACAGTTGTTGTATGCAAACTCAATCAATGGTAGGTGTTGATCCTTGCAACTCTAACATACACGCTCTAAGCACATCCTCTATGATCTGATTTACCCGCTCTGTTTGCCCATCAGTTTGCGGATGGAAAGTTGAACTGAAGTCCAGCCGCGTTCCCATTCCTTCTTGAAATTTCTTTCAAAACTTTGATGTGTACAATGGATCACAATCGGAAACGATACTGCTTGGAATCCTGTGTAGGTACACTATCTCTTTTATATATAATTCCACAAGTCTTCCTGTCTTGTACATCGTGTTATAAGGCAAGAAGTGTGCTGACTTGGTCAATCGGTCTACGACTACCCAAATGGCATTGTATCTCTTTACTGTACGCGGTAGTCCAACGATGAAGTCTATAGAGATTGACTCCCACTTCCACTCTGGTATAGGTAGAGGTTGCAATAATCTCGCAGGATGTCTATGATCGACCTTCACCTGCTGACATGTCAAACACCGTGACACGTACTTAGCCACGTCTTGCTTCAAACCTCTCCACCAGTAATTCTTTTTCAAATCTTGATACATTTTAGTGCTACCAGGGTGGATCGCATAGTTTGACTTGTGAGCTTCATCGAGTATTGTTCGCCACAGATCGGTATTGTCGAGAATACAAAGACGACCCTTGAACAATAAGGAACCATCTTCTTTCACTGAGAACTCCGGTTTGATACCTTCAATCACATCTTGACGAATCTTGGTTAGCGCTGGGTCTTTCATCTGTAGCTCATGGATATGCTCAAATATCACTGGCTTCACTGAAATGTTTGTCAAAAAGGCCCCTGTGGCTTGTGACTCAATATTCACATCATACAATGCCAGATCTTCAAACAACTTCCATCTGTACATACCCAAAATCAAACTAGCCAACTGAGCTAAACCCTTTTGACTCAAGGCATCGGCTACTACATTAGCCTTGCCTGGATGGTACTGTATGGAACAGTCATAGTCCTTGAGGAACTCCATCCATCTGTGCTGCCTCATATTTAGTTCTTTCTGTGCAAACAGGTATCTGAAGCTCTTGTGGTCGGTGAAAATCTCAATGGTCTCACTGTACAGGTAATGTCACCAAATCTTTAACGCAAATATGACCGCTACTAGTTCCAGGTCATGCGTCGGGTAGTTCTTTTCATGCTCTTTCAACTGTCTCGACCCGTAAGCTATCACTTTTTTGTATTGGTTGAGCATGCAACCCCAACTACTATACGAAGCATCACTATATACCGCAAACCCTCCATTGTCCGAAAGAATCGCAAGTACTGGAGCTGAAGTGAGTCTCTCCTTGAGTTCTTGAAAACTCTTCTTACACGCTTCACTCCATTTGAACCTTGAATTCTTTCATGTAAGCCTTGTAAGAGGTCCTGATATTTTTGAAAATCCCTCTACAAAACATCGATAATAGCCTGCTAGTCCAAGGAAACTACGGATGTTGGTCATGGTCTTTGGCTGCTCCCAGTTTACTACTGCTTCAATCTTAGCTGGATCTACCGTGACACCATGCTTTGAGACTACATGTCCCAAAAAGCTAACTTCCTCTAACCAAACTCGTACTTACTGAGGTTGGCATATAATTTGTGTTCACATAAGGTTTATAGAGCAACCCTCAAGTGTTCTTCATCTTCCGCTTTTGACTTGGAGTATATTAGGATATCGTCAACGAACACCACGACGCAGGAGTTCAGGTGTGGTTTAAACACCCGATTCATTAAGTCCATAAACGACGCCAGTGCATTCGTCAACCCAACTGGCATCACCAAGAACTCATAGTGTCCATACCGTACCGTGTGCTGAATGCAGTCTTCTGAATGTCCTCTGCCTTGACTCTCAACTTATGGTATCCAGATCTCATATCGATCTTGGAAAAATACTTCGCTCCTTGCAGCTGATCGAATAGGTCATCTATCCTAGGCAAAGGATATCAGTTCTTTATGGTGAGTTTGTTCAACTGGCGATAGTCAATGTATAGTCGCATTGACCCATCTTCTTCTTTACAAACAAGACCGGTGCTCCCCATGGAGACACGCTCGATCTTACAAACCCTTTGTCCATGAGCTCTTGCAACTGCTCTTTCAACTCCTTCAACTCAGCAGGAGTCATTCAATATGGTGCTTTCGAAATAGGCTCCGTTCCCGGTGCTAAGTCGATGGCAAACTCCACTTCTCTCTCTGAAAGTAATCCTGGTAATTCCTCCAGAAATACATCTTCAAACTCTCGCACCACTGCTATCTCAGAGATAATGTTCTTCTTTTCCTTATCCTCCTGCAAGAATGCCAAGTACCCCCTGCACCCTTTTCTGATCAAGCGCTAGGCCCTGACTGCAAAAATAAGTCGCATATGCATCGATCTCTCTCCTCAAAATCGAAATGATCTCCTCGTGTTAGGTCTGAAGATGACAATCTTGTTCTTGTAATCCACGGTCGCACAATGTTATGACAACCAATCCATGCCAAGGATCACATCGAATCCTTGCATGTCCAATACTATTAATTTTGCGTCTAGTTCATAGACGCCCTCACCCTGAATACTCACTACTACCAACTTGCAAATCAACTCCATGTTGACTAACTCTCTAGTCGGGATAGACACTGATAGAACAAAGTCCAGCGTCTCCAGGACAATCTTTATTCTTTTTACAAACCTCGGAGTGACAAAGGAGTGGATAGACCCTGGGTCTATCAACACTCTTGCTTTGTATGATACATAGCATCCTTTTTCATAGACTCGTAACATACCTATAACACACATATATACATATATAGCACATATTTTTATTTAAAATTTTTAACGTACAAAATAAATCTACACACTTTTCTAATTAATGCACCTTCTCTATCTAAAATTTTATTGAATTGACATTCTTTATTTTTAAAAGGAATCTTACCTTAGATGACATCATGTACGTTCCTTGCTTCTTGAGCGGTGACTGCATAGGCTCTCCCTTGTACGATCGGCTTTCTCGCTTGTATTGGTCGTGGAGTTAGAGCAGAGGCCATCTTATCCTTGTTCATCTCAGGATAATATTTAATCATGTGGCCCACCTTGCCACATTTAAAGCAGCCCCTCGTTCCTTGCCTGCAATCCGTCGTCTTGTGGAACTTGCCACACTTGACACAAGTCTCCCTAGGTGTGGAAGAAGCAGCTCGTGAAAAGCCTTCTGTAACTGTAGCTCCAGTGAAAATAGCAGGGCTCTCATACCTCATCGACCTCCCCAATGCAAGCAATGAAAATCTCTGATGGGTAGTCTGTTGTGTCAGTCTCCCATACCCAACTTGGAATGGTTGCCTTTGATTAGGTGCTACGAATCTCGACTTTTTGTTCACTGGCTCGTAGTTCCCAGTTCTGCCTTGATCTACATTTCCTCTTCCTTGCTACTCCTTTTGACGGTATCGGTTATTATTTTCTTCTTCAACCACTAATACTTTACTCATGACCTCTCCATAGATCCTCAATTGAAATGGTGCTACTCCTCCTCTGACTTCAAGTTTCAAGCCTTGTTGAAACCTCTTTGCCCTCATCATGTCAGTGATCACGTAATCGGAAGCGAAGAGAGCAAGTCTCATGAACTCCACTCCGTACTCCCTCACTGTCATCCGTCCTTGTAAGAGTTGTAAAAATCATATCTCCATCTGATTTCTCACCACTTCGGTGTTTGTTGAACTCTTCCACAAACTCATCCCAAGTCCTGGGCAAACCTGAGGTCGCCTGAGCCCTAGTCCTAGAAACAAACTTCCACCAACGCCCAGCCTCCCCATCCAACATGTAAGCTGCCCAATAGACACTCTCATCTTTCGTGCATGTCAGTACACTAAAAACTTTTTTCATCTCGTTTAACTAATTTTCGGCGGCCATCGGCTTCGCTTGTCCTAAAAAGCTAGGAGGTCTCATCCTCCTGAACTCAACAAATGCAGAGGACACTGGTGGTGTCGGAGCTACTGGAGGTGTAGGTGGCTGTTGTTGATCATTGGCATTGTAAGCCGCCAAGGATGCTGCTTGTTGAGCCATGGCGGTCGCCTAGTTTTCATAGTATGTATCATCCTCTGACGCTCTTCTCTGTCTTCATTACTCTCTCTGATTCTCTCCTGTTCCCACTGATCTCGATCCTGACGATCTTGATCCCGATTCTCCGCCTAATCTTTGCTCTCTTGGCCACCACTACCTAAAGCCCCTCTATCTCCAAAGGCACTCGATTGATATCCAACATAAAGTCATCTCGACTACACAAATTCCTATTATGGCCGCCCCTAGGTCGGCCTCTTCCCCTAGAAGACATCACTGTCTATACGTGAAACCAAAGTTTCGTTAATAGAATTCCCTATGCTATGACAAAAATAATGATTGTCAGAATTTCTAAATGAAAATGCTTTGATACCAACTGTGACAGCCCAAATTTTGGCCCATGCCATCAGCACGGCCCTCTAGGCCGTGACCCCAAAGTCCATACGGAACATTAGTATACTCAAGCAATCCTTACTAAAAATGAAATATGTAAACTGAACAACATGAGATAAAGTATGCTAATCTAGCAAAAGCTCAAAAGGCAGTTCTTCTTCCATGCCAACGCATGAACAGAAGAACCGACCCAAACCATCGGTGATAGACAGATCACCTCAGATAGTTTGCCAAAAGGAATATATCATTTAATTATATTGTTTCAAAAAATATAGGCCTGACATACCAAGCCGTACAGAAAAGCTCTCAAAAATAACTCTCAAGTACGCAGGGGTCCCATAGAAGAAGTCCTCAAGAGGAGGCTCCAACTCTTCCCTGGGCACATAATCTGAATCCTCCGGATCTACGTCTCCAGAAGCCTCGGCAGCCACAAGCAATGGACCTGCGACGTATAGTCTAAAGGAGTGAGCTACATCCTAGCTCAATAGGGAAACAATAAGTGAACATATAAGTTAAGCTCTCACATATATTCTAAAATAGTTTAAAAGCATGGTTTATCTGATGTAATTGCATGGGAAAACATTTTAAACAACTAAAATGAAGTACTAGTTGTAACTGTTACTTTACATGGTTTTGTTCATTCTTAACTTACTGGTATTAGTTACTGATTCGGCCTAATCATGTAAATTTAACTTCAATAATCCCCGAGCAATATAGTATCGAGCCCCGATAAAATACCCACCATCGTCGTCTAAATAGACACTTGTAATTTCTGTTTCTTACTTGAATACTATCTAGGTCCCTTCCCCATAGGCAACGGGGTTCTAATCTCATACTCACATCCCTGGGATGTCAAACTGGTGTATGGAATGGGCGCCGTACCGGTCACGGATATTCTGCCGAGTCAGTCGTGGGTATCCCGCCACGTCGGTGGGGTATTCTATTAAAACCTCAAATAACAAAAATATCAAAAGTGCACTACATATAGTTATTCACCGTGTAATTGTGCTAATTCTAGTATATTAGGCCTTATCAACTTTTCTTTTACTTCACCGATAGATTTCATCTGCATCCCTGAGAAGCCACTGGCTCAATGCATCACTTAGATGCACATTATCATATTTTCACGTCCCCTGTGGACCTTATGAGTTCATTTAACATTCACACACACACACACACATACTCTTAGAAACCACATTTTTGATACATAAATATTCATTTGAATCACTTTACATACATGCTTTTGAAAATTAAAGTACATGTTCAAAGTGCTCCCTACCTCACGCGTTGGAATCACTATGCGTCAAACTTCACGTGATTCCATATTCATACTTTTTGCTCGTACCACCTATGGTACATCATAACACAAGCAAGGCATCAATAAGGATGCATTAAAGAAGGTACAAGGCCTTCCAAGGACCCTCAAGGCCCAATACAAAAGTCAACATAAACTGTCAAAATCGATTGATCAATTCCAAAAATCGATTAATCGAAATTCCTAAATCGATTAATCGATCCCAAATCGATTTGTCGAAAATCCAAAATCGAGTAATTGATCCCAACTCGATTAGTCGAATTTCCAAAATAGATTAATCAATTTCTCAAATCGATTAATCAAATTTTCCCAAGTCTGATTTTCCAGCCACTGGAGGTGCTTAGACGATTAATCGATTTTAAATCGATTAATCGAATTTCCAGAATCGATTGATCGAATTCAAATCGATCAATCGATTTTGGGCAACTCTGCCCAGCTTACTTTTGAACCAAAATCGATTAATGGATTTTCCAAACCAACTAATCGATTTGGTCAGAAACTCAGCCCTTTTTTAGGCATTTCTTCCAAATCTCTTCCTTTTCATTTCCCTTCCTTTCCATTTCATCAATTCATCATTTAATCATATTTTATTTCACAATAACATGTTTATAACAATTTAAATATGACTGACCTTAATCAATCTTTTGATTGAATAGTTTGATCAGTCTATAGGTTAGGGTTCCTAACATCGACTTCAACAAGCTTCAACGCGTCGAATCCGGTGTTTAATGCTCTTTTTGTCTTCAATTTGAATCCATATTAACTCACCTTCCTGGCATTTACTCTTCCTTCACTCTCTCTCTCTCTTCTTAACTTTTCACCAACCTAAACCCCCTACTTAAGCACATTCACATCACATTAATACTTTCCTTTTGAGTCCACTGTTTGACCATCACTTGGTCAAATCTACGACCAATCAGGCATGCATCCCGAGGTCACAGTTCATTATTCAAATTTTGGGGACGTTATATTAAGTGATTAGGCCGAATCAGTAACTAATACCAGTAAGTTGAGAATGAACAAAACCATGTAAAGTAACAGTTGCATCTAGTATTTCATTTTAGTTGTTTAAAATATTTTCCCATGCAATTACATCAGATAAATCATGCTTTAAACTATTTTAGAATATTGTGAGAGCTTAACTTATATGTTCACTTATTGTTTCCCTATTGAGCTAGGATGTAGCTCACCCCTTTAGACTATACATCATAGGTTCATTGCTTGTGGCTGTCGAGGCTTCTGGAGATGTAGATCCGAAGGATTCAGATTAAGTGCCCGAGGAAGAGTTGGAGCCTCCTCCTGACGACTTCTTCTAGGGGACCCCTGCGTACTTGAGAGCTAATTTTGAGAGCTTTTCTGTACGACTTGGTATGTCAGGCCTATATTTTTTGAAATAATGTAATTAAATGATATATTCCTTTTGGTGAATCATCTGGGGTGATCTGTCTATCACCGATGGTTCAGGTCGGTTCTTTTGTTCATGCATTGGCATGGAAGAAGAACTGTCTTTTGAGCTTTTGCTAGATTAGCATACTTTATCTCATGTTATTCAGTTTACATGTTTCATTTTTAGTAAGGATTGCTTGAATATACCAATGTTCTGTATGGACCTTTGGGTCACAGCCTAGAGGGCCGTGCTGATGGCACGATTTCGGGGTGCCGAAATCCGGGCTGTCACATTAACTCAGTTCTAAAATCTCGACTTTGTGACAACCCGACATTTCCCTTAATAGTATATTGGAACCGTCGCATCATCGGATCACCTAATATGATCCTTTCATATAAGGGGCCATAATTTGTACAACGTGATGCAAATGCGAAAGCAATGCACTTACTCTAGCCGACAATAATATGGCAAAATAAACTGACTTTTACTGATCTAAGCAGAAACTAGCAAACACTATCTACAAGGATAACTGATCTAATGTATAGCTTTCCACCGATGACGGCCACCCGTCATCTAAACAATGAAAAGAAACCTATACATCCCAAAATACATATCTCGAAACATCATACGTAGTTAATACAAGTTTATCCAACTCCTCTATCTCTACCTCTCTCTCTCAAGCCACAAGCCACAAACCTATTTCGGGAAGAAGTCTTCCACAAAATCGTCCTCCTCGTCTTCTTCGTCGTGGTCTCCTTTCTCCTCGTCCGGCACGTAAGTAGGGTCAGTTGCGTGCTCGGGATCTAAATCTACAACTAAGATATTTAAGTCATAGAATGAGCTATCATCAAAGCTCAGCATGGGCATTTACATTGCTAATTATATATTAGATTTACCAATTTACTTCTTGAGGCATATAATAAATTGAAGCATTATTTATCAAATATATAATTTAAACAGGTCAGTATTATGCGATGACATGATCATGCTGACATGCTGGAAAAATACCACACTAACTCATGTTGTAATAGGTAACAAGTACAAGGAATCAAGCTGAAACAAGCTACACATACAAAACCAAAAGAAACAAGTTACCGGGATTACTTGTCAAGCTCCCGAGTTAGCGGGATCACTTGAACTAATGACAAAACAAGCTCCCGAGCTAGCGGGATCACTTGTCAAGCTCCCGAGTTAGCGGGATCACTTGTATCAAGATAAAGCAAGCTCTCGAGTTAGCAGGATCACTTGGCTCAAAACTGAATTAAATTTTTATACACAGGACATCAAGGTTGGCAGAAATAATGAGACATGATTACGCGTGGTATGGTATGATGGTATGCACAGAACACTTAACTATTTATTTGTTAAACAAGCATTTTCTCTCAGCTAGTTATTTGTAACTAAGCATTTTATATCAACTAGCATAAGTCATCCTATTTTAAGTTCAAAACTGCCTTGATATGTTTCCACAACTGATATAACACTAACAGGCCTTCGTAGTTATAATGATATAATTTCACCAACTTGTTATGGGTTCATGTCTATTCCTATAATGGACAAATTCTCATGTATTCCTGATCACTAAAATGACTAGGCATCTTTATAAATTTCTACTAAGCAATTCTTTCTAGTGTCGGATTAGCAGTTCATCCGAGAGTGTACTACATCTTCTTTATAGCATTCTGTTATATATAGTCATATATGAGCATTAGTATTAATGTGCACTCTATAGGCAAATAAGGAAAACCAAATATACATTAACCAAGTAAATTCCCTGCCTTATCACATATACTTCCTTGAATCCATTTGGATGTGCGCTCATGCATCCAAGACCATCATTATCGTCTAAATTTCTCAAAACTATTTATATGCACCATGTTGCACCTATCATTCATATATATATATATATATATATATATATATATATATATATATATATATATATATATATATATATATATATATAAATTTTAGTATTGTAATGGGTCACCTTAGACCCAAAATACATGCATTGACAGAGTTCATATATTAGAAGGTCACCTCATATGTGCCATTAATAGACCAAAAGTCTGTTAAGAAAAGACAACAACAAAAACAACAGCCAACATAGGTTGCCGCGGCAAGCCATGGGGATTGCCGCGGCAAGCAATGCTTGTCGTGGTGCCATTTTGTCTCCTTCTCAGTTCTATACCTATCTGGTTCATTGGTCACTTGCTTGATATATATATATATATTTGCTATTCCACCTGACATTTGGTATCCTATGTCCTCTATATGTATATAAAATTTGTGATGCACGATCGGAGTGCACAATGATTCCAACATGATACATCCCGTATACCTCATCACTACCAATCTGTGTCTGTGTTGTTGATTCATGCTATCCCAAAGGAGTCAACACCACAGAGCAATCATTTAGGATTTACTAAATTCCTTATAGTCATGTTTAAGTCCTTGTATCTTTTGGTGGACTTGCAGGTATGACGATGCTAGCTTGGTGTCGGGATCGTGTTCGTTGGACTCGTAAGAACGAAAACCGAATTGAATTCACTATACCCGAGTAATCTCCCTCGAAATCCTCTTGACTGGCTCACAGGTCACCGTATGAGCTACGACTCTAAATTTAAGGATTTGAAAGGCTGACAGAGGAGTTGTGTTGGAACTTCTAGCAGCCGGATGGGTTTTATTTTCTGTGGATGGCATACAGAACGGAGTAGTTTCATCAAGATTTTATAGCAGTTAAATTGCTCTTTGCGTGCATGAAAGTCAATAATGACTCATGCATCCGTGTATTGCAATTGCAAAGCAAGCAGCTTATAAGCATGTCAAGTTAAGCTTCCACATACGTCTAGCACTTGATGAGGGAGTGTATCCCATATAAAATAGAGTTTTCTATTTATATCTACCTCTTATACTTGTTAGAGGTTACAACCCATCTGGGCGGGGTTTCCATGTCATGCCCACATAGGCCTTTACTTTGTATAGGTAGATAAGCCAAGCCAAAAGAGGCTTATCCTCCTAAGATATGAGCCCCACGGTTTATATGCAATCATGGGGATTCCTTCATTTCACTTGGGCTAGCTTAGTAGCCCTTTAATATGACATGTACTACTACTATACAATAGATAGGTATGAGCACTATATGTGTGGTTATGATCTCAGCCTCAGTTCTCACTTGATCTAAGTTTAAGTGTATAGGCGTTGAATAATATGAATTTTGCTACCAACATTTTCATAGGTCCTACAACCCTCAGAGTGTTTTATCAATGTTGATCACTATCGGTCCTTTGTGTTACGTTTTTGGCACACGTCCGACCTGACCCACAATCATACTACAGCGTGTAGGTTTCAAATAGGGCATCTGTTACAGATCTACAATCCTTTCATTAATCTCTGGTTCTAATCCTTTGATTCAGAACCAGTCCTTAATCATACGGTCTGATTTTCTGATTTCATATCCGAATTGTGACAGCCTGCATTTTCCCAACCTAAATTTCCTGATATTTATTTTTATTTTTTCCTAAACCCAATGGGAAAACTCGGACCACCAGATCGTAGACCACAATCTGATACAGAATACTTGGCACATCCATAAATATACGGAAATCAAAGCAATTATTACATATGACATAATTAAAACCTCCAGATCTAAAATCCAACAAGAATAAAAGTAAATAAACACCAGTGACGACCAACCATCACCTAACAATGGTGTATACTAGTACAAATGTACCAAAACTTAACTCACCAAATCCACAAAGCACAATTCTACGATCCCTAAACAAAGTACAAATCCTTGTGCGAAAGCTCCCTTCTTTTAGTATGTAATCTGGGCCCTCCCAAACCTACACCTGTGACATATAGTCAGGGTGAGCTAACAACTAAGCTCAGTAGAGGATAAACAACATCAATTCACATTTAACATTTGAAAACATAGCTTCAATCAAGAGTCAAAACCATCATTTAATTTATGCTTCCAAAACTTAATCATTCCCTTTCTTTTCAAACACATTTTTCAAAGCATTCATCAATTTCTTCTATTTCAAAACTCAACCTTAAACATTTAACTTCACCATGATATTCCATCCAAAAGTATACATATCAAAAAGAATCTTAAAACAATTAGACTTATCCAAGAATATCCGAGATTTCACACACATTCCAAATAACGTCGAATTTGCAAACACAAACTCAAACAACACAAGGGTGTCCAAGGGTGTTCTAAGTTTTCAAGGGTGTTCAATGTTTCCAAAGTTTCCAAGGGATGCAACGATGTTCAATGGTATCCAAAGGTATCCAATGATTCCAAAGTGTCCAAGGGATGCAATGATGTCCAAGGGTGTCCAAAGGTGTTTAATGATTCCAAGGTGTCCAGGGGTGTTCAATATTTCCAAAGTGTCCAAGGATGCAATGATGTCCAAAGGTGTCCAATGATTCCAAGGTGTCCAAGGGATGCAATGATGTCCAAGGGATGCAATGATGTTCCAAGGGATGCATATGCAACGTATGTATGAATGCGTGTACGGATAGGCCGTCGTATCGGCCCAAGGGATGTAGTCAAAGAATCCAAAGGATTCATAATGCAAATGCAAATGTCAAAATTCCAAGCGTCATTGAGTAAATCACCGTTCTAAGGGTATCAAAATGATTCACGAGTGTCAGCAGCGATCTCAAGATCTTACTTTTAAAACACCAGTCAAGCTCAAAAATATCAAAGGTTATCTAGAATCGAACATTATCACATGCATAATCACGATTTCATGAGTTCATATTCCAAATCATAAGACTCCAATTCTAACATATCCAACTTTGATCAACTCATCATATTCATGCAAACACATCTAATACTATGAATCAAGTCAAATATATAAATTTAGGTCGAGTTTCCCCTACCTTAATCTTGAGGTTGCGCAAAGCCAAGCAAGGTCCTATCGATGGCCTTCCACCTCAATCTATATCACAAGCACACAATGGTGTATCAAATATCAACTCTACTCACTAATAACTTATATGTATTTAAGTGTTTTCTCAAAACCAAGGTTAAAACGGGCAAATTCATGCTAATATAGAATTTGATGCAACATTCCCTCTAAATTTTGACCTTTAAAACTTTAGATTCATGAGTTAGTCAAAACACAAAAGTTGTATATCTCGTCGTCCGCTTTCCAACGCCATAGGAATTGCATCAATTGGAGTTTAGGGTAAAAAGTTACAGCCAAAATACTAAAGCAGTATCCACGAGCCCAGTCACAATCGTTCGAACGATTTAAAATCGATCGAACGGTTTCTAATTTCGTTTGAACGGTTTTCAAAATTGATCGAACAGTTTTCAAACCAATCAGAAACCTTTAAATTTCACTCTTGACGAAATCGTTCGATCGGTTACTAATTTCGATCGAACGGTTTCGTCAGATTTCACCCAAAATCGGGTTCAAGCATCTCTAACTCATTTTTCTTTAAATCTTAACCCATTTTCTTCAAATCTCCCACTCATAATCTAACTAAGGATTAATCTACATACAAATCACAACTTAAATAAAAAAATTTACCTTTAATCCAACGATTTTCTCCCCGATCGGATCATCTTCTTCCAAGCAAGAAAATGGATTTCCAAACCCCTTTTTATCTTTCCAAGCCCCACGATTTCCATAATTTCAACACGATCATTAGGTGATCATCTACACACGCTTCATACAAACTTCACTACGATTTGGCCGATTAAAATACACCATTCTCTTTGTAAGGAAAATGGGTTTTCAAAACCCCATTCGATTTCAAACCACGTTCCGAAACTCACCAAATGTCAAAATCGACGTCACATCATCCACCTTACACGAGCTCGCAAATCTTTACGAGAATTCAAGGCTTTGGAGCACATGAATCCGGCAAATCATTTTTCTCCTTCTTCTTTCCCTCTTCCTTCTCTCTCAAACCTAACCCTCAAACTTACAACTGGTTAAGGTTTCTAAATGATGCTTTGCTCTTTATTTAAAAAGGGTTTGGTTCCCATGCAAAACACACACACACCCTTCGGGTGTTAGTTCTCATTCACTTATCCCTTGTTTCGTTACGATCTGGAAACTATATACATAAGCAAACTGTTTTATATCACACTAAAAGGTCCTTAATTCGGTGTGGAGTGCACACACATCAGTTGTGTGTTCTAAATCTTATCCAAAGACTTAGGCTTGGTGTTAAGTCGATACACCGTACCTCGGTGTATGCCATCACATCAACTAATTACTTATCATACTTTAGATCTCTTCTTTCTTATCCACCACAAGTTAACTGAACTCACACTAATATTTTATTATTTTATCCTAATCGGCGTGCGACCCGTCGGGCACGCACATCGAGACGTACTGTTCAAAGGACCAAATTTTTGGGATGTTACATTCTTCTCACCTTAGAAAATTTTCGTCCTCAAAAATTGTCGTAAGTAGTAACATGTTGATCGATCCTAATCATACACCAATTGAAAGATGTCCATATCTCAATCTGAAGACCATTCAAAGTAATAGTGCTAATACTCACATCCTATATGAACACACATATATGCATCCACGAGTAACATTCACCTCCACACATACACACATCCATAGCCTACACATCTACATACATATCTGCATAAAAATCCATACCTCTTCCCATTGAAAACTCACGCCTCCAAAAATCTACTCAAATGAGTAAATTTTCATTCTATATTGACTCAAAATCACGCCGCGTTGGTGGGGTATTCTCCGAACCTTAAATCAATTGTGCGAAATATATATAGTTATTCACCGTGAAATTGTGCTAAATATAATAATTCAAAGCTTGTTCAAGTCTCATTCACTTCCTCTTAAGCTCTCAACTACCAACACATGATGTAATGAGAATTAAAGCCTCCTAATTCCTTATAACTCACTCATGACTTAGGTATAAAGCATACACACCTAGATAGATGTATATGACCCAATCAAACTAACTTTTATAACTTACATACTCTACATTTTTCATATGACCTATCTAACTTAACGCAAACAAGTCAACGCTTATCTGGTCCAACAAGTGACCAGTCGGGCATGCTTCCCGAGATATACTATTTAAAGTCAGAAATTTTTTTATTTTGAGACGTTACACGAATTCAATCCTAGAAATTTTAATTTTAATTTTAATTCCCTATTTTAATACCTCAAAAAATCCTAAATATTAATTTTAGTTTCTATAATTCTAGTTCATAATTATCACTTCGACATCGACTCTGAAAAGCTTAAAATATTATTTTACAGTCTAAAATCTAATTTGTCTTCAATCTCAGCCACCCGATTTGCCCAAGGGAGCTTACGGAGGGTACTCGAGAATGAGGTCAATCCTCTTTAGCATAGTGGGCCCAAAACTTCTTTTCTTTTAGGAATTTTAGGATTAATTAATTGCTTTTATTTTATTCCAACATATTTAATCAATTAAGTGCATTAGATTTTAGTATGACTGATTTATCTCTTTAAATCAGAATTTAATTGATTAATTTCTTGCTCTTATTAGAATCTAGTATGATCAATTTCATTGCTTTAATTAGATTTTAGTATAGTTAATTCATTGCTTTAATTAAAATTTTAATAAAATCAGTTCATTTAGTTCAATTAGATTCACACAAAAATCAGTTTATTTATTTTGATTAGATTTTAATTAAATTAATTTATTTGCTTGAATTAGAGTTTCAGTAAAATTAGTATTCTATTTCAATTAGAATTCTAGTAGGACTGTCATAATTGATTTGATTAGAATTTTGATACAACTAGTATACTTCATTATTTAGAACCCCAATATAATTAGCATGCTTGATTTAATTAGAGTTCTATCGGAATTAATACACGTGCACTCCAAGTATCGATAGGAGACTGAAACTAATTGGACTTCTAATAGTATTGAGAAACTAATATTAATTAGACCTCTAATAGAATTGGGAAATGTGACAGCCCGGATTTCGGCACCCCGAAACCCATGCCATCAGCACGACCTTCAAGGTCGTGCCCTGTGATTCTATATGGGGCATTGGTATATATACAAGCCAATGACTACAAGTAAGGCATAAGCATCTACTCTAAACAAGTTCTCATGCATTTAAAATAAAAGAAACTCTAAAGACAGTTCTTGTCCCATGCCAATTCATGGGCATAAGAACTGACCCGAACCATCGGTGATAACTGTTCAACCCAGACGGTTCGTCAAAAGAATCAAGGTTTTTAATTACATTCAAAATAAAGAGGCTTGACATACCGAGCCGTACCTAATAGTCTCAACTCCCTCTCAAAGTACGTAATGGGTCTCCTAGAAGAATTCCTCAGGAGGAGGCTCTGACTCTTCTGTGGGCACGTAATTCGAATCCCCCGGATCAACGTCTCCAGAAGTCTCTGCTGCCGCTAGTCCTGGACCTGCGACGTATAGTCTAAGGGGTGAGCTACATCCTAGCTCAATAGGGAAACACAGTGAACATATAATTTAAGCTCTCACATGTATGTTAAAACAGTTTAAAGGCATGATTTATCTGATAGAACTGCTGAAAGACAATTGAAATAATCGGAAATTAAAATGATAGATACAACTGTTACTTTGCATGACTTTATTTATTCTCATCTTACTAGTGTAGTAACGGATTCGGCCTAATCACTTAAATCTTAACTTAAGTAGTCCCCGAGCAATATAGCATTGAGCCCCGATGGAATACCCACCATCGTCGTCTAAATAGACACTTATTATATGTTAAAATTCAATACCACCTAGTCCCCTTTCTCTTAGGTGGCGGGGTCTATTCTCCATTCAACATCCCTTGGATGTGATATAATGTACGGTTTGATCGCCGTACCAGTCACGGATATCCTGCCGAGTCAGTCGTGGGTATCCCGCCACGTCGGTGGGGTATTCTAATTAAACCTTAAATAACAAAATATCGAATGTGCTCTACATATAGTTATTCACCGTGATTGTGCTAATTTTATTATATTAGGCCATATCGCTCTTCTTTTATTTCACCATTTGATTCAATCTGCATCCCTGGGATGCTACTGGTTTAATGCATCATTCAGATGCCCATTGTTACAATTCTTCGTCCCCTGGGGACTTCATGATTTCCATTTAAATTCACACACACACACACACGCACGTGTTGGAAACATATTTAATATGACTATTCTCTTGAGATACTTTACATGATTGAAATACTCTATATACATGGTTTTGATGAATTAAAGTACATGTTTCAAGATATTTCCCACCTCAAGCAAAATCCAACACGCTCCTTTCTCGTAGAGGCTTACGCATAACAACTCACGTCGCACCTACATCGCATGTATTACGAATTTACTTAGAATGGTCTCTAGAACCCTTGGAAACACAGCTCTCATAATTTACACTAAAAGAATTGAGAAAACCGAGTAATTTCTCGTGCGAGCGGTCATTTAGCATCGCTCGAGCGAGCACTTGACCTTGCTAGAGCGATCACAATTCATCGCTCGAGCGAGCACTTGACCTTGCTAGAGCGATCACAATTCATCGCTCGAGCGGTCATTATTCATTGCTTGAGCGAGCACTATTTATCGATCGAGCGATTATTATTCATCGCTCGAGCGAGCACTATTCATCGCTCGAGCGGTTATTATTCATCGCTTGAGCGAGCACTGTTTATCGCTCGAGCGGTTATAATTTGAGGTACCTAGAGCTCTAAGCGATGCCTCACTTGAGCGAGCTTCTCCTTCACTGTGGGTCTCACTCGAGCGAGTCCAAAACACGAATATGCTCAGAATATTCCTTCTGTCCTCGCTCGAGCGAGCCATTTAGACCGCTCGAGCGAGCCACGAAAAGATGTAAGTTCTCTATCTGTTCGAGAACTATTACCTTCTTCATGAGAGGCTTATTAAAGTCACGGATCATTCGTCTAGTAGTCTATACCCTACTTAAAACATACGTAAACATCTAAAACCATACCTTACTCGATAGATCTCCTATAGTTTGATCCAAGCTTCGCCTAAACGTAAAAATTTCTAAGGTTCTCTACTACTTAAGAATCAACAAACCTCTACTCCTCTTTTGTAAACCTTCTCCTCATTCTCTCTATTTTACCTTCTTTCTATCTATGCTAATTTAGGTTACGTAGGAGAGACTCTCCTCCCCACTTTCACTTATATAGTGAAAGCTAGAATGTTTCACATATACACACCTAGTGTATATATGTAGTTTTTGGTTTCCTTGTGAATCACAAATACACGTGCATGGTATGTGATGTGCGCGGTTCTCAAAAAATTGGGGTTATGACAGGAAATCAACATTAATTGGACTCTGGAACAAACCTATACAACTAAATTCATAACAGAATCAGGGAAGTCTAAACTGACCAGAATTATAACTGAATAAAAAGGAAATTAAACCATCCAATCCAAAGAAACAGAACGCTGCTGACGTTCGCAGGCGGACGATTCACTATAAAAGCCACCCACACCTACTCTTAAGCGTGATCATTGACGTATTGCAGCGTCGATAAATATTTATAGCTGGCGATCGCAATAAACCAGGGATCCTCCTAGAAAACCCCTGTCATTTTTTTTCACTTTAATTATTCCAAATGCCGCATCGCTAGAGTCCATCAGGATAGAATTAGAAGCCACTGATTCAATGTAAATCGAGAGAAACCTAGAAAAAGCGCGTACTAATACCGCAGTGGCTAGTCAATATTGTGCTTGTGTCAAAGAAGGATGGAAAGGTTCGCATGTGTATCAATTTTCATAATTTAAACAAGGCAAGCCCGAAGAATGATTTTCCATTGCCACACATCGACATCTTGGTTAATAATACTGCTAGGCACGGGATGCTTTCTTTTATAGACGGATTCTTAGGGTATGATAAGATAAAGAAGGCAGAGGCGGATCGAGAGAAGACTGCATTCATCACCCCTTGGGGAACCTTTTGCTATAGAGTCATACCATTTGGGCTGAAGAATGTCGGGACAATGTACCAGAGAGCTATGACTGCGCTATTTCATGACATGATGCACAAAGAAATTGAGGTGTATGTCGATGACATGATAGCCAAGTCACCTGAGCGGAGCGATCACTTGGTAAACCTTCAGAAGCTATTTGAGAGGCTGAGAAAATATAGGATACGTCTGAATCCACAGAAGTGCGCATTTGGCGCTATGTCCAAAAAATTGTTAGGGTTCATTGTCAGCAAAAGAGGGATCAAGGTTGACCCGATCAAAGTTCAATCTATCATGGAATTATCGTCGTCGTCTACAGAGAAAGAGGTTAGAGGGTTCTTGGGCAGGATACAATATATCAGTTGGTTTATTGCACAACTCACGCCTATCTGCACGCCGATCTTCAAGCTCCTTCGGAAGAATTCGCTCATTGAATGGAACGAGGATTGTCAGGAAACGTTCGATAAAATTAAAAGCTACCTTCTTAACCCACCTGTATTAGTACCACCCAAGCCAAGGAGACCACTCTTGATGTATCTCTCCATGACGGAAGTCTCGATGAGATGTGTCTTAGGGCAACATGACTAGACAGAAAGAAGAGAGCAGGCCATCTACTATCAAAACTAGAAGTTTATTGACTATGAGATGCGCTATTCTCATCTGGAGAAAACATGCTTAGCTCTTGTATGGACTACCCAGAGACTCTGCCACTACTTGCTATCCCAATTCGTTCTACTCCTGGCCCGAATGGACCCATTGAAGTACCTGTTCTAGAAATCGGCTCTCGCTGGGCGGACTGCGCACTGGCAGCTTTATTATCTAAGTTTAACATCACGTACGTCACTCAGAAGTCAATCAAGGGATAGGTACTCACCGATCATCTTGCCGACAATCTTTTACCAGATTATGAGCCTTTGAGAACTGAAGTTCCTGATGAGGACATCCTGTTCATGACGGAAGACGATACGGAAGAAGCAGAGGAATCATGGGTAATGCAGTTTGAAGGGGCAGCAAATGCCGAAGGTCAGGGAGTTAGTGCCATTCTAATCTCACCAAAAGGATCCCATATACCAATCTCTATCAAGCTCAACTTCCCTTACACAAATAACATTGCTGAGTACGAGGCCTGTGCAGCAGGCCTGCAGGCGGCAATTGATCTAAATGTAACTCACCTCCGAGTATTCGACAATTTGCAATTGATCATATGCTAGATGAATGGAGATTGGAAGATGAAAGATGATAAACTGATCCCTTACCGCGAGCACCTCAAGGATCTGATAGCTTGTTTCGAGGACGTGACATTCTCATATGTCCCGCAAATAAGGAATCATTTTGCCGATGCACTAGCAACTTTGGCATCAATGATAGAAATCTCGTATGGTGCTGAGATGAAGTCGATCATGATCGAGCAGTCGAGTAGAGGAATGAGCTGACCTTCTGCCTTCAAATTGAGGAACCCCTAAAGCCTGATAATGAGCTACCTTGGTTCTCGAATATCAAGAATTTTCTTGAGACACTAACTTTCCCTGAGGATGCGTCCAAGGCAGATTGATGAATCATTCAACGTCTAACGACAGGCTACATCATTTGAGAGGAATGCCTTTACAAATGCTCCTACAACAACATTCTGCTCAGATGCCTTACTAAGAGTGAAGCAATCAACATTATGAAAGAGATCCACGAGGGAGTATGCGATGCCCACATCAGTGATCACATGCTCGCTAAGAAAATTCTATGGCAGAGATACTTTTGAACTACTATGGAATCAGATTGCTACAAACATGTTCAGAAATGCTATAAGTTTCAGGAAAACTCTAGTCTGATACATGCTCCTGCCATCGATCTACACTGTATGACCACTCCTTGGCCATTTGCTACCTGGGGCCTTGACATCGTTGGAATGATTAACCCGAAAGCATCAAATCGACATTGGTTCATGCTCGTCGCCATCAAGTACTTTACGAAGTGGGTAAAAGCAGCGTCATATGCCAACATCACCACCCTGCATGTCGATAAGTTTCTCAAGAACAATATTATGTGCCGATTTGGAGTACCCAAGGATATCATCACAGACAATGACACAAACTTTGCGAACAAGCGCATCCGAGCCTTCTATGAGCAATACAAGATCAAGCACCATCGCTCGTCACCTTATCGACCTCAAACCAATGGAGCCGTGGAAGCTACGAACAAAATGGTCATCTGTATCCTCGAGAAGATGGTCGTCACTTATCAAGATTGGAGTAAAATGCTCCCATTTGCTTTATGGGCCTACAGAATGTCAATCTGTACCGCTACAGGGGCAACACTCTTCTCCCTTGTGTATGGAACCGAGGCTGTCCTACCTGTAGAGGTTGAGGTACCCTCGCTCCGAATCCTCCTCGAATCAGGCTTACCCGAAGCGGAGAGAGAGATTTCACTTTAACTAATTAAACTTATTGGACAAAAAAAGACTCCTAACCTTGTGCCATACCCAAGTTTACCAAGGGCGAATCGAACGAGCTTACAATAAACGTGTCCACGGTCGAGATTTGAAGGTACGAGATATTGTGCTGAAGAAGATCTTTCCATCCCTCTACACCGATCCGAGAGAAAAGTTTAAGCCTAATTGGGAGGGACCATACGTCGTCAAGGAAGTACTGTCGGGATACGCCATTCGCCTCGCCACCATGGGCAAAGATCACTTTCCTGAGCCCATCAATGCTAGATATGTCCGACGGTTCTACTCATAGGTCTATCGCTGCAAGATAAGTATTGGTGAAATAGATACGTGACTAAATTATGAATCACCCAAAAGAGGCCATCCTTCCAAACACAATAGTTAAAAAGTATCTTTAAAAATAATGATATCCTTTGCTATCTCATTTGAGCCTTGACCTTTCTTTCAATAAACCCCTTTCATGAAGAAGAAAAAGTATGTACATATATAAAAAAAAGAGAGATGAAGTAGAATTGCTATAAAAAAAAAAAAAAAATCAAAAAGTAAAAACCTCAAAAAGAGATTGCCTAAAATAAAACGAAGGAAAAATAAAAAAATAGAAGAATTATGGGGCATGTACAGTAAAATCCCCCAAGGAAGAATGTATGTTGTGAAAAACTGAAATTGTATCAAGGAAACCTTTTTTAGCCGAGCATACCTTCAACTCCTAACCTGACCCATGGCCAAGCTACACCATGAAGAAAGCCCACTTTTAAGGTTCACACGCAGTCATAGTATCTGTCAAGTCAACACGAGCAAAGTTGTGAGACGACACCAGAACCCCATCTAGTTGGCTATGACGGAATCGACATCTATGTCATGGCTTTTGGAAAAAATAAAATAAAAGAAAATAAACAAGCTCAAAACAAGATGGACATGGTAAAAACCCGAAGGGGCGCTATGGGTAAAAACAGCGAGCTGTGCGGACCAGGTGAAAACTCGAAAGGGCGCTTGGGGTAAGAGAGCTAAACTCATGAACGTTGTGAAAACCCGAAAGGGCGTCACGGGTAAAAAGAGGGCAAACGGGCACGACGAACCCACCTTGGGCGTTGTGAGGAAAAAAGGGATTAAAAAGAAAGGTTTGAACTGGTTGATAAAGACTAATGTTTGAGGAGCCCCTCCCTGTTACCCTTTTTCCGACTGGGCCGCTCATGTCAGTTCAAATGGGCCCTGCCCATAATTGTCTTTGTGAAACTGCTTCGTCGAACATATGACCCGAGGTAAGGAGAAATGTTTGACTCAATCTGAAGGGATTGATGTTCCAGTCTTGGTAAAGCTGTTGAAACTCACCTTGATCTGACTACTTAAAGGAGTTCAACCATGATCAAAAAGGGGACCCAAGATCTCAGACATTTTGCTCGGTCAAGCAACGACCATGCACTTATACCTCTTCCGAGAAGCAACAGTAGCTCCAAGAGCAACATTCAAGGATCCTTCCAGATGAAGGATCTCGCTCTCAGCTACGCCAGCTCTGGTCTCAGCTACCTCTGCTCTAATTTTCTCTTGTGTCAAAAGCTCTTGTAGGACCCTCTTCTCGTCGATCAGCAGCTCAATGCGGTCATGAAGCGCCATCTCCTTCTTCGGCCAAGGCCCTCCCATATCATGCTCTCTGCCTTATCCAAATGATCAACAGCAGGCTATTCAGCTGAAAGCCAAGCCTCGTACTTAGGAGAAGACGGAACTGAATCTCCCTACTCCATATCACACATCAGCATTGACTGACACATCTCCCAAAGAGTAGTAACCCGATCCACATCTCCAGAGGACCCCCTAGAAAAGATCAAATCACATAGAGGGGGTTTCGCCTCACAAGGCACCTACTGAGAGCAGCCGAATTGATGTAATACCTGGAATGGGAAGTAGAAGATGCTGCCAGTCAATCCTAGGAGGGTGATGCCCTCATGGTGTCAAAAATGAACCACTGGAAAGGTCCGATCCAACCAAGGAAGTCTCCATATCTGCTCTGCATCGATCAGCTAAAGCTTTAGAGCTAACAAATCTCCATGCGAAATCAAGTGACACCTACATAGAAAGCATCAAATCGCCTCACCTCGAGCGATGTAAAAGCATGGCATGGGTCCCAAGATAGTGAGATGCTCACCTAACCAGACCTAGAGCAACAAGGGACATCCCCTGAGGCTCTCCACCTTGCCCAGAGTGAATGCATCAAGGCATCGATATAATTCAGCAAGGACCAAGTGCATCACTGATCGACCCTCTACCAACTCGATCAAAACATTACAGAGAGCCAGATGGAAGCTCTCTCCCCCAGTGAAGAAAAGGACTTCCGAGATGAGACTTAGGGCAAAGGCTTTCACATTGAAGATATTCCTAACTGGCAATTTTCGAAGACTTTCATCGCCAAAAAGTTCTTTGAAGAATTTGATCGAGCACCTTGTGGGCCCCCCAATGAGACTTTTCTCATACTCAAATTTCTTCAAACCTAGGGTAAGGTGAACGAACTTAGAATAACATGACTTCGGTGTGACTCTTGTGAGGCCTCTATGGAGCTTCAAGTCAGACAAATTGGATAACTCTTCAAGAGTGGGAGTTAGCTTCCGCTTCTCAAAACAGAACACATGGGCATTTGCATCCCAAAACGAGGCCGCCACATGAAGTAGGTCCCACCATGGAGGAACCTCATGAAAGGAGGGAAGACGGGATAGTCAAAGCCACCTCAGATCAATGAGGTCGCCCTCATTCAAGCTCCCAAGTCAACGTTTTAGAAAATTGGGCCTCAAGCCCAAAGAAAGGAGTAAATTGGTTCCGAGCCCTCCATGTAAGGGAGGATTGGAAAGTGGGTCCATAGGCATACCAAGATCTTTCAAAAATTATAAAATTCAATGTATGTCAATGGACTCACCCTTGGGAAAGCAAAAAAAAAAAACAGCTGAAAAAGCCAAGCCAAAGAGAAAAGAGAGAAAATAGTCTTTCTCGGACATATAAAGGGCCCACTGCCCCCAAGCTAAACTTGGCGCAACTAATAGCCTGGCGCATGTGATAGTTGCGTCAGGCCAATCTGGCCCCTTCTATGCCATTTTTAGAGCTTTTTAGGGGATCTTTGTGTGCCTTTGATGGCCCCCTTTGCCAGTCTGCCTGTTCACCTGCTTTATACTTTGACGATATCCACAAACATGAAAATCAAAGTGCACTTAACATTAAAATCATCTAACTTTTGTGTAGGAAAAACCTGCACCAAGGCATGCGACATCAAGGTTCATCTTTATGAGCAATCATCAAAACCATCCTACAAGCAATCAAATATAATGCAAGATCAAAGAAAGAGCACTAAACATTTCCAAGCAGAAAATTATCCAAAGAGTGCCACAATTATCCGTTACAAACTTTTCAAATCCCAATAAAAATCATCCCAAAATGTTTATGTGGTTCAAAATGCAGAAACTAGGCCTAGTCCTTACTGGCGCCCTTCGATTTCTTTCGCCGGCGTGAGGAGATTTGAAGGTCCGCACATCTCCTACTCGGGACCATGCCTGTGAAAGCCGGCTAAGTGGAGAGAGCGATTCCTTTTCACGTGCACGCTGCAAATTATAGCCAGGGTCACAAATCAGGAACAAATTGAAAGACAAGGATGGAAAAATAGTGAGAAAGACTGAGCAGCAAGATACTCACCACCTCCACGTCTCGGAACTCTAAGATGTTACGATAATACATGGCTTGGTCCATGGCCGACTCAAAATTCTACATTAAGAAGGGAAAGATATCAGTTACAGGGTTTGTTAGCAAACACGGGTATTTATCAAAAGAGTCGAAACCAAGAAGGAATGGTCAAAAGAGTCTTACCCCCAGAACCTCCTCATGTCCTCCCTCCGGCACTTATTCTTCGTCACCAGACATTCTGAGACAAATGCAAGCAGTCTTATCAGGGCGGATCAATGATAAAGAACAATTTTTGCTACAGGCCAAGGGAAGGTAAATATGCTCCCCCTTTTCTTTTATTTCCAAAAACAAAAAATATACATGCAAAAAAAATCCCTTTCTTTTTGCCTTCAAAAATAAATAAGAATAAAATAAAATTTTCCTTTCTATCTTCGAAAATAAAGCAAAAGCAAAAAAACACAAAATTCCTTTCTGTATGTTCATAGAAGAAAAAAAAAAAACAAACAACACTAAAAAAGCAACCGAAAATCCCTTTCTTTATGTCAGTAAAACCAAAAAAAACACACAAAGCAAATTAAAAACAAAAAGCCCTTCCTTTATGCTTCTATAATTAAAATCAAAAAAAAAAAAATCTTCCTTTATGTTTATAAAATAAATAAAAAAATCCAAACAAGAAATCCCATCTCTTATGTCCATAAAATCAAAAATCAACAAAAAATATAATAAACAAAATCCTTAGTTAGTTTTCAAAGATAAAAACACAAAAAAAAAAAAGACCAAAAATCCTCTTTCATTAGTTAGTTTTCAAAAAAATAAAGACCAAAAAAAAAACCCTTGCCTTATATTCAAAAATGAAAACAAACACAAAAAACAAAAGTAAAACCCTTTCCATAGGCACAAATAAATAAATATATATATATATATATATATATATATATATATATAAATATAATATGTATATAAATTATGCATTAATAAAACCCATAAAACAACAAAAATAGGGCATCATTCATAAAAAATCATCAAACACATCATCAATAAACATGCTTGTAATGAAAATAAATCATTTATCATTTAAAAATGCAAGATCATGATCAGATTTACAAGAAAAAGTAAGAGAAATCAAATAAAATGGGTTTTAAATGGTTATCTTTGAAGAAAAAGGGGTCTTTGATCTAGCACAAAGCGGGTGATCAATCGGCGTAAGAAAATGCCGGCAATGAGGCACGCGTAGAGGCGATGTACAGGAACCCTAGGGGAGGCTTGTTTTCGATTTGGAGAGAGGGGGAGAAATTTTTTTTTCAAAAATACACCCTTGCTGCCTGAACTCAGGCTCTTTAAATTGATCCTCAGCCAAGCCTAATGCACCTAGTAGTTGTGCCAGGCTATTTTGAGCCCCTAGTTGGCTTGGCGCAACTAATAGTTGCACCTGGTCACTTATGGGCTGGTTTTTGGCCTGGTACGAGTCAGATGCATAGCCCGGTACCCCTTTTGTTTGTTCTGATTGTCCCCGGCAGATGCATATGCTCCCGAATGGTATGCTGATCCTCATTTGACATGTCCGAGAAGCCGTGCTAGAATCAAATGGATCGAGATCAATAAGCATCCCGATCCTACATAGAAAAATATGAAAAAATTTTAAAAATGATAAAAAAAAATCCCACCTAAAACGCCAAAAATAACTCACATAAAATGGTAGAATCATTCACATAAAATGATAGTTTTGAAAAACCAAAAATCCACATAAAATAATAGAAATAGTTCACATAAAATAATAGAATAAATTCATATAAAATGGTAGAATCATTCACATAAAATGATAGTTTTGAAAAACCAAAAAATCACAGAAATGATAGTTTTGAAAAACCAAAAAATCACATAAAATGATAGTTTTGAAAAACCAAAAATCCACATAAAATAATAGAAATAATTCACATAAAATAATAGAATAAATTCACATAAAATGGTAGAATCATTCACATAAAATGATATTTTTGAAAAACCAAAAAATCATATAAAATGATAGTTTTGAAAAACCAAAAATCCACATAAAATTATAGAAATAATTCACATAAAATAATAGAATAAATTTACATAAAATGGTAGAAACCAAAAATCTACATAAAATAATAGAAATAATTCACATAAAATAATTGAATAAATTCACATAAAATGGTAGAATCATTCACATAAAATGATAGTTTTGAAAAATCAAAAAATCACATAAAATGATAGTTTTGAAAAACCAAAAATTCACATAAAATAATAGAAATAATTCACATAAAATAATAGAATAAATTCACATAAAATGATAGAATCATTCACATAAAATGATAGTTTTAAAAAGTCAAAAAATCACATAAAATGATAGTTTTGAAAAACTAAAAAATCACATAAAATGATAAAGAAAATCCCAAAAAAAATTCACATAAAGTGATAGAATAGAATGAAGTGACAGATCAAAATCACATGAAATGATAACTTAAAAATCTAAAAAATCACATAAAATGATAAACATAAAAAAAGTCAAAAATTTCCCACATAAAATAATAAAAAATGTGTTTTGAAAGGACGGCACACACTCTCAAAAAGTGTTGTGACATCTATCCACTCCGCTCGGGTAGTCGCGCAAAATAAACTTTGAGATCGCGCCCAAAGACCTCGAATCCTGCTTCAAGCAGGGGCACCCATGACCAGTCAGATTAGGCGATCAATGCCTCATATGATTAGACACAAACTGTGGAACCTTATATACTTGCGTTGCACCTATCTTTGAATGTGGGCTGATCACCTCCCTTACTTACGAGGCTATTGTATTCAGAATGAATCTTGAACATCAAACTCCTTCAAATCATCTCGAGAAGTGACCATTTTTCTCGGCTAACGGGCTATCGCAACTCGAGAAGCAAATATTTTTCTCAGCTATTTGGCTTTCGCAACTCATTCCACCTCGGTTATGCGAAGTAATGTCGCTAAGCGCTTGGGGACCGATTTCCTTGAGAAATGACCATTATCCTGACATATAGGGCTTTCGTTTTCTCACCATATTACCCGTTTGATGTTTAAAATTCATTCTGAATGTAGTGGACCCGTCAGTAACACCTTGGGCCTCTTTGAATGCCTTTTTTTTTTGGCATTCGATCATTAGTTATCGGATACCAAAGAGGGGCATCTGTAGACACTCAAATTAGGCCTAAGGCCTAATCGAGACACATTTTGAGATAGGCGCATCTCCGAGCTTTTGATGGCATATATGGAACCCTTAGGAACCTTTTTTAAAACCTTAAGAGCCATTCTAAACTCTTAGGAATCACCCTAGATCCCTTAGAAACCTTTTCGAACCCTTAGGAACCTTTTTTAAAACCTTAAGAGTCATTCTAAACTCTTAGGAATCACCCTAGATCCCTTAGAAACCTTTTCGAACCCTTAGAAACCCATCCCAACCCTTAAAAACCATTTCGGACCTAAACCTAACTTTCCCGAGTAATGGATGAAGAGTGGTGCATCAGGACTAGTTGTGACCTTCCATTGTGATTGAATCTCATACTATTGAAAAGTAGAAGTCCTCAACTTTCCAACAAGTTAAGGATCACCCCAATCGGAGTTGTATGCAAGAAGTTACGGCATTCCGAAGCTCAGGGGCAGAATTATAATTTTGTGGAGATCCCCTTAGGGATTTGGTGCAAGTAATACTTGCGCCAGTTATATGTGCCCCCCCCCCCCCCGTGGGCTTGCAACCTCCCAAATCCCTGTAGAGCACTATTTTATTGTACCTTTGCCTGGCGCATCTATTAGTTGCGCCAGGCTTAGGAACAGCAACTGTGGGGTTTTGCCTCGAAAATTGAGATTGGGGTTTGACTTGTTGACCATCTCAACCTTTGGGGTATATTTTGCTAGTTTTATTGCACCCATTTACTATCTATTTGCAACCCCTTAAGTAGCTTAAAGCCCCATCCTATCATCCACCTTTGGAGCACCTTTTCACACATTTCAACGCTCTAAAAACCTTAGGAAACCTTAGATAGCTAAATTACCTAATTGCTAATCCAAGTTAGCCTCTAAACATACTCCTAACCTCTCTTTTTCCTATAAATAGAGAGGCACCCCCCCCTTTACAAAGGCTCGAAAAAATTTACAAAAAAAAGATTAATCTCTCTCCCCTAGTGCACCATTTACACATAAATTTTAGAACCTTCAAACCTTCTAAAAACCTTAGCCTTTCACCTAAAACCCTTAGTTTAGGTGTGTGCTTCCCCCTAGTCTCCCCTCTCTACCTCTTAGCTATCCACCCTAGGAGTTAGAATCCATCATCAAGCTATACAAGCCATCAAAAGCTCACCGGAGCAAGTCAACGCAAGGCTCCACAGCGGTACAACAAGGGCCTGAGAGCTCTGGCTCTCCCCTTTATTCCTCTACCTTCTCAGTTCTTCCTCCATCCTCTTATTTGTGCCATTATGCAACCAAATTTTTGGTAGGAACGGAGGGGCACAAATAGGATTTTAAGGCCCTTTGGGTAAGAGGAAGGCTTTTTTATTTCTTTTTTCTTATTTTAGTTTTAGCCATAAGTAGAGATCACATTAAGCGGGTTGATTGGGTGCCTAATACCTTTCTAATCGATAACCGAAGCCCCTACCCAAGAGTCTTTGGCGTAGTTCAGATTCAGAGTCAATTTTTGGCACTTTGGTGCTCTTTAAATTTGATTTGGGTTTCCCGAGACACCAAAAGCTCTTGGTGGCAACTCTAAATTTTTATCACGAGTGCGCATCGTGCGACGGGTTTGACAAATATCCACGGTTGCACACTAACAATGTGTGCTACTAACATTTTTGTTATTGATACTCCGAGAACAAGCCGTGAATATTTTCTCTCAAGTTTGGGGGAGAGTACATATCTGGTAACAAATTATTTTTTTTCCGATAAATAATCAGTATATCTATAATTTTAGAAAATAAGTTCTATATCCCCTGTTTTTGTGCCAATGAGGTCATTGTCCTATTTAAGTTTGGGGGGATATACAAATCTGTATATAGTAGGTAACAATTTTTTTCTTTTACTCTTATTTTGAGAAAATTTTAAAAATTTAGTTTCTTTGTTTTTAGTTAGAAAAATAGCAATTTTAGTCTAGAGTTAACCATTATATGCAACGTATAATAGAAAAATTGAGAATCTTGAACCTTTATAATCTATCATAGCAAAAGTTCAACAATCAAAATAAAATAGTTGCAATTCATCTATAACACCTTTGAACACTGTATCAGATGAATGTTTGAAACTATATGATTAATTTAAACTATAAATTTAGATCATAGTTTCAAAATTATAAACCAGTGAGATCTTTAGCTAAACATTCTTCTTTATATTCTGAGAGAAACTATTTTATTCAAGCTTAAAATTTTCTTTTGAACTTATTACTGAGAAATCTTATATTGTTGAACTTAGAATCAAGATATTCTGTAATTATGATAATTTATTTCTTTAGAACTATCTGTTAAATATATCAAAGCAATAAGACATCCATACTAGTATATCGTAAAAATGATCAAAGGCTATCTTTTATTAAACCAGAGCCAAAAAGCCAAAATCCTAAGAAAAATTTACCCTTTGAACCCATATTAGAAACCTAAAATCGAATTTCTCTATACCAGAATTTTATAAACCTTTAACTATATGTACTACCCAAAGCTTTCTACCTTTAACCATTATAATTTTTTAGAGTTTAGAATATAAAAGAAGGGAAGAAGAGGGAGTGGAAGGAGTATGAGTAAGAATAGATAAAGGATCTGCTCAAAAGGCTATAACTGAGAAGAAATGCAATCTTATAAAAAATATGGGACAAGAAAAAGAAAAATCGTAAAAGACGATTTCATGAAAAGAGAAGCAAAAGCTTTTGATTGAAGAAAAAAATGGGATTTACAAAAAAAAAAAAAAAAAATGGGAAGAAGTTATTCAAAATATGGATACTTACTGAAGTAGAAACAAAGTAAGAAAGAAGAAGTTAGAGAAGGAATAATTAAATTCTCAGGAACTTTTGCATCCTATCTACCTTTCTTTGAAACTTTTTTAACCCAAAGCCTCATTACAAGCCGAAGGAAAGACCTTTTTTATTTACGATTTGCAAAAGTATGAGTCTAGCAGAGATGTATGAAATAGATACTATGAATGAAAGAAAAATTCATATGATTAGAATTGATTATCCACTCCATGAGATTTATCTTCTTAGTTAATTGTCCTTTGAAATTTATCGTATATATCATAGTGAGATAACTAAAAAAAATAAAAAAATTCAACATCTTTTTTAGAGAACGCCAATAGTGAGAGTTTGGATGAAAATATTTTCTAAATCTGTAGGTTAGAAAAATCTATGATGAATAAACTTTTCACTGATATGCACACACTCCACGCTGTATAGAATTGAAATTATTGAGTTCTGATCAAGGATAATTACCATGATGGAAAGTAAAGGAGAAAGATGTGAAATTTTAAAAAATCATACCCAACATATGATAATTAATTTAACTAGTAGTATAGATTTTATTTTTGAAATTTTTTTTTTGAAAGAAATCCAAAAATATTTGAAGTTTATAGGTAACTTCACTGAAAACCTTCAGGAGACTACAACTCCTTCACTAGCACCTAGGGGTTTAAAGGCTTGTTGTAACTGCTAAATGCAATCGTGCTCCTTACGAAAGTGGCATTTAAATTTATAGTTTAGATATTGTATGTTTCCTTGTTTGCTAAGGACTAGCAAAACTTAAGTTTGAAGGTGTGATCAAGTTACATAATTTATCATTTTATCACTCTTAATTTAGTGATGCTAGACCCTAGTCTGCTCCTAACAAGTTGATGATGTGCAGATATTAAGGAAAAATAGTAAAATAGAGCCAAAGTATTAATATTCATTAAAATGAACTCAAAAAACAGTAAAAAGATGATTGAGCAAAAGAAGACGATTTGTCGCCTATGAAAGCTGAGAAATCATAATTTACGATTCTCTAAAAGGACGATTCTTCATAAAAAGGTGACAAAAGAGTAAAAGGTGAAAAGCGATCGATCGTTATAGAGAATCGTCCAGTGAGTAAAAGCTATGAAAAGAAAGAAAATTGTGATTTATGATTTTACAAAATAGAAGCTTTCAATCTGCTGTTACTGAGGATGTTGCTGATCACGTTAGTAAAGACTATCACCGCTGTGTACCGAATTAGAAGATCTCTAAAATTAGAAGTTTTGTTAATCATGGATCTGAGAAGATTGATGAAGATAAGCCCTTAGGAAATCTCGACTGTTGAAATAAAGGAAACTGTGCAAACGTAGATTTTTGACGATCCGTCGCGACGATGCTCTTCCTATAAAATATTTAGAGTTGCCACTCGGAGCTTTTCGTGTCCTGAGAAACCTAAATCAATTTTATAAGCACCAAAGTGACACAAATATTACTCTGAATTTGGTCTACGCCAAAGGCTCTTTGATAGGCGCTTCGGTTATCGATTGGGAAGGTTTTAGGCACCCAATCAATCGACTTACTGTGTTCTCTACTTATGACCAAAACAAATAATGTAAAATAAAAGAAAAAGGCTTCCTCTTGCCCAAAGGGTCTTAAAATCCTATTTGTGCTCCTCCGTTCCTACTGAAAATTCGACGGCATAATGGCACAAATGAGTGGATGAAGGATCGAGAAGGTAGAGGAATAGAGGGGAGAGTCGGAGCTCTCGGGGCCTTGTTGCACTGCTGTAAAGCCTTGCATTGGCTTGCTTTGGTGAGCTTTTGAAGGCTTATATGGTGAGAAATGGGGTTTTAACTCCTAGGGCTTCATAGTTAAGAGGTAGAGAAGGAAGGCTAGGGGTTAACACACACCTAACCTAGAGCTTTTTGGTGAAATGCTAAGGTCTAAAGGAAGTTTCAAAGTTCTAGAATTTGTATGGGAATGATGCATTAGAGGAGAAAGAGAAATAATTCCTTAATCTCTTAATTGTAAATTTTTTTAAACCTTTGTAAAGGGATGGGTGCCTCTCTATTTATAGGAAAAAGAGAGGTTAGGAGGGTGCTTAGAGGCTAATTTAGATTAGCAATTTAAAAAGTATGAGAAGATGCTCCAATGGTGGATGATAGGGTGGGGCTTTAAACCACTTAAGTGGTTGCACATATATAGTAAATGGGTGCAACAGAACTAGCAAAACACACCCCAAATGCCAAAATGGGCAGCAAGTCAAACCCTATTCTCAAAATTCAAGGCAAAAACATAGGGTTACTATTCATAAGCCTAGCGTAATTATTAGTTACGCCAGGCTTAGGAACAGTAAAACAGTGTTCCTACAGTGGCCTGGAAGTTGGCTGCCCGCGGGGGGACCCACCTTATAGTTGGCACAACTATTAGTTGTGCCAAGCCATTTCTGGGGAGAAATGGCTTGGCGCAAGTAATACTAGTGCCAAATCCGTAGGGGTGTTCAGTTGAATTTACCATTCTACCCCTATGCTTTGGAATGTGATATCTTCTCGCATATAGTTCCGATTGGGGTGATTCTCAACTCATTGGAAAGTTGAAGACTTCTACTTTTTAATGGTATGAGATTTGATTATAGTAGAATGTCACAGCTAATCCCAGTATACCACTCTTCATCCATTGCTCATGAAAGCTAGGTTTAGGTTCGGAATTGGTCCTAAGGGTCGAGATGGGTTTTTAAGGGTTTGAGAAGGTTTCTAAGGGATCTAGGGAGATTCTTAAGGGTTTAGAATGGCTACTAAGGTTTTAGAAAGGTTCCTAAGGGTTTCATACCTGCCATCAAAAGCTCAGAGATGTGTCTCTCTCGAAATGTGTCTCGATCGGGCCTTGGGCCAAATTTGGGTGTCTGCAGATGCCCCTCTTTGGTATCCGATTACTAATGATCGAATGCCAAATAAAAGAGACATCCGAAGAGGCCCAAGGTATTACTGACGGGTCTGTTGCATTCAAAATGAACTTTAAACATCATATGAGTAACATGATGAGAAAATGAAAGCCCTATATGTTGGGAAAAACGGTCGTTTCTCAAGGTGATCAGTCCCCAAGCGCTTAGCGACATTACTGGGCATAACCAAGGTAGAAAATAAGTTGCGAAAGCCCAATAGCTGGGAAAAATGGTCGCTTCTCAAGATGTTTTGAAAGAGTTTGATTGTTCAAGATTCATTCTGAATACAACAGCTTCGTAAGTAAGGAGGGTGATCGACCCATATTCAAAGATAGGCGCAAAGCAAGTACGCAAGGTTCTACAGTTTGTGTTCAATCATATGAGGCATTAACTGCCTTATCTGACTGCTCACGGGTGCCCCTGCTTGACGTAGGGTTTGAAGTCTTTGGGTGAACCCTTTGATCTCAAAGTTTATTTCGCACGACTACCCGAGCAGAGCAAATAGATGTCGCAATGCTTTTTGGGAGTACATGCCATTTTTGATAACGTGCCCCGGATCAACATGACCTAGAGCATCTTACCTCAAATGACACTGAATAGATCCGACCAAAATTGGGTGTCCACCGAAGGGGACACCTAATCCTGGTCTCTGCCGATAATGATCTTACGAATCATTTAACTATGCATAAACATGCACCCATTAGGGGTGATAACCAATAAAGGCGATAGAAGTTTCGATCCAGATACCGTTCTGGTATAATTTATGAGAACAAATAACCATCCTAACAGATACCCAGATGCATGGCATACACATTACAGGAATACTGTGCCAATACAAGTTTTAAGCCAGTGAAAATAAAGAGAAATGAACCCTTCTGTATGCATATTTATACATAGTTGATTGATATGTAGGTTCATTTTCAACAGGTTGGTCTCAACCAACAATTTACCTTTTTCATAACGGAGTTATCCGAACCTCAAACCCCGTAGGGCGCATGCCTGGACAACATAGACCAAGGGTCCACTCCTCCGAAATAGCTCGTGATGAATCTGAAGTTTGACACTCACGTTCATATGAATCCAAAGACAGAGCGTTTAGCTTGAAGATTTAGTAGTGGAGTCGAACCGATCGAAACATTGAGCGCTTGATCGGGATTGACACCGTTGCTCCTACTTTGAAGTAGGATCCAAAAATCCAAGGCAAACCTTAGACTTAGGACATTGATATAGCACAGCTGCGTTGCTGATAAAATATTGACCTTTTACTGCTTTGAAACACTCATGTGCGTAGCTGTGCATCCAGCTACATGAGGCATAGACCACCTCATTTAACTGGTTACGGGTGTCTCGGCTTGACGCAAGGTTTGAGGTTTTTGGGCGAACCCATTGATCCCGAAGCTTATTTAGCACTATCCGAGTGGAGCGAATAGATGTCGCAACACTTTTTAGGAGTGCGTGCTGTCTTTTGAAATTTTTTTTTTTTTATGTGGGACATTTTTTACCTTTTTTGTGTTTATCATTTTGTGGGATTTTTAGATTTTGAGTTATCATTTTATGTGATTTTTTTTGGATTTTAAGTTATCGTTTCATGTGATTTTATCATTTTATTACTTCTATTATTTTATGCGAATTATTTTTAGGATTTTCTTTATCTCTTTTTTTGGATTTTTAGATTTTTAAGTTATCATTTTATGTGATTTTTTATCTTTTAAAGTTATCATTTTATGGGATTTTTTTGGTTTTTCAGAACTATCATTTTATGTAAATTTTTATGTGAATTATTCTATCATCTTATGTAAATTATTTTTGGCATTTTATGAGGGATTTTTTTTTCATCATTTTTTAGACTTCTTCTCATTTTTCTATGTAGGATCGGGGTGTCTACTGAACTCGATCCATTTTATTCTAGCACGGCTTCCCAAGCAAGTTGAATGAGGATTGGCATACCGTTTGGGAGCACGTGCATCTTTCAAGAGTAACAAAATAAAGAGAGGGAGGGACCAGGCTATGCTGGTGACCCGTACCAGGCCAAAAACCTGACCCGTAAGTGGCTGGCACAACTATTCATTGCGCCAAGCCAAAAGGGGGCTCAAAATAGCCTGGCGCAACTATTAGTTGCGTCAGGCATGGGTGGGTTTCAAATTTAAAACGCCCGAGTTCGAGCAGCAAGGGCATATTTTTGAAAACATTTTCTCCCCCTCTCTTCAAACCGAAAACCGGCCTTCCCTAGGGTTCCTTTACATCACCTCTACACGTGCCTCATTGCCGGCATTTGTTTACACAGATTGATCGTCGCCTCCCGCTAGGTCAAAGGCCCCATTTCCTTCCTAAGGTAACCATTTAAAACCCATTTTCTCTGAATTTTCTTGCTTTTTCTTGCAAATATGATCATGATCTTGCATTCTTAGATGATAAATGATTTATTTTCGTTGATGATGTGTTGAGGATTTATTTTTATAAATAATGCCCTATTTTTATTGTTTTTATGCATAATAGATATATAATAATTTTTTTTGTTTTTATTTGTGCATGTAGAAGGGATTTTGTTTTTCTTTTTGTTTTTTATTTTGAATATAAAGCAAGGACTTTTGGTCTTTTATTTTTTTAAAATTAATTAGGAAAAAGGAATTTTTGGTTTCTATTTTTTGAAAATTAATCGAGGAAAATGATTTTTGATTTCTATATATTTTTTGAAAATTAACTAAGGAAAATGATTTTCGATTAATTAAGGAAAAGGATCTTATTTTTGGTTTTTGTTGTTTGAAAACTAACTTAGCTATTATCATTATTTATTATTATTTCGTTTTTGTGTTGGTTTTTGTTTTTCGATTTTATGGGCATTAAAAGAAAGGTTTTTTTTTTGTTTAGTTTTTTTATTTTTATAAACATAAAAGTGGGATTTTTTTTTTGATTTCGTGGACATAAAATGAGTGATTTAGTTTTTTTTTTTTTTTTTTTTTTTTTTAAGAAGGATTTTTTTTTTATTTTGATTTTGACTTTAGAAGCATAAAGAAATTATTTTTTTTCGATTTTAACTTGCTTTATTTTCAAAGATAGGAAGGGGAAATTTGTTTTATTTTTATTTACTTTGGAAGATAAAAAGGAAGGAATTTTTTTGTATTTTCATTCTATTAAAAAAAGGATTTTTTTTTGTTTATGTATGTGTGTAGCTTTGTTTATGAAAATAATAGAAAAAGGATGAACATACTTACCTTCCCTTGGCCTGTAGCAAAAAGGTTCTTTATCACTGATCTGCTTTGATATAATTGCTTGCTTTTGCCTCAGAATGTCTGGCGATGAAGAGTACGTACCTGAGGAGGGCCACGAGGAGGGGCCCGATGTGGTCTATGGTCCCTGTGGGGAGCAATTCTTCATGACAATGCGCAAGGCAGGTCCCTGGCTTGAGATGCAGGGCGAGGCCACCCGATTTGGCCTTCTCCACCAACTATACATCCATATCTCCAACTTAGGCATAGCGGGCAAGGTAAGAGATGAGTTCAGTTACTTCTTATGCGACTGTGGATCCTCTCGAACCCGTCGCGGCGATGCGCTCGCCTTTGATGAAACTGTAGAGTCGCCACCCGGAGCTTTTGGTGACTCGGGAAACCTTCAAATCGATATTCTGAGCACCGAAGTGCTAAATATGACTCTGATTTACCGATCTTTGCCAAAGGCTCTAGGGTAGGGGCTTCGGTTATCGATCGGGAAGGGTTTAGGCACCCGATCAACCCGCACGTAGCGGTCTCTATCTATGGCCAAAATAAAAATAAAAAGGGCGGAGTTTCCCCTTGCCCGAAGGCAATACGGTCCTATCAAGCTTTGAGCAAAACCGAAATTTCGGCGGCGTAACGGCTTGAATCCTTGGACGGAGGAGACACCAAGAAGGTAGAGGAAGAGAGGGGTGAGCCGAAGCTCACGGGCCCTTGTTGCACCGTGGAAGATCTTCGCTTTGACATGTTTCCGATGGCTTAAATGGTGTGAAAATGTGTTCTAATGCTAGGATTCAATAAAATAGGGGGTGTAGAGTGAAGCCAGAGGCTAGGTTTTAGCTAAAAGGAGTGATCTAATGGTGGAAATGGACTGAAATAGGTGAAGTATGCATGCTGAAATTCTGGAAAAATATTGGCATTTTCTCTCACTAGGGTTCTCTCTTAAGCACTCTCTAATCCTTCAACAAAAATTCAACCCTTTGGGAAGAGGGGGGCCTCTCTATTTATAGAGAAGGGATGGGTTAGGGGCTTACTTAAGAGTTAATTGGTTTAGCAATTAGGTAATCCCCCATCTAAGGTTTTTTGGGTTTTCAAGGTCCTAGGGTTTTGGGAAACTGATTTCAATGGCGGATGATGGGGTGAGACCATGGGTGACTTAAGGGTTGCCAATAAGCTCAAAGGGGGTGCAACCAATCTCAAGACACCCACCTCAACCAAGGGGATGGTCAAAGGGTCAAACTAGATGGAGGAAATTCGAGCTATTGATGACAGTTACTGTAGCTAAGCTGGGCGTATATATTATATACGCCCAGTTTAGGAACAATAATTTTCACCAAAATTAGGGGAGTTCTGAGAAGATGAAGCCCGTGGTGGGTCCCACCTATACTGGGCGTATATATTATATACGCCTGGCCAAATTTTCTCCAAAATAGGCAGGCATATATAATATATACGCCTGACTAATCTGGGGCAAAAATGGCTGTGCGTATGTAATATCTACGCCCGAGTAAAAGTCCTATGATTTTATGTGAAACGTAAAACGGCCATAACGTTTGAACCGTAGCTCTAAATTGGGTGATCGTTAGCTTGTTGGAAAGCTGGAGAAGTCCTCTTTCCAATGGTATATGGCTCATTCATGGTAATGGTCTGTGTGAAATTTTGTGGCTCTCATCCCATCAACTGCTCAGAAGGGTTCAAGTTGGGTATGGGAAGGGATTCTAGGGTTTAGAGGTGATCTCTAAGGGTTGGGGAATGGTTCTAACAGGTTTAGGGTGATTCCTAAAGGTTTGGGTAGATCCCTAAGGGTTCAGGGTGATTCCTAAGGGTTCTGGGGTGCCATCGAAAGCAGAGGGGTACATCTCTCTCGAAGTACAGACTGATCAGGCCTTGGGCCGAATTTGGGTGTCTACACTTCTCTTTGTGCGGCTTTGCTTTATTTCCATGATCTGATGTATTTTGCTCTCTTGACACAGGATTTGCCCCATATCGTGTTCTGTGGGGGCTGACTGGACTTTCACAATTTTTACCGCTACATTCCCCCTGTGGTGAAGTATCTGCTGGAGCAGGCGGGTTTTGAGGAGTTCTTGTCCTGTCCCCCTACGAGGGTCGACGATGTGTACCTGAGAACCCTGATACAGAGGTTTCTCCCAGAGACCATGACCTTCCACATGGCCTATGCCGAGATGACCCTGACACCCGTGGATTGGGCGATGATTACCAGCATCAGGGTAGGAGGCGTGCCGATAGCAAGTCTTACGGCACTTAGCAGAGAGGACATTGTCAGATTGATAGGGGATTGTCCCCCTCGTGGGCAGATGCACGGTACCAAGGTCAAGATGACCTGGTTATCTGGGCTCTATGCGGCTGGTGAGTTGGTCAATCTGGGCCAGCCAGATTTAGAGCTTTATATTGAGCCCACGCGGGCGGTCGTCCTGGCCCGTATCATGCTTCTGCTCCTGCTAGGCAAGGCCCTCTTTAGGAATGTGAGCGATGGACGAGTCAGCTTGGCACTGCTGAGCATTATGGATAACTGGTTCGACATCCACAGGTAAGACTGGGGCGGGGTTGGATATATGTGGCTGATGTATGCCATAGCCTGAGTATCTACCAGGGAGGCCAAGTCTGCTGTCAGTTTCTGGCCGACACTGGAGGTAATCTCTAACTCTTTCGCTTTTATCAGTTCTACTTGGATGGTCTTTGTATGCTACTGACTTATCTTTTGTGCACTGCTCTTCTCAGGTATGGGGTACCTTCACTTGCAGCCTGGGCACCCGCTTCTCCATTTTGAGGTATACACCTACCCTCTCCTAAGTAATTGGAACCAATCCTAGAGCCGCCATATGGGCCTGAGGTCCCAACTTGATCTGATGGTCCCCGAGCAGGTAAGGCCTTTTCACCTTTGTTTATTTCAGTTTAAAAAATTTCCTTTGTTATATGCTACATGTTTTGACTGATTGACCACCTCTTGACTTGGACAGATCTTTTATGACCCGTACCTCACCTCTATTTTCTGAGATCGGGCTGCCGAAGGTCCATCACGCCTATTCAACAACCATCACGTTGTCTTCTTCTATGGGGCGTGCTCCAGGGCCTACTATTTGGGGGAGCGAGTAGTTCACCAGTATCAGGGCTATCCCGCCGTACCTATGGATCCTCCTGCAGATGTTTTGGATCCCGCGGGTAGCATTGAGGAGCTCACAGTGGCCTTCCTCTATAATGGGATCCCCATTAATACCCTTGTTGTGTCAGGGGACTATCAGCTATGGTATAAGTCTCTTCCGTATCGGTTCATTTTGCCGTGCTTTGTCACTAGCGTCAATTTTCTCACTTTTGGTGGCCTGTGCTCCCAGGTAATTCTCTTTTCTCTTTTAGATTAGTCCCCCTTTTTGGGTTTCAATTCATCTTTTGTTCCTACTTAGTGGGTCTCTATTTTGTTCATAGTTTGTTCAAGGGGATGACTCAGATGATGAAGGTGGAGCGGCGGCAGGTACTAATGATGCTTCAGGGGTGGGTCCCTTAGGTGTTGGCCCTTCCGATGCGGGTCCCCCAGGTGAGGGTTCTTCAAGTGCTGGTCTGTCGGGTACTTCTCATGTGGGTGCCCTTGGTGGTGCCCCGCCCGTGTTCTATGGGACCTTTAGACACCTCGACGATAGATTTCTCTCAGGTCTATGCGCCGATGTGGATAAGCAGGCACGCATCTTAGCTGGAGCGGCCCGGGTCCCTCCTCCTGAGGTGGTTTAAGGGGTAAGCCTTCTCACAATCATTCTTCCTTTGTCTTGGCTCCTTTGATAAATGCATGTGTTTGTTACCAGTCCCTGCAACTGAAATCCTTTCCCTCTGAATGTAGAACTTTGACTCGACCATGGAACATGCTGCATATTATTGCAACCTTGTTGAGCTCCGAGATGTGGAGGGGGTGAGTACTCTGCTGACCTGCTGTTCTCACTGGTTTTCTATCCTTTGTTCCTCAATTGATTCGAACCTCTTATTTTGACTATGACTTGCAGCAAGCACGCGCCAAGGAGTCGTGCTCTTTGCTCAACCGGCTTCGCAGGCGTGGTCGCGGGTAGGAGATATTCGGACCTTCCAAAGTTCCTTGCGTCTGTGGAAGAAGTCGAAGGGCACCAACAAGGATTAGACCTTAGTTTCTTTTTTTTCAAACATTTAGCACTTTTGGGATGATGATTTGGGATGTTAAACAGATTGTGATGGATAATTGTGGCATTTTTTTTGGATGATTTTTCTTCTTGGAAATATTTAGCGTTATTCTTTTGATTGCATGTTATCTCTCCCTTGCATATATCCGACTGCTTGCAGGATGGTTTTGACGATTGCCCATAAAAGTAGCCCTCGAGGTCGCATGCCTTGGTGCGGGTTTCACCCACACAAAAAGTCAAATTATTTCAACGTTAGCTGCCCTTTTAATTTTCATGTTTGAATATCTTCGTAGTATAAAGCAGGTGAATCAGGCTATTTGGCTAAGGGGGCCAGTAAGGGCCCACAAAAAAATTCCCTAAAAAACTCAAAAAAGGCATAAAAAAGGGGGGGGATTTGTACTGGCACAACTAATAGCCTTGGAAATTTTTTACTTGCGCAACTATTAGTTGCGCCAGTTTTAGCCTGGGGGGCTGTGGGCCCTTTATATGCCCAAGACAGTTCAATTTCTCTTTCTTTTCTTTTTGACTTGGCATTTTCAGCTGATTTTTCCTCTCCTTGCTTTCCCAAGGGTGGGTTCATTGACATACATTGAATTTTATATTCTTAAAAGATCTTTGTACGTCTATAGACCCGCTCTCTAACCCTCTCTTACATGGAGGGCTTAGGACCAATTTACTCCTTTCTTTAGGCCTGGGACTCGATTTTCTAGAACGTTGGCTAGGGAGCTTGAATGCGAGCAAGCTCGTTGAACTGGAGAGGCTTGGATTATCACGTCTTCCCTTCTTTCTTGAGGTTCCTCCACGATGGGACCTACTTCATGCGACAACCTCGTTTTGGGATACAAATGCCCATGTGTTCCATTTTGGGAAGTGGGAGCTAACTCCCCCTCTTGAGGAGTTATCCAATTTGTCCGGCTTGAAGCTCTACAGAGGCCTCGCAAGAGTCACGTCGAAGTCAGGTTACTCTAAATTCGTTCACCTTACCCTAGGTTTGAAGAAATTTGAGTATGATAAAAGTCTCATTCGGGGGCCCACAAGGTGTTCGATCAAATTCCTCAAAGAACTTTTCGGTGACGAAAAGCTTCGAAAATTACTGGTTAGTAATATCTTCAATGTGAAAGCCTTTGTTCTCAGTCTCATCTCGAAAGTCCTTTTCTTCACTGGGGTATAGAGCTTCTCTCTGGCTCTCTGCGACGTTTTGACTGAGTTGGTAGAGGGTCGATCAATGATGCACCTGGTCCTTGTCGAACTATACCGATGCCTAGAAAGGTGGAGAGCCTCAGGGGATGCCCTTTGCTGCTCAAGGTCTGGTTAGGTGAGCATCTTGCTATCTTGGGACCCGTGCCATGCTTTACATCGCTTGAGGTGAGGCGGCTCGATGCTTTTTGGGTAGGTGTCACTTGCTTCCGTAGGGCAATTTGTCAGCTTTGAAGCTTTGGTTGATCGATGCAGAGCTGATATCGAGGCTTCCCTGGTTGGATCGGACCTTCCCAGTAGTTTGTTCCAGAGACCATGAGGGCATCACCCTCTTAGGATTAACTGGTAGCACTTTTTACTTCCCATTTCGGATGTTGCACCAGTTCAGCTACTCTTAGCAAGTGCCTTGTGAGGTAAAACCCCCTCTATGTGATTTGATCTTTTCTAGGGGGTCCCTCTGGGGACGTGGATGATTGCTGCTCTTTGGGAGACGCATCAGTCGACGCTGATGTGTGATATGGAGCAGGGAGATTCAGTTCAGTCTTCCCCTGAGTATGAGGCTTGGCTATTGGCTAGCTGCCTGCTGTTGATCATCTGGATCAAATGGAGAGTATTGGCATGGGAGGCCCCTGGCCGAAGAAAGAGATGGCGCTTCGAGATCGCATTGAGCTATTGGTTGATGAGAAGAGGGTCCTGCAAGAGCTTTTAGCACAAGAGAAAGTTAGAGCAAAGGTAGCAGAGACCAGAGTTGGCATAGTTGAGAGTGAGGTCCTTCATCTAGAAGGATCCTTGAATGTTGCTCATGGGGCTACTGATGCTTCTCAGAAGAGGTACAAGAGCTTGCATGATCATTGGTTGATCAAGCGAAATGTCAGGGAGGATGGTTTTCTCGCTAAGATTAGTACCTTGAAGCGCTAGCTGGATCGTTGATTCCCTCCTGCACATACATCTTTTTGCATAGATCAGATACACAGAAAAGGGGCGTAAGAAACCCCTTTTATAGATACACACATTTTTTGGAATACATATTTTCTTTATGTTTTTATTTTTTTGTTTTTATAAAAAGAAAGAAAAAAAGAAATAAAGACATCACACCGACTATTTTTTGGGATGTGGTGTAAGTGGTGCAGTTGTAAATGGGAAAGGAAAATCTATTATATTTACAAAGGCTTCTCTTTTTTATTATTTTTTTTTACTGATGGGTCCCTTTTTGGAATGTGCACAGCCTGGGCATGAAAGTGGAAAAGGAAAATTATTATCTTTGCCAAAAGGGGCTTTCCCGCCCACGTGCACAAAGTGTGGGCGTGAAAGTGGAAAAGGGAAATTATTATCTTTGACAAAAGGGGCCTTCTGCCCTGTCCTTTATTCTCTTTTTGTTTGGTTTGATGCCTCAATCACAGGATGAGATCTCAGGTCCTCTTTTGAGCATGGTCGAACCCCCTTTTAAATGGTCGGGTCAGGCTGAGTTTCAGCAGCTTTACCAAGGCTGGAACGTCAATCCCTTTGGATTGAGTCAAACCTTGCTCCTTACCTTGAGTCATATGTTTGACAAAGCAGTTTCACTAAGACTATTCTGGTCGGAGCCTGAATTGAGCTGGGATGAGTGGCCCAGTTGGAAAAAGGGTACCAGGGAGAGTAACCAAGAGGGCTCCTCTAACATTAATTAATTCAAACCTTTCTTTTTTAACTTTTTTTTTTTTTAATCCTCAATCTTTTTACTCACAATGCCCAAGGTGGGTTCGTCTTGCCCGTTTTGCCCTCTTTTTATCCGCGACGCCCTTTTGGGTTTTCACTATGTCCATGGGTTTAGCTCTCTTACCCCAAGCGTCCCTTTGGGTTTTCACCTAGTCCACACAAGCTCGCTGCTTTTACCCGTAGTGCCCTCTCTGGTTTTCACCACGTCCATCTTGCTTTGAGCTTGTATTTTTATTTCTTTCATTTTTTCAAAAGCCATGACATAGACGTCGATTCCGTCATAGCAGACTATATGGAGTTCTGGTGTTGTCTCACAACTCGGCTTATGTTGACTTAGCAGATACTATGACTGCTTGTGATCCTAAAAAGGAGAGCTTTCTTCAGGGTGTAGCTTGGCCATGGGTTGGGTTAGGATTTGAAGGTATGCTGGGCTAAAAGGTTTTCTTGAGACGGTTCCAATTTTCCATAACATACTTTCCTTGGGAGATTTTTACTGTACAAGCCCCCATGATTCTTCTATTTCTTTTCTTTTTCCTTTATTTTATTTCAGGCAATCTCTTTTTGATTTTTTGCTTTTCCGATTTTTTTTTATTTTCTTATATTAATTCTACTTCTTCTCTTTTTTTGTATATGTAAACACTTTTTCTTCTTTTTTTTTTAGGGAAGGGGTTCATTGAAAGAAAGGCCTAAGCTCAAATGGGATAGCAAAGGATATCACCATTTTTAAGGATGTTTTTTGGCTACTATGCTTAGAATGATGGCCTCCTTTTGGTGGTTCTTAAGCAGTCACGTATCTGTTTCACCATTACTTATCTTATCATGATAAACTAAGAGTAGAACCGTCGGACGTATCCAGCATTGATAGGCTCAAGAAGATGATCTCTATCTATGGTGGCAAGGTGGATGGCATATCCTGGCAGCACTTCTCGGACGACGTAAGGTCCCTCTCAGTTTGGTTTGAATTTTCCTCTCGTGGAGGGATGGGAAGATCTTCTTCAACATAGTGTCTCCTATCTTAGATCTCAACTGCGGACACGTTTATTATAAGCGTGTGTGATTCGCCCCTGGTAAACTTGAGTATGACACAAGGCTAGGAGTCTCTTCTTGTCCAGCAGATTCAATTGTTCGAAGCAAGATCTCTCTCTCTCAGCTTCGGGTAAGCTTGATTTCATGAGGATTGGGAGCGAGGGTACTTCAACCTCTACCGGTAGGACGACCTCAGTTCCATACACAAGGGAGAATAGTGTTAACCCTATAGCGGTATGGATCGACATTTTGTAGGCCCATAAAGCAAATGGTAGTATTTCTGTAACAATCCCCAGCATTGACACTGCAGTGGTAAGTGTCTGGTCAGGTCAGGTCAGGTCATGCGTGAAAACCTCACTAGGATAGTCCATAAATCTTAGAAATCGGAATTCAAGCTAGCTACATACAAAGTTATTAAGATAAAGAAATATAAACTATAGTATACAAAATTTAACTCCTATATACCAGAAGTGGTATATATGTTATATACTCAGTCTAAGCCATTTGGCTTTATTCTCACAAGAATTAAACTAACCAAAGAAAACAAAAGAAGGGGTTTTTATTTCGTTTTAGTGTGAAACTACAAGATAAGAAGGTTTTGTTCTTTTTTTTTATCTATAATACCCTTACATATGTATATTGGCTTTGCATAAAGCAGTTACCTAAGGTAGCTTATAAGCTACTTGCATGCCTTCAAATGTACACGACTCAGTTGAGTCATACGAAATGCGCATGCACGCAAGGTCACGTAACCAGTATAAAGATGTTAACCAAGGAACCTGCACATGGTTGCCTTCACAAATGAGATGAACTTGTAGTCATCAAATCTGTAGCCATCCGACCCTGAAAACTTGCGAATCTGACCAACATATCAAATATTATCGAAGCATCGCCGTTACGATCAAGCTCAGCTCAATAGACACTATCCACCAAAAGGTATGCTATCGAGTTAATTTACAATAAATGATCATCATAGCCGAGTGCAGCTTGCTGCACTTCAAAACTGCATAGGAAGTCTATAGATATACATATAGGAATGCAGATTTCCGATTCAAAGATTCAGAGGTGTAAATTCTATAGGAGTCGATATGTCCAAAGCCATAAAAATCTACAGACGTGATATACATATATCTATATATATATATATATATATATATATATATAAGCAAAGGGCGTATAGCTCAACATGAACTGAAGTGCAGATTTCTGCACTTCAGATCATAGATTTACAAATCTGTGGAGATAGATTTAAAAATCTCCAATGAAATTATAACATCTATAGTATGAATATATAACAAATAATATTTATAAGCCTAACGAGAAAATGAACAGAGAAACAGCATAATAAAAAGCCAAGAGGAAGACCTACTTGAAGCCCGGCAAGGTGCTTGCCACGGCAAGCCCTGAGTGTTGCCACGGCAAGCCCTGAGTGTTGCCGCGGCAACCTCCCCAGCTATGGGGTCGACCTATAGGGTTGTTTCTCTTATGCTTATGGGCCTTGGGTCCGCATAGGTTCAAGTATATAGCTGATGAGGCCTGGGTGCACTGTGTGTCTTGGTGCACTATGCATCATATATAAACAATTAGTTTTTTTGTAAAAAAAAATAATCTATGTTCTTAGGTTTGATGCCACATGGAGCACTTAACCAAATTCTGAAGAACTGAGCATTGCATGGTGATCTCGGATACGTGATTGTGCATCAACGTTAGTACATGTAAAACACTTGACGCACACAGGTAGGGAATTTTACATTGATATTTTATACTTGTGTAAGCCTTTTTCACTGAGTTGTTCATAGAAGCATGGATAAGTATATATGAAGAAAATGATCAGTGTTAATAATTGAACTGATGCATCTGATTTACTATGCTATAAATAGATGGGATTAGCCAGTAAGCTAATGAGAAAGAACACATGAATATGAGTATCAGCAGTATCTCATACACGTTGCCAAAATGAGAAAGAAATTCCCTTACTAGTTTCTGTGCATGATTCAGTTTTGAAAGTTAATGCTATAAGTACACTTATAACAGTTAGCATACATTACATCATAAAATCATCCAATAAATTGTATATCCCTGATAATGCCTTATCCATTTCAATGTTCTTGATACGTTCTTGATACGTTATTGCTCTGATGTATATCAAGTGATCCCGCTAACTCGGGAGCTTGAGATTCTCGATGCAAGTGATCCCGCTAACTCGGGAGCTTGACAAGTGATCCCGCTAACTCGGGAGCTTGAATTATTCTAGTCCAAGTGATCCCGCTAACTCGGGAGCTTAACCTTGTTGATTTCCTGTTTTCGCCAGCATGTATTTTGGTTTCAGTTTGTTTCTCACACTTGTCATATCATGCATAATTATAAGCATTTCAGCATGTTAATTATATGTTATTTTATGCTTCTCGATAATACAAAGTGATAAATTGTAAATATAGAATACAATGCACTATTCTCTACTGAGCTGTGGATGATAGCTTATTCCTCGACTTAATTATCTTAGCTGCAGAGCCCGATCCTGAGCAGGCGGCTGATCCGACTTATGTGCCTGAGGAGGAGGGAGACGAAGACGACGACGACGGCGGGGAAGATGACTTTCCAGAGGAGTTCTTCCCATAGTTAGGTTTGTTACTTGGGATTGGGATATGGGGCAGTGGGTAGAGAGAGAGAGAGAGAAAAAACAAAATATAGTAAAGATATTTTGGTCTGTATAGCATGTTATATGTTGGTTTTGGATTTCTGATGGGATGTTGGTTGGATGTATAGGTTTCTTTTCACTGTTTAGATGACGGGCGGCCGTCATCGGTGAAAAGCTATACATCAGATACATTACTTCTGTTTATTGCATATATTAGTTTCTAGTTTCTATTTCTCAGTTATTTTGCCATTTTTATTAATAACAGAGTTCAAATACATTGCTTTCACATTTTTTTGTATCACTTTGATGTACAATAAAGAACCCTTGATGAAAGGATCATATCAGGTGATCCGATGGCGCGACCTTCTCTAGTTGAGAGACTGGGAAACATCGGGCTATCACAATTTCGCTCTAATCTCGATAAGTGACGACCATTTTCTCGAGGATGCGAATGGCCGTCTTGCTCGTAGCCTCCACGACTCCATTAGTTTGAGGCCGATAAGGTGACGAGTGATGGTGCTTGATCTTGTATTGCTCGCAGAAGGTTCGGATGCGCTTATTCGCAAAGTTTGTGCTATTGTCCGTGATGATATCTTTGGGTACCCTAAATCGGTACATAATATTATTTTTGAGAAACTTCTCGACATGACTGGTCGTGATGTTGGCATATGATGTTGCTTCTACCCACTTGGTGAAGTATTCAATAGCGACAAGGATGAACCAATGTCCGTTTGACGCTTTTACATTAATCATTCCGACGACACCATGGCCCCAAGTAGTAAATGGCTAAGGAGGGGTCATGCAGTGTAGATCGATGGCAGGAGCGTATATCAGACTGGAGTGTTCCTGACACTTATAGCATTTCTGAATATGTTTACAACAATCTGATTCCATAGTGGTCCAAAAGTATCCCTGCCGCAGGATTTTTTTAGCGAGCATGTGACTGCTGATGTGGGCACCGCATACTCCCTTGTGGATCTCCTTTATGATGCTGATTGCTTCGCACTCAGTAAGGCACCTGAGCAAAATGTTATTATAGGATCGCTTGTAGAGGCTTTCCTCGCAAACGACGTAGCCTGCCACTAAATGTTGAATGGTTCGCTAGTCTGTCTTGGACGTATCCTCAGGGAAAGCTAGAGTCTCAAGAAAATTCTTAATATCTGAGAACCAAGGTGGCTCATCATCAGGCTTTGTAAGTTCTTCAATCTCGAGACAGAAGGCCGGCTCATTCCTCTGCTCGATCATGAATGGCTTCATCTCGGCACCATACGGGATTTATATCATTGATGCTAAAGTTACTAGTGTGTCGGCGAAGCGATTCCTTATCTGAGAGACATGAAAATGTCATATCTTTGAAGAAAGCTATCAGATCCTGAACGTTCTCATGGTAGGGGATCAATTTCTCATCTTTCGTCTTCTAATCTCCATTCGTCTAGCATATGATTAACTGCGAATTACCAAATACTCGGAGGTGAGTTATATTTAGATCGAGAGCCGCCTACAAACCAGCGACACAAGCCTCGTATTCGGCCATGTTGTTAGTGCAAGGGAAGTTAAGCTTGATAGAGACTGATACATATGATCCTTTTGGTGAGATTAGAATGGCGCCAACTCCCTGACCCTCGGCATTTGTTGCCCCATCAAAGTGTATTACCCAAGATTCTTTTGCTTCCTCAATATCGTCTTCTGTCATGAACAGGATGTCCTCATCGGGGAACTCAGTTATCAAAAGTTCATAATTTGGCAAAGGATTGTCGGCAAGATGATCGGCGAGTGCCTACCCCTTGATCAATTTCTGAGTGACGTACGTGATGTCAAATTCAAATAATAAAAGATGACATAGTGCAGTCTGCCCAGTAAGAGTCGGCTTCTCGAAAAGGTACTTCAATGGGTCCATTCAGGCTAGGAGTAGAACGACTTGGGATAGCAAGTAATGGCGGAGCCTCTGAGTAGCCCATATAAGAGTCAGACATGTTTTCTCTAGATGAGAATAGCGTGTCTCATAATCAGTAAACTTCTTGCTCAGATAGTAGAAGGCCTACTCTCATCTTCCCATCTCGTCATGTGGCCCTAAGACACATCCCATCGAGACTTTCGTTATGGAGAGATACATCAGGAGTGGTCTCCCCAGCACGAGTGGTACCAACACTGGCAGGTTAAGGAGGTAGCTTTTGATTTTATCGAACGCTGCCTGACAGTCACTGTTCTATTCAACGGGCGAGTTCTTCTGAAGTAGCTTGAAGATTGGCGTGCAGATTGGGCTTAGCAGTGCAATGAACCGACTAATAGATTATATTCTACCCAAGAACCCTCTAAGCTTTTTCTCAGCAGATGGTGGCGGCATTTCTGTGATAGCTTTGACTTTGACTGGGTCGACCTCAATCCCTCTCCTGCTGACGATGAATCCCAATAGTTTCCCTGACATGGTGCCAAATGTACATTTCTATTGATTCAGACGTAACCTGTACTTTCTCAACCTCTCAAACAGCTTCTAAAGGTTTACCAAGTGATCGCTTCGCTCCGGTGACTTTGCTATCATATCATCGACATGTACTTTAATCTCTCAGTGTATCATGTTATGAAACAACGCAATCATAGCCCTCTAGTACATTGCATCTACATTCTTTAGTCTGAACGACATGACTCTATAGCAAAAGGTCCCCCACGGAGTGATAAATGTTGTCTTCTCTCGATCTGCCTCTGTCATCTTAATCTGGTTATATTCGAAGAATCCATCCATAAAAGAAAGCATCCCGTGCTTAGCGATGTTATTGACCTTGTTCAAATTTCTAAAATCAATGCACATGCTGACTTTTTCGTCCTTCTTCGACATAGGCATAATATTGGCTAGCCATTATGGGTACTTAGATACCATGAGAAACCTCACGTCATACTGCTTAATGACCTCATCTTTGACTTTCAACATCCACTCGGGTCGGAGACGCCTCAGCTTCTGCATAACCGACTTCATATCAGGGTAGAGAGGCAACTCATGCTCGACCAAATCGGTGTCCAGACCAGGTATGTCCTCGTACGATCAGCCAAAAATGTCTTGATATGACCGAAGGAGTCGATAGTTCTCAGATTGATATTTTCTGTTTCTTCGACAATGGGGGTAGGGTCATGCTCAAATTCGGCAAACCGGTCAAGGATCTCATTGGGGAGCTCCTCCAAAGGGATATCCTCGTCTAAACTTGTAACACCTACCCTTCTTATATTTCTACAGGAAAGGGGTCAATTTTATGTGGGACGGGTATTTTGATTAAGGCATCTTTTTAGGGGATTTTATTTAGAATTTTAAATGATAATATTTTTAAATTTTGTATTTTTTCAATGTTTTTAGAATTTTCATTTTCTTTGGAGATGGACCCTTGACAGCACGAGTTAGTGTATATATAAGGTATTGCCTGCCAAGGGCTTATCTCATTTTTTATAGGTTATTTTTTTTTTAGAAACTGTTGCTGAATTTTAGGCCACTCCCCGCTTCCAGGGTTTGGGGCAAAGATGCTCAGTTGCATACCTGAGAGGCCGCTCCTTTACCTGTTTGGATGGAGGGTGTTGACTGATACGGCTCTTCAGAGTCAACCTCCATCATGTTGATCCCCATTTCGTCTGAGATGATGCCCTCAAACGTTAACACAGCTTTGTGGTGATTCACCACAATGGGTGTTTGTTCAGGTACGGACCGTCATTCCTCCAAGAGGGATAATGCGGCCAAGTCTATCTCCAGGTTGGGAAGGGTGATGTGGGGATTGGTGGGGTGAACAGGTGTTGTGGGCTTGTGTGGGGTTAATCGGGTCACCTCATTTCAATCGATCTTCACAACCCCGACACTCACAAACAAATTTTTGATATGTGGTCTAGGACGAGGTTTTCCCTCTATGTGTATCTCCCTAGCTCTCACAGCTGCCGTCGCACGGGCTTTCTCCTTATCCTCTCGCACTTCTTCTATGGGCTTGTTACCTACCCAAAATCTGACTCTTTAGCCCCCCTTAACTGTGATGGGCTCCTTCCTACCTTGCAATCTGGGCCCAAGTCTCCTTCCTTTTTTATAGCCCCACTTTTGGAGCATGACCACTGCCGCTACCATTTCACCTTCGGTTCTTGGAATAATGCCCTCGATGGGCTCCAAGAGTACTGTTGATACCTCATACTCAAAGCTGTGGAGGTCGACCTCCTCAACGGTGTGTGGCACATCCAACACTTTGAGCTTTTCGATACTGTTGGTGGCTTTTTCTTTCTCACTGTGCCCCTCACCGATGATAGTGATAATCTTATGTCTGAGCACAAATTTGAGTTTCTGGTGCAGTATGGATGGGATTGCTCTAACTTCATGCAGCCACGGGCGCCCTAACAGTAGATTGAACGAGGATTTGATATCCATCACTTGAAACAATATGGAGAAGGTCATTTGCCTAATCAATAGCTCAAGGTCAACTTCTCTCATTATCTCTCTTCATGTGTTATCGAAGCCTCTGGCCCTAGTTCTCGTGGGTCTTAGCATGCACGGATCTATCCCGATCTTTGTGGCGGTTCTTAGTGGGCATATATTTAAAGTCGACCCATTATCGATTAAAATCAAGGAGATTATCATATTTTCAAACTCAACAGTTATATTTAAGGATTTTGAGTGACTTCTTCCTTCCTCTGGTAAATTGGCATCTAAAAATGAAATGGCATTCAGAGCCCTCACTTGACCAATCATCTGCCCGACCTCATCTGGGCTAACCTGAAGCGATACATGTGCATTTTTTAACGCTCCCATTAAAGCTTGAAAATTGAGTGGGGACGTCATTAACAGATCCCATACAATAATATGGGCAGACATTCTTCTCAGCTGAGTCTCCAATATATGTTCTTGACTCATTTTTTTAAAAGGATTAACAACACTATCTTTCTTTTCCTCTGGTTGGACTTGTGCTACTGCTGGTGCTTCTGGCTACTTTAAAATCTTTCTGAATCGGGTAACAAAGTTCACTTCCCCTTCTCTGTTGCTACCAACATTGATATCAATTTGTTCATAACTCAGACGGACCTAATGAGGATCGTAGGTTGGTCGCGAAATCTGAAATGGTATAGCTATCAGAATCGGATGCACTTGCACTGTGGGCTCCGGGGGTGTGGGTAACACTTGATTCACTTCAGTGATAGTTGGTTGGGTGGCAAAATTGGGCCAGATGGGGGTGGTGAGGCTTGTGGGTGATTGCACTAGGGGTAAAGGGGTAGGAGTAAGCCATTGGTAGCTGATAGGTGCTGGCGGGAGATTGGGGGCATGATGGGCTATCGGGTAATTGATGGGGGTGGTGGTATATGGTTGATATGCATTTATATGCACATAATTAACAAGTGTGGGTGATGAGAAATAAGCCCTAAGATCTAAGGGTTCAACTCGTGGTGCTGAGTTGGGAAAATAATCCAATAAATTCAGGGGTTCAATCACCCCAATATTCCATTCTTCATAATTTCTCGACAATGGTGCTACATAGCTCTCCCGATCACTGATGTAATCCGACAGATTAAATTCAAACTCCTCCTTATACTCTTCTATCATCCCGATGGTGGGTCTGGGACCTGATGAATATTTGCGTACTGGTTCACTTGAGAGGGTGCTGGTGGAATGATTTTCTTGGCATTAATTAAATCTTGGATCGCGTGCTTCAATGGGAAGCAGCGATCAGTTGGGTGACTCGGACCCTGATAAAAATTACAGTGAGTATTAGGGTCAAAATTCTTTGGGATTGGGTGAGGAAGAGGTTGCAGTTGATGAATAGTAACTAATCCCTTTTCTATTAGTAAAGGCAACAATACACTTAAGGATTGCCCTAGGGGTGTAAATCATAGTAGGCTCTCCTTTGTTCCGGAGTCATCTGCATTCCTTGTCCATTCCCTACTCTCGACCGCCGGGCTTTTGATTTGGTCTTTGAAATTGAAATTATTGGGCCTAGTGTTGGCAATGTTTTGGAAATCGGCCCCTGTTCTCTTCTCGTTCCTTTGTTCTAAAAACCTTCTAACCCCACCGGCACCACTCGGTACATTCTTGTTCAGGCGACCTTCCCTGATAGTGTCTTAACAGCGATTGGCGTTCCTTATCAGGTCAGCAAAGCCAGATTGTTGCTGGTATACTAAAAATTTTGAGATTACTGGCAGAGTATTTTTGGAAATCATTTCTATTTGTTCATCATCAGGTATCCTATTTCTAACCTAAGCTGCCAATGCTTTCGAACTCCCCAAATAATTGCTAAAGATCTCATTCGGGTTTTATTTCAAACGGGCCAAATCTGACTTATGCGGTTCAATGTCTATATTATAGATATATTGTTCCTGAAATAAGTGCGTCAAGTCCTTCCAAGTTTTCATCATAGATGGTTCCAAAGATGTAAGCCATCTAAAGGTTGAACCGGTCAAACTTTTTTGAAAGACCTTTATCAATAGTCTTTCGTCCCCTCCATACTAGCACATGTCCCCACAATAAGACTTGAGGTGTGCTATGGGATTGCTGATGCCATTGTACTTGTTAAAAGCTGGCATTTTGAATTTGGGAGGTAAGGGGACCTCAACAAATAAACATAAATCTGTGAAGTTCGTGGCATGGATTTTAGCACCACCCATCTTCAACAATTACTTTTGAATTTTGTCCAACTGTTCTTTCAACTGCTCTGATTCCTTGGATATGGGGGCCACTTTCTCAGCAGTAGGTTGGACTTCACTCTGGGCTACCAGGGAGTGGGTAATTATAGGAGGAGGGTTGAGGCTGGTCAATGCCCCAGCATAGGCTCCACTGTTTCTAATCTCGTTATGTTTATACTGCTGGTCTATATAGGGTGCAGTGAGGGCGGGATTCTCTTGTTGGTGCTGCATGGACTGGGTGGGAATGACATGAATGAGGATTGGGTTAGTCCATTGGGGATGGGGGAAGGTTGGTTGGGTGATGAGATAAGTGGAAATCAGGTTTTGGGGTGGGGCCTGATGAGGCCATTGAGCATGGGAAAAGGTTTGAAACTGACTTTGGGATGTTGGGATATGGGTGAATTGGGGTTGATATAAAGCATAGGTTTGAGCTGGGTATGAGGGTTGGGAATGGGTGAAATTTTGGAGTAATTATGAAGGGTATGGGTGTGAGGCTCCAAGGTTTTGTCGGGCTTGGGTTTAGGCTATGAAGCCTTGGGAGGGTTGGGCCATGAAGGTTTGGCCTATGGGTCCTTGGGAAGCTTGGGCCATAAAGCCTTGGTCATGATAGGTGTGGCCCAGGGGGCCTTGGTAGGTTTGGGTCATGGGCCCTTGGTGGGTCTGGGTCATGGGCCCTTGATGGGTCTGGGCCATGGGTCCTTGATGGGTTTGGCCCATTAGGGCTTGGTGGGTCTAGGCCATGGGCCCTTGATGGGTCTGGCCCATTTTGTCTTGGTGGGCCTAGGGACATGACTCTTAGTGGGTCTGGCCCATTAGGCCTTGATGGGTCTAGGCCATGGGTCCTTGATGTGTCTGACCCATTGGGCTTTGGTGGACCTGGGCTATGGGCTCTTGGTGGGTCTGGCCCATTAGGCCTTGATGGGTCTGGGTTATGGGCCCTTGATGTGTCTGACCCATTGGGCCTTGGTGGGCCTGGGCTATGGACTCTTGGTGGGTCTAGCTCATGGGGTTTTGGGCCATGGGGCCTTGGGCTATGTGGGAAATTGTGGTTTAGGTCATTGAGCCTTAGGAAATGGGGGTTTGGGCTATTGGGCCTTGGGGCATGTGGGAAATGGGGGTTTGGATGGTGTGAATGATGGGGGGTTGATGGGGGTCATGGGGGAGTGAGGCATAGAGGGTTGATAGGGTATGGAACGGATCCATAGATGTGTGGTGTGAATGTGTGGTGTGGATGAGAGGGTTGATAGGGTATGGGACCGATGCAAACAGCCCGATCCCCCGAAATGAATAAAAAAGATGTCACCCTCTTTTGACCGGCGAGAGCGTATTGGGTGTCAGAGATTGCGAGACCTAAACAGAGGCACTAAAATTACCGAGGAGTCTGGGATTTGAAGCAGGTCATCAGATTCTGGCTGCTGCTGTGTACCAAAAGCTGGCACAACTATTAGGTGCGCCAGACCAAAAAGTCCCCCATTTTATGCTAGCGCAACTATTAGATGTGCCAGTGTAAATTTGAGGATTTTTGGCTTGGCACAACTATTAATGGCGCCAGGTAAAAATTGGGTTCCAAATAGTTTGACAACAACAGTTCCAGCCCGAAATGAGTCTCCTAATTTGTTTTTTCTGGAAGTTGGGCTTCCAGGGTTTGACTATTCTAATGATACATCTCTTTCTTCACCGATCCTAAGGGTTTAGAGGCCAAATTGGGTTCACTATCGCTCTCTTTTTCCCGGGTTTTAAGCTTGGTAACGAGAAGGTTATCCACCTAATATACCTCAAGTGCAAGCACTTTTCTCAGGTACTAGGTGGGCTGAGACTTTTTCAGATCATCACCACTAGGGGCTACCACCGTACTAAGACCCAGGAGTTTGTATGTCTCTAAATTACCCAACCCTTGAAAATCTATCCCGTAAAAATCAATTTAGATCCCCATTGTTGGTTCAATTTTATTTTTCACTTTTAAGGGAATTTTCTTAAGTTCAAAGACCGAGGGTGATGATCCCGTGCCGCCTCTATGGGCCGGCGTTCACTAGCGAAATATGATTGTGGAATTAAAAGCGCAAGTAGGCTCGCCAAATGGCTAAGGCACTTGAAATGACAGAAATATAAGGAATTTAAATAACAATGCACAAGTAGACCCGCCAATCGGCTAAGGTGCTTGAAATTATGAAAATGTAAAGAAATTGAATGCGGTGCATAAGTAGGCCCACCAATCGGCTAAGGCTCGTAAATGACGTAAAGTAGGGATACGTAAAATAATGTAATCGGAGGGGTAAGTAAAAAATAAATAAATAATAGCAATAAAGGGGTTAGTAAATTAAAAAATAAAGAGGCCAAATTCAAGGGGAAGCTCTACTAGCTACTCCTCAGCAGAGTAGCCATCTGTGCAATCGTGGATTTTTGACGATCCCGTCGCGATGATGCACTCCCTATAAAATATTTAGAGTCGCCACCCCGAACTTTTGGTGTCCCGATAAACCTAGATTAATTTTATAAGCACCGAAGTGTCACAAATATGACTCTAAATCTTGTCTACACTAAAGGCTCTTGGGTAGGGGCTTCGGTTATCGATTGGAAAGGCGTTAGGCACCCAATCAACCCGCTTAATGCGGTCTCTATTTATGGCCAAAATAAAAATAATATAAAAGAAAAGAAAAAGCCTTCCTCTTGCCCAAAGGGTCTTAAAATCCTATTTGTGCCCCTTCGTTCCTACCGAAAATTCGGCGGCGTAACGGCACAAATGAGTGGATGGAGGATGGATCGAGAAGGTAGAGGAATAGAGGGGAGAGCCAGAGCTCTCGGACCCTTGTTGCACCGCTGTGGAGCCTTACATTGGCTTGCTTCGGTGAGCTTTTGAAGGCTTGTATGGTGAGAAATGGGGTTCTAACTCCTAAGACTTGATAGCTAAGAGGTAGAGAGGGAAGGCTAGGGGGTAACACACACCTAACCTAGAGCTTTTAAGTGAAATGCTAAAGTCTAAAGAAAATTTTAAAGTTCTGGAATTTGTATGGGAATGGTGCACTAGAGGAGAGAGAGAGAAGAGATTCCTTAATCTCTTAATTGCAAATTTTTTCAAGCCTTTATAAAGGGAGGGGTGCCTCTATTTATAGGAAAAAGAGAGATTAGGTGGGTGCTTAGAGGCTAATTTAGATTAGCAATTAGGTAATCTAGCCATCTAAGGTTTCTTAGGGTTTTTGGAGCCTTAAAAAGTGTGAGAAGATGCTCCAATGGTGGATGATAGGGTGGAGCTTTAAACCACTTAAGAGGTTGCACATAGATAGTAAATGGGTGCAACAGAACTAGAAAAATACACCCCAAAAGTCAAGATGATCAACAAGCCAAACCCCATTCTTGAAATTCAAGACAAAAACCCAAGGTTACTATTCATAAGCCTGGTGTAACTATTAGTTGCGCCAACTTAGGAATAATAAAATAGTGTTCCTACAGTGGCCTGAAAGTTGGCTGCCCGTGGGGGGACCCACCTTATAACTGGCGCAACTATTAGTTGCGCCAAGCCATTTCTGGGGATAAGTGGCTTGGCGCAAGTAATACTTGTGCGAAATCCCTAGGGGGGTTCAGTTGAATTTACCATTCTACCCCTGTGCTTCGGAATGCGATATCTTCTCTCATATAGCTCTGATCGGGGTGATTCTTAGCTCGTTGAAAAGCTGAGGACTTCTATTTTTCAATGATATGAGATTTGATCGCAATAGGAGGTCACATTTAATCCCGGTACACCACTCTTCATCCATTGCTCGGGAAAGCTAGGTTTAGGTCCATAATAGGTTCTAAGGGTCGGGATGGGTTTCTAAGGGTTCGAGGAGGTTCCTAAGGGATCTAGGGGGAGTCCTAAGGGTTTTTAATAGCTCCTAAGGTTTCGAAAAGGTACTTAAGGGTTCCATACATGTCATCAAAAGCTCCGAGATGCACCTCTCTCGAAATGTGTCTTCATCGGGCCTTGGGCCAAATTTGGGTGTCTACAGAAACAAATCCGGAAGCACATAAACCATCCAAAAGCAAGGAAGAATAAAATTAGGATTATATTTGGAATCATTTATTTTTAGTAGTTTCTTCTATTAGATTTAGATCTATGTAAATCGACTCCTTATGATTTATAAATAAGAGAGATCGGCATAGGAATAAGCATCGAAGAATTTCAGCATCAATTGATGACTGAGGTTAGATTTTCTTCTGATCAGTAGTGTAAAATAGTTAGAGTAGATTAGATATCAGAGGTTTCTCAAGAGCAATTGACGACTTCTCTTGAGTGTTGAAGATTAGTGTAGATATCCTAATTTCTCATAAGCAATTGACGACTGCGGCTGAGGGGTGAAAGCTATATTTATTTTACTTTCTAGTTAGATTTTATTTTCTTTTATTTATTGCTTTATAAATATCTCTAAGTTTTGATTTGAATTAACGACTCAGGTTGGAAGTTGTAGATTAGTATAACGATTTTTACTTTTCCATCTTTAATTTTCTTGAATTTGATTGACGCTTAGATTTTAGGAAATTATTGATTAGATTAAATCTGTGTTAAAGGATTTTAATTTTTGATTGACGCTCAAATTCTAGAAGACTGCAATACGGTATAACGGTACTATTTATTTTTATAAATATCTGGGATTGACGACCTCAATCTAAAGAAGGAGGATTAGGATTTACTTTTATGCAATTTAGATTAAGAACCATTTTTTTATTCATATTTCTCCAGTAGTTTAGAACCTTAAAAGATAAATATAAACTTTTGAAAAAGGAATATAAAGATCTATATAAGATAATCACTTTCTTGTGGGATCAATCCGATCGCTACGCTATAATTTCTATTGTGTGCTTGTAATAGGTTAAGACTTGAATTGAATTTAATTATATATACATAGAATAAGCCGATCAAGGAACACTGGTCCTATTTGTTAAGAAGAACGACGGGTCGATGAGACTATGCATCGACTATCATTAGTTGAACAAGTTAATGATCAAGAACCATTATCTGCTTTCAAAGATCGATGATCTTTTCGACTAGCTACAAGGAGCTAGGTTCTTTTCAAAGATCAATTTGAGATCCGGCTACCATCAGTTGAAAGTTAAAGCCGAAGATGTCTAGAAGACGACTTTTCAAACCAGATATGAATTCGTACTGATGCCTTTTGGCTTGACTAACGTGTCGGCATCGTTCATGGATCTCATGAATAAGGGGTTTACACCACACCTTGATAAATGTGTGGTCGTATTCATGGATGACATCCTTATCTACTCGAAATCGAAGGAAGAGAACAAGCAACATCTATAGATTGCTCTTCAGACAATCTGAGAACATCAACTCTATGCCAAGCTGAGCAAGTGTGAGTTCTGGCTAGTGCAAGTAAACTTCTTAGGACATGTTGTCTCTGAGACAAGCGTCATAGTGGATCCAACAAAGATCGAAGTAGTAGTAAAGTGGGAACAATCGAAGACCGTAATTGAAATCTGCTATTTTCTAAGTTTGGCTGGTTACTATCAGAGATTTGTAGAAGGGTTCTCCAAGATCTCAGGACCACTCACTCAGCTTACAAGAAAGAGTGTTAAATTTGAATGGACCAAATCATGTGAAAAGAACTTTCAGAAACTCAAGAGGAAATTGACCTTTACACCAGTACTTGCTATTCCATCGGGCAACGGTGGTAGTGTTCAGTGATGCTTCACACAATAGATTGGACTGTGTACTCAATCAGAATGAAAGAGTTATCGCCTACGATTCGATACAACTCAAGGATCACAAGAAGAACTATCCTACACATGATCTCAAGCTAGCAGCGATGATTTTTACTTTGAAGATATAGAGACATTACCTTTACGGGGAGACCTTTGAGATATTTACCAACCACAAGAGCCTCAAGTACCTATTCACTTAGAAGGACTTGAATATGAGGCATAGAAGGTGGATGGAGTTTCTCAAAGATTATGACTGCTCCATTCAATATCAGCCTGATAAAACAAACATAGTAGCAGATGCTTTGAGTCGAAAAACATCAGCTCAATTATCAAGCTTCATTATGGGACTTCAGAGATGGAAGCTATTAGAAGACATAGCCTTGTATGACATAAAGATCGAGGTGAGGGATTCAGGTGCCTTAGTGGCAAATATCACTATCCGACTAACGATCTTCGATAACATATATGAGCTTCAGATGAAAGATAAGGAGCTTACGATAATCATACAAGGCATGATCGATGATTCTAAGCCAAGTTTCTCTATCAAAGTGGATAGATCGCTATTGTTCAGAGGGCGTCTATGTATACCGACTGATGTCGATCTTTGGCATACTATTCTGGAAAAAACCCATAAATCAAAGTATGTTATTCATCCGGGTGGTACCAAGATGTATCAAGATATGAAGAGGAGCTTTTGGTGGAGAGGTTTAAAGAAAGATGTCGCCGAGTATGTCTCTAACTACTTGGTGTGTCAACAGGTGAAAGTGGATCACAGAAACCCCTTCGGTTTGTTGTAACCTTTACCGATACCCGAGTGGAAATGGGATGCAATATCCATAGATTTTATCCATGTATTACCAAGGACGATGAAGGGGCACAATGCCATATGGGTAGTCGTTGATAGACTACCCAAGTCAGCTCATTTCCTACCATATATACAAAATACACAGTGAGTAGGCTTGCAAAGATGTATCTCAAGGAAATTGTTCGATTACTTGGTATCCCTATGAGCATTTTTCAGATAGGGACCACCCGTTGTATACATCACAATTTTGGCAATGATTCCAAGAAGGGATGGGTTCGAAGTTAAATTTCAGTTCCGTGTTTCACCCACAAATGGACGGACAAACTAAAAGGGTGAACCAAATCATTGAGGACATGCTCTGAGCTTGTATTCTTGATTTTCAAGGGTCATGGGATCAGCATCTATCCTTGATCGAATTGGCATATAATAATAGTTATCAGATGAGTATTGGTATGGCTCCTTACGAAACACTATATGGGCGAAGATGTAAATCTCTGCTTAATTGGAAAGAAATCAGAGAGAAATTTCTATTGGGTCCCGAGATCATTGCAAGTACCACCGAAGCGATACGAGTAATCCGTGAAAGGTTGAAGGTAGCACAGAGCCGAAAGAAAAGCTATGTCGATCTGCAAAGGACAAGTGTCGAGTTTCAGAACAGAGATAACGTATTCATAAAGATATCATGTACCAAAGGTGTAATGCGCTTCGGGAAATGTGGAAAGTTAAGCCCATGTTATGTTGGACCATTTAAAATTTTAGGTCGAGTTGGTGAAGTTGCGTATTGGGTTGTTCTACCGTCGCAACTATCGAGCATGCATAACGTGCTTCATGTGTCAATGCTAAGGACATACGTGAAGGATCCAACTCACGTCCTGGACTACCAACCGATTAAAATTCAGGAAGATATGACCGTTAGAGAAGAATCAGTACAAATTCTCGACCGGAAGGAACAAGTAGTGGGGACCAAATGCATTCCATTGGTACTTGTGAGGTGGCGAAACCATTCGCCATAAGAGGCTGCTTGGGAACGCGAGTCAGACATAAGTGACGCATATCCACAGCTCTTCGAGTAAAGCATTTTATAATCATTGTAATTTTAGTTCTTTTTATTGTGTAAAATATAACATAAGGAGACAAAGCTTTTATCATTTTCTAGCTGATAATTTTGCCTCATTTTACATGCTTGGTTATAAGGAACATATAAAGTTTTCGTGTGCGGATACCCTGAATGAGGAAGTTATCGTCGAAAGTTAATTTTTAAGGGATATGATTAAGGGATGAAGGTCTTAGGAGCACAACTACACGTAATTTAGGGAGGAATGGGGAACCAAAGCGATGAAACAGTTCAAATACTATTTAAAAATAAAATTTCCCAGCATGGAGCAGTCGCCCGTGTGAGTTCTGAAAATCGCACACGCGAGACCTTCAGGTGCCTAAAATCAAGAGGAGAGTTGAGACAATCAGCCGCGCGAATCACGCGCACGACATTTCAAGCGACTCTTTCAAAAAGTGAGTCACGCGTGCGACTTTGATGATTGTGCACGCGACTATCGGGGTATAAATGGGTTTCAGGCCCATTTTGTCACTTCCATTTGAAGGGTTTGAGACGGGAGCTAGGGTTTTTCTTCTCCTTGTCGTGGGGAACCGTTTTTACTTGCTGGATTCGCGTTTGATCTTCTTCCACGGGACTTTAATTCGATTTTCCTTGGCAAAAAAGGTGAGATTTACTTATTTTGAGATTTTGATTTCAAGCATTTCAATTTCCTAGACTATGGGACCTATGAAGCAAGGTGTTTCAAAACCCTTGGTTTCGAAAATTAAGACCCCCACTTCGAAACGACCCAAAGTCAATCCTCTGTCTCCCATGCGTTGGCAACTGACCGATTGTTGGAATGCCAAAATGTTTGAAACCGAATGGTCGTTCCACGATGACTTATTCGATAACCGAGCCATGACTCGATGGATATCACAATACATTGAAGTGGTCGGGATGAAGACACTCCTAAAGCCTTTCCTAAACTACTATTGCCCTAAGTTAGTCAAATTATTTTACTAAAATTTGACTATAAGTGAGGATGGGCCAAGCTTGCAAACGAAAATCGATGGTCAAACTTTTTACTTCGACCTACAAGACATCTCCATTGCTATGGGATGTTCTTCCGAGTATGTACAAAATGAACACATACGACCCCGGACCTGGGAATAGTGTTATTCAACGACATCATCGCTAACATGACCCATGGAGAGCATGGTACTAGACAATCAGTCAGAAGAGTCCAGTTACTAACCCACATGTGGCTATTGAAAATAATTTTCTGGAAAAACCTGTTTTGCGTTGGAGCATGAACAGGAGAGACGCAATAAATTTCTTCAGGCCTTATTTGTGGCCTATCAGGAGAAATGGATCAGTGCACCAGCAGTTGTATTAGAAGGGATCGTGTATGCTCGAAATCATGTGAGAGAAAGTATAATAAAGCCTTTGAAGAACTTACCATATGCAAGGTTGATTACCCTGTTGATTGAACAGTATGAGGACCAAGAGGAAGGAGAGAAATAAGAAATTTTGCTAAATGAACCAAAGTTCATAGTGTAATCAAGAAATTACACAGCATGCACAAGAACAACAACAACAGCAACAACCACACCCCAAGCCTGAATATGTGGCTCAGCCTTATATGCCTCCTCCACAGTAAACTCCAGCCCAACCCGATCAACGTACCCATGTGAACCTCCGATCAGAACTTGAGAGGAGGATGGATCTACAAGATGACATGCCTCAGGAGATATTGCAGCAAAATGGAGCAATGACACGATGGATGAACTATCACGAGGCCCTGCTCATCGACATTTTGCACCATATGTACCTATCGGATTATGCTGAGCACATGGCGACAACACAGACTTACATGTCAGGCGCTTCCAGTTTGCGACCCAGTAATGCTAGTGGTGGCGCAGGCGAGACGGGTGATCGTGAGATATATGGGTCTGGCACTTTCTTTGAGAGAACTGTTTGGTATGGCTTCTTAGTGTAGCTATATAATGCAGTAGTCTTGGAGAAATTTCTGATCAAAGCATGTTTCTACCAATACTTTCATCAACAAGCCGTAGTGCATCGGTGATTTGTTTATGAGCTCGAGCATGAAAATTCAAGCAGGTGTTGTGTCCAAATGTTAAAGCATGTCATATTTTCCTCCTATCGAGATTGACTACAGATTCTTCAAGTAACGTTTCTCATTCTCTTCTTATGCTACAAACGCAATTCCATATGGTGGCTTCATTATTGGAGGCTTAGGCTGCTAAGATGTTTCATCATACTCAAAAGAGTGTGGGTTGGCACTCTTAGGGGGTGGAGTAGCCCTTTAGAAAGATGTGCCCGACCAGAGGGCTGGGCGTATGAGTGTGGTTGAAGGTGTTGGCTACTGGGTAGCCAACAACACTGATATTTCTGATGACAAAGACAAAGATGCTAGAGCTCCCACATGAGGTCAACTGTCGGATATTCCCGTCCCATAGGGGTAAGTATTGAGTATAGTCTTCTTTTAAAATGACCATATAAGTTTCAACATTTGCATTTCATTCTTCGTCAAGGACGATTCTCTCCTTATTTTGGATTTCCTACAGGAGCTCAACATAGTATGATGATGGGGGGTGCTTGTTGAGTCTCTGCTGGTGCAGGAGTAATCATAGGGGTCCGATCATGGCACTCTAGTTATTTTCAGCCAGAATCTCGAGAAGGTCCTCTTTAGGTTGTTCTTGTTGTAGCACAAAAATCAAAGGGGTGAGAATTTGCAACCTCTGGAGTTGTTGGAGTTATCGGTTCTAGAATGGTTTTCGTTTGAAGGTAGATTTTTTGGCCTCACTACACTTGGATCGGAAATCTGAGCTCGGATGCTTCGAATGGGTCATTGATGAAAGGTTTGTTTAGGCAACGGTTCAAGTCTGGTGATGAGGGATGTTGGAGTGATATTTGGCCAAATAGGAAGGTTGACTACAGTGATAGGAATAGTGTGGCTTGGTAACAAGTTTGTGAATATTCCTAGATTTAGTGTAGGAGGTGGTCCACCAGTGTTCTTGACCTGAGCCCACGATCTTTCATCCCCTAGATGATGTGATGTAGAACATAACATTCTTCAAGGTCATGCCCATCATAGCGGTAGAAAGCCCAATATCGGGAATAATCTAGATTTGTGGGCCATGGCCTGGGCTTTTCTGGAGTGAATCTATGGAGATTCTTTTTGGATAGGGTCTAGAATATGTTTTGGATGGAATTTGGTAGAGGGTATTCTGTTCTCCTATGCTGATATGCAGTATTCCTAGGTGGTTGGTTTAAGTTAGGAGGAAGGGGGACAGCATGTAGGTTCATGGGCAGGCTTCGAGTTTTGTTGTGGTTTTGAGTATTGTTCTGGGGTTGGGTTTGGTTGAAGTTCTAGCCTTGATAATGATTTGTGGGGTATGGATTAGGATTGGGGTCTGGGTTTTGATAAGTAGTTGTTGGATTTGGGTAAGGGTTAGAATTAGTGTCTGATTTTGGTAACCCTGATTCCTGGAGTGTGAATTCTGGCCTCCCCAATTCTGTGTTTGGTTTGTAATTCACATGCTCATTAGCCTGATTCTTTTTTGTTTTGGACTTGGATTCAGTGGGTATAAGATATTGGACAATTTCAGCTTTTATACACCCTTCCATTCTACTCACTCACTCGTAGAGAACCGTAAAAGTATGCAAATTTCCAAGAGTGAGGGCTCCTTTGAGTGGCTTGCGAACATTACTGATGATAATATCCACAATGTCTCTTTGTTTTATTTCAACTCGAGCCTTAGCTTCAAGTTTCCTTCAGTGAGTAATGAAAGTCTTAAAATCTTCATCGGGCTCTTGAGTTACGAACAATTAGGTCGCATAAACTAACAGGATGTAAAACCAAATTGTAACGACCCTGAAATCTAGAACAAGAACCTGCTTGTTTCGATCTACATGCCCGGCACGAAAATCGAGACCGATTTGAAAATTAATAAATTATATTAGTTGACATAAGGTTGCACCGTGGTTAGATGAATTCACGCGTGCATTTCCGTTTAAGTCTGAGTTGTGAAGGGTGTTGAAGTAGCACATTACGCCATAGAGGTTCGTGTAGGCGCTTAACACCGGAGTGCAAGTTAGGGTCTAAACTGAAATATCTTTGATATTTCAGTTTAGGTAGCTTATAAGGGAAGGGAGAGACTTGGGAGAGAGGTGTTCTTCTTCTTCTTCTCCTTGCTCTTGAAGCTAAGAGTCTGTAGTTAGGTTGAGATGTGAGTGTGCTCTACGACGAAAAAGGGTTAGAGATACCGAGATCGCACGCAAATCGTAGTTAGGGTATGAGGAATGCAATAGGAGGAGCACAAGCACAGTCTAAGTGCGTGTGAGGCCTTTACGTGCTGAATCAGAGTCTATAGATTGATTGTCGAGGTCGCACCTGCGAGATGACTCAAGTTCCGGATCCGAAACCCTCTTTCGGATTGATTTGCCGAAACCCCTAAAGGGTCCAACAAAAGGTGAGTTTGTACATTTAAATAGGGGCAAATGAGAGCCCTTAAGTATGTGTGTGTGGGTATTAATGGTTGCAAGAAACCATTAATGCGAATGGGTCAAAAATAGGGAAGTAGATGACCTCCATTAATGACAGAGTTTCTGTCATTATTGATCGATCAATGACAAAGATTGATCGATCAATACTAGGGTGATCAATCAATGAAGGTCATTGATCGATCAATCTGTATAGGACAAATAAGGGAACAAGAACCTTAAAAATCCTGGAAGTTCAATGCTCGAAGGGCATTGATCGATCAATTTATAGATTGATCGATCAATCCTGAGTATTGATCGATCACAGAGAGGGTGATCGATCAATGACTGGTGGTGATCGATCAACAAAGGCATTGATCAATCACTGGTGTGTATTGATTGATCAATGAAGGCATTGATCAATCAATCTGTATAAATTTTACATGTGAACAGAAGGTGGGAAAATTGAGATTTTAGGCTATTGATCTATCAATGAGGGTATTGATCGATCAACAGGAGGCATTGATCGATCAACCAAGCTAGTGATCGATCAATTTTGGCTGTGCTAAAATGAGGAGAAAAGGGATTATTGATCGATCAACAAGGGTATTAATCGATCAATGATGAGTGGTGATCGATCAATAGAGGCTATTGATCAATCAATTTGCTCTGTTGCTTGTTAAAGAGAAGAGAGAATTGATCGATCAACAAGAGGGATTGATCGATTAATAAGAGTGGTGATCGATCAATCACCCCTGTTTTCTGCATGTTTTAGTTTTGTGAATAAAACCTCACTGGACATTGTGCTAGTTTATGTTCTGACATTCCTGACACTTAGAATACTATGTTTAGGGTCTAGGATCAGACCATGACTTTCTAAAAGGCTTTGGATTTGCTTAGAAAGAAGTATGACCTGAGATAGGGGAATTCATTTGAAATTGCATTTATTTTTTATCTCATGGTTCCAAAGCTTCTGTATTTAACTGCATAGTCTGATTTTACCGTAAAGTCATGTCTAGCATATGTGTGTTAACTCTGTTGTGACTCTGACACCTGTCTTCTGCCATCTGAATTCCGTTCAATATGAAATGCCTACATATGATTTATGGTTTAATACTCTGACGAATCCCACCGACTCGGCAGTATATCCGTTTCTGGCATACTCTTGCATCTGCTTGGAAATCCTCGGCACAATTGTACTCCGTAGTTGAGGCATTGTTGCATTCCTGAAATTGTTCATGTGAACGACGATGGTTGGGATTACCCATCGGACCAAATCTGGCTATCACGTGCTATACTCACGGGAGTTATTTAAGTTTACTATGCTAAGTCATTATACACTGTATGCATCACATTTTGTCAATTCCGATAAAATTTGTCTGCTTGATAAATTCTGCATATTTGAAACACTGTTGGCATCTGTTCAGTTCTGTTTATATCTTCTACAACCATATTTTACAATTAAGATGCAACTTTAATTGATATTCTTTTACTGAGCTAAGATGTAGCTCACCCTACTTTCTATTAACTTTATAGGTTCTGAGGCAGTAGCTCCCGGCACCAAGAGCGACCCTGATTACCAGCCTGACCCAGAGGCTGAGACCGAGGACAAGGAGACGGACATCCAGGCAGACGAGTTCTACCCGTAGCCTGGGTATTTGAGTCCGATATTTTGTATTTTGATATTTCGGATTATTGTGTGTCTGGTGGCCACTGTTTGTATATATATATTACTATAGATATTATATTTTTTGTGCTTTTATACATTCTATTGGAACCATTATCAGGAACCATTGTTTGGGTGATGGATGTCCATCAGCAATGGTTCTTCTTAGTTTCTTTTTGGGAATGTATATTCTTTTGGTAAATAGAATTACATGTTTTATTTATTGTACTCATTTATTGTAAATGTCTTATGTGATGACTCGACCGACCACTGCTGAATAGTGTCTGCTTGGTTTCCGCTATATGAGCAGACACTTTATGATTTGTCCTGGGGATCATCCAGAGTATGATCCTAATGACACGGATTTCCGGGTGTGGAAATCCGGGCTGTCACACAAATGCTTATACTAATCTAAGAAACGAGCAGTTAGATCATCAAAAGTAGAAATTTTGTCTATGGGGAGAGATGCAAATCAATCGAGCGATTCGCCTTCAAGAGACTTTTAAGAACAGTGGATAAAGAGTGCTTGGTTTTCGCGTATCTAGCGGCAGTCATTACAGAACATTGGCAAGTGATGGTTAGAATTCTCAATCCCATCATACTTGCTGAATTTTGGTGATTTGAAACCGGGAGGAACTTGCAATTCTACATCTTGGGAGAATGAATCAAAATCATATGATTGTCTAAGCCCATCTCTTTTGGCAAGGTAATTTTTCATTAACTCGATAAGTTTTGAGGCTGTAATATTCTTAGTTGGTGGCCCTGATCCAAAGGTGATGTATTGACGATCGTGCTTAGGGGCATGCGGAGTATGGGATTTCTCTGTGGAGAGGGTTCTGCATAAATCCCCAAAACATTTATTAAGAAATTCCCTGTCCTCGTTACCTCTAACCATTCTTCTGTCGATCAGGCTCATGAATTGATTAGTGGTGAGTCGGGCATCAAACTCATCCTCATATTCTTCCTTAGGAGTTCTTTCATCCTCTCCGGCCATATGTATGTGAAAATCATATTGAGACATCCTAGAGGATGATTTCGGCATGATCGTGGAAATTCCAGAGTGGTGGGTCAGAATTATCCTCTTCAAACAATCTACAAATCTGAGACATTTTTTGAAAAATAAAGCAAACAATGAAAACCCACGGCCTTATTAAAGTACTGAAAGAAAAACTAAGGTATCATGGGAATTGTATCCTAACACTCACGTGTATGTGGCTCCCGGGTCTTCAAATATTGGGTTCAACCTCTCCCTGATTAGGCGTGTTAGGAGGAGGTATGAAAGGTAGGAAGTTTTCTGGATGCACTCCCAATGGAGGATCACAGCAACCCTTACCAATCAGAGGGGGTTTCAAATACATGCCTAAGAATGAATGCCTAAATTGTTGAAAATGTGCGTGTGTGCAATAGGGAAGACAAGCATTCAATCTCTGAAATTCTCGAGCTCAATTAAACAACCCTGGCATGAAAGAGTCACACCGTGGTCGTCAGCCTATCGAACCCGGAAAATCGAGGGTCAAATCGGCCCTCTTCTTGGTTCAATTGTAGACGCTGGAGACTAGTTTATGCTAAGGATTGAGAACAATGGGTAATATAAATTTTACCTATGGATGTTGACGACGTAGATTGTCCTTTGATCGCTTACTCTTTTTACGGTTGATTGAGGTTCCCTGCCGATAAAGTATTGATTAGCCAATCCAGACAGCTGGATTGTTTAGGTTGAATCTGGGGATTCCCTAAAAAGTTTGCTACACTATGGCTCACTATCCTAGGCTTAAAAGGGGTTGGGCCCATTATGATTTTGGAGAGGATCGAACCCGTTTAATAGAGTACCTTCTACGATCTCCCTTGGGCAGGGCAAATCGGTGTTAAGCCATACAGTTTTAAAACTATGAAAGGTGGTTAGTCCTAAGTGGCTCTAGGCTAATCGTGCTTAGAAGGTTCCTAAAGGTTGGGTCTAAACTATCACAGCGTACGTATACAAGTCCTCATAGGTGCTTGAGGGATCGGGCCTGTTCTGATCCTGTAAGCTGACTTCTAATTTTAAAAGATTTCAAATAGAATGTGGCCAGTACTCAGAAACTTGCAACTCGAAGTCTGTTCTAAAGCCCTAGTATATTTGAAAAGTCAGGCTGAGAGTTATAATTTTCGAGTTGAATTGCAAGCACAAGGGCATGCACGCAATTCAAATTGCTTGCACAAAGGCGAGTGCGCAATCACCACGATTAGCCGCCTTACGAAGGCAATTTGAAGAAATTGGGATTGTGCGCACGAATTCGTGCCTGCAATTCTAGGGAGCTCCCGAAAAGTTTAGGGAAAAGCTGAATTGCACGCAGGAATCCGTGCATGCAATTAAATTGTGTATGGGATCTGTGCAAGCAATTGAATCGCGCACAGGGATCCCTGCACATAATTCAAATTGCACAGAGGGATTAGTGTGCACAGTTCGTGTTTGTGCATACTTTTTGTGTGCGCAATTTATAGGGTCCCCAAAAATCTTTTTTCGGGTACCGGGTGCCACTAGGGGCCTTGTTCGGCCTAGGTTTTAGGTCGTTGAGGGACCTTCTCGTGTCTGTTAATAGTGTTCTTGTGCTCCAAGTTCGCCAAGGGCCGATTTTATAGCATTTTTCGAGACTGATCGGGGCTTTATAGGTCAAAAACTGATCTGTAATCGCGAAAGGTCGAGAATGAGATGTCTACACTGTGTGATAAAATTGCTTCTGAAGAATACTTTTCAGGATAAAAAATTGGGTGAGAAGCATTTTCCACCCAACGATTTGGACACCTCTAGTGAAGGAGTAGCCTCAAGCTGCTTTCTCTAAAACATACACCATTTTCAATTAGAAATAGTCATGTCCTTAGATGGAAAGTGCTTCTTATCCCATATATTTTCATAATTAAAAAGGGGTTTTCGGAAGCAGCTTCGCCAAATAGGCCCCAAGCTGTTACCCAATGATTCATGTCAAAGTTGAAACAAACACTCATAACAATTTGAGAAAAGATTTTGTCTAATCATTATTCAGCATGGCATGACAATTAAGAAAGTCATTGCTTGCAAAGCCTTCTCTAGAGTATGATTCCACTCACTAAGCATGTGAGAACTAAGGAACCAAAGGAGTTGCAGTTATTGGTAGAATGAGGTACAAGTAGATGCTAGTAAAACTAGCAAACATCTAACATTGGATGTTAGCACCTGGATCTACTCCAAAGTTTCCGCAAAAGCGGCGGTAGAAGTTAACGCGGCTGTTCACTTGTCCAGGGTTCCCTCCATTGCATTCACCGCTGTTAATGGCTCTGATGGTCGAACCAAATCCTCCGCCGTTGACAAATGTGTTGTGGACATTGCTCATCCAAAACCAATAGGCAGTTCTATAAGAAATGTTCGGATCCGAAGCCACAATATCTGGATTGTTCAACCCATCGAACCCAATAGCCCGTCCAGCGGCACCGTAGTTGTAGTTCCTACAAATGCCACGCAATATGAGAGAGAGAGAGAGAGACAGAGATATATGATGTTGAAGAATAAATTAAACATTGTGCCTTACCACAAACGTATTTAGGAAGCCAATTAAGTTTACTGGGTGTAGGATACCTTTCATCAAAATATTTTTTCACAAACAATATCCTCTGTTAAGTGAGCTATGAATTAACGATTTTGGCGTCAAACATTGTGACAAAAAGAGTCAAAGCAGTTAATATCATCTAAAACTACTGGGTAAATTTGATCTACCATGCATTTTAAATGACCTTTAATGTGTACCGGTTCAATGGGGCCATTTCATTATGTCCGAGTGGGGTCCAATCGGAGCAGTACTTGGGTCCGGTCCGCTACACGACTCATTTGCACCCCTAATGTGGGAACTCGGATTGGATAACGAATACTAATTAGGTTTTACACATTAATATGGGTAGCATTTTTTTCAATCCAATATTCTTCCTTCTCAAACGGTTTTCATGAGCACTACAAAAACAAGACTATTAGCAAGCAGTCAAAAACTGTCATAATTAACAAAAAAGTTATCGCTAATAATCTTTAATAGTTTTTTGTTAAAAACTGCCATTAATAATTTGTTTTTCTATAGTGGCGCTTAAAATGGTGACTGCTTTAAATCAGATAGTGGAAATGGCTTCTTTGATCTCAATCTTTCATACAATAGATCTTGAGACCATGATACTACTATCAGACGGTCAGATTTTAATTTCGAGACACATTCCTAATAGTGGTCCGAGAACTACATTTGATGTGTGTGATGATGTGGTTCATTTTTATGGGAAGTGGGCCAATGGAATAAAAAATATGACTGTCTCATGGTAGTCCATAATCTAAAGACATATTCTATTGAAATAGAAAGAATGACAGGTTGTAAATAAAAGCGCCCCATTAATATATAACCCATGTTTACACTTTCTGTCAGTACTATTTATAATAAACATTAAATTGAACCATTTTGGTAATAAAAAATGACACATGCCTTGATTTGGCAAAATGCCCCCTCATTGCTCACGAACCGATTGGAAATAATGCTCAATCACTTTAAGAATTATTATTAGGCGGTCCCCTTGGAATGGGTCACTTTTTGGGATGTGAGACATGTAAAATATTTTGTATGATCTTTAATAAGTGCACCATGATTGAATTACTATGAGGGGCTAGCGCTTTGCACTAATAAAAAATAGATTATTAGCAGGGGCCAAAAACTGTCGCTATTAATAAAAACATTGTCTATGATATTCTTGTCGCTAATAGTCTTAATAGTCTTTAATAGTAATAGCTTTTTGCTGTAAAAAATTACCGCTAATAATCTTATTTTTTGTAGTATAGCTAACGGGCGCCCACATTTTTCGAGTAAAATATACCTAAAAAAGTAAGTCTGACATTTTTTTAAAAAAAGAGAGACAAGAAAAAAAAAATAGAAACTTTTAAAAGGTCAAGAATGACAGATGGAAGAGAATATAACTTTAAAAATATTTTAAAAGTTTAATCTTAGTTAATAAAGTGAGCTCCATGTTACTCATCATTTCACAAAAAGGTATTACATGTCGCACCCATATCAATAGACGTAAAGATATTTTTACGCCTGAGCGCATATCCCCAACCCCTCTTATTTTATATGAAGAGTTGGTTTTATAAATATTTTCATAAATAAACCTATAAATCTCAATTCTCAATCTCCATAAATAAACTTGTAAATTGGTGAACCCCATTTTATTGCCATTGGATGATGGGTTCTTATTCTCAACTTCCCTATAAAAAATCAAGTGCTCAAATGTAGGGGTCTCAATGGCCTGGGCAGGAACTTAAACAGGCGAACTATAATTGGACCTCTTGGTGTTATCTCATTACCCAGTCCGATTATTAATACTAATCTGGCTAGGGTAGCTCATTTATGAATCCAGCTAACTTACCTTACTTATACCCAGCACATAGCGGGCTTGGTCGGGCCGGGCAGGGCCCTTACAATTTCTATATATAAAGGAACTCATTTGATCAATTGACACCGGGTTTTAAATGAGTGATTTTTAATCAGGCTATTGGAACTACCCCATAGCTCAAATAGCAAGGTTTTCCTCCCTTGGAAGTCAACAGTTCAAATTCCTCATGACAATTTTCTTTTAATGAATAAAATAAAATAAAAAGATATTTTCCTTGTCTCAAGCAAGCTAGACTAGAGTACTGCTAATCTCCTTATCTATAATATATGGGAGAAATGGACATTAAGTGCCCGTTTGGATCTCATTTTAGTTTAGGGAAAGTTTAATCTTGAGATAAATTTGTTTTGTGAATGATTTTGTCTGTGAATTATTTCGTCTGTTGCTTGGATAATATTTGAGCTTTCTAGTGACTAACAATTTTGTTGTGTGGATAGCATCTGAAACTTCCTAATGAGTCATTTGTTTGAAAATTTGATGCTGGTGAAGAGGTGTGTGGTTAAGGTGGTGGTGGAGATGTTGTTGTGCAGTAATGGTGGAGGAGGTAGACTAATGTAGTTTTATAGTAGGGATGGAAAAGGAGGAGGTTGTGGTAGAGAAGGTGGTAGTGTGGCAATGATGGAGGAGGAGGAGGAGTGGTGGTGGTGGTGGAGGAGGAGGTGTGGGAAAGTTGGGTGGTCATGGTGGAGTGTTGGTCATGATTGTGGTAGTGGCAGTGATGCTCTTGTTAGGGTGGTTATGGAGGTGTGGCGGAGAAGGTGGTGTGTGGCGGTGATGGAGGAGGAGGAGGAGGTGGTGGTGGTAGTGGTGGTGGGTGGTGCAGGTGGAGGTGTTAGAAAGTTGGTGGTCATTGTAGAGTGCTGGTCATGATTGTGATAGTGGCAGTGATGGAGGAGGAGGAGGAGGTGGTGGTGGTGGTAGTGCTATTGGTGCTGATGATTCTAGCGGTGGTCGTGGTTGGGTGGGGTAAGGGCTGGTCGCGGTAGTTGGGTAGTGGTAATGGTAGCAATGGTGGTGTTAGTGGTGGCTATGACGGAGGAGGTCCTGGGGTAAGGTGATGGCGGAGGTCATGCGGTGAGGTGATGATGGGGGTGGTGGTGGTTATGCTAATGGTAGGGATGGGGGTGATGGTTTTGCTAGTGCTGGGGTGGTGGTTGTGTTAGTAGTGGTGGCGGCAGTAGTAATGGGGTGTTGGTGTTGGTGGTGAGGCATAAGAGGTAGTGGTAGTGGTAGTGGAGTAGTGGTGGTGATTGTGGTGGTGGAGGTGGTGACGAGGCGAAAGCAGTTGTGGTGGTAATGGCGGCAGCGACTGTGGTAGTGGTCGTCGTGGGGTGGTGATGGTGAGATGACGGTGGTGGTGTTGTGGTAGTGGTGAGGTGGAGGAGGTTGTAGTTGTGGTGGTGGTGGTAATGGTGGTAGTGAGATGAAGGTGGTTGTGGTGGTGGTAGTGATGAATTGGAGGAGTTTGTGGGTGCGAAGGCGGTGGTGGTGGGTGGTGGTGCTGCAGGTGACGTGAGAAGGTTGTGATGCTCATGATGGTGATAAGGTGGAGGAGGTTGTGGCGGTGGGATGGTGGTGGTCGTGTTGGTGGTGTGGTGAAGGTTGTGGTTATGATGGTAATGGGGTGGAGGAGGTTGTGGTGGTAGCAGTGATGGTGGTGGTGGTGGTGAGTGGAGAATCACTACAAAAAATAAGACTATTAGCGAAACTACCGATGTTAGTTCTGCCGCAACCTAAAAATGCTTTAATAGCAAGTGTCGCTGAAACCCCTTATTTTTATAGTGGTTGCGGCGGTGGTAGTAGTGAGGAGGTGGAGGTTGTGGTAGCCGTGATGGTGATGATGTGGAGGAGGTTGTGGTAGCCGTGATGGTGATGATGTGGAGGAGGTTGTGGTGGTGGGGTGGTTGTAGTCGTCGTGGAAAGATGACTGTCATGATAGTGGCAACGGTAATGATGCTAATTTCATTGGTGTTGGCGGTGGGGTGATGGAGCCGTGTGAAGTTAAATTTTATAATAGAAATAAATTTGTATCAAATTTTGATGCAAAAAGATTCCACCTATTTTTGTGGAAGAAAAAAATATTCATCGTCAGTTTAAATGAGTAATTTTTGTCAAAAAAAAAAAAAAAAAAAGTCTAGGACCTTATTTGATACTCAAAACATCCCTTTTTTTGAGGAGAAAAATGGTCCGTAACATTTTAGGCGAGAGATCCAAACGGGCCCTGAAGTTAAGAACTAGATTCAACAAATTCAAATAAGTTTGTATTAGGTGTCCTATAAACATTTAAGAGTGCTTAATCAATTAAACTGATTTGGTGTTTATAAACATGTGCCCCAGCTTTTGCCCAGTTTGGCTGGCCGGAGTTTGACCTGTGCCCGTCCCTCGGTGCACGGATCAGGCACCTAATACCGACACAATTCAAAATTTCTAACTCAACCGTGTACCCATATTTATTTGACACTTTGGACAGATTTATTTTTTTATTTTTTTGGGTTCAGCTGTTTAACTTCATATTAAGTAACCTCTAAAGTAATAAGTAAGAAAACAGGATGGATCATACCATGATAGCTGAAGTGGTCCTCTTCCAAAGTAACTCCTCCCTTGTGCACAAGGCCACTGTGTGAAATTTGGGTCACAATAGTTGGATCCTGGGTTTGTTTCCCTTATAAAGCAAAGCCCTGTAAAATGTAAACAAAATTGTGCATTAACCCCCGTGTTAATGGGAAAAATCAATGGATTGAAGTTATTACAAGTAGAAGGGCTTATCCACGCCTATTTGAATGATAGAAAGAGAGAGCTAGAGAGAGACAGAGAGAGAAAGACCTCCCGTCTCATGCATGACATTGGCGAGGAATGCGGCGACCTCCTGCCTCCGCAGCACGTCGGAACCCGTAGTTCCGAAGCCAGAAGAGCTCTCAGCACCGCCGATAAAGGGATTGTATGTGTAGAAGTTCCTGCCTGGGCAGCTACCGGCAGTGGCCCCAAGGAGACCGTTGTAGAAAGCAGCAGTAGCAATACTCCGTGGAGTAGCTTGGCCCACGCCAACCTCAGCATATAAGCCTAACACTAGAAAAGCTACAAAGCTAACGCACCTAGCCATGTTAAACTCCATTTCTCTCCTTAACTTAGTTTTATGAGCTACTTCACCATGGTATTTATAGGCACGAGGCTCTAGATTATTCAAGAAGAGAGAGAGAGAGAGTACTTCTAGATTACGTACGAGTTGCGAAAAGTTGGGTGGATTCGAAGTCCCCAAAGTCTTCCAAGACTTGTTAGTCATACACGCAGGCGGTGAGTAAATTCTCACTAGCCCCACTTATGACTAATTAGGGCATGTCCAGACGTAAGTCTTAAAATGTGATGATATTCAGGTCTCATCAGAATCCATCCTAATTACATTTTGTGGCATAGAAACAGGGGGCTGGCTCCAATTTGCAAATGGAATGAATTAGGCTTCAGTCAATTAGCAAACACTGGGTATCTTAGCACCCACGGCACTAGCCTAGGCTAGGTTGATTTCGGGTCGGGTCCTTAACGGGTTGATCTTTCAATGAGCAATTTCTGGTTGGCTTAATTTGTGACTGGGGTGAATTAGATTTTGTTCTATTAATGAGAAGGTGGATCGCGATTGGACGGGATGGCTTAACAGGTTGAGTCTTAATCTGTAACGATTCTAAAAATTTTAAATTGAATTTGTGATGTTAGATTTGTTTTGCACCAAACATGGTGTTAGTGTTCCACACTGAAACCTACCCCAGTTGAGAAAATATACATTTTTAATTTTCAAAATGTTTTATATTTAAAATTGTCTTTATGTGAGTTTTAAACCTCTATTTTAAACTTTGAAGTAAAAGCGTAATCGTGGACGGACCATCGTGTGGACGCCGATCTCTATCACTTTAATCGCCGTCGATTCGCAGATCACGCTTCAAGAGGTGGGTACCCATCAATCCATCTCGTCCTTCTCAGATCCCATCGCGTAGGATACGTTCGATAGCGTATCAATGGGCTATTTTAAATGAATCTAAAATTATTTTATTATAAACTCGCTTTTAGGATTAAAATAGTAATTAATCCTGATTTTATATTATTTTTCTGAATTTTTCGGATGTATTTTGTGTTTTATTTCGGAACCCTATTTCATTCAGAAATCACGACAGTCAATCGATTGAATTCTAATACTCAATCGATTGACAACTGTTTGTTAGAAAAAAAAAATCGATTCTAGTGAATAAAGAGGGTTGAATTTTAATATTCAATCGATTGAATATTAAGTTATGTGGGATAGTTAAAGCTATGATGAGACTTTTGATTATATATATATTATAATATTAGATAGGGTGAGAGGACAACTCCCTTCTAAAGCATTATTTATTTTATTTTTATAAACTAATTGTTACATGTCACTCAAGTTAGTAATATTTAATTTATTTTTATATGGCAAGGCACTCAAGTACTACCCTATTTTATAGTATAAATTTATCTTCTATTTATAGTCGGCATTAATTCTTGTTCCCTGTTTAAATTGTATTCTGCTTACGTCAATCGATTGAGTTTCACTTTTCAATCGATTGACCTTGGATTGAATCGATTGTGTATATTTACCCAAATTCAATCGATTGAGTTCCACTTCTCAATCGATTGACTCTGAATTGAACCGACTATGTACACATACCTAAATTCAATCGATTGAGTTACACTTTTCAATCGATTGATCTTGAACCGAACTGATTATGTGCACCTATTTAAATTCAATGGATTGATCTATGTCCGAACAGACATCAAACAATCTTATCAATACTGTTTTCTCCTATAACTCTACTTGCTCGACCAAAACTTAATGCACTCTAAGTTATTGATGTTTCGATCGATGGTCGTGACGTACTCCACTTTAAATTGGACTGCCCCTTTTTATTTAAGCGTTTAATTATAGCATACTATATATGTATCATTTCATCACTTCAATGCGACCACTTTGATAACACAAAGCGTTAGAACTTCGATGTCTTTATGAAATCGAACTCTGACCTTTACGATTATCAAAATCACACTTACAATCCTATTCTATAATTATATTGGTGTGGTATGTAAATAAATATAAATATAAACATAATCAAACTCTAAGTGTAAACCGTTTTATATGTGTGATACTTTTGTATTTGTAACTTAATCAATTTATACGAGTTAAGGATATGTTAGATCATTAGTAGGAGAGTGTATAAGATCATGCCCACACTTGGGCGTGGTGATTCGCTGAAATGGTATCGAAGCGAGAAATACACTGTATTCACATGCCTTACAACTCATGGTGGAATGGGACCCATAATGAGTCGGGTGAGTGAATTCAGTGTAACCTCGTATACGGTGGCATATATGGTGACCCGATCACCCCGAGTTCAAATATGATAGTATAAATTATGAGTTAAATTATAAAGTTCGACCATAGGCATTAGCTGTGGTGAGGTTTCTTCTACGATCACATGAAACTCGAAATATTGGCGTCCATGTACGGATGTAACACCTCTATGGTAGTATAGACTACCACACGAAGTACATCTAGGTCACTAAGGAATATTTTTCTTGGGAAGCGTAAATTAGGAAAGTTGCCTCACTATAGGTTATCATAGGATTAAGTATAAGAGTATGATAAATATGAGTATGAGATAAGATAAATTATGATACGAGTACGATAATAAGGCATCGCTATGTAGGCTAACAAAAGATAAAGAACTTAAGCCTCTGTATGTGTCGTTCCTTGCGTAGCCACCATAAGGATAACAACGTCTTTCAGTCAAGACGGATGTCTCTGGGAGACATTATGAGTTATGAGTCGTCGGCCGCCCCTATGATTGGATGGGGTGTATGATATGATATGATATGGAGGGTGTTATGATATGGTGGTATGATACTATGGTGACCCTCACATGTTAGCTCGAGCAGCGACTCTGGCGCAAGTTGTTTAGGATTTTATGAGTATGTTAGTTACGCTCATGCGATGTATAGACGTATACGCGAGAATAATAAAATACGATATGATATGAGATATGATATAGTATGAGGTATGGTAAGGTACGTTAGGATATGAATGTGTAGATCATGGTCTTGCATTAATAATTAGGATATGATGAGCTTATGATATACACTTGATCTTGTTATTTTGTTCTGATTTCTTTGAGATATTATGTTTATCACTCACTTGATGCACCCACAATGCACCTGAGTAGTATGGGGTGGATTGGTGGTGTATCCACTGAGTTTACGTGACTGAGTAAACTCATCCCACGATAAATTAACAGTTGTAGGTAACTATACTGACGGTGTGGACGTGGGTTTCTCTGATCTGATTGGTGCTGAGAACGTCGACCCAGTGGATGTCGATTACCAAAAGCCTTTGGAGGGTGATGTTGCCGATTATCAGAAGGACTACAGTGTTGATTTTGATTCAAGCGCCAGATATTGATTTAGTAGACTCGGTATTGGATTTTGCCTTATATTAATATCATTGACTCTATGATTTTATTTTATCGGATTTGTCTCCGACTTGACTTATATATTATTTGTGGATTCATAGTATCCTATCGCATTTTATTAGAATTATTCAATATTTATGATTGTTTTATATTCCATCATGGTATGTTAGCTTTCACGGATTTCGTGAAATTAGATTTGTGCGATAACTCTGATTAGGTGTATGCCCGTTTAGCATATCCGGGATATGTGCGGGTCATAACTCAAAATTCTAGGCCCTTAGCTATGGTGTAGAATTTCGGGTCGTTACATAATCAAAACTAAAAGCGTGGGTCAAAAATATATATCAATCCATCTATAGCAGAATAGCAAGATTTCATGCAAAGCGTGCTAAGACAAATCATTAAAATTGCATTTCACAACACCTCAGACGATATGTTTCGCGCTTGAATTTGAAGCATTTTAGTGCTTCGGTCTATGCAGTAGGGGCATGATTTTTGTCACATTTTCCTCCCCCACTCGATGCGTTGACGCCCTTGTCTACATCCGAACTCCTATGTCAGTTCCTCGACACACATTCTGGTCTTCACCGAAGCACAACTCGATCTGAATCGCAGTTCGTGCACTTCACTGTATTGATTCACAATTTTGTGCTAGTACATCAACCATGTTCGGTGTCTTCACTCCACGTAGTGTTCTTAATAACTTGGTCCGGTCAATATTTCGCGCAGGTATCTTTATATACCCGTTCCTCATACAACCGGAAGCAAGACAATCGTTAGCAACCAAGCTTCCGCAACTCATTGCTCCTCGCAGCTCTCTAGGTTTTCAACAGTCCATCTTCACCCAGGAGTCTACCTTTCATCCGCACTGCCGTCTAGCACCTCAACACCTCTGTGTCTTCGCCCAAGAGTTCGACCTGCGTGTGATTTGTAGAACTCCAGTACTTCAATGTATGTTTCCAACCACGAGAGTGCCATCCAAGCAAATTTTGTAGCTCTAGTGCCTCGATGTATGCTTAACAATGCTAAAATATGCCATGAGCACCTTGCTCAACAATGAAGCTCACTGCTTCTCACACTATAGTACTGCGACCTCTGTCTTCACCCAATAGTGTGACTCGAGTCACCTCATGCAACTTGACTTATGGTCCCTCTCGTAGACCAAAGGTTTCAACGATCACCTGGGACTCACTTCCTCTGAAGATACCCATCTGGTTCTCGTATTTGCTTCCTCTGGAGCTACGCTGGATCTTAGTCCAGCCATCCGTCTGTCACGGGGTCGCACTTCTGTAACCTCAGTCCCGTGCGGCACCTAACACACGCTTCGCTAGGTCAGCCTACTTCTGATACCAACTGTCGCCAGGGCATCCTTCAACGCGTTTTTAACCCGCGCGGTGCTTCGCTACCGCGTGCAACGAAGCCAACCCTTCTGCACATCAGCTCTGATATCACCCGCCTAGAGGACAGGAACTCCTCCCAACATGGTTGCCTCTGTTTCACGGCCTACCATTCAGCTCATCGTGTCCCTTACGACACGCCAATTGCACTGCTGCGCTAACTTGGCTTGCTCAAGCTTCACCCTGTGCACTGCACTAGTACCTCGCTCGCCTGCCGATCCAAGCCCACAGCCTTGTGCCTCGCGCTCGCGTGCCCAATTGAGTCCCACGCAGCTTGCCTTCGTGTGGGTTCCAAATTACTAGCACACGTACATCCTTAGCCCACATGCTGTCGTGCTCAACTGAGTCCCACGCAGCGCCTTAGTGTTCTCACGCGAGGTTGCCCAGCCGTATGCACCGCGACACGTAGTCCGGAGCCATACATCAACCTCACCCAGGTTCCACACGGCATCGCTGCGTCGACGTCCTAGGCCCACCCTTACAGGCCTAGGAGACACTTGCGCCCCCTCTGGCAACGCAAGGCCCCATGTGCGGGGGAATAGCTCTCAAGCTCCCTTCCCCTATATAAGGATAAAACAGTCATTCAGCCAAAATGGCAGGAGAACCTTAAACCCCTTGGTTTGACATACCGCAATGCCTCATGCATCGCTAGCCCACCTTGGCTATGTCGCGTCCGTGTCGTGACCGTGACGCTCCGCGTTATACCCTCATGCAACCGTGTCGCGTCCTCGCAGCGCGACCACGTCGCCAGGCCAACATGGCCCCATGTCGCGTGCCCTCCTGGCACCACATGTCGTGCCACACGCACCATGCCGCAAGCTCGAGTATTGGTCCCGTCACACGTCTCTCACGGACATAGTGCCTTATCATCACACAACAGAGCAATGAGCTTCTGACCCCTACTCTGGTTCAGCCTAGCTCAAATCAGTTCTCGCGATGCCTCGCTTAACTGTGTCATCGATCCTAGGCCAACACAACATATTGATCCCTACATTGCCGCATACCAGCGGTCCAGACCCTCATGTCATCTACCAGCGACCGATTCCAAAATCTCAGCTTCTCAAGTGAGACTGAAGCATCCTACCTGCTCCCTGCCCTCCATGGAAACAATGCTCTTAGCACCAACGTGATCCAACGTCTCATGTTGGAGATCACTAGCGTCCATCCGCCTCGGACCGACCCGCTACTTCAACGTGTGGCACTTGCAGCCAACAAGTTGTTAAATGTGAATGGAGCATCCTACTTGCTCCTTGCCATCCATGGCAATGGTGTTCTTAGCACCAACGTGACCCAACGTCTCATGTTGAAAGTCACCAGCGTCCATCCACCTCAGACCGGCCCGCTAACAACATGTGGCTCCCATGGCCAACTAGCATTGAGTTTCATTTTCGCGACAAATAACCCAGCAGTACCGTCCCTCTGCGCGCGACTCAATCGCGTCTCAATCGCAAATGTGCAACTCTACTGCACACAAGTAACTCTTTTTGTCACAAAATCAGAGCGCACCTCATCGCTCTAGCTTGCCAAAGTAGTCCCAATCGGAACGATCTGGTTCTGATACCAACTGTCACGGGATATTATATATACTAGTTCAAAATTGAAAGTGAATGAATCAACACTTTTGTTTATATGGCACTATTTGGTATTATCATGTGCGGTACTACTGTGATACAATCCTAGCCTATATACCATTTATGTAATCACCTTGTGAACAAGTTATCATTCTTTGTCCAAATTTGTGCTCTATGAAATTTGCATTTGTTCTTATTTTAACCCATAATAATGAAGAAGCTCATCCGTCTGGACAATTTTTATCATTTTGCAAATGTAATTCTTTAATTGAGATATTTTCCATTGATAGATAGCCACATCGACTATTTAAATTGACATGTGGCATATATAAAGGTGAAGTGTAGTTTAATGGTGTATATTTTAATAATTAAATGTGATTAATGCATTATTTTTTGGCAACATGCGAGAAGTCTCATGTATCTATTTGATACCTCTCCGATTTCCGAGATATCCCTGATAGAAGAGGTTGTTTGCTCGATTTCGTGAATGGCTAAAATATTAGATGGAAAATTATAAACGGACGACAGATTTGATGCAAAGTGCAGGTGGCTGATGTGGCGCGATATCTGGTGTGCTACATTAATTGAACCCTACCGTACCTGTAGTCAATTGTGTTGTACCATATCTGTCGGTTGCACTTTGTCTATGTGCAACTGTGGATTTTATCAATTCGTTGCGACGATGCGCTCACTAAAAAAATAGAGTCGTCACCCGAAACTTTTAGTGACTCGGGATACCTCAAAATTGATATATGAGCACCAAGGTGCAAAAATATGACTCCGATTTACCGGTCCTTGCTAAAGGCTCTTGGGTAGGGGTTTCGATTATCGATCAAGAATGTGTTAGGTACCCAATCAACCCGTTCGTAAGCGGTCTCTACTTATGGCCAAAGTATATAAAAAAAGCAAATAAAATGAACGGCACTTCTTGCCTGAAGGCATTATGATCCTATTTGAGCCCCCCCAATCACTAAAATTTCGGCAGTGTAAAGGCTCAAAGTCTAGGATAGAAGGAAAGCAAAAGAAGGTAGAGGAATAGAGGGGAGAGCCGGAGCTCGTAGCTCCGTTGTGAACCTTCGCGTGGATGAACTTCCAATAGAAAACAGGTCTGAGGAATGAGTTTTGACTTCTAAGGCTTGAAAGCTAGAAGGTAGGAGAGGTAAGCTAAGGCCTAATTCTTGCAAAAAACTAGGGTATTGATAATGGAAAATAAGGTGTGAAGGATGAACCTAAGTTCTAGAATTTTGAAGGATAAATGCTAAAAATAGGAGGAGCAAATCTTTAAAGTTTTCTCTCTTTTAGAAAAATTTTCAAGGTCTTAATCAAGGGGGGGGCTCTATTTATAGAGTTTGAGTGGATTAAAAGGATGCTTAAGAGCTAAGTGGGTTAGCAATTAGGTAATCTCTAATATAAGATTTTTTAATTTTTTAAGGCCTTGGATAGGTGGGAACATGGGTTTAATAGTAGATGATAGGGTGGAGTTCTAAATGGCAAAAGAGTAAAAAAGAGGGCTAATAGGGGTGCAACAGTCCTAAAGAAGCTCACCCCAAAACTTTGAGGTGGTCAAAAGGACAAACCCCAAATTCAAAATCTGACATTTTTCAAAAAATACAAAATTTTAAGTCTGGCGTATATAAAGTATACACTAGGCTTAGGAACAATGACTCTCAGGAAAACTAGGAAGTTCAGAGCCCGTTCTGGAGCTCAATTCTGAAGGAAGAAGCCAAATTGGCCTCGCATATATAATATATACGCAAGACCAATTTCTGTCAAAAATTGGCCTTGCGTATATAATATATACGCAAGTATAAATTTTTATATCTTTCCGCATTTTTCAAAACGTAATAACTTTCGATTTACAGATCGGAATGAGGCGATTCTTAGCTCGTCGGAAAGCTATGAACCTCTAATTTCCAATGGTATAGGTCTCAACCCCATAAAATTTTCGTGTAAACTTTGACATCTCTCTCTCCATCCACTGTTCAGGAGGGGCTATCTAAGGATCCAAGAAGGGTTTAAGGGTTCGGGTTTATTCCTAAGGATTTGGAATGATTCCTAAGGGTTGTGGGATGATTCCTAAAGATTTGAGAAATACTTTTGGAAGCTCAGGAGTATGCCTTGCTCAAAAATATGTGTCGATTGAGCCTTGGGCCAAATTTAGGTGTCTACAGATGCCCCTCTTTGGTATCCGATAAAAAATGATCAAATGTTAAAGAAAGAGACATCCGAAGAGGCCCAAGGCACTCTAATGGGTCCACTATATTCAAAGAGAACTTCAAACATCAAAAGAGATAAAAAAACATGGAGAGTAACGTAAACCTAGCACTTGGGAAAACGTTTCTTCGAGGAGACTATCGGTCCCCAAGCACTTACCGACATTGCAAGATATAATCGAGATGGTGAAATGATTGATGATGTTCGATGTTCAAGTTTCATCCTGAATAAAATATCCCCGCGAGTAGGAGAGTGATCGACTCATACTTAAAGATTGGCGTAAAGCAACAACGCGAAGATCCAACGGTTTATGTCCAATCTCATGAGAGATTGATTGCCCCATTTAATTGACCATGGGCGCCCCTACACGAGGTATGGTTCGGAGTATTTGACCGAACTCATCAACTCCGAAGTTAATTTAGTACAACTACCCGAGCCAAGTGAATATTGATATCGCAACATTTTTTGGGAATGTGTGCCACTTTTGATAACGAGCTTACAAACAGATCAACTATGCAAAAATATGGACCCATTAGGGACAATACATAATAAGGTGATGAAAGTTTCGACCCAGATCCCGTTCGAGTATCATTTACAGGAACAATGACCATCCAATGGATATGCAAACGCATGGCGTACATTTTATAGGGATACCGTGTAGGTTTTAAGCTTGTGCCCGAGAATAATCAAGGGAAAAGATTTCTTCTGCATCCATGCGTGAACATAGTTGTTCAATATGTAATCTCATTTAGTGGTGGAATCAAATCGATCGAAACATTGACTGTTTGACCGAGATTGACACCGTTACTCCTACTTTGAAGTAGGATCCAAAAACCTAAGATGAACCTTAGATTTAGAACATTAATTTAGCATAACTTCATTGTCAAAAAAATAGTGACATTTTACCGCATTGAAGCACGTATGTGCATAGCTGTGCGTCATAAAAAAAGCACTATGAAAACACAATTATCTTTTTTCTTTTTCAAAATGATTGCTTCTTCTATTTTTTTCCTTGAATAGACCAGACGTCAGTGGTGAGATGCTTCATCTGATCTGTCCATCGCTGAGAGGTTGCATACTTCAAGACTTTGGACCATTTGATGTTCCTGCACATTCTCAAGAAAATGTCAGTCCATTTTTTGTTTATATATGTAATAAATATGCATCCTAAATAATAAAAGGAGAAGCAAACTTTTACCTACATATTTTTTTATTTGTTTTCTTCAAGACTTATATTTTTGGATTTTGTTTATTTTTCTCTCTTCTTCGATGTTGTAAATATGTACATGAAAGGAGTATATATTTTTTTAGAATTTTCGGATTTCTTGTTTTTATTAATTTTTTATTCTTTTCTTCTTTTTTTGTTTGATGCCTTAACAATGAGGCGAAGTAACGGGTCTCATTTTGAGCATAGTCGAACCCGTTCATGCGGTCAAACCTGAGTGGGGTTCAAAATTTTCTAAGGTCAGAATGCTCATCCCTCTGGATTGAATCAACCTTTTATCTTTATCTCGGGTCATACTTTTGATGGTGTGGTTATGAAAATATTCCTGGTCAGAACCCGATTTGAGCTAACATGAGGGCCCAGTTGGCGACCAGGTAATTTACATGTGACCAAAGGAGTAACTAATGACTTTCTCTTTTTCTTTTATGACCGTTTTTACTCACAACACCCAAGATGAATTTTCGTCATGCCCATTGTTGCCCTCTTTTTTACCCGTAGTGCCCTTTCGAGTTTTCACCACATCCATGGGTTTGCATTTTAACCCCAGGCGCCTTTTCAGGTTTTCACCTGGTCCACACCAGCTCGCTCTTTTTACCTATGGCGACCTTACGGGTTTTCACCACGTCCTTTTTTCTTTGAGCTTATATATTTTATTTTCTTTTCTTCTCTTTTTTCAAAGGCCACGACATGGACATTGATTCTGTCATAGCCGGTTGGATGGAATTCTTTTGTTGTCTCTCAGTTTGATTCTTGCTGAATCAATGGATACCATGACTACTCGTAGACCTTAAAGAGGGTTTCTTCAGGGATGCATCGTGGCCATAGGTTAGAACGGATAGGTTAGGGATTTTGAAGGTATTCTTGGGTTTTAATATTTTTCTTGATTGGGTTCCAACTGTGGTAATACATTTCTTCCTTGGGGGATTTCTACTGTACATGCCCCATGATTTTTTCTATTTTTTCTTTTCTATTTTTTTTTTTTTTACTTTTTTTAAACATCCTCTTTTTGAGATTTTGTTTATTTGATTATGATGGTAACTTTTTTTTTTTTTTTTTGGTATATATACTTTTTCTTTCTTCTTTTTCTGATGAGGGGTTTATGAAAGAAAGGCTAATGGCTCGACGAGTGTAGCGAAGGGTATGAGTATTCATGGATGCTTTTTGGTTACTTGACTTTGAAATGATGGCCTCCTTTATAGAGTCCTTAAGCAGTTACGTATCTATTTTTATTAATACTTACCTTGCTATGGGAGACTTAGGAGTAGAATCGCCAGACATATCCAGCATTGATCGGCTCAAGAAAGTGATCTCTGTCCATTGTGACGAGCCGGAGCACGTACCTAGGGAGTACTTCTCTGATGATGTAAGGTCCTTCCCAATTGGGCTTAAATTTCCCTCTCGGATCAACATGGAGAGACGAAAAGATTTTCTCAAGTACCGTGTCACCTACTTTCAAATCTTAAGCGTGGACACGCTTGTTGTATGCACGTGCGATTCTTCCCTGATAGATCTGGGTGTGACACAAAGCTTGAAGCCTCTTTTCATCGATCAGGCTCAACTGCTCAAAATGGGATCTCTCTCTCTCAGTTTTCGATAAATCAGACTCAATGAGGATACGGAGGGAGGGTACTTCGACCTCAACTGGTAGCACGGTCTTAGTTTCATACACAAGGGAGAATAGTATTGCCCCTGTAGCAGTACGGATTGACGTTCGGTAGGCCCATAGTGTGAAAGGTAACTTTTCGCTCCAATCTCGATAAGTAACAACCATCTTCTCAAGGATGTGGATGATCGTCTAGTTACCTGCTTCTACGGCTTCATTGGTTTGCGATAGATATGGTGACAAGAGATAATGTTTGATCTTGTATTGCTCACATAAGGCTTTGATGCACTTGTTTACAAAGTTGGTGTCATTATCTGTCATAATGTCCTTAGCAATGTCGAATTGACAAACGATGTTGTTCTTGATAAACTTCTCGACATGCTGGCCATGATGTTCGCATAGGATGCTACCTCTATCGATTTCGTGAAGTACTCAATGGCGACGATGATGAACTAATGTCCGTTAGAAGCTTTCGGATTGACCTTTCCGATGATGTCGAGGCCCCATGTGGCGAATGGCCATTGGTTTCATTTCGATGCCATAGGGAATGCCTACCATTGATGCCAAGGTGGCCAGCACATCAACAAATAAATTTCTCGCTCATGGGACATAGGAGAAGGTAACGTCATTGAAGCATGCTATCAGATCCTCAAGAAGTTCATGGTATGGCATCAACTTTTCAGCTTTCATCTTTCAGTCTCTATTGGTTTGGCATATGATCAGCTGTGAGTCGCCAAACACCCTTAGATGAGTTACATTCAGGTCGAGTGCTGCTTGTAAACCTGTTATCCAGTCTTCATACTCAACCATGTTGTTAGTGCAAGGGAAACTGAGCTTGATGGAGACTGGTACATGGGACCCTTTTGGCGAGATTAGAATAGCACTAACTCCTTGACCTTCGCCATTCGATGCCCCGTCGAAGTGCATTACCCAGGATTCCTCTGTCTCTTTTGTGTCATCCTCTGTCATGAACAAGATGTCCTCATCAGGAACTTCGATTCTTAGAGGCTCGTAGTCAGGTAATAAATTTTCTGTAAGATGATCAGCGAGTGCTTGTCCCTTGATTGACTTTTGCGTGACATTTGTGATGTCGAACTCAGATAAGAGAGGTTGCCAGCATATAGTTAGACGAGTGAGAGTCGACTTTTCAAATAAGTACTTCAATGGATCCATTCGTGCCAGAAGGAGAACTGCCTAAGATAGCAGGTAGTGACGAAGCCTCTGTGTAGCCCATATGAGAGACAGGTATGCTTTCTCTATATGAGAATAGCGCGTCTCATAATCAGTGAACTTCTTGCTCAAGTAGTAAATAGCCTGCTCTCTTCTTCCAGTCTGCATCTCATTAGGTCTGCTCTCTTCTTCCAGTCTCATCATTCCATCAAGAATTCTGTCATGGAGAGGTACATTAGGAGTGATCTTTCAGGTATTGGTGGCACCAATATCGGGGGATTGAGAAGATAGCTTTTCGTTCCACTTGACAAGTGAATCTTTTCTTAATAGCTTGAAGATCGACGTGCAGATAGGAGTTAACTATGCAATGAATCGACTAATGTATTGTATTCTACTTAGGAAGCCTCTGACCTCTTTCTCGGTAGATGATGGAGGCATTTCGACAATAGCTTTTACTTTTATTATGTCAACCTCAATGCCTCTCCTACTAACGATGAAGCCCAGTAGCTTTCCTGACATGGCACCAAATGCATATTTTTGCCAGTTTAGACATAGCATGTAGTTTCTTTGTCTTTCAAACAGCTTTTGGAGGTTCTCTAGATGATTACCTCTCTCCCAACACTTGGCTATCATGTCGTCGACATATACCTCGATTTCTCGGTACATCATGTGGTGGAATAATGCTGTCATAGCCCTTTGATATATTGCCCTGACATTCTTTAACTCGAATGGCATGACTCAGTAGCAGAAGGTTTCTCATGGGGTGATGAACGCTATTTTTTCTCGGTCTACCTCTACCACTTTGATTTGATTATAATCGAAAAACCCATTCATGAATGACAACATTCCATGCCTAGCAGTGTTATTGACTAAGATGTCGATGTGTGACAAAGGGAAGTCGTCTTTTGGGCTTGCCTTGTTGAGATTTCAGAATTCGATGCACATGTGAACCTTTTCATCCTTCTTTGATATAGGCACGATGCTGGCCAACCACTACAGGTATTTAGAGACTATGAGAAATCCGATATTGTACTACTTGATGACTTCATCCTTCACTTTCTACATCCATTCTGGCCGGAGTCGTCTCAATTTCTGCTTGACTGGCTTAACATTTGTATATAGCGGCAACTCATGCTCGACCAAATCGGTATCCAAATCAGGCATATCCTCGTATGATCATGCAAAGACGTCTTGGTATGACCGAAGGAAATTAATCGTACTTTTTCTTTCTTCGAGAGATAGCGGCGTTCCAATCTTAGTGATTCTAGGAACCTCATCGGTGCCCAGATTGACATCTTCAGTCTCTTCAATAATCGGGATAGGGCTATACTCAAAATCGACGTATTATTTAAGGAGCTCATTGGGAAGCTCCTCGATTAAGTCCTCGCCATCCAGATCCGTGACTCCTACCTCTTCTTATATTTCTACAGGAGAGAGGTTGACTTCACATCGGGCAGGCTCTTCATTTAACGCATCATTTTTCATGATCTTCTCAAGAATTTAGAAAGATAATATTTTTAGAGTTTTTTGTATTTTTTGTATTTTTTTATGGTTTTCCTTTTCTTCGGAGATGGGCCCTTGGTAAGGTGGGTCTCTATATACAAATGGTATTGCCTGCTGAGGGCTAATCTCACTTTTTATAGGTTATTTTTTTTTGGGAAGCTGGTGTTGTATTATGGTCATTTGATGCTTTTAGAGTTAGGGGCATTGAAGCCCAATTTCTCACCTGAGGTGCCACACCTTTACCTAGTCTTGTAGAGGAGGCTGATTGAGATGGTTTTTGAGGGTCAGCCTCCATCATGTTTATCATTGGCTCATCTAGGACCTGGTTCTCAAACCTTAACACAAGCTTGGGGTGGGTTAGGATCGGCTGCTCTATGGGCCGAGGTACTTCCTCGAAGAGTGATAAGGAGGCCAAGTCTATCTCAATTTCTAAGGGAATGATTTGGGGATTGGTTTGGTGGATGGCGACTTTTTTGTGCGAGGTCAGCTGTGTTACCCCATTTTGATCAATTTTAATGACACTGACACTTACAAATGTGCTCCTGATGTGTAGCTGGGGACGAGGTTCATCTTCCAGGTCTATTCCCCCTAGCTTTGGCTATAGCAATGGTTTGGGCCTTTTCTTGGGCTTCCTGGATTTCTTCTTCAGTGGTTGTAACCTAACCCAAATTTGACTCATTTTCCGCCCTTGGCTCTGAATGGGTCTCTCCTACCTTGTAGGCGAGGACCTAACCCTTTTCCTTTTTGGTAGCTCCACTTCTGAAGCATTTTCACATCCCAATCATTCCTCCCCAAGTCTTTTGGGTGACCTTTTCAAGGGGTTCGGGTGCCACTACTAACACATCGTACTGAAAACTATGGAGATCTGTGTTTCAGTTGTGTGTGGCACATCCAACACCTTAAGGTTCTCGATGTTGTGAGCCATTTTCTCTCTTTCTTCTCGTCCTTCGCCTATGATAGTGGTGACCTTCTGCTCTGATATAAACCTGAGTTTTTGATGCAAAGTTGAAGGTATTGTCTCAACTTCGTGCAACCATGGGCGCCCTAGGAATAGATTGAAGGTGGATTTAATATCCATGACTTGGAATGGGATGGAGAAGGTCATTGGCCCAGTGGTGAGCTCAAGATCGACTTTTCCTACCACTTCTCTCCTCATATTATCAAACCCTCTCACGCTTATTCTAACTGGTCGAAACATAGACGGGTCGACCCCAATCTTGGTTGCGATTTACAGTGGACGCACATTGAATCTTGAACCATTATCTACTAATACAAGCGCTATTACCAAATTCTCGGATTCTACTGTCATATTGAGGGATCTGGAATGGTTGCCTCCATCGACCAAGAGATTGGGTCTGAAAATGTGATGACATTAGGAGCCAACACTTGTCCAATCATTTGTCCCACCTCGCTTGGGAAAACTTTAGCGGAGACATGAGTGTCTTTCAGTGCCCCCATTAGAGCTTGAAAGTGGGGCAGAGACGTCATCAACAAGTCCTAGATGGTGATATGAGCCGATGTTCTTTTAAGTTGTGTTTTTAACGCGTGCTCTCTGCTCATTTTTTCCATGGGGTGTATTGCTGTAGGTTCCCTTTTTTCTTCAGGTTGGGCTAGCATTGGTACCTCAAGCTACTTTGAGATCCTTCCTAATTGGGTAATGAACTCGACGGCCCTTATGTTACTATTGTTAGTATTGGCATCCATTTGACTGTAGTCGAGCAGGACCTGATGAGGATTATATGTCGGTCCGAGAATTTGAAATGGGTCGGATGGGGGTACTGGATATGATAGAACTGGCGAGGTTGGTGTGACAATACTGGACCAAATATGATTGATTGGTACAGGAGGCGGCTAGACTGATAATGATGTGGCAAAATTGGGCCATATATATTTCACTGATGCTGGAGATGGGTAGACAACTATGGAAAAATTGGGCCCATTGTAATGGAGTGGTACTAGAGGTGGATTGATTGGTGGTGGAGCAAAATTGGGCCAACTGTATTACATTGGTGCTGGCGATGGATTGGGTGACACATAGTGATCGGCTTTTGGTGTTGGGAATGGCTGATATATCTGGGGTGAGTAAAAATTGGGCTACACATAGTTAACAAGCACGGGTGTAGAGATATACATCCTCAAATCTAGAGGTGCTACTTGGGGTGTCGGATTTGGAAGTAATCGGCTAAGTTCAATGGCTCGATCACCCCTATGACCTCATTCTCCTGGCTCCATTGCCCTGATGACTCTAAACTCTCTTCTATGTTGATGTATTCTGAGGGATCGAACTCTTCCATCCCTTCCTCGCCCTAGGGCCCATCTCTCCTTGTGGGTGGGGTGGCAATGGCACTTGAAGAATATTGGTGTGCTGATTACTTCGGGGAGGTGCTGGAGGGATAATTTTTCATATTTCAATTAAGTCTTCTATCGCGTGCTTTAAATGAAAGCAACAATCAGTTGGATGTCTCGGCTCCTAATGGAAATTGCAGTGTGTGCTAGGACCATAGTTCTTTGGGATCAGATTCGGTGGAGGTCGAGGTTGAAGTGGGGTAACCAAACCCTTCTTTATTAGCAAGGGTAAGAGGACATTTAGGGATTGTCCCAAGGGAGTAAACACTCAGTTATATCGAGCTCTTTTCTGCTCAGGAGTCATCTGCGCCCATGAACCATTGTCGAGTCTCTACCTGGCCCTGCCTGTGCTGGGGCTTATTGTATTGCCCCATCCTGGAATGGCACCATGCTTGTGGTGGGTTGTGAGGTTATTATTGCTTGGACCTCTGCCCCTGCTCTTCTCTCGGTCCTCTATTCGGTAAATTTTCGGACCACGTTGACCAGTGGTACCACTGGTTGTATTTTTTTTCAACTGTGCCTCTCTCACCGCGTCTTCGCAGCGGTTGGCATTTCTTACCAGGTCAGCAAAATTGGCCTATTGTTGGTAGACTAACATGTCGAAGATAACAGGTAGGGCAGTTTTCGAGATCATTTCGATTTGCTCCTCATCCGGGATACGGTTCCTCACTTGGGCTGCTAGGGCCCTCCACTGAATGCTTCATCGAGTTTCTGCTTTGAACGGACTAGATCAAACTTGCGTGGCTCGATGTCCATGTTGTAAACATATTGCTCTTGGAACAGGTGGGTGAGGTCTTTCCAAATTTTTATCATGGACAACTCAAGAGAAGTGAACTATCTGAGCGCTGGTCCCGTGAGACTCTTTTGGAACACTTTTATGAGCAAGCGCTCATCGCCTCTATGCTGGTACATGTCCCCACAATATGACATGTGCGGTGGGGTTGCCGGTCCTGTTATATTTGTCGAATGTAGGAACTTTGAATTTAGGTGGCCAAGGCACCTCGACGAATAGACACAAATCCGAAAAATTTGTGGCATGGATTTCGGTCCCCTTAGCTTCAGTAGCTGCTTTTGGATTTAATCCATTTGCTCTTTCAGCAGCTCTGATTCTCTTGATGGCAAAGTTGGGGCTAGTCTCCCACTAGGTTACCCCCATTCATTCTGAACAACCTCTTGGTTGGTGAGTGTGGTGGTGGGGGATTAACAAACTCCCCCATATAGGCTTCGCTATTTCGATCCTCATCTTCCTCATATTGATCACCTACATCAACAAATGGTGGAGGGAGGGTGAGGCTATCCTGCTGGTTCTGAGTGGGTTGGACGGGTGCCTGGTGAGACCATTGTATATGGGGGAAGCCTTGATGGTGGGTTTATGGGCTGACAGGATGAGTGAATGATAGATTTTGGGGAGGTGCCTGAAGAGGCCATTGTATATTTTGGATATTTTGGGAATTTAGTTGGGGAGTGAGTGGATGGTTAAATTGGAGATGGTTGATAGTATGGGATGGATGTAGACACTCCCATTTTGCCCTCTCGGAATATATAAAATCGTTAGGTCAACCTTTGACCTGGCCCGTGACTTTTTAAAAAAGACTTACCTTCTTTGGGAGTTTCACAACCTAATGTGAGAACCATGCACTGAAACAATAGTACCTGACTGAACACAGGCTGAAGCAATAGCTCGATGGCCCATTTCCCTTAACCCTAATGTGGGAACCATATACTAAAACAATAGTATATGGCTGAACACAGGCTGAAACAATAGCTTTGTGGCTCAGGCACCATGACCCTAATGTGGGAACTATGCACTGAAATAATAGTACATGGCTGAACACAGGCTGAAATAATAACTCTGTGGCTCAGAAACTTTAACCCTAATGTGGGGACTATATACTGAAACAATAGTATATGGCTGAACACAGGTTGAAACAATAGCTCTGTGGCTCAGATCCCAATGTAGGGAGACTATATACTGAAACAATAGTATATAGTCAAAATACCGACTGAAACAATAGTCTGGCATTTCAAACCCGACTCGGACTTGGACAACCCTGAATTACGCACCTAAAACCACGCGCGTAATTCGATTGCACACCAACTCACAAATGTGCAATTAGTCCCTTTTCAGACCAAACCTCCTTTCTCTAGACCGCCTTGAGACTCGATTACGCACTCCACGTGGCACGCATAATCGAATTGAGCGCCATATCACAGGCACGCAATTGGTCTATGCCCGACCTAGTCTCACAGTCCCTAACCGCCAAAATTCTACGATTAAGCACTTTGAATGAAGCACTTAATCAGATTTCGCACTCCAAAGTAAATACGCAATTAGTCTTAACGTGATTAGAACTAGGGAACTCGGCTGAGCTAGTCAGCCGGTCGCTCACTGAGTCGGTGATCAACTTAAAGCGAATAAGCGTCGGATAACCAACGCGCAATTCAGTTAAACGCCTGAAATAGGGCGCGTAATTAAAAAAAAACTTATAAATAAACTTTTTTACTTCGACCCCAAAAAAGAGAGGGACAGAGGGTGAGCAGAGCGAACACAGAGAGATAACATAACGACTCCAAGATTCAAGTTTCGAACCCTTCACACCCAAGCTTCGGATTTCAAGATTACTCTCTGCAGCCCCGACCTTAGGTAAAATTTAGTTTTTAGTTTTCGATCCTAGCTTTAATTCTTAGATTTTTTTGTTTTAACTATTAGCATTAAATTTTCAGTCCTAGGCTGTAGCACCCATTTTTTTTTTAACTGTAATTTTTAATATCTGGTTCCAGCTCTCAGAATCCGGGACCAATCCTTAATTAGACTGCCAAATCCCTGACCCTAAACCATAATTTTATTCTGAAATCTCAATCTCCAGTCCTATTATTAATCTCTGGTTCTAGTTCTTATTTTTTAGAACCAATCCTTAATCACACGGTCTGATTTTCTGATTTCGGTCCCAAATTCAGTCCTTAGATGTTAAATTTTAGTTTTAATTTCTCAACTTAAGATTTTTAAAATCCCAATTTATAGTGCAGTTCTTAATTTCTAGTTTCAAATTTTAATTCATAATTAAAATCCATAATTATTGGCTTTAAAAATTCAAAAAAAATTCTGTCTTATAATTCAAAATTCAATTTGCTTTAACCTCAGTTACTCGATTTGCCCAAGGGAGCTTATGGAGGGTACTCGGGAACAAGACCAATCCTCTTTAGCATAGTGGGCCAAAACTCCTTTTTTCAATTTTTTTCAGTAAAATTAGTTTATTTATTCTAATTAGAATTTCAGTGAAATTAGTTTACTTGCCTTAATTAGAATTTTAGTAAAATTAATACACTTGCTTTGCTTAGAATTTCAGTACAATTAACATACTTGCTTTAATTAGAGTTTCACTAGAATTAGCATATTGGCATTCCTAGTAGGATTAGGAGACTAATATTAATTAGATTTCTAGTAGGATTAGGAAACTTAATTAATTAGATTTCTAATAAGATTAAAAGATACTAAATTAATTAGACTTCTAATAATATCGGGAGACCTTTTAAAATCGTAATAGAATTCTAACAAAGGTAGGACTCTCAAAAGTTATTAGATTCCTAACTAGTCGGATTTCTAATAATATTAGAATTTTTAAACCAAGTAGACTTATACTAGGATTAGGATATTGGAATAGTAGACTAATTCACCACAACAGGTTTACATAATTAGACTCATAGTAGAACTAGGAAACTTAAACCTATTAGAATTACAACAATAATAAGAAAATCAAACTATCTAAACTTCAAGAAGAGCCAGTGCTGCTGACGTTGGCAGGCCGACGATTTAGTAAAGAAGTAACCCACACCCGCTCCAAAGCATGATTACTACGTGTTGTAGCATCGTTAAATATCTACAGCTAGTGATCGTAACAAACTAAGAACCTTCCTAGAAATCCCCCTTTACTTTCAACATTAAAAACACCTATCGCCAGAGTCCACTCAGACCGAATTGGGCCGAGTGGACTCTGGGGACACTAAACTCAACCTTCCTAAAAAAGAAAGCTCTTTCTGGGGACCGAAAGGAACCCAAAAAAAGTGCGTACCAACAGACTGGCGATCGCGATGGGAAACTTTCTTGCCAAAGTCTTCCATGTTTAGATAGTTTTTATTTTGTTTCTTTTTTCTTTCCATCACACCATTTTAAATTCCCTTGAATATATGAGTCTTCGCCAAAGACTCGAGATGTCCGGTATACAAAGATTGAGTGTAGGAGACCTGCCATTGCGGGGATATCACAACAACCCGGTACAAGAGGAAGAATTACCTTATGATTCCTGCCTACGACAACCTGAGATTAATATGGCTAGCGATTAGGAAAATCTATTTTCTACCCTGCACGTCGGTAATACCATAATAGGAGGGATAGTAACACCAGACAAAACCTCACTACTTGACAAATTGTAGAACTCAGCGTTCAGAGAATACAAAGAAGAGATGATGATGCCAAGGAATTGCTTCGAGAACTGGCTGCTGCATACAAGACCCTTAGGGTAAGACAAGATTCAGAAGAACAAGAATGGCAGGAGAGACCACCACCTATCCCGAGCATAGTGTTAGCTCGCACCTCACCATTGAGAAAACCTACTCACACATTCTTCAATGATGATTCTATAGACAAGATTTGCTCACGAGTTGCTCCAAAAGACGACACTGTCAAGATCGAAGATCTCCCCAAGGTGCTCAATGAATACATGGCCAAGAGGAGCGCCCTGGTCACTCATTCAGATTCGACAAGTTCTACCGAGACGTCAAATTTAACATATCGATGGGATTCAAACTGCCAAAATTTACCAAATACAACGACACAGGAAATCAAAACCATCACTTGGCCCTCTTTTGCAACGATTGCCGACCCATACGCAATAATCAAGGAATATTCAAGGACTACTCATCTACTATTTCCAACGCTCATTTGAAGGAGAAGCTCTAGGTTGGTTTGCAGGACTCCTACTGTATAAGATAGATACATTCGATGATTTAGTCGGTCAATTCCTGAACCACAAACACTTGATCCAAAAAATGGTTAGTCTCAGTGATCTAATAGTGACAAAGTAAGGACCCGATGAAGAGTTCGCCGACTTCGTCACCAGATGGAAGAAACTCGCTGCTAGAACTGACACTTCGATGAAAGAGAAAGATTCGGTTGACATTATCATCGTGTGCAACCGTGGGATTTGTGATGATCCCATCGCGGCGATGCGCTTGCTTGCAAAAAATATAGAGTCGCCACCCAGAGCTTTCGGTGTTATGGGAAACCTAGTTCATTTTTATGAGCACTGAAGTGCTAAAAATATGACTCTGATTCCAGTCCACACCAAAGGCTCTTGGATAAGGGCTTCGGTTATCGATCGGGAAGGTGTTAGGCACTCGATCAACCTACTTAAAGCGGTCTCTATTAATGGCCAAAAATAAAATAAAGTAAAAGAAAAGAAAATAGCTTCCTCTTGCCCAAAAGGGCTTAGAATCCTATTTGTACCCCTCCGTCCCTACCGAAAAGTCGGTGGCGTAACGACACAAATGGGAGGATGGAGGGAGCTAGAAAGAGATAGGAGAAGAAAGGGGAGTGCCGGAGCCCTCGGGCCCTTGTAGCACCGTAGGAGAGCCTTGCGTGGCTTACTTTGATGAGCTCTTGAAGGCTTCTATGGTGGAAAGAGGGGTTCTAACCCCTAAGGCTTGCTAGCTAGGAAGTAGAGAGGGAAGGTATATGGGTAGCATATACCTAAGCTAAGGGATCTAAGGTGAAAAATATCACTCAATGGAGGTTTTGAAATTCTAAATTTTGTATGGGAAGTATGCACCAAAGGGAGAAAGATCTTCTCACTTAAAGCTCTTTCTCTCTTAGGCCAAAATTCTCAAACCTTAAACAAAGGGGTGGGGGCTCTATTTATAGGAAAAGGGTGGGTTAGGAGGCTACTTAAGAGCTAAATGGGTTTAAAAATTAGGTAATCTCACATTTAAGGATTGCTAGGGTTTTTGGAGCCTTGAGATGTGTGGAAGGATCCTCCAATGGGGGATGATGGGGTGAGGCCTTAAGCCATTAAGGGGTTGAAAATAGGTAGTGAATGGGTGCAACAGAACTAGTAAAACACACACCAAAGGTCAAGGTGGTCAACAAGTCAAACCCCAATCATGATTTTTAGAGCAAAATCCTAGGGTTACTGTTCATATGCCTAGCGTAACTAATAGTTGCGCCATGTAAATATACAGTAAAACAATTTTAAACAGTGCCTGAAAGTTGGTTCACGAGGGTGGGGTCCACAATTAATACTGGCACAACTATTAGTTGCGCCAGACCATTTTTGAGGGAAAAAAGCCTGGCGCAAGTAATAGTCATGCCAGGCAAATTATGGGGGAAAATGGCTTGGCGTAACTATTAGTTGCGCAGGCAAAAATTCCTCCAAAATAGCCCAATTGTCAAATGGTCATAACTTTTAATATATAACTCCGATTGACGTGATTTTTAGCTTGTTGGAAAGCCAGAGAAGTCCTCTTTCTAATGGTATATAATTTAGCTCCTGAAGAGGTCTGCGTAAATTTTGGCACTCCTCTTTCTAACCACTACTCGGGAGGGTTTGACACTGGTCCAAGAAAGGATTCTAATGGGTTTGGGAAGGTTAGAATTGATTCCTAAGGGTTCGGGAAGGTTCTTAAGGGTTTAGAAAGGTTCCTAAGGATTTAGAAAGGTTCCTAAGGGTTTCATACATGCCATCTAAAGCTCGAAAGTGCACCTCTCTCAAAATATGTTCTGATCGGGCCTTGGGCCAAATTTGGGTGTCTACAGGTGCCCCTCTTTGGTATCCGATCACTAATGATCGGATGCCAAAGAAAAGAGAAATCTGAAGAGGCCCAAGGCATTACTAATGGGTCCACTACATTCAGAACAAACTTTAAATATTAAATGAGTAACATGGTGAGAAAACGAAAGCCCTAGATGTCAGGCTAAACATTCTTCTCTCAAGGTAATCGGTCCCCAAGCACTTAGCGACAGTATTGGGCATAACCGAGGTGGAATGAGTTGCGAACTCCCTATAGTTGGGAAAGACATTCGCTTCTCGGGATGATTTTAAAGGTATTTGATGTTTAAGATTCATTCTGAATGCAACAGCTTCGTAAGTAAAAGGGGTGATCGACCCACATTCAAAGATAGGTGCGAAATAAACATACGCAAGGCTCCACAGTTTGCATCCAATCCTACCAGGCATTTGATTGCCCGATCTGACTGTTCGCGGGTGCCCCTGCTGAATGTAGGGTTCGAGATCTTTAGGCGAACCCATCAATCCCAAAGTTTATTTAGCATGACTGCCCAAGCAAAGTAAATAGATGTCACTACACTTTTTGGGAGGACGTGCCATTTTTAAAAATGTGCCCCGAATCAATATGACCTAGAGCATCTAGCTTCAAGTACTGCTAAACAGTTCAAACCAATCATTGGGTGTCTCCCAAAAAGTGGCATCCAATCCTAGCTTCTGCTAATAATGATCATAAATATCAATTAACTATGCATAAACATGCACCCATCAGGGGCGATAAGTAATAACAAAGGCGATGGAAGCCCCAACCCGGACTTTCCTGAGTATAATTTATGGGAACAAACGACCATCATACGGATACCCAGACGCATGGCGTACACTTTACAGGGATACCGCTGCCCATATAGGTTTTAAGCCTGCAGAAAAATAAAAGGGAAATGAACCCTTCTGAATGCATGGTTGCACATAGTTTGATTAATACGTGATCTCATTCTCAACAAGTTTTTCTCAACCAACGATTGACCTTTTCCAATGGAGAATCTGAAGCTTAAGACACTTAAGTTCATATGAATCCTAAACAGAGTGCTTAGCTTGAAGATATAGCAGTGGAGCCAACCTGATCAAAACATTGACCATTTGATCGAGATTGACACCGTTGCTCCTACTTTAAAGTAGGATCCAAAATCCATGACGTACTTTAGACTTAGGACGTTACTATAGCATAGTGGTGTTGCTGATAAAATATCAACATTTTACTGCATCGGAACATACATGTGCGTAGCTGGGCGGGGAAGCACAAATTTATTCTTTCTTTTTCAAAATGATTTTCTCTCTCTTTTTTGAATAGACCTGGCGTCAGTGGTAAGATGCTTCATCTGATTTGTCCATCACTGAGAAGTTGCCCGCTTTGAGACTTTGGACCGTGTGATGTTCCTGCATATTCTCGAGAAAAGGTCAGTCCCTTTTTTGTTTATATAAGTAACAAATGCATCCTAATTAACAGAAAGAAAAATAGATTTCTACCTACATTTTTTCATTTTCAATATATTTTTTTGGATTTTTGTTTTCGAAGATTTTTTGTTATTTTTCTTCATTTTTGATATTGAAATGTGATGCTAGAAATATGAGTAGAAATATATGCACATTTTTTGGTATTTGAATTTTTCTTAATTTTTTGTTTTTGGCTTTCTCTCTCTTTTCTTTTTTTTGGTGCCTTGACAGTGAGACCGAGTAACGGGTCCCATTTTGAGCATAGTCGAACTCTTTCATGCAATTAGACCTGAGTGAGTTTTCATATTTTACCAAGGCCGGAACGTTGATCCCTTTGGATTGAGTTAAACATTTCTCCTTGCCTCGGGTTATACGTTTGACGGAGCGGTTTCACAAAGACAATTATGGTCGAGACCCGATTCGAACTAGCATGAGCGGCCCAGTCGGACAAGACGGTACAGGAAGAGTAATAAAAGGGTTCCTCAAACATCAATCTTCTCAATCAGTCCAAACCTTTCTTTTTTAATTTTTTCTCTTTTCTTTTCTCTTTTTTTTTTATTTATCTCATTTTTTTACCCGTGGCGCCCTTTCTGGTTTACACCACGTCCATGGGTTTAGCTCTCTTACCTCAAGAGCCCTTTCGGGTTTTCACCTGGTCCACACAAGCTCACTGTTTTTACCATGTCCGTCTTGCTTTGAGCTTGTATTTTTATTTTTATTTTTATTTATTTTTATTCTTTTATTTTTTCAAAAGCCACAACATAGACGTTGATTCCGTTATAGCCGGCTAGATGGGGTTCTGGTGTCGTCTCACAACTCGGCTTGTGTTGACTTAGCAGATATTATGACTGCTTGTAAACCTAAAAGAGGGCTTTCTTTAGAGTATAGCTTGGCCATGGGTTAGGTTAGGATTTGAAGGTATGCTAGGCTAAAAGGGTTTCCTTGATATGGCTTCAGTTTTCTCAACATACTTTCTCCCTTGGGGGTTTTTACTGTACATGCCCCGTAATTCTTCTACACATTTTTTTTGTTCTTTTTGCTCCATTTCAGGCATTCTCTTTTTGAGGTTTTGCTTTTTCGATTTTTTTTGGATTTTGATGGTAACTTTACTTCTCCTTTTTCTGTATATATACACACATTTTTTTTAGGAAGGGGTTTATTGAAAGAAAGGCCCAGGTTCAAATGGGGTAGCAAAGGATATCATCATTTTTAGGAATGCTTTTTGGCTACTGTGTTTGGAATGATGGCCTTTTTTGAGTGGTTCTTAAGCAGTCACGTATATATTTTACCAATATTTATCTTATCGCGATAGACTAAGAGTAGAACCGTTGGACGTATCCAGCATTGATGGGTTCAAGAAGATGGTCTCCGTCCATGGTAGAGAGGCGGATGACGTATCCAGGCAGTACTACTCGAATGACGTAAGGTCCTTTCCAGTTCAGCTTAAACTTTCCTCTCGGATCAATGTGGAGGGATGGGAAGAACTTCTTTAGCAAAGTGTCTACTACCTTTAGATCTTTACCGTGGATACGTTTGTTGTAAGCGCGTGTGATTCACTCCTGGTATACCTGAGTGTGGCACAAGGCTAGGAGTTTGTTCTCGTCTAATAAGTTCAATTGTTTGAAGTGAGATCTCTCTCTCTATACTTCGGGTAAGCCTGATTCCATGAGGATTCAGAGCGAGGGTACTTCAACCTCTACTGGTAGGACGACCTCAGTTTCATACACAAGGGAGAATGGTGTTGCCCCTGTAGCGGTACGGGTCAACGTTCTGTAGGCCCACAAAGCAAATGGCAGCATTTCACTCCAATCTCGGTAAGTGATGACCATTTTTTCAAGGATGCGGATGACCGTCTTATTCGCAGCCTCCACGGCTCCATTAGTTTGAGGCCGATAAGGTGACGAGCGATGGTTCTTGATTTTTTATTGCTCGCAGAAGGCTCGGATGCGCTTATTCCCAAAATTTCTGTTGTTGTCCGTAATGATATCTTTGGGGACTCCAAATCGGCACACAATATTATTCTTGAGGAACTTCTCAATGTGGCTGGCCGTGATGTTGGTATATGACGCCGCTTCTACCCATTTGGTGAAGTATTCAATTGCGACGAGGATGAACTGATGTCCATTTGATGCTTTCGGATTCATCATTTCGACGACATCAAGGCCCCAGGTAGCAAATGGCCAAGGAGTGGTCATGCATTGAAGATCGATGGCAGGAGCCTGTATCAAACTAGAGTGTTTTTTACACTTGTAGCATTTTTGAACATGTTTGCAGCAATCTGATTCCATAGTGGTCCAAAAGTATCCCTACTGTAAAATTTTCTTAGCAAGCATGTGACCGCTGACGTGGGCTCCACATACCCCTTTGTAGATCTCCTTCATGATGTTGGTCACTTTACTTTCAGTAAGGCACCTGAGCAAAACATTATTATAGGATCGCTTATATTGGAATTCCCCACAAATGATATAGCCTGCTGCTAGACGCTGGATGGTTCACCGGTTTGTCTTGGATGTACCCTCAGGGAAGGTTAGTGTCTCAAGGAAATTCTTGATATCTAAGAACCAAGGTGGCTCATCATCAGGCTTTGTAGGTTCCTCAATCTGTAGGCAGAAGTCTGACTCACTTCTCTACTCAATCATGATTGGCTTCATCTCAACACCATACGGGATTTCTATCATTGATTCCAAAGTTGCTAGTGCATCGCAAAACGATTCCTTATCCGGGGGACATATGAGAATGTCACATCTTAGAAGTAAGCTATCAGGTCCTCGAGGTGCTCATGGTAAGGGATTAGTTTCTCTTCTTTCGTATTTCGGTCACCGTTTGTCTGGCATATGATTAACTGTGAATCGCCAAACACTCAAAGGTGAGTTATATTCAGATCGAGAGCCGCCTGTAGGCCAGCGGCACAAGCTTCATATTCAATCATGTTGTTTGTGCAAGGGAAGTTGAGCTTGATAGAGACGGGTACGTGGGATCCTTTCGGCGAAATCAGAATGGTGCCAACTCCTTAACCCTCAACATTTACTGCCCCGTCAAAGTGCATTACCCATGATTCTCCTGCTTCCTCAGTATCATCTTCCGTCATGAAAAGGATGTCCTCATCAGGGAATTCAGTTCTTAAAGGCTCATAGTCCGGCAAAGGATTATGGACGAGATGATCGGCGAGTGCCTGCCCCTTAATCGACTTCTGAGTGACGTACGTGATGTCGAACTCAGATAATAAAAGCTGCCAGCGTGCAATCCGCCTAGTGAGAGCGGGCTTCTCAAACAGGTATTTCAATGAGTCCATTCGGGCCAACAGTAGAGCAGCTTGGGATAACAAGTAATGGCAGAGCCTCTGAGTAGCCCATACAAGAGTCAGGCATGCTTTCTCTAGATGAGAATAGCGCGTCTCATAATCAGTGAATTTCTTGCTCAGATAGTAGATGGCCTGCTCTCTTCTTCCCGTTTCATTATGCTGCCCTAAAACACATCCCATCGAGACTTCCGTCGCAGAGAGATACATCAAGAGTGGTCTCCCCGGCTCAGGTGGTACTAAAATAGATGTATTAAGGAGGTAGCCTTTAATTTTATCGAATGCTGCCTGACAGTCGTCGTTCCATTCAACGGGCGAGTTCTTCCTTAGTAGCTTGAAGATCGGCGTGCAGATTGGAGTTAGCTTGTAATGAACCGACTGATATATTATATTCTGCCCAAGAACCCTCTAACTTCCTTCTTAGTAGACGGTGGAAGCATTTCTGTGATGGCTTTGACCTTCACTGGGTCGACCTCGATCCCTCTCCTATTGACGATGAATCCTAACAATTTTTTGGACATAGCACTAAAAGCGCACTTCTGTGGATTCAGACATAACCTGTACTTTTACAGCTTGTCAAACAGCTTCTAAAGGTTTACCAAGTGGTCGATTCACTCTGGTGACTTGGCTATCATATCGTCAACATATACCTCAATCTCTCGATGCATCAAGTCATGGAATAGCACAGTCATAGCTCTCGGTACGTTGCACCGGCATTCTTCAGCCCAAATGGCGTGACTCGATAGTAAAAGGATCCCCATGGGGTAATGAACACAGTCTTCTCTCGATCTGCCTCTGCCATCTTTATCTAATTATATCTTGAGAATCTATCCATAAATGAAAGCATCCCGTGCTTAGCAGTGTTATCGACCAAGATGTCGATATGCGACAGTGGGAAGTCGTCCTTCGGGCTTGCCCTATTCAAATTGCGGAAATCGATGCACATGCGGACCTTTCCATCTTTCTTTGGTACAGGCACGATATTGGCTAGCCACTGCGGGTACTTAGATACCATGAGAAATCCTACATCATATTGCTTGATGACCTCATCCTTGACTTTCAACATCCACTCGAGTCGAAGACGTCTCAGCTTCTACTTAATCGGCTTCACATCAGGGTAGAGAGGCAACTCATGCTCGACCAAATCGGTGTCCAAACCAGGCATGCCCTCGTATGATCAGGCAAAATCGTCTTGATATGATCGAAGGAAGTTGATCATGCTTTTTCTTTCTTCGGGAGATAAGGATGTTCCGATTTTGGTAATTCTGGGAATCTCCTCAGTCCCTATATTGACGTCTTCAGTTTCCTCGATAATGGGGGTAGGGCCATGCTCAAAGTCGGCGAACCGGTCAAGGAGCTCTTCGGGGAGCTCCTCCAAAGGACTATCCTCGTCTAGACTCATAACACCTACCTCTTCTTATATTTCTACAGGGAAGGGGTCGATTTTATGTGGGACTGGTATTTTGGTTAAGGCATCATTTTGTGGGAATTTTTCTGGAATTTTAAATGACGATATTTTTGGACTTTGGATTTTTTTAATGTTTTTGGGATTTTATATTTTTTCCATATTTTTGAGATTTTTATTTTCTTCAGAGACGGACCCTTGGCAAGGCGGGTTACTATATATACAAGGTATTGCCTGCCAATGGCTTATCTCGCTTTTTATAGGTTGTTTTTTTTTTGGAAACAGGTGTCAAATGTTAGGCCACTCCCCGCTTTCAGGGTTTGAGGCAAAGATGCCAATTGTGTACCTGAGGGGCCACTCCTTTACTTATTAGGATGGAGGGTGCTGACTGATATGGCTCATTGGAGTCAGCTTCCATCGTGTTAATCCCTATTTTTTCTGAGATGATGTCCTCAAATGATAACTCAGTTTGTGGTGATTTACCACAGGGGGAGTTTGTTCAAGTACTGGTCGCCGTTCCTCGAAGAGGAACAATGCAGCCAAATTTATTTCCAGGCTGGGAAGGGAGATCTGGGGATTGGTGGGATGTATTGGGGTTGTGGGTTTGTGTGGGGTCAAATGGGTTACCCCATTTCGATCGATCTTTACAACCCCAGCACTGACAAAGGATTCCCTTATGTGCGGCCTAGGGCGAGGTTTCTCTTCTATGTTGATTCCTCGAGCTCTAGCAGCTGCAGCAACTCTAGCTTTCTCTTTAGCCTCTCGGACCTCTTCTTTTGTGGGCTTGTAACCTAACCCGAATCGGACTTTCTGCTCCTTGGCAACAACTGGCTCTCTTCTACCTTGCAGTCTAGGCCCGAGCCCTCTGCCTTTCTGATAGCCCCATTTCTAGAGCATGGCCACCGCTGCTTCCATTCTGCCGTCAGTTATAGAAGTGATGTTTCTCAGGGGTTCTGGGCCTACTGCCGATACCTCATACTCGAAACTGTGGAGATCGATGTCTTCCTCAATATGTGGCACATCAATTACTTTAGGATTTTCAATGCTATGAGTGGCCTTGTCTTTCTTATCGTGCCCTTCACCAATGATGGTGATCACCTTCTGCCCGGATATGAATTTTAGCTTTTGATGGACGGTAGAAGGTATCACCCCGACCTCATGTAACCACGGGCGTCCTATCAATAAATTAAAAGAAGATTTGATATCCATCACTTGAAAAGGTATAGAGAAGGTCATGGGCCCAATTACTAATTCCAAATTGACCTCTCTGATTATTTCTCTTCTTGTATTATCAAATCCCCGAGCGCTAGTCCTTGTCGGCCTTAGCATACAGGGGTCCACGCCGATCTTGGTGGCAGTCCTCAACGGGCACACATTCAGAGCTGACATGTTATCAATTAGTACTAAGGGAATTATCATGTTCCCGGATTTGATAGTAATGTTGAGGGATTTAGCATGACTGTTTCCCTCCTCTAGCAGATCCGTATTCGAAAATGAAATGACATTGGGTGCCATTACCTGCTCGATTATTTGCCCGACCTCGTCTGGGCTCACCTGTTGGGGCACATGCACATTCTTTAACGCCCCCATTAATGCTTGGAAATGGAGTGGGGACGTCATCAACAGATCCCATACAGTTATATGGGCAGGCATTCTTTTCAACTGAGTCTCCTGTATATGTTATCGACTCATCTTCTCGAAGGGGTTCACTGCGCTGTCTTTCTTTCCTTCAAGTTGGGTTTGTGCTGCTGCTGTTGTTGCCTCAGGCTGTTTTGAGATTCTTCCCAATCTGGTAACGAAGTCCACTGCCCCCTCCCTTTGCTATTGTCGGCATTAGCATTAGTTTTCTCATAGCTCAGCCGGACTTGATGTGGATCATAGGTTGGTCCTAAGAGCTGGAAAGGTATGGCTGTCGGTATTTGAAGTGAATGTTCCGATGGCTCTAAGATGATAGGTAAGACCTGGATTACCTCGATGATGGATGGGTGGGTGGTAAAATTGGGCCAGGTAGGGGTGGTGAAGCTTAACGATTATTGTACCGGGGGTAGTGGGGAGGGCGTAGGCCATTGGTAGTCGTGGGTGCGGGCGGAGGATTGGGGGTTTGATGGGCCACTAGGGAATTGACAGGGGTGGTAAAGTTTGTGGGTGGTTGAAATGGGGGTAATGGGGTGGGTGTAGGCCACTGGTAATTGATGGGTGCGGGTGTAGGATTGGGGGCCTGATGGCTTATTGGGTAATTCAAGGGGGTGGTGGAATATGGTTGATACGCATTTATTTGTATGTAGTTGATGGGGGTGGGTGATGGGAAATTGGCCTTAAGATCTAAGGGTTCAACTGCTAGTGTAGGGGTAGGAAAATAATATGCCAGATTCAGGGGCTCAACCACCCCATTGGTTCTCTCTTCTTGGCCTCGCTGCCAGGGGACCATAAAATTTTCTCAGTTACTGATATAATCAGAGGGGTCAAATTCATACTCTTCGTCAATTTCCTCTACCAACCCTATGATGGGTCTGAGACCTGCTATTCCGATAGGGTGTGCTGACAAAGGCACCTAGTGAATATTTGCATGTTGGTTTGCTTGGGTGGGTTCATGGGGAATGATCTTCCCAGCATTGATTAAATTTTGGATCGCATGCTTCAATGGGAAGTAGCGATCAGTCGGGTGACCCGGGCCCTGGTGGAAATTACAATGAGTATTCGGGTCAAAGTTATATGGAATCGGATTGGGACGAGGTCGTGGTTGGAGCACAGTTACTATTCCCTTTTCAATTAATAAAGGTAAAAGTATACTTAAAGATTTCCCCAACGGTGTAAAAACACGATCATAATGGGCTCTCCTTTCCGGGGTCATTTGCATTCCCTGCCCATTCCCGACTCTCTGTACTGGCCCTGTCCTAACGGGAGCTGGTTGCACTGCTTGAAATTCTAACGGGGTTACGCTATTATTGGGCTTGGTATTAGCGACGTTCTGGACGTCGGCCCTGATTCTCTTATCGTTTCTCTGCTCTGAAAACCTCCTGACCCCACTAGTTCTGCTTGGTACATTTTTATTCAAGCGACCTTCCCTGATCGCGTCCTTGCATCTATTAGCATTTCTTACCGAATCGATCAAAGAAGGTTTGGATGCTGTTATACACCAAGAAGTCCGAGATCCTTTGGCGAGTGTTTTTTGAAATCATTTCGATCTGCTCATCGTCAGGTATCCAGCTTCTAACTTGAGCTGTCAGTGCTCTCCAGCGTCCCAAATAGTCGCTGAAGGTCTCATTCGGGTTCTGCCTTAAGCGGGCCAAGACTGACTTACACGGTTCAATGTCTATATTGTAGACATATTGTTCTTAGAACAAGTGGGTCAGATCTTTCCACGTCTTCGTCATGGAGGGTTCTAAGGATGTGAACCACCTTAGGGCCGGACCTATCAGACTCTTCTGGAAGACTTTTATTAGCAGTCTCTCATCCCCCCGTATTGGCACGTCCCCGCAATAGGACTTGAGGTGTGCAATAGGATTGCCTGTGCCATTGTACTTGTCGAATATTGACATTTTAAATTTGGGGGGCAGGGGGACCTCGGCGAACAAGCATAAATTCATAAAGTCTATGGAATTATTTGGATTTTATCCAAGCTGTTCTTCTTTCAATCGCTCGACTCCTTGGACATGGGGTTCGTCTTCTCAATTATTTGCCTGGACTCACTTTGGGCTGCCAAGGGTGGGGTAATTACAGGTGGAGGATTGACATTAGTCAATGCCCCGACATAGGCCCCACTGTTTCTGATCTCGTCCTCCTCATACTGCTGGTCCACATAGGGTGCAGTGAGGACGAGATTTTCATGTTGATGTATGGACTGGATGGGATTGGATTGGATGTGGGTTGGGTGAGCCCCTTGGGTGTAAGTGAAGTGTTGTGGGGTGATGGGGTGAATGGTAGTTGGGTTTAGGGGTGGGGCCTGATGAGGCCATTGGACATGAGGGAAGCTTTGGAGATGGTCTTGGGGTATGGGGCCATGAGAAAATTTGGTCTGAGGTATGGCATGGGTAGTTGTGAAGGTTGGGGGTGGGTGAAATTTTGGGGGTATTGTGGAGGGTATGAATATGGGGCTTGGGCTATGGGCCCGGGGTAGGTTTGGGCAACAAGGCCTTGATTAGGTTGGGTTTGGGTAAAGGGCATGGGATTTGAGGGATCTTGGCCTATTAGGCCTTGATGGGTATGGCCCATTGGGCTTTGGAGGGCTTGGGCCATGGGCCATTGGTGGGTATGGGTCTGGGCTGTGGGCCCTTGGGGTATGTGGGCTTGGCCCACTAGGTTTTGAGGGGTATGGGCCATGGGCCATTGGTGGGTATGGGCCATGGGCCCTGGAGTGTTTGGGCTGGGGCCAAATGGGTTTGGGCCATGGGCCCTTGGGCAAGGTTTGGGCAATGGGCCCTTGGGGTATGTGGGCCTGGCCCACTAGGTTTTGAGGGGTATGGGCCGTGGGCCCTTGGAGGGTTTGGGCTTGGGCTAAATGGGCCATGGGCCCTAGATGGGCTTGGGACATGGGCCCTTGGGTAAGGGTGTGGGGAATGGGCCTTTGAGGTATGTGGGCCTGGCCTACTGGGTTTTGAGGGCTATGGGCCATAGGCCATTGGTGGGTTTGGGCCATGGGCCCTTGGGTATGGATGATGAGGTGTTGGGCCATTGAGCCTTGGAGATCATGGGTGATGGGGTGTTGGGCCATTAGGCCTCGGAGATCATGGGTGGTGGGGTTTTGGGCCAATGGGCCTTGAAGATCATGGATGGTGGGGTTTTGGGCCAATGGGCCTTGGTGAATGGTGGGATTTTGGGCCAATGGGCCTTAGGACATGTGGGAGATGGGGGTTTGGATGGTGTGAATTATGGGGGGTTGATGAGGATCATGGGAGAGTGGAGCATGGAGATTGGCTAGGGTATGGGATGGGTCCATGGATGTGGGGTGTGGATGATGGGGGGTGTTTTGGGAAGCCTTCCATAAGGAGTAGGTTTGGAACATTTCCTCCATCATGGTGATGGAAGGAGGATCAAATATGGGTAGTGGGTTTAAGGGATGATTGGATATAGATGGGGTGGATGTGGAGGGAAAATTGGGCATGGCCATGGTAAGTGATGAGATATGGGATGGATTGAAGGAATGGGGTGGGGCATTGGCAAAGGGGGATGGGTTGGGGATGTTTAAGGGTGATGGAGGGTGAAGCGTGGGTGTTTGCGAAAAACCGGGCATGGCCCCAGTAAAAATGGGCATGACTCGGGGAGAAGGGGGGATTGGTGGGGGGTTGGATAAGGTGGAGGTGACATAGGTGAAAGATGGTGGATTGGGTCTATATGGGGAAGATGGAAAATGGGGCATGGGTGTGGATGTGGAAACTTGGGTTTAGGTTTATCATGGATGGGGTTGGAAAATGTGTTGGGTATTGAGGGGATGTGGATGGAATGGGTGGTTGGCTTGGCATGGACATGGGAGGAAAGGTAGCTTGGGAAAGAGATGGGGAATGGGGGGGGGGTGATTTTGGATATTTTGGGAAGTGGTGGTTGGGAAAATGGGGGTGCCAAACGGGCCGGTAACAGTGAAAGGGGATAGGGTGATGGGGATTGATGTGAAGGCTTTTCCCGAATGGGAGTGGGTTGGAGAATGTGGCGGGGATGAGTCAGGATCGGCATAAGCCGGGTCCACTATCCACAACATCCTTTGGGAACGGCTTGGGTAAGGGTGCCTTGGATAAGGCCCAAAAATCCTCCTTCTTCCCCTACGGGACCGTGGAGGACAAGATGAGGCCATTGTGCCAGCACCACAAACTATATATATATTTTTTGGGTTTTGATTATATATATATTTTTTGAATTTTCTTAAAAAAGTTTTGAAAAATAAAGGTTCCGAGGCCTTGGAATTCCCTTTTCGGGTGGCTCTCGTACCTTAATTCAAGACCCATGGCGACGATTCTGACGCAATTCGGAAGAATCGAAGTAGAACCTTTGATCTATTGAAGACATAGAAATCGAGGCAAACAACCCGATCCCCCAAAATGAGCCAAAAAGAAGTTGCCCTCTTTTGACTGGCAGGGGCGTATTAGGTGTCAGGGATGGCGCGGCCTAAACAAAGTACTAGCACACTGATCGGGGGACTCGGGAGGTAGAGAAGGCCACATATTCGGGCTGGTGTGCTGTTAAACAAACCTGGCGTAACTAATACATGCGCCCAGGTTGCAGGGCACTATTTTTACACTGGCGCAACTATTAGTTGCGCCAAGGTAAAAATATGGATTTTAAAGGTGGCGCAACTATTAGTTGCGCCAGTTATAAATTCCAATTTTTTGTACTGGCATAACTAATACTTGTGCCACGCAAAAACTTATGCTTCAGAATGTGTAATAGCAGAGACAACAGCCCAAAATGAGTCTCTTTTTGGGTTTTTTATGAAAGTTGGGCTTCCAAGAACTGAGCTATTTTTTGGTGATCTATTCTCTCCTTACTGCACTTAACGGGTTTGAGTCTGGTATAACTCGCTAGCGTGCTCCCCAAGGGTTTTAAGCTTTGGAATGGGAACCCACCCGATATACCTCCGGCGCAAGTGCCTTCTCAGATACTAGGTGGGCTGAGACTTTTCTGGATCATCACCACTAAGGGCTGCTGCCATACTAAGACCCGGGTGGTTGTGTGTTTACCTAATTCCAACCCTTTTAAAATCTACCCCGTAAAAAAAAATTAATTAAGTTCCCTAACTTGGTTCAATTTTAATTTTTTTCAAAGCTTTTCTCTTTTTTTTGGAAGTTTTCTTTAGTTTAAAGACCGGGGGTGATGACCCCATGTTGCCACTACAGGCCGGTGTCCACTGTTGGGATATGAGTGCACAAGTAGGCCCGCCAATCGGCTAAAGCACTTTAAATGACGGAAAATTAAAGAAATTGAAAGACAATGCTCAAGTAGGCCCGCCAATTGGCTAAGACACCAAAAATGATGGAAATGTAAGGAAAAAAATAAAGACAACGCACAAGTAAGCCCGCCGATCGGCTAAGGCATGTAAATGACGGAAAGTAGGGGTGAGTAAAACAAAAATAAAATAAAATAAACAATAAAAAAAATAGCAAAATGGTTAGTAAAATAAAAATAAAAAGGCCAAATTTCAAGGAGAAGCTCTACAAGCTCTCCCCAGCAGAGTCGCCATCTGTGCAACCGTGGGATTTGTGACCATCCCGTCGCGGCAATGCGCTCGCTTGCAAAAAATATAGAGTCTTCACCCGGAGCTTTCGATGTCTCGAAAAACCTAGTTCATTTTTATGAGCATCGATGTGCTAAAAATATGACTCTGATTCCGGTCCACACCAAAGGCTCTTGGGTAGGGGCTTCGGTTATCGATCGGGAAGGTGTTAGGCACCCGATCAACCCACTTAAACCGGTCTCTACTAATGGTTAAAAATAAAATAAAGTAAAAGAAAAGAAAAGAAAATAGCTTCCTCTAGCCTAAAAGGGCTTAGAATCCGATTTCTGCCCCTCCGTCCCTACCGAAAGTTGGCGGCATAACGGCACAAATGGGAGGATGGAGGGAGCTAGAAAGAGATAGGAGAAGAAAGGGGAGAGCCGGAGCCCTCGAGCCCTTGTAGCACCATAGGAGAGTCTTGCGTGGCTTGCTTTGATGAGCTCTTGAAGGCTTGCATGGTGGAAAGAGGGGTTCTAACCTCTAAGGCTTGCTAGCTAGGAAGTAGAGAGGGAAGGTAAATTGGTAGCATATACTAAGCTAAGGGATCTAAGGTGAAAAATATCACTCAAAGGAGGTTTTGAAATTCTGGATTTTGTATGGGAAGTGTGTACCAAAGGGAGAAAGATCTTCTCACTTTAAGCTCTTTCTCTCTTAGGCCAAATTCTCAAACCTTAAACAAAGGGGTGGGGGGCTCTATTTATAGGAAAAGGGTGGGTTAGGAGGCTACTTAAGAGCTAAATGGATTTAGCAATTAGGTAATCTCAAATCTAAGGATTGCTAGGGTTTTTGAAACGTTGAGATGTGTGGAAGGATCCTCCAATGGGGGATGATGGGGTGAGGCCTTAAGCCACTTAAGGGGTTGCAAATAGGTAGTGAATGGGTGCAGCATAACTAGTAAAACATACTCTAAAGGTCAAGGTGGTCAACAAGTCAAACCCCAATCATGATTTTTAGAGTAAAATCCCAAGGTTACTTTTCATATGTTTGGCGCAACTAATAGCTGCGCCAGGCAAATGTTTAGTAAAACAGTTTTAAACAGTGCCTGGAAGTTAGTTTGCGAGGGTGGGGTCCACAATTAATACTGGCACAACTATTAGTTGCGCCAGGCCATTTCTGGGGAAAAAAAGTTTGGCGCAAGTAATAGTCGCGCAAGGCAAATTATGGGGGAAAATGGCTTGGCGCAATATTAGTTGCACCAAGCAAAAATTCCTCCAAAATAGCCTAATTTTTAAATAGTCATAACTTTTGATATATAACTCCGATGGATGTAATGTTTAGCTTGTTGGAAAGCTAGAAAAGTTCTCTTTCCAATGGAATATAATTCTGCTCCTGAAGAGGTCTGTGTAAATTTTGGCACTCCTCTTTCCAACCACTACTTGGAAGGGTTTGACACTGGTCCAGGAAATGGTTCTAATGGGTTTGGGAAGGTTAGGGTTGATGCCTAATGGTTGGGGAAGGTTTCTAAGGATTTGGAAAGGTTCCTAAGGGTTTGGAAAGGTTCCTAAGGGTTTTATACATGTCATCTAAAGCTCGGAAGTACACCTCTCTAGAAATGTATTCTGATCGGGCCTTGGGCCAAATTTGGGTGTCTACACATCGATAACACTAGAGAACCATTAAAGAGTGCACTCATCATAAACGACTATCCCGACTTCATTGCACTTCACTCTCGGGCATCTAGATTAGCGCGACACATCAAACTCAAAAACGTCGCCCTATCCATAGTCACGTCGAGAGCGGGTTCTTCCAGCGAATCAAAGTAAAAATATAGTAAGAAAGCCTCTGGAATAGAGCAGGTCAACACTGTTGTCAATCAAGGATAGAACTTCAGGAATGAAAACTTCCAGCTGAGGAATTTCAGGCATAATCAAAATCAGCAATGGTACGTAAACCAAAATCATGGTGTGAATCAACAAAGATATGAGAATCAGAATGAAGGCCAGAACCAGAATCAGGGCCAATATCAGAATAGAAGCCAATACCCCAACGCTTACCAGAATCAGAATACAACACAGAATCGACCGGTCCACACGCAGAGCTATAATAACATACCCCCAACACAAAATTTTAACCAAACTAGAGGCCCCTATCAGTCGAGACGGGAACACTATCCCTCTTTACTTGATACAATCCCCAACATCGCTTGTCTCCTTAACACTCAGAATTTCCTTCGATTCTCATAGGAAAGACCTCGGCCATGGCCGACAAATCTAGACTATAGCAAGTTCTGTGCATTTCATCGATATGCAGGACACAATCTAGAAGACTGCTTGGTCCTCCGGGATATAATCTATGACATGAATGATCAGAACTAAATTGGCTGGGAAGCGCTCAGAAATCCTAACCCTAATAATAGTCATCCCCAACAGGATTTAGGAATCATTAATAGCACCATGCCCAACCACAACCAAGGAACACTAGCCCAGGTCACCACCGTAGATCTCTCTGGTCAATCCTCTTTTCAGCCCTCCACCTTAATCACTCGCCTCCAACCTTCCAACACTTTTGCTACCCCTGCGGGAGCTCCTCCACCCCCGCACCCCTCGGTCTTAATCACCCTAATCGCCCCTCCGAACCCACCTCCTTACCCAAAATTCACTCAAATACGACTCCACTCCTTTAGGGACCGAAGACCATTCCTCCATAGTCACCCATCAGAACCTTCGACCCTCCAAATCTTGAACCAACATCAATGTCATCCAATTCAGAACCCGAGTATGAAGATCGTGTTCTTCAAACTACAGCCCAAATCGTCGTGTGGGTAGACAGTGTCACCCGAAAGACCCCAAGCCAAGAAGACGAGACAAGGACTGAGTGTTTGCTAAACACAGAAGAGAGTGAACAAGAAGAATATTCGGACACGTGTGAGACATTGGTCTCTGCTTTCCTAGAAGAAGATTACATACAGTACCTCCCACCTTGGAGCAGCACAATGCAAGCACGTACTCCGTCTTCAAATTTCACTCACTTCACAGATACATCAACGTCGAGCAACACCGGGCTTGGTCAACAATCGACTTGTCCGATCCATAAGTCAGGAACCAATTATCCACCTCTGCCTTTTCCTCGAAATAAGGAGTCCACGAATGCACAACCACCAGAGGGGAACGCGAGAGGAAAAGAAGTTAACTTGCCTCCACCTCACATTATCCCTCCACCAATCCCCGCACCTCAACCACTCCAACCACCCGTCCCCAAGGCTCATCGGTCAGGCAAAGAAATTACACTCGAGCTAGGATAAGAAGATGATCTCCTGCAGCATCTCCAAAAGATCTCGGCCCTCAAATACTAGAACTCATCAAGAAATCATCTGACCATCATCGGCTGTTGATAAGGACACTTGAAGACACACAAGTGAACGAGGATACAACATTGGATGAGCTACATCAAATCTCCTCAGTCATGGCACAGTCTTCGGCACTCACTTTCACGACGCAGACATGCCTAAAGAGTCACTCTGGGAAAGTTTAGCTCCCATATACCTTATAGTCATAATTAGAGGAGCCATTATAAGGGTTGTGGTGAGTTGGGTCATAAAATCACAACTTGCCCTCTAAAGAGGGTAAGGATGATGGCTGCTAGCACTGGACTGAGCTAAACAGAATAGGGGACGATGGAAAGTGCGGTATCACAGAGTCACAGTGAATCAATTTTATGAACATGCACTTCTTAATACGACATGTCTGCCCTTCGTATCAGAAGCGTGGACACCTCTTACATGGAGCATCGTCGCGTCGTATGAGAAGTGTGGCCGCCTCTTACATGCATTGACGACGCTTCTTATTGGCGCTAACGCTTCATCCAATGTGTTGGAGCTGTATTTTGAATTATGTGGATTGACTATGGTAATTTTTTCATACGTTACATTTATATTTTTTAGACACGTTCATTCTCAAATTGAAGGGTTGATTCAGGTTCATATGTGCATCTGTCACAGTTATATTTTATTCAGACCAAATTATGGAAGCGACAACGCTTCATTCTTTGAAGCGAAGGCACATCTTTAATTGAAGTGATAGTGCTCTAATGAAGTGCATGCACTCATGGTGCTTTATGTTGAAAGCATTGGCACTTCTTTTTTGGTGCACTGACGCTTTAAGTAGACTTCGCGCATATCAGACCAGAGCTGTATTTTGAGTCATGTGGATTTACTATGATAATTCTTTCACGTTTTGAATTTGTACTTGTTTGATGTGCATATCTATTTGAAGGGTTGATTCAATTAGCTCATGGGCATCTGTCACAGTTATATGTGATTCAAAAGTCAGAACAAATTACTGAAAGGTCACTTATTTTTAGAAGCGTTAGCACTTCAGTTCGAAGCGACAAAGCTAATATTCAAGGCGATGTCGCTTCTTGATAGAAATGACATTTCAGTAATTACTAATTTTCAAATTATGGAGTGGGTTATCTTTTCGTGCAGTCTTTTCGAACATTATTGCAGCCGTGGTTGTTTACATTCCAATAGAAAGCGCGATTTTGCCTTCTGTCCATTCAATCTTCACTCCATATTCTTTCGTTTGCCTTCCGTCTCCAAACGCTGAACCCTAAGCCCTAAAACTTGAAGTCTAAACCCTAAACCATGGCGAAGGAACCCAACTGGTTCAAGATTAGTAAAACCCTTGATTATCTTATTGAAAGGAAGAAGGCCGAGATTCTAACGCTTTTGGCCAAGAAGGAGAGGCTGATGCACCAACCGGATGTTAAGTCGTCTACTACAATCCCCCCTCGCCCTACACCCTCTCCTAACTCTCCATCCTCTTCCCCATCTCACCTACTCCTACCCTCCCGAGCCCCAATTCCTCTACAAAGACAGCAAGTTGAGGACAACCCGAAGTCAGGAGGAGGCGCTCTTTTTGGCGGGATAAATTTTGAAGACCCCGAGACCATACTGCTATGCAAATTTGGATGGCGTCTCAGGCGATTGTGCTGGTGTCTGTCTGTCTAGATTTTTTTTAAGTTTTCTTTTCTTTCTTCTATGATGTATTTTTATAATTAGTCTCACTTTATATGAATACAATCTCCTTCATTTTACTCCATGAAGTGGTCTGATAACAATAAGTTTTGAATACAATCTCCTTCATTTAATTAGTCTTTATAATTGCCTAAAATCAGTTGACATTGGAAGTGACAACGAGTCTAATAAGCAGCACTGACGCGTCGTAGTAGACGCAAGGTCGCATGACAATTGAAGCATTGACACATCATTTATGGAATGTAACAACAAATCCTGTGATTAAAAGCATCGTCTCTTCTTACTAGAAGCGACAACACTTCGGTTAAACATTCAGCTGATTAGCGTAGGCGCTTCATCCAATGTGTTGGAGCTGCATTTTGAATTATGTAGATTGACTATGGTAATTCTTTCATGCATTGAATTTCTATTTTTTTTGGTGGATTTCGTTTCTCATGCACATCTGTCACAATTATGTTTTATTCAGACAAAATTAATGAGGCGACGACACTTCATTCGCTAAGGCAATGACACTTCATTAACTAAAGCGCTAGCGCTTACTTAATGGATCATGTGTGTATTTTTGTCAGTACTATTTATCAAACAACAAGAATTCATTTGTCAAGCAAAACGATTTCTATATATTTTCTTTCTTTACATTATCTTTCTCTACAAAAGATACGTTGCGCCAGTTGTGCAGGCGATGGGGGAGGCAGTGGTGGAGGAGGCAAAAGTGGAGGAAGTAGAGGTGCAGGTAGAGGTGAAGGCGGATGTGGGGAGTTTGTTATGATGGCGATGGTCGATGAGGAAGTTGAGTTGGCGATGGTGGTGGTGGTCGTACGCGGGGTGGAAGAGGAATAAATGGAGGCAGCGGAAGAAGAAGAATCGGATTTGGAGCTGGGAGAAGAAGCACCGGCTTTGGAGTTAGGAGAAGAGGGGCTCTGTGTCTCTCGCCACCGCCAACATAAGGGGAAGGTCATCATCGTTAGGAATGATGATAACTTCACAGGGGGGAGGGGGAACCACATGATCATTGTCGTCATCCTCCGAAATTATGATAACTTCGTCGGGGAAGACAACCAACTCGTTGTCATTGGGGATGTCGATAAGAGAACCATCGTAGGAACTTATAAAATACTGGCTAGCAAGCCGGTGACTCCTCCTCAAACCGTTACGGCGCATTTCGTTATGGGCTGAGAAAGATGAAATGCTAATCTAAGGAGATACAGAAGATGAAAAAAAATAAGCGCTATGATGCCCTTTAAATAGCAATTTGTCATGCAAGCTCATTAAATAGACTATTGTAGTTATTATGGTGCACTAAAGCCACAAAGGGATTTTGTAAATCTTTATGTTTCATTGTAGACACCCCAATTTTGCCCTCTCGGAGTATACACACTTGTTCGGTCAACCTTTGACCTTATCTATGACTTTTCAAAATTGACTTACCTTCTCTGAAAATTTCACAACTCTAATTGAGACCATATACTAAAACAATAGTCTATGGCTGGACACAGGCTGAAATAATAGTATTGTGGCTCATACCCCCAACCTTAACGTGGGAAACGTGTACTGAAATAATAGTACATGGCTGAACACAGGCTGAAACAATAGCTCTATGGCTCAGATTCCCAATGTAGGGGATTACATACTGAAATAATAGTATATAGTCGAAATGCAGACTGAAACAATACTCTTACATGGCTGAACACAGAACCTTTTACCTCAACCCTAACGACAATTTTTTTGTCTCTTCCAAGCTTAGGGGTTTCGAGATTCTCTCTTCGTCGTCCAGCTTTAGGTAATTTTTAGTTCTAGGTTTTTTTTAATTCTTAGATCTTAGGTTCTAGATCTTAGATTCTTCTATAGTTCTTAATTCTTATTTTTAATCTCTGATTTTAATTCTTAGGTTCTAGAGTAAGTCTTTTTTTTTAGGTCTTGGTTCTTAGGTTCTTAAGTTCTAGATCTTAGAATCTTCTATAGTTCTTAATTCTTAAGTTCTACATTTCAATCCTTAGTTTATGATCCCAACCTTTCCCAATTGTCAATCCCGTCACTTTTATGTTTGACCTATTTTAAAGCATCAAATGAAGTCAGATTAATGCGAAATTAGTTATGTTTGAAAGCTTATCGAAGTAGCTCTTCAACAAGCTAAAAAATGCTCAATTCTGACATGTATCGAAGAAGTTATGGTCAGTTTTCGAAAGCTGCACAAAAAGTGACGTTTTTCAAAACTCCTAGTTGAATTAGGATTAGTCTCTCTATTATATTATCTTAGAAAATAGGATTCATCTCTTCTATTAGAAATAGGACTTTACTTTATTATTTTAGAAGAACTAGGAATTAGAGTTACACTAGGACTTCTAGTAAAAAACCTATAAATAGACTTTTACCCCTAGCCATTCTCTACACAATTCCCTCTAAACAATTTTTCCCAATACAATTTTCCTCTACACAATTTTCCTCTATACAATTTTCCTTTATACAATTTCCCTCTGCACAATTTCCCTCTATACAATTTTCTTCTACACGATTTATATGATTCTTCAGGGAATTTCTTAGTTCTTAATTTTCTAGTTCTAGTTCTTAGGTTCTAGAACCAGTTCCCTTTTTTTTAATTCAAGTTCTAGGTTTAGGTTCTAGCCCTCTAGTTCTTAAATTCAAGATCTTAGATCTTAGGTTTTAATCTAAATTTATAATTTTCTTATCCTAGTTCTTAGTTTCTAGAATCAGTCATTAATTTCAGTCTTAAATTCAGTCTTAGAATTTCAGTTTTAGTTATGAATCTCTAGTTTTAAATCTTAAATTCTAATTTTTTAGATTAATTTCAACGTCCTAGTCCTTAAATTTTGGTTCTAGAATTTTAGTTCTAATTTTTAATTTAATCCTCGATTTTCGATTCGTAAGTCTACAATTTATAAATTCAAAATCAATTTTTTAATCTACACTATTTTTAAAAATAATCCTAGCCATCCGATTTGCTTAAGGGAGCTTACGGAGGGTACCCGGGAACGGGGCCTATCCTCCTTAGCATAATGGGCCCAAACCCTTTTTTTTAATTAACTCGAATTCTTCTTAAAATTAAGATGTTTAAATTAATTCGACTCCTAGTAGGATTAGGAGACTTAATTAATTAGATTTCTAATGGGATTGAGATATTTAAATCAATTAGACTCTTAGTAGGATTAAGAGATTTAATAAATTCCTAGTAAGATTAAGATATTTAAATCAACTAGACTCCTAGTAGAATTAGGAGACCTTTTTTTAATTAGACTCCCAGTAGAATTAGAAGACCAAGTTAATTAGAATCCCAGCAGGAATAGGAAAACCAAACTAGTCACACTAAATTCAACCCACAGCTGCTAACATCGGCCTGTCGGCGATTCAGTAAAAGAGTTCAACCTGCAAGGCCCCGCTCCCCATAAAGCGTGATCAGTGACGTATTACAGCGTCGATAAATATCTGCAGATGGTGATTGCATCTTCTCAGGTATTCTTCATTTAGAATTCACCTATTTAATTTCAGCATTTAATATTTTCTAATTTATTACTCCATCATCGTCTTTGCCAGAGTCCACTTGGACCAAATTGGACCACTCTTTCCAGGGACCGAAAGGAAGCCAGAAAAAGTGCGTACCAAAAGACTGGTGATCGCGATGGGACGCTTTTTCGCTAAGGTGGCCTCGGTTTGATTAATTTGATTTTCTATTTTCCTTACTTTATTAAATTTGGTTTTATATTTTTCGCTCTTTATTTTGATTTCTATTTTGTTCCACTTTATCACTTTTCTATAACACTTGTACGTGGGTAAACTTTTATTTTCTTCTAAAACATATATATATATATATTTTTTTTTAAAATGGCCGACATCAAAAAATTAAATTTTAATAATATCGACCCACCCGTGTGGGGCTCCCCTAGTGATCCCGAGTATAATGTTAGGCCGTCTTGCTAGACAGCCAGCGTTGTGCCTGGGTAACTACCATCAATGCGAGCGAAAATACCCCTTCGCTCCACGAAACTCAAATCACAGCAATAACATTGAAGAAAGTGCTACTGAGCGAAGCTACCCTGATAGTCAAGTTATGGACCGCACTCCCAGTGCACTCACAAAAGGAGGAAAAGAAGTCGACGCATTGCACCAGCCCCAAAGACAAGTTACTCCGAGGAACAGACAAAAGGAAAGGACACCGACTCCTCCACATGCTCCAACTCCCCCGACACATAACACATATACCTCTCACACCTTCTACAACAACAACTGCCGAGGGCAACCCTCTCCCAAGGCACCTAGAAAAGACACCGCCATAAACATGAACAACCTCCACCAATTTCTAGATGACTACATGGCTAACAAAGGACGCTCTAGTCACACTTTTGGATTCGAAAAATTTTGTCAAGACATCGACTTCACTATACCTGTTGGTTTTAAACCACCCAAATTCAACAAATACAACGGTACGGGAAACCCAAAGCACCACTTGGCCCTGTTCTATAACAACTGCCTGTCGATTTAAACCAATCAGGGGCTCCTGATCCACTACTTTCGAAAGTCTCTGGAAGGAGAAGCCCTCGACTGGTTCGCTGCTTTACCTCTAGCCGAAATCGAGGCATTCGAAGACTAAAGCCAATAGATTCCTAGACCAATATCAACACTTAATTCACGAAGAGATTAGTCTCATCAAGTTGATGTACACAAGACAAGAGGATGATGAAGACTTCTCGACATTCACCAATCGCTGGAGGAGGTTCGCCTCTCGAACGGGGAATCAAATAAAAGAAAGTGATGTGATAGAAATCGTGATTAGCAATACCTGAGACCCTCTTCGGAGCGTTCTCATCCTAAGCGATTACCACGACCTCGCTAACCTTTATCAGGGCACCTCATGCATAGAACGTCGACTGAAGAATGAAGACCTCAGTCTTCCTACCTTAACATCCAACGGACCCTCCTTTGACAACCCCGAGACAAACACCCTAAACGAAGCCATAGACTCCGAACAAATCAATGCAAACCAAGAACAAAACCAAACTAACCCTCAACCATACCACCCATATGACCAAGCTCAAGACCTCTACACAAACCTGTACCCTGACTATAACCAACCTCTATACCCTGACCAAGACCAACCACTATACACCATCCAATACATGAACCCGTACTATGACCAAAACCAGTGCCCTAATGACATGCAAACTAACATCACCTATTACAACCCATTGTTCGATCAAACTCAACTCGCATACGAGACTGTACACTCATTCACTCCCGTCCCATTCCACCCAGCTAGTCTTATCCGAAGAATTGAACCTCCCTCAGAGCAATACCATACTATTCATTTACAACTAACCAACCCTATCCCACGTACCTATAAACGCAAAGTTACCTTTTGCCCTGAACCAGCTACCAAGATCACTAAAATCTAAACAGTCACCGAATCCACCCCTCAGCTAACTCAACCCATCACCAAACTCATCGTCGAGCTCAACGCGCTTATCTCCGAACCAACTCAACCTACCCTTGAATCTAATAACCTACCAACAAACGAATCAATCCCCACACCTCTTGAACAGACGCCCAAACCAATGACACAAACTACCCCCGAATAGGCTTGCGTGCCGACTCTAGAGGTAGTTTTCGAACCAATCAATTGGTGTTATGCGAAGCCATTCATACTTAAATCAATCACAAAACTAAACTTTGAACCCAAATCAGTAATCAAATCTACTCCCAAAATACCAGCCCTCTCGCTTCCAAATCAACTCCGAAACTAACCCCCAAAATCGAATGCATTGCCCCACCAACCTTAAACCTGACCCCTGAGCTAATCCCTACACCTGCTTTAAAACTTGAACTCGACAACTAACCTCAGCATCGACTCTCGAATTAAATTCTACGCCCACTTTGAGACCTAAACTCACTATCACCTCACATGCCACCAAACTGAACCCTAAACTCATACCTTTTACAAAACCTAAACTTATCGTCAAACCTAAACCTAAACTTATCATCAAACCTAAACCTACCATTAAATCTAAACCTATTATCGAATTGAAACCTATTATCAAATATAAACCTATCCTCGAACATGAACCTATCACAGAACCTAAACCCATAATCGAACTCGAACCTATCATCGGACACGAAACCAAACCGATCATTGAACTTAAATCAATCGTCGAACCTAGACCCAACCCTATTATTGACCCTACACCTATCCACAAGCTCGAACCCACAATCACAGGTGAACCCACCATCAAATCCAAACTTAACATCAAACCAAAACCTATCATCAAGCTTGAACCTATCATCGAACCTAAACTATTCATCAAACCTGAACTTATCACCAAACCGAAACTGATCAAATCCGAACATATCATCGAATCTATCTCTACAACATCAATATCAACCATTGAACCTATCGATAAACCAATCAAAAACTCCATCACTCCTCCCACTTTTGAAACTAAACCAAGCTTAAATTTTACGACCCCGATTAACATCCACATCAACATATCGTCTGATCCTCAAATCCCACCACAACGTGAAATCAATGTCACAACTAAACTCGCTTCTGATCGCCAAATCCAAATCTTCATAGATGTCATGATCAAAACCTTCACGGAACCCCAAATAACAAAATTACTACACCAAACTCTCGACACTAACCTCCTCCAAAAATTACAAATAAAACTTTAAAGTAATCTCAGGATAAACCCAAAGTGCGAATTAAATAAAACAAGCATAATCAAACAAAACCATACCGCCCCACACAGAGAAAAGGTCCACCTTGGACTACACCCTCGGGTCTCCTCCTCCTACTCTACCTCTGCCTTATCCTCTCACTACCTTTGCCACACTACCGTCCCTCTCAACGGTTCCCACTCCAACTTCACTCGCGAACAACTTTCCAACCACCCTCAAACGACCCTGAAGAACTCTCTAACAACTCTATGCTCCAACTCTACAAGATGCCTCACTCCGTCAAAAAATAAAAGAAGATCCCTCCCGACAAGGAGACCCCGGTCATAACAGACTTATCAAAGGAAGAAGTTAAAAGACGTCACACCTATTTCGACAATTCTCACATCATCCAAAATACAAAACCAAACATGACCTCTCTCTCATCTCAGATTGACCAAATTGAGAGGGATTGAGGACCCTAAAATAAACTATCCAACTATCAGTTTTCTCATCCGACCTCTTGAGTCAGTCCCCTACTTAAGGAACTGGTGATGTACTGTAATACAAAATAATAATAACAAAACAAAAATATAAAAATATATAGAAAAGTCATAAAAAAACTAAAAGTATAAATGCCCGAAACGTAAATACTCGAAAACAAAAATACTCTTTTATGCCCCAAACCCTTCGGACTTATACTCGATCGAGAACTCGAAGTCGGGGAGCTAGTACTAAGGAACAATACCTACATGACCGCCTCACCTGGAGGAAATTAAAACCCATATGGAAAGTACTTTCATTATCTTAGCAACATGCCAAGGAAACAGCCATAGGGGAAGAACTTTCTGACCCTTGAAATCATAACTCAATGACCATTATGTCTCGTAGCCTAAACAAACATACTTATATACTTATCATCCTCGTAGTCATCACAAGGCATTCGCCAGTTGTAGGTCATTATTTTCAAAATTAGTTAGGGTATCATCTGACTCATTGACCACCCTTCTACTCGGGCAAATTGTTCGAAAGGACTAGTTGATCATGAAACTCTCTTTCTAAAATATAGAAAACTCTGGATTCTCATACACCCTTCTAGTCATTGGAGTTGATGTTAGAGCACGAAGAATGAAAATGCAAGGTTCCATCAAACCTCATAATTTTTGTGTTAGCAGGTTGTTTCAAAGAATATATATATAGAAAAGAAGCATAACCGAGCGAGAGCAATACGACGAATGAACAGTCAATGAATTCAGGGAAGCATAAGAATATTATGAGGGCATTCCTGGTAATCTTATTAGGGAAGCATAAGCAAACCACGATGGCATCCTTAACATTTTTACACTACTAGATGTCATCGTACAGTGGTGGGAGGAGGACAAAACTCCTGGTAACCATAAAATTTGATGATTTGATGCTATTGGACCATGACGGAGACCTCAATTATGGCACTACATTCTCCACCCGAGAAGAAAGTAGTTGACTACTATTTCAAATTTTGGTTGAATAAGAAGTTACCCTCAGATCAATAAACCTTACCTCCTCTTCACCCTTTATTTTCTTTTCAAACAATGAGTCAATCGATTTTCAAAATCTCTTCAGAATAAAATCGAAAACTCTTGAATGACAAGTGATGCGACCACTTATTACCTACCATTCACCTCAATTCTTGTTGAAAGCTACGATACATGATGATCGGTCAACACTTACAAAATGAAGCTCGGCATGTGGCCGAAATAATCGAACTACTTCTCAGCATGCGATTATTACCAATACACTCCAGGACATCTGTGAGCCAGATAAAAGTCCCACCGTCACTTAACACTGGGGCATTTATTTTTAAAGAGTGCTAGCACCTTCGTAGCAATACTCAAGGCACAAGACCGATACCTCAAACTGGGGCTTTTTTTTTACTTTTTTTTTCAATTTAGATCCTGCTTCCCCACTTTGAATACCCCAAACTGGGGCATTTTTTTTTTTTGTTAATTTTTTTTCAATTTAGTTCTTGCTTTTCCACCTCGGACACCCCAAACAGGGGCATTCATTTTTTAGTTTAGTTCTTACTTTTCCACCATGAAACCCCCAAAACGAACGCCTGAAACAGAATAACAGAGACACACTTGAAAAATAAATACCATACTCTAATACTATCCATTTTCCTTCCAACGTAACCCAAGAACCACACAACACTTACCCCTCGAAGAAACACAAATCCACCACAGAATAAATGAACCAATAGAATTAAAACACTTAACACTCATCTAGAAATTTTAAATTAAACCCTAAAGTCACACATTTCTAACAAGTGTCACCTCAAGTCCAACATAAGACCAAAACAAAGTACCTTAAACTTTAAACATGGGATTCACCCCCCACCTTAAACAAAATAAACATAAAAATCCCTTGCAACTCCCCAAATGAAACCCTAACTCATCTGGACCATGAGATCATCTCAAGATAAATCTAATAAAATAAATGCCCCAACAAATTCAATAAAACCAAGTAGAATCTTAAATAAAACCCAATATACCAAGAAAAATCCCAGTAAAACTATAAATCAATTCTGAAAAATAAATCCTAGCATTCCAAGCTAAGACCTAACTAAACAAAATCCTGATAAATTAAGTAATTCAAAATAAAATTTTTGAATGTTTGCACAGGTCCCATCGAATAATAAAATATAAACAAACACAATAAATAAAACACCTTTTATTCATTTAATAAACTTTTTTACACAATATCACCGGAGGCATACCTCCTGAATTTACAACCTGAAATGAAAACCTAAAACTCTAACCTACAACCCAAAACGAAGACCGAATCCACAATGGAGACAAAGCGAGGAGTAGATCCCGACTCAGGGCATCCAATTGGAGGCTTCAGGGAGGATTGTTTGGGGAACACATCCCTCCACTTGTAATTTCTTCTCTTCTATCATCTTCACCTCCTCTGTCGCCGCCTGCTTAGCGCCGCCTTCACTGCTCCCTAAAAGGGATCAATGTGAAGACCGTTCTTCTCTTTACCAATACCGTGCATTCTCAAATTCATATCATCCCCAGACAACACTTTAGGTTGAAGATCACGTGAAACAATGAACACTGAAAGAAAAGACATCACGATCGGAGGGTCGGATCTCACAACATCACAAGAACACGGATGTCCGAATACCAAAAATCAGAAAAAGTCAAGGTAAAACCCAAAAGCTAAAGAGAACAAAGAATTCTCCTCCTTATATAGAACTCGGCCAATCGCATGCCAAGAAGCCGGCGGACAAATTAATCAAGAGCATGAAAGAACATGCATAATCCCAATTCACCGAGCCACGCTCGCATAATCAAACTTTCGCTCGCCCAATGGGCACGACGTCCCAATCCCATGCTCATACCTAATCGCGTAATCAGATTATGCGCCATTCATGAGGCGCGTAATGCGAAAGGTCGCCCGCACAGTGACCTACTGACGCTTCAATCACGCACACTTTTCTAAGCGCGCAATTGGATTACACTCACAGACTCTAACACATAATTAGCTTCTCTGAACCCCCAATCACACGCTATCACACAAGCACGCAATTAGAATAAACGCCCTGAAACAGGCGCACAATACCCAACTTCACGCGTACCACACCCTTTGCCCCCATCTCTGTCAGGAACCTTCTCCCACCTCCCATCGCAAACATCACTACCCGAAATATCCAGACACAATCCTGCCATACATTCATATGTCCCCTCGCGATGCAACTACGACTCGATCTCATCACGAACATGTCTCCTCGCGAACATCTCACCAAGCACCGAACATCCTGTGCGTGGATTCCCCAACAAAGCCCCAGCATATCCCATCATGACATCACCACCCGAAACATCCAGATGCAACCCCGATACACACGCAAAAATATGCCCCATCACGCCTGCAATCACCAAGACTCATCCCCAATACACCCCCATAAAGGAAAGATCCAACCAATGTCCCATTGTAAAAATAAGCCAAACCTTCCAAATCCCATCACGAATCTCACCCCCTAAGACCTTTCATCATACTGGCAACAACCAGACCTCACTATAGCATAAATGAAGCAAGAGGAAACCCTCTAACACCCATCGCATCACTACACCACAATTGAGTCCCATCATGACATCACTACCCAAAAAGCTCAGACAACACCTGCCACGCCATATGAAGAAAAAGGGAGAAAGCTCGATCGTGTCCCATCGCTAAAGCAAAGAGCCCTCTTCCTGGAATCTCTCACTACGTAATAGTCACCAAACACCACTGCAGTAGAAATGCATGAAGATTTAGGACTGCTCCCATGTCCCATCGCATTCAACCAATGCCAAGTTCAAGCGCGAACATCCCATCAAAATCCTCATGTCCCACCGAACTCATCCCTAGCACACAACTCAAGAAAGGAAAAATCACCGATGTCCCATCACGACATCACCTCCCCAAGATGTTTCATCACATTGGCAACCGCTAAGCCTTGCCATAGAAGACATGAAGAAGAGAGAAGAAATCTTCTAAAAGGTCCCATCATGGTATTACTGTGGCAACCCATCACAAGCTACACACAATTCAAGTAAGTATCACCACCATGTAAGTACTACCCTCTTCTCTTCTCTCGATATTTATCCTAAAAATATAGCTAGCTATGATTAAATCAAAGTATTTTCAAAACCTGTCTCTCTCGACTCACGAATCATTGTAGTCCTCCCATAAGAGACAATCATCAGTATTCGTCGAAAAGGCTAAAAAGAAAATCCGGCATGCCAAGTGTCGTCTTGACAACCACATAAATGATCGGGTTCACAAATCTCGTACTGATGGATCTGCTCAGTGACATCTCGTAAGCCACATTTTTTATAGTTTTACCACTGAATTGATCTTAAGTTATAAATCCCTAAATTTTTAAAAATCCCTTAGTTTCAAAAAAAAGAAAAAAAAAAGAGATAACAATAATAACAAATAATATCCCTCTACCTACTGAACTCTCACTTCTTATCACTCCAATCCATTCATTCCCTTGGGAAATCGAATAATAAATATACTTGACTCTGAAAAATCTCAAATATTCACTGGAAAAGAGAAGCCTGACGCGCCATTGGTGTGAGCAATGACGCACCTGGTCTGACATGACTTGTGAAAGCCTTCCATTACATGATATTTCATCTTGTTATTCAGTCTCTGGACCGTATTTATGAACATTTGTATGATGCCCCCCGGTACCTCGACTACGTCATATCCCTCTATTTGACTGCCCCTTGCAGTAGGTCGCGACATGCAGCGGGATGCCCCTTACACCCACAAATTAGGATATGGTGATTCTCCTTCCCGTTTGACTCTCTCGCAATAGGTAGCGACACACGACGGGATGCCCCTTGCACCAGCGAAATAGGATACGCTGACTTCCCCCGTCGACTGTCTATGACAGCGGGTCGCAATACGCGACGGGATCACTTGCATCCACGACATAGAATATGCCTTTCGACAGCTACCACTGGGCCTCCGAATGCTCCATTTTAGCTTGTGCTGATAGATAAGAAAGCCAAGCATGTCATGTCAGCATCCCCAATTCATATTTGTAATTTCTCGAAGAAACAAGAAGACACCTTAGATGAGGGGTGTCTACTTCTTCGATGCATCCTTACTTCGTAAGAACACGCCGAAGAGAGGCATCTGTAGTCACCCCGATTTTTCCCTCTCGGAGTATACAAACTTGTTCGATCAACCTTTGACCTCGCCCATGACTTTTCGGAAAGAAGTTACCTTCTCTGGAAATTTCACAACCCTAATTAGGACCATATATTGAAATAATAGTATATGGCTGGACACGGGCTAAAACAATAGTACCGTAGCTCAGGTCCCCCTAACACTAATGTGGGAACCGTGCACAAAAATAATAGTATATGGCTGAACAAAGGCTAAAACAATAGCTCTGTGACTCAGATTCTCAATGTGGGGGACTATATACTGAAACAATAGTATATAGTCAAAATGCAGACCGAAACAATAGTCTTGCATTTTAGATCCGACCCGAACTCGGGACATACCTCGAATTACGCGCCTTAAACCAGGCACATAATCCTATTACATACCACATCATCTGCGGGCAATAAATCCCTTCCAGACTAAATTTCCTTTCTTTAGGCCGCCTTGAGACTCGATTGCGCGCTCCACACAGAACGTGCAATCGGATTAAGTGCCATATCACCGGTGCGCAATTGGTCTGTCCCCGACCTAGTCCCTTGACCGCCAAAATTCTACGATTAAGCGTTAGGGCCGAAATGCTTAATCGGATTATGTGCACCAATTGAAGCGCGTAATTAGTCCTAACGTGATTAGAACTAGGAAACTCGGCTGAGCCAGTCAGCCGGTCGCTCACTGAGTCCGTGATCAGCTCAAAGCGATTAAGCGCCTGTAATTTGGCACACAATTCAATTAAACGTCTAGATTAAGCTCGTAATTGAATTTGACCAGCTAATTAAGTACACCCCACAGGGAGCATAATTAGTAAAATGCCTATAAATAGAACCTTTTACCTCGATCCTAATGATAATTTTTTTCTCTCTTCCAAGCTTAGGGTTTTCGACATTCTCTCTTCGGCATCCGACTTTAGGTAATTTTTAGTTCTAAGTTTTTTTTAATTCTTAGATCTTAGGTTCTAGATCTTAGATTCTTCTATAGTTCTTAATTCTTATTTTTAATCTCAGGTTCTAGTTCTTAGGTTCTAGAGCCAGTCTTATTTTTAGGTTTCAATTCTTAGGTTCTTAAGCTTTAGATCTTAGATTCTTCTATAGTTCTTAATGCTTAAGTTCTAGATTTCAGCCCTTAGTTTATGATCTCAACCTTTCCGAATTGTCAATCCCATCACTTTTATGTTTGATCTATTTTGAGGCATCAAATAAAGTTAGATTGATACAAAATTGGTCATGTTTGAAAGCTTATCGAAGTAACTTTCCAACAACCCAAAAAATGCTCAATTCTGATATGTATCGAAGAAGTTATGGTTAATTTTCGAAAGCTGTGCAAAAAGTAACATTTTTCAAAACTCCTAGTTGAATTAAGATTAGTCTCTCTATTATATTATCTTAGAAAATAGGATTCGTCTCTTTTATTAGAAATAAGACTTTACTTTATTATTTTATAAGAGCTAGGAATTAGAGTTACACTAGGACTTCTAGTAAAAAACCTACAAATAGACTTTTACCCCTGGCCATTCTCTACACAATTCCCTCTACACAATTTTCCTCTATACAATTTTCCTTTATACAATTTCCCTCTACACAATTCCCTCTACACAATTTTCCTCTTCACAATTTTCCTCTATACAAGTTTCCTTTATACAATTTCCCTCTACACAATTTCCTTCTGCACGATTTACACGATTCTTCAGGTAATTCCTTAGTTCTTGATTTTCTGGCTCTACTTCTTAGGTTCTAGAACCAATTTTTTTTTTTTAATTTTAGTTATAGGTTTAGGTTCTAGCCCCCTAGTTCTTAAATTCTAGATTTTAGATCTTAGGTTTTAATCTAAATCTCTAGTTTTCTTATCCTAGTTCTTAGTTTCTAGAATCAATCCTTAATTTCAGTGTTAGAATTTTAGTTTTAGTTCTGAATCTCTAGTTATAAATCTTAGATTCTAATTTTTTAGATTAATTTCAATGTCCTAGTCCTTAAATTTTGGTTCTAGAATTTTAGTTCTAATTTTCAATTTAATCCTCGATTTTCGATCCATAAATCTATAATTTATAATTTTAAAATCAAATTTTCAATCTACACTATTTCTAAAAATAATGCTAGCCATCCGATTTGCCCAAGGGAGCTTACGGAGGGTGCCCGGGAACGGGCCGATCCTCCTTAGCATAATGGGCCCAAACCCTTTTTTTTAATTAACTTGATTTCTACATAAAATTAAGATATTTAAATTAATTAGACTCCTAGTAGGATTAGGAGACTTAATTAATTAGATTTCAAATGAGATTGAGATGTTTAAATCAATTAGACTCCTAGTAGGCTTAGGAGATTTAATTAATTCCTAGTAAGATTAAGATATTTAAATCAATTAGACTCCTAGTAGAATTAGGAGACCTTTTTTAAATTAGATTCCAAGTAGAATTAGGAGACCAAGTTAATTAGAATCCCTAGGAAAACCAAACTAGTCACACTAAGGGCAACTCACAGCTGCTAACGTTGGCCGGCCAGCGATTCAGTAAAAGAGTTCAACTTGCAAACCCCCGCTCTCCTTAAAGCATGATTAGTGACATGTTACAGCGTTGATAAATATCTGCAGCTGGCGATCGCATCTTTTCAGGTATTCTTCATTTAGAATTCACCTCTTTAATTTCATCATTTAATATTTCCTAATTTATTACTCCATCATCGCCTTTGCCAAAGTCCACTTGGACCGAATTAAGCCACTCTTGCTGGGGACCGAAAGGAACCCAGAAAGAGCGCATACCAACATTCATATTTATTACATCGATCGTGCGTATTCCATAAACTTCTCTCGAATATGATAAGAAGCACGCCACTGTTTGATGTTCCCCATGACGCTTATTCTAAGAAGTGTCAGCGCTTCAATAATACAACTCAAAGCGTCATGGCTTCTTCATTGAAGCGTCAACACTTCAATTAAGGGCGATGTAATTTCTTGACGGAAGCAACTGTTGGTGCACACTTTTTCTAGGTTCCTTACGGTCCCCTGAAAGAGTGACCCAATTTGGTTCAAGTGGACTCTGGTGAAGGCGATGATGGAGTAATAAATTAGGAAATATTAAATATTAAAATTAAAAAGGTGAATTCTAAATGAAGAATACCTAAGAAGATGCGATCGCCAACTGCAGATATTTATCGACGCTGCAACACATCATTGATCATGCTTTAAGGGGGAGCGGGGGCTTGCAGGTTGAACGCTTTTACTGAATCGTCCGCCGATGAACGTCACCAGCTGTGGGTTGCCTTTAGTCTAACTATTTAGGTTTTCTTATTTTTGCTGAGATTTTATTTAACTTGGTCTCCTAATCCCACTAGGAGTCTGATTAAAAAAGGTATCCTAATTCTACTAGGAGTCTAATTTCTTTAAATATCCTAATTTTAATTAGAAATCGAATTAATTAAAAAAAAAAAAGATTTTGGGCCCGCTATGCTAAGGAGGATTGACCCCGTTCTCGGGTACCCTCCATAAGCTCCCTTGGGCAAATCGGGTGGCTAAAATTGAGAGAGACTAAATTTGAATTATAAAGTAGTATTTTTTTTGAAAGATTGATGATTGGTATTTAAGGGTTAAAATTTTAGGGCTAAAAAAAGAATTAAGAACTAAAACTATAAAGCAAATTTTAAGATTTAGAATTATGAGAGATTAAGACTAAAGCTAAAATCTAAGGACCAAAATCAGGATTGAAATTAGGAAAATTTAGACCGTGAGATTAAGGGCTAACTCTAGAACCTAAGAACTAGGGCCTAAAGATTAAAAGACTGCTTCTAGAACCTAAGGCCTAGAATCAGAAATTTAAAATTTTAGATTAAAACCTAAGATCTATAATTTAAGAACTAGAGGGCTAGAACCTAAATCTAGAACTATAATATAAAAAAAGGCAACTGGTTCTAGAACCTAAGAACTAGAACCAGAAAATTAAGGACTAAGGAATTATCTGAAGAATCATTTAAATTGTGTAGAGGGAAATTATATAGAGGAAAATTGTGTAGAGGGAAATTGTATAGAGGAAAATTGTGTGGAGAAAAATTATGTAGAGGAGAATTGTATATAGGAGAATTGTATAGAGGGATGGCTAGGGGGTAAAGGTCTTATTTATAGGATTTTACCATAAATTCTATTTTCTAAAATAATATAATAAGGATATTAATCCTAATTCAACTAGGAGTTTTGAAAAACATCACTTTTTGTGCAGCGGCCGGAAATTAATCATAACTTCTTCGATACTTGTCAGAATTGTGCATTTTTTAGCTTGTTAGAAAGATGCTTCGATAAACTTTCAAACATGACTAATTTGGCACTAATCTGACTTTGTTTGTTACCTCAAAATAAGCCAAACGTAAATGTGACAGGATTAGCAATTGAGAAAAGGTTGGGGAGACCTAGTTGGCTCTACACTAAGGATTCGGGCAGGGATTTCCTAAGGGCTGAATTCTAAGACTTAAGAATTAAGAATTAGAATCTAAATATTAGAACTATACGAAATTAGAAATTAAAACTAAAGGCTAAAACAAATCTAAGGACTGAATTCGAGACCGAAATCAGAAAATCAGACCGTAGGATTAAGGACTGGTCTCAGAAACTAAGAACTGGAACCAGAGATTAATATTAGGACTGAAAATTAAGGTATCAGGATAAAAACTAAGATATAAGACTGAAAATTAGATAATAGAATTAAAGATTGATTCTAGAAACTAAGAACTCGAACCATGGATTAAAGTATGGATTAAAAAAGAGGTATTGCGGTCGAAGACTAAAAATAGGAACTAATAATTAAATCCTAAGTTTTAAATCTAAGAAATAAAGACTAGGACTAGAGATTAGAAACTAAAACCTAGGACTAAAAATCAGAGCCTAAGATCTAAAACCAGAAATTAAAACTAGAAAGTAAATTATACCTACGGCCTGGGCTGCAGAGAGAAATCTCGGAATCCTAAGCATGGAGGCGAAGAGCTCGAAATTCGAATCTCAAAGTTGTGGGGGCCAGCCTTTGGGTCGTAATGGAAAGGTCTTTTTATAGGTATTTTACTAATTGCACGCCCTGTGGGGTACACTTAATTTTCAATTGCACGCCCTGTTTCAGGCGTTTAATCAAATTGCGCGTCGGTTTCCCTGTGCTAATCGCTTTGAGTCGGTCACTAGTGAGCGGCCGGCTGAATTACTCAACGAGTTTTCTAGTTCTAATAATGTTAGGACTAATTGCGCGCATGGTGTGGAGTGCGCAATCTGATTAAACATCTTATTTGAAGCGTTTAGTCGAGGAAGCTTGGGGATCAAGGATTGTAAGACTAGGTCGGGCATAGGCCAATTGCGCACCGATGGTGGGGCGCTCAATCCGATCGCGCGTGTCGTGGTGGGCGCGTGATCGAGTCTCGAAGTGGCCTGGGAAAGGAAGTCTGCTCTGAAAGGGGGACTGATCGTACATGGGTGGTTTTGTGTGCGATCAAATTATGCATGTGGTTTTAAGCGCGTAATTCGGGGTTGTCCGGGTCTGGGTTGGGTCTAAAATGTCAGGCTATTATTTCAGTTTGCATTTCGACTATATACTATTGTTTCAATATATAGTCTCCCTACGTCGAGATCTGAGCCACAGAGCTATTGTTTCAGCCTGTGTTTAGTCATGTACTATTATTTTAGTGCATGGTTCTCACTTCAGGGTTATGGGGCTTGAGCCACAGAGCTATTGTTTCAGCCTATGACCACCCATATACTATTGTTTCAGTATATAGTCCCACTTAGGGTTATGAGGTCAAAGGTTGACCAAATAAATTTGAATATTCCGAAAGGGCAAAATGAGAGTGTCAATAGTGACGTTTCGTTTGTTACAAATTTCGAGGAGTTTGAAATTATAGTGTATTGTGTTTTCGCAGTCTTTTCCAACACTATTTATTATAGCAATGACTGTTTGTATTCCAATAAAAAGTGTCGTTTAACTTTTCTCGCATATCAGACCAATAGCTGTATTTTGAATCATGTGGATTTACTATGATAATTCTTTCATATGTTGAATTTATATTTTTTTGACGTGTCTATTTGAAGGGTTGATTCGATTAACTCATGGACATCTATCACAATTATATGTGATTCAGATGTCAGAACAAATTACTAAAGGTCGCTTCTTTTAAGAAGTGTCAGCGCTTCAGTTCGAAGTGACAACACTGATATTCAAGGTGATGTCGCTTCTTGATGGAAATGGCATTTCGATAATTACCAATATCGAGAAGATTCAAATTATGGAGTGGGTTGTCTTTTCGTGTAGTCTTTTCGAACATTTTACAGTAGTGGTTGTTCCCAATAGAAAGTGCGATTTTGCCTTCCGTCCATTCAATCTTCACTCCATATCCTTTCTTTTTCCTTCCCTCTCTAAAACCCTTTTCTCTAAATCGTAAACCCTAACACCTGAAGCCTAAACCTGAAACTATGGCGGAAGAATCCAACTGGTCCAAGATTTGTAAAACCCTTGATCGTCTTATCGAAAGGGAGAAGGTCGATTGATCAGTCACATAATATACTAATTTATCACCCTTAACTTAGTGATGCTAGGACTTAGTTTATTACTAATAAGTTATTGATGTGCAGATATTAAAGAAAAATAGCAAAAGAGAACCAAAATTATAATATTCGTCAAATTGAACTCATAAAGTAATAAAAGATGATTAAACCAAAAGACGAATCTTCGCCCACTGAAAGGATGAAAAATCATGTTTTACAATTTTGCGGAACGATGCAATGCAAAAGAAAAAATAAACGTAATTTACGATTCTTCAGTGGAAGCTGTTAAAGTGAAATGCGATATAATAAAAAAGCGATGAATCGGAAATGAAGAATCATTCAATAGGAAGCTGTAGAGAGAAAAGAGTAGAAAATCGTGATTTACAATTTTTCAGAAAAGAACCTTTCTGAAGCTGCTGATCACGTGAGATTAACACCGCCATGCATAAAATTAGAAGAATTCTTGACTTAAAAGTCTGGCCAATCACAGATCTGAGAGATTTAAGAAGAAGACTTTTAAGGGACTCTGCTGCTGAAATAAAGAAAGAAATCCAGAAGTATATCAACAAAATAAAAGCAAGGAAAGATAAGATTAGAAGTAGAGTTATATTAGGATAGTTTTATTTTAGTAGTTTCTTATATTAGAATTAGGAGTTTTGTAAGCCGACCCCTTATGATCTATAAATAAGAGGGATTGGTATAGGAATTATTATCGTAGAAATTCTCAGCATCAATTGACACCTGAGGTTAGATTTTCTTTCGATCAAAATTAGAGTAGTTTAGTTTAGATATCTAAGGTTCCTCAATCAAAATTGATGACTGAGATTGAGAGCTGGAAGATTAAAGTAGATATCTGTAGTTTCTCAGCAGCAATTGACGACTACGATTGAGGGGTGAAAGATAAAATTTTATTACTTTCTAGTTTAGATTTATTTTATTACAATTTCCTGCTTTGTAAACATATTCGAATTTTAATTTGAATTGATGACTCAGGTTGAGATTTATAGATTAGTGTAATGGTTTTTATTTTTTATCTTTAATTTTCTAGAGTTTGACCGACGCCAAAATTTTTGGTAGATTAAAGATTAGTATAAATCTATATTGAATGAAACTAGTTTTTGATTGACGCCCAAATTTTAGAAGAGTGAGATATAGTGTAACAGTATTTTAAAATTGTAGACATCCGATAGCTAAAAATTGTGTTGACGACCATAATCTAAAGTAGGAGGATTTAGGATTTATTTTATGCAATTTAGATTAAGAAACCATTCTTTATTCATATTTCTCAAGTAGTTTAGGAACTTAAAAAATAAGTAAAAGTTTTTAGAAGATTAATATATATAGATAAGCCTATCTTCATGGGAACGATTCTCTGCTATTCTATAATTTCCATTGTACGCTTGCAATAAGTTAAGACTTAATTAGATGCTAATATAAGCCGCTAACACCGATATTCTAGCGCTTTTGGCTAAGAAGGAGAGGCTGATGCGCCAAGTACTATAATGCATTCTAGACGCTGAGTTATCTACGGCAACCCCCTCTCCCTACACCCGCTCCTAACTCTCCACCCTCTTCTCTATCTTCACCTACCCCTACCCTCTCATGCCCTAGTTCCTATATGAAGATGGCAAGTTGAGGACAACCCAGAGTCGGGAGGAGGTGCTCTTTTTTGGCGGGATAAATTTTGAAGACCCTAAGACCTGACTACTATACAAATCTTGATGGCATCTCAGGTGGTTGTGTTTGTGTCTATCTGTCTAGATTTGTCCTAGGTTTTCTTTTCTTTCTTCTACAGTGTATTCTTGTAATTAGTCTCAATTTATAGGAATACAACCTCTTTCATTTATTTCCATGAAGTGGTCTGGTAACAATAAATTTAGCATACAATCTCTTTCATTTAATTAGTCTCAATTTTTTGTAATTGCCTAAAGCCAGTTAACATTGGAAGCACAAACGAGTCCAATAAGCAGCGCTGATGCGTCATAGTTGTAACAGCCCGAATTTCAGCACCGTGAAACCCGTGCCATTAGCATGACCCTCTAGGCCGTGCCCCTGAAGTCCATATGGAACATTGGTATAACCAAGCAATAACTACTCAAAATAAAACAGATAAACTGAACGACGTGAAATCAAGATATACTAATCTAAAGCAAAAGCTCAAAAGACAGTTCTACTTTCATGCCAACGCATGAACAGAATAACTTACCCGAACCATCGGTGATAAATAGATCACCCCAGATGGTTCGCCCAAAAGAATTATATCATTTAATTATATCTTTTACCAAAATAAGGCTTGACATACCAAGCCATACAGAATGCTCTCAAAACTCACTCTCAAAGTGCGCAAGGGTCCCCTAAAAGAAGTCCTCAGGAGGAGGCTCCAACTCTTTCCCGGATACGTAATCTGAATCCCTCAGATCTATGTCTCCTGAAGCCTCCGCAGCCGCAAGTACGAGACCTGCGACGTATAGTCTAAAGGGTAAGCTACATCCTAGCTCAATAGGGAAACAACACAATGAACATATAAGTCAATTCTCACATATATTCTATGGCATTAGATAACATGATGTATTAATAAATTTACTGGAAAAACAACAGTTTAAATGACTGAAAAAGAAATATGCACTGAGTTTTACTGGTATTTCACATGTTCTCATTTGTTCTCAACTTTCTCCTGATTCGGCCTAAAGACTTAAATCTGTAACTTAAATATTCCCCAACTTTCTATAGAGTCGGGCGCCCGATGGAATACCCTCCATCGTCATCTAACTAGACAGTTTTTATATCATTGTTCTCATTTTTAATACTACCCAGGTCCCTTCATCATAGGCGACGAGGTCTATTATCATATCAATATCTTTGGGATGTGCTACTGGTGTACTGATTGGCCGCCGTACAGGTCACGGATATCCTACCGAGTCAGTCGTGGGTATCCCGCCACGTCGGTGGGGTATTCTGTTCAAACCTTAAATAATAAAAGTATCAAATGTGCACTACATATAGTTATTCACCGTGTACTTGTGCTAAATAATATCGATTAGGTCTCATATATTCCTGGGATGTCTAAGTTCACCGCATCATACAGATGCCTTTACCTCGTTCTCATCCCTTGGGGATGTCACATTTTCATTTACTTGCTTTTTATTCACATACACACAATGGATTTATATTTTTCTATGCATTAGCATTCTTTTCTATATCACTACATACATGCTCTTGAAATCTAAATACATGTTCAAGGTGTCTGAATGTCCAAGCATCAAGGTCCAACATGGCTCCTTATGCTTGCGTTTACTCGTACCACCTATGGTACACCATAACACAAGTAAAGCATCAATAAGGATGCATTAAAGAAGGTATAAGACCCTCCCTAAACCTCAAAGTCCAATTCAAAAGCCAATAAAAACTGTCAAAATTGATTAATTGATCTCCTAAAATTGATTAATCGAAATCCCAAATCGATTAATCAATCCCAAATCAATTAATCGAAAATCCAATCTCTGATTGATCGATCCCAAATCGATCAATCAAAAATCCAAACTCGATTGATCTATTTTAAAATCGATCAATCAATTTTCCCAGCTCTCCATTTTCCAGCCACTGAAAGTGCTTAGACGATTAATCAATTTTAAAATCGATTAATCGAAATTCTAAAATCGATTGATAGATTTCAAATCGATCAATCGGTTTTGGGCAATTCTGCCCACCTTACTTCTGAACCAAAATCGATTAATCGATTATCCAAATCGATTAATCAATTTGGTCAGAAACTCAACCCTTTTCTCAGGCATTTCTTCCAATCTCTCCCTTTTCATTTCCCTTCATTCCCATTCTTTATTTCTGTATTTAAACCTCAATTAATTACTCAACAACATGTTTAAAACAATCTAATATAACTCACCTTAAATCAACCCTTCACTGATTCAATGATTTGGCTTGAAGGCTAGGGCTCCTAGCTTTAACTTTAGTGGTTCCAATCACGTTGAATGAGACCTTAAATGTTCAAACCCGTCTTCAATTCAAATCCGTATTAACTCCTAGCCATTACTCCTTTCTTGATCTCTCTCTCTCTCTCTCTCCTCTTAACTCTTCTTACCAACTCAAAATAAGAGAATTAACTTCTCTTAGGTTATTAAGTCCTTTATAACTCCCCTTATTTCGGTGTTAGGCATATACACCCAAGAAAGGTGTACATTGTCACTCACTAAGCTTTAAATTACACACACTTACACACTTACTTATGACATCAACCTAAGTTGTAAACACAGTCATCGAGTTGACTTTCACCCGGTCAACCTGTGACCAGTCAGGCACGCATCCCGAGGTCACTATTAGACGCTCAAATTTTTGGAGATGTTACATTCTCCCCACCTTGGGAATTTTCGTCCTCGAAAATGAACCTAAAGGTATGTCGGTGGAATCCACACACACAGACAGTTATAAGTCCATTCAATAGTAACAACCCACACATTTTGCATGAAAACTAATTACAATTTCAACTATTCAAAGGAACAACACAAGCTAAAATAATTGATCATATAGAAACTTAGTGCACTTACTAAACAGCAGTTACCCGCAGCCATAAACAAGAAATTAAAAGTAAAATGGCACCCATGCCTGATAGTTTGAGAGATACCCCTTCACACTACTTACATTTTTCAAAATTTACAATCCAAAAGTTAATTACATCACAAATCAAATGTCACACTCTCAGACTCAATGCGCCCCCTCTCTTGGCTGGTCTGCTATGTCAGGCTGGTCCGCCACGAGTGGTAGCTGTGGTCCCTCGGCTGGCTGGTGTGGCTCCGAACTTGACGTGCCTGCACCAGAAGTACCCTCAATAGGTGCGTCGGGCATCCAAGTCTGCTCCTCCGTGATACGCTGCTGGAAATCGACGGGATAGATGTACCTCATGGTATGGTACATCAGAAAATCCATGCGGTGGTTCATTTGTTGATTGTTGGCCTCCATCCAGGCCAACACGTCGTCGATAGTGGGGGTGGGGCGAGTCGCTCGTTGGCCCATTGAGTCTTGCCCCTAAGGTACTGCCGGGCCCATTGGGTCTTGCCCTCGACATCGGGGTCAATAAATAAAGCTTTGTCGATGATGTATTCATCTTCAAATTCTTTTGCCGCCCACCACTCATTTGGTTGGGGCAAGTTTCCGAGTGGTGGTTGGGGTATCAGCGATGACTCGCGTGAAGACGCGCTCATCGAATCAGATTCAGAATCTGATGAAGAAGGTGGTGATGATGGAGGTGATGGTGATGGTGGTGGCAGTGTGGCGTTCTTATGCCAAACCGAAAGTTTGGAAGTCAATTGCTTCATAGTTAATCCTGTTCTAGGCGGCATTTTGGTCTCAAAGTCAAAAAGATTTAGAATCTAGGGCTAGTATTTACTCAAACTGAAATGAAACCAGAGATTTAGGGTTTACCGGTCGCGATCGATCCAAATGGCTAGGGTTTCGATTCGAAAAATGATCCGAAAAGCTCCAAACCCTAACTGTTGTAGTTGTTAAAGGAAGGAGAGAAAGTGGCGCCCAAACAAAAATCCCAAACTGAATTTTGAATGGGAAAGAAAAATCTCAAAACTATTATATATAGGCAAGCATCGATTGATCGATTTTAAAAATTGATTAATCAATTTTCATAACTTACACTCAGTCGCGCGAAATCGATTGATCGATTTTAAAAATTGATTAATCAATTTTCAAAATCAATTAATCGAATTCAACTCGTTTAATCGAATTTTGTTGTTATTAAATTCTCAGGTTTGTCATCTCACTGGCGTGTGCCAGTCATTCAATCGACCAAAATCGATTGATCGATTTCCAAAATCGATTAATCGATTTTGACATATTTCTCAAAAAAATGTATACTTTATTTTTCCTTTGTTTTCTTGGTAATTCTTGACCAGTTGGTCATTGGCTTTGTAAAGCATGTCTTCATTAGCCACTGTGTGACACAAGGAATATTGGCCATGTGTTCTTCATTGCATCATGACACTGTTTTGATTCAAACTCTTTCTATTGAATAGGTTGGCCAAATGCTCAATGTTTGATTACATGATTGGTTTAGATGTACTAACATGCTTGAGATGATATAATTTAGCTCTCAACTTGCCACAAATAAGGCTGGGTATTGTTCTTTTACGTCGGCCTCTCTTTCCCACGTAGCTTCTTTGGCGGATGATTTTTCCATCTAACAAGTACTAACGGAATCACTTTCGTGCACAACACTTGTTCTTTTCGATCCAATATCTCCGCCGGTTCCTCTATTATGCTCATATCCTCATGCATTTTCAAAGGTTGACCTCCTAAGATGTGGGAAGGATCATTCACGTACTTTCTAAGCATAGATACGTGGAAAACATTGTGTACTTGATCAAATAATGGTGGCAATCCAATGCGGTAAGCAACTTCTCCAACACGACCCAAAAACTTGAAGGGTCCAAGATAGCGGGGACTCAACTTCCCTCTCTTTCCGAATCTCATCACGCCTTTCATCGGTGACACTTTTACAAACACGTGTTCGCCCACCTTATAGTTTACACTGGTCCGCTTGATATCGGTGTAGCTTGCCTACTCTGAGCCACTTTAAGTTTTGCTCTTATCATACGAACATAAGTGGCATTATCTTCAAGTATCTCTGGTCCCAAAACAAATTTCTCATCGGTTTCCTCTCAATTGATGGGTGATCTACATCACCTTCTATAAAGAGCTTCATACGGTGTTATGCCAATGCTCGCTTGGAAATTGTTGTTGTAGGCGAATTCAATCAACGGTAGGTGTTGATTCCATGACCCTTGCAATTCAAGCATACATGCTATGAGCATGTCCTCTATCACTTGGTTCACTCGCTCTGTTTGCCCATCAGTCTGCAGATGGAAAGCTGAATTGAAGTCCAGTCGTATTCCCATTCCTTCTTAAAATTTCTTCCAGAACTTTGATGTATATAATGGGTCACGATCAGAAATGATACTGCTTGGAATCCCGTGTAGGCGCACAATCTCTTTCATATACAACTCCGTAAGTCTACCCGCCGTGTACATCGTGTTGTAAGGCAAGAAGTGTGCAGACTTGGTCAATCGGTCAACGACTACCCAAATGGCATTATATCTCTTTGCTGTACGTGGTAGTCCAATGATAAAGTCCATAGAGATCGATTTCCACTTCCACTCTAGTATAGGTAAAGGCTGCAATAACCTTGCAGGGTGTCTATGATCGACCTTCACCTGCTGACATGTCAAACACCGTGATATGTACTTAGCCATGTCCTGCTTCAAACCTCTCCACTAGTAATTCTTTTTCAAATTTTGGTACATTTTAGTGCTACCAGGGTGGATTGCATAATTTGACTTGTGAGCCGCATCAAGGATAGTTTGCCAGAGATCGGCATTGTCTGGAATGCAAAGACGACCCTTGAACAATAAAGAATCATCTTCTTTCACTGAGAACTCAGGTTTGATGCCTTCAGTCACATCTTGAAGAATCTTGGTTAGCGCCAAGTCTTTCATTTATAGCTTATGAATATGCTTAAATATCACTGGTCTCATTGATATGTTTGCCAAAAAGGCTCCTATAGCTTGCAACTCGATATTTGCATCATGCAGTGCAAGATTTTTAAATAATTTCCATCGGTGCATAAAATCAAACTAGCCAACTGAGTTGAACCCTTCCGACTCAAGGCATCAGCTACTACATTAGCCTTGCCTGGATGGTACTGTACGGAACAGTCGTAGTCCTTGAGGAACTCCATCCATCTACGCTGCCTCATATTTAGCTCTTTCTGTGTAAACAAGTATCTGAGGCTCTTGTGGTCGGTGAAAATCTCAAAGGTCTCACCGTACAAATTATATCACTAGATCTTCACCACAAATATGACCGCTGCTAGTTTCAAGTCATATGTCGGGTAGTTCTTTTCATGCTCTTTCAACTGTCTTGATCCGTAAGCTATCACCTTTTTGTGTTGGTTGAGTACGCAGCCCAAACCATTATACGAAGCATCACTGTATACAGAGAACCCTCCACTGTCTGAAGGAATCGCTAGTACTGGAGCTGAAGTGAGCCTCTTCTTCAGGTTTTGAAAACTCTTCTCGCATGCTTTACTCCACTCGAACCTTGCATCCTTCCGCATAAGTCTCGTGAGAGGTCTCGATATCTTTGAAAACCCCTCCACGAAATGTTGATAATAGCCTGCTAGTCCAAGGAAACTACGAATGTCGGTCACGGTCTTTGGCTGCTCCCAATTTACCACTGCTTTTATTTTTATCGAATCTACCGTGACACCATACTTTGAGACGACATGTCCCAAAAAGCTAACTTCCTCCAACCAAAACTCACACTCACTAAGTTTGGCATACAGTTGGTGTTCACATAAAGTTCGTAGAGCAACTCTCAAGTGTTCTCCATGCTCTGCTTTTGATTTGGAGTATATTAGGATATCATCAACAAATACCACAACGCAGGAGTCTAGGTGTCGTTTAAACACCTGATTCATCAAATCTATAAATGACGCCGGGCGTTCGTCAATCCAAACGACATCACCAAGAACTCATAGTGTCCATACCGTGTCCTGAATGCCATCTTCTGAATATCCTCTGCCTTGACTCTCAACTAATGGTATCCAAATTTCAGATCAATCTTGGAAAAGTACCTCGCTCCTTGCAGCTGATCAAATATGTCGTCTATCCAAGGCAAAGGGTATCGGTTCTTTATAGTGAGTTTGTTTTGTTGGCGATAGTCAATGCACAGTCGCATTGACCCATCCTTCTTCTTTACAAACAAGACCGGTGCCCCCCATGGAGACACGCTCGGTCGTACAAACCCCTTGTCCATGAGCTCTTGTAATTGCTCTTTCAACTCCTTCAATTTAGCAGGAGCCATCCTATATGGTGCTTTAGAAACAAGCTCTGTTCCTGGTGCTAAGTCGATTGCGAACTCCACTTTATATCCTGGTAATTCCTCCGGAAATTCATCTTTAAACTCTCGTACTACTGCTATCTCGGAGATAATATTCTTCTCTTCCTTATCCTCCTTCAAGAATGCCAAATAATCGCTGCACCCTTTTCTGATCAAGTGCTTGGCCCTGACTGCAGAGATAAGTGGCATATGCATCGATCTCTCTCCTTAAAATTGAAACGATCTCCTTGTGTTAGGTCTTTAAATGACGATCTTGTTCTTGCAATCCACGGTCGCACAGTGTTGTGACAACCAATCCATGCCAAGGATCACATCGAATCCTTGCATGTCCAATAATATTAATTGTGCGTCTAGTTCATAGACATCCCCATCATGAATACCCACTACTACCGACTTGCAAATCAATTTTGTGTCGACTAATTCTTCGGTCAGAATTGACACTGATAGAACAAAGTCCAATGTCTCCAGAACAATCATCATTCGTTTTGTAAAACTCGGAGTAACAAAGGAGTGGGTAGACCCTGGGTCTATCAACACTCGTGCTTCACATGCTACATAGCATCCCTTCTCGTACACTCATAATGTACTAATAACACACGTATATATACACATATAGCACATATTTTATTTAGAAAATTTAACGTACAAAAGGAGTCTACACGCTTTTCTAATGAATGCACCTTCTCTATTTAAAATTTTAAGAAAAATAAAATTCTTTATTTAAAAGGAATCTCACCTTGGATGACGTCATGTACGTTCCCTGCTTCTTGGGTTGTGACTGCGTAGGCTCTTCCTTGTACTACCGGGTTCCTTGCTTGTATCAGTCGTGGCATTGAAGCAGAAGCCGTCTTATCCTTGTTCAACTCAGGGAAATCTTTAATCATGTAGCCCACCTTGCCACATTTATAGCAACCTCGTATCCCTTGCCTACAATCCGCCATTTTGTGGGACTTGCCACACTTGACACAAGTCTCCCTAGGTGTGGAAGAAGCAGCTCGTGAGAAACCCTGTGTAACTGCTGCTCCAGTGGTGGCAGCAGGGCTCTCATATCGTATCGGCCTCCCTGACACAAGCAATGGAAATCTTTGATGGTTGGTCTACTATGCCGGTCTCCCATACCCTGCTTGGAACAATTATCTTTGATTAGGTACTACGAATCTCGGCTTTTTGTTCACCGGCTCATAGTTCCCTATTCTACTCTAATCTACACTCCCTCTTTCCTGTTGTTCCCTTTGGCGGTATCAATTATTATTTCTTTCCTCAACAACTAGAGCTTTACTCACGACCTCTCCATAGGTCTTTAACTGAAACGGTGCCACTCCTCCTCTAGCGTCCGGTCTCAAGCCCTGTTGAAACCTCTTCGCTCTCATCACATCAATAATCACGTAATCGGGAGCGAAGCGAGCAAGCCTCATAAACTCCACTCCATACTCCCTTACTGTCATTCGTCCTTGCAAGAGTTGTAAAAATTGTATCTCCATCTGATTCCTCACTACCTCAGGGAAATACTATTTATTGAACTCCTCTACAAACTCATCCCACGTCCAGGGCAATCCTGGGGTCTCCTGAGCCCTAGTCCTAGAAACGAACTTCCACCAACGCCCAGCCTCCCCATCTAGCATGTAAGTTGCCCAATGGATGCTTTCATCTTCCGTGCACGTAAGCACGCTGAATACTTTTTCCATCTCGCTTAGCCAATTCTTAGCAGCTATCGGCTCCGCTTGCCCTGAAAAACCTGGAAGTTGCATCCTCCTAAACTCAGTAAACGCAGAGGGCACTAGCTGAGTCAAACCTACTGGAGGCATAGGTGGCTGATGCTGATCACTAGCAGTGTGAGCTGCCAAGGATGCTGCTTGTTGAGCCATGGCGGTCGCCATGGTTTCCATGGTATGCATCATCCGTTGACGCTCTTCCCTCTCCTCATTTCTTTCTCTAATTCTTTCTTGTTCCCTTTGATCCCGATCCTGACGATCTCGATCCTAATTCTCTGCCTAATCTCGGTTCTCTGGACCACTACCCTTGGGAACCTCTCTGTTTCTCATAGGTACTCTGTTCGTAAACGAGATGAAGTCATCTCTACTACGTAAATTCCTTTCATGACCACCCCTGGGTCGGCCTCTTCCCCTAGAAGACACAACGGTCTGCACGTGAAACTAAGTTTCGTTAGCAGAAGTCCCTATGCTCTGACAAAAATAATGATTATCAGAATTTCTAAACGAAAAGGCTTTGATACCAACTGTGACAACCCAAATTTTGGCACCCCAAAACTCGTGCCATTAGCACGACCCTCTAGGCCCTTGCCCCTGAAGTCCATACGGAACATTGGTATAACCAAGCAATAACTACTTAAAACAAAATAGATAAACTGAATGACGTGAAGTCAAGATATACTAATCTAAAGCAAAAGCTCAAAAGACAGTTCTACTTCCATACCAACGCATGAACAGAAGAACCGACCCGAACCATCGGTGATAAGTAGATCACCCCAGATGGTTCGCCCAAAAGAATTATATTATTAAATTACATCTTTTACCAAAATAAGGCTTGACATACCAAGCTGTACAGAATGCTCTCAAAACTCACTCTCAAAGTGCGCAAGGGTCCCCTAGAAGAAGTCCTCAGGAGGAGGCTCCAACTCTTCCCCGGGTGCGTAATTCGAATCCCCCGGATCTACGTCTCCTGAAGCCTCTGCAGCCGCAAGCACGAGACCTGCGATGTATAGTCTAAAGGGTGAGCTACATCCTAGCTCCATGGGGAAACAACACAATGAACATATAAGTCAATTCTCACATATATTCTATGACATTAGATAACATGATGTATTAATGAATTTACTGAAAAAATAGCAGTTTAAATGACTGAAAAAGAAATATGCATTGAGTTTTATAGGTATTTTACATGTTCTCATTTGTTTTCAACTTTCTCCTGATTCGGCCTAAAGACTTAAATCTGTAACTTAAATATTTTCCAACTTTCTATAGAGTCGGGCGCCCGATGGAATACCCTCCATCGTTGTCTAACTAGATAGTTTTTATATCATTGTTCTCATTTTCAATACTACCGAGGTCCCTTTCTCATAGGCGACGGTGTGACAGCCCGGATTTCGGCACCCCGAAACCCGTGCCATCAGCACGATCATCTTGACCGTGCCCCTTAACTATGCACGGAACACTGGTATATCAAGCATAAAAAGAAATAAGAACAACTTGCGGAATTTAAATCTAATTAGAAATACTTTTCAAAGGACAGTTCTACCCTCATGCCTCTGCATGAAGGGAGAACCGATCCGAACCATCGATGATATAAATCATCACAGATGGTTCGCCCCAAAGGAATAATCCAAACTCTATACATATACATGTTTTCACAAAATAAAGGCTTGACATACCAAGCCGTACAATCTCTACTCAAAACTCCTCAAAGTAGCACAACGGAGTCCTCTAGAAGAAGTCCTCTGGAGGTGGCTCCAACTCCTCGCCGGCAGCAAAGTCCGACTCGCCGGGATCAGCGTCCCCTGAAACCTCGGCAGCTGCTACTAATGGACCTGCGACGTATAGTCTATAGGGTGAGCTACATCCTAGCTCAATAGGGAACAAACACTGCTGAACATATAAGTTATAACTCACATATATTCTATGATATGCCATGCATGATGTAACTATGCAGTTGTTGATAACACAGTTAAAAGCATTCGTTTTACTGTTGATTTCTTATGTTTTCATTTACTCATGAATAATGCTGAAAAGGCCTAAAGCAAAACTTAAACTTTCAACTTAAGTAATCCCCGAGCAATATAGCATCGAGCCCCGATGAGCTACCCTTCATCGTCATCTATATAGACAGTTTTAATGTATTCCCTGGGAATACCATATAGTACCCAAGCCCCTTTCCCCTGGGGATTGGTGGCGGGGTTTCACTTGTCTCAATCAACACCCCTGGGGTGTGCTTACTATGTACGGATAAGCCTTCGCACTGGCCTACGGTTTCGCCGCCGTATCGGTCACGGATATCCTGCCGTGTCAGTCATGGATATCCCGTCACGTCGGTGGGGTAACCTAAGGAACCTCAAATAACAAAAATATCGGTGCCTTACATATAGTTATTCACCGTGTAAGTGTGCTATCTTATATCAGTTAGGCCCTATCAAACATGATTCAATCTGTGGATACATCCCTGGGATGTATCCATTAACTTGCATCACACCTGATGCTCTTATCTCTTTACTTCTTCATCCCCTGGGGATGGCTCATTCGTTTTCTCTTATGAATGTCACACACACACACTTTTCACAATTCTTTGAGCAGTAAAAATAATTGAATTGAAATTTATATCACTACATACATGCTCTTGTAAAATAAAGTACATGTTCAAGGTGTTCCCTACCTCAAGTCTTCACTTGTTCAATGCATCAAGGTCCCACGTGGCTCCTCGTGCACTAGCTCACACGTACCACCTATGGTACCACACAACAGGTAAAACACATCACAAGGGATGCAATAAAGAAGGTATAAGATCCTCCAAGAATCTTAAAGTCAAACCTAAAAGTCAACAAAATTTATCCCAGTCGATTAATCGAAATCCAGAATCGATTAATCGAACTTGGTTCGATTAATCGATTTCCAAAATCGATTAATCGAAGGTCAATATCGATTAATCAAGTAATTTCGATTAATCAAATTCTCCTTTTCAAAGTCCATTCTCGTTCGAGCGAATTGTCATTCGATTAATCGAATGCTTTCGATTAATCGAAATTCTTCTTTTGAAAGTAGACTCCTTTGTTGAAACGATGAGTTTCCGTTAGATTAATCGAATGCAGTTTCGATTAATCGAAACTCTTCTTTTCGCAAAGTACACCTACTGTTCGAACAGTTGAGTTTTTATTCGATTAATCGAATCCAGTTTCCATTAATCGGATTTCTTCTTTCGCAAGGTACACCTCTTTGTTGACTTGAATTTCACAAGTCGATTAATCGATCCCAAATCGATTAATCGAAAACTCATCGATTAATCAATCCCATTTCGATTAGTCGATTTTCATAAATCCTTTCCTCCAACCCTTGGGGTCCCGAGAGTTCGATCGATTAATCGATTCTCAAATCGATTAATCGAAATCAAATTCGATTAATCAATCCAATTCGATTAATCGAGTCGGTCTTCGACCTTTCAACTTCCTGGCCAATTTTGATTAATCGAAACCCAATTTCGATTAATCGAAATTGTCGACCAACCTTTTATGTTCTTCCCAATCTTTTTCACACTTTTCCTCTATTTTTCTAAGCCATTATCCATGATCTAACCCACATTTAACCACAACTTAACCCCTATGATCTATGCATCTTATTTACAAAAATTTACCTTGGATAGATCTCAAGTTGATTTCAAATCTAGGGTTGGAAGGCTAGGGTTCCAGCTTTAGCTTTTTCAGCGGATCCCTTGCGTTGAATCGGCCTCTTTAATACTTGGATCCTTCCTTCCTCAGCTAGCCTTTACTCCTTGCATTAATCACTCTTTTTACTCTCTCTCTCTCTTCTTTACTCTCCTTCAACAACCCAAAATACCCATCTAGGGTTATTAAACCCTTTTATCCCTCTCTTAGTTTGTGTGTTGAGCACATGCACCTCAATAGGTATATGCGACTTCATATTTACAACACACACCACGAAATCACTCAAGCTATCACATCTCGTCCGTTCACCACATCCTATGCTAACTCTTGATCTCCTGATTGGTCAAACTTGTGACCAATCGGGCACGGATCCCGAGGTCATAGTTTTGCGTGATTTTTCGGGCTATTACATCCTCCCCACCTTGGGAATTTTCGTCCTCGAAAATAACCCAAGGTGTGTCTGTCTGGGTTTCTGTCTCGCTTCCCCCCACACTTTCAGGGGAGGTGGTCTAGTTGACTCAGACGAATTTAAGTAGACACAATCACATGCATGGAACGCAAATTTTTTTGACGAAGGCAAACAATTAACACAAAAATTTAGCTTTTCCATTAATATCAAAAGTTTTACACAGTGCCAATAAAGTGGCATACAAGATATACATATACACAACACATGACTGATACAAAAATAAAAATAAACAAAAAAAAAAGACTCATGCAGTCCCCTCGCCAGGCTGATCCGGTGCTGGAGCAGGCTGCTCCATTTGAGGTGGCAGTGCAACAGTGGCTGGCAGGTCTGTTGGAGCTGGCTGCGGTTGTGGGGGTGGCGGTGGCTGGTGAGCGGATGTGGATGTGGAGGAACGCGTCTGTGGTGGGATGGAAGATCGGTCCTCTATGGAAGGCGGTGCGTCCGGCCCATTCTTCTTCAAGGCCAACATATCCATGTAGGTGTGGGGTAGATGAACTGAGGGTGTGAAACATGAGGAAATCAATCCTCCTGCTCATCCTCGCCCATTCGCCAACACGCCTCTATGGTAGGACTGGATGGAGCGGCACGGCTGTAGGATGAGGTGGGAGTCGCGGCGCTGAGTGTGCAGTGTGGTGTCGGCGTGGTGTGTGGAGGGAACCCTCTCCACAGATGGCTCTGCTGGCAGGTGTGCCCCACCTCAAGTGGGTCCCGCCGAGGTGGTGGGGTGGTGGCGGTGCTACGCTGCTTCTTCTTCTTGGGTCAGCTGGGGGAGCGGACCAGAGCCGGTAGGGTCCGCTTCAATAGGTTGTAGCTACGGGTCCATGAAGACTTGGTGAACGCTTCACGCGATCCGTAGCCCTCACCTCGTGGGGTGAAATAGTGTAGGAGGGCTCGTCGAGTAGCACTCAACATGCTCGAGATGAGCCGAGCATACGGCATCTTCTCCTTGGGCCGCATGTTGCCCTTCATCGCTTTACTCTTGATGTACCGCATCCTCAAGGATGACCATGGTAGCATCAAACCATCGGCCATGTATCGTAGAAGTGCATGTTGCACTTTCTCCACGCTCCGTGTCGTGGCGATCGGGTAAAGGTTGCATTTTATGATGGAGTCGAGCATCCACATGTAGGGTGGAAGGTCGACCCTCTTGATGGACGTGCCGACCCTTCTTCCCGTTGGTCATGCGAGTCATGACCTCTTCAAAACGGGGTTCCTTTTCAAAGGGTGGAAATAGGGTAGTTTCGGGAGTAAAGTCGAGGTAGCATTCAAGCACCTCATGTATGTGCCGACGAGTGATCGTATAGAGACGACCCTCGATTTTGGTTATAATGCAATCGTCACTAGGGCCATTGGTTAGCCCTTGGTAGAACAACCTCACCAATCTAGGGTAATAGGAACCCCGGATTGGTTTGAGAAGATTGCCGAGTCCGAAATCCGGTTAGGTAGTTACGAGCTCATTGGGTCTCGCCGGTAAATCGGGATTTGTGAATAGGGTAGGGTCAATGGTGTATTCGACCTCAAAGGTCTTGGCAGGTCACCACTGGTTTGGTTGCTCCACGTTGGTGGGTGGTGGTGGCATGGGGGTGGATTCGCGGGAAGACTCGCGCGTAGATGCGCTCGTCGAACCGGAGGTGGTCTCCGATTCCGACGGTGATGGAGTCCTCACCGGCGATGGGGTAGGTGGTGGTGGTGCGGCGTTCTTACGCCTAACCGGCAACTTGGAGGTTGCCTTCTTCGAAGACAAACGGGTTTTGGGCGGCATTTTCACTAAACTAGGGTTTATCTACTTCAAATGAAAGAAAAAGTTCGATTCTAGGGTTTACCGTGGTTTTCAAAGGCGAATACGGTAGATTGTGGGCGCGAATCGACGGAAAATCGAATCCTAGACCGGTCTGATAGTTGGAGAAGAAGAAGGAAGTCGAAACGTCCAAAGTCCGAAAGTTTAAATGATTTCGAATGGGGAATGAAATCCCCAAACTTATATATATAGGCCTCGGCTCGATTAATCGAAATTCCATTTCGATTAATCGAAATTTAAAACTAGGTTAAGCCGCGTAAAATCGATTAATCGATTTCTCAAATCGATTAATCGAAAATAAAATTCGATTAATCGAAAATATTTCGATTAATCGAAATCGTGTTTGTTTAAAAATTTAAAATTTTGAGCTCATGGCTGCCCGATTAATCGAAATTCATTTCGATTAATCGAAATCTCAAAATCGATTAATCGAACTTAGTTTCGATTAATCGAATCGTAAAAAACTTCAAAATTTTCCAAAATTTCTTAAGTATTCGATTAATCGAAATCCCATTTCGATTAATCGAAATTTCTTCTATGCATTTTCTAACTCAACTTTTCATTTCCAGTCACTGGCACATGCCAGTCGACTAATCGAACAAGATCGATTAATCGAAATTCCAAATCGATTAATCGATTTGAAATTCGATTAATCGATTTTGCCCAGTTTCTACAGAATTTAAATCTCTTTGTTTCTTTTCTTATTTTTGACAATTCATGACAGATTGGATTAAAATTTCCATTGAATTACAAGTATAGTGGAGATTTCACAACACGTTTGTGGTTTACATTGCACTTTCACGTCGTTGGAAACAAGGCTGGGTATTGTTCTTTTACATCCTCTCGTTCCCCAAGTAGCCTCTTCTTTAGGATGATTGTTCCATCGAACAAGCACTAAGGGAATTACTTTAGTGCGCAGTGCTTGCTCTTTTCGATCCAAGATCTCCACTGGTTCTCTATCATGCTCATGTCCTCACACATCTCTATAGGTTGCTTCCCTAACACATGAGACGGATCATTCATTACTTTTCGAGCATCGATATGTGGAAGACATTATGTACTCGATCGAATAGCGGTGGTAAACTAATGCGATATGCAACTTCACCTATTCGTCCCAAAATTTCAAATGGTCCAACATAACGTGGACTTAACTTCCCCCTCTTGCCAAATCGCATTACACCTTTCATAGGTGACACCTTCACAAACACATGCTCGCCCACTTTGTAGTCAACACTAGTCCGCTTCACATCGGCGTAACTTTTACATCTACTCAGGTCGTCTTCAACCTTTCTCGATAATTGGACAACGGTGGCGTTGTCTTCAAGCGATTTGGTCCTAATACAAATTTCTCACCGCTTTCCTCCCAATTCGAGGTGACTTGCATCGTCATCTGAGCTTCATACGGTGCCATGCCAATGCTCGTTGAAAACTGTTGTTATATGCGAACTTCGAGCATCGGTAGATACTCATCCCAAAGATCCTTGCATATCAAGCATGCAAGCTCTGAGCATGTCTTCTATCACTTGATTCACCCGCTCTGTCTGCCCATCAGTTTGAGGATGGAAAGCTGAACTAAAGTCTAGTCGAGTTCCCATTCCTTCTTGAAATTTCTTCCAAAACTTGGACGTATATAGTGGATCACGATCTGAAATGATGCTGCTTGGAATCCCGTGTAATCTTACAATCTCCTTCATGTATAATTCTGCCAGTCTTCCTGCAGTATATGTGGTATTATACGGCAAAAAGTGCGCTGATTTGGTCAATCGGTCTATGACGACCCAAATGGCATTGTGTCTCTTGGCAGTACGGGGTAATCCAACAATGAAATCCATTGAGATCGATTCCCACTTCCATTCCGGTATTGGTAAAGGTTGCAATAGTCCCGCAGGATGTCTATGATCAACCTTCACTTGCTGACAAGTCAAACATCGTGACACATACTCGGCCACGTCTTGTTTCAGTCCTCTCCACCAGTAATTCTTTTTCAAATCTTGGTACATTTTGGTGCTACCAGGGTGGATCGCATAATTTGACTTATGAGCTTCATCAAGAATTGTTCGTCTTAGATCGGCATTATCCGGGATGCATAGACGGCCTTTAAACAACAAAGAACCATCTGCTTTTACTGAGAAGTCCGAACTGATGCCTTCACTCACGCCTTGATAAATCTTCGTTAATGTCGGATCCTTCATCCGTAGATCGTGGATATGCTCAAATATCACCGGCTTTCTTGATATGTTAGCCAAAAGGATCCGTGTCCTTTGACTTAATGTTAGCATCATAGAATGCCGGTCTTCCAATAATTTCCATCGGTGCATACCCAAAATCAAGAAATAAACCTTTTCGACTCAATGCATCGGCCACTACATTCGCCTTTGCCAGATGGTATTGTATAGAGCAATCGTAGTCCTTGAGGAATTCCATCCATCTGGCATCTCATATTGAGCTCCTTCTGTGTGAACAGATATCGGAGGCTCTTATGATCGGTGAAAATTTCAAATGTTTCACCATACAAGTAGTGTCTCCAAATTTTCAGCGCAAAAATGACTGCTGCCAGTTCCAAGTCATGAGTCGGGTAATTTTTCTCGTGTTCTTTCAACTGTCTTGATCCGTAAGCTATCACCTTCTTGTTTTGGTTGAGCACACAACCAAGGCCATTGTATGACGCGTCGCTGTACACTGCGTATCCTCCACTGCCTGAAGGAATTGCCAACACTGGAGCTGAAGTGAGTCTCGTTTTGAGTTCTTGAAAACTCTTCTCGCATGCCTCACTCCACTCAAACCTTGAATCTTTACGTGTCAGCTTTGTGAGAGGTCCCGATATTTTTGAAAACCCCTCAACGAAACGTCGATAATAGCCTGCTAAGCCCAGAAAACTTCGGACATCTGTCACTGTCTTTGGTTGCTCCCATTTAACTACTGCTTCTATCTTTGCTGGATCTACCGTGACGCCGTGCTTCGAGACGACATGTCCCAAAAAGCTAACTTCTTCCAACCAAAACTCACACTTACTGAGTTTGGCGTATAATTGGTGTTCACGTAGCGTTTGTAGAGCAATCCTCAAGTGTTCTTCGTGTTCTGTCTTGGATTTGGAGTATATTAGTATATCATCAACGAACACTACCACACAGGAGTCCAAGTGTGGTTTAAACACTCGGTTCATCAGATCCATAATGACAATGGGGCATTTGTTAATCCAAACGGCATCACAAGGAATTCATAGTGTCCATACCGTGTCCGGAAAGCTGGCTCCTGTAGGACCTCTGCCTTGACTCGCAACTGATGATAACCAGATCTTAGGTCGATCTTGGAAAAATACCTTGCTCCTTGCAGTTGGTCGAATAGATCGTCAATTCTAGGCAAAGGGTAGCGGTTCTTCACAGTAAGTTTGTTCAATTGGCGGTAGTCAATGCATAGTCGCATTGGCCCATCTTTCTTCTTCACAAATAAGACCGTGCTCCCCATGGAGATACACTTGGTCTAACAAACCCCTTGTCCATCGCTCTTGTAGTTGTTCCTTCAACTCCTTTAACTCGGAGCCATTCTATAAGGTGCTTTCGAAATAGGCTCCGCTTCTCGGTGTTAAGTCAATGGCAATTCTACCTCTCTTCTCGGAGGTAATCCAGCAATTCTTCCGAAACACGCGGCTGAAGTCTCGCACAACTGCTATCCCGAGAATCACGTTCTTTTCTTCCTTGTCCTCCTTTAAGAACGCTAAGTATCCACTGCAACCCTTTCTGATCATCTTTTCGGCCCTTACTGCTGTGATCAGTGGCACAGATGACGACCTCACTCCTTGAAACCGAAATGATCTTCTTGTGTTGGGTCTGAAAATGACTACCTTGTTCTTGCAATCAATGGTCGCACAATGTCAATAACCACCCATGCCAAGGATCACATCAAACCCTTGCATGTCTAACAGTACCAACTTTGCTTCCAATTCATGCACTTCTAAGTCTTGAACTGCTACGACGATGGATTTGCAAGCTAACTCCGTGTCTACTAACTCTCCAGTCGGAATAGACACAGATAGGACGAAATCCAACGTCTCTGGAACGATCTTCATCTTCTTAGCAAAACGTGGAGTGACGAATGAGTGGGTAGACCCGGGGTCTATCAACACTCGAGCGTCATGTCTAAATACACTTCCCTTTTCATACATAGTTAAAGTACCTATAATATATATACACATACATACAGGAATTTACACATCAAAATGCACTCTCAGTTTATATTAAAAGAATCTACACTATTCCTAATGCATGCACCCTTTCCATCTAAAATTCTTTATGAAACGAAATTTTTTTTTTTTTTTTTTTTTTTTTGTAATAAAATAAAATTTCTCACCTTGGATGACGTCGTGCACATTCCCTGCTTCCTGAGCAAGGATCGTGACAGGCTCTCCCCCTAACAATCGGCTTCCTTGCTTGAATGGGTCGTGGTGCTGTAACTGAAGCCGTCTTGCCCTTGTCTGTCTCGGGGCAATCCTTGATCATGTGGCCCACCTTGCCACATCGGAAACAACCTCTAGTTCCGATTCTGCAGTCTATAGTCCTATGCGGCTTGCCACATCTGGCACACGTCTCTCGAGGTGCGGAAGATACGGTACGAGAACCCTGTGTGATAGTGGCACCAGTAGACATGGCAGGGCTCTCATAGCGAATAGGTCTCCCCGACGCAAGTAATGGAAACCTCTGTTGGTGTTGTTGTCGTTATACCGGTCTTCCAAAACCTCCTTGAAATCGCGGTCTCGATCACGACCCAGAACCTCGGCTTTTTATTCACCGGTTCGTAGTTCCCCATCCTTCCGTGGTCAAGTCCTCTCTGTTCTCTCTGTCTATATCTGTTCGTGTTCTCCTCTTCTACAACCAATGCTTTGCTCATGACCTCTTCATAGGTCCTCAGTTGAAATGGAGCTACGCTTCCCCTAACCTCAGGCTTCAAACCTTGCTGAAACCTCTTGGACTTCATCACTTCAGAAGCGACGTAATCCGGAGCAAAACGGCAAGTCGAGAAACTCTACCCCGTATTCTCTCACGGTCATTCTCCTTGTACTAACCGCAAAAATTGTATCTCTAATTGGTTCCTCACCACTTCGGAAATATTGTTTGTTGAACTCCTCAACAAATTCCTCCCAAGTCCAAGGCAACTCGGGGTCTCTCGAGCCCGAGTCCTTATCACGGACTTCCACCAAGGCCCAGCCTCCCCATCCAACATGTAAGTCGCCCATCTTACACTCTCATCTTCCGTGCAAGTTAGCACGCTAAAACTTTCTCCATTTCCATCGGCCAATTCTGGCCATTGCCATATTTGCCGCAAAATGAAGGAGGTCTCATCCTTCTAAACTCAGAAAAGATGAGGGCACAGTGCAACGCAGTCCTGCTGTGGTGTAGGTGGTCACGTTTCTGACGCATGAGCTCCAAGGGATGCGGCTTGTTGTGCCATGGCAGCTGCCATAGTCTCCATAGTGTGCATCATCCTTTGTCGCTCCTCTCTATCTTCTTGTCTTTCTCTCAATCTTTCTTGCTCTCTTAGATCTTGATCCTGATGATCTCGATCCTCTTCCTCATGCTGTCTGCTAGTACTGCCCCCTGGGGCCTCGTTACCTCCTAAAGGCACTCTGTTGGTAGGAGAGATGAAATCATCTCCACTACGCAAACTCCTTTGATGGCCTCCTCTTGGTCGGCCCCTCCTCTAGGCGACATTACATTGCGCATTTGAAACTAAAGTTTCGTTAGAAGCCCCTATGTTCGACGAAAGAACCCTTGTCGAATTGCTAAAAGAAAAGGCTTTGATACCTGATGCCGGATTTCACTCGAAACCCGTGCCATCAAGACGATCATCTTGACTGCGTGCCCTTAACTATGCAATTAACACCGTATATCAAGCATAAAAAGAAATAAGAACAACTTATGCGAATTTAAATCTAATTAGAAATACTTTTCAAAGGATGTTCTACCTCATGCCTCGCATGAAGGAGAACCGATCCAACCATCGATGATATAAATCATCATGGTTCGCCCAAAGGAATAATCCAAACTCTATACATATACATGTTTTCACAAAATAAAGGCTTGACATACCAAGCCGCATAATCTCTACTCAAAACTCCTCAAAGTAGCACAACTGAGTCCTCTAGAAGAAGTCCTCGAGGTGGCTCCAACTCGAAGAAGTCCGACTCACGGATCGGGCCCTCAAACCTCTAAGTCAATGCCACTAATGGACCGCGACGATAGATAGTCTATAGGGTGAGCTACATCCTAGCTCAATAGGGAACAAACACACGAACATATAAGTTATAACTCACATATATTCTATGATATGCCATGCATGATGTAACTATGCATTGTTGATAACAGCTTAAAAGCATTCGCTTTATCGTTGATTTCTTATGTTTTCATTTACTCATGAATAATCCGAAAAGGCCTAAAGCAAAACTTAAACTTTCAACTTAAGTAATCCCCGAGCAATATAGCATCGAGCCCCGATGAGCTACCCTTCATCGTCATCTATATAGAGCTTTTAATGTATTCCCCGAATACCATATAGTACCCAAGCCCTTTCCCCGGGATTGGTGGCGGGTTTCACTTGTCTCAATCAACACCCCGGGGTGTGCTTACTATGTCTGGATAAGCCTCCAGACCGGGCCTACGGTTTTCGCCACCGTATGACGGTCACGGATATCCCGCCGTGTCGATCGTGGATATCCCGTCACGGTGGGGTAACCTAAGGAACCTCAAATAAAAAATATCGATGCCTTACATATAGTTATTCACCGTGTAAGTGTGCTATCTTATATCGTTAGGCCCTATCAAACATGATTCAATCTGTGGATACATCCTCGGATGTATCCATTAACTTGCATCACACGATGCTCTTATCTCTTTACTTCTTCATCCCACGGGATGGCTCATTCGATTTTTCTCTTATGAATGTCACACACACACACTTTTCACAATTCTTTGAGCGAAAAATAATTGAATTGAAATTTATATCACTACATACATGCTCTTGTAAAATAAAGTACATGTTCAAGGTGTTCCCTACCTCAAGTCTTCACTTGTTCAATGCATCAAGGTCCCACGTGGCTCCTCATGCACTAGCTCACACGCACTCACCTATGGTACCACACAATGTAAAACACATCACAAGGGATGCAGTAAAGAAGGTATAAGATCCTCCAAGAATCTTAAAGACAAACCTAAAAGTCAACAATATTTATCCCAGTCGATTAATCGAAATCCAGAATCGATTAATCGAACTTGGTTCGATTAATCGATTTCCAAAATCGATTAATCGAAGGTCAATATCGATTAATCGAAGTAATTTCGATTAATCGAAATTCTCCTTTTCGCAAAGTCCATTCTCGATTGAATAATGAATTGTCATTCGATTAATCGAATCATTTTCGATTAATCGAAATTCTTCTTTTCAAAGTAGACTCACCGTCAACAACGATTGAGTTTCCGTTCGATTAATCGAATCCGTTTGATTAATCAAATTCTTCTTTCATAAAGTACACCTACTGTTCGAACAGTTGAGTTTTCATTCGATTAATCGAATCCAGTTTCGATTAATCGAATTTCTTCTTTTCGCAAGGTACACCTACTGTTCGAACAATTGAATTTCACAAGTCGATTAATCGATCCCAAATCAATTAATCGAAAACTCAAATCGATTAATCGAAATCCCATTTCGATTAGTCGATTTTTCCTTAAATCCTTTCCTCCAACCCTTGGGGTCCACTGGAGGTTCCCAGTCGATTAATCGATTCTCAAATCGATTAATCGAAATCCAAATTCGATTAATCGAAATCCAATTCGATTAATCGAAGTCGTGGTCTTCTGACCTTTCAACTTCCTGGCCAATTTCGATTAATCGAAACCCAATTTCGATTAATCGAAATTGTCAGATTCAGCCCTTTTCGAGCTGTTCTTCCCAATCTTTTTCCCACACTTTTTCCTCTATTTTTCTAAGCCATTATCCTATGATCTAACCCACATTTAACCACAACTTAACCCCTATGATCTATGCATCTTATTTACAAAAATTTACCTTGGATAGATCTCAAGTTGATTTCAAATCTAGGGTTGGAAGGCTAGGGTTCGACTTTAGCTTTTAATTGGATCCTTGCGTTGAATTGGCCTCTTTAATACTTGGATCCTTCCTTCCTCAGCTAGCCTTTACTCCTTGCATTAATCACTCTTTTTACTCTCTCTCTCTCTTCTTTACTCTCCTTCAACAACCCAAAATACCCATCTAGGGTTATTAAACCCTTTTATCCCTCTCTTAGTTTGTGTGTTGAGCACATGCACCTCAATAGGTATATGCGACTTCATATTTACAACACACACCACGAAATCACTCAAGCTATCACATCTCGTCCGTTCACCACATCCTATGCTAACTCTTGATCTCCTGATTGGTCAAACTTGTGACCAATCGGGCACGGATCCCGAGGTCATAGTTTTGCGTGATTTTTTTCGGGCTATTACAGACGGGGTCTATTCTCATATCAACATCCCTGGGATGTGCTACTGGTGCACGGATTGGCTACCGTACCGGTCACGGATATCCTGTCGAGTTAGTCGTGGGTATCCCACTAGATCGGTGAGGTATTATGTTCAAACCTTAAATAATAAAAGTATCAAATGTGCACTACATATAGTTATTCACCGTGTACTTGTGCTAAATAATATCGATTAGGCCTTATCAATCTTTGTTCACTTTTGCTTTACAATGTCCCATACATTCCTGGGATGTCTAAGTTCACCGCATCGCACAGATGCTTTTACGTCGTTCTCATCCCCTGGGGATGTCACATTTTCATTTACTTGCTTTGTATTCACATACACACAATGAATTTATATTTTTCTATGCATTAGCATTCTTTTCTATATCACTACATACATGCTTTTGAAATTTAAATACATGTTCAAGGTGTCTGAATGTCCAAGCATCAAGGTCCAACACGGCTCCTTATGCTTGCGTTCACTCGTACCACCTATGGTACACCATAACACAAGTAAAGCATCAATACGGATGCATTAAAGAAGGTAGAAGACCCTCCCTAAACCTCAAAGTCCAATTTAAAAGCCAATAAAAATTGTCAAAATCGATTAATCGATCTCCCAAAATCGATTAATCGATTAATCGAAAATCCAAACTTCGATTAATCGATCCCAAATCAATTAATCGAAAATCCAAACTCGATTGATCGATTTTAAAATCGATCAATCGATTTTCTCAGCTCTCCATTTTCCAGCCACTGGAAGTGCTCGGACGATCAATCGATTTTAAAATCGATCAATCGGTTTTGGGCAATTCTGCCCAGCTTACTTCTGAACCAAAACTGATTAATCAATTTGGTCAGAAACTCAGCCCTTTTCTCGGGCATTTCTTTCAATCTCTCCCTTTTCATTTCCCTTCATTCCCATTCTTTATTTCTTTATTTAAATCTCAATTACTTACTCAACAGCATGTTTAAAACAATCTAATATAACTCACCTTAAATCAACCCTTGGCTGATTCTATGATTTGGCTTGAAGGCTAGGGCTCCTAGCTTTAACTTCAACAGTTCTAATCATGTTGAATGCGACCTTAAATGTTCAAACCCGTCTTCAATTCAAATCTGCATTAACTCCTAGCCATTACTCCTTCCTTGATATCTCTCTCTCTCTCCTCTTAACTCTTCTTACCCAAAATAAGAGAATTAACTTCTCTTAGGTTATTAAGTCCTTTACAGCTCCCCTTGTTTCGGTGTTAGGCATATACACCTAAGATAGGTGTACATTGTCACTTACTAAGCTTTAAACTACACACACTTGCACACTTACTTATGACAGTCAGCGAGTTGACACACTTATTTCTGACATCAACCTAAGTTGTAAACACAGTCATCGAGTTGACTTTCACCCGATCAACCTATGACCAGTCGGCACGCATCTCAAGGTCACTATTGGATGCTCAAAATTTTTGGAGATGTTACAATAGTAGACCCGACTTCGCGTCCCAGTTAAAGCATGTGCACACCATTTATGGTATGTAACAACAAATCCTGTGATTAAAAGAGTTGTCTCTTCTTACTAGAAGCGGCAATGCTTCAGTTAAACATTCGGCCGATTGGTGCTGGCGCTTCATCCAATGTGTTAGAGCTGTATTTTGAAACATGTGAATTGACTATGGTAATTATTTCATGCGTTGAATTTCTATTTTTTAGGGAGGATTATGTTTCTCATGCTTCTGTCACAGTTATGTTTTATTCAGACCAAATTAATGATGTGACAGCACTCCATTCGCTGAGACGATGGTCCTTCATTAACTGAAGTGCTAACGCTCATGGCGTTGTAAGTACAAAGCATTAATGCTTCTTTCTTTACATGTGTGATTTAGAAGTCAAGACAAATTACAAGAGCGATAACAATACATATTAGAGGCATCGACACTTCCCTAACGAAGTGCCCATGCTTCTAACGAGAAGCGTCATTGCTTCCAATACAACCCAGGCGACGATGGGTTGTATTGGAAGCAATGACGGTTCTCGTTAGAAGCATGGGCACTTCGTTAGGGAAGTGTCGATGCCTCATTCACGGTGAACATACGCTTACTTAACGGATCCTGTGTGCATTTTTGTCATTACTATTTATCAAATAACAATAATTTATTTATCAAGCAAAACGATTTCTTTACATTGTCTTTCTCTACTACAGATACACTATGCCAGTTGTGGTGTAGGCGGTGGTGGAGGAGGCGGAAGTGGAGGAGGCAGAGGTGGAGGTAGAGGTGGAAATGGTGGCATAAATGGAGGTAGAGGTGTAGGCGGATGTGGGGAGTTTATTATACTGGCGGTGGTGGATGAGGAAGTTGAGTTGGAGATGATAGCGGTGGTTGTGGCTAGGGTGGAAGAGGAAGAAGTGGATGCGGAAGATGTAGAATAATCGGCTTTGGAGCAGGGAGAAGAAGCACTAGCTCTGGAGCCGGGAGAAGAAGCACTAGCTCTGGAGCCGGGAGAAGAAGCACTAGCTCTGGAGCCGGGAGAAGAAGGGGCTCTGGGTCTCCCACCACTGCCAACATAATAGGAAAGTCGTCATCGTCCGGAATGTCGATAACTTCACCGGAGGGAGGGAGAACCACATGATCGTTGTCGTTATCTCCAGAATGAAGATAACTTCGTCGGGGGACAACAACTAGCTTGTTGTCATCCGGGATGTCGATAAGCGGACCATCGTATGAACTGATAAAATGTCGGCGCGCGAGCCGATTGCTCATCCTCAAACCGTTACAACGCATTTCTTTATGGGCTGAGAAAGATGAAATGCTAATCTAAGGAGATATAGAAGATGAAAAAAAATGAGCGCTATGATGCCCTTTAAATAGCAATTTGTCTTGCAACATCAGTAAATAGACTGTTGTAGTCATTATGGTGCACTACCGCGACAAAGAGATTTTGTAAATCTTTGCACTTCATATTTATTACCTCACTTATGCATATTCCATGAACTTCTCTCAAATTATGATAAGAAGCGTGGCGCTATTTGTTGTTCCCCTGGTTTGCCTTTGCCTTCTCAGCTATATCCCTTCTTCTCTTCGCTTTGTCGACGCACATTAGAAGGTTATTGTACGCAGCCTCGCCTCATGGATATTTGTTGAAATTGGAGAGATCATCAACGAGCTCAAGATAGGAGTCCTCGAGGGTGTATTTTATGTTTGGGAAGAGGACGGTAGTGAGGATGAACAACAGATAAAGTTTCAGAAAGTCCTCATCAGCATCCTGCTCGATTCTGTTGATGGTAACAAAGATGTCTCCCTCTTTACATTATTTAGGTCCCTGAAAAACTTATCTCTTATGGTCTGTTCTTTGGGAATCTTCTTGGGGGAAGGGTAATGAGAGGGGACGGTCATTCGAAGACTAGTGATTAAGGCAAAATCAAAGGCTCGAAATTTGATACTGTCATTCCCAAAATTCCAAATGTTGCTCTCGACCCAAAACTTGATGATTGCGTCTAGGAGGTTGTTGATGTTTATCACATCCTTTGGAGCCACAAAGAATACCCCAAAGACTGATAGCGAAAGCAGATATTTCCTCTGCTCAGATGCCTCGTCGTAAATGACCCAACACATCTGATAGTGCACTTAGTCACTGAGTCTTGAGAACCATCTTCAAAATATGTGAAACAGAAAAATGAGATGTTTGGAGAAGAAGGTAGTAAGAATAGGAGCGGCATCACTTCCATGTAGAAACGCTAGCGCCTCAAATGTTAGAGCGCCGATGCTCTAAAAGCTTGTGCACTGAGGTGTCCACGCCCCTATCTGAGAAGCAAACGCTTCATCTATGGAAGGTATGACACTTCTATTAGGTATTTTTAATGCGAAACGAAAATAAAAGGACCCTCACCTTGCTACTAGATGCAGGAATAGGGTTTCGCCTCTTTGATGTTTCTTATTGCGCTCTGAGAAGATAAAAATTGAGAGGGCAAAGGTGAAAAATAATTTGTGAATTTGTCGCCTTAAATATTTTTTTCGAATGGGAATGAAAGTCATTACACAATACGATGTCAGGCATCGTAATCCCGTTTGCCTCACCCAGCTCCTCATTTAATGTTTTGACAATGGTAATAACATACGGTTAGCTGCCACTTCACACAAAATGGTGCTACGTGTCAATATTTTGACTCGCTTCATGTCATAAACGGAGCGCTAACACTTATTGTTAGTCGCGCAACCGCAAATAGAAGAAATCACTGGCGCTTCCAACCGGAGTGCTACTGCTTCTCACGGGGAACCAAACTTTCTTTGACAGAAGCGCCATTAATGCTAAACATTTGAGCAATAAATGCTAAATTTTCGGCCAATAATTGGTCTCCCCGAAGGAGTGTATCAAAAAGCTATTTCAAATGGTAATGATTACCATTGAAAATCATGAAGTCATGTCTTGCTTCTCATTTAATGCTTTGACAATGATAATAAATGAAGTAAGGTCGGACGTCGCTTCATACAAAAAAATGTTGTGTCAACTTAAATGCGCTACGTGTCATATGGAAGGCGACTTCCATTCCTCGCTAGAGTGCTAACGCTTCGACATAGTCATGCTAGAGCCTGGTGAAAAAGAGTTTGTTCATCTTATGCAAGCGCAAACGCTTCGTACCGAGGCGTAAGTGCAAAGAGCGCAAGCGATCTCCCAGAAGTGGCGCCTTAAATAGTCATTCGAATTGTAATGATGATCATTGAAAATCACAATGTCATGCGCCGTTTATCATTTAATGTTCTAAAGACGGTAATAAATGATATTACGTCAGTGTCGTGTCATTTGCTGGGCGCTGTCCGAAGCGCCATGCTTCTTAATATTCACGATAGCGCGCCGTATATGAAGTGCAATGACCCTCTTCATAGAAGTATAAGCGCTTCGAAGAAGGTGATCTTTTCGAATGAAATCATGCCCAAATCACGACGTCAGGAACGTACCCCCTGCGCCTCGCCACACTTTGCCTTTTTAATTTTGTTAGTGGTATCTATGGTTAAAGCGGGGTTAAATGAGGAAAATATGGGAATGTCGCATCAGCGAAAGAGGCACTACGTGTTGAGCTCCTATCAATAGACGCAGAGATATCTCTACGCCCGGGCGCATATCCCCGACTATATATATATATATATATATATATATATATATATATATATATATATATATATATATGGAAAAGGGTTCGTCTTTCAATGGATGACGATGAGCGTCCTCCAAGATGCTACTTGGAGCTCCATGTGACACTCTTACCACTTTTAATTCGACATGAAGCACCGACGCATTGCTTAGATCATTTTTGAAAAAATAAAATTTGAAAACTCATCTTTACCATGTATTTTTTTAGAAATAAAATTTGGACCATTGAAACTAGTCCAAGGTTTAACGTGTGCTTTAAAAGTATTTAAATTTTTTTTTTTATTATTTTGAAATTGATTTAAACAACACACCTGTACTCCACGTGGCATCCAAACTATATTTTAAATGCCACGTGTAGCTCTAAGTGTATCTTGGAGGATGGTTACTATCCTCCTTTGGAGGACCTAACCGGCCCCCTATATATATACACACATACGGAAAATTTATATGTAAATAGGTAGAGTTTTCTTACCGTACTCCAACATCAACAGGGAGGTCTACGTGGTCACCCAAATACTATTTTTGTGCCACATGGAGCTTCAGTAGCCTGTATTGATCAAGTTGAAAATAAATTGAATTCAAAACTGAGTTTTAAAATTAAAAATCAAATTTTGTCTGTAATTTAATAAATTAGATTTTATGACCCTAAAAATACAAGGTGGAGATGTTGTTTTAGATTTTTCTTTTTAAAAAATGATCTAACGACGCTACCTTGCTCCACATGGCACTCAAAATATGTTTTGACTGCCACATGAACCTCCATCACTACAAAAAATAAGACTATTAGAGGCAATTTTTTGCAGTAAAAACTGCCGCTATTAAAATAAAAACTATTAAGACTATTAGTGGCAGCTTTTTTGTTAATAACGGCAGTTTTTGACTGCCGCTAATGGTCTTATTTTTTGTAGTGCATGTGAATGTTAGAGTACAGTATAGGAAATAGCGGTATTGCTCTCGGGTATCGGTTTGCCCGAGGCTAATACATATCGGCAGATATCGATACGTATCGGTCAATTTTTTTATTTTTTGTTTTTTTGTTATAAGTGAAAGTCTCAGTCAAAACCGAGACTTATCGGCCGATATGTATTGGCGATACCAAGTTGGATACCGATACGTATCGATTTGACCAAAAACCAATACGTATCGCCGTTATGTATCAGTATCGTCCGATTTTTGATAGCTTGGACCAAATTAATGACGCATAGAGTACAAGTGCATTGCTTAGATCATATTTTTAAAAAAATTCAAAAACTCATCTCCAGCATGTACTTTAGAGCCCTGAAATTTAAATCATTGAAGTCAATCAAACTCTTACAAAATCCTTCATAAAAAAATTTGAATTTTATTAAAAGAAATTACTCTAACCCATCTTCCTCTAACCCATCTTCCCATACTCCACCTGAAATCCAAACAATGTTTTGGGTGTTGCCACTCGGAGCTCCAGGGCATCTTGGAGGATGAAACAAACTCCCTTTATTTTTTAGTTTTCTAAAATTTTTATTGCTATTTTCCTAATTTATCATTTTTTTCCAAGCCGATTTATTCTCGAACCCTGACTTGAGAGTTAAGACACTTATAATGTAGCTTCAAAGTCTAGCTCATTGCACAATTAGGGCTTGGGCTTGTAGCACAATTGAAGGTTGACAATATTGCAACCTCAACATTACAGGCAAGCGAATGGATGCGCCCATGGTATCAAAAATTGGTCGATACCAAAAAGTATTAGTTTCTCGGCAAATCGATATGTATCGGTATCTCAACTCGGTGTCGGATACCGTATTGGCCGATACAGGCCTCTATCGGCTGATATGATATTGGTTTCGGCCGATACCTCTATTTTCTTTTCTTTTCTTTTTTTTTTAAAAAAAAAAAGGCCAATAAGTATCGGTATCGGCCGAGTCGTATCGGTCCTCCATGGACCGACATCCGATACCGATACTGATTTGTACACCTTGGATGCGCCGACCTTTTGGCTAAAAATGGTCTCACTTCCGATATTGTCACTGGATGGGTTCCTTTTCCTGTGAAAATTTTGGAATTACATAGAAAGGATCAGGTTCTTATTTTTTCATGCGATTAGTTTGAGTCCTAGGATACGAGTTGTGATGACAACAGCGCATTAGTGGAACTCGGGTTCAATAATCCATCTGACCGAATGATGATCTTGCGCACCTGAGCTCAAATACAGTGTAGACTCTACTCTTTTTTCTTTCAAAAAAAAATAAAAAAATTTGACTCTTAGGGTAAAGATGCTTTGACGGGTGATGGCGACGTCGAAGAAGCTCTTCAACTTCTTCATCTTTTGGGATTCATTATTGTCATTTTATAGCCCTTTTCTTCTTTGTTTTTTAATAAATGGGTGAGGACCTTCGCACCCATGATTCAAAATTCCCGCCTAAATTTTCAAAATGTTATGATTTTGAGCATGCCGGAAACTGAAACCGAGCCCGAAATCTAAAATTTCAGGTTTTTATATAGGGCGAAAATTTGGGCGGAAAGCTTATGGGTGAGGACCCACTCACCTCAAGCTTATTGATTTAAAAGAAAAAAGACCTCAACGTTAGTACGTTACTACTTTTAGCTTACCTATAGAAAAAAAAAAAAAAAAAAAAGGCTCATGCATTACCTAAAATAAGACTACTAGTGGCAGTTTTTTGGAGCAAAAAACTTTCGCTATTAATAAAAAACCTATTAAGATTATTAGTGGTAAAGGTATTAGCAATAATTTTTTATTAATAACAGTAACTTTTGACTGCCGCTAATATTCTTTATTTTGTAGTAAGCCAAGGTTCTGCAGCTCATCAAACACAAATTAGAGCTTGTTATCAAGCATTTTAGCAACCGCCCACGCAAGTAGCCCAAATAAAAATTAGGGAGCCATAACTTGTATACTTTTTCAAGTGATTGCACCAAATTTAAAAAAAGACTTGATATTTTTAGGGACATGTGATATGTAAAAATACAAAATGGGCCTTCTGATTTGAAGTTTATGATCAATAGATCTCTGCTACATAAAATTGGAGCAAAGCACCATACTTGTCATATGATCTATTATAGTCAACTATTGAATTATATAATAGCCTTTGACCGTATTTAATCAAATGATGAAAATTATATTTTGTTCTAATCTTTTACAATTGATATCTTTAAATCATGGCCTTCAAATTGAACGACTTAGATGGTGTTTTCACATAGTAGAGGTCACTAAACCTGCAAGTCTTTCTTTTAAATTCGGTGCAACTCCATGCAATCACTTGAAAAGCGTTTGCCAGTAATAGGTCCCTAAAAATTATTTAATGTTTTACTTAATGAGAGTAGAATTTTTAATATTACTATATTTTTAACTACTAAGGGTTTTTTTTTATATAAAGGTATCTGTTTCACTCACTTAAAAGCAGTTAGAATTGCTATTTTAATTCTCTCTCTCAAAAAAATGAATTGCTATTTTAATTTTTTATATAAAAAACTAGCATTTAATGAAAGTATTTTTGTCATTTATAATTTTTAAGAGAGTGAAAGGACTCTTACTAATTAATTTTCTCTTCATGCCGTTATCATCTTTTTAATCCTACATTGGATAGGAAAAAATTCATACTGTTTTTATGTGATTGCAAATGATAAATGTTACCACAAGTTTTGGGTTGGAACTGAAATCTGTGCCTTAAACAAAATTAGAGCAGAGACCTAAGCTCAGAACGGGACAATATTGTGTCATGTGAGTTCGAGTCGCCATAGCATCTAAATTGTTAGAGGTTTTAATTAATCTCTAAAAAATCATTTTTAATAATAATTTTTTCCTCATTCTAGACAAACTCGAGCCACACTAAGCAATTTTGCCAATATTCCATGCAAGCAGCCTTTTGTTTTGTATTAGGTGCAGGGCAGGTGCGCCATGGGTGGTGCATATGTTAATCTTTCTCCACCAAACTAGCCCAACCTAGAAAAACTACATAAAATCCATGCTGGAAAATAGTAAATGTAATCTTTTACCCTTTCAGGTGAGATGGATCCACATAGTGCTTAAGCCGGGCACAGACAACAGTGTTACACAGTAGATAATATTTAATATACAATTTTACAAACAACATATGTGATGATGTGACTAGCTGCACACATAGTGGGGCCAAGCACTATGGCCAATCATGTCGAGCCACATAATCTTCCTACAAAATTGTCCACGATTTCTAATTTTCCGGCAAGTGTCCAGGAAGATGAAAAAATACGGGATTATGTCAAGAATTATCTACAAGAAAATATAAAGCATGAGAATACGAAGGGTGGCCCGGCACCTTGTATTAACCGGCGGAGAGGGGTGATGTGGGGAATTGGGATTGCCAAATGTTACGTGCAGGGGGCGGCACGGGACAATGAAGACCCATGAAAACGAAAGGACAAGCACTTTAGGATGACCATGACTTTGTAATGGAGAGCTTTAATAGCACCACCGAATCTTTTTGGGCATCTATGCCCAAAATTATTGATTGCTTCGGATCAGAAGATAGGAATTTTATTTCATTTCATTCTTCCACACAAGGGATCTTGAGATCACAGCGCACCTATCAGACGGTCAGTTTTCAATTCCGTTTGACATAGATCTCAAAAACGTAGTTCTAAAGTCATGATTGAGCATGATGTGTGCCACATAACTTTAGGGCTATTTTTTCAGGATATGCGCCCTATCGAATCTAAAACTGACCGTCTGATAGGTACACCAAAATCTCAGGATCCTCCGTGTGAAAAATCAGGGTGAAACATGATCTCCATCATCTGATATGGAGCAATCAATGGTTCTTAGCGTAGGTGCCCCAAGAGATTCTATAAGTGATATTAAAGCTACCCGTTTATAATATGCGTGTGACGACGCCGCACTTGGGAGTTGTAGAAATTTGCCGCCCGCCCTCTAAAAGGACTTGAGACTTGGATAATTTAAAACAAGCATATCTCCTTTATACTTGACTTCCTGTTCAAACTTTTACATCCTGAGTCATGGTCATGATTTGCTGCATAAATTTACTTTCTTAACCAATGGGGTGACAAGGGTGTGAAATAAGAAAGTGTTTTTTTGTGTTTTTTTTTTAATGTTTTATTTAGTTGTGAGTTTTGACAGAGGGGTACCTTCATTTACAACTCGAGATTCTTCTTGAACAATCCATGTTTAGCGTGCTTAAACCTTTGGCTGCTTTAAAACAGATGATGGAAATTTTCATTTTATCAGTCTTCACTATTGAAGATCTTGAAATAATATTTGTTGAAATTTTTTATGGAAACTAAAATTTTTATTTTATGTGGCCCGCACACACTAGGATTTTATAAAATTTAGAATTGCAATTGCTTGAAATAATAAAGGGTATTATTAAGAATTGAAGAAAACTTTAAGATTTCTTAATTTACATGTGACTTTTATTCCTATTAGAATACTTTGATGAACAGTATTCTAAGTAGGGCATGACTCTTCATGTTATATATATTGGTAGACGTCCCCCGCTCATTATACACACTACAAAAAATAAGACTATTAGCGGCAGCCAAAGACTGCCGCTATTAACTAAAAAACTGCCGCTAATGCCCTCAGCGGCAGTTGTAAAAACTGCCGCTACTAGTGTTGTCGCTACATTGTTTTAGCGGCAGTTTTTACAACTGCCATTGAGTAATGCGGCGACTTTACTAAAAACTGCCGCTATGTTTTTAATAGTAGTGGCAAAACTAAAAAACTGCCGCTGCCATGTTTTTATCCGCATTACAAATAGGGAGATGCCCACTAGAAGCTTAATTTGTTGATATAGAGATTCTGATAAAAGTAAAATAAGAAAACTGATTGGAAAAAGATGAGAGTCAATTGAATCAAAAGTAAAAATTACAATAGTACAAAAAGAAAAACATATGTTTGCTATAATTCAAACATCGGCACCATTTTTTTACAATGGAACAAAAAGAAAAATGTGTATCCCAGCCCCAAGAACACAACTTCTGCTATAGAATGTGAACCAAATCACTTGGAAACGGCACTGTAGGTGATGCCCGGGTGGCCAATTGCCTTTGACACATACGAGACAGTGCGTGATGCCCGGGGAATTGCCTCAAGCAAATAGACCTCCCCAAATGTTAAAATTGGATACTGGCAGTTCATGAGCCCACACACACTAAGCCGTTTTGCCAGCTTCATTGTCCATGACCAGATGGTGTCCGGGGACGATGATTGTACAGTCTTTGTTGGAAGCGAACATGCCGAGTCACTGGAATGCTCACCAGCCTGTTCAATGTGCTCCATGATCCCACTGATGACCACATTCTCATCCGCATCAGCAAGTGCATCCACATCAATTTCATGGCATATTGCATGATCATGGTTGTTACTCATCTCATATTGCATGATCATGGTTAAGATGTTGACCACAAAAATCTAACAATCTACGGTTACCTTTTAATGTGGGATCGTGACGAGAAATAGCTTCATCCTAAGTCGGTTCATTCTTGAGGAAAGGCCACTTGGTTTGTCAATCTGCTAATTCGCGCCAGACAGAAAGACCGAGCATACTTTCATAGGCACGACACGAAAAAATAACTAATTAATGCTAACATTGAAAATAAAATAGAGCATACAAATTTGTACATGACAAGCGAATATAAACGGAATCGTAACATAGCAAAAGAAAGTGTGAGAATCGGGAAGTATCAAGCTATGAGAGTAAGAATGTAACAAGTAAAAAAAAACGTAAAAAACTAATTCCGATCTGAATAACTAATTTAGCAGAAGAAATTTACATGTTTAATCAAAAACACCTAAATGGCAAAATGACACTTTAATAAGTCAACAAAACCCGAGCCTACAAAGCTAAACACAATCCCAAACAGGGGTTAAGCAATGTGTCTCTTCAATAAAAATCAGGAAAAATTACATAACATTTTCTATATAAATAACAAATGATCAAATGAATTTTCAGTATCAAGGATGCCTCCAACAATACAAAAATAATAAAAGTTAATGGGGTATCATTGACTTCAACAGTATTGCATCCATTAAAGCCCATCTGTCACCACCAAAAACTGAGAAGATCAGACGTATGCTTTTAAAATAATGAACTGGTGATGGGTGTCTTTCTAAAATAATGAACAGCAAATTCAATTGGTGTTTTCAATAGTTATATTAACAGGAGTGTCCACTTTATTATAATGGTTAAGGGTATGTTACACAAACAAAGTTTTCCCATAGTCACAAAGTCGGAAATCGGAAATAAATCGGTAAGGGTCTAAGCTGGGAAAAATCGGTCAAAATCGGAAAAAGAAAACAAACATAGGGAAAATAAAATATTAAAAAAAAAGAAAGATAAAATGTGTATCATAATATATTTCAAGTTAAAAATATTGATTTTGACAAAAAATATAGTACAAAATACACAAAACCTAAAGATTATGTATAAATAAACTGGACAAAATAATGATGATAAAATGTGTATCATCATTATTTTTGGCAATTAAAATAATCCTTGAAATCTCAGAGATATTGAGAAATTCCTCATATAGTTTAAGCCCCTCAACAACATTAACCTACACAAAGGAAAAAATTACATGCATTTATGCATTATGTAACACTATTATGATTAAATTGTCATGAAATATTCATATCATCCAGAAAAATGCAAGATTTAATGCTCCCAGTGGGTTACAAGATCCTACCGGCTTCCCATCAAATATTTCAGTACCAACAAATTTTTTTGGGTTTGGAATCAGTTTTTGCTTCTCACTTGGTTTTGGATAGTATCTGAACCACTCCTTAAAAGGGCATTCTTGCAAGGCCCTGATGTAAAAAAAAAAAAAAAAAAAGCTTCTCTCCTTAAAGCAGTGGCATAAATGAATGAATGTGCAAAAACAACTAACGAATCTGTTGCTAATCGGAAACTGACATTACAAACTAACAAGAGAAGAATATTGACACTATTCGTTCCCAATTGTACAAAAGAACAAGTAACAACCAGCTAATCCTCAGATGAGCCGTATAAGAAAAGCTAAATCTCAGATGTTCCATTAGAAAATGTCCATGCATTTCAAGTTCATCACAATATTCCAAAATGAATTTGTATTACACAGTTCAGGAATATAAAATAAATATTTTGATTGAAGTTTTACATTAATGCCACATTCCTATCCTTGTTAAAAAATTTCCAGCAACTATTCAAAGCAGCTAGTATACCTTTCAAGTATGGGATAAATCCTTCGCTCATCACTTTAGGCTCCAAATTACCACTTTCAGGTGCTACTAGGTTTCCAATAATATGGAGTCTGGAATCTGCCTGTGAAACAGCGCTACCATCCACCCCTACACCCAATACAATGAATCAGTACGATACATATATATTTTCATTTATAATGTATTCTTTGGATGGATAAAATTCCTTCCATACTCTGTTACCTTTGAATCTGTTGATTTGTATGCCCAACTAAGTCATATATTACTAATACATATATTAGAAATAAGTGTGCTAAAGATCCAACAATATTTGTAATCTATGAGTCTTTCATTAATAAGAATGAATACTATAAGTATCATACAAGTTTCGGAATCCATAGGTGGCACTAAAACCGATATAAACAACTAAGCCAACAATGTGAAACCCACCTGCTAAAACACACTTTTAATAACATTATAATACACGGTTGGTATACATATGCATAGATATGAACTCCATTTGCTCTTAATAAACTAAGTTTCTTGCATTTACACAACTCCTTTTTTACCTCTAAAAAACGAAAATACAAGCCAATTTCAACGATAATGCGAGAGTAGATAGATAGAAATGACCAGCAAATTCTTTTCTTTTCTTTTTTTCAAATCAGCCATACTACTTATAGTAATTAGAAGACACAGAGATGGAACAATTACACTGGTGATAATTACCTTTTTTCTCCTCTTCGAGCCTCGAATCCTTGTCCTCTGATTTTTTTACCTCACTCCTCTGTTTCACGTTTTCATCATCTTTCTCTATCTTCTCTCCTTTCTTCTCTAAATCTGCATCGGGAACAATCGCTTGATCTGAATGATTCACATCACAATATTGAGCTTCCAAACTTGTGTTTTGGCTTTGGTTTTCTCTAATTTGTGGATCAAATTTTTTCACATCCTTCTCCATAACTCTCGCCGACCGATCGGGATACCTATGCTGTCTCCTCGAAGCCACCTGATGCAACGCACACGTAACATCGTAAACCAAGAAATACTGCTGCAAGTGAAGCACCGGACTGCAATTGCTACGGCGCTGCTGAATGGACTCGAACACGAAATCATACTCTCAGGGATCACCGACCGTATGCAGATGGTTGCACATCGAATCTATAATGGCATAAGGGATAATTAGAGAAACATGCCTGAAAAACAAACATTTTTAGCAAAAAAGACCCAACCTCAAACGTTTTAAAGAAACCGTGCTTTCATGAGTTTTGGAAGTTTTGAGATTCGTGAAAGCATCATTTTTTTTTATTTAAGAAAAACGGTGTATTCACAGTTTTCTAAAGTTCCAAAATCCGTGAAAGCATAGTTTTTTTTGCTAAACGTTTGAGGCCATGACACTATCGCTGATGCCCGCCTCTTTTAGCCCTTCAACACTAGCCTTTGCAGTACCAATCTCTTTTACTTCCTCTCTTACTTGTTCAACGGTCGAATCCAAGAACTCCAGATTCTCTGTTTGAACCGCCGGAGATTCCTCAAAACCTTTTTCAAACTCGACATGTTCGAGTTTCGGGTTGGACATATTCAAACTCTTCAAAATGTAGGTTGCACTACAAGGACATACTTTGCTCATCTGCTTCAAACTATTTGCTAACTCCTCCACAACATAGTCCCCCTTGGGAAACTCCTCAAACAAGGAGAAATTAGGAAAGTCGTGGGAACCGGGGCCGATATCCTTAGCAACTCTCTCGCGGCGTGAAACCTTATTATCCCAAAAATTGTCCTTGCATGCATCGCCCATGCTTGTAGTTGTGACTCAACCTTATTTTTCACTAAGAACTGCTGGAGTAAGATTATTTCTTTTGTCAGAGTAAGCCAAATGTGGCGCCTTATCGAGCATGCCATCTCCAGGAACTCAAACACCACACATTCTAATCTGCAAAGGAATAGAGTTAAATCCTATGCTAAAAATAAAATAATAATAATAAAAATAATAAAAAATTAATGTTCAATGATAGGAGAATTACATGAGCAACAACTTAAAGATGAAAGCAGGCATACATGACATGAAATTGAAAGAAATATCAGATGGACAAGAGGGGAAAGGACATCCAAAATCATAAAATAACTTTGAGCTTCTTTGCCGGATCGAGGTAAAACGGTTCCTCTATTTGGGACTTGAAACCTTAAACCTAGGACGAAACCAATGGCGAGAATGCGTGCGGGTGATATTAGACGCATTTTGCATTTTCTACAACGAAGCGCTTAAGATAATCAACAAGTGAACTTTTAGGTTTCTTCTATTAAAAAAAGTAAATAAATAAATAAGAATTCATTACACTAATCTTTGTAGAGCCATTTGTCATGTCGAACAACCCGCCTAATAAAATCCTATTCTCAGCTCTCAGTTTCTCATAGGAATGGAAAACGATAAAAAATAAATAGATTTTTTAGAAATAAAAAATAAAAAATACCATCCTATTCCAAAGGAGGACAATGTGTAAGCAGCAGTGAGTTCCAATGCTTCCAGCTGGGATCCATTCTCAGCTACCTAAAACAAAATTTTATGCATGTAAATAGTCTCGCTGAATAAAAACACAAGCATCTTCCATAAAGAGCTTACCATTTTATGCTTACCATTTTTGAAGCATCAGCCTGTACTTGTAAGGATTATGGAATTGAGATATATTAAACAATGATATATCAAAAAATATAATCAATTACAGAAAATGCAGCAAGACAATGAAAATATTCTTAAAAAGAAGGGTAAAAAGGTAGGCAGTCATACAAAAGATAGAAAAAAGACACCTAAACACCAACAACTAAAGCTGATATGAAGTGGACAAATTATCACTATCTAGCCATTTTAATGTGGGTATAAGGGGAATCCAGCGGAGCTTGGACTGTTATGTTCTCCACTTGTGCATTGCTGCATTACATCAAAATTAATTATGAAAAAAGTTAGTTGTGTTGCTAATTTGAACAAACAAGTCAACAAAGCAGAAATACAAATGACAATAGGCAATAGCTATTTATCAGAGCAATTTACCCAACATACCTGTAATAGACTGGATGAATGACAGTAGGCAATAACTATTTAAAATTGCCACCAAGCTACACAATAAAAAAGAGAAAGAAATCATTTCTAAGTTTATTAAACATCTTAAAAAACTTACAATCTATAAACAAATAGTTATATATACCTGCCGCGAGAGAGTCAAGAACATACTCTTAAGTTACATTATTTGGGCATTACTTCAATTGCTCTGCCATCTGAGCCTCTCTCTGTCGCTGTTGCTCAACCATCAACCTTTGCTGCTCATCTCTTTGCTTTTGTTGGTCTACCATCTCGACATCTCTCTTATTCAAGAGCTCTTCCAATAAGCTTATTTTATCTTTCATTGCTATGAACTCACCAGAGGATGACCCACCACGGCTAGATGATGATCCCCAAAGACTTGTGGGAGTTGGCCCCAATCCTAGGCCACGAACACGCCCCGATTTCTCAGGTCCCATAACCTTCCAATACACATCATTTTGAGAGGTTTTATCCACCAAACCATCTTCCGATAGTAATTCCTTCATCTTATACTGCAATTGATTACATTTCATTTATCTTCTTAATTATATAAAGTCTATAGATAATGAATAACATAGTATGAACTTACAATCTTCTCTGCAGCCACTTCATTGACTGGCGTGCCATCTTTATGTGAATGTGTAAGCAAAAAAATTTCCGCTCGGCTAGGCGGATTCTGCCCTCCTCTCTTGACGTGCTATGTCAAAAAAAAAATTATTAGTAAGTAATGAGTATTGACATGGGGGAGATACATGATAAATAGATTGAAGTTAAACGTAAATGTACACGTCTTCATGACGCACTCTCGCGAAGCTTTTCGTACCGGTGGTATGGGCAAGTTTCTGGCACGACCTATTTGGTTTATTTGTGTCGCTTCTTTTCTATACCACATAAATTAATTGATGTTGACAAGTTTGCTATGCAAAGTAAATTATTTTAAATTCTTTTATGAAAATATATACCTTGCCTTCCTCGAATCGAAATGGATAAGAGTTTGCCATTGATCGACAATATATTTATAGGGTGATGCTATGCATCTTTATTAGGTGGGCAATTGACATACCCCGTCCTCTTTAGCGCGCACTGGTAGTCCCACCATCTTTTGGCAAGTGAGAGCATTACATAGTGTTTGATCTGATTGACAATATCAAGTTTCACCTAAACGAAAGTTCAAGTAGAAAACATAATCCTTTAAATATGCTACATAAAAAAAATGTAAAGGAAAACTCGAAGCATGCATATTTACGAGCGCGTTTCCATGCCACATCTTTCGTTTCATCTTCAACTTCTTTCCACGATGGACGGTCAATTGGCAATACTCGCCATCTTTTGCTAAAGTACCCAACCAAGTTGAAAATTCCAATGCACTTTTTCTACAAGTTGCCCGTCCTTGACGAGGACACTGAAATTTCTCCCCATCTGTCAATCGTTGCATATAGGCACACTTGGAGCGACCTCGTCGTCCTCTTCCTAGATCACCGCTTCAACACTATCCATCGACTAGAATGGACAAAGTAAATATCATAATTAGGCAAGAACGAATTAAGAACTGGATGTTTGGATATAGAGCCCAACCTTTATCCAAAGGGAAATCATTTTAAATAAATAGAACAGAATTAGGCAAGACCTAGTAAATATGGATATAGAGCCCAACCTTATGAAAAAGTAAACATGTCAAATTGCATTACCTTGTCTTGGTGGACCGAGCTTATTGTGCATGATGGGAAATAGTTAATCACTTCCATCCACTTGAGAATCGAGAATCCGATCCAAGAGCATCGTCAATGAAATCGATTGAAGGAGCTTGTTGTGGAACACGCATTTGGAGAGGTGCATCGTTGGTCCAACGACATCTTTCCTTACCCAATTGTCATCAACACCATCCTCGATAGTGTCATTTGGCTCTTGGATTGCATAAGTACTACTATCCAATAAAGCATTATCATTCCATCTCATATCAAATAGGTCCCTAGGCTTAGTCTTTACGACAACATGCCAATTCGGATCAACTAGATCTTGGACATAGAAAACACGAGTAGCACGAGATGCCAAAATGTATGGTTCATCGACACTTGTTGAGTGGGGAACAACAATCGAGTAAAATTCACAAGTGTGAATCCTAAATCATCAATCTTAATTCCTTTGCCCTGTGTTGTCACATCAACCCAATCACACTTAAACAGTACAAACTTGAGTTGTTCTGAATATGTTAACTCGATTATATCGGTTAAATGGCCGTAGTATGTTATCTCTCCAACAATGGGTCTTTTGTCCTTAGTACTTGAGTAGCTTGTAATAGTTGCAGTGACCGCAATACCACTATTTTGAGTTTTAGCTCTCTTCTCTTTTTCAATTGTTCGAAATTTATATCCGTTAATAGTAGTGGTGAATCTTCTTGCTTCTGAATAAGGACCTTCAGCGATCAAAGCAATTTCTTTCGGCAATGAACTATTTGAATTTTTTTTTAACTTTCGTACCTATTTGAAGTGCACAGGAAGGTCAAAACACAATCCAAAATTCGTATAAAATAACTATTGATATATAAACAATCCTAACTTACATGCTCCTTAAACCAATCAACAAATTGTTCATTCTTCAATTTTTGTCTTTCATGAGGATTGGCTTTTGGGTACATCATACGCAACACTTGATCATGCTGCCTGTTGAATGAACGTTGTGTGAGCATCAAATATTGCATAAGTATAAAAAATAATTTACAAATGTGTGAGGCCTTACTTTAAATAAGTTGTGACCTTCTCATGGTTGAACACCAAATAGCGATGTGCTTGTGCCCATTCTAACTCGCTCAATAGGAATAATGTTGTGCTGCTATTTCCAACAAAGTCAAGATTCCTCCGGGGTCGATTTAACCTCGTTTCAACATTGTTAAAGTATCGAGAGCAAAATGTTAGACATTCTTCTGCGAGGTACCCTTCGGCAATGGACCCCTCGGGTTGAGCTCTATTACGCACATATGACTTCAATGTCAATAAGTACCTACATGTAAATATAGTTGACTTACATGAGTGATGTCATAAGCAATTACATAATAAATAACTAAAATTTATATACTACAAGACAATACCTCTCAATAGGATACATCCAACGATAATGGACAGGTCCACCTAGAAGTACCTCTGAAGCTAAATGTATGGGTAAGTGCACCATAATGTCAAAGAATGCGGGTGGGAAAATGCGCTCTAATTGACAAAGGACCAATGCAATGCGCTCCTTGAGATGTTTCATATCCTCGGGCCGACAAACTTTGGAGCATAATTCACGGAAGAATGTACTCAACTCTAATATTGTAGAAGTTACATTCTTTGGTAACGTCTTTCGAATAGCTAAGGGCAAAAACTGTTACATTATGACATGTGAATCATGACTTTTTAGTCCAGATATTTTGCACTCTTTAATATTGATGCACCTTGCAATATTAGATGAGTAACCATCTGGGATTTTCAAACACTTCAAAATATTGCAAAACCTCTCTTTTTCATTTTTGTTCATGGAGTAGCAGGCAGCAGGTAAATATGCTCGATTTTTGTCCGCCTCTATTCGCGGATGGAGACCATGTCTCACATTCATTTCTCTCAAGTCGAGACGTGACTTAATATTATCCTTCGTTTTTCCGTCTACATCTAAGAGAGTCATGAGCAAATTATCACATATATTTTTTTCAATGTGCATTACATCCAAATTGTGTCTGAGTAGATTATGCTCCCAATATGACAACTCAAAGAATATACTCTTCTTCTTCCAGTAATAAGGCATGTTTTCAGACTCCATGGTTCTGGATCTTTTCCTCACATAACGCTTCCCAAAAGTATGTATGACATTCTCCAGTTCAATCAATATGCTCGAGCCAGACATTGAAATTGGAGCCGGTCTATCCTCTCTGATCAAGTCAAAAAATTGTTTTGTTTTGAAATCTATGATTTGAAGGTAAAATCGACGATGTCCAAGGTAACATTGCTTCCTACTATTCCATAAGTATAAGCTACGTGTCCTTATTGCATGAAGGACATGCACTTCCCTAGGTGCTCAACACGATAAAATAGCATACCCTGGGAAGTCACTAATGGTCCATAACAAGCCCGCATGCAAATGAAATACTTCTCTCCTTGAAGCATCATACGTCTCCACCCCAAATTCCCATAATTCTTTTAACTCCTCTATCAACGGCCTCAAGTATACATCAATGTCATTTCCAGGTCCAGATGGACCTGGTATAAGCATCGATAGGATCATGTTTGGTTGCTTCATGCACAACCATGGCGGTAAATTGTATGGAATAAGTATCACAGGCCACGTGCTATGTGTGTTACTCATAGTCTTGAAAGGGTTGAAACCGTCACTCGCTAATCCAAGTCTAACATTTCGAGAGTCTGCTGCGAATGCTGGGTTGATGATTTCAAAATGTTTCCAAGCTAGAGAATCTGCGGGATGTCGTAACATCTCATCTTTAGTGCGACCCTCATCATGCCATCTCATGTCGGACGCAGTTTTTGATGACATGTATAACCTTTGTAATCTTGGTTTTAGAGGGAAGTAACGCAATATCTTTGCCGGACTCTTCCTCTTACTGTCTTCTAAATGATCGTCTGGAGATTTCCATCGTGAAGTGCCACAAAGATCGCACAATTGTTTATCGAGAGACTTTTTTCCAATACGATACAATCATTTGGGCAAGCATCAATTTTATTATAAGTCATTTAAATCTGAAATAATCTTCTTGCCTTGTGAAAAATTTTTAGGTAAACTTGAACCCTCAGGGAGTACTTCTCTTAATAAATCAAGCAACATTGTAAATGACTTATTGCTCCATCCTCCGAGGCATTTGATATGCCATAGCCTAACAAGGAAATATAAACTTGTGTGTGATTTACATCCCGGATAGAGATCTTGCTCGGCATCGTGTATCATTTTGTAGAATTTAGAGGCACTAGGATTAGGTAGATCCTCAATTTCCATCTGAAGCTATTTCCGGCATATGAACGCCAAATGCATCATGCAACATTTGACTTATGTCATCACCTGTATCATGCTCATCGACTCCACTATCATGATGTTCTTCTCCATGATAATACCACTTGGTATAGTTCTGAACTATGCCATTACATATCAAATGATCATATATTATCTCCTTATCGTGAAACTCTATATTGTTGCATTTGATGCATGGGCAATTTAATCTTCCATTAACAGATGATCCACGGGATATGGCTAGGTTGATGAATTCTTTCACGCCTTCATTGTACTTTTTAGTATTCCTACATCATCCATATAAAATATAATTTGCTTTACTAATCAACATTTTAAACTATTTAAACTGAAATTATTTGACATAGAAAGAATGATGTAGTGATATACCTAAGATCTTTCATCCAACTCTTATCCATCATGAATCTATCAAGAACATGAAGTTGCCTCCTTTAGTGAGATGAGGTCTTCCTCCTTTACTGTAAAATATGAATCTGTCAAGAACATGAAGCTACTAAGGTGCAAATTATATGTAGTCAAACTACCATGGCATATGCTACTAGATTGCATATGACATTGATTGTGACTATATCTAAGAAAAAGCACTGACAACTTCTTTAGCGAAAAATTAAACAAAGCAAAAAAGATGGCACTCTTCAAAGTACATGGCCCATGGCCTTTTAGATCAAACTTCATTATATTTTTTCTAATCTTTTAAAATCGATATCTTTAAATCATGACTTTCAAATTAAACGGCTTAGATGGTGTTTTCACATAATAGAAGTCGCTAAACTTTCAAATCTTTCAAATCATAACAAAACTTGCATCCAACTCTTCAAAGTATATCAAACTTGCATCCAACTCTTCAATCACAACCATAAAGAAATCAAATTTTAAAAAAGTAAAATTTATAGTAATATATTGTGTTGTCCAAAGTAATCAATAAGCACTTATTTACCACTGTCTAAATCATGGTTTTAAAATGCGAATATATTGGAGCTCAAAGTGTCTATATATTTTTAAACCTCGGGAAATGTATACATATAAAATATCAATTGTGCATTTTAATTTATTTATTCCCTAAAAAAAACATCACACAAAGCTCAACTCAAAATTTAATTTATTCCCTTACAAAAATGACCCAAAAAATCACTTCGTCTACATGAGTACATGACTTTATAAACTGATCTTCCAACCAGCTACTTTTGCCAACTTTAAAGGATGTTGAGCCATAACAACAAGCATTTTCAGCAACTACTTAAGCAGTTCATGCACCTGCAGTTCAACTTCCCAAAAGGGATTCAGCTGCTACATTTCAGAACCTGTCTAAGGGAAGGAGTAGTAGCTTCAGTACCTATCGAGCTCTTCATTGCACTGCACAGCCAACCTCTTGAATGGTTCTACATTGCATACAACCAACTGTGACATCTTCATTGCAGCTATACATGAACACTACACATCGACTTGTGCACTTAGACTCACCAACTGTTGAAATAGAACTCTGAAGACACCCATCTGTCGAGCTCTTAAGGCTGCGACAACTTGTCGATAAGATCTTCAAGGCTTCACCAACTTGTCGAAGTTCTATAGCCCTAGCTTTAGTACCTGTCGACCTACCTTCAACAACCTCCCATAACCTGTCGAGCACTTCACCCTGCACAGCTCCAACCTCATGAACAGATGACTGAAGCTGCTGCATATCTCCGACCAACCTGTCGAATTATAGATTCTTCAGCCTCAGCACCTATCGAACAAATCTTCTACACAACATCAAACCTCTCGAAGTGCAGCTCCCAAACCTTCAGTACTTCTCGACATCTAGCCTCCCAAGCTTCCATCCGATCGACATCTTCCTCTACACCATCAGCAACTTGTCGACAGCAACCCATTCCCCCTTTAGTACCTGTCGATTAGTACAACCATCCTGTCGAGCATCATACACCAGCCCCACAACCTCTCGAAATTACAGCTAATCCTCTTGAGTTCTTCAGTCCACCTCTCGAAGCCCTCATCCATCCTTTCGAAATTCATCAAGGAACCCCACGAAATGTACCTGAAGTTGCTGTTATATAAACCTGTAACCTAACCTTTCAAGTTGATATCTCATCAGCTGCGTGGAGGATATTTTGGGTTTCAAATATAGCCAATGGATTTTTAGAATACTTTGGGCAGCATCAACAGATTGGGTTTAATGTATTTACAACAAATATTTGAGGACTACAGCTGGAAATACACACATTATACACTTGAGGACTACAACAATTTTCTCCACCCATGTCTGTTCAAGGCTAAACTCTCTTGTCAGTCCACAATCCTTCTTGTTGTTTCCACCAGACTTCATCATTACACACATTATACACTTGCCCAAAACACTGCTAAGGTTGCCTGTGTGAGCTATCTATGAGATGCCAAAATTTTCATTACTTGGCTTTGTGAGTCTTATTTTCTCCACCCATGTACATTTCAAGGCTAAACTCTCTTGTCGATCCACAATCCTTCTTGTTTTTCCACTTCATCATTACACACATTATACACTTGCCCAAAACACTGCTAAGGTTGCACGACTGTGAGCTATCTATGAGATGCCAAAAAATTTCAATGGAGGAAACTCAGTTTGGATTGACCATCCTAGAAGATTATATAATAATAAAAATCCCACATGCCTATATGGCTCCGTATCAACTACAAAAGTGGTGATGTTTAAAACTCAAAAAACATGAAAATATGAGGAAAGTCAATCCAAACTTGACCATAAATCAAAACCTAATTTGCAGATTGACAAAGCATGAGCAGAAATGGCAACCATCCGCATGTCTAATTCTAGTTCAAAAGGTAGAGCTAGCAGATCAAACCCAAAGGATCAGTATAACCCAAAGCATCTAAGAATCATGACATTTTCTAATGTCTAGAATTCCAATTAAAAGACAAGCTGCAACTGTGTTAGTTTCTAATGTCTAATTCATGCCTAAACATTCATGAAATAGCATCACTGTGTTAGTTTCTAATGTCTAGAATTCCAATTAAAAGACAAGCTGCAACTATAAATAGATGGCTAATTAATTAAAATTAAAATTAAATTTTAATCATGTGTCTCCTCTTCAGTAAAAATAGAATTCATCGAGGAATCACTATCAAACTTTCTGATCAAACAAAGCAATCAACTCCCTGACACAAATTAATTCTGAAAATAGAAAACCTAATCATAACAGCAGATCCACATAAACGAAACGTCAAAGGATCAGAAAATCAAGTAAACAAATTCGAAATGATAAAAAACAAGTGTAAAATTGGAGATCTTCAACCAATTCGAGCTCAGAAGAACAGATTCGGCATGCGATTACAGAATCGGATAGAAATCATAATAGATCACAGACTCGAATCTAAATCGAAAATAGGAAAAAATAATACGCACCTGAGATTTGATTGCAAAATGGAAATGAAGCTATCAAGTTCCAAACCGTGGAATTCAATCTCGAATAGTGCCAATGGATCGATGGAGAGAGGAGTTTGGGTGGGAAATAGGGTTTCGGTGGAGAGAGAGTGGTTTTGGAGAGAGAAGAACTGCATGTGTCGATGGAGAGAGAAGAACTGCTTCTGCGTCTGTCGATGGAGAGAGAAGGACTGCGTCTGTCGATGGAGAGAGAAGAACTGCGTCTGTCAATGGAGAGAGGGGTTTGGCTGGGAAGAGAAAGAGAAATTTATATAGGGCGGATAAAAATAGAGCAATTTATATAGGGCAATTTATATGGGGCGTATTTGGGCCGCCACTAAAACCCAATTGTTTTGTAGTGACATGAGCCTTTTGGTATCTTCCTATCAAAAGAGTATAACAAGAGAGGTGGGTAGAGTCACCTTCTTCTTCTTCTTCCTTGTAGGAAAAGTCTCGGGATTAATATATCGGATTAAAGCTAAAGCAACGGTCACGATCTTTGCGATAAAGTACGCACATAAATATTTTAATATGTGATTATTGATTTATTGTTTTGATTAATCATGCACCTAGATCCTAGGACAATTATATTTTGGGTGGTCGGATTGATAGATCCAACAATATTAACATCATTTTTATGTTTAGTTGTTAATCAGAGCCATTATCCCATATTTTAATGGTTACAGCTACTAATCAAATTTGAGTTTTTTTGTTATACCATGCTTTTGTCTTGATTTTATTCAAATTTTATTCTATTTGGGTTCATTATCTTCATTAGCTTTTGTGTCCTAAATTCTCTATCAATTGCTTTTTGAATTACCTTGAATTGAGTTAGAAGCTTTTGGTTATATTATTCATGATTTTTATTAGATTTTAATTTGATAATTTTGTAGAGTCATAATTTGTCACTTTTGTGTATGAATTATCAATAAATTTATGCACATTTATGTGGAAAATAAATAGTATGTCATCCTCACCCACTGCATCAAATGAAGAAGCCGTTGGCATAGGTTTGGCGCCAATGCCAACCGCTATAGCCATTAGCATAGGTCTTTTTAAAAATAATTTTTTTTTTAAATTTAATTTGTTTTTAAATTATTATTTTTTTATTTTAAAAAAAGTTGTCTTTAATTTGTAGCCCACAGATCTGTCAATGTACCCGATCGCAGGCTGCATCTGAAGCTTTGTGGGCTGCAAATAAAACCACCATTACAATATAAGCAGAAGGGTTGAAAAAATATGATTGTTTTAACTCTCTTGGTATCTGTTGGATTTCATGTAATTAGTAGAAAAAATAAATAAGATAAAATCTTTATGGAGTCTCAATGGTTGCAGGCATTCATTTTCTCATTAAAGCTGGACAGATATCCCAAGCATTGAAAAATCCTTTTGTCTCTGGACGTCTTGACTTGACCTTATTAATTAAAGCCAGATTAGCAAACTGTGGGCCTTCGGTTGGGCCAGCTCGGGTAAAATATAATGTAGCGGAGTTGGGTCAAGTCAGGTTGATGGGTTTCCGTTTGAGAAATTAGGAACCAAACGTGCCTCGTTTGATAAACAGGTTTAGATTTTCGTTCCTAACCAACCAATAGGTAGGGATTTTGGATTCGAACCCGACCCATTTAAAGCCTTACTATTACATAAACTAATCATAAATCTGAAAAGTGTCCACTAGAATGAGCACTTTTATGAGCAGTAGCCCTAAAATTTTACCAATAAAGATAAATAACCAACTCATCAATTGCATAATGATTGGAAATGAATAGAGTTATGGGCAATGATATATATTAATTAAAAATTGATGGTTAGGATCATTAGGTTAGAGTATTTTGTCTAGAGCTAATCAAGGGGTCACTAATCAATCAAACGGCTCCAATTGATTGATAAAATCTGAAATCTTACCTCTATATCTGAAATCTAAATCTTCTGAATCTGACAAAGCAAGCCCAATACTAATTCTTTTGGGCATTGATAAGTGCAATGTCTTTGAGAGATCTTCGTCAAGAATCACCTAAAATACCAACATCAATGAAAGAATAACTTAACATACAAGAAATTAAGCTGCACTTTTCTTAGGACTTAGAGGATGCCATAGTAATAGTTGATGCACTAATCGCAAAGCTCAAATATTTGGGAATCAGGAAGATATTGATAAAATAGAATATTAGAAAAGGAGATCAAGTATACAAAAGATCAATATCTCTATTATATAGAAGATCAATATCTCTTTAAGAATATGTAAAGGAAAAGTGAAATCAAAGATGAAACAAACCCCAGTTTAAGAGTATCTATGCTGTTCCCATGATGTGAAAGGGACTCTTTGGAGTTGTAACGACCCAAAAATTCCAAGAACCTTCTGATTGCTTCGGTATCCGTGATGGCACGGAAATCGAGATAAATTTAAATTTTAAAAATAGGACTTTTAATACTAGTTTTTGTTATTCTGTGTGTGCGAAGTGATAGATCACTTGCGACACGAATCTGAGGATCGATAGGATCCTTTGTAGGATGTTAGGTACGTGTGTGTGTATGTGGGCGCTCAACACCGAAGCGAGACCATTAGAGATGGAAATATCTAGGATATTTCCCTTGTAGCTTATAAGAGAAGGAAGATTAGGAATACCCAATCCTTCTTCTCCATACTCTGGCGTTGAAAACCTAGCTTGCAAACCATTCTTAGAAAACCACCCGTGAGGATTTGTGTGAGAGAAACCCCAACTCTCTGACCCTCTGATTTAATGCGTGAGGAGGTCGACGTAAGTACGTCAAACCGGATTGAAAGGGCAAAGCACACCCGCGTGTTAGCGTGAGACTCAACCTCTGGTCCATTGGAGAAACCACATGGATGAGCTCTCCGATCCGAACCCGGAACCCGGATGCCGTGAACCTAGAACAATCACCGTACAAGGTGAGTTTATAAGTTTTGTACGAGATTTATTTGCCTTAAATACTAGTGTGACGAAGGCTTAAATGATTCGCGGAAATCTTTATGACTAGGGCTGTTTTGGGTTGATTTCAACAACCCCCATTAATGACAGCTTGACTGTCATATCCGATCGATCAATTTGAATAATTGATCAATCCGTTTGCAATCCGATCAATCAAACATAGGGGTTGATCGATCGAATCTTCTTGTGACCTTGTGAGATAGAAGGGTAACCTTTCTTGAGAAGTTGGTGTCCGATGAGTCCGATCGATCAAATTGGTGGTTTGATCGATCGAATTTAGCACTGATCGATCAGATAAGAAGTGATCGATCAGGCATGAACTAATTGATCAATTGGAAATTGATCGATCAAGCTGTAGGATTGATCGATCAAATCAAGAATTTAATTGATTGGATTTTATAAAAGAACTATAGAACATGAGCTATGTTTTTATGAGTTTTTGCCCCGATCGATCAAACATAGGGATTGATCGATCGAATTTGGGACTTGATCGATCAAAGTCAGGTCTGTTCCGAAGGGTGAAGAAGATGAGTTTGATCGATCAAACATGGGTAATGATCGATCGAGTTGTGCATCCGATCGATCAATAAGAAGATTGATCGATCAGATATCCCTAGTTCTGAATGAGTAGCTGTGGGGCATCCGATCGATCAACAAAGAGATTGATTGATCAGATGTGAATCCGATAGATAAAATAGGGCGATTGATCGATCGAATACTCTGTTCTGGGACTGTGTTCTGTTGTGGGTTTTGGGAAGCATACACACGAGGCTATGTTTTCTTTTATGTTCTGATACGAAATATATGATATGTTTGATCTAGGTCAAAGCTTGGACATCTTAAAAGGCTTTGGATTTGCTTAGAAAGATTAAGTCTAAGGTAAGGGAAATTCAACTTAATTTGTATCTGATTTTGACTGTATGGTTTCCTAGCATCAGTTTCTGATTCCTTCTATTTAAAAACATCTCTTACATAAAATAAAAGCTCTGTTATCTCTGGTTTTGTATCTCTGCTCTGCTCTGATTCTTGACAAATATGCTCTGATTTAAAGTTCATGTGATGAACCCCCCTGACGTGGCAGGATACCCACGACCGGCATGGCGGAATATCCGTGTATTTGATTGTAAATCTCGACACAAGTTGCTCTCCTTTGTTAGAGACTTGATGCAATACTTTGAAATTGTTCATTGAACGACGATGGTCGGGGTTATCCATCGACACACATTTGACTATCACGTGATATACACACAAGAGTTATTTAAGTATATAGAATTTAATATAATAACTACTGTATGCATGCACCTGATCACTCTGAGACTATGTTGGTCCCTATACCTCTGCATTCTGATTATTTTACATGCCTGATTTTTCTGCCTGCATTCATTCTGCTCTGTCTGTACTCTGCATACCCGATCTGTCTGATTTTCTGTCTGTATTCTGTATTCAGTATGCCATGTTTTCCATTTTCATATAAAATTTACTTGTATTTCTTCTATTGAGCTTAGATGGTAGCTCACCTTGTTTTCTATACAATAGGTTTTGAGGCTAGGATCCCCGGTTCGGAGAGCGATCCGGACTATTAGCCGAAGGCTGAGACTGAAGACGAGGAGACGGATATCCAGGCCGACGAGTTCTACCCTTAGCATGGGTATACGAGCTTTGTATTTCTGAGTTTCTAATTCTATATTTTGGATTATCGCTGAGCCTGGTGGCGACTTCTGTATTATTTTATACTAGATATTGTTATTGTTTTCATATACATTCTATAGGAACCACCATTGGAAACCACTATTTTTGAGTGATGGATATCTATCACCATTGGTTCTTCTTGATTCCTTTTTGAGGATGTATATTCTTTGATATTATATATATGTATTATTTTATTTATCTCTTCTTTTTAAATGCCTTATATGAGGACTCGATCTGCCACTACCGGACCGTGTTTGCTTGATTTTTCGCTATACGAGTAGACACTCTGTGATTTGTCCTGGGGATCATCCAGAGCATGATCCTGATGGCACGGGTTTTTGGATGCGGAAATTCGGACTGTCATAGTTGGTATCAGAGCTTGGGCTTTAGGTAGAACTGTGGGTTCATGTTGGATTGTTTTCACAATGACAGACCAGTATGGGCCCTAAGTTCAGAGGTGGACGCAACGGAGGCAGGGAAGGAAATAGAGAGGTTCCTCTGTGAGAAATTCCCGATGTCACTGGTACATTTAGGGGATTGGGGTTCTTATCGCATACGAATGCGATTTCGGTAGGACCGAGAGGAGGTAGAAGAGGCAGTGATAGTAGAATGGAGCAGGTGTTGGAAGCCTTGGCTACCAACGTTGCTCAACAGACTGCTGCTCTGGGTCAGCAAGCAGCTAGACCACCTCACCAGCCCGGTGGTTTCGCTAAGTTTAGGAGAATGAGGCCTCCTAAATTCTCGGGTTAGACTGATCCCATTGAAGCTGAGGGTTGGATAGAGGAGATGGAAAAATTGTTTGAAGTGCTCCAGTGCACTGATGTGGAGAAAGTGCGTTGGGCCACTTTCAAGTTGGACAGTGATGCCGGACCTTGGTGGAAGTCGGTATCCCAAAATAGAGAGAGAGAATTCCCTAATACTTCCTAGACTTGGGCGGAGTTCACTGAAGTCTTCTACAACAAGTACTTTTCAAAGATCGTGAGGCACCAGTGGGAGGTTAAGTTCATTAAGTTGAAACAGGGGGCTATGACAGTGAGGGAGTATGGCGTAGTGTTTGACAGACTAGCCAGATTTGTACCCCAGCATGTGGCCACTGAGCTGATGAGAGCTATTAAATTTTAGCTAGGTTTGAGGTAGAACCTACAAAAGGACGTAGCCATGTGGGAGATGAAGACTTATGAAAGCGTGATGTCTAAAGCTCTCATCGCGGAAGAGGAAAACCAGAAATAGTTCGCTTGGAGAGACAAGCAGAACAAGAAGAGGCCTTTCCAAGGACAATCTCAGGACCCTGAGCATAATAAGAGGGCTAGATTCTCCAGGCCTCCTAGGTTCCCTACTCACTCCCGACCAGCTATATCTTTCGGCCCAAGTTCATATCAGAGGTCGTCCGTACCTGCATCTTCCAGACCATTCAGAGCGTCTGGTTCTTCGGTCAGTGGAGCTTCCATAGCGCAGAGATCTTCTCGGGTCTCTTCATTTACTCCAGCTCCTATGTGTGCAAAGTGTGGGAAACCACACAAGACAGGGGACTACAGGAGAGATACATGGGCATGCTTCAGGTGTGTCAAGATGGGTCACCTGGTTAGGAACTGCCCAGAGGAGAGCAAGGAGAGTAAAGAGCGGGCTGAATCGGTATCCACACAAAGATCATCTTGACCTGTTGTTCAAGGCCGAGCATATGCCGTCACCGCAACTGATGTCGTGACATCAAACAATGTCATTCAAGGTATCTTTACGCTTTGAGGGTTAAATGTATTAGCTTATTCTTCCACTATATCTTGTTTTGATTAATTACTGCACGCGAATGTTTATGTTTATTGTGTGTTAACTTCTTATGTTGATCACACCACTAAAAGGTACACTTGTCATGCGGCGTATGGGTGATGAGAGTAGAGTGGATGCTTGCGTATTGATAGACCCTGGGTCTAGTCACTCATTCATAGACCCAAGACTCTCGATTTTATCTTAGCCGTAAACATCCCTACTGGAAGTTCAGTCAACACGGATACAGTGTGCCAGTCGGTGATCGTGATGATTGAATATCACGAGACTATGATGGACATGATCACATTAAACATGGAAGGGTTTGATGTGATACTGGATATGGATTGGTTGTCAGCATACCACGTGAGTGTGGATTGCCTTCGGGAGATTGTGACTTTCTGACCTCCAAAGAGGAAATCCTTTCGTTTCTGTGGAGTCAAATCCAAAGTTGTGTCGTTCGTTTCAGCCATTCGAGCAGAGCGCATGATGAAGAATGGATGTCGTGGATATCTTGCTTACCTGCAAGACCATCAGGATAAAAAGAGGGACATTGCTCTTATACCGGTTGCTGACGAGTACTCTAATGTTTTTCCCAAAAATTTACCCAGATTACCCCCTAATCGTGAGATTGAGTTTACAATGGATCTGGCGTCGGGTACGGAACCATTGTCAAAGGCACCATACAGAATGGCACCTGCAAAGTTAAAAGAACTAAAGGAGCAGCTTTAAGAACTTTTGGACAAGGGTTTCATTAGGCCGAGTGTATCTCCTTGGGGAGCACTGGCGCTATTTGTGAAGAAGGACAGTTCGATGCGGTTGTGCATTGATTACTGTCAACTAAATAAGATGACGATTAAGAATCGTTACCCACTGCCACGGATAGACAACCTCTTTGATCAGCTGCACGGTGCAAAATTATTTTCAAAGATTGATTTGAGGTCGGGTTACCACCAATTGAAGATCAAGATGGACGACATTTCTAAAACCGCTTTTCGCACGAGGTATGGGCACTATGAGTTCTTGGTTATGCCATTCGGGTTAACTAACGCGCTGGCGTCATTCATGGATTTGATGATCCTGGTATTCAAGCCGCACCTCGATAAGTCAGTGGTGGTATTTATTGATGATATCCTCATATATTCAAAGACAAGAGAGGAACACCTTCAACATTTATGAGTTGCTCTTCAGACACTTAGAGACAATCAACTGTATGCCAAGCTTAGTAAGTGCGAGTTTTGGCTTGATTGGGTCAGTTTCTTAGGCCACATTGTTTTTGAGGGTGGTATCACGTTTGATCCTACAAAGATCGAATCGGTAGTGAATTAGGAGCAACCAAAGACGGTGACTGAAGTCTGTAGTTTCCTTGGTTTGGCAGGATCTATAGACGGTTTGTTAAAGGATTCTCTAGACTCTCAGGTCCGCTTACGTAGCTCACGAAGAAGAATGCCAAGTTTGAGTGGACGGAGCAGTGTGAGAAGAGTTTCCAAGAACTCAAGACGCGTCTGACCACAGCTCCAGTGTTAGCTATACCTTCTGGTGGAGGAGGTTTTGATATATATAGCGATGCGTCTTATAGTGGGTTGGGTTGTGCTCTTAACCAATATAAGAAGGTTATCGCGTACGGCTCTAGATAGCTTAAGGATCACAAGAAGAATTATCCCACCCATGATCTAGAGTTGGCAGCGGTGATCTTTGCTTTGAAGATGTGGAGACACTACTTATACGGTGAGACATTTGATATCTTCATCGACCATAAGAGCCTGAAGTATCTGTTCACCCAGAAGGATCTGAACATGCGACAAAGGAGGTGGATGAAATTCTTAAAAGATTATGATTGTTCCATCCAGTATCACCCTGGGAAGGCCAATGTAGTAGCGGATGCATTGATTCAAAAATCTTCAGTACAGTTGGCTCATCTCATTACGAGAGTGCACCGATGGCGTTTGCTAGAGGACATGGCCCTATGTGATGCAAGGTTTGATGTGAAGGGTTCAGGAGCTTTAATGGCTACCTTGGTCATCAAGCCGACGCTATTCGAGAATATCCACAAGCTTCAGATGGTCGAAGATGAGTTGATGACCATTAGACAGGGTGTGATCAGTTGAACTAGAGCAGATTTCTCCATCAGGGAGGATGGTACTTTGCTATTCAGGGATAGAGTGTGCATGCCTGTCAATCTTGAGCTCCGAGACACTATTTTGGAGGAAGCTCATAAATCCATGTATGCTATACATCCAGGGAGTACTAAAATGTATCAGGACTTGAAGAAAAGCTTCTGGTGGAGAGGCTTGAAGAAGGACGTAGCAGAATACGTGTCTAGATGTTTGGTTTGCCAACATGTTAAGGTAGATCATCAGAATTCAGTGGGACAGTTGCAACCTCTGCCTATACCGAAATGGAAATGGGAAGCTATTTCTATGGATTTTATACTGGGATTGCCACAGAAGTTGAGGAAACACAATGCCATCTGGGTCATTGTAGACAGACTGACTAAGTCGGCACATTTTCTACCATACCGCACTACGTACACCGCCAGTAAGCTTGCAGAGCTATATATGAAAGAGATAGTTAGACTTCAAGGTATACCAGTCAGTATTGTGTGCGATCGTGATCCACTATATACATCGCAGTTCTGGCAGAGATTTCAGGAGGGCATGGGGTCTAGACTTGATTTCAGCTCAGCGTTTCACCCTCAGATAGATGGGCAGACTGAAAGAGTGAACCAGATTATAGAGGATATGTTGTGTGCCTGCAAGTTAGACTTTCACGGGTCATGGGATCAACATTTACCTTTGAGTTTGCATATAATAACAGCTATCAGTCTAGCATTGGTATGGCTCCCTATGAAGCTTTATACGAATGGAGAAACAAATCTTCGTTGAACTGGGAAGAAATCAATGAGAAACTCATTTTGGGACCTGATATCATGGACAGTGCCACCGAGTAGGTTCGGTTGATCCGTGAGAGATTAAGGGTTGCTCAAAGTCGCCAAAAGAGTTATGCCAATCTTCATCGAACATAGTCGACTTTCAGGTCTGGGATAAAGTGTTTATGAAGATATCACCAACTAAGGGCATAATGCATTTCGAAAAGCGTGAAAAGCTGAGTCCGCATTATATTAGGCCTTTTGAGGTGCTCGGACATGTTGGGGAAGTCGCGTATCGGATTGCCTTGCCACCACAATTGGCAAGCATGCATAATGTATTTCACGTTTCCATGCTGAGAAAATACGTGAAAGACCCAACACACATTCTAGATTTTCAACCAATTGAGCTTCAAGAGGACTTGACTCTGGTAGAGGAACCTATGCAGATCCTGGACCGTAAGGAACAGGTTCTACGAACAAAGATGATTCCACTAGTACTCGTAAAGTGGAGGAATCACACTTCTACCAAGGCTACCTGAGAATGCGAAGCTGAGATTCGTGAGCTGCATTCGCACTTGTTTGTCTGATATGCGAGGTACTATGGATGTTTAATTTATTATAGTATTGTACCGCATATCTGTTAGTTGTAGTTGTGATTTTATGATTGTATGGTTTGATAGTTGGACGATAATGTCACTTAACGGTCCTTTAAATCTTCAAATTGGGAAAACAACCTTATTGATAGACCCAATCGATTGAATAGAGGTTTTGATCGATCAAGGGGGTGTCCGATCGATCAAACTAGGTAGCTGATCGATCAATGTGAGAATACTAAGTCAGGCTAATCAGATTGATCAAAAGTGGTATTTGATCGATCGACTGTTGAGTCCGATCGATCAATGAATGGATTGATCGATCAAGTGGATTTTTAAAAATTGTACACGTCCGATCAATCAATTGGCCGAATTTATCGATCAATCTTGGAATTCGATCGATCAACCAGGAGGTCCGATCAATCAATCCGTCGGGCTAGGGCTTTTTCATTTAGGGTCTCGATCGATCAATCTGTGACATTGATCGATCGAGCGAATCGATTTAAGTTACGTTGGGTTTTAAAATAACCCATTTGAACGGTTCAAGAGAGGTCATCGAGCGAAAGTGTTCCACCTCCCTTGCGTGCGAACTTGGTTTCGGTCACTCCCGACTGCCGGAGCTCTGGATTCTTGGTTCCTTAAACCACTTTTTGGTTTCCTCGCACGGTAAAACCCTATAAATTTCAATTTCTTTGGATTTTTCTCTCTCATTTTTCTTCTTTATTGACCATGGGGCCTCGCACGAAGAATGCTTCACGCAAAGTCCCTACTTCACGGACTCGTACTTCAACACCGCCCGTTGAAACTGTCGTGCCACCCACTGTACCACCTGTGGCACCACACATTCCACCTATCCCAGACATTAATCCACCCCAACCGCAACTCATCGAACGTGAGTTGCCGACCGACTTTTGGAATGCCAAAATTTTCTTGTCGGACCAAGAGTTTACCCCAACTCTTTTTTATGATCGCCTTGAGATGGCTTGGGCGATCGATTACATTGGGAAGCTAGGGCTTAAGCCCATGCTCACGACCTCCCACGACTACTATTGCCCACGCATAGTACGTCTGTTCTATTAGCACCTCCACCGAGGTAGTAGCCGAAAATAGATGGTTACCACAATCGACTGGTTAGAGTATGAATTTATCCACTTCCATGTCGTCGCCGCCATGCAATGCCCCTCGGCATACGTGGTGACGTGTGCATTGGAACCTCCGTACATCAAGGAGGTGGCTTTTGAGGATGTCATCGCTAAGATGACACATGGTTTGCACGGGTCGAGCCAATCAATAAAGAGAGCCCAATTACCCGCTGACCTATGGATGCTTGACACCTATGTCAAGTGCGCCCTGTACCCTTTTCTCCATAGGTCTGAACGTACAGGTATCGTACAACAATTTTTATTTTCCGCCTTTGAGAACTGTTGGTTCTCCGTCACCGACATTATCATTGATGGCATGTTGGATGCCTTTGATCGGTTGCCGAGAAAGGTGGCGCCTAAGAAGGAGATGCCCTATGCTCGTTTGATCACTCGCATGGTTGAGCAGTACAATTCTATGCGGGAGGCCTACATCATGGCTCCTGGGGAGCTTAGGAGAAACGACAACGTTAAAGTCTTCCTGTTAAAGGATTGGACCAAAAGCTACAACCTTTTAGTCAAGCCGTTACTGAAGGTGGAGGGGGACGTTCCTCCAGTTGAGGTGGGAGCTGAGCTGGCTGCGGGAGCTCCAGAGGTGCGGGAGGCATAGCCTGATCGTCCACCACAGCCTCCAGTGCCTGCTAGACCTACTCCCATTACACCGTGCCGACCTACCCGAGCTTCTACGTCATGCAGTGCAGAGCCTTCCACCCATTCTCTTGAAGCCCTCCTTCCGGTCATGAATGAAAACTACAAGAGGATTCATGAGCGATTGGAGGGGATGGAGGAGTTCCATAGTCAGGTTCATCGGCGATTGGACTATCATGAGGGGATGCTCGAGCTCTTGATACAGCACTCCTACGCGACGACTGCTACCCCGATGATAGCTCACGCCCGTCAGCACACGGTTGACCCTCGCGATTATTGCGCTGAGCCAGCCAGGCCGAGCCGACCTGCTACACCTACGCAACCAGGTCCATCATCAGCTCCACCGGCAGGTGATTACTTTCACTTATATATATATCATCTTCTTATTATATCTGTGTATATGTGTATATATATATCAGTATATATACAATTTATGTTTCCTTTTTATATTTTTGCTTTGCATGCACGATTACTCCCTGCATGATTTCGGTTTGCCTGCATCTGTATGCTACTCTCGGTTATATGTGCATGTTTATTACTCTGATTCCCTTGCATATGATGTATCTATTTTGTACCTTGGCTTTATCTGTTTCTTGTTTTGATGTGTCGTGGTCTGCGACTATCGTTGTTTGAGTCACCGTGGAATGTTTTTGCCAAGCACGTGCCGTTTGGGACGGATGCATCTATGTACGGATGCAATCATCTGTGGCATTCTCGGATGTCACATGCAGTACATCCAGATTACTATGGATCCCCTCTATAAACGTGCTTAGCATAGTCTATTGCACTGTGACCCACTCGTATCATTTCTGATGTCTGTTTTGCGTTGTTCGGTACACTAGGATTAGGGTGTCTTGTCTACGGCTCCCTGACATTTTTGAGGACAAAAATTCTTAAGGGGGGAGAATGTAATGACCCAAAAATTTTGAGAACCTTCTGATTGCCTTGGTATCCGTGATGGCACAAAAATCGAGATAAATTTAAAATTTGGAAGTAGGACTTTTAATACTAGTTTTTTTTATTCTGTGTGTGTGCGAAGTGATAGATCACTTGCAACACAAAGCTAAGGATCGATAGGATCCTTTGTAGGATCTTAGGTACGTGTGTGTGTGTGTGGGTGCTCAACACCGAAGCGAGACCATTAGAGATGGAAATATCTAGGATATTTCCCTTGTAGCTTATAAGAGAAGGAAGATTAGGAATACCCAATCGTTCTTCTCCTTACTCTAGCCTTGAAAACCTAGCTTGCAAACCATTCTTAGAAAACCACCCGTGAGGATTTGTGTGAGAGAAACCCCAACTCTCTGACCCTCTGATTTAATGCGTGAGGAGGTCGACGTGAGTACGTCGAACCGGATTGAAAGGGCAAAGCACCCCCGCGTGTTAGCGTGAGACTCAACCTTTGGTCCATTGGAGAAACCACATGGATGAGCTCTCCGATCCGAACCCGAGACCCTCGTGAAACCCAGATGCCGTGAACCTAGAACAATCACCGTACGAGGTGAGTTTATAAGTTTTGTACGAGATTTATTTGTCTTAAATACGAGTGTGACGACGGCTTAAATGATTCGGGGAAATCTTTATGACTAGGGCTGTTTTGGGTTGATTTCAACAGCCCCCATTAATGACAGCTTGACTGTCATATCTGATCGATCAATTTGAATAATTGATCGATCAGTCTGCAATCCGATCGATCAAACATAGGGGTTGATCGATCGAATCTTCTTGTGACCTTGTGAGATAGAAGGGTAACCTTTCTTGAGAAGTTGGTGCCCGATGAGTTCGATCGATCAAGCTGGTGGTTTGATCGATCAAATTTAGCACTGATTGATCAGATAAGAAGTGATCGATCAGGCATGAACTGATCGATCAATTGGGAATTGATCGATCAAGCTGTAGGATTGATTGATCAAATCAAGGATTTGATTGATCGGATTTTATAAAAGAACTATAGAATAGGAGCTATATTTTTATGAGTTTTTGCCCCGATCGATCAAACATAGGGATTCATCCATCAAATTTGGGACTTGATCGATCAAATGAGAGATTGATTGATCAAAGTCAGGTCTGTTATGAAGGGTGAAGAAGATGAGTTTGATCGATCAAACATGGGTAATGATCGATGGAGCTGTGCATCCGATCGATCAATAAGAAGATTGATCGATCAGATATCCCCAGTTCTGAATGGGTAGCGATGGGGCATCCGATCGATCAACAAAGAGATTGATTGATCAGATGTGAATCTGATCAATCAAATAGGGCGATTGATCGATCGAATACTCTGTTATGGGACTGTGTTATGTTATGGGTTTTGGGAAGCATACACACGGGGCTGTGTTTTCTTTTCTGTTCTAATACGAAATATATGACATGTTTGATCTAGGTCAAAGCCTGGACATCTTAAAAGGCTTTGAATTTGCTTAGAAAGATTAAGTCTAAGGTAGGGGAAATTCGACTTAATTTGTATATGATTTTGACTACATGTTTTCCTAGCATCAGTATCTGATTTCTTCTGTTTAAAAACATGTCTTACGTAAAATAAAAGCTCTGTTACCTCTAGTTCTGTATCTCTGCTCTGCTTTGATTCCGGACAAATATGCTATGATTTAAGGTTTATGTGACGAACCCCCCTGACGTTGCAGGATACCCACGACCGGCACGGCGGAATATCCGTGTTTCTGATTGTAAATCTCGGTACAAGTTGCTCTCCTTTGTTAGAGACTTGATGCAATACTCTGAAATTGTTTATTGAACGACGATGGTCGGAGTTACCCATCGGCACACATCTGGCTACCACGTGATTTACACACGGCAATTATTTAAGTATATAGAATTTAAGATAATAACTACTGTATGCATGCACCCGATCACTCTGAGACTATGTTGGTCCTTGTACCTTTGCCTTATGATTATTTTACATGCCTGATTTTTCTGCCTGCATTCATTCTGCTCTGTCTGTACTATGCATATCCTATCTGTCTGATTTCCTGTTTGTATTTTGTATCCAGTATGCCATGTTTTCCATTTTCATATGCAATTTACTTGTATTTCTTCTATGGAGCGTAGATGGTAGCTCACCCTATTTTCTATACAATAGGTTCTAGGGCGAGGATCCACAGTTGGGAGGCGATCGAACTATCGTGAGGTGAGTGAGACGAGGAGATGGATATCAGGCGGTGTGAGTTCTACCCTTAGCCTGGGTATACGAACTTTGTTTTATGGGTTTCTAGTTCTATATTTTGGATTATCTGTGAGCCTGGTGGCCACTTCTGTATTATTTTATACTAGATGTTGTTATTGTTTTCATATACATTCTATAGGAACCACCATTGGGAACCACTATTTTTGAGTGATGGATGTGACAGCCCAGATTTCGGCACCCCGAAACCCGTGCCATCAGCACGGTCATCTTGACCGTGCCCCTTAGCTAAGCACGGAACATTGGCATATCAAGCATAAAATGAAATAGTAAATGAAACTGCAGAATTTAAATCTATATAAAAGCATTTCTCAAAAGATAGTTCTACCCTCATGCCTCTGCATGAATGGAGAACCGATCCGAACCATCGATGATAGCAATTCATCACGGATGGTTCGCCCCAAAAGAATAGTCTCAATTATACAGGTACATTGTTTAGCCAAAACAAGGCTTGAGATACCAAGCCGTACAAATCTCTATCAAAAAGCCCTCAAAGCGGCACAACGGAGTCCTCTAGAAGAAGTCCTCAGGAGGTGGCTCCAACTCTTCACCGGCCGCGAGGTCCGACTCACCGGGGTCAGCGTCTCCTGAAGCCTCGGCAGCTGCTAGTAGTGGACCTGCGACGTGTAGTCTATAGGGTGAGCTACATCCTAGCTCAATAGGGAACAAAACACAGTTGAACATATAAATTATCACTCACATATATTCCATGATATGCCATGCATTATGTGTTTATGCAGTCACTGATGAAAACAATTAAAAGCATTACATTTTACTGGTAGTTTACTTATGTCTTTATTTATTCATGAATGATGCTGAAAAGGCCTAAAGAAAAACTTAAACTTTCAACTTAAGCAATCCTCGAGCAATATAGCATCGAGCCCCGATGAGATACCCATCATCGTCATCTATATAGACACTTTTAACGTATTCCCTGGGAATACAAATAATACCCGAGCCCCTTTCCCCTGGGAATTGGTGGCGGGGTTTCACTAGTCTCAATCAACACCCCTGGGGTGTGCTTACTGTGTACGGATAAGCCTCCGCACTGGCCTACGGTTTCGCCGCCGTATCGGTCACGGGTATCCTGCCGTGTCAGTCGTGGATATCCCGCCACGTCGGTGGGGTACCCTATCAAACCTCAAATAACAAAAGTATCAGGTGCTTTACATATAGTTATTCACCATGTAATTGTGCTATCTTATATCAGTTAGGCCCTATCAAACATAATTCAATCTTGGATACATCCCTGGGATGTATCCATTCACTTGCATCACACTTGATACTCTTATCTCTTTACTTTCTCATCCCCTGGGGATGGTTCATTATAATTACTCTTATGGATGTCACGCACACACACTTTTCACAATTCTTAAGCAATAAAAATATTTTGAATTGAATTCTATATCACTACATACATGCTCTTGTAAAATAAAGTACATGTTCAAGGTGTTCCCTACCTCAAGTCTCTGTCTGATCAATGCATCAAGGTCCCACATGGCTCCTTGTGCCCAAGCTCACACGTACCACCTATGGTACCACATAACATGTGAAATACATCACTAAAGATGTAATAAAGAAGGTCCAAGACCCTCCAAGGATCTTAAAGTCAAACTCAAAAGTCAACAAAAACTAGCCCAGTCGATTAATCGAACTCCAAAATCGATTAATCGAATCTGATTCGATTAATTGATTTCCAAAATCGATTAATCGAAAGTCAATATCGATTAATTGATTCTCAAATCGATTAATCGAGATTCCCATTTGATTAATCGAAACCCAATTCGATTAATCGAAATTCCCTACTCTATCTTGTCGATTCTCAATTCGAGTAATCGAATTTCCAAAATCGATTAATCGATCCCAAATCGATTAATCAAAATTCTAAATCGATTAATCGAATTCCCATTTTGATTAGTCGATTTCTCAAAGCTATTTTCTTTCCTCCACTGGGGTTCACTGTAGGTTCCCAGTCGATTAATCGATACCCAAATCGATTAATCGAAATTCAAAGTCGATTAATCGAAACTAAATTCGAATAATCGAGATCGGGGTCCTCTGACTTTTCAACTTCTTGGCCAAAATCGATTAATCGAAACTCAATTTCGATTAATCGAAATGGCCAGATTCAGCCCCCTTTTGGGCTGTTCTTCCAAATCTTTCTCCATTTATTTTCTTTCTTTTTCTAAGCCTTTAATCTATGATTTTAACCATTCCTAACTACGATTAAACTCCCATAACTTATGCATTTAATTCACAAGAAATTTACCTCAATCAAATCTCAATTTGATTAGATCTAGTGGTTGGAACGGCTAGGGTTCCTGCTTTGGCTCTAACGGATCCAAACCATGTCGAATCCGGCTTTTCTTGCTTGAATCCCCCCTTCCAATCAGCTGCAATAACTCCTCTCTTTACTCCTCTCTCTCTCTTCTTTACTCTCCTTCAATAGCCAAAACAATTGATTTTAAGGTTATTAAACCCTTTTGTCTCTCCTCTCACATGTGTGTTGAGCACATGCACTGCGATAGGTGTATGTGACTTTGCATTTATATCGTAAACCACACAGTCAGTCAAACTATCACATCTCATCTGTTCATCACACTCTATGCTAACTATTGAACTCCTAATTGGTCAAACCTGTGACCAATCGGGCACGAATTCTGAGGTCATTGTTTAACGTGATTTTTTGGGATATTACATCCTCCCCACCTTGGGAATTTTTGTTCTCAAAAATAACCCAATGGTGCGTAGGTCTGGGCCCCCCCCCACACTCGCAGGTGAGGTGGCCCAGTAGAGTCAGGTGTACTACGACAATAAGAGAAAGAAAAAGAAAACAAGCATAGAATATAAAGGTTGCGATAATGAAAAATTTACACCAAAATTTGTGATTTCTATTAATTTCTGAAAATTTTTACAACGCGCCAAATAAGTTGGCGTACACTATATACATGCATATAATAGAACTAGAAAATGAGAGCACAAGGCTCACGCAGTCCCCACGTCAGGTGTCGGTCTTTGGGCAGGCTCCATCTGGTAGTGACTATGGGTGGCGGGTCTCTTGGAAGGCGTGGTTGCAGTGGTGGAAGTGTCTTTGGTGGGTAGTAATGGCAGGTAGCTGTGGCTGCGGCGTCTCGGTCGGCGGAGCGGAGGTAGATGTGGAAGGAGCCGCGTCGGTAGTGGCAGTGGAGGGATGGAAGACGGGACCCCTGTGGAAGGCGGTCCGTCCGTGATCCACTCCTCCTCTGGCCAGTGGCGGTGGTAGTCGGTCGGGTAGATGTAGCGGAGGGTATGGAACATAAGGAAGTCCATCCTCCGATTCATCCGCTCGTTGTTGGCCTCCATGCGTGCCAACACCTCCTTGATGGTAGGTCCGGATGGAGCTGCGCACCGGCGGTATGATGAGGTGGGTGTAGCGGGCGCGGAGTGAGCGGGCGGTGTCGGTGAGGGTGTGGTATGAGAGGTAGCCCTCTCCACTGATGGCTCGGTCGGGTGTGCCCCACCCACGGGTGGGTCCTGCGGTGGTGGTGGGGGTGGTGGCGGTGTGACTGCTGCTGCTGGAGCGGGACCCAGAGCCGGTAGGGTCCGCTTGAGCAGGTTGTAGCTACGGGTCCATGAAGACTTGGAGAACGTCTTCACACAATCCGTAGCTCGCACCTCATGAGGCGAGATGGTGTAGTCGGGAGCATCAGAGTAGCACTCCAACATGCTCGAGATGAGCCGCGCGTACGACATCTTCTCTTTCGGCTGTAGGTTGCCCTTCTTCAGCTTCCCCTTAATGTACCTCATCCCCTCGAGGACGAGCATGGTGGCGTCGAACCACCGGCCACAGAAGGCCGCGTAGAGTGCCTGTTGCACTTTTTCCACGCGCTCCGTGTCGTGGCGCATCGGGTATAGATTACACTTGATTATAGAATCAATCATCCACATGTAGTGGGGAAGGTCAACCCTCTTGATGGAGGATCCCGACCCCTTCTTACCATTGGTCATGCGGGTCATGACCTCCTCGAATCGAGGTTCCTCCTCAAAGGGAGGAAATAGGGTGGTCTCGGGGGTAAAGTCGAGGTAGCATTCAAGCACCTTGTGTATGTGACGACGAGTGATCGTGTACTCTCGACCCTCTATGGTGGTCTTGATCACATCGTCGGTCGGGCCGTCCACAAGCCCTTGGTAAAATAATCTCACCAATCTAGGGTAGTAAGAACCCCGGATTGGTTTGAGAAGGTTGTCGAGACCGGCATTGTTGAGGTAATTACGAGCCCATTGGGTCTCGCCCGGTACATTGGGATTTGTGAAGAGGGTAGGGTCGATGAGGTACTCGACCTCAAAGGTCTTTGCGACCCACCATTCATTTGGTTGCACCACCTTAGTGGGTGGTGGGGGCATGGGGGTCGATTCGCGGGAAGACTCGCGCGAAGATGCGCTCGTCGAACCGGAGGTGGTCTCCGATGCCGACGGTGATGGAGTCCTCACCGGCGATGGGGTGGGTGGTGGTGGCGCGGCGTTCTTACGCCGAACTGGCAACTTAGAGGTTGCCTTCTTTGAAGACAACCGGGTTTTGGGCGGCATTTTTAAAAAAAATTAGCAAAAATCTAGGGTTTCTTCTAGCTTGAATTGAAGGAAAATATGAATTTAGGGTTTTACCGTGGGTTTTGGATGCGCTAGCACAAGAATCCGATCCGAAAACCAACGGAGATGTAAACCCTAGGGCGCCGGATGGTCGGAGAAGAAGAAGAAGATGAAGCGCCCAAATATCGGAGCAGAAATGATTTCGAATGGGGAATGAAATCCCCAAATTTTTATATATAGGCCTCGGCTCGATTAATCAAAATTTAGAATCGATTAATCGAGATTCAAAACTAGTTTAAGCTGCGCAAAATCGATTAATCGATTTCCCAAATCGATCAATCGAAAGTCAAAATCGATCAATCGAAAACATTTCGATTAATCGAAATCGTATCCGTTTAAAAATTTAAGTTTTAGAGCTCATTGGCGCGAGCCAGTCGATTAATCGAAATCCATTTCGATTAATCGAAATTTCAAAATCGATTAATCAAAATTCACTTCGATTAATCGAAATCGTGCAGTAACTTCCAAAATTTCAGGATTCCTTAAGTTATTCGATTAGTCGAACTATGGTTCGATTAATCGAATTTTCAAATCGATTAATCGAATTCTACTTCGATTAATCGAAATCGTTTCTCTGACTTCAAATTTTCCCAAGTCCCTTCAGTAAATCGATTAATCAAAATCTCGAATCGATTAATTGAAACCTCCTCGATTAATCGAATTTCATTAATTAATTTCTAATTTCTTCTAACATTCCTAGTTTGTTCGATTAATCGAACTTGCAGTTCGATTAATCAAATTCCCAATTCGATTAATCGAATTCCCAAAATCGATTAATCGATCCCAAATCGATTAATCGAAATTGTATTCTGTGTCTGTCCTAACTCTTATCCCAATTTCCAGTCACTGGCACATGCCAGTCGACTAATCGAACAAAATCGATTAATCAAAATTCCAAATCGATTAATCGATTTGAAATTCGATTAATCGGTTTTGCCCAATTTCTACAGATTTTCAAGTTCTTTGGTTCTTTGATTACTTTTGGCAGTTTATGACATCAAGTGGCTCATAGTTCTTTGATTACTTTTGGCAGTTTATGACATCTGTTCCTTTAATCATACTTTTGATCAAGACTTCCATTGAATTACAAGTATTGTGGAGATTTCACAAACATGCTTGTGGTTTACATTGGATTCTAACGTCGTTGGAAACAAGGCTGGATATTGTTCTTTCACATCGGCCTCTCGTTCCCAAGTAGCCTCTTCTTTTGGATGATTGTTCCACCGAAGCACTAAGGGAATCACTTTAGTGTGCAGTACTTGTTCCTTTCGATCCAAGATTTCCACTGGTTCCTCTATCATGCTCATGTCCTCACACATCTCCATAGGTTGTTTTCCTAACACGTGAGATGGATCATTTACATACTTTCTGAGCATTGATATGTGGAAAACGTTATGTACCCGATCAAACAACGGTGGTAAGCCAATGTGATACGCAACTTCACCTATGCGTCCCAAAATTTCAAATGGACCAACATAACGTGGGCTTAACTTCCCTCTCTTGCCAAATCTCATTACGCCTTTCATAGGTGACACTTTCACAAACACGTGCTCACCCACTTTATAGTCGACACTAGTCCGCTTCATGTCGGCGTAACTTTTCTGTCTACTCTCTTGACTTGACCTTTCTCGATTATTTGAGCAGCGGTGGCGTTGTCTTCAAGTAGTTTTGGCCTTAACACAAATTTCTCACCTGTTTCCTCCCAATTGAGGGGTGATTTGCATCGTCGTCCATACAGAGCTTCATACGGTGCCATGCCAATGCTCGTTTGGAAACTGTTGTTGTATGCGAATTCGAGCAACGGTAGATACTCGTCCCAGTATCCTTGCATATCTAGCATGCGCATGTCTTCTATCACTTAGTTCACTCGCTCTTCGCCCATCAGTTTGAGGATGGAAAGCTGAACTAAAGTCTAGTCGTGTTCCCATTCCTTCTTGAAATTTCTTCCAAAACTTGGATGTATATAGTGGATCACGATCTGAAACTATGCTGCTTGGAATCCCATGTAACCTTATGATCTCCTTCATGTATAAGTCTGCCAGTCTTCCTGTCGTATACATAGTATTGTACGGCAAAAAGTGCGCTGATTTGGTCAATCGGTCTACGACGACCCAAATGGCATTGTGTCTCTTGGCAGTACGGGGCAATCCAATAATGAAATCCATCGAGATTGATTCCCATTTCCATTCTGGGATTGGTAAAGGCTGCAATAGTCCAGCAGGATGTCTATGATCAATCTTCACTTGCTGACAAGTCAAACACCGTGACACGTGTTGACGTCTTGCTTGATCCTCTCCACGAGTTCTTTTTCAAGTCTTGGTACATTTTGGTGCTACCGGTGGATAGCATAATTTGACTTATGGGCTTCATCAAGAATCGTTCGTCTTAGATCGGCATTGTCCTAATGCATAGAGCGGCCCTTAAACAAGAAAGAACCATCTTCTTTAATCGAAGTCCGAAGATGCCTTCACTCACGTCTTGATGAATCTTTGTTAATCTTGGATCTTTCATCGTAGATCGTGGATATGCTCAAATATCACCGGCTTTACCGATATGTTAGCCAAAAGGATCCGGTGGCTTTTGACTCAATGTTAGCGTCGTAGAATGCCGTGTCTTCCAATAATTTCCATCTGCATACCCAAAACCAAACAAGCTAAGCGAAATTTGAACCCTTCCGACTCAATGCATCGGCTACTACATTACTCACTGGATGGTATTGTATGGAGCAATCGTAATCCTTGAGGAATTCCATCCACTGACGTCTCATGTTGAGCTCTTTCTGTATGGCAAGTGTCGGAGGCTCTTATGATCGGTGAAAATTTCAAAAGTCTCACCATACAAGTAATGTCTCCAAATCTTTAGCGCAAAAATAACTGCTGCCAGTTCCAAGTCATGAGTCGGATAATTTTTCTCGTGTTTTTTCAGCTGTCTTGATCCGTAAGCTATCACCTTCTTGTGTTGGTTGAGTACACAACCAAGGCCATTGTATGATGACGTCATTGTACAGTGTATCCTCCTTTGCTGAAGGAATAGCTATGCTTGGTCTTTGAAGTGAGTCTTGTCTTGAGTTCTTGAAAACTCTTCTCGCATGCCTCACTCCACTCAAATCTTGAATCTTTTCGTGTCAGCTTTGTGAGAGGTCCCAATATCTTTGAAAACCCCTTGACGAAACGTCGATAATAGCCTGCTAAGCCTAGAAAACTTCAGACATCGGTCACTGTCTTTGGCTGCACCCATTTAACCACTGCTTCTATCTTTGCTGGATTTACAGTGACACCATGCTTTGAGACGACATGTCCCAAAAAGCTAACCTCTTCCAACCAAAACTCACATTTGCTGAGTTTGGCGTACAATTGGTGTTCACGTAGAGTCTGTAGGGCAATTCTCAAGTGTTCTTCGTGTTCCGTCTTGGATTTAGAGTATATCAATATATCATCAACGAACACTACGACGCAGGAGTCCAAGTGTGGTTTAAACACTCGGTTCATCAGATCCATAAATGATGCCAGAGCATTTGTCAACCCAAACGGCATCACAAGGAATTCATAGTGTCCATATCGTGTCCTAAAAGCTGTCTTCTGGATGTCCTTTGCTTTGACTCGCAACTGATGGTATCCAGATCTCAGGTCGATCTTGGAAAAATACCTTGCTCCTTGCAGTTGGTCGAATAGATCGTCAATTCTAGGCAAAGGGTAGCGGTTCTTCACACTGAGTTTGTTCAATTGTCGATAGTCATAGCCGCATTGACCCATCTTTCTTCTTGACAAACAAGACCGGTGCTCCCCATGGAGACACGCTCGGTCTAATAAAACCCTTGTCCATAAGCTCTTGTAGTTGTTCCTTCAACTCCTTTAACTCAGCAGGAGCCATTCTATATGGCGCTTTCAAAATAGGCTCCGTTCCTGGTGCTAAGTCGATGGCGAATTCTACTTCTCTCTCTGGAGGCAATCCAGGCAATTCTTCTAGAAACACGTCGGGGAAGTCTCGCACAACTGCTATCTCAGAAATGACATTCTTTTCTTCCTTGTCCTCCTTTAAGAAAGCCAAGTATCCACTGCAACCCTTTCTGATCATTTTCTCGGCCCTTACTGCTGAGATCAGTGGCATAGATGACGACCTCTCTCCTTGGAACCGAAATGATCTTCTTGTGTTGGGTCTGAAAATGACTACCTTGTTCTTGCAATCGACAGTTGCACAGTGCTGCGCCAACCAGTCCATGCCAAGGATCACATCAAACCCTTGCATGTCTAACAGTATCAACTTTGCTTCCAATTCATGCACCTCTAGGTCTCGAACTGCTACAATGATGGATTTGCAAGCTAACTCCGTGTCTACTAACTCTCCAGTCGGAATAGAGACAGATAGGACGAAGTCCAACGCCTCTGGAACAATCTTCATCTTCTTGGCGAAACGTGGAGTGACGAATGAGTGGGTAGACCCTGGGTCTATCAACACTCTAGTGTCATATCCAACAAAGCATCTTTTTTCATATATAGTTAAAGTACCTATAGTATACATATATACATACAATAATTTACACATCAAAATACACCCTTAATTCACATATAGATTTAGTATTGAGAAAAAGAATCTATATAACTCCTAATGCATGTATCTTCTCTATTTAAAATTTTTAATGGAACGGAATTTTCTTTAATTTAAAAGAGTCTCACCTTGGATGACGTCATGCACGTTCCCTGCTTCCTGAGCAGTGACTGCATAAGCGCTCCCCTGAACGATTGGCTTTCTTGCTTGAATGGGTCGTGGTGCTGCAACTGAAACCGTCTTTCTTTTATCCATCTCGGGGCAATCCTTGATCAAGTGGCCCACCTTGCCACATCGAAAACAACCCCTAGTTCCCGCTCTGCAATCCACTGTTCTATGAGGCTTGCCACACTTTGTGCAAGTCTCCCGAGGTGCGGAAGAAACAGTACGAGAACCCTGTGTGATAGTGGCACCAGTAGACATGGCAGGGCTCTCATATCGTAAAGGTCTCCCCGACGCAAGTAATGGAAACCTCTGTTGGTGTTGTTGTTGCGCCGGCCTTCCAAAACCTCCCTGAAACTGTGGTCTCTGATTTTGGGTCATGAACCTCAGCTTTTTGTTCACCGGTTCATAGGTCCCCGTCCTTCCTTGTTCATTTCCTCCTCTCTGCTGCTCCCTCTGTCTGTATCTATTCGTATTCTCTTCCTCTACAACCAACGCCTTACTCATAACCTCTTCATAGGTCCTTAACTGAAATGGAGATACGCCTCCCCCAACCTCAGGCTTTAAACCTTACTGAAACCTCTTGGACTTCATCACTTCATTAGCGACGTAATCCGGAGCAAAACAGGCAAGTCGTAGAAACTCTACCCCATATTCTCTCACTGTCATTCTCCCTTGCACTAACTGTAAAAATTGTATCTCAAGCTGGTTCCTCACCACTTCCGGAAAATATTGTTTGTTGAACTCCTCAACAAACTCCTCCCAAGTCCAAGGCAACTCTGGGGTCTCCTGAGCTCGAGTCCGTATCACGGACTTCCACCAAGGCCCAGCCTCCCCATCCAACATATAAGCTGCCCATCTCACACTCTCATCTTCCGTGCATGTCAGCACGCTAAAGACTTTCTCCATCTCCATAAGCCAGTTCTCAGCGGCCATTGTGTCTGCCTGCCCAGAAAATGAAGGAGGTCTCATCCTCCTAAACTCTGTAAAGGATGAGGGCACAGGCAGCGCAGGTCCTACAGGTGGTGTAGGTGGCTGCTGTTCTCTTGACGCATGAGCTGCAAAGGATGCGGCTTGTTGTGCCATGGCAGCTGCCATAGTCTCCATAGTGTGCATCATCCTTTGTCGCTCCTCTCTATCTTCCTGTCTTTCTCTCACTCTTTTGTTCTCTTAGATCTTGATCCTGACGATCTCGGTCCTCTTCATCATGCTGTCTACTACTACTGCCCCCTGGGGCCTCAGTACCTCCTAAAAGCACTCTATTAGTAGGAGAGATGTAATCATCTCCACTACGTAGACTCCTCTGTTGGCCTCCCCTTGGTCGACCTCTTCCTCTAGATGACATTTGCGGCTGCATTTGAAACTAAAGTTTCGTTAGCAGAAGCCCCTATGTTCTGACCAAAAGAACTATTGTCAGAATTGCTAAAAGAAATAGCTCTGATACCAACTGTGATAGCCCGAGTTTCGGCACCCCAAAACCCGTGCCATCAGCACGGTCATCTTGATCGTGCCCCTTAGCTAAGCACAGAACATTGGCATATGAAGCATAAAATGAAATAGTAAATGAAACTGTGGAATTTAAATCTATATAAAATCATTTCTCAAAAGACAGTTCTACCCTCATGCCTCTGCATGAATGGAGAACCGATCCGAACCATCGATGATAGCAATTCATCACGGATGGTTCGCCCCAAAAGAATAGTCTCAATTATACAGGTACATTGTTTAGCCAAAACAAGGCTTGAGATACCAAGCCGTACAAATTTCTATAAAAAAGCCCTCAAAGCGGCACAACGGAGTCCTCTAGAAGAAGTCCTCAGGAGGTGGCTCCAACTCTTCACCGGCCGCGAGGTCCGACTCACCGGGGTCAGCGTCTCCTGAAGCCTCGGCAGCTGCTAGTAGTGGACCTGCGACGTGTAGTCTATAGGGTGAGCTACATCCTAGCTCAATAGGGAACAAAACACAGTTGAACATATAAATTATCACTCACATATATTCCATGATATGCCATGCATGATGTGTTTATGCAGTCACTGATGAAAACAATTAAAAGCATTACATTTTACTGGTAGTTTACTTATGTCTTTATTTATTCATGAATGATGCTAAAAAGGCCTAAAGCAAAACTTAAACTTTCAACTTAAGTAATCCCTGAGCAATATAGCATCGAGCCCCGATGAGATACCCATCATCGTCATCTATATAGACACTTTTAACGTATTCCCTGGGAATACAAATAGTACCCGAGCCCCTTTCCCTTGGGGATTGGTGGCGGGGTTTCACTAGTCTCAATCAACACCCCTGGGGTGTGCTTACTGTGTACGGATAAGCCTCCGCACTGGCCTACGATTTCGCCGCCGTATCGGTCACGGGTATCCTGCCGTGTCAGTCGTGGATATCCCGCCACGTCGGTGGGGTACCCTATCAAACCTCAAATAACAAAAGTATCAGGTGCTTTACATATAGTTATTCACCATGTAATTATGCTATCTTATATTAGTTAGGCCCTATCAAACATAATTCAATCTTGGATACATCCCTGGGATGTATCCATTCACTTGCATCACACCTGATGCTCTTAGCTCTTTACTTCCTCATCCCCTGGGGATGGTTCATTATAATTACTCTTATGGATGTCACACACACACACTTTTCACAATTCTTAAGCAATAAAAACATTTTGAATTGAATTCTATATCACTACATACATGCTCTTGTAAAATAAAGTACATGTTCAAGGTGTTCCCTACCTCAAGTCTCTGTCTGATCAATGCATCAAGGTCCCACATGGTTCCTTGTGCCCAAGCTCACACGTACCACCTATGGTACCACATAACATGTGAAATACATCACTAAAGATGTAATAAAGAAGGTCCAAGACCCTCGAAGAATCTTAAAGTCAAACTCAAAAGTCAATAAAAACTAGCCCAGTCGATTAATCGAACTCCAAAATCGATTAATCGAAAGTCAATATCGATTAATCGATTCTCAAATCAATTAATCGAGATTCCCATTCGATTAATCGAAACCCAATTCGATTAATCGAAATTCCCTACTCTATCTTGTCGATTCTCAATTCGAGTAATCGAATTTCCAAAATCGATTAATCGATTCCAAATCGATTAATCGAAATTCTAAATCGATTAATCGAATTCCCATTTCGATTAGTCGATTTCTCCAAGCTGTTTTCTTTCCTCCACCGTTCATCAGAGTTCTCGAAATTAATCGATACCCAAATCGATTAATCAAAATTCAAAGTCGATTAATCGAAACTAAATTCGATTAATCGAGATCGGGGTCCTCTGACTTTTCAATTTCTTGGCCAAAATCGATTAATCGAAACTCAATTTCGATTAATAGAAATGGCCAGATTCAGCCCCCTTTTGGGCTGTTCTTCCAAATCTTTCTCCATTTATTTTCTTTCTTTTTCTAAGCCTTTAATCTATGATTTTAACCATTCCTAACTACAATTAAACTCCCATAACTTATGCATTTAATTCACAAGAAATTTACCTCAATCAAATCTCAATTTGATTAGATCTAGTGGTTGGAAAGGCTAGGGTTCCACCTTTGGCTCTAACGGATCCAAACCGTGTCGAATCCGGCTTTTCTTGCTTGAATCCCCCCTTCCAATCAGCTGCAATAACTCCTCTCTCTCTCTCTCTTCTTTACTCTCCTTCAACAGCCAAAACAATTGATTTTAGGGTTATTAAACCCTTTTGTCTCTCCTCTCACTTGTGTGTTGAGCACATGCACCGTGATAGGTGTATGTGACTTTGCATTTACATCGTAAACCACACAGTCAGTCAAACTATCACATCTCATCCGTTCATCACACTCTATGCTAACTATTGAACTCCTAATTGGTCAAACCTGTGACCAATCGGGCACGGATCCCGAGGTCACTATTTAATATGAATTTTTGGGATATTACAATGGATGTCCATCACCATTGGTTCTTCTTGGTTCCTTTTTGATGATGTATATTCTTTGATATTATATATATATATTGTTTTATTTATCTCTTCCTTTTAAATGCCTTATATGATGACTCGATCTGTCACTACCGGACCATGTTTGCTTGATTTTCCGCTATACGAGTAGACACTCTGTGATTTGTCCCGGGGATCATCCAGAGCATGATCCTGATGGCACGGGTTTTTGGGTGCGGAAATTCGGGCTGTCACAGGAGCATTTCAAGGAAGCTGGCCAAACACCACCCTTGTTTCCAAGAAATGAATTTATAGCAATGCTTCAGTATGCATATATTCTAAATTTCTACAATTTATCTAAAAGACCATGCCTCGACTATGAAAGGCTAAACCTTTAATTGACATATGATAAATGGAGTAGAAATATACAACTGGGCCACATGATAAGACAAAAACTTTCAGGTCGAGGCATATACCCTTGATCTATCGCGTCAGGTCGAGGAGCAACATTAGGCCAGGTCGGGCATATGCCCTTATCAATCGGACATCCAAAATTTTTGCCCGACTCAACCCATTGACAGCCCTAATCATAACACATTGCCACACTGTATCTTCAATAATTGTCCAAATTTATTCATCCGAATAGTGAAAACAAAGAAAACTAGAATAAATGTTGCATTACACAAACTATAATAGCCTATTCGGATTGTGCAATAAATATTTATACAGCTATCATTCAGCGACACAAATCTATTCAATGCTTAACTTCCGGCTAAAAATTTATTGTAACAAGCTATAGAGTATGGGAATTGGTGTGAAACAAAGCATGGAAGTCTTTAATAATGTATAATATAAGCAACATCTAATCATAGGATTTGGCATTGTAACACTTTGAATTTGATAGGCAACCAGAAGTGTAGAGATTTCCAACTAATATGCCTAAACTGACTCTCTAGATTTAGCCTTTTTTAGTTCCTATATTCAAATGGCTCTGATGCTACATCAGAGTCCTTCATGCTGTTTTCACTACTTTTCTCCCAAGTGTTTATTAGTCTTTTCCTTTCTTACTTGTGCTTATATCGATTCAATCCTTCATTTAGTGGCTCTTTTGGCTCTCCAGTGGATGCCAAAATCCTTGTATGAAAAATTATTATACTCGAGGCAAATTACTGAAATTACCTCAGCACTATAGCCCAAGCACATTGCAATTGCAGACTCAAGATCTGCACCTAAGTGAACTGCCTACATGATAAATCACCAGAAAGTGTAGTTACTATAATGTGACATCTTCAATGAGGCATACAATACAACATAAAGTGATATTTTACTGTCAATGATAAAGCGAAATCCAGGTCACAGCAAAAGGAGAAAGAAATGAAGGGTCACACTAAACTATATTTCTCCATAGTACTACTATATCATATCCAAGATGTGGAATTTGTATTTTAGTGCGCCAATATGAAAAATCGAGTGATTACAGTACTATGAAGTGTAAGTTTTGTATGATACATAAATGAATCAGAAAAATGTCACCCAGAATGAAGCTTTTAACTAAAAGCGCTTGTCAAGCCAACCTTCAATGTTCTCAGGTAATTTCCCAGACCAAGTCCACTCGTGGTGTCCAATTGCAGTGACTCCAAGCCCACTCACAGTAACTATTTGCAGTAACCTATGCCCACTCGCAGTAACTATTTGCAGTAACCTATGCCCACTCGCGGTGACTTAGCAATTATTCATAGTTCCAATAACTACGCAAATCGTGGGATCATGGGCAGTTTATAGCCATCGAGATTTATAAAGGGGGGGGGGGGTTGTCTAAGGGACCTGAAATCAGGCATTTTTTTTTTTATTCAAGGAGTGGTCGGTAATCTATTCCTTTATTAATTGAATTTTGTTTCTTTTTAGAATTTATGTAGTTTTCCTTGTGGATGAAAGCTTTTATCATAAGAAGTTCGTAATCTATTCCTTCTATTCTCTATGCCTATACTACTTCACTACCGAATGATAACCATGGAGAGAAAAAAAAAAAAAAACAGTACTGAGGATCCCAATGGCGAGCTGTTGTGCGTAAGTGAAATTGTGTGTTCGAAACTATATTATCCATTTATATACACAAATATGTAGGAAAAGTATGCAAGATTTTAACCAAACCATCAAGTCGAGTAGTTTATCATAGATTGATTTTACTAAACCAATGAAGTGCCCTGGTTACAAAGATTTCAAGACACAAAAAAGGCTAGTCTAGCGTTGAAATTTGAAACCAAGCATCACCAGTCATTGAATTTTCTAGATTGCTATCCTAAAATATTGTTTTGAATTGTTACTAAAGTTCATGATTAATTATGCACAGAGAAACTTATCTCCCTTCATTCCAGCTCTATCCCACTGCCATTGCCCCTCTTCGTTTGAAGAGATATATTGATGCTCTTCATCAGGGTTGGCTGCCTGGGAAATGCTTCGCAGCTGAAATATGTTGCATTTTTTGAGTAGACTGCATTGGATTGAGAACTAACTTTTCAAGGAATATAAAGCTCTCAAGGACAAGGCTACTCTAAAATGAGGTTTCTCTAACATGATTTAAAATCTGTTTTCGGCATTCATTTCAAAGGAAATATAATTCTTAAGAATCTGATTTTGCATAAACAACTACCAAGTTGGTGCAGGTACACTGTTGACTGTGCAGGCATACTGAGATTGTCAATTTACTGCTGGAATTACACATCCTATGTTCTCAGTAGAACTTCTATTTAAGTCAATGTGTATAAAAAATGAGGAATTAGGTGCCTGAATCAGTGAATATACCAACTAATTTGAAACCTACTTTGATCAAATATTGACTTATAACCCATAACTTTGAATTGCCCTGTCACGTACTAAAAGGGAAATTATAGAGAAATTTTGATCAAGTGAGTCGTGAATTTCCCTGTCACGTACCCTTGTCCGTGAATCGATACGCTAGGACAAGATAGATGATCTGGTGTATGAGTCATGGAAAGGGGATTCATAAAATATTTATGGGTATCCTATGATGGAACTAAGAAGAAAACTATAGAACATGAAAAAAGGAAAAGGGTATGACTTGCTGAGCTTACTTTTCAACTGCTTGGCATACTACTCTCAAGTCCTCCACTGATTCATGGCTCATAAAGACATCTTTAATTATGGTTTCAATGTAGTTACATTTGGTATAAGCAATTCGGCAAGCAACATATTCAGGCTCATATAGTGTAGCAGCAATCGAGAAGTAGATTTCCTCAGGACTTGGCAATGAGAAGAATGGGTTGTCGAAACCACCATTCTTCCACCATTTGCATAAGAAAAAATCAAATGAATAATTACATGATCATAAAATAATTACAATTTATTTTTGCTGCGTTTGGGTTAGCTCTTATGAGAGAAGGCCAGCTCTCTTCCTGCTCTCTACTAGAGCCGATTCTGCTGTGGCAAAGAGCAGGGAGAGAACAGTTTTATTACTTTAAACAACTCTTCACGTGAGTAAATGCGGCGAGGAGGTGTGTTACCAAACATAAAAGCAGTTCCCTGCTGGAGCCAAAGAGAGTAAGAGGTGCTCTTTGGCCCAAAAGAGCTAAGCCAAATGCAGCCTTAGAGATTCAACTTTACCAATTTGAATATATGTACCTGTGCATACAATTTTTTGGAAAACACACACACACACACACACAAAGCAATCAAAGTTTATTTTAACTAAGAGAAAAATGGTAAATCAACAGAGGACATACCCTACATAATAAAGATCAAAGCAAATAAATATAAAATTAATGCCTACAAAATCTGAAATTTTAAAAACCTAAAAAATGAGCCAAATAAGATAGGTTAATAGGGTAAGAAATGGACCAAATAAGAGCGCATACACATTTCAAATGGAATCAAGCTAGAAGTAGTCAGCCTACAATATTTTTTCACTGAAAATGGCTAGTATCACATAACATTGATAAATCTTCTTTTCTTTTCTATGGTAATAAAAGGAAATTCCATATAGATAGAAAGAAATAATACATAGCAATGTTTTAAAAACGGGACCAGCCGGTTCCACCTTAACCAGCAGATATACTGAACCAGTTGAACTTAAAACTAGGAAATATGGTTTTTTATTATTGAACTGGTGGACCAGCCCAGTTTTCGATTAAACTGGCAGTCTCGCTGATTCAATATGAACCAGTCCACTTCATTTCCTCTTATTTTGTCAAAAATATACATGAGAGGGGATTCAAACTCAAAACCTGTTTATTAAATGAAAACACAGTCCTAACCAACAACTCTCAATATACTGGATTTCTTTAACATAACAATATTTTTAATATACATGCTTAAAGCTTACATGGTAAGTATTAATAAATCTCTTCTTAAACTAGATTGGCCAAACCCAGTTAGACCCTATCTGACTGAACTGATGCCGTTGCCAAAACCTATTAATGAAATGAAAACACCAAGTCCTAATCAACAAGTCCCAATATGCTTTATGCCTTTAAAAAGCAACCCTCTTTTTAATATATTTGTATAGAATTTATATTATAAAAGTATTAATAAAAGTATTTATCAATTGAGATCTGGGCAACTACAGTCAACTATGCTCCAATTATGCTCACGCGATCTTCCACAAATACAAATGAACCAATCAAAAATCATATGCATTAGTGTCAATAATTGAAAGATGGGCAGGTTTCAGGTTTGAGTCTCCCTCTTCCCTAAGATGGGTGTCCGAAACTAAACTGCACCATTGGATTGTGATCCAATAGAGCCATTCCTTTGCAGTAGGGCTCTGCGTATAGGGATAGAGCCCTGTTGCTCTAAGATTAGATGAAACAAAATAATCACTTGAGTTGACAGCACATAACTCAAACCAGACCAAGTACGTAGTTTCTAAGGCTATATTTGGGATTGCTCTTTGGAGGCAAAGAGCAGCTCTCTACTCTAGCGTAGAGCACTTTGGTATGGGACTATTTTTGGTTGTAAAGAGCTAAGAGCTGAACTTGGAAGTGTCCATAAAGCAAGTTTACAACATCAGGTTGATGTGACAAGACCCAACAATAACAAATCATGTAAAACAGGGTTGTCAAAAAGGAGACCCAAAACCCTGTTGTTCAAAACTATTTTTTCTATCAATATCAACACAACCATGTTAAATTGAAGCTCAAAAAAATAAATGAAAACCCAGACTGGAAAAAAAAGCCAACCTAGGTAATTAGTGCCTTGTTTTGCAAAATTGCTTCTGAAAATTCTTTTCAGGGAAAAATATTGGGCGAGAAGCATTTTCCATCCAAGGATATGGCCACATAGTTGACAATGGTGTGTTTGAAGAAGTAACCTGAGGATGTTTCTCCGTTTTCAGCTAGAGGTGGCAAATTCTTTGGGAGGAAAGTGCTTCTCACCCAATATTTTACACTGAAAAGTGCTCTTCGGAAGCAACTTTGCCAAACAGGGCCTAAATCATCTGAGATGCATTATCAAGCAAGCCTAAATGGCCTTATTTATAGGAAGTAAAAAGTTTGCAATCTTAATTAGAGGTAGAGATGATAAAGCTAAAATAGTGTATTGACATAAAAGAAAATGTCCCAAATCCAAAATCCAATAGAAAAAAGAAAAAACAAAGCACATTTTCAACACCCGAAAGGATAAATAGAAAATTTTCATCATCTCTATGCTTTCTTTCAACAATTCACAAAAAAAAAATAGCAACCATTTTAAACAAATAGATAATCAGGTAAAAGGACAAGGCATACTTATCAATCTACATCCCTCTATGAGTATTCTAATATCCAAGGAAGCTAAACCTCTTCAATTGTTATAACTTTCGATATAGAGATGAAAGAGTGAGGATTCAATTTCAAAATAAAAGCCTGTTGGGAGAGCCTGCCCCAAGTCAAAACCCAAATTTGCAGTCAAAATTTCTAAAAAGGTGTTTTGTAATAGCTTAAGAGCTACTCCGAAATTTTCAAACGCAAAGTTAGGGGAAAATGCTGCTAAAAATCAACAACTTTAAAATGGAAATGAAAACAAAAAAAAAAAGTAAAAAAATGTTGCTGATAATTCAATTAGTAGAATAGAAATTAAAGGAAAAAAAAACAGAAAAAATGCCAACAAAAATTTAATTTTTTTCCAACAAATATTAGATTTTGTCTCTTGAAAGTACTAAAAAAGAAATATTGGCATTCAGATCGCCATCTTTCACAGACCCATTGATAATTTTGGAAGTTAATCAAAATGAAAGCCTTTTAAAAAAATAGTTTTATTTTCTCTATTTTTTCAAGTTTGCAGAGAGATCAATAGAAGAACATTAAAGACAACTTATAAATCTCATATTATTTTAGACAGATATATGTTACGATAATAACCACAAAATCTGACAAATCGCGGAAACCAAACACAGATATCATCAGTTGGAATTCAAAATCCCAAACCCTAAAATTGCAGAATCTGAAACCCTAACCATCTCGCTTCGATGTTTCTGATGTTGGAAAGCTCTCTGCTCTCCCCGATTTGGTAGGGTGGAGAGGGTTTTGGAACTTTGTATGGGTTCTTGAACTAGCTAGGGTTTCCCATTTAGGATTGTCAACCAGAAAAATGAATACCTAATGATCAAATCAATGGTGATGATCATTTTCATCAAAGATAAGCTTGATATTGAACCAAAAATTAGGGATTGAGGGACACTATGAAAGAGATCGAAGCATTTTTATCGCAAATCCATAAAAAATCATCATCGCATTGCTCCCTATTCGAAGAGTTAAAACATTTTTTTTTAGTGAGAAATAATTGATAACAACAATTTTTTAAGAGATTAAGAAAGAGATTAGAATTTGACCTTCAATTGATGAAGAACCCTAGCTCATACATGAAACACGATCGAGATCTGACCTTCAGTTAAGTTCAGTTACCTTCGATCCAATGAAAACCCTAGATAGTTTGTAACAATCTAGTTCGGTTACGTCGGAGAAGAAACTGTCGCTGGAAAATGGTGGAGGAGAAAAAGTGGAGGGAAGAAATGGCTTTATAACTTAATATACGCAGATGACTTCTCAAACTAGCGGTCGGCATACCTTTCCCTACGCCAATGGCTTCCTATTATAGTCGTCGGCATAAGCCTTTTGTTTTGTAGTAAGTGAACATACAGTCAAGTCGCATTGCTTGTCAATCTACTAGAACGTGAGGCTAAGTGCAAAATATTTAAGCGTAAACATATCAGCTTAATTTGTGCGACTATAGCTGTAATTGTTAGGGAGGTTATGCAAGGTCGTATATAGAAGTCACCATCCAGATACAATGCGCATTATAGGTTGGCGTTTTTGAATGGTATCATCAATAGCAACGACACTGAATGTCGAAACCAACTAAGAATGAATAGAGCTACTGTGACAGTCAGAATTTTCCCAACCTAAAGTTTCTGAGATATATATATATATATATATTTTTTTTTTTAACCTTACACCAAAACCAAATGAGAAAACCCGGATCACCAGATCGTAGATCTCAATCTGATACAGAATACTTGGTACATTCACATACATGCGGAAATCAAAGCAGATAATACATATGGCATAATTAAAATCTCCAATCCAAAATGAACATTAAACTAAAACAAACTACCGGTGATGGCTGACCATCACCAAACAGTGGAGTACAATAGCACGAAAGTACCAAGGCTAACTTACCAAACTTCACAATATACAAAATCTACGATCTCAGAAATCTTGCCAATCCTTAAAAATTCTCAATCCTCTAGTTCGGTGTCCGGATAAGTGTTATACCTGTGCCTGTGACGTATAGTCGGGGTGAGGTAACAATCTAAGCTCAGTAGAGGAAATATCAACAACAAATTTACATCTCATCATATAATCACATAGACTTAAGGACAAATAAAAAAGGAATGGAGTCGATGATCAAGAATCGAAACAAATATGAAACTGAGTGGATATTCAATTTGAAACAAAAGCAAAAATACTATAACAGATGCGAAGATAATTTCTTGCCAGAATGTAACCTCAACATTCTTGAATCAAAACAGTTTGAAGTTCCACATATCTTTCAGTTTACATCACATAGTGTTCTTATATCTTTCAGTTCACATCTCATTACGCAGCGTTCACATATCTTTTAATCCACTTTTTACAATGTTCTGATTTCCAATTCATAATTCACGGTGTTCTAATTTCTCGTTCATATCTTACAGTGTTCAAATATCTTATTGCAGTAGTCTAGTCAATGTACAATATGCAGTATGTACAGATAACCCGCCGTACTGGTCCAACCAGTTTATAGTCACTCAGTTAATGTCCAATCAATTTATGCAGTATGTAGTATGTATGAAAAAATCCCGCCGTACCGGTCCAGTATGCATACAATGTACAGTGTGTACAGATAACTCGTTGTACGAGTCAACAGATATGCGTTATGCGATATGTACAAAAAACTCATCGTCTTGGTCCAAGATCGTGTGTAATGTGCGATTAAAATATCCAATATTCAACTTCTTAAATGTAGTCAATCTCACAGTTTCAATTTCAATCACAACTATCACATTTCAGTCCTAATATTCGAATATAGTCAAATCAACAAGCTCTAAATCCATTACTATGATCATAACCTAACTTAAACGGATACCACATCAAATCATATTTAAGGCATCAATTTACGAATTTCCTATGAAACGATGATTCAAGTCAAATATGTAAATTTCAGGTGTCATCACATAGATATTCTCATGAGGGCCTATGAATCGAAAACAAAATAGATCATATCACAATATCTATGAATCACAGTAAAAAATGTAATTGGTAGTGAGTTTCTCCTACCTCAACTTGAAGCCAAAATGAAGATTTCCTTATCAAGGCGACATTCCCCTCATGTCCCCTTGGTCACAACCTAGAACACACCAAATTTATTTCCTATTAGTCAAAAGTAATGAACAACGAAAAGTTCCAAGGTCTCCCAAAGTTTCTTTCTCAAAATAAAACAATTTCATAAACTGTCCAAATCGATTGATCGAATCCTAATCCGATCAATTGGTTTCTTCTGAAAAACACATATATTTCTATTTGTATAATCAATCCCACACTCGATCGATCAGTTTTCAAATCGATCGACTGATTCCTAAATTGATCGATCAGTTTACTAAGAAACCAATCCATCTTCACATCACAATCCTGTCGACCTTAACTGAAGCCTACTGACAATATTTCGATCGATCGAGTTATATTTCGATCGATTGGTTTCCAAATCAAATGAAACCTATCGACCTTAAACGAACCTGCCGACTTGAAATGGAACTTGTCGACAATTTTCGATCGATCAAATTTCATTTTGATCGATCAGTTTCTCAAATCGATCGATCAAATTTAATTTCGATCTATTGGTTTCCTTCAGAAAACCACTCTATTTCTGTTCTGCCAATCTCTTCACATGTCAAAATCGATCGATCGATTCAGATTTTGATCGATCGATTTTGTCAAATTTTTCAAAAACTTGGGTTTCTTCTTTCTTAACTCATTTTTTCCCTCAATTTTGAATCCTATGATTCTAAATGTTCACTCATACTCTTACCAAGCTTAACACACTGACTTATCACCTAATTAATACACTTTGCTTACCTTTCCTTGGTCGATCACACGCCTTTCATGAGTAGTTGCCACTGAGGGTTTCAGAGTGAAATTCGCCGATCCTTCTGGCAATTGAATCGAAATGAAGTCTACGACGAATCCACACTCCAACACATACCACTCTTCATCCTATTTATTGCGTATGGTGCGATCATATGGTTGGCTCACACAAGAAGATGGGAGAAGTTCAAGCCCTCCTTCTTTTCTCTCTTTCTAGAAACCCAAAGCCCTTAAAATGTGAAAATCGGTTATTGGCTTCCAAAGGAAGCCTTTGCCTTTTTATATAACAAGGGGGGTTTCAGTGTAATGTAGGCAAACCGTGAATTGGTGCACGACCTTTCATCCAAATTCAAAATATGGTTATAAATTTATCTTTTTCAGACACATTAAATTTTTATAATTCATTTATTCTAAAAGTTCAAGGCAGCATTTTTCGGGATGTTACATTCTTTCTACCTTAAAGAATTTTCATGATCGAAAATTGATATGCCGTATGCAAAGAGGTACGGACACTTGGTAATCGTTAATGCTTCAACGTCCTCACAATCAGGGTTATCACATTCTCTCCTCCTTAAAGGAATTTTCATCCTCGAAAATTCACATAGGTCACGTGGTATGTTAGTGTGTATTCATCTCAAGTTTAGAGCTAAATGGTCACACTAATCTGTTACATTCATCCACATAACATTAACAATTTTCAAAATATTCATAACGAATGTAACACTTCGATCATAAGCTACCTAATCATCTAAAATCACAAGTTCAACATGAGGCATCCATAACTAATTTATCAGCAAGGGTTCTAAGAAACCATTTTCATATAGACCCACAATTGATTCATCAATGTGGATAATAACGTTTCATTGCCCGGCAACAAAGATATCTCAACACACATCATCACCATTGTGAATATTTAAGTTTGTTAACCCTGAAATGAAAACACATAGATATTCCCAATCATCCATCAAAACCTAACAGTACATAAGCCATTTAACATTCAAGCACGTTTCCACAACATTCAAGCCATTTATCATCTGATCTAAAGCAGATACACAAAACTTGTAAACACATCCCTAAGACGTAAGTCATTCATTGTTACAAAGTTTACATAATCATTCACCAAAAGTTTGACTATAACTACAAATCCTGTTGATTAGTTCAAAATGCAATGTCCACAAAAGAAATTTTAAAACCCTTAACTGCCAAAGTAAACCCAAAGTAAACCTATGGCCTTGGAATAGATGCTGAAGTTATTCTTTCCTTTCCCTTCTCGGGATAGTCTTTAATCCAATGTCCCATCTGGCCACATCTAAGGCAAGCGCCAGTGGACCACCAATATTCTTGTGTCTTATGTCATCCTCCACACCGTGCGCATGTCTCAACCAATGTTGATGAAGTGGTGTGTGCAAGTTGTTGCACCCTTGACGTTCCATCCGTAGTCATGGATGGTCTCGAGTAAGCAGTCTAAGCGGGTTGAATAGGTACTGGCATGAGGAGTCTCGGTTCTTTGCTTGCCTGCTCATAGTTATCAGTTTACACTTGACCCATCCTATTTGCATTCTGTTGGTCTATCCTCTTATACATATCGTCTATATCCTCTTCGGCTACTAAAGCCTTACTCATCACTTCCCCATACATTTTCAACTCCAATATGGAAATCCTATCCCTAATGTTCGGCCTCAAATCGCTCTGGAACTTCTTAGCCTTCATCATATTGGAGGCCACATGCTCTGGAGCAAACCATGCAAGTCTCATAAATTCAACTCCATATTCTCGAACTGTCATCTGACATTGTTCTAACTGGATGAACTTCACTTCCATTTGGTTCCTCACCACCTTAGGAAAGTACTATTTATTGAACTCTTCAACAAACTCTTCCCAAGTCCACAATATACCTGGAGCTTCTTACTCCCTTGTCCTTGACACAGACTTCCACCATGGGCCTGCTTCCCTATCTAACTTGAATGTAACCCATCTTACCCTCTCATCTTCAGTGCATGAAAGTACAATGAATATCTTCTCCATTTCACTGAGCCAATTCTCAGCTTCCATTTGATTTGCTTGTCCTGAGAAATTTGGAGGGCGCATCTTTCGAAACTCGATAAATGCCGAAGGAGTAGGGGGAGGTTGGGGCTGATGGTTATTAGTATTATATGCAACCATCAACTCTGTCTATTGAGCCATAGCATTATCCTCGACTTCCATGGCCTGTGCCATTCTTTCTTCTCTTTCACTCTCATTCACATCAGACTGAAAACCTCTACTACCTCGACCCCCTCTGGGTCATCTACCTCTACCAGACATAATGATCTGTTATAATGAAATAAAAGTTTCAATTAACAACCGGTTACCATATTCAAACATAACTCTTAAAATATCCCAGCTTATTTCTGACAGAATCTAATATCACATCGCTGGACCTACGACCATATTCCTACACATATAACTAGGGCTCTCAGTCTCTCATAGGACTTAATTTCTAGGCTCCGACAAAACTAAGGCCATTTAGAGTTTCAAAATAGGGATTGTGAATCCCTCCTAAGTTCCGATAGAATCTAATGCCATCGCGTTTGACTCTTAATAAGACCTAACGCCTAAGCTTTGATATCAACTGACAGTCCGAATTTTCCCAACCTAACATTTCTGAGATATATATATATATATATATATATTTTAACCTTACACCCAAATCAAATGAGAAAACTCGGACCGTCAGATCATAGATCACAATGTGATACATAATACTTGGTACATCCACATACATGTGAAAATCAAAGCAGATAATACATATGGCATAATTAAAATTTTTAATTCTAATATCGAACATGAACATTAAACTAAAATAAACTACCGATGGTGGCTGACCATCACCAAACAGTGGTGTACAATAGTACAAAAGAACAAGGACAACTTACCAAACATCATAATGTACAAAATCTATGATCTCGGAAATCTTACAAATCCTCAATCCTCCAGTCCGATGTTCGGATAAGTGTTATACCTGTGCCTATGATGTGTAGTCGGGGTGAGCTAACAGTCTAAGCTCAGTAGAGGAAATACCAAAAAAAAATTCACATCTCATCATATAATCACATAGATTTAATGACCAAAATAAAAACGGAATGGAGCAGATGATTAAGAATCGAAATAAATATGAAGCAAAGTGGATATTCAATTTGAAATAAAAATAGAAATACTATGACAGATGCAAGGATATTTCCTTGCCAGAATGTAACCTCAACATTCTTGAATCAAAACAATTGGAAGTTCCACATATCTTCCAATTTACATCACACAATGTTATTATATCTTTCAGTTCACATCTCATCACACAGCGTTCACATACCTTTTAGTCCACTTCTTACAATGTTCTGATTTCTAATTCATAATTCACGGTGTTCTAATTTCTCGTTCATATCTTATAGTGTTCAAATATCCTATTGCAGTGGTCTAGTCAATGTACAATATGCAGTATGCACGGATAACCCGCCATACCTGTTCAGTCAGTTTATAGTCATTCGATTGAATAGGTTTATTTATAGTTGATATATGCTATGAAAAAATCACGTCGTCTAGGTCCGATTATGCATGTAATTATACGGTGTATATGAATGAAAAACCGATGCAATATGACATTCAACTTCTTAAATGCAGTCAATCTCACAGTTTCGATTTCATTCACAATTATCACATTTCAGTCCAAATATTCGAATATAGTCAAATCAACAAGTTCTAAACCCAATACTATGATCATAACCTAACTTAAATGGATACCACATCAAATCAAATTCAAGGGATCAATTTACGAATTTCGTATGAAACGATGATTCAAGTCAAATATGTAAATTTCAGGTGTAATCACATAGATATTCTCACGAGGGCCTATGAATCAAAAATAAAATAGATCATATCACAATATCTATGAATCACAGTCAAATGTAATTGGTGTCAGTTTCCCCTACCTCAACTTGAAGCCAAAACGAAGATTTCCTTATCAAGGTGACATTCCCCTCAGTCCCCTTAGTCACAACCAAGAACACACCAAATTTACTTCCTATTAGTCAAAACTAACGAACAACAAAAAGTTCCAAGGTCTCCCAAAGTTTCTTTCTCAAAATAGAAAAATTTCAGAAACTGACCATATTGATCGATCGAATCCCAATCTGATCGATCGGTTCCCAAAATTGATCGATCGAAATACATTTCGATCGATTAGTTTCCTCTGAAAAACACATACATTTCTGTTTGTATAATCGGTTCCACACTCGATCGATCGAACGATTCCTAAATCAATCGATCAGTTTACTCAAAAATGAATCCATCTTCACATCACAATCTTGTAGACTATACAGGAATCCTGTCGACCTAAACTGAAGCCTGTCGACAACATTTTGATCGATCGAGCTCTATTTTGATCGATTGGTTTCCAAATAAACTGAAACTTGTCGACCTTAAACGAACTTGTCTACTTGAAATGGAACATGTCAATAATTTTTTATCAATCGAATTCCATTTTGATCGATCGGTTCCTCAAATCGATTGATCAAATTTAATTCCTATCGATCAGTTTCCTTTAGAAAACTAACCTTTTTTTGTTCTACCAATCTCTTCATGTGTCAAAATTGATCGATCGATTCAGATTTTGATCGATCAGTTTTGTCAGATTTTTCAGAAACACGGGTTTCTTCTTCCTTAACTCATTTTTTTCGCTCTAATTTGAATCCTATGATTCTAAATGTTCACTCATACTCTTACCAAGCTTAACACACTAACTTATCACCTAATTAACTCACTTTGCTTACCTTTCCTTGGTCGATCACACGCCTTTCACGAGTAGTTGCCACAGAGGGTTTCAGAGTGAAATTCACTGATCCTTTCGACGATTGAATAGAAACGAAGTCTACGATGAATCCACACTCTAACACATACCACTCTTCACCCTATCTATTGCATATGGTGCGATCATATGGTTGGCTCCACAAGAAGATGAGAGGAGAAGTTCAAGCACTCCTTTTCTCTCTCTCTAGAAACTCAAAGCCCTTAAAATGTGCAAATCGGTTATTGGCTTCCAAAGGAAGCCTTTGCCTTTTATATAACAAGGAGGATTTCGGTGTAAAGTAGGCACACCATGAATTGGTGCACGACCTTTCATCAAAAGTCAAAATATGGTTCTAAATTTATCTTTTTCACACACATTAAATTTTTATAATTTCATTTATTCTAAAAGTTTAAGGCGGCATTTTTCAGGATGTTACATTCTTAAATTAGTGATGTATAGTCGGGATGAGCTAACAGTCTAAGCTCAGTAGAGGAAATATCAACAACAAGTTCACATCTCATCATATAATTACATAAATTTAATGACAGAAAAAAAAACAAAATGAAGCAGATGATCAAGAATCGAAATAAATACGAAACAGAGTAGATATTCAATTTGAAACAAAAACAGAAATACTATGACAGATGCAAGGATAAATCCTTGCCAGAATGTAACCTCAATATTCTTGAATCAAAACAATTTGAAGTTCCACATATCTTTCAGTTTACATCACATAGTTGCAGACACCCAAATTTGGCCCAAGGCCTGATCAAAACACATTTCGAGAGAGGCACGTTTTCGAGCTTTTGATGGCATGTATGGAACCCTTAAGAATCACCCCAAACCCTTAGGAATCTCTTTAGATACCTTAGGAATCTACCCCAAACCTTTAGAAACCAATCCCGACCCTTAGAACCCCTTTCGAACCTTAAACCTAACCTTCCCATGCAATAGATGAAAAGTGATGCATTAGGACTAGCTGAGGTCTTTTACTACTATCAAATCATATACCATTGGAAAGAGGACTTCTCCAACTTTCCAACGAGCCAAGAATCGCCTCAATTGGAGTTGTATAGCAAAAGTTATGATGATTCAAAAATCATATAATTTTGCAAGATTTTGGCTTGGCGCAACTAATAATTGTGCTAGGCTTAAGTGGGTCTCCTCGCGGGATTGCAACCTCCCAAGGCATATGAACAGTGACCTCCGGTTTGTACTCAGAAAATCAAGATTGGGGTTTGACTTGTTGACCATCTTGATCTTTGGGGGGTGTTTTACTAGTTTTGTTGCACCATTTTATTGCTTATTTGCAACCCTTAAGTGATTTGAAATACTAACCTATCATCCACCATTAAAACCATTCCCACACTTCTCCAAGCTTTCAAAATCCTAGGAAACCTTAGATTAGAGTTTACCTAATTGCTAAACCCAATTAGCATCTAAGTGGCTTCCTAATCCACCCATTTCCTATAAATAGAACCCCCCTCCCCTTGGGTTAAAGGTTGAGAATTTTGCCTAAGAGAAAAAGAGCTTAAGTGAGAAGATCTTTTTCCCTTTGGTGCACCATCCCCATACAAATTCTAGAATTTAAAAGAACCCTTTAGACCTTAGTATTTCACTAAGAACCTCTAGGTTTGGTGTGTGTGATCCCCTAGCCTTCCTTCTCTACCTCTTAGCTCCAAGCCTTAGGAGTTAGAACTCCATTCCATACCATGCAAGCCGTTAAAAGCTCATCAAAGCAAGCTACGTAAGGCTCTTCTACGGTGTTACAAGGGCCCGAGGGCTCCGACTCTCCCCTTTCTTCTTCTATCTCTTCTTTAGCTCTTCCCGTCCTCCCATTTGTGCCATTACGCTGCTAAATTTTCGGTAGGAATGGAAGGGCACAAATAGGATTTAAGGCCCATTTGGATAAAATAGGAAGCCATTTTCTTGTCTTTTACTTTATTTTTATTTTGGCCATTAGTAGAGACCGCGTTAAGCGGTTGATCGGGTGCCTAACACCTTCTCGATCGATAACTGAAGCCCCTACCCAAGAGCCTTTGCTGTGGACTTGATTCAGAGTCATATTTGTGACACTTCGGTGCTTATAAAAGTGATATATGTATCCCGGGACACCAAAAGCTCCGGGTGGCGACTCTATATTTTTCGTTAGTGAGCACATCGCCGCTACGGGATCATCAAAAACCCACGATTGCCCAGATTGCGACTCTGCTGGGGATAGCTTATAGAGCTTCTCCTTGAAATTTGGCCATTGAAATTTTATTTTACTGACCTTTTTGCTATTTTTGTAATATTTTTTATTTTTTACTCACCCCTACTTTCCTGTCATTTATGAGCCTTAGCCGATAGGCAGGCCTACATGCGCATTGTCTTTTAATTTTCTTTACTTTTCCTTCATTTTAGTGCCTTAGTCAATTGGCGGGCTTACTTGCGCATTCTCTTTTAATTTTTTTTAAATTTCTATCATTTAGAGTACCTTAGTTGATTGGCGGGCCTACTTGTACAATCATATCCTAACGGTGGACGCCGGCCTGTAGTGGCGGCACGGGATCATCACCCCCGATCTTTGAACTAAAGAAAACTTTCATAAAAAAAAGAGCTTTGAAAAAATTAAAATTGAACCAAGCTAGGGAACTTAATCAATTTATTTTTGCGGGTTAGATTGTTAAAAGGGTTGGGCTATTAGGCAAACAAACAACCACTCGGGTCTTAGTATGGCGACAGCCCCTAGTGGTGATGATCCATAAAAGTTCCAGCCGACCTAGTATCTAAGAAAGCACTTGTGCCGGAGGTATATCGGGTGGGTTCCCATTCCTACAAGCTTAAAACCCGTTGAGGAGCGCGCTAGCGAGTTATATCGGACTCATCCTTTAGGTGCGGTAAGGAGAGAATCGATCATATAAAGTCAAGCAGTTCCCAGAAGCCCAGCTTCCACAGAAACCCAAAACAGACCCATTTCCTCAATTTTGCCTGGCGCAAGTATTAGTTGCGCTAGTGTCAAAAAAGGGCCCTACTACCTTGGCGCATGTATTAGTTGTGCCAAGCTTACCTGGACATTAGCTGCCAAAAATCTAAGGCTTTCTCACTTCCCGAGTCCTCAGATTAGTGTGTTTAGTACCTTGGTTTGGGCCCCGCCATCTCTGACACCCTATCCCCGTTGGTCAAAAGAAGGCAACTTCTTTTTGGCTCATTTTGGGGGATCGGGTTGTTTGCCTTAATTTTCATACCTTCAATAGATCAAAGGTCCTCCTTTGATTCTTCTAAAGTGCGTCAGAATTATCGCCACGGGTCTTCAATTAGGATATGAAAGCCATTTGAGAAGGGAATTCCAAGGCCTCGAAACCTGTATTTTCAAAAAATTTTCTCCAAAAAATTAATTAATTAAAAATTTAAAACCTAAAAATTAGAGTTCTTGTGGTGCCGGCACAATGGCATCATCTTGCCCTCCATCGTCCCGTAGGGGAAGAAGGAGGAGGATTTTTCGGCCTTATCCAAGGCACCCTTACCCAACCCATTCCCGTAGAATGTCGTGGGTAGTGGACCTGACTTGCATCGATCTCGACTCATCCCCATCACATTCTCCAACCCATTCCCATTTGGGGGAAGTCTTTTCCACCATCCCCCTCACCCAATCACCCTTTACCGTTATCGGCCCATTTGGCGCCCCCATTTTCCCAACCGCTACCTCCCAAAACATCCAAAGTCCAACCCCCAACTCCCCATCTTTTCCCCTAACCATGCCCATGCAAAATCCAACACATTTCCCATCCACATTCATGACAAACCCAACCCCATTTTCCCAATCCACATCCATGCCCCATTTCCCATCTTCCCCCTATAGGCCCGATCCACACACATTCGCATATACTACTTTCTCCTTATCCAACCCCTCACAAATCCCCCCATCTATCCGGGTCATGCCCATTTTTACCGAGGCCATGCCCGGTTTTCCTCACCCCTCCACACCATACCCCCCATCATCCAAAAACATACCCAATACATCCCCTCATCCCTCCAATCCACCCATATTCCATCACTTACCTAGGCCATGCCCGACTTTAATGAGGCCATGCCTAATTTACCCTCCGCATCCACCCCATCTATATCCAATCCTCCCTTAAATCCACCATCCAGATCCGACCCTCCTTCCAGGACTATGATGGAGGAGATGCTCCAAGCCTACTCCATGTGGAAGGCTTCCCAAAATGCCTCCTCTCCTCCACACCCCATATCCATGAACCTATCCCATACCCTAGCCAATCTCCATGCCTCATTCCCCATGACCCCCATCAACCCCCCATATTCCACACCATCCAAATCCCCACTACCCACATGCCCCAAGGCCCAATTGCCCAAGCTCCCACCTCCCACATGCCCCAAGGCCCAATGGCCTAGTACCCTACCACCCAAACCTACCCAGGGCCCATGGCCCAAACCCATTAGGGCCCATTGGGCCAGACTCACCAAGGCCCAAAAGGCTAGACCCATCAAGGCCCATTGGGTCAGACCCACCAAGGCCCACTGGGCCATGGCCCAACCCTATCAAGGGTCCATGGCCCAAACTTATCATGACCAAGGCTTCATGGTCCAACCCCAAACCCCACACTCATACCTTCCACAATACACCCCCAACATTTCACCCAACCTTCCCACCCGGGTCAAACCCATACCATACCCCAAACCCAAACCTACCCAGGGCCCATGGCCCAAACCCATTAGGGCCCATTGGGCCAGACTCACCAAGGCCCAAAAGGCTAGACCCATAAAGGCCCATTGGGTCAAACCCACCAAGGCCCACTGGGCCATGGCCCAACCCTATCAAGGGTCCATGGCCCAAACTTATCATGACCAAGGCTTCATGGTCCAACCCCATACCCCACACTCATACCCCACACTCATACCTTCCACAATACACCCCCAACATTTCACCCAACCTTCCCACCCAGGTCAAGCCCATACCATACCCCAAACCCAATTTTATCTTGGCCCCATACCTCAAGACCATCTCTAAACCATTCCCCATGCCCAATGGCCCCATCAGGCCCCACCCCAAAACCAAACTTCCACTCATCCCATCATCCAACAAACTTTTTCTCACCCCCAATGGGCTCACCGAACCCCCGCTCATGCCATTCCCATCCAACCAATGCAACACCAACAAGAGAATCCCGCCCTCGCTGCATACTATGCCGACCAACAGTATGTGGAGGACGAGATTAGGAATAGTGGAGCCTATGCTGGGGCATTGACCAACCTTAACCCTCCTCCCATAACTGTCCACCCCTTCGTGGCCCAGAATGAAATCCAACCAACGACCGAGAAAGCAGCCCCTGTATCAAAAGAGTCAGAATAGCTGAAAGAACAGTTGGACAAAATACAAAAGCAGTTGATGAAAATGGGTGGTGCTGAAATCCACACCACGGACTTCACATATTAGTGTTTGTTCACTGAGGTCTCCTTCCCCCAAATTTAAAATGCCAGCTTTCGACAAATATAACGGCACCAGCAATCCTATTGCACACCGAAAGTTGTACTGTGGGAACATGTGCCAATACGGAGGGGATGAAAGACTACTGATAAAACTCTTTCAAAAGAGCCTGACCGGTCCGGCCCTAAGGTGGTTCATGTCTTTGGAACCGTCCATGATGAAAACATGGAAGGACTTGACGCACCTTTTTCAAGAACAATATGTCTACAATGTAGACATTGAGCTACGTAAGTCAGGCTTGGCCCACTTGAGGCAGAACCCAAATGAGACCTTTAGCGACTATCTAGGACGCTGGAGAGCACTGGCAGCTCAGGTCAGAAATAGAATACCTGATGATGAGCAAATAGAGATGATCTAGAAAAATACTCTGCCAGTGATCTCGAACTTTTTGGTGTACTGGCAGCAGTCTAGCTTTGCTGATCTGGTAAGGAACGCTAGTCGATGTGAGGATGCCATCAGGGAAGGCCCTCTGAATAAAAATGTGCCAAGTGGAGCCAGTGGGGTTAGGAGATTTTTAGAATAAAGAACTAAGAAGAGGACAAGGGCCAATGTTCAAAACATTGCCGATACAAGGCCCAACAATAACATAACCTCGTTCCAATTTTAAGCCGCACCATCAGCGCCGGCTAGAATTGAGCAGATACAGAGGACAAAGAATGGGCAAGGAATGCAGATGATTCCAGAGCAGAGGAGTGCCCGCTATGACTAAGTTTTTATGCCCTTAGGACAGTCTTTGAGTGTACTTTTACCTTTATTAATTGAAAAGGGATTAGTCACTATTCGTCAACAGCAACCTCCTCCTCACTTAATTCTAAGGAATTATGATCCTAACACCCACTGCAATTTTTATCAGGGTCCGGGTCACCCGATAAATCGTTGCTTCCCATTGAAGCACACGATCCAAGATTTTATCGACACCAGAAAAATATTCCCCTAGCAACTTCTCAAGCGAACCAGCATGCGAACATTCACCAGGTGCCATTACTCCCACATCCTACCAGAGGAGCAGGTCCCAGACCCACCATTGGGATGATAGAAACTGAGGAGGAATTTAAATTGGATCCATTCGATTACATCAATGATCGGGAGAGTTATGTGGCACCATTACTAAGGGATGATTTGATAATACAAGGAGAAATAATGGGGGAGGTCGATTTATAGTTAGTGATCGAGCCCATGACCTTTTCCATACTGTTTTAATTGATGGATATCAAATCTTCTTTTAATCTGCTGATAGGGCACCCCTGGTTGCATGAGGTCGGGGCGATACCGTCTACCCTACATCAAAAACTAAAATTCATATCCGGGTAGAAGGTGATCACCATTATTGGTGAAGGGCACGATGAGAAAGACAAATCCACCCACAGCATTGAAAATCCTAAGGTGGTGGATGTGCCACATACTGAGGAAGACATCGACCTCCACATTTTGAATATGAGGTGTCAGCAGTAGGCCTGAAACCCCAGAGAAACATCACTTCTAGGTGGTTGAATGGAAGCAGCAGTGGCCATGCTCCAGAAGTGGGGCTATCAGAAAGGCAGAGGACTCGGGACCTAGACTACAGGGCAGAAGAGAGCCTGTTATTGCCAAGGGGCAGAAGGTCTGATTCGGGTTAGGTTACAAGCCCACTGAGGAAGAGGTCCGAGAGGCTAAAGAGAAAGCCAGGGTCACTGCAGCTATAAGAGCTCAAGGAATCAACATAGAAGAGAAACTACGCCCTAGGTTGTACATTAGGGAATCCTTTGTCAGCACTGGGGTCATAAAAATCGATCGAAATGGGGTAACCCATTTGATCCCACACAAACCCATGACCCCTGTCCATCACACCAATCCCCACATCTCCCTTCCCAACCTCGAAATAGATCTAGCTGCCTTATCCCTATTTGAGGAGCGACGACCAGTACCTGAATAAACTCCTCCTGTGGTAAATCACCACAAAATGGTGTTGACATTTGAGGACATCATCTCAGACAAAATGAGGATCAACATGACAGAAGCTGACTCCAATGAGCCATATCAGTCAGCCCCCTCGATCCAATCAGGTAAAGGAGCGGCCCCTTAGGTACATAATTGGGAATCTTTTCTCCAAACTCTAGAAGCGGGGAGTGGCCTAACATTTAGCACCCGTTTCCCAAAAAAAAATAACCTATAAAAAGTGAGATAAGCCCTTGACAGGCAATACCTTGTATATACACAGACTCGTGTCACCAAGGGTCTGTCTTGGAAGAAAACCAAAATCTCAAAAACATTAGCAAAATATAAAATCCTAAAAATATTGAAAAAATATAAAGTTCAAAAACATTGTCGTTTAAAATTCCAAAGAAAGTCCCACAAAAAGATGCCTTAATCAAAATACCCGTCCCACATAAAATCAACTCCTTTCCTGTAGAAATACAAGAAGAGGTAGGAGTTACAAGTTTGGATGAGGATATCCCTTTGGAGGAGCTCCCTAATGAGCTCCTCGACCGATTTGCCGAATTTGAGCATGGCCTTACCCCCATTGTCAAAGAAACAGAAGATATCAATTTAGGGACTAAAGAGATTCTCAGAATAACCAAGATCGGAACGTCACTGTCTCCTGAAGAAAGAAAAAGCATGATCGATTTCCTTCGGTCATACCAAGACATTTTTGCCTGGTCATACGAGGACATGCCTGGTCTGGACACCGATTTGGTCGAGCATGAACTGCCTCTCTACCCTGATATGAAGTTGATTAAATAGAAGCCGAGACATCTTCGACCAGAGTGGATGTTAAAAGTCAAAGACGAGGGCATCAAGTAGTATGATGCGGGGTTTCTCATGGTCTCCAAATAATCACAGTGGCTAGCCAATATCGTGCCTGTACCGAAGAAAGATGGAAAGGTCCACATATGCATTAATTTTTAGAACCTGAACAGGGTGAGCCCGAAGGACGATTTCCCGCTACCACACATCGACATCTTGGTCGATAACACTGCCAAGCACGGGATGCTTTCTTTTATGGATGGATTCTCAGGATACAATCATATCAAAATGGCAGAGGTTGATCACGAGAAGTCAGTGTTCATTATCCCCTTGGGAACCTTTTGCTATCGAGTCATGCCATTTGGGTTGAAGAATGTCGGTGCAACATACCAGAGAGCCATGATTGCGCTATTTCACTACATGATGCACCGAGAGATTGAAGTGTATGTTGATGATATGATAGCCAAATCACCGGAGTGAGGTGATCACTTGGTAAACCTCCGGAAACTTTTTGGGAGGTTGAGAAAGTACAGATTACGTCTGAATCCACAGAAGTGCATTTTTGGCACTATGTTAAGGAAACTGTTGGGATTCATCGTCAGCAGGAGAGGGATCGAGGTCGTCCCAATTAAAGTCAAAGCTATCACAGAAATCCCACCCCCGTCTACTGAGAAAGAGGTTAGAGGGTTCTTGGGTAGAATACAATATATATCAGTCGGTTCAATGCACAACTAACTCCAATCTGCACGCCGATCTTCAAGCTACTTCGGAAGAACTCACCCATTGAATGGAATAACGATTGCCAGGCAGCATTCGATAAAATCAAAAGCTACCTCCTTAACCCACCTGTGTTGGTACCACCCGAGCCAGGGAGACCACTCTTGATGTATCTCTCCACAATGGAGGTCTCGATGGGATGCGTCTTAGGGTAGCATGACGAGACAAGAAGAAGAGAGCAAGTCATCTCTATCTGAACAAGAAGTTTGCTAATTATGAAATGTGTTATTCTCATCTAGAGAAAGCATGCCTGGCTCTTATATGGGCTACTCAGAGGCTCCACCATTACTTGCTATCCCAAGCCGTTCTACTTTTGGCTCGCATGGATCCGTTGAAATACCTGTTCGAGAAGCCGGCTCTGACTGGGCGAACCACACAATGACAACTTTTATTATTTGAGTTCGACATCATGTACATCACTTAGAAGTCGATTAAGGGGTAGGCACTTGCTGATCATCTTGCCGACAATCCTTTGCCAGACTATGAACCCTTGAGAACTGAGTTCTCGATGAGGACATCCTATTCATGACGGAAGACGATACTGAGGAAGCAGAAGAATCATGGGTAATGCACTTCGATGGGGCAGCAAATGCCAAGGGCCAAGGAGTTGGTGCCATACTGATTTCGCTCAAAGGATCCCATGTACCAGTCTCTATCAAGCTCAACTTCCCTTGCACTAACAACAAGGCCGAATACAAAGCTTGTGCCACTGGCTTGCAGGCGGCTCTCGATCTAAATGTAACTCACCTCCGAGTGTTTGGCGATTCACAGTTAATTATATGCCAGATGAATGATGACTGGAAGATGAAAGACAAGAAACTAATCCCTTACCATGAACACCTCGAGGATCTGATAGCTCGCTTCCAAGACGTGACATTCTCATATGTCCCCCAGATAAGGAATCCCTTCGCTGATGCATGAGCAACTTTGGCGTCAATGATAGAAATCTTGTTTGGTGCTAAGATGAAGCCAATTATAATCGAGCAAAGGAATGAGCCAACTTTCTGCCTCCAAATTGAGGAACCTACAAAGCTTGATAATGAGCCACCTTGGTTCTCAGATATCAAGAATTTCCTCGAGACACTAACTTTCCCTGAGGGTACGTCCAAGACGGACTGGCGAATCATTCAACGTCTAGCAGTAGGCTACTTCATTTGTGGGGAGTGCCTTTACAAGCGATCCTACAATAACATCTTACTCAGGTGCCTTATTGAAGGTGAAGCGATAAATATTATAAAGGAGATCCATGAGGGAGTATGTGGAGCCCACGTCAGTGGTCACATGCTTGCCAAGAAAATTCTGCGACAGGGATACTTTTGGATCACTATGGAATAAGATTGCTAAAAACATGTTCAGAAATGCTACAAGTGTCAGAAACACTCCAATCTGATACATGCTCCTGCCATCGATCTTCACTGCATGACCACTCCTTGGCCATGTGCTACATGGGGCCTAGACATCGTCGGAATGATTAATCTGAAAGCATCAAACGAACATCGATTAATCCTCGTCGCCATTGAATACTTTACCAAATTGGTAGAAGCGGCGTCATATGCCAACATCACAGCCAGTCACATCGAGAAGTTTCTCAAGAGTAATATTGTGTGCCGATTTGGAGTACCCAAGGATATCATCACTGATAACGGCATAAATTTTACAAATAAGTGCATCTGAGCCTTCTGTGAGCAATACAAGATCAAGCACCATCGCTCGTCACCTTATCGGTCTCAAACTAATGGAGCCGTAGAAGCTGCTAATAAGACGGTCGTCGGCATCCTAGAGAAGATGGTCCTCACTTATCGAGACTGGGGTGAAATGCTGCCATTTGCTTTTTGGGCCTACAGAACATCGATCCGTACTGCTACAGGGGTAACTCCTTTCTCCCTTGTGTATGGAACCGAGGCTGTCTTACCGGTAGAGGTTGAAGTACCCTCGCTCCAAATCCTCATGGAATCAGGCTTACCTGAAGCAGAAAGAGAGAGATCCCACTTTGACCAGTTGAACTTACTGGACGAGAAGAGACTCCTAGCCTTGTGTCACACTCAAGTTTACCGGGAGCAAATCGCATGCGCTTACAATAAACATGTCCGTGGTCTAGATCTGAAGGTAGGAGACACTATGCTGAAGAAGATCTTTGCATCCTTCCACACCGATCCGAGAGGGAAGTTCAAGTCGAACTTGGAAGGGCCATACGTCATCCGAGAAGTGCTACCGGGATACGCCATCCGCCTTGCCACCATGGACGGAGATCATCTTCCTGAGCCTATCAATGCTGGATACGTTCGACGGTTCTACTCTTAGTCCATCACGATAAGGTAAGTATTGGTGAAACAGATACATAACTGCTTAAAAATCACCCAAAAGAGGCCATCATTCCAAGCACAGTTGCCAAAAAGCATCCCTAAAAAAGATGATATCCTTCGCTACCCCATTTTGAGCCTAGGCCTTTCTTTCAATGAACCACTTCCCTAGAAAAGAAAAAGTCTGTACATATACAAAAAAAAGGGGAGATGAAGTAAAGTTGCCATCAAAATATAAAAAATCAGAAAAGCAAAACCTCAAAAAAGAGATTGCCTGAAATAAAATAAAGGAAAAAATATATATATATAGAAGAATCATGGGGCATGTACAGTAAAACCCCCCAAGGAAAAAAGTATGTTGAGGAAACTGAAGCCATATAAAGGAAACCCTTTTTATCCTAGCATACCTTCAAATCCTAACCTGACCCATGACCAAGCTACACCGAGAAGAAAGCCCTCTTTTTAGGTTCACAAGCAGTCATAGTATCTGTTAAGTTAACACAAGCCGAGTTGTGAGACGACACCAGAACTCCGTCCAGCCGGCTATGACGGAATAGACACCTATGTCGTGGCTTTTGAAAAAATGAAAGAAATAAAAAGAATAAAAAAAGAATAAAAAATAAAAATATAAGCTCAAAGCAAGATGGACATGGTGAAAACCTGAAAGGGCATTACAAGTAAAAACAGAGAGCTTTTGCGGACTAGGTGAAAACCCGAAAGGGCGCTTGGGGTAAGAGAGCTAAACCTGTGAATGTGGTGAAAACTCGAAAGGGTGCCACGGGTAAAAAGAGGAGATAAATAAAAAAAATAAAAAAAGGAATAAAGGAAAAAAAAGAAATGTTTGGACTGATTGAGAGGATTGATGCTTGCGGAGCCCTCTTGGTTACTCTCTCAGATACCCTTTTTCGACTGGGCCGCTGTAGAGAACTGAAAAATACCATTTTTCACCCCTTAACTTGAGTCTTGATAGACCTTTGAGAGAACTAAATAAGTGTTTTAAGTGCTTGTGTTGCAGCTAACAATAAAGACAGGCTTAACCATAAAAGCAGCGTAAAAGTGCCAAAAAGATGACAATCCATGTCAATCCAAAGGAAGAAAGAGAAGAAACAACCTCACTAGCTGTTGAAAGGTCTGAATTGAAGAGGCAAAGACCTGGTCTCAACCCAGAAAAGAAGTATGGAGCAATTCGAACAGAAAAATGCACTACAGAGTACTTTTAGAAAGAACTGAACTGCTAAAGAACCTGAACTCTGCGAAAAGAACTAAAACTCCAGGTTTAGCTTTCGAAGAGCATCTGAACTCTTCGAAGAGATGATTGACCTTTTAGAAAAGAAGAAAACTCAATTCGAACAGAACCTGAACATTGTGAAAAGAGCTTCAGGAGTTGCAACACCTTGCGAAAAGCCCCCTAAGCTATGCGAAAAGGTATTCTGGAGATTCCCAGCTTTTGCAAGGGAAATTCAATAATCGGTTTCACGCATCCCAATGCATTTAAAAACCTAGGGGCATTCCAGAGGATTCTAAGCATGAAGCGAAGGCATATTCCACCCCACGTGAGCACCCAGAGATGAAATAACTTGGCGGGAACTTCTAGAAACTCTAACAGACTTTCAAAATGCATAATGTAATTGATGCCTTTTCACTGATTGGTCTGAACCAGATCGAGAATTACGATTGACGAAGCAGATTCGATCCTCGTGCTCGACTACCATTGGTCAATACATATCCGAGCACTTGATTGGTTGATACACATCGAAATTTGGACTTAGGAAAACTATAAATAGCAACCATTTGCCCAATTTGGGCATCCAGTTTAATTTCATTCCTAATCCCCCATTTCCAAATCGGATAGTTTATGCAGAAATCCAGTAATAGCCTCACCTTGTACTTGCAATTGAGAGTATGAGATATACGTAGTTCAAAGGAGAGTTGTATTCAAGACTACAAATCGAGAGTCGTTTAAGCGATTGGTAATTGTAATGGTGAATTTGAAAAGGTTGCTGTAAACCGTGTATTCTCCATTGGACTCATGTTAAGGGTTCCCTCTGATCTCCTTATTGCATTAGACTCCTTTAGATTCACTGTTTTTCATGCAATTTCCCTTGATTCATTAGTCCTGTGAGAGTTAGTGTCTGTAACCTAGTCTCTCACGGCATTTATAGTGATGTTTCTTGTTCTAAATTAAGGATTTGGATTAAGGACTATTGGATGGTTTGTGGACATTAAAGTGGATAGACCATAGCCATAAGCGTAAGCCTAATCCTTGAATTAGATTTATTTCTCTTACACCTGCGCTTGTAGCCAGATGAAGATTGGATCACCTCTCTGTTGAGCTGCAGTCATTCTCATTAGATTTCAAGGACCAAATCAAAGTTAATATTACTTCTCCATTTTTTATAAGTTTACCTCAAACGTTCCCCCAACTCGGATCTGGATCATTTAGTTTAACTTTTACTTTTAACTTTTTAGTTAATGTGACAAATTCAACCTCCCCATCTTATGTGCTTTCTAGATAGGATAAGAGGCCAGATCTGGTAGCTCAGATCTGGAGGTTTATCTTGCATTTTAGATAAATTCTCTATGGACGATCTTTTACTCACTTACATTTAAAACTTGCTACAATTGGCCCTGATCTTGCAGGCTAATTCACTTCTACCTGTGCTGATATTTCTTTACTCTTTTTAATATTCTAGATTCATTATAATTTAGCAGTTGCAAACCTATTTTCAAAACACACATAAATCAAGCACACTAGGAAGTAACAATAAGTTTTTGGCGCCGTTGCTGGGGAATTTGTTCTAAAATAGGTAGACCTAAGTTTTCACTTTAATTTTTATCAGTACTAAACTATTCTATTGTTTATACATGCGATTATTCATGTCCAATTTTGAAGAAGAAGCGCTTAAAAAGGAATTACGAAGGTTTCTTTGTGAATAATTAGATTTTTGTTAGGTTGTATGTTTGGTAGGAGGACTCTCAATACAGATTGTCCCAATTTAGAAGTTGAAAGGCTACTACGAACCAAACAAACAACACGAATTGCTACTATGGGTGAAGAACCTCGACTTTTGAGGGATTACTTTGCACCTGGTGCTTATAATTCTCCCTTTTGCATTCAATTTCCTACTATTGAAGGAAATTATGAGATCAAATCATCAACTATCCAAATGCTTCCTTCCTTCCATGGGTTGAGTAAGGAAGATCCATACAAATATGTGGATGAATTCTTGGCTCTTTGCACCACATTCAACATAAATAGCTTAGGCACTTTCCTTTTTCATTAAAGGATAAAGCTAGAGCATGGTTATCTATGTTAGCACCAAATAGTATCACTTCTTGGAATGATTTGCAGTGTCAATTTTTAGCCAAATATTTCCCAATGTCTAAAACAAGCCAATTGAGACAAAGTATCATTTCTTTCTCACAAAACTCAACTGAAACTTTTCATGAAGCATGGGAACGATTTAAGGAACTTTTAAGGTAATGTCCTCATCATCAAATTCCCAGATGGCAGCTGGTTCAAAGCTTCTATCAAGGAATTGATCAAAAAGGCAAAAATATGGTGGATG